>OZ012735.1:336186017-337607267 GCA_963859935.3 Lathyrus sativus
AGCCTTTCTCCACATGATCCCTAAGGAAATGGTGACGTATTTCGATATGCTTGGTGCGTGAGTGCAATACGGGGTTCTTGGTTAGGTTAATGGTGCTTGTATTATCACATAAAATAGGAATATGCTCAAGTTTTACATTGAAGTCGAGTAATTGTTGCTTAAGCCACAAGAGAGCAGCAACTACCGGCTGCAACGTACTTTGCCTCGGCTGTTGACAAAGCAACGAAAACTTGTTTTTTGCTATGCCAACTTACTAAGCAATTTGAAAAGAAATGACAAGTGCCACTTGTGCTTTTCCTATCCGATTTGCAACCAACAAAGTCAGAATCAGAATAGCCAACCAAGGAACAATCACTACCCTTGGAATACCAGAGCCCATATTTTGGAGTACCTGAGTAGTATTTAAGTATGCGCTTGACGACTTTAAAATGAGATTCCTTAGGACATGATTGATACCTTGCACATATACAAACACTAAACATGATGTCAGGTCGAAATGCGGTAAGATAGAGGAGAGAGCCGATCATACCTCTATACTTCTTCATCTCCACATCCTTACCATTCTCATCTCAATTAAGGTTTGCACACTTAGGCATCGAAGTGTCAATCGCTTTGGAGTTAGCCATGTAAAAACGCTTGAGAAGCTCAAGGCAATAGTTTTTATGGCTCACAAACATTCGCTCTTCAAGTTGCTTGATTTAAAATCCGAGGAAATAGGTGAGCTCCCCCGTCATGCTCATCTCAAACTCTTTCTGCATCAATCTAGAAAACTCCTTGACCATATTTATGTTAGTATATTCAAAAATGAATCATCTACATAAATTTGTGCCAAAATAAGTGTTTTCCTTGACGTTTAATGAAGAGGGTTGTGTCAACCTTTCCTCTTGAATACCCTTGATCAAGTAGAAATTTGCTAAGACGGTCATACCAAGCCTAGGGGCTTATTTAAGTCCATACAAATCCTGTTTAAGCTTGTAAGCATGATCAGGATACTCATGGGATTCAAAACTGAGAGGTTGGGCTACATAAACCTCTTCATTGATGTATCTATTTAGGAAAGAACTTTTTACATCCATTTGAAATAATTTGACATTTTTAGCACATGCATAAGCAAGAAAAAGGCATATAACCTCAAGTTGGGAAACCGGCGCATAAGTTTCCTCATAGTCGATGCCTTTCTCTTGGTTATACCATTGCGCAACTAAGCGCACTTTGTTTCGTGTTATAACTCCATTTTCGTCAAGTTTGTTCCTAAACACCTATTGGGTGCCAATTACTTGATGGCCTCACAAAGGAGGGACAAAGTCCCAAACCTCATTCCTTTTAAACTGATTTAATTCCTCTTGCATTGATAAGAACCTCTTTAGGGTTTTTAGGCTCAATCTGAGAGACGAAAGCAAAGTGATAACATAAGTTACTTAGCTTGGATTTTGTGATCACTCCCTTTGAAATGCCACTAAGAATGTTATCGATAAGATGGTCTTTAGATGACTTCCAATCTAGAAGGAGGTCACCGGTGTTAGTCGGATGATCCTCCTCAATCTCCTCATGATGATGATCTTTTTCCTCCTCTGTTGCACCCTAAAATTTGCTCAACCTATTTCACCTGGTTTATATTTTAGTTGCATTATCATTAGCATATTGAATCATGTACATAACCTAATCATTTGCATAGCATAACTTAGCAAGTCATCTAACAAGGGATCAAGTTCCATTCTTATCTAAAGAGGCACATCAAGGGTTTTTATTCAAGCTGAGGGATATCCAAGTCATCAAGGAATGGGTTGAAGCTTTGAGAAGTTTGAGTGTCAACAGGTGGATTTCTCTCCTAATTTGAGGTGTATTGAGGGTCATCAATGGGGGTATGAGCTATGAATTGAGGGCATGGAATGTGCACAAAGCTTATGAAATGCCTATAGGGTCATATTGAAGATGAGACAAGTCATTGGTTCAAGTACAAGAGCCACAGTTGAAGTGCATTCAACTAGGGTTTCATCTGGGTCAACCCTAGGTCAACCCTAGGTCAACTGAATGATTGAAGAGCATCAAGGCTTAACTGAAGGATGTGGGATTCATGAATTTATATGTTGATACATGTGTGGTGTTGTGCCAAGGATAAATCAAAGAGGATCAAGAGGAGGAGGAGTTACTAAAATAGGGTTTCAGTGTAAAATCCCCTAATTTAGGCCTATCTTCCAAGCCAGATAAGTCAAAATGCAAGTTTCAAATGGATTCTTGGTCAACATGAAACTTTTAGAGATTTTTAATAGCTTTAATTTTAGTGTTATAAGTCTTTAAGAAGATTTGTGGAACTCAAGTTATGGTTCTTGCAAGTTATGGGTCCCCAGAGGACACTGAAATGTATCTGTGAAAGTCACTTGACTTCCAAGCAACTTTTGCCCATGAAGGAGTTTTAAAATGGATTCTTGGCCAACATAAGAGTTGTAGATCATGATCTTAGCTTTCCATAGAGTACTAGAAGTCCTCAATAGGATTTGTAGAACTCAAGTTATGATCTTGGCAATCCAGGGGTATTTTGGGTATTGATGATTATAGGTCATTTTTCAACATAGGTCAAAATCTCCATCTTCCACTCCTCAAATGGAAACATGTTCAACATGAGATATGTTTGGAATGGTGTTTTTGGGCTAGATAAGAGATCATGAGTGATTGGAAGGGCTTGTATCACAAAATTGCAAAAATGGCCTAAAATAAGGGTGAATTTTAAATGAACCAAGGATGAAAATTGGGATTTTTGAGCTATGGGTCCAAACCTAGCCATATGACATACCAAATTGATTGGAAAACATATTTTGAAAACATTGACATTGCCACATTTTTGAGTTAAGGATTAATTCAAGGACTTCCTTTGTAAAGTGGTTACTTACATCATAAGTAACAAATGCAAAACCTCTTTGTAAGGCATGACCAAGGCCTTAACCCTTGCCAAACCATTCAATATGTCATCTAAGGAGAAATTGGATCAGAATGAGGCATTGATGCAAGCTTGAAATTCAGCTGCCATGTATGAATTTCTCATGACATTTTCAAATGCAAGAGATGTGGAACTTCTCATTGGATCAATCCAGAAGTTTCTAGGGCTTTCATTCATGTTCTATATAAAGATTAGAAGAGGTTCAAAGCATTGGTTGGTGGAGTTTGAGAGAGATTGGAGAGATTGAGCATTGAATTTTCAGTTTGCAAAACAGAATCGGTTACACCAATTTACTCCATTTCAATCCATTCTTTTGTGTTCAATAGCTTCCTTTGGTGTTGGTGAGTGATTCCAGATGCATTTCAAGGCAAGATTGTTGCAAAATCGTGAGAGAGCATTTTGGATTCATCCCTTGCAAGTCAGAATCGGATTCAAGGATTCAAGAGGTTCTAATCCAATTTATTGCATACAGAAGCTTGGTAATTGATCATAGAACGTGTCTGGAAGATCTTGGAGCTTGATTTGGAGGTTTCACCACTCTGTTCATCCAAGATTTGCAGGTATGTAAATTTCATTCCATGGCTTGATTCATGTAGAATTGCTAGGTTTTAAATGATTAGATTCATTATAGATGATGGTTAGGACATTTCTGGATTGAAATTGAAGCAAATAGAGACAGTTAGGTTTGATGAACATTTTCTGTTGAGGATCAGTTAGGCACGATCTTGAGGTTTCATCATGAATTGGATAGTTCTTATTGATCAGTGAAGCATGAGGAACATTTCTGTGGTGGTAATTTTGCAATTGATGATGACTGAAACCTTGACACATTTTGAAGATTGATTCGGTTTTAAGAATCCATGGGGATTCATGAGATTTGGACTGGAGATTTGGAATCTACATAAAATTCTGGTCAAAATTGATATAGGACTTGTCACTTTTGGTTGCCTGTGTTTCTTGCTCGCCGGAGAAGACGGTGGTTTCCATCATGGACCACCGCCTGGAAATATCTCAGGTCATCTGAGTTGAAGGAAGAAGATAATCTGGTAGACGTTGGATCAGGTTGACCCTTTGACTGGAGAGTGGATCCAATGGCCACGTTTTAAACTCAGAATTTGCCTCCCATTCCCAAAACGCGTCGTTTCAATAATTGAAGTGGCATCCCAGTCAGATCCCAGTCAGCTGCCTGTGTGGACGCGCCCCAGCTCTCAGATGCGCTTACCAGTCCATGGATCCAATGGCTATCTTTTATTTTCAGCTTTTTATTTTCTTTTTCCTTTTAAATTCATTTTAGTTTTATTTTTATTCCATTTAACTTCTAAAAATCATAATAAATCCAATATTAATCAGAAAAATATTTTAAAAATACCTCCATGATCTTGGATTTATTTGTGATTTTATGAAATTAATAAATCTCATTTTCACCCATTTTTCAATTTAATTTGATTTTCTCCATTTTATTAATTTCTTTAATTTTGTACATTTGATACATGATTTTATGGATTTTCTTGTGATCAATTGGTGAATGATTTTTGATTGATTCTTGTTGGATTGATTATATTAGAGGTACATTCTCCCTTAGAGATTTTTCTCATATTTTTATGATGAAATTTAGGCTAGTTTTGAATGATGAACTTTAGGGTGTTAGGATTAGGGTTTTACAATACTTAGGTGTAGTTTAGGACATGGTTTGGAGACTTAGGGTTTGATTTAGGCCTTGGGGTTTATGTGGGGTATAGGGTACATAGTCAGGTTCCCTTAGAAATTAATCTAGGATTTTAGGATGAGTATTACTATTTTCTATGATTTTTGCAAGTTGGTTGTTGTTGGTGTGTTTCCCTCTTGGGATGTTGTTGTGTTTGTTGGGTTTTGGGCATTTCAATTGGGTGTTGGGATTGGGTTTGGTTTGTTGGAGATAATTAAGGCTTTGGAGATGATTGGAGATAAAGGATGGAGCTTGGAGCATGAAATTTCTAATCTTGAAGATTGCTTTTGAAGACTTAGGAGATTGGAGATATAGGGAGGGCTTTAGAGTAAACTGATTTCTTCTGTCAAACATAGAGAGCTTCTTGTGCCTCTATTCCATACTATGACACAAGGTCCCCCAAAGAAGTTCCATATCTCCTTAGGATGGATGTAGAGCATGCTTTGATTGGGTAGAACCTTGAGGATACCTCTCACTTGCTATGTTAAGATCTTAGTGATTTCCCTGGGTTGTCACTGGGCCTCTTAACATTCCAACTCTATCATTAGTTGATCTTCTCCTGTGAGTGTTTGCATTGGAAAAGGGAACCTATTGGAGAATGAAGTTCATGGAAGACTGATGAAGATGAAGCTTATGCCTGTCAAAGTTGTTTAACTGTGAAAATTAGGGTTTTGCTGCTGATTGAAGCTGTCTGCTGGTTGGGGTTCATGGCTTGCCAAAGCTTGGAGGTTTTTGGATCTAGGAGCTTATCTAAAGCTTGGAGATGGTTGAAGATTGAAGATGGGGTCTTACTTTAAGGTGTTACTGTCAACCTTTGTGCTGTTGATCAACTGTAGCTGTCAGAGCTGGTGCTGTTTGAACTGCTTACTGTAGGAGCTGGTGTTGCTGTCAAAGCTGGTGTTGGTTTTTTATTTCTTTTTCTGTATTGTTTGTTGGCTTGTTCAGCTTGCCCCTTAGGTTTGAAGTGAAGCTGTTTCACTTTGCCCATTGTTTTCCCAGGTTCGAGGTTGAGTGGGACTTCCTTGCCTCGCTTGTACTGCTGCATCTCATGCATTTTACTGTTTACTGTATATATCTGTTTCTTTTCCGTTTATCCCCTAGGACCTCTGATTTCCTCTATGCAGGAGGGAATTATGACAGACATTAGGTGTTAATCCATGCATGACAACATTAGGGTAGTTTTGATTCCTCTTTCAAACCCTAGGTTTTGTAGAGTTCTTTCTTTCTCTTCTCAAAACAATTCAAAACACAGTAATAAGGATGATCGACGTCGTACGCTACGAGCCTTAAGCCATTTGAGAAAGGATTGCTGGAGGGTCACTCTTCAGTAGTCTGACTGCTTAGTGTGTTACCCCTAGGGTGACATACGACGTAGTCACTCTCAAATCATAGTCTCTAGTGCGTCAAAGATTGCAAACACCGTGAAAAACAGTTCTTGCGTAAAAGACTGAAAACAAATATCAAAGTGTCATTTTTGTCTGCTTGGACTCTTAATCAGGAAAAAACCTTTTCAGAAAGATAAAAAACAGTCAGACAAATCTGTGTCTTCCGTAGCCCGAACTACGTTTGCTCTGATCTTTCATGCTGTATGAAAGTACGTAGGCATAGGATGCCGTATCCTAGCGAGCAACCTTCCCCTCCCTTTTCCGTAGGTAGGTGAACTACGTTGACTCTGATTTCTCGTTCCCGACGGGAATACGTAGGCATAAAGTGCGATACTTTGCCGAGTCATTTCTTTTCTTTTTAACCCCAGACCTGTAGAGTAGATAGAATAACAATCCGTACTAGAAAACAAGCGTGGATCCCGTCGAGTACGACGGACGTGAGGGGTGCTAATACCTTCCCCTTGCGTAACCGACTCCCGAATCCAGGATTTGGTTGCGATGACCATTCCTTTCCCGTCTTTGCGTTAGGTTTACTTTGAGCGTTTCCTTTCCCTCTTGTGGGATAAATAACGCACGGTGGCGACTCTTCTGTTCAGCCGGCGCCGATTTTCGCAGTAGCGACAGCTGGCGACTCTGCTGGGGACAGGAATATCCCCTAGGCGAGTCAATCCCAGCGCTTGTTTTCCCGTCGTGGGTGTTGTATAGATTTACTTTTCTGTCTTTACTTTCCGCACTTATTTATCAGCTTTATACTGTTATTGCTGTTGTGGGAAGGGGGTAATCTGTTGAGAGATAAGTCGGACCTGGGCTTGAGGTTACACATAGACTTAGAAGTAGAGAGTAGTGGTTAGCCTGCTTGCTTAGCTCGCACCAGCTAGCCGCGAAATTTACGCTCGGACGAGATTCTCTTTGATGATTCTTGCCTGGCCCTTAGGGCTCGACAAGTTGTCTGACCCGAGGATTGTCGACTCTGGGGACCTATCAATTGGGATTCAACTAAGTGAGGCCGCTTCAAGGGATGATGATGCCACACCTTCTGGGTATCGTATCATCGCTCTTGAAAGTCTGTGACGTTGAACCCGCATAGGATGCCGTACCTCGTCTGCGAGTTAAGTACACACCTGTGAGGGGTAGGTAGGGTTGTTTGCAGGAAACCTTTGACCTCAGAATACCTGGTTTATCGCTGTCAGTGAGATATGGTTACAAGGTTCATTGGAGTGGTTGGTTTAAGGATTTGATGGTTCTCAAGGCTTCAGTACATAGCAGCACAGTTCATCAGCATTGCACTTGATCCCTTGTTTGCATATGCATGTGCATTTTCATGACTGCATTTCATTAACATGTATTTATGTTGCAGGTGATCATTCCCCTCTGATTCTAGTATACCTTCTAGCCAAACATGGAGTCCCTGAAGAGGACAGTTGCTTACCGGTTGCATTCGCCAAATATCAGTTCCTTGCTGGGTTTAGTTGCTCTAGCAGATGAGAGAGTGATGGCTGAGTTCAGAGTATCCTATGGGAGATTGCTTAGTTTGTTGTACAGACCTTCAGCATTTGAGACGACTGGGGTGTATACTTTGATGCAGTTTCATGAGTCGCAGCTGAGATGTTTCTTATTTCCCGACTATATTCTGGCACCCACTTTGGAGGAGTATTCTGCTATGTTGGGAGTCCCTGTGTTAGACCAGATGCCCTTCATACATGTTGATGCGGAGCCTGAGTTAGCTACACTCGCTGAGACTATCAGTCTGGACGCTTCTGAGTTCCCGGGAGGCTTGGTCAAGCTGAACAGAGCTTATGGTTTTCACCTATCTATCCTGGTTGAGAAGGCTACACAGTGCGCAAAAAGTGGATGTTGGGTTGCCTTCAGTGCCATTCTAGCTGTCTGCATCTATGGGATTGTCCTGTTTCCTAATGTGCCAGATTTTGTCGACTCAGATGCCTTCTTGATTCTTGCCTCGAAGAATCCATTTCCCACTCTCTTGGGCGATGTTTATCATTCTATTCACTACAAGAATGAGAAACGTCGTGGCAAGAATGTTTCCTGCTGTCTTCCTCTCTTGTACAGGTGGTTCCAGGGGCATCTTCCGAAGACAGGGCCTTTTGTTGATGTTGTTGATACTTTGGATTGGTCTTCCCGGTTGATGGGGCTGTCGGCTGAGAATATCATTTGGTTTGATCGGAGTATGCTTGGCACAAATATCATATATAGTTGCAGTGGCTTTCCAAATGTCCCCTTGATTGGACGGAAAGGTTGTATCAACTATAATCCTTCACTGCTGGTAAGACAGTTCGGTTATGCTTTGAAGGATGCTCCTATTGAGAAGGAGATACAGGAATCTCTGTATCTCACGGGCTTATTAGACACGACTGTTTTGATCAGATTGAGACATGCATGGGCTAACATCCATAGGAGAGGGAAAGCTTTGCTTGGTAAGAGTAACAGCAAAGCTTATGATCCTTATTTGGCTTGGATTCACGAGAGAGTTAGTACTTCCTTGATGCCTTATCCTGCTGCGAAACCCATGTATCTTCCGTTGATTGAGGTACCTGCTTCAGAAGAGAGTGAGAAGTATAGCAGATTATTGGCTGAAAACGAAGAATTGAAGAAAGCCAATGATGAGTTAGAAAAAGAGATCTTCCAATTGCGTCGTGAGAAGAATGAAGCCACCTTCACTGTGAAGGAACAAACTGAATTGATTAACAGGTTGGGATCGGAGCTGACAGAAGAGACCAACAAGAAGGAAAAAGTGGGAATAGCCTTGAACGGTGTCAGCAAGGTGCTCGCTTCAAAGAAGGAACTTTTAAGCAAAGCTTACTCCTGTCTCAGCAAGTGGGAAGCTTTGTGGAATACCAGGCTCGCCAAGCGGAAGGAGCGTGAAGACGAACTGAAGCTACAGATTGCCACACTAGAGGCACAAATTAGAGCCCAAGACGCAAAGATCGCCGAAGAGACATCACTTAGGAGCGTTGCTGAGCTTAGAGTTAGGGACCTTGACGAGAAGCTGAGAGGTTATGAAGTGAAGGCCGGTTCCAAGAGGTACAGACTTGACGAGAGTTCGAGTGAAGGAACCTACCAGGACGATGCCAAAAAGCTGAGATCCACTGCCGAGCAGCATGCTTTACTGATACAGGAGTTGATCTCCCGACTAGGGCACTCGGAGACATTGAGGATATTGGAAGACGTCAGAGCACGCCATTTGGCTTGATTTACCTCTACCTTGTTGTTGTTTGTACTTGTATTTTGACCATCGCCAGGCTTGTTGGCCGAGGTCTCTTCAGTTGTGTTCATTTGTGCTCTTGTACTCAGCCTATTGGCATTTGTTTATATATGAGTGTCGCTACTGCGAAAATCGGCGCCGGCTGAACAGAAGAGTCGCCACCGTGCGTTATTTATCCCACGGGAGGGAAAGGAAACGCTCAGAGTAAACCTCGCACAACACGGGAAAGGCATGGTCGTCGCAACCAAAACCTGGATTCGGGAGTCGGTTACGCAAGGGGAAGGTATTAGCACCCCTCACGTCCGTCGTACTCGACGGGATCCACGCTTGTTTTTGGGTATGGATTGTTATTCTATCTAAACTAAGGGTTAAGGGTTAAAAATAAAGAAAGGGAAAATAAAAATGACTCGGCAAAGTATCGCACTTTATGCCTACGTATCCCCGTCTGGAACGAGAAATCAGAGTCAACGTAGTTCGCCTACCTACGGGAAAGGAGGGGAAGGTTGCTCGCTAGGATATCGCATCCTATGCCTACGTACTTTCATACAGCATGAAAGATCAGAGCAAACGTAGTTCGGGCCACGGAAGACACAAGTCTGTCTTGGTTGATTTTATTCCTTCTGAAAAAGGTTTTCTTGATTAGCAGTCCAAGCGGACAAAAATGACGTCTTGATGAGTTCACATTCTTTTACGGAAGAAGTGTCTTTTATTGTGTTTGAAATCTTTATTGTGTTTTTCTGTTTGTTTTGAGAAAGAAAGAGACGGAACTCTAACCTACGGTTGCGAAGGGAAACAAGCTAACCTAATGTTATCATGCATGGGTTAAGACCTAGTGTCTATCATGCTCCTCTCTTGCACAGAGAGAAACAGAGATCCTAAGGGATAGGCAGAAACAGAAACAATACCAGATATAATAAAGCGGTAAAATGCATGGATGCAACAATACAAGCGAGGCAAGGGAGTCCCACTCAACCTCGAACCTGGAAAACAATAGGCAAAAGTGAACAGGCTTCACTTTCAACCCAGCAGGGTAAACAGCACACAATACAGTCAGGAAAACCAATCAATACATCAAGAAATGAAATACAGCAAAAGCAAACAGCTTCAACAGCTCTGAATCAACATCTGGCTTCAAGTAATCTCCATTCAGCTACAGGCTTCAACAAACATCAATCTCCATCTTCATGGCCTTCAGGAAAGGGCTTTGATCATCAGTCTTCTATAAGCAATGGCTTTTCTTCCAGCTCACACCTCCAGGATGAGGAATCAGTCATAAGAGTGAAGTGAATGAATGTTAGACAGTTAATTACCTACCAATGGTGGTTCATCAACTGTTAACATTAAACAGAAAGTTTCCTCTCAAAAGTTCTATCTTTCAAATATATTCACTGATCCTTCTAAAGGAAGGAGGTGGATATTTGAAAGAGACTTTGAATCATAGAGAAAGGATGGATGCAGACAAGGCATTCCATGTTTGAGAAACAAGCTTTCTAATCTAGAGCTCTGCCTAGCTCCTAAACCCTAGTCTCCTCAGCAGCTGCTAGCAAGAACCTCCTCTCCAACTCTGGCAGTTGATCTTCAATCTCTGGATCTCCAATGGTCTTCATCTCCTCAAGTCTTCAGCTCTCCCAAGTTCCCAGACAATCCCAATACCCCAAGCAAGCAAGCAATAATCCCCAGAGGGCACACCACACCAGTCAATCAGACATACACAGAGTATTAATAGCAGTAGGGGAATCCTGACTTTTTCTAAGGGGATCTAATAACTACCCATAGCCCCTATAATCCCATAGCTAAACTATTCAAACCCTAAGTCCTAAGGGAAATGAAATCAAACTTCTTAAGTCATCACCTAAAAAACCCTAATTTGTTCATGTTGTTCAAGCCTACATTAAGCACCTAAAATTAATTTCTAAAAATGGGAACTAAATTGTTTCTACAAGTTCAATATCTCATCTAAACAACCTAAAAAGAATGAACAAAAAATATGAAAGTATCTAATAGAACAAAAATTAATAAAATCATGCATGAAATGAAACTATTTAAAATGTCATTTATTTAGAAAATATGGGAAAAATATCAAATAAAATATAAAAATGCAATTTTATTTAATGACAATTTTCTAGACAGAACCAAGAAAAAATAGAAAAAACAATCACTAAAAAAGAGTTAATTTCCTATTTTATATGATTTTTTAAAGTTGGTAAAAATTAAAATGAATTAAAAAACTAAATTGAATTAAAATGAGAGGGAGGGGGTACTAATAGCAATTCGCTCCAGTTGATATTCCTGGATGGGTCAGGCAGTGGGGGTGCACGTAGCAAGTTTGTACTAAGCCCAGCTTGAGTCAGAATTATTAAAAATAAAAAACAAGCAGGGGGTGTATTCAGCATGGTTTTCACGTTCAAATCATAATGGGCTCAATACTGGGGGGTGGGAATATCACAAACACACTTAGGCCCGCCCGTTTCATTAAATGAAACGGTGCGTTTAGGGCACCTATTCTCTCCCTCCAAAAATCTGAATTAAACTCCAGCCACACGATGGGCTCTGGGGTCAAAGGTCTAACACACAATGGACGGCCAGGATTGCGTCTTCAACCTTGGATCTGTGAGAACTAGGGTTTCCCTCCATGAATAACCATGCACGCGCCAACTTCAGCCTCTCGGTTCTCTCTCCACAGTCCATGAAACACCACGATCCAAACATGAAAAACACTCCAAATTTCTTCCTCCACAAGACTATGGTGGTAGTTTGCTTTGAAACTCAACAAATCACTCAACCCGAGCGCATGACATTCTTGGTTCCATTAAAATACTCTGCAACTCATCCTCAAGATTCTCAACCAAACCTATACTAATCTCTTCTATACTTAATGGTGATGATTCTAAACTAACAAGCTAAGGTTACTATGTACTATGCTATGAGTTCTACATCCTAACAGTTCTAACAACCTGTCAACAATTATCACTAAACTACTCCTAATCAATCAGAAATGCTCTACTAACATCCTACATCATTATTATACTAACAAACTAATGTAAATCTATCTGTATCAAGCTATGGGAGAGAAATTGAACCTGGTGCAAAAGCTTGTGGATGATGATGAAATTCGTGGATCTGAGGCTTCTAATGCTTGGATCTTGATCAACTATCTCAGTGCTTGATTCTGTATGCAACACCTTGATGATTCTTGCCTTGGATCTTGCTCTTCACATGAAATTGCAAATTGTGTATGGTTGATGGAAGCACACGAAATTGAGCAAATTACACTATGTTCTTGGCTGAATCCTATGGCATGATGATGAATCAGTATGATGAAATTGATTTTGATGGTGATTGGTGAAGAATTTGAGAAATTGGGATGAAAATGCAATGAGAAAGAATGGAGAGAATTTGTGAGATTTTGGTGAAAAATGAATCCAACCCCTGCTCAATTCTGATTTCATGAATATATAGGGCTCAATGGAAACTTCTAGATCCATCTTACAACTTCCCTTGCCTTCCAACTTTGATTGATCTTGGTTATGTTTCTTCAAATACAAGTAACCATAAGTAACTTTGATTTTTTCCACTAAGCTCAAAAATGTACTTGAACCATTGTTCTTAGAATGTGTTTTGGACCCAAAATCATATATTGGAAGTCTCCATTTGGACTTATAAATCTCTCAAACCATTTTTCACTTTGACTTTCTTTAAGTTATAAGCCATTTTAGTTCAAATTTGACCAATCATGCAACTTCATGTTATGAGCTTTTCCAACAATTTGTGGCCTCCTTTCTAGACTCAAAATGTCATTTGGAGCAAGTTTGATGTTGTAAGTTTTTCCATTTGAGGCCTCCTTGTATGAGTTTTGGACATGAGTTAAAATGACCTGTAATTCACAAATGCCCAAAATACCCTTTGCTTTCCAAGACCATAAGTTGGGTTCCACACCTCATATGAAGGCATACTATACCATTCTAGAAAGCTAAGACAATGAGGAACAATTCTTATGTTGACCAGAAATTCATTTGAAATCTCCTTGAGGGGTAAAAATTGCTTGGAAGTCAAGTCACTTTCACAGACAAAATTTCAGATACCTCAGATGACCTGTAACTTGCAAGGACCATAACTTGAGTTCTATAAATCTCCTTGATGTCTTCCACCACTCAAATTAAAGGTCTTGAGATCCTCTACAAGTTTCATGTTGGCCAAGGATCCATTTGAAGCTAGCATTTTGACTTATCTTGCTTGGAAATTTGATCTAAACTAGGGGATTTTACACAGAAACCCTAATTTAGAAACTCCTCTTCTCCTTGATTTCTCTTGAATTCTCCTTGGCATATCTCCATATCCTTCTTTATATGTCCAATGATGAACCCCACATCTCTCCACCAGACTTGAATGCCCCTTAAATCAGTCAATTGACCTAGGGTTGACCTAGGGTTGACCCAGATGAAACCCTAGTTGACTGCCTTCAGCTATAGCTCTTGTGCTCTCATCAATGACTTGTCTCCTTCTTTAAATGACTTTCTAAGTCTCTCATAATGTCTAGATACTCTCCATGCCTTCAACTCACAGCTCACAACCCTCTTGTTGACCCTCAAATACCCTCAACTAGGAGATGGACTCAAGGCTTGATCAGCTGAACTCTTTGCTTTCAAATTCTTTTCTGATGACTTGAATGAGATTGAATTAGGATAATAACCTCTGGATAGGCCTCTAGAGATGAGAATAATGCTTGGTCCCCTGTTGAATGACTTGTTATGCTATGCTATGCAGATGGTTAGTCTATGTACATGACTCTATATGCAAATGCTAATGACATTGAAACATAAACCAAGTGAATAAGGTTGGGCAAATTTTAGGGTGCAACAGCTGCCCCTATTCAAGCGGCTTGGACCCGATTGGGTGAAGAGCCCGGAGCCTTCAGACATTCGCGGTACGAGACGGTTGAATACTAGTGAAACCAGAAATTTGCCAACCGCAAAACTAAATTGCGCTCCTGCTTGAGGAACGACATTCATCAGCTGAATTTAACTGTTACGGCAACCCACTGATCTCGCGCGACCGTGCTGGGGATTGTCTTCATCGTTCTGAAGAGGATTCTGTCATAACAGGTTGCTTGCTTGTCCACGTTAGGACTCTGCCTGTCATCAATACGAAGAAATCTCAACTAAAACATGTCCACGTTAGGATTCCACTTGTCGTTAATCCAGAAAAATCTCGGCAACTCCGCTAGGGATAATTCGTCTGTATTTCCGTAAACTGAATCGTCCACGTTAGGAATAAAATTCTTCCACGTTAGGAGTAACACCTGTCCACGTTAGGAATAACATCGTCCACGTTAGGAATCATTTCTTCTGTATCTGTCCACGTCAGGACTAACCCTTTCATCTTTCCACGCCAGGAAGCAATCTTCTTTCCGCATAAGGAGAACTATATCAATCTGTCCACGTAAGGACTCCAATACCACTTGACATGTCCGCGTCAGGACTCCAATCTTTCCACGTAAGGAATTCAACTTTGGTTCTGAACCTGTCCACGTCAGGACTCAACTTTCCACGTAAGGAGTACATCATTCTTCCACGTCAGGAATCAACTTTTCTTGAATCTGTCCACGTAAGGACCCCAATTTTTCCACGTCAGGAATAAATCTTCTTTTGAGTCTGTCCATATCAGAACTAAACCCCTTCCATGTCAGGAATACACTCTTTCTTTCCACGTCAGGAATACAAGCCTCTTTCCACGTAAGGAATGCTATCCGTTTTCCACGCAAGGAAACATAACTTTTCCACATAAGGCAACCAATTCCTTCCGATTTGTCCGCGTCAGGACTACATTTTTCCACGTAAGGAATGCCATCTTAATCTGTCCACGTAAGGACTCCACTCTTTCCACGTTAGGAATCACCTCTTAATCTGTCCACGTAAGGACTCCAATCTTTCCACGTCAGGAATGCTGTCATTTCCACGTAAGGAAACTATCTTCTTCCACGTAAGGAATCCTCTTCTGATATGTCCGCGTAAGGACTACATCGTCCACGTTAGGACCCACTTCTCCACGTTAGGAATAATAATTTCTTTGATTTGTCCACGTCAGGACACTGATCTCGTCTTGATTTGTCCACGTTAGGACTCAGGCGTCTTCGACCTGCTGAGGAAATGAGACTTGTCCACGTAAGTACTCACACGCTTGTCTGATCTGTCCACGTCAGGGCACCAACACAAAGAGTAATTACTTTTGTCACCGTCATGACCTCCCATTCCACTAATTTCGAGAACCCGAATCTGTCCACGTTAGGACTAACACACCTCACCAATCCGGGGAAATAAACCTGTCCACGTTAGGACGCCCACTTCTGAAGAAATCCCGTCAATATAGGAATAAATTGTCCGCGTCAGGACTTAGTTCTCCAATGATCCTCACCCACAAACTTCTTAGCACTGCCGTGACAGCGACTTTGAGGCGGACTCCACTGGGGATGTCTGGAAACCAACTATCGGACGCCTGCTCTGATAACCGGCGGTGGCCTCTGCAATTCTGATTCATGGAACCCCCGATGACAACTAATTCTGCCTGGGAATAAAGAGAAAATCATCCTGGTAACTCTGTGGGGAATACTGCCGAAACTGACATTAGCATTGGATGTCTCATGCCGAGATCTTGAATGTTTGGTAGTTCATTTGAGCAAGAGTTCTCTCCACATGAACTGCTAGAGTACAGAAACTGCCTCAGCAAAATAAATGCTGAAGATAATGCCGACTCCGCCGGGGATAGCCAGATGCTACAGAATTATTCCAGCAAAATAAATGCTGGAAGGGTGAAGTCAACCATGCTGGGAAGTTGGGAGCTTGAACCAAGTACCCTGTTGAGGTAACATCCTGCTGGAGAATATAACCTTGCGGGGGGATAGCAGATGTGCATAGTATGATCGGACTTTCTGCTGGAGAGTGAACTGATATTACACAGTATCCTTGACAAAATAAATGACAGGACCCACCATCAACTCTGCTTGGGAGAGTCTTAATCTTCGAGTTCCACTGGAAGGAATGAAAACACTTGCAAAGAGAATTCCGCTGGGGATGGGATGATTCTCTTGGGGAAAATTAACTGATTCCGCTGGGGGAGAGTGCATGACCCTGCGGGGAAAGATGAACCTGTCTGAATACAGCCTTACGATCTTGGAATCGCCAAACTCTATTGAGGACGAATAACTTTTCTGGGGCACGTCCTTTGGATAAGCTACGGCTAGCTGGGGAATTCTATCCTTCTTCAGGAAGAACATGCGTGACCTGCGTGGGGATCAAGTCTTTCGTTATCGCAATCTTTTGATCATCTTCCTCGTATGGTTATGAAACCTGCAACAACACAAACAAGACACGACAAGCCTATGCAATCAAATCAATTCAGGTTAGTGACGTTACACTCAGTTAATTCAAAGCTTTAATGATTGTTGGCAAGGGCCAGTGGCGTTATACTCATGCTAGCTTCACTAAACTTAGGCGTTTTATCATGCACAAAACAGTAAAGAAACAGCATCAAGTATTGAATAACATATTTTATTGATCGGGCCCCTGAATGGGCGGAGTTTTATACACGGGATGTAACTCCTGAAAAGAGGAAGCTACGCAAAGCAAATACATAAGTATGCAAGTATGCACAAGAAGCATGAATATTGACAACTTAAATTTGTACACATGTCGGCAACGGGATGCGGATGAACACCACGAACTGATCCTCCCATGACTCGCCCGACTCTAATGCTTTTCCCGGTATCCTCACTTCTGAAGAGATTGTATCCGATAACTGGCTCCTCAAACATATTCTCCCGCATTGATGCTCATTGTAATATCAAATTCGGACCGCAGTCATTTGCTTTTCAAATCCCTAACTTTTGCGTGAACCGCCCTTTACGGGTTTTCAGTTCACCGGGATACCCTTTTTTGCCGAAGCCGCCCAGTGTAGGTTTTCAACTTCGCGGGTGTACATTTTTTCAATTTTATCCCTAACTTTTGCCCGAACCTTTCATTCTGTTTTTGGTTCGCCAGGATGCCCCATTTTTGCCTGGACTCTCTTTTTCTGTCCAGCGGGTCTATTTTAAGCATAGTATTTTTTAACTGCGTCCGAATTCACAGGTGACGCAAAGTCTTCTCCGTCCATGGTGGACAACAACAACGCTCCTCCTGAGAAGACTTTACTAACAACGTATGGCCCTTCGTAGTTGGGGGTCCACTTGCCCCTGTGATCTGCTTGCGGCGGGAGAATCCTTTTCAGCACAAGGTCGCCCGTCTGAAAGCTTCGCGGAAGTATCTTCTTGTCGTACGCTTTCTTCATTCGGCTCTGGTACAAACGACCGTATGCTAGAGAAGCTAGCCTCTTCTCATCCATCAAACTCAATTGATTCAATCTATTCGTTACCCATTCTGCCTCGTCCAGCTGAACGTCTCGCAATACCCTCAGAGAAGGGATCTCAACTTCCAATGGTAGTATCGCTTCCATTCCGTATACCAACGAGAACGGAGTTGCCCCGGTTGATGTGCGTACCGTCGTACGATAACCGTGCAAAGCAAAAGGTAGCATTTCATGCCAATCCTTATAGGTCACCACCATTTTCTGAACAATTTTCTTGATATTCTTATTGGCCGCCTCAACAGCGCCATTCATCTTGGGTCGGTAAGGAGAGGAGTTGTGATGTTCGATCTTGAAATTCTGACAGAGCTCCTTCATCATTTTGTTGTTCAGATTTGAACCATTGTCCGTGATTATCCGCTCGGGAATCCCATATCGGCAAATGATATCTCTTTTGATGAATCTGGCCACCACTTGCTTCGTTACATTTGCGTAAGACGCCGCTTCCACCCACTTGGTGAAATAATCGATTGCTACTAGGATGAACCGGTGCCCGTTAGAAGTCGTCGGCTCGATCTTCCCAATCATATCGATTCCCCACATCGAGAATGGCCATGGAGATGACATCACATTTAGAGGACTCGGAGGCACGTGTATCTTGTCAGCATAGATTTGGCACTTGTGGCACTTCCTCGCGAACTTGAAACAATCAGTTTCCATCGTCAGCCAAAAATAACCTGCTCTCAGCAGCTTTCTCGTCATAGCATGCCCACCAGCATGCGTACCAAAGGTACCTTCGTGAATTTCCTCCATGAGAAGCTTTGCCTCTTTCTCGTCTACACAACGCAACAACACCAAATCGTGGTTTCTTCTGTACAAGACGCCATCCGGATTCAAGTAGAAATTACCCGCTAATCTCCTGAGAGTCTTCTGATCTTGACTGGATGCCCCAGCCGGATACTCTTTATTCTTCAGGAAATTAAGGATATCAAAATACCACGGTCTGTCATCAGATGCTTCATCAATAGCAAATACATAAGCTGGCCTGTCCAACCGAGAGATAGTGATTTGGGGAGCTTCGTTCCAGAAGTTGACCTTGTACATGGAAGACAAAGTGGCAAGGGCGTCAGCCATTTGATTCTCTGCCCGCGGTACGTGATGCAATTCAACCTTGTCGAAGAAAGGCAACAATCTCCTTGCATAATTCATGTAATGTATCAAATTGGGCTGACGTGTCTCCCATTCCCCTTTTATCTGATTCACTACCAGAGCTGAGTCTCCGTATACATCTAGATGTTTGATTCGCAAATCAATGGCTTCTTCAAGCCCCATGATACAAGCTTCGTATTCGGCCTCATTGTTGGTAACGGCAAAGGTCAATCGGGCAGTAAACGGGATGTGCGACCCGTGTGGCGTGGTGATGATTGCCCCTATTCCGCTACCGTAAGCATTCACGGCTCCGTCAAATATCATCTTCCATTTGGAACCCAACTCTGGTCCCTCGTCTGGCAACGGCTCTTCACAATCCTTCATCTTTAGGTACATGATATCCTCGTCAGGAAAATCAAACCTCATCGATTGGTATTCTTCAATAGGCTGCTCCGCCAGATACTCAGCCAGCACACTCCCCTTTATAGCCTTTTGCGAGACGTATTGGATATCATATTCAGTCAAGACCATCTGCCAACGGGCAATTCTTCCTGACAACGCCTGCTTTTCGAATACATATTTGATAGGATCCATCTTCGAGATGAGCATGGTTGTATGATTCAGCATGTACTGCCTCAAACGCTTGGCGGCCCAGGCTAGCGCGCAACAAGTTTTCTCCAGCATTGAGTATCGAGATTCACAGTCTGTAAATTTCTTACTCAGGTAATAGATCGCATGCTCTCTCCTCCCCGTCTCGTCGTGTTGACCGAGAACACAACCCATGCTTCCCTCAAGAACCGTCAAATACATTATCAAGGGTCTACCTGCCACTGGGGGTATCAAAATAGGAGGCTCTTGCAGATACTTCTTTATTTTATCGAACGCCTTTTGACAATTTTCGTTCCACGTCACAGCTTGATCTTTCTTTAGCAACTTGAATAATGGTTCACACGTAGCAGTTAGGTGAGATATGAACCGAGCGATGTAGTTCAACCTCCCTAAAAACCCGCGCACCTCTTTCTCTGTTTTAGGCGTCGGCATTTCTTGAATCGCTTTTATTTTAGCAGGATCGACCTCTATTCCTCTTTCGCTTACGATAAACCCCAGCAGTTTACCCGATCTCACCCCGAAGGTGCATTTATTAGGGTTCAGCCTCAGCCTGAACTTCCTAAGTCTTTTAAACAACTTCATCAGATTCACCAGATGCTCTTCCTCCGTCTGGGATTTGGCAATCATATCGTCAACATAAACTTCGATCTCTTTATGCATCATGTCATGGAAAAGAGTCGTCATCGCACGCTGATATGTTGCCCCAGCATTCTTCAAACCAAAGGGCATCACTTTGTAACAAAATGTTCCCCAAGGCGTTATAAAAGTAGTCTTCTCCATATCCTCTGGCGCCATTTTAATTTGATTATAGCCTGAAAAGCCATCCATGAAGGAGAATACGGAGTATTGAGCAGTATTATCAACTAACACGTCAATGTGAGGAAGTGGAAAATCGTGTTTTGGGCTTGCTTTATTCAAATCTCTATAATCCACGCACATTCGAACCTTGCCATCTTTCTTTGGCACTGGTACGATGTTGGCAACCCATGAAGGATACTTCGTCACAGCCAGGAACCCAGCGTCCCACTGTTTCTGCACCTCCTCTTTGATCTTCATTGCCATATCTGGGCGTGTTCTGCGAAGCTTTTGCTTGACTGGCGGGCAATCTTCTTTCAATGGCAGACGATGCACGACCATATCTGTATCGAGCCCTGGCATATCCTCATACGACCAAGCGAATACATCATTATACTCTCGGAGCATTTCAACCAGTCTTCGCTTGATATCACTCTGCAGTGCGGCTCCGATACGAATATTCTTCTCAACCCCTTCCGACCCCAAATTGATAATTTCGATGACCTCGTCGTGAGGCAGAATGGCTCTTTCCTCTTGCTTTACTAACCAAGACAGTTCTTCAGGAACGTCGCTATCTTCGACAACCTCTTCTTCAGCCTGAAACACCGGGTGCTCAAAGTCGGGACGAGTCATAGGTGGTTCAAGGATGTCATCTGAAAATGTTATCCTGCAAAAGGAATGGTTAAGTGCTTCAAAATGCGTATAAAGCGAATAACCACATTGCCATTTTATTGAAAAATATAAAACAAGAAAGACAGGGATTACAGTATTTGCACATGAAAAACGCCATTTATTTAATGAT
Source organism: Lathyrus sativus (assembly GCA_963859935.3). Classification (NCBI taxonomy): domain Eukaryota; kingdom Viridiplantae; phylum Streptophyta; class Magnoliopsida; order Fabales; family Fabaceae; genus Lathyrus; species Lathyrus sativus. The sequence goes on from OZ012735.1 coordinate 336,206,952, forward strand.
TAACGCGCAATGTTTATAACAACACAGCCCTAAGCAAATCCTGATGCCCCGGGCAAGACATCAGATTATTCAACAATTAATAAAGCAAAGCATTACTGTTTAAAAGTCACAGGAACAAGCTCCTGAATAGACCAATTGCACAGTCCTTGTCCTGGCGTGCTTGGCTGAATCCAGGCATCCATATCACAGTCGCTGTCTCCTTCATCGGACTCTGAAGCAGCATTGACAGTTTCATGACAAACTCCACTGGCAGAGATGATAATCGGCTTTCTGAAACGGGGGGCCCCCACGGAACGAGTTGATGACGACGGTTGGTACCCCAGTCCGAACCGGTCCATCTTCACAGGAATGTCCAGCACTTTGCCCCAGCCCTTTGCTTCTCCTGCTTCTACTAGAGCTTGAGCTTCCTTATACGATGAGACGGCTATCTCTGGCACTTTGCTCGGCCCGGGACCTTTGCCCTTGATGCGCAAACCTTCGAATGCCTGGCAGGGCGTCTCGTGGATCTCTCCGTCGACTTCCACATATTTAAATGAAGATAAATGGCTGACCAGGATGTCTTCTTCTCCACACACGGTGACTACGCTGTCTCCGACCATATATTTTAACTTCTGATGCAGGGTAGACGTGACAGCCCCTGCTCCATGAATCCAGGGTCTTCCAAGCAAGCAGCTATACGCAGGCTGTATATCCATGATATAAAACTCCGTTGCAAACACTTCCGGCCCCACTTGCAGAGGCAAGGTAATCGATCCGAAGACTGTTCTCCGCGTGCCGTCAAATGCTCTGACTACCAAATCACTGGGTGTACACAAAATTCCTCGAACATCCAGCTTCATCATCGCCTTCTTGGGTAACACATTCAAAGATGATCCGGTGTCAACCAATACGTGCGACATTACTGATCCTCTACACTCAACAGATACGTGTAATGCCATATTATGATCTCTCCCTTTCGGAGTCAAGTCAAAATCGGTAAAACCCAGACTGTGGCCTGCATTCACATGTGCCAATACTCCTTCTAGCTGATTTACGGAGACATCTTGGGGTACAAAAGAAGTGTCCAGGACTTTCAGCAAAGCGTTTCTGTGAGCTTCTGAACATAAGAGCAATGACAAGATAGATATTTTGGACGGTGTCTGCTGCAGATGCTCCACAATCTTATAATCACTTTTTCGAATTAAGCGCATGAACTCTTCTACATCCTTCGATGCTGCTTCTTTTTCACTTGCTTGTACTGGGACATTCTCAACCACTTTCCCTTTTCCTTTCGCTAGCCTTTCAGCCTCCACTTCAGGAGATATAAAGATCCTGCCACTCCTCGTCATGCCTCCTGAACCAACAACATTATCCACAATCTCCGCTGGCTGCTTGTTAACATCAATCTTTATCCCATCACAATACACCTCTAACCCATATGACCATGGGACTGCTTTCGTGTTCTCGTACGGGATTGGCCCGGCCTTAGTTATGGTGATCGGTGGTCGCTGAGCTGGTGCTGCAATAGTGATCGTCTTCCGAGGAATCGTTACCGTGGCCACATCACTCCGATTATCCACTACTGCCCCTGCAGGCTCGTCAGTTGCCGCTCGATCAAACTGCAACATGCCCTCATCAATTAAAGCCTGAATGCCTTTCTTCAAATCCTCACACCCCCCAGCTAGGGTCCAACAGTCTAAGCAATACTCGTTACATCCTGGGTAAACATCTCCTTGTAACAGTCGGCTCTTTATCTCGCTCAGCGGCGTCTTTAAATCCTCAACATTCATAATAAGATTCAGACCTTCCTCAGTCAGAACGGCGTTTGCCCCATGATTAGGCATGGGTTTCTGGACTATATTCGGACCTGCTGTTCCGAAATTGATAGTCTTGTTGTCTAAAAGATCCTGCACAACGTGCTTAAAAGCATGGCAACCTTCTATATCGTGGCCCGGAGCCCCAGAATGAAACTCGCAGTGCCTGCTTGCATCGTACCCAAACGGGGGAGCTCCCGTTATCGGCGCCAGAGTTCTTTTCTCTACCAGGTTTAATCCCAACAATGTCTGCAATAAATCGGCATAGGTTGAGGGAGGCTTCTCAAACACTCTTCTCGGTTTACTACCCTGGAATCTTCGTTGAGCCTGCTGTGCCCCCTGCTGAGGCTGCTGCTGCTGTGGCATTGGCTGCTGCTGAACCGGTTGTTGTTGCTGGAGTGGTTGTTGTTGATATGGGATAGTAACACTCGCCACCTGCTGCGGCTGACGATATTGACCTCGTCCCCTGCCTCGGCCTCCAAATACTGCGCTTGCCTCGCCCTGACGGCGTCCACCATAAGCTTTCCTATTACTGCCAGATGCAGTTGATTCCTCGACTTGGAACTTTCCCTGCTTAATATTACGTTCAATCTTTTCCCCCATTAGAATCAGGTCTGAAAAACTGGCCAGAGACGTATGAAACAGCATATCATGAAACAGCCCTGTGAATGTGCCGACAAACATGTCATTCATTTCCTTATCTTCTACCGGAGGACGGACCCTGGCAGCCATATCGCGCCACCTTTGCGCGTACTCTTTAAAACTCTCCCCCTTCTTCTGCGACAGCCCGGCCAACTGGACCCGATTGGGTGCCAGGTCGCTGTTATACTTGTAATGGGCTACAAATGCCTCTGCCAATTGCTTCCACGTCTTGATATCAGTTGGCTCCAACCCCATGTACCACTCTAGGGAAGGGCCCGACAGACTATCCTGAAAGAAATGCATTAGCATTCTTTCATCAGTTGAGTATGCAGACATCTTTCTATAATAAGCTCGTACATGCACTTTCGGACATGTGTCTCCTTTGTACTTGTCGAACGCAGGAGTTTTGAATTTAATTGGCACCCTCAAGCCAGGTACCAAGCCCATTGTTGCCATGTCCAATCCCACAGCACTTTGATTTAAGACTCCCTTCATCTGCTCTTCCAGCATCCTAATCTTTTGGGAATCATCCATCGGTCCTTCAAAACCTCCTCCGGAGAAGGCGTCCTCCTGCTGATCTTCTTGCCACATACCGTTTCCAGCTCCATACCCCTCATATCCATTATTACGTCCAGCTCTGATCTGATTCATCCCCGGACCTCGGCCTCTGTTGCCGTACCCTTGAACACCTCCAGCAGGACCAAAAGCCATAAATCCAGTACCGTTTCCGTTTCCAAAGCCTCCGTAACCCTGATTGACCATACCATAACCATCTTGCCCAAAGCCTTGAGCATTTAAGCCATACTTCCCAGTGTTATCGAATCCCTGATCGTTGAATCCGAATCCAGTATTGACAAGGCCATTGCCTCCTAGATTATCTCCCAAATTGACATCACCCAGCCCAGCATTATGGACAGCAGTCTCATTCCCGACTCCAACGTTACCATTCACAGCAGTGGTAGCGTTGTTGACATTAGCAGCAGGTATATTGATTACAGGCAGAGCCACTGGCGTGGGAGTGCCGTCTCCATGAGCAGTATCGACCCGGACAGACTGATGATCTTCATTACCATGACCAGCGCTTCGGGCCAACAGAGGCTGGACCATGGCCTGCAAATTCTCCTGCCCTTTTGCTATAGCTTCCATGGTCTGCATGAAGAGAGCGAGCTTCTCGCGCACATCTTGCATCTCGTTCTACATTTGGTCCATGATTTTTCGACAATTGGAGCGTGTAGAATAGCGGTGCGGATGCTGATCTGCAATCCTGTTAAGTACCTGCTACAGAGCAGGAAATAAGACACCATTCAAAGATTACCTGTAATGCAATATGAATATGAATGCAATGCAATGTGTGTCTGTGCCTTAGGGAAACTCATTCCCCCAGTTCTAGTGCGAAGGTGCCGGTGCAGTGACAGTGTTGACAATAGGAATATCGGAGCTGAATCACAGAAAGCCTCATATATTGCAGGGAGAATCAATAAGCCCAAGGTACAATATCACTGAGAATACAAAGAAGGCATGACCTCAACCAACAATCCTGGTGATGGTCAACACTATGCAAATAAAGCATACAAGTTACTACATGAAATGATCAAATCCTCCCAAAAGTCTGGTACTCCTCTATCAACTTCTTGGTCTCCGGATGGCTTGGTCGATCAAGCAGCCCTTCAACAAGCTGGTTTCTCCTCTTAAGGACACGGCGTACGTCTTCAGTAGTTTCTTCCCATGTTGCTTCTCCGAAGCAATCTTCTAACTTTCGCTTCTGAGACACTGCTTCATCTCTGGATTTGATTGCCTTGTTCAGTGCATGCTGGACACTATACCGGGTCATCACTTCTTCCTCGCATTTCTTGATGCTAGACTTCAACTTCTCTTCGAGGTCGGAAATTTGCTGCTTCAGCTTATCTTCCCTCTTCTTATTGTTGGTGAGTGTAGCATTCCAAGTCTTATTGCAAGAGGAGATTTCTCGGTGTGCCGCGTCAAGCGCTTTCTTTTTGGCTTCCAGCATGTCATGGGAGCTTCTGAACTCTTGCCCCAGACGTTCGCGCTTCTTCTTTTCTTCAGTCAACTCAGCCCCTAACCTGTTTAACAGCTCGATCTGTTGTTGGAAAGCATATACGGCCTTGTTCTTCTCGCTGCGTGCCTGGGCTAACTCTTGCTCTAACCCTTCATTAATCTTCATCAAGGCTTCTTTTTCTCTCACAACTTGCTCGTACGCCTCCCTAGAAACAGTAGTTGGCTCTTTTGCCGGAACGGGAACTAGAATTGGTGCATCTGGAAACGGCATCCTCAACTGACTAGCCCTCTCCTGAATCCAAACTCTATAAGGTGCATAGGCCTGACAGTCATTCTTTCCTAACAAAGGCTTCCCTCTGCGGTTAATACGCGTCCAGGCATGTTGCAGCTTGGCTAATAACTCCCCCTTCACATCTCCAGTGAAGTACAGAGATTCCTGTACTTCTTCCTCCTGAGGCGGGTTCTTCAGCGCATATCCGAACTGACGGACCAACAGCGATGGGTTGTAGTTAATACACCCTTTTCTTCCTATCAGCGGCACATTAGGGTACCCAGAACAACTGAAGACGAGCTCAGATCCCAACAGGTCTCGATCAAACCACACAACGTCTTCGGAGTATAGCCTCATCAGGCGCTCTGACCAACTAGCAGTGGTTGCACTTTCCACAAAGGACCCTTTCATTGGAAGATGACTTTTAAACCACATATTCAATAAAGGAGCACAGCAGTAAACAACTTTTCCCCTTCGGTTTTCGTTCTTGTAATGCAATGAATGATAGAAGTCTCCAATCAAAGTTGGCACTGGGTTGCCTGCAGCAAACAGATAGAAAGCGTCCAGATCCACAAAGTTGGGCAAGTTAGGAAACAACACAATTCCATAGATGCATAAAGCCAAAATAGCATTGAAAACCACCCAACAACCGTTCTTGGCGTACTCTCGAGCTTTGCCAACTAAGAAATCAAGAGAGAAACCTGAAACCCCAAGCCAAGAAGTCAATAACAGATCTGCAGCGTCCATATGCAAGGCTTTGGCTAAGTCCTCCAGCTTGGGCTCAGCAGCAGAGTGAATAAAGGGAACCTTGTTCTGCACGGGAAGCTCAGTAAACTCCACATACTCCTCAATAGTAGGTCCTAGAATGAAGTCAGCAAACGTAAAACATCTCAATGCGGGATCATAGAACTGCATCAAGGTGTATAGCCCATTCATCTTATCAGCAGTGGGCTTGCAGACTAATCTCAGTAATCTTCCATGACTCATTCTGAAGCTTCTCCTAACCTCTTCATCAGCAAGAGATATCAGACCAAGCAAAGAAGTAATATCCGGTGAAGGCAGCTTATACGCAACTGTTTTCCTCAAACTAGCCATAGTCAATACTCAGAAGTCTGGGCACTAGAACTAGGGAAATGCAAATGCACCTGCAGCACAGACACACGTTAGTGAAATGCAAATGGTAATGGATATGCAGGCAATGCAATGCAAGTAACATGCAACAGGGACCAAAGCTGTAGCTGAATAGCCTGAACCCAATCAAGAAAGGTCTCAAATAGACCATCCAGAAGTCATCAAACCCTGGTCTCAGATAGACCTAAAACGAAGCTTCAACAATGGTCTCTGACAGACCTCAAATCATAACTCCAACTGGTCTCTGGTAGACCTCAAATCACATCTCCAATTGGTCTCTGACAGACCTCAAGACTCTCCATAAATAACCAGGATCTCTGATCAAGAAATAACCGGTAGTCTGAAAGTCTAGTTACCTGCATAACCCCAAACCCTCTCACAGGTGGATGTCCTAGTAACTGACAATGGTACAGCATCCTATGCGGTCGTCGGCGTCACAGACTTTCAGGGTTGATGATACGATTCCCAGAAGGAGTGGCATCATCAAATCCTGAAGAGGCCTCACTTAGCCAACTTCCAAATGATCGGTTCCCGGAGTCGACAATTCAGCTGACCAACAACCCCTTCGACCCAAAGGGTAGAAAAAGAAGCCAACCAGAAGAACCTCGTCCGAGTGTAGATTTCATGAGACACTAATGCAAGAAAAGCCGGCACGCGCCCACTACTTTCTACGCTAATTCTAGGTGCACTCAAGCCCAGGTCCGGCTTATCTCTCAATATCAGAACACCCGTCACACCCCAATACAACAATAATAAACAATATATATAATGCTGAAAATAAAGGTCAGAAATATAAATCCATACAAAATCCTCGACGGGAAAACAAGCGTTAGGATTGACTCTCTTAAGGGACGTTGGATCCCAAATGCATAAGGACTATCGCAGTCCTTAGCAGCCAGGGGACGTTGGATCCCCAGCAGAGTCGCCAGCTGTCGCTACTGCGAAAATCGGCGCCGGCTGAACAGAAGAGTCGCCACCGTGCGTTATTTATCCCACGGGAGGGAAAGGAAACGCTCAGAGTAAACCTCGCACAACACGGGAAAGGCATGGTCGTCGCAACCAAAACCTGGATTCGGGAGTCGGTTACGCAAGGGGAAGGTATTAGCACCCCTCACGTCCGTCGTACTCGACGGGATCCACGCTTGTTTTCGGGTATGGATTGTTATTCTATCTAAACTAAGGGTTAAGGGTTAAAAAGAAAGAAAGGGAAAATAAAAATGACTCGGCAAAGTATCGCACTTTATGCCTACGTATCCCCGTCTGGAACGAGAAATCAGAGTCAACGTAGTTCGCCTACCTACGGGAAAGGAGGGGAAGGTTGCTCGCTAGGATATCGCATCCTATGCCTACGTACTTTCATACAGCATGAAAGATCAGAGCAAACGTAGTTCGGGCCACGGAAGACACAAGTCTGTCTTGGTTGATTTTATTCCTTCTGAAAAAGGTTTTCTTGATTAGCAGTCCAAGCGGACAAAAATGACGTCTTGATGAGTTCACATTCTTTTACGGAAGAAGTGTCTTTTATTGTGTTTGAAATCTTTATTGTGTTTTTCTGTTTGTTTTGAGAAAGAAAGAGACGGAACTCTAACCTACGGTTGCGAAGGGAAACAAGCTAACCTAATGTTATCATGCATGGGTTAAGACCTAGTGTCTATCATGCTCCTCTCTTGCACAGAGAGAAACAGAGATCCTAAGGGATAGGCAGAAACAGAAACAATACCAGATATAATAAAGCGGTAAAATGCATGGATGCAACAATACAAGCGAGGCAAGGGAGTCCCACTCAACCTCGAACCTGGAAAACAATAGGCAAAAGTGAACAGGCTTCACTTTCAACCCAGCAGGGTAAACAGCACACAATACAGTCAGGAAAACCAATCAATACATCAAGAAATGAAATACAGCAAAAGCAAACAGCTTCAACAGCTCTGAATCAACATCTGGCTTCAAGTAATCTCCATTCAGCTACAGGCTTCAACAAACATCAATCTCCATCTTCATGGCCTTCAGGAAAGGGCTTTGATCATCAGTCTTCTATAAGCAATGGCTTTTCTTCCAGCTCACACCTCCAGGATGAGGAATCAGTCATAAGAGTGAAGTGAATGAATGTTAGACAGTTAATTACCTACCAATGGTGGTTCATCAACTGTTAACATTAAACAGAAAGTTTCCTCTCAAAAGTTCTATCTTTCAAATATATTCACTGATCCTTCCAAAGGAAGGAGGTGGATATTTGAAAGAGACTTTGAATCATAGAGAAAGGATGGATGCAGACAAGGCATTCCATGTTTGAGAAACAAGCTTTCTAATCTAGAGCTCTGCCTAGCTCCTAAACCCTAGTCTCCTCAGCAGCTGCTAGCAAGAACCTCCTCTCCAACTCTGGCAGTTGATCTTCAATCTCTGGATCTCCAATGGTCTTCATCTCCTCAAGTCTTCAGCTCTCCCAAGTTCCCAGACAATCCCAATACCCCAAGCAAGCAAGCAATAATCCCCAGAGGGCACACCACACCAGTCAATCAGACATACACAGAGTATTAATAGCAGTAGGGGAATCCTGACTTTTTCTAAGGGGATCTAATAACTACCCATAGCCCCTATAATCCCATAGCTAAACTATTCAAACCCTAAGTCCTAAGGGAAATGAAATCAAACTTCTTAAGTCATCACCTAAAAAACCCTAATTTGTTCATGTTGTTCAAGCCTACATTAAGCACCTAAAATTAATTTCTAAAAATGGGAACTAAATTGTTTCTACAAGTTCAATATCTCATCTAAACAACCTAAAAAGAATGAACAAAAAATATGAAAGTATCTAATAGAACAAAAATTAATAAAATCATGCATGAAATGAAACTATTTAAAATGTCATTTATTTAGAAAATATGGGAAAAATATCAAATAAAATATAAAAATGCAATTTTATTTAATGACAATTTTCTAGACAGAACCAAGAAAAAATAGAAAAAACAATCACTAAAAAAGAGTTAATTTCCTATTTTATATGATTTTTTAAAGTTGGTAAAAATTAAAATGAATTAAAAAACTAAATTGAATTAAAATGAGAGGGAGGGGGTACTAATAGCAATTCGCTCCAGTTGATATTCCTGGATGGGCCAGGCAGTGGGGGTGCACGTAGCAAGTTTGTACTAAGCCCAACTTGAGTCAGAATTATTAAAAATAAAAAACAAGCAGGGGGTGTATTCAGCATGGTTTTCACGTTCAAATCATAATGGGCTCAATACTGGGGGGTGGGAATATCACAAACACACTTAGGCCCGCCCGTTTCATTAAATGAAACGGTGCGTTTAGGGCACCTATTCTCTCCCTCCAAAAATCTGAATTAAACTCCAGCCACACGATGGGCTCTGGGGTCAAAGGTCTAACACACAATGGACGGCCAGGATTGCGTCTTCAACCTTGGATCTGTGAGAACTAGGGTTTCCCTCCATGAATAACCATGCACGCGCCAACTTCAGCCTCTCGGTTCTCTCTCCACAGTCCATGAAACACCACGATCCAAACATGAAAAACACTCCAAATTTCTTCCTCCACAAGACTATGGTGGTAGTTTGCTTTGAAACTCAACAAATCACTCAACCCGAGCGCATGACATTCTTGGTTCCATTAAAATACTCTGCAACTCATCCTCAAGATTCTCAACCAAACCTATACTAATCTCTTCTATACTTAATGGTGATCATTCTAAATTAACAAGCTAAGGTTACTATGTACTATGCTATGAGTTCTACATCCTAACAGTTCTAACAACCTGTCAACAATTATCACTAAACTACTCCTAATCAATCAGAAATGCTCTACTAACATCCTACATCATTATTATACTAACAAACTAATGTAAATCTATCTGTATCAAGCTATGGGAGAGAAATTGAACCTGGTGCAAAAGCTTGTGGATGATGATGAAATTCGTGGATCTGAGGCTTCTAATGCTTGGATCTTGATCAACTATCTCAGTGCTTGATTCTGTATGCAACACCTTGATGATTCTTGCCTTGGATCTTGCTCTTCACATGAAATTGCAAATTGTGTATGGTTGATGGAAGCACACGAAATTGAGCAAATTACACTATGTTCTTGGCTGAATCCTATGGCATGATGATGAATCAGTATGATGAAATTGATTTTGATGGTGATTGGTGAAGAATTTGAGAAATTGGGATGAAAATGCAATGAGAAAGAATGGAGAGAATTTGTGAGATTTTGGTGAAAAATGAATCCAACCCCTGCTCAATTCTGATTTCATGAATATATAGGGCTCAATGGAAACTTCTAGATCCATCTTACAACTTCCCTTGCCTTCCAACTTTGATTGATCTTGGTTATGTTTCTTCAAATACAAGTAACCATAAGTAACTTTGATTTTTTCCACTAAGCTCAAAAATGTACTTGAACCATTGTTCTTAGAATGTGTTTTGGACCCAAAATCATATATTGGAAGTCTCCATTTGGACTTATAAATCTCTCAAACCATTTTTCACTTTGACTTTCTTTAAGTTATAAGCCATTTTAGTTCAAATTTGACCAATCATGCAACTTCATGTTATGAGCTTTTCCAACAATTTGTGGCCTCCTTTCTAGACTCAAAATGTCATTTGGAGCAAGTTTGATGTTGTAAGTTTTTCCATTTGAGGCCTCCTTGTATGAGTTTTGGACATGAGTTAAAATGACCTGTAATTCACAAATGCCCAAAATACCCTTTGCTTTCCAAGACCATAAGTTGGGTTCCACACCTCATATGAAGGCATACTATACCATTCTAGAAAGATAAGACAATGAGGAACAATTCTTATGTTGACCAGAAATTCATTTGAAATCTCCTTGAGGGGTAAAAATTGCTTGGAAGTCAAGTCACTTTCACAGACAAAATTTCAGATACCTCAGATGACCTGTAACTTGCAAGGACCATAACTTGAGTTCTATAAATCTCCTTGATGTCTTCCACCACTCAAATTAAAGGTCTTGAGATCCTCTACAAGTTTCATGTTGGCCAAGGATCCATTTGAAGCTAGCATTTTGACTTATCTTGCTTGGAAATTTGATCTAAACTAGGGGATTTTACACAGAAACCCTAATTTAGAAACTCCTCTTCTCCTTGATTTCTCTTGAATTCTCCTTGGCATATCTCCATATCCTTCTTTATATGTCCAATGATGAACCCCACATCTCTCCACCAGACTTGAATGCCCCTTAAATCAGTCAATTGACCTAGGGTTGACCTAGGGTTGACCCAGATGAAACCCTAGTTGACTGCCTTCAGCTATAGCTCTTGTGCTCTCATCAATGACTTGTCTCCTTCTTTAAATGACTTTCTAAGTCTCTCATAATGTCTAGATACTCTCCATGCCTTCAACTCACAGCTCACAACCCTCTTGTTGACCCTCAAATACCCTCAACTAGGAGATGGACTCAAGGCTTGATCAGCTGAACTCTTTGCTTTCAAATTCTTTTCTGATGACTTGAATGAGATTGAATTAGGATAATAACCTATGGATAGGCCTCTAGAGATGAGAATAATGCTTGGTCCCCTGTTGAATGACTTGTTATGCTATGCTATGCAGATGGTTAGTCTATGTACATGACTCTATATGCAAATGCTAATGACATTGAAACATAAACCAAGTGAATAAGGTTGGGCAAATTTTAGGGTGCAACAATGAGGATTCTCTGATCTCTTTCTTGCTTGATGGGGACTCCATTATCGTGATGGCTTTCTCTCCGAAACTAGAATCGGGGGGGATATAACCTATAGCATATTTACATGATTGCATCTGCATTCATATTGCATGACCGGTATTCTTGAATCTGTATCTTATTTCCTACATCTTCAAGTTTTGCAGGATTGACGAACCAAGAGTTCACCGCTACTCAGCCCGAAACAACTGCAAGAGAATCATGGATTAAGTCCAAGTGGAGATGCAGGAAATTCGCGAAAAGTTGAACCTGTTCATGTAGGCCATGGAGAGCATTGCTAAGGGCCAGGAGAGCCTCCAGACTTTGGTACAGCCGCTGCTGACGCGGGCTAATGGGAATGGCAACAATGACCATAATTCTAAGCACGTTGAGACTATTCCGGAAGATGGGCCCCCTACGCCCGTGGTCCCACCTGTAGTGACCCCACCTGTGATGGTTGTGAACAATGACGCTAGCGCTGGCAATGTCAACGCAGGGAATGGAAATGAGACTATTGTTAACAATGTTGGAGTTGGGGACGCCAACCAAGGCGGTGGTAACAACAATGACGGTAATGGTTTCGGCAACAACGGTTTCGGCTATAACGATCAAGGATTTGATTACGTCAATCAGGACGGAAAATTCGGCTTCAACACTCAGGGTTTCGGTTACGACGGTTTTGGTAATGCTAACCAGGGGTATGGTGGAGTGGGTAATATGAATGGTGCTGGGATGATTCCTGCCAACACTGGGTTTGGACCTGTTAGAGTCAACCAGGGTTTCGGCAACGGGGGACGAGGTCCCATGATCAATCAGCAAGGGTTTGGTTGCAACACTGGTTACGACGGGTATGGAAATGGAAATGTGAATTGGGGCGAAGACTTCCAGGAGGACGCCTTTTCTGGAAGGGGCATGGGATTTGAAGGACCTATTGATCCTGTGCAGAGGATCAAGATGCTTGAAGAACAAATGAAGGGGGTAGTGAATCAGAACTCCACCGGCTTGGATATGATTACAATGGGCTTGGTACCTGGGATGAGGGTGCCGTTGAAATTCAAGGCTCCCACGATTGACAAGTACAAGGGGGACACCTGCCCTAAAGTCCATGTCCGCTCTTACTACAGGAGGATGTCCGCGTATTCAGACGACGAAAGGATGCTCATGCATTTCTTTCAGGATAGCTTGTCAGGACCTTCACTTGAATGGTATATGGGGCTGGAGCCCACTCAGATTAAAACCTGGAAGCAGTTGGCTGATGCTTTCGTGACACATTACAAATACAACAGCGATCTGGCACCGAACCGGGTCCAATTGCAGGGTTTGTCACAGAAGAACGGTGAAAGCTTTAAAGAGTATGCGCAAAGGTGGCACGATATGGCAGCGAGGGTGCATCCTCCTTTAATTGAAAGGGAGATGAATGATATGTTCATCGGGACATTTACAGGGGTGTTCTATGAAAAATTGTTTAGTGTGTCATTGAGCAGTTTCTCAGATTTGATTCTTATGGGGGAGATGATTGAAAACGGGATTAAAGTTGGAAGGTTCCAAGCAGGTGAGTCTACTCCAACAGGAGGTGCCAGAAAAGCATTTGGCGGTAGACGACAGGGTGATTCTAGTGCCGTGTTTGGTGGCAGGGGCAGGGGCCGAGGAAGAAATCAGTATGTTCAGCTGCAACAGATAGCTAGTGTCACTATCCCGCTTCCTCAACAAAGACAGCCACAACAACCACAACCACAGCAACAGCAATGACAGAATCCTGGCCAGAGAAGGATACAGAACGCGAGAGCGAAAAGAGTGTTCAACGCACCTCCTTCCACGTATGCAGAACTCCTCCTGACCCTGCTAGGGTTGAACTTGGTTGAAAAGAGGACTTTGGCACCGCCTACAGGGGCAGTACTTCCTTACGGATATGACGCCAACAAGCATTGCGAATTTCATTCCGGGGCACCCGGGCATGATATAGAAGCTTGTCAGGCATTTAAACATAAAGTTCAAGATTTATTGGATAGCAAAGCTATTAACTTCGGACAGGCGGGTCCAAATATCATACAACAGCCTATGCCCAATCACGGGGCAAACGCCATCCTGACAGAGGAGAATCTGAATCTAGTGACGGATGTCAATGAGCCGAAGACACCGTTGGGTGAGATTAAAAGCAGGTTGTTAAAAGGGGGTGTATTCCCGGGGTGTGATGAATTTTTCTTGGATTGTTGGATATAGCCAGAGGGTTGTAATGAGTTGAAATAGGGTATTCAGGCTATGATGGATAAAGGTGCCTTACAATTCGATAGAACCGCGGTGGAAGAGCCTGTAGAGGCGTTGTGTGATGAGTCGAACGATGTTGCTACAGTGATGATTCCGAGGAAAACAATAACGATAACGACGCCCGCCAGGCGGCCGACGATCACAATTACCAAGGCAGGACCAGTTCCTTTCGAAAGTACTAAAGCAGTGTCGTGGACTTATGGATTGGAGGTATATTGCGATGGTGAGAAAATTGAAGTCAATAAACAACCGGCTGGGGTTGTAGATAATGTTGTCGGGACAGGGGGTATGACCAGAAGCGGAAGAATCTTCACATCACCCGAGGTGGAGGCAGAAAGATTAGCCAAAGGTAAAGCCAAGGTAACTGAGGGTGGTCCGTCTCAGTCGAATGAAAAAGAAACGTCACTTAAGGATGTGGAGGAGTTTATGAGGCTCATTCGTAAAAGTGACTACAAAATCGTGGAGCACCTCCAGCAAACGCCGTCAAAAATTTCCATCCTATCATTGCTGTTATGTTCCGAGGCCCATCGGAACGCTTTGCTGAAGATCCTAGACACGTCGTTCGTTCCTCAAGAAGTTTCTGTTAATCAGTTAGAAGGGTTGATGGCGCATGTCAATGCGAGGCACAGTTTGGGCTTCACAGACTTTGATTTGACTCCGAGAGGGCAAGAACATAATATGGCATTGCATGTGTCAGTAGAATGCCGGGGCACGGTCATGTCCCATGTTTTAGTAGACACTAGATCTTCCCTGAATGTGCTACCGAAGAAAGCCTTGATGAAGTTAGATATCAGGGGGATTATCTGCACACCCAGTGACTTAGTGGTGAGAGCGTTCGATGGAACGAGGAGGTCAGTGTTCGGATCAATAACATTACCGTTGCAGGTGGGGCCTGAAATTTTTGAAACTGAATTCTATATAATGGACATCCAGCCAGCGTATAGTTGTCTTCTGGGGCGCCCATGGATCCATGCTGCCGGGGCAGTCACGTCCACGTTACACCAAAAGCTGAAGTATATGGTTGGGGATAGTGTCGTCACCGTTTGTGGAGAGGAAGATATTCTGGTTAGCCATTTCTCTTTGTTCAAATATGTGGAGGTCGACGGCGAAATACATGAAACACCGTGTCAAGCCTTCGAGGGGTTGCGAATTAAGGAGAAAGCTCCGGTGCCCAGTAAAGTATCAGATGTAGCGGTGTCATCCTACAAAGAGGCTCAGGCTCTAGTGCAAGCAGGCAAAACCAAGGGCTGGGGGCAGGTATTGGAGATTCCCGTGAAGAATGACAGGTTCGGGCTTGGATATCGTCCTTCGTCATCAGCATCCTCTTCAGGAACGCCCAAGTTCAGGGGACCAATCATGATCACACCACATGGGGTGAGCTTCGAGACTATCAATGCTGTTTCCGATTCTGAAGAAGGAGATAGCGACTGTGATATGGACGCGTGGATCAAGCCAAGCGTTCCAGGACAAAGTCTCTGCAATTGGTCTATCCGGGAAACTGTTCCTGTGACAACTAAACAATAATGATTTGTTTTTTAATTGTTGAATAATCCTATGTCCTACCCGGGGCATAGCGATTTTGCTTAGGGCCATTTGGTTATGTACATTACATTGCTTAATCATGAAATAAAGGCGTTTTTCATATACAAATGTTGTGATCCGTGTTTTTCCTGTTTTTATCTTTTACAATAAAATGGCAACGTGGTTATTTGCTTTGTATGCGTTTTGAAGCATTTAACCATTTCCTTTGCAGGATTACCATTTCAGATGACATCTATGAACCGCCTATGACTCACTTCGACTTCGAGCACCCGGTATTTCAGGCAGAGGAAGAGATTGTCGAAGACGGCGACGTACCAAAAGAGTTGACCTGGTTATTGAAACAAGAAGAAAGGATCATTCTGCCTCATGAGGAGGTCATTGAGATTATCAATTTGGGGTCGGAAGAGGTTGTGAGAAACATCCGTATAGGGGCTGCGCTGCAGGGCGACATCAAGCAAAGGTTGGTTGAGATGCTCAAAGAGTACAACGATACATTTGCTTGGTCGTACGAGGATATGCCTGGGTTGGATACGGATATGATTGTTCACCATCTGCCGTTGCGAGAGGAATGTCCTCCTATTAAGCAGAAACTCCGAAGAACCCGACCGGACATGGCTGTGAAGATCAAGGAGGAAGTTCAAAAACAGTGGGATGTTGGTTTCCTAGCTGTTACAAAATATCCCTCATGGGTCGCTAATATTGTGCCAGTACCGAAGAAAGACGGCAACGTGCGAATGTGTGTAGACTACCGTGATTTGAATAGGGCGAGCCCGAAAGATGACTTTCCAATTCCTCACATCGATGTGTTGGTCGATAACACTGCTTAGTTCTCCGTATTCTCCTTCATGGATGGCTTCTCGGGCTATAATCAGATTAAAATGGCGCCAGAAGACATGGAGAAGACTACCTTTATTACTCCCTGGGGAACATTTTGTTACAAAGTGATGCCCTTCGGGTTGAAGAACGTTGGGGCAACATATCAACGTGCTATGACGACTCTCTTTCATGACATGATGCATAAAGAGATCGAGGTTTATGTTGATGATATGATTGCCAAATCCCAGACGGAGGAGGAGCATTTGGTTAATCTACTAAAATTGTTCAAGAGGCTTAGGAAGTTCAGGTTGAGATTGAACCCTAACAAGTGCACCTTTGGGGTGAGATCGGGTAAACTGCTGGGGTTTATCGTGAGCGAAAAAGGAATAGAGGTTGATCCTGCGAAAATAAAAGCGATACAAGAAATGTCGACGCCTAAAACATAAAAAGAAATGCGTGGGTTTTTAGGGAGATTGAACTATATCGCCCGGTTCATATCTCACCTAACTGCGACATGCGAGCCATTATTCAAGTTGTTGAAAAAGGATCAGGTTGTGACCTGGAATGAAAATTGTCAAAAGGCGTTCGACAAGATAAAAGAATACTTGCAGGAACCTCCTGTTTTGATACCCCCAGTGGGCGGGAGACCGTTGATTATGTATTTGACAGTTCTTGAGGAAAGTATGGGTTGTGTTCTCGGTCAACATGACGAGACAGAACGTGAAGAGCATGCGATCTACTACTTGAGTAAAAAGTTCACAGACTGTGAGTCCAGATACTCAATGCTCGAGAAAACGTGTTGTGCGCTAGCCTGGGCCGCCAAACGTTTGAGGCAATACATGCTGAACCATATGTCGCTTCCGCGAAAATAAGGTGCCGGCAAAACAGAAGAGTCGCCACCTTTCGTTATTTATCCCTCAGAACGGGAAAGGAAACGATCGGAGAAACCTGACGAAAAGGTATAAGACAAGGTCATCGCAACCGTTGTCTGGGTTCGGGAGTCGGTTACGCAAGGGGAAGGTATTAACACCCCTCACGTCCATCGTACTCGATGGGATCCACGCTTGTTGTGTTTACTGGACGGGTTGGTTTTATCTATCTACCTATCAAGGCTGGTCTGAAAAGAAAATAAAATGACTCGGCAAAGCGTCGCGCTTTATGCCTACGTATTCTCATCAGAGAATGAGAAATCAGAGTCAACGTAGTTCGACTAACTACGGGTTACGGGGAAGGTGACTCGCCAATACGTCAGTATTGTGCCTACGTACTCTCAACAGGTATGAGAGATTAGAGCTTACGTAGTTCGGGATAATACGGATTACGGCTTTAGATTCATCTATTTTATCGAGTAGGGTTAAACAACAGTTCCAGCAGTTAGGGACAAAGCCTGTTTGCGGTGGCGCTGAAGTTTAACGACACTCTTTTCTTCAGAAAAGCTTCCTTTGAATTATGGGCCCACGGGGCAAAAAGGTTTGAAGTTTGTTTTCTGTCTTTTACGGAAGAACTGTTTTTTATGGTCGTTTGCAACTAGTATCACACTAGAGACTATGACCTGAGAGTGAATGCGTCGCATGTCACCCAAAGGGTGCCATACTAAACATCTAGACTGTTGAAAAGAAGCTCTCCAACAATCCTTTCTCAGATAGCTTAAGGCTCGTAACGCACGACGTCAGTTAACCTTTATTACTGTATTTTGAATTGTTTCGAGATGAGAAGAGAGAACGAACAGGTTCAACTAAGGGGAGACTATCAAGTCCTAATGTTGTCATGCCAAGGATTCATCCTATGGTTAAGGTTTGAAACAGGGAACTCCTAGAAGTTATCATGCATAGGTTTCAACCTAAAGTTCTAATCATCACTTCTTTATCAAAGGAAGCGAGATTCCTAAGGGATCATGTCAATGATAGACAGAAACAGATAAAGCATCAGCTTAAACAGTAAACAGTAAACGACTGTAAAATGCATGCAATGCAAGTGAGGGAGGAAATGTGTGTGGGGCATCAGCCTCCACATGCTCATCTCAACCTCAAGCCAGATATGAATAACTGCAATCATACAGAGGAAATAACATGCT
This sequence comes from Lathyrus sativus, assembly GCA_963859935.3. Taxonomy (NCBI): domain Eukaryota; kingdom Viridiplantae; phylum Streptophyta; class Magnoliopsida; order Fabales; family Fabaceae; genus Lathyrus; species Lathyrus sativus. Next base: position 336,225,193 of record OZ012735.1, read on the forward strand.
ATCAAGCAAACACAATAACTGCAATCATACAGAAGAAATAACATGCTATCAAGCAAACACAAACCACATAGGCAAGGGAGCAGGGCTCTACCGAATACCAGCAAGCAAAGCCATACAGTAAAAATACAAGCAGAGGGAGCAACTCAACCTCTAGTGCAATCATGCTCCTAGCTTAAATCAATCTAGATATGAGCTTATTCTAATGCATCAAGCAAGTCAAACAAGGCACAACAATACAGAAAAGAAAACAGACAAGCAGATCAACCACTCCCACAGCTTCACAGCAAAGCAATCTTCTAACAGCAGTTTAATCTTCAGTCTTCAATCACCCTTCAAGGCTATCATCCTCAATAACAAGTATCAACTTGCTTCTCCAAGGTTTCAACCCATCAAACATAAGTATCAACTTATTCTCTCCTCCTCAAGCCTCAGCTTTACAGTAAATCCCACCTTCAGGCTTTACTCCTAACTACAAGTATCAACTTGATTCCTTCAGGCTCTCAATGCATTAATGTAAGTGTCAACTTATCCTTTATTCCTCAAGCCTCAGCTCTTCACTCAATCTCAATTGGATCTTCTTCACAAGTATCAACTTGGTCTTCTAGCTTCAGCTCTCTTTGCTTTACCAGTATCACCTAGTTCCTCTCCATCTACAAGCTTTAGCTTCTCAAGGTAATCTTCAATCACATGGAAGTATCAACTTCATCCTTCAATCTTCTTCAAGCAAGGAACTCCATCCTCTAACAAGGGAGAAAGACTCATCTATCAAGAGCAAAGTTGGGATGATTGGTAGCAGAGTGAAGACCAAAGGTCACCACTGAGCATCCTGTCATCAGAGAAAGGGACCCTCAAAGGTTCTACCAATTTGCAAAGAGTCACACATCCTACCAAAGGAGGGATGAGGCCTTTACAAAGGGAGTCCCTTTCATCATAGGGAATAATGGATGTGATCAACATCATCCATGTTTATGAAGGAAGAGAACTATCTAGAAGCTCTGCCTACAAAACCCTAATCTTAACCTAATCAACACTACACCAAAAGAAGGGAAGATCTTCACATCCAAGCCTCCTCAAGCAATCCAATGCATATTCAACTTTCCTCCATCATCATCCAAGAACAAGCAAAGCAAAACCCTAATCTAAGGGAACTAAAGAAGTTAATCTTGTTGAGTTAGTGCCTTAGAATCATCTAAAACTAGCACTTAAGCTAAAATCAATCAAAAATAGTAAACTATATTATAAATTTCTACAAAAATTCCTAAGGTATCCTAATTCAATTAAGAAAGCCTCATACAAAAACCAGGGACTAAATCATCTATTAAGTCCTAAAATTAAGTCCTAAATCCAAAGGTATCAACCATAAACCCTAAAAAAGGAGCTTCTAAAGGTGTCAACCTAAACTACCACCTATGTTCATCACAAAAATGTGATAAAAATCTATGGGGAGCATTCATATCTATGCTAACTACTCACAAAAAATCAAGATCAAAATCATCATCACATGATCACACAAAATTCCACAAAATCAAGTATCAAACATGACTATTTTAATATCAATTAAAATGTAAAAATTCCCATAAATTCAGAAAATGCATGAAATAAAAATATTTTTTCTCTAAAAAATACTGGATTCAATCATGAATCTAATGCAAAAAGAATGGGGTCAATTGGATCATTTTTCCATTTTTTATGATTTAATCAATAACCATGTATAAAATGAAAAATTAAAGAAAATCAAAATAAAATAATAAACACACGGTGCAAATAGTAGTAAAATCCAGTTCAATTCATGGATTGGGCCATCAGGGGGGTGGTTATCAGTTATTTCACAAAGCCCAAAACACAACTTAAATGAAACGCTGCGCTTCATCACTCAGAACTCTTCACAAATTGAAATCCATTCGTGGCCATTGGATCTTCATCTGGTCAAAGGTCTCAGCCCCATCCAATGGCTCTAAAGTCATCTTCTTCGTTTTGAATCTCTGAACCTCGCGCGCAGCCACGGCCACCGCCGGTGGTACTCCGGTCATCGTCCCCAACCCTAACTATCTCCACATGCCTCCATTCCAAGAGGTCTCTACATGAAACTCACTCCAATTTTCACAAGGAATCTTCCTATGCCATTTAATCATGCTAACAGTTCAAGAATCCAAGAATACCAATCTCAACCGAAAATTCCATGAACCCTAATTGGTTACTAATCTCCAAATTGATGATCCAGAAATCTTCCTATACCATCCTACTATGCTTCTAACATAACAATTCCTCTTAATTCTACCTAATTTAAGCCATAGCACAAGAGTTGCATACCTGGTAAATTTGAACAAACAGAAGGGTTGGATCTTCAAATCAGCCTTCAAGAACTTGCAGAATCCTTCACTGAATCACAATCAATCTTCTGTATGCAAAGAAAAGAGTTGAATCTTCTTGAATTATCAAATCCGATTCTGAGTTGCAAGCTTCACTCTCCAATGGCTACTTCACGATTCTTCCACCACAGTGCCTTGAATTTGATCTGGAATTGATCACCAACCTCAGATCAAGCTATTGAGATCAATTTCTTGGATTGAAATGGCCTCTAACCTTGTAACCGATTTGGATTTGCAATGAGAAAGTTCAAAGTGCAAGCTCAGTTTTCTCTCACAATCATCACCAAAAAATGATCTGAACCACTTCTATTCCATATATAGAGTGTGTAGGGATGATCTAGAACCCTCTAGATCCTTCCAAGGAGAAATTCAATCTCTCATGACATGAGAAGTTCACTTATATGCCATGGTGTGCATAATCCTGTTAACAGCTTGAAATCAATCCCATTCCATTCCAATTTCTCCCCTAGTGACATTTTGGAAGTGTTTGGCTTGCAAGGGATCTTGATCATGCCTTGAATTTGAGTTTTGCACATGTTACTTATCATGTAAGTAACTACTTTTCAAAGCAAGTCCACAAATTAGATCTCAATTCAAAAATGTGGCTAAACCAATGTTCTTAGAATGCTTTTTAGAGTCAAAATGACCTATTACATGCCTTGGTTTGGATGTGTAGATCAAAAGTATCAATTTCCAACTTTGGTTCATTTAACTTATACCCTCATTTTAGGTCATTTTTGCAACTTTGAGCTACAAGCAAGTCCAACATCTCATGACCTCTTTATTAGCCTTAAAACATCATTTTGAACAAGTTTGATGTTGAACATTTTCTCATTTGAAGCTTGGAAATGGGAGTTATGGCCTTATGGTTGAAATGACCTATAATCTCCAAATGACCAAAATGCCCTTGACTTGTCAAAGCCATAACTTGAGTTCTACAAATCCTATCAAGGACTTATAGTACTCTCTAGAAAGCTAAGAGAATAAGTAACAACATTCATGTTGACCAAAAGTTCATAGGAATCATCCTTCTAGGGTAAAAGTTTCATGCAAGTTGGGCAACTTTCAAGCCCCCAAATTCACATACCTCAGATGACCTGTAACTTGTCAAAGTCATAACTTGAGTTCTACAAATCCTATCAAGGACTTATAGCACTAAAATTAAAGCTAAGATCATTCTCTACAACATTCATGTTGGGGGTAAGATGATATGACAATCCCATCTTGAGATAAATTGCCCTGAAGATAGGGGTCAAACTAGGGGATTTTACACTGTCAAGCCTTAGAAACCCTAGCCTGAAAACTTCTCAAATTCGTCAATCATGATGAGTTTACCTTGGAATCATCCTTATGACATCTCAATGTATCAATCCATGATCACATGGCTCTAGGATTAGGTCTCAACCTTGTCCAAATCATCAGTTGACTTAGGGTTGACCCAGTCAAACCCTAATTGCACCACTCATGGCTGAGTCTTCTTAATCTTGCACAATGACCTGTCTAGGCCTTAAAGTGATCTTCAACACTTCTCCTGAGCTCTCTCAATACCTCAAGTCCATCCTCATGGTCTCAGAATCATCTGATGGCTCCCCTCCACTCTCAAGTTAGGAGGCACACACTCTTGGTTTCAACCACTCTCTCTGAGGATCTTTTAACTTCTCTGACAAGGATATCAACCCTTGAACACATGAATAACCTTCTTAGATAACTTCAAACTCTTGTGTAGCTCTTAATTGGTAATCATACCTCTTGATCTCCTGCATACATGTCAATGAAATGCAAATGATAATGCTAATGTGCATGAAATGAAACATAAGCTAGGTAAAGAAATGTTAGACAAATTTTGGGGTGCAACACCATACAACCCTGCTAATTTCAAAGATGGATCCAATCAAATATGTGTTTGAGAAGCAAGCACTCTCCGGAAGAATTGCCCGATGGCAGATGGTGTTAACCGAATATGATATTCAGTATGTCTCGCAAAAGGCTATTAAGGGTAGCGTCCTGTCAGAGTACCTTGCGGGGCAGCCTGTTGAGGACTACCAATCGATGAGGTTTGATTTTCCTGACGAGGATATCATGTACCTGAAAATGAAAGATTGTGAAGAACCGTTGTCGGACGAAGGACCAGAGTTGGGTTCCAAATGGCAGTTGATATTTGACGGAGCTGTAAATTCCTATGGTAGCAGAATATGTGCAATTATTACTACTCCTCAGGGGTCGCACATCCCCTTTACTGCCCGATTGACCTTTCCCATTACCAATAATGAGGCTGAATATGAGGCTTGCATCATGGGTCTAGAAGAAGCTATTGATTTGCGAATCAAACATCTGGATGTATACGGAGACTCAGCTCTAGTAGTGAACCAGATTAAAGGAGAATGGGAGACACGCTAGCCCAATTTGATACCATACATGAATTATGCAAGGAGATTGTTGCCCTTCTTTGACAAGGTGGAATTGCACCATGTGCCGCGAGCAGAAAATCAAATGGCTGACGCCCTGGCGACATTGTCCTCGATGTATAAAGTTAACTTCTGGAACGATGCTCCCCGGATTGTTATCTCTCGGCTCGATAGGCCTGCGTTCATATTTGCCATTGATGAAGCTTCCGATGGTAAACCCTGGTACATTGACATCCAGAATTTCCTGAAAAACAAGGAGTATCCGGCTGGGGCATCCAGTCGAGATCAGAAGACTCTTAGGAGATTCGATGGCAATTTCTATTTGAATCCTGACGGTGTCCTATACAAAAGAAACCACGACTTGGTCTTGCTAGGTTGTGTAGATGAGAAGGAAGCAAAGTTGCTCATGGAAGAGATACATGAGGGTACATTTGGTACACATGCTGGTGGGCATGTTATGACGAGAAAACTGCTGCGGGCAGGTTACTACTGGCTAACTATGGAAACAGACTGTTTCAAGTTTGCAAAGAGGTGTCGTAAGTGCCAAATTTATGCAGACAAGGTCCATGTACCCCCAAGTCCTCTGAATGTGATGTCATCACCGTGGCCATTCTCGATGTGGGGAATTGATATGATTGGCAAGATTGAGCCTACGGCATCCAATGGACACCGGTTCGTCTTGGTGGCAATTGATTACTTCACCAAGTGGATGGAAGCAGCGTCATATGCCAATGTCACCAAGCAAGTGGTCGCCAGATTTATCAAACGAGATATTATCTGCAGATATGGAATCCCTGAGCGGATTATCACCGGCAACGGTTCGAATTTGAATAACAAGATGATGAAAGAGCTGTGCCAGAATTTCAAGATTTAACATCACAACTCTTCTCCTTACCGACCCGAGATGAATGGCGCTGTTGAAGCGGCCAACAAGAACATAAAGAAGATTGTTCAGAAGATGGTTGTGACGTATAAGGACTGGCATGAAATGCTACCTTTCGCTTTGCACGGTTATCGTACGACGGTACGCACATCGACCGGGGCAACCCCTTTTTCATTGGTATACGGAATGGAGGCAGTGTTACCGCTGGAGGTTGAGATTCCTTCCTTGAGGGTTTTACGAGATGTCCAACTTGACGAGGCAGAATGGGTTAAAGATAGACTGAATCAGCTGAGTTTAATGGATGAGAAGAGGCTAGCTTCTCTAGCATACGGTCGGTTGTATCAGAGCCGGATGAAGAAAGCGTACAATAAGAAGATATGTCCTCGAAGCTTTCAGACGGGCGACCTTGTGCTGAAGAGGATTCTCCCACCACAAACAGATCACAGGGGCAAGTGGACCCCTAATTACGAAGGGCCATACGTTGTCAAAAAAGTCTTCTCTGGAGGAGCCTTGCTACTATCTACCATGGATGGTGAAGACTTTACGTCTCCTGTGAATTCGGACGCAGTTAAAAAATACTTTGCTTGAAAGTGACCCGCTGGACAGTAAAAAGAGAGTCCAGGCAAAAATGGGGCATCCTGGCGAACCGTAAAAAATGAATAAAAGGTTCGGGCAAAAGTTAGGGATAAAATTGAAAAGAGGTACACCCGCGAAGTCGAAAACCTGCATTGGGCGACTTCGGCAAAAAAGGGTATCCCGGTGAATTGAAAACCCGCAAAGGGCGATTCACGCAAAAGTTATGGATTGAAAAAGCAAATGACTGCGGTCCGAATTTGATATAGCAGTGCTTAGTGGTTTGGGAGTACCTGAGGGTTCGTTTATCCGACACAATCTCTTCCGAAAATTGAATACCAGGAAAGCGCCAGAGTCAGGCGAGTCATAGGAGGATCAGCTCATGATGTTTGTCTGCACCACGTTGCCGACATGTATACAAATATTGTTTTGTATTTTATGCTTTATGTGCGTATATATATATATGTGTGTGTGCGTAACTTCCTCTTTTCAGGAGTTGCATCCGATGTACAAAACTTTGCCTATTCAGCGGCCTGTTATTAATAAAACATGGTATTCAGTATTTGATGTTTGTGCTTTACTGTTTTGTATATGGAAAACGCCAATGTACCGATGAACTTGCATGTGCATAACCTTGTTGGCCCTTGCCAATAATTGCTAAAACTTCGAATTGACTGAAGTAATGTCACGGACACTAACCCAAATAGATTTGGTTGTATAGATTTGTGTTTGTGAGGGCAAGTTGTCTCGCAATACAGGCCTCCAAGTTTTCGATGATGACAAATTAGAAGCATCATGCAATACTTCAACATGCTATACTTATTTTTCATTGTTAAACCATTATACCTTAATATGAGTCATAACTGAATGTGGCAGGATGCACAAAATGGCGAAAGTTGTTATTTTTGCAGGTTTCTAAGCAGTGAGTTGACCATACAGTCGGCGCATGAAACCTGGCATTTCTCACGGCTCAGCGCATGGAAGCAATGCGTCGACCGTACAGTCGGCGCATGGGTGTTTTGATTTTCCACGGATCAGCGCATGAAGACATGCGTCGACCATGCCACTCAGTGCATGAAGCTGTGTATTTCCCACGGGTCAGCGCACGCCGACCCTATGGTCGACCGTTCGCGCGCTGAGCAGTTTTTCTTACTGTGTTTTAAAATTCTGTTCAGTTGACTATTTTGGTTATTACTATAAATAGAGTTTTGCTTATTTTTGACAACTAACAATTGAAATCTTGAGTAAATTGTCAGGGCAAGAAACGTGAAATAGGTGCAACATATTTCTTCATCTTCATCCTTCAAACAACACACAAATCCTCAAATATACACAATCATTTTTGCTGTGATTGGTGTCTTGTTCAAGGGTGATAAGGTTCGAATGCGTTGATTGAAGATCCGGTTCAAGTGGATATTGGGGCAGGTGTTTCTTGCAGAAAACCTTGATGGTTTTACCCATCAAGACTAGAAGGTTTTTAGGGCTTTTGCTACGGAATAGTTCGTTCAACATTCAAGCAAGTGCGAAGGTAATTGATCAACGGAAGGTTCATCAGTTTAGTAGCTAGGGCGTTGAAGTGTTGAAGACTTTCCGGGTTTTGATTTGTTGGTGTCTAAGATCAGTCGAGCCGAAGGTTTGAATAATGGAAGGTTTTTCATTAAGGTGGCTGGAATCGGAGATCATTCACAACAAATTGAAGGGCTTGATTCATCTTGAATCAAGGTGCAAGAAGTGATAGTAAGCATCAACATCATTTGAGATTGTTTGTATCATTGTCTATCAACTCTTGTGTAAACTGTTCATTCCAACAGGTGATATATATTCAATATATCTCAATTCTAATTTTAGAATTGAGGGCAGACGTACCCCGAAGCGAGGACGACGGGGGAACTGCCTCATCAAATCGTGTGTTCTTTAGTTTCTGTCATTTTCAATTCAGCTTATAAAATAAGTGATTCTAGCTTAAGTGATTATTGTCAAACTGTGATACAAATTGAGTAAGGTGTTGAAACTCTGTTTTTAACTACTAAGTACAATAAAAATATTGTACTAGGGCATTTCAAATCTCTTACTCAACATAAATATCCCTTGAGATATTTGTGCACACAAACTGTTCGACAAAAGTCCTGAACTAAAATTGTCTTATTTTGCTACTAGTTTTTGTGTGTCTTGTTTTTCATTGGAACTAGGTAACCTTGCAAATTGAAGTAAATAATTGATAAGCATAGTTTGTGTTGTGATTCTATTTTTCCGAATTGTCATAAATCCATAGGCTTACGTATATCCGGTTTTCCAATAACCGTTCGTTTTAGACTATATTTTTCCTCGGCCGCTTCCGCACTTAAAAACATTTTTAAAACCAATTTCAAATTGGTAGCGCCGACTCAAATTTTAATTGGGGATCTATTCAACCCCCCCCCCCCCTTCTAGATTCGTGCCATAGTCTAACAGTGTTGTCTCGTTTGGGTTTTGCAGGGTTCTCACATTTGAAGCGAACGATCAGAAGATGGTGTCCCCCAGCCGGAGGTTCGTGGTGAAAGACTTGACTTTGTGTGACGCTAACCCCCAGGCAGGTCGTGCCTCATCCCCAGACATTGAGACGATGATTATCCCTTACCGAAGGAAGGATTGTTTCCCCAAAAGAGTATCCTCATGGAGGTTGCCCACAGGATCTCCCCAGCAAGACAAGATCAGTGTCCCATGCAGAGGTCATACTCTCCCAGAGAGCGGAGATGTGCGCATTCAATCCCCAGCTGGGAGGATTTACATGGCGCATAGCCCAGATAGTAAGTTTAGAAGGATTATCCCCACCGAGGATGGTTTTCTTTCTCCCCACAGGCTGTCATGCCTTCGTCAGGATGATTATCCCCAACTGAGTGGTAGTTCTGAGTTCGTAAACTGTACTCAGGCAGTTGTCTCCCAGAAGGGTTGCTTCTCCCCCAGTTGAGTTAGTCTTCCCAGCAGGTGTTATTTTTTCCTCCCAGTGGACATCGATGTGTAATCTCTCCCCGGTAGAGTTGGTTGTATCTCCAGCATTTATTTTTCCAGAATACTTCGTGATATCCGTTCATCCCCAACAAGGTGGTATTTGCTCTCAACAGCCGCGTTGAAGCAAGCTTGTCAGAGCTTCCCCAACAGCCGGGACCTGCATTTGCATTTGCATACATTATCATGATTGCATCTACCAAAAAAACGCGTAGCATTTCCATGCCGTATGGAGCATTACGCCATTGCCAAACATGTGCATTTTGAAACATAAATCAGGTTGGTTAACCTTTTGCTTTTCGGGTATGTTACTCAGCAGGAGTATGGGGTTCTATCTCAGATCTATTACCAGACGATCGAGGTCTCGCCGTGAGACATGTGATGATGTAGTTCCTGTCATTATTCCCCACAGAGTTACTGGTTGAAGTTTCTCTTATCCGACCAGCGGAGTGTTTTTCTTCAGGTTTGCTGTCGCGACAGCATTATAGGGTTTCATAAATCAAAATTTCAGAAGTGGTCACTTGTTGTCGGAGCGGGTGTCGGGCAGTTATTTTCAGAATATCCCCGGGGGAGTTAGCTACTACCGCGAACAGGCTAGGAAGCTATATCCAAAAATATCGTTTCCCGTAAGAATCAAGCGGAAGAACTTTCCTGTATGTATCAGGCAGATGTGTTATCTTTTCCCGTAAGAATCAGGCGGAAGAACTTTCCTGTATGTATCAGGCAGATATGTTATCTTTTCTCGTAAGAATCAGGCGGAAGAACTTTCCTGTATGTATCAGGCAGATGTGTTATCTTTTCCCGTAAGAATCAGGCGGAAGAACTTTCCTGTATGTATCAGGCAGATGTGTTATGATTTTCCCGTAAGAATCAGGCGGAAGAACTTTCCTGTAAGTATCAGGCAGATGTGTTATGATTTTCCTGTAAGAAACAGGCGGATAAACTTTCCTGTATGAATCAGGCAGATGTGTTTTCCGGTATGAATCAAGAAAATGAAGTTTCCCGTATGAAGCAGGCGGATGAATTTTCCGGTATCCAGATGGATAATTCTCCCGTGATAGACAGAATATGTGAGTTGTGTTCCGATATTTGACAAAAGTATTTTCCCCAAGGAAGTTGCCATGATTTCCTTGTGTTACTATCCCCAGTAGAGTCCTCTTCAGAGTCGTTTGTGGGTTAGGACCAACGGAGTTGGCTACTGCAGAGGTAGGCAGAGAAACAGTATTCAGATGGTTTTTTCCGTATGAGGCAGGCGGATAAATGTTCAGACAGAATTGTTTCCTCAGCAAAGTCGTCAGGATTTTTCTGTGTTGACAGAACGTGGACAAAGTTCTATCCTCGCGGCGATCAAATCTTTTTCTCGGGCTGATAAAAATAATCCCCAACACGGTCGTTAATTGATCAGTTTGTTGCCGTAACAACCAGATCTAGTCAGCAGATGTTGTTATCCAAGCAATTTGTGCAGTTTATTTCTGCGGTTGGCAAATTTCTGGGTTCTTAGTATTCAACTGTCTCGTACCTCGATTGTTTGAAGGTCGTTCGCTCTTCACCCAGTCGGGTCCAAGCCGTTTGAATAGGGGCAGCTGTTGCACCCTAAAATTTTCTCAACCTATTTCACCTGGTTTATGTTTTAGTTGCATTATCATTAGCATATTGAATCATGTACATAACCTAATCATTTGCATAGCATAACTTAGCAAGTCATCTAACAAGGGATCAAGTGTCATTCTTATCTAAAGAGGCACATCAAGGGTTTTTATTCAAGCTGAGGGATATCCAAGTCATCAAGGAATGGGTTGAAGCTTTGAGAAGTTTGAGTGTCAATAGGTGGATTTCTCTCCTAATTTGAGGTGTATTGAGGGTCATCAATGGAGGTATGAGCTATGAATTGAGGGTATGGAATATGCACAAAGCTTATGAAATGCCTAGAGGGTCATATTGAAGATGAGACAAGTCATTGGTTCAAGTACAAGAGCCACAGTTGAAGTGCAGTCAACTAGGGTTTCATCTGGGTCAACCCTAGGTCAACCCTAGGTCAACTGAGTGATTGAAGAGCATCAAGGCTTAAATGAAGGATGTGGGATTCATGAATTGATATGTTGATACATGTGTGGTGTTGTGCCAAGGATAAATCAAAGAGGATCAAGAGGAGGAGGAGTTACTAAATTAGGGTTTCAGTGTAAAATCCCCTAATTTAGGCCTATCTTCCAAGCCAGATAAGTCAAAATGCAAGTTTCAAATGGATTCTTGGTAAACATGAAACTTTTAGAGCTTTTCAATAGATTTAATTTGAGTACTAGAAGTCTTCAAGAAGATTTGTGGAACTCATGTTATGGTTCTTGCAAGTTATGGGTCCCCAGAGGACACTGAAATTTATCTGTGAAAGTCACTTGACTTCCAAGCAACTTTTGCCCATGAAGGAGTTTTCAAATGGATTCTTGGCAAACATAAGAGTTGTAGATCATGATCTTATCTTTCCATATAGTACTAGAAGTCCTCAAGAGGATTTTTAGAACTCAAGTTATGATCTTGGAAATCCAGGGGTATTTTGGGTATTCATGATTATAGGTCATTTTTCAACATAGGTCAAAATCTCCATCTTCCACTCCTCAAATGGAAAAATGTTCAACATGAGATGTGTTTAGAATGGTGTTTTTGGGCTAGATAAGAGATCATGAGTGATTGGAAGGGCTTGTATCACAAAATTGCAAAAATGGCCTAAAATAAGGGTGAATTTTAAATGAACCAAGGATGAAAATTGGGATTTTTGAGCTATGGGTCCAAACCTAGCCATATGACATACCAAATTGATTGGAAAACATATTTTGAAAACATTGACATTGCCACATTTTTGAGTTAAGGATTAATTCAAGGACTTCCTTTGTAAAGTGGTTACTTACATCATAAGTAACAAATGCAAAACCTCTTTGTAAGGCATGACCAAGGCCTTAACCCTTGCCAAACCATTCAATATGTCATCTAAGGAGAAATTGGATCAGAATGAGGCATTGAAGCAAGCTTGAAATTCAGCTGCCATGTATGAATTTCTCATGACATTTTCAAATGCAAGAGATGTGGAACTTCTCATTGGATCAATCCAGAAGTTTCTAGGGCTTTCATTCATGTTCTATATAAATATTAGAAGAGGTTCAAAGCATTGGTTGGTGGAGTTTGAGAGAGATTGGAGAGATTGAGCATTGAATTTTCAGTTTGCAAAACAGAATCGGTTACACCAATTTACTCCATTTCAATCCATTCTTTTGTGTTCAATAGCTTCCTTTGGTGTTGGTGAGTGATTCTAGATACATTTCAAGGCAAGATTGTTGCAAAATCGTGAGAGAGCATTTTGGATTCATCCCTTGCAAGTCAGAATCGGATTCAAGGATTCAAGAGGTTTCAATCCAATTTATTGCATACAGAAGCTTGATAATTGATCATAGAACGTGTCTGGAAGATCTTGGAGCTTGATTTGGAGGTTTCACCACTCTATTCATCCAAGATTTGCAGGTATGTAAATTTCATTCCATGGCTTGATTCATGTAGAATTGCTAGGTTTTAAATGGTTAGATTCATTATAGAAGATGGTTAGGACGTTTCTGGATTGAAATTGAAGCAAATAGAGACAGTTAGGTTTGATGAACATTTTGTGTTGAGGATCAGTTAGGCACGATCTTGAGGTTTCATCATGAATTGGATAGTTCTTATTGATCAGTGAAGCATGAGGAACATTTCTGTGGTGGTAATTTTGCAATTGATGATGATTGAAACCTTGACACATTTTGAAGATTGATTCGGTTTTAAGAATCCATGGGGATTCATGAGATTTGGATTGGAGATTTGGAATCTACATAAAATTCTGGTCAAAATTGATATAGGACTTGTCACTTTTGGTTGCATGTGTTTCTTGCTCGCCGGAGAAGACGGTGGTTTCCACCGTGGACCACCGCCTGGAAATATCTCAGGTCATCTAAGTTGAAGGAAGAAGATGATCTGGTAGACGTTGGATCAGGTTGACCCTTTGACTGGAGAGTGGATCCAATGGCCACGTTTTAAACTCAGAATTTGCCTCACATTCCCAAAACGCGTCGTTTCAATAATTGAAGTGGCATCCCAGTCAGATCCCAGTCAGCTGCCTGCGTCGACGCGCCCCAGCTCTCAGATGCGCTTACCAGTCCATGGATCCAATGGCTCTCTTTTATTTTCAGCTTTTTATTTTCTTTTTCCTTTTAAATTCATTTTAGTTTTATTTTTATTCCATTTAACTTCTAAAAATCATAATAAATCCAATATTGATCAGAAAAATATTTTAAAAATACCTCCATGATCTTGGATTTATTTGTGATTTTATGAAATTAATAAATCTCATTTTCACCCATTTTTCAATTTAATTTGATTTTCTCCATTTTATTAATTTCTTTAATTTTGTACATTTGATACATGATTTTGTGGATTTTCTTGTGATCAATTGGTGAATGATTTTTGATTGATTCTTGTTGGATTGATTAGATTAGAGGTACATTCTCCCTTAGATATTTTTCTCATATTTTTATGATGAAATTTAGGCTAGTTTTGAATGATGAACTTTAGGGTGTTAGGATTAGGGTTTTGCAATACTTAGGTGTAGTTTAGGACATGGTTTGGAGACTTAGGGTTTGATTTAGGCCTTGGGGTTTATGTGGGGTATAGGGTACATAGTTAGGTTCCCTTAGAAATTAATCTAGGATTTTAGGATGAGTATTACTATTTTCTCTGATTTTTGCAAGTTGGTTGTTGTTGGTGTGTTTCCCTCTTGCGATGTTGTTGTGTTTGTTGGGTTTTGGGCATTTCAATTGGGTGTTGGGCTTGGGTTTGGTTTGTTGGAGCTAATGAAGGATTTGGAGATGATTGGAGATAAAGGATGGAGCTTGGAGCATGAGATTTCTAATCTTGAAGATTGCTTTTGAAGACTTAGGAGATAGGAGATATAGGGAGGGCTTTAGAGTAGACTGATTTCTTCTGTCAAACATAGAGAGCTTCTTGTGCCTCTATTCCATCCTATGACACAAGGTCCCCCAAATAAGTTCCATCTCTCCGTAGGAGGGATGTAGAGCATGCTTTGATTGGGTAGAACCTTGAGGATACCTCTCACTTGCTATGTTAAGATCTTAGTGATTTCCCTGGGTTGTCACTGGGCCTCTTAACATTCCAACTCTATCATTAGTTGATCTTCTCCTGTGAGTGTTTGCATTAGAAAAGGGAACGTATTGGAGAATGAAGTTCATGGAAGACTGATGAAGATGAAGCTTATGCCTGTCAAAGTTGTTTAACTGTGAAAATTAGGGTTTTGTTGCTGATTGAAGCTGTCTGCTGGTTGGGGTTCATGGCTTGCCAAAGCTTGGAGGTTTTTGGATCTAGGAGCTTATCTAAAGCTTGGAGATGGTTGAATATTGAAGATGGGGTCTTACTTGAAGGTGTTACTGTCAACCTTTGTGCTGTTGATCAACTGTAGCTGTCAGAGCTGGTGATGTTTGAACTGCTTACTGTAGGAGTTGGTGTTGCTGTCAAAGCTGGTGTTGGTTTTTTATTTATTTTTCTGTATTGTTTGTTGGATTGTTCAGCTTGCCCCTTAGGTTTGAAGTGAAGCTATTTCACTTTGCCCATTGTTTTCCCAGGTTCGAGGTTGAGTGGGACTTCCTTGCCTCGCTTGTACTGCTGCATCTCATGCATTTTACTGTTTAATGTATATATCTGTTTCTTTTCTGTTTATCCCCTAGGATCTCTGATTTCCTCTGTGCATGAGGGAATTATGACAGACATTAGGTGTTAATCCATGCATGACAACATTAGGGTAGTTTTGATTCCTCTTTCAAACCCTAGGTTTTGTAGAGTTCTTTCTTTCTCTTCTCAAAACAATTCAAAACACAGTAATAAGGATGATCGACGTCGTACGCTACGAGCCTTAAGCCATTTGAGAAAGGATTGCTGGAGGGTCACTCTTCAGTAGTCTGACTGCTTAGTGTGTTACCCCTAGGGTGACATACGACGTAGTCACTCTCAAATCATAGTCTCTAGTGCGTCAGAGATTGCAAACACCGTGAAAAACAGTTCTTGCATAAAAGACTGAAAACAAACATCAAAGTGTCATTTTTGTCCGCTTGGACTCTTAATCAGGAAAAAACCTTTTCAGAAAGATAAAAAACAGTCAGACAAATCTGTGTCTTCCGTAGCCCGAACTACGTTTGCTCTGATCTTTCATGCTGTATGAAAGTACGTAGGCATAGGATGCCGTATCCTAGCGAGCAACCTTCCCCTCCCTTTTCCGTAGGTAGGAGAACTACGTTGACTCTGATTTCTCGTTCCCGACGGGAATACGTAGGCATAAAGTGCGATACTTTGCCGAGTCATTTCTTTTCCTTTTAACCCCAGACCTGTAGAGTAGATAGAATAACAATCCGTACTAGAAAACAAGCGTGGATCCCGTCGAGTACGACGGACGTGAGGGGTGCTAATACCTTCCCCTTGCGTAACCGACTCCCGAATCCAGGATTTGGTTGCGATGACCATTCCTTTCCCGTCTTTGCGTTAGGTTTACTTCGAGCGTTTCCTTTCCCTCTTGTGGGATAAATAACGCACGGTGGCGACTCTTCTGTTCAGCCGGCGCCGATTTTCGCAGTAGCGACATCCTCGACTTTCACTAATTCAGGTTGATCAATTCCTTTTTCAGTGTCTTTGAGTATGTCTTCTGAAGATACACCTGCACCATGAAAAGAAATAACTTTTCCGACATTTTTCAGATAAGTTTCATCAAAAGTAACATGAATAGATTCCTTAACAATAAGTAACCTCTTATTATATTTCCTATATGCTTTACTTGAATGAGAGTATCCAAGAAAGATACCTTCATCTGCCTTGGAGTCAAACTTACCAAGACTCTCCTTACCATTGTTCAACATAAAACATTTACAACCGAATACATGAAGGTGAGATTCATTGGGCTTCCTCCCTTTCAAAAGTTCATACAAAGTTTTGTTAAGAATAGGACGGATGAGCACCCTATTCAAAACATAGCAAGCCGTACTAATGGCATCGTCCCAAAAATATTTAGGAAGACCACTTCAATTCATTATAGTTCTTCCTAATTCTTCCAAAATTCGATTTTTACGTTTCACGACCCTGTTTTGTTGAGGGGTACGCGACGCAGAAAAATTATGATCAATTCCATGCCTACCACAATATTCTTCAAAGAGATGATTTTCAAACTCACCTCTATGATCACTTCTAATTGATATAATGTTTGTGTTCAATTTGTTTTGAGAAAGTTTGACAAATTTTTCAAAGGCGGTAAAAGTATCGCTCTTGCTAGCCAAGAAGATAGTCCAATAAAATCTAGAGAAATCATCGACTATCACAAAACCATAGTAGTTACCACCTAGACTTTTAATTTTAAATGGTCCAAAGAGGTCCATATGAAGAAGTTCAAGGGGTCTCGTAGTTTAAATAATGTTTCTAGATTTGAATGAGATTCTTCTTTGGTTCCCCATTTGGCATGCATTACATAAGTGATCCTTTGAAAACTTGATTTTGGGTAAGCCAATCACTCGGTCCTTAGAGACTATCTTGTTTAACAAGTCAAAATTGACATGCGTCAAACGCCTATGTCAAAACCATGAGTCTTCACTCATAGTGATGAGACATTTGTCACTATTCAATGATACTTCACTCAACTCAAGCATATACATATTATTTACCTTCAAGCCTTTAAACATATCCCCCTTTTTATCATTATTTTCAATTATGCAGCAATCCTTTGAAAAAGAAACTTTATATCCCTTGTCACATAATTTACTAATGCTTATAAGGTTGTGTTTAAGGCCCTCAACTAACAATACATCAGAGATAGTAGTAGACAAAGGATTACCTACACTACCTTTTCCAAGTATTGCTTCTTTGTTGTTGTCTCCATAGGTTACAAATCCCTTCTTTTTTGCCACAAAGTCAATGAAGAAAGATATGTCTCCTGTCATATGTCTTGAGCATCCACTATTGAAAACCCATCTTGTCTTTGTAGGCTCAAGACTTTGTACCTATACAAATAATAAAAGGAAATAGGTAGCCAATTGTTTATTGGGTCCTTGGTTGTGAGTGAAATCTTGATTGCATTTAGAAGACTATTGATAAATCCCTTTAGGAACTAAAAACCTCCTAAAGAGACATTTAGCAATGGTATGACCCCTTTTGCAACAATACAAGCAAGTGAGGTTAACATTGGTATCACTTTTGTTACCTTGATTTTTGACCACATATGTATATTTTTTATAAGGATTAATCATGCTTTTTCTAAAGTGTGATCTAGCAATAACAAAAGTGATTTTTGGTTCTAGAGCCTTGTTAAGTTTGGCTTTAAGAATCTTAACCTCTTTTTTCCAAATATGACAAGTATCACATCCAAAATTTTACCATCTACTCCTATCTTCCTTAATATCTATCTTTGTTACTTCTACCATGGATGCCTTGAGAGCCTCTAATTCCCTTTCAGAGTCGGATATCTTTTTCTCCAAGTGAGTAAAAATTTGTTTGTTTGAGGCCAAACGTTTAAAGGCTTCCTTAGCCTCATGGTGTAAGGTGTTAAAGGCATGTTGTAATTCAGAATGACACAATTTACTAGAGTTTTCATATTTAGCATGTCGTACCTTTTTATTCTTCTTCTTTTGAAGAGCCAAAAGGTAAAGGTTAACAGACTCTTCTTCGTCACTTGAATTATCATCCCCAGATGACTCACTATCGCTTTCCTGAGTGATGTAAGCTCTTCTAGGCTTACCTTGTTTCTTTTGTGAGCGATTAATTTCCTTTCCTTTGTGCTTCTTCATCAGTGGACAATCCAAATTATATTGCCCGACTTTTCCATAGTTATAACACGATTCTCTTGCTTTACTACCCTTATTGCGTTCATTCTTGGATGACCTTGATTGTCTTCTAAAATTGACGAGATTCTTTTCGGAATGTTGGATACCATTCTTCTTTACATAGCAATTGTATCGCTTCACGAACAGCCTCATATCCTTATTCGTTTCTTCATCATTGTCATCACTCGAATCGTCATCACTTAGCTCTTTTGCGGAGGACTTTGAACAATAAGCTTTTAGATCTATTGACTTATTTTATGTAGTTTTAGTCTTTTCTTTCTTTTCCTTTTTCTCAAATTTATCAAGGCTAATGAGCACTTTCTCATGTTCTTGGAGCTTTCCAAAAAGAGTTGTAAGATCCAAAGTCATGAGATCATTTGCTTCCTTTATGGCCGTGACCTTTTGTTGCCACTCCCTTGTAAGACATCTTAAAACTTTGTTAGTAGCAACGTCATTGGAAATTGGTCTACCAAGTGAATTTAGTCTATTGATTAAGTGAGAAAATATCTTTTGCATGTCGGTAATGGTTTTCCCTTGCTCCATGTGAAAGAGATCAAACTCTTGAGTCAAAGTGTTAATTCAAGCTAGTTTGACATCATTAGTCCCCTCATGGGAAACTTGCAATGCATCCCACATAGCATTAGCAGTCATACAATGTGAAACTCTATAATACTCATCAACTCCCAAGGAGGAGATAAGAATATTTCTAGCTTTCCAATCGTAGTTGTACTTTTTCTCATCTTCATCATTCCATTGTGCTTCAGGCTTAGGCACAACAACGTTATTTTTGCCGGTCATGGTAATTTCCATGGGACCGTTCAATATAACGTTCCATACCTTTCTATCAATGGAATTCATATGCACGCGCACATATTCTTTCCAGTAACTATAGTTATCACCGTTAAAAATTGGTGCTCTATTGTAAGCCCCTTTTGGTTTGTTTGCCATATTCTAAGAAGTTATATGCGAAGCATGAAGTGAACCGATGCTCTTGATACTACTTGTTAGACGACGGTAATCATCTAGAAGGGGAGTTAAATAGATCACGAATTCTTATACAGAGTCGATGCTTATGATAAATTGGTTTTTAAAACTTTTTAAGCAGAAGAGGCCGAGGAATTACGATCGTCTAAACGAACCGTTACCAAAAATATCAGATATACGTTACGCCTATATGGAATATCGATTAAGATGAGAAGTTGAATCAAAAGTTTGAACATAAATCAATATGATTTTATTCACTCAAAGTTGTTCAATTTCCAATGCTTTGTGAAAAATAAACTCAAGTTGAAAAACAGTCCAAAAATGTTTGTGCTGAAGAAATTTGTCGAACACTTGGTGTGCGAGACACTCCAAGTAAAATTCACTAAGTAAATGTAGTGCTAAGCTTTTCCAATTACAATCAAATGGATTGTAATGAGTTTTCTAAATATGTTTCAGCACTACAATAAACCAGAATTTTAGTCAACCAATTTGATTGCACACAAACATAAAAATTTAGAAATGAAAATAGAAAAAAGAGAGAAAAACATCAATTTGTTGAGGCAGTTCCCCCGTCGTCCTCGCTCGAGGTACGTCTGTCCTCAATTCTAAAAATAGAATTGAGACATGTATAAAACCTATTGCAAATTGTTTATACAAGAGAAGCAATAGAAATCAAACACTCAATCCTAGTTGTTGATGTTGAAACTATGTCTTCTCTCCCCTTTATTCAAGATGAATCAAGTCCTTCAAATGTCATAAGTAAACCACCCAACGGTCTTCAAATCTTTAGCCCGACTGATTTCAATCACCTACAATTCAAACCCCAAATCTTCCTTTCACAACCCTCCAGTTACCGCTACTAAATTGACAGAACCACCTGTTCTTCAATTACCTTCGCTTGGATAAACCTATGAAGAAACGATTTGTGCAAAATCCCCAAAATCCAAGATTCTTGAAGGACAAAACTCTAACCTTTTATTCAAGAAAAACCCACTGATATCTCAACCCAAACCTGACACACCGATCCTATGTTTAGACTTTATCACCTCAATGATGTAGAATGATCAACAAAAATGATTATGCGTATTTGTTGAGAAAATGCAAGAAAGAGGATGAAGATGATGAGAGAAATTGTCTCTTTGCACCGACCAGAACAGGTACATGCATCGACGCAAAACTGCTCAGTTTTGACAAGTTGAAATGCTAACAGTATGAGTCGACCAGAGGGTCGATGCGAGCTCTCTTGAGAGTAAATCATTAAAATTCACTTTGTATGAGTCGACCTAAGCAGGGCTTTGAGTCGAGTCAAAGGTTCAGAACTTGCAAAAATTCTACTTTTGACTTGTCTTTCTATTTCTAAGCACTTATAATGCATATCTAAGTCTACCAACATGATCAAACTCACATGGAACACATATAATGCTTTCTTATATGAATAGACACGTGTTTTTGATAAATGCTTGACACGAGAGAACAACGAATGCATATGCGACACGATGATATCATCCAAAATACACATTACTAACTAGATATGTTTTGACATCATTAAAACAAGTATTGAGACAACTTGCCTTCATAAGAAGTGTTGAAAGGATCAGAGAAGGTGGATGTTGCCCTATCGGAGAAGGATAAAACAATGAGGGTCGAAAAATCCTACAGTGCCATTGTGTTAAGCCTTGGTGATAAGGTTCTTCGGCAGGTTTTAAAGGAGAAAACTACAACTGGTGTGTGGACGAAACTTGAAGGTTTGTATATGATGATATTGTTGGTTAATCGTCTCATCTGGAGCAAGCTTTGTATTTATTCAAGATTAGTGAATACAAAGCCTTGGCAAAGTAGCTAGATATGTTCAAGTTAAATTTTGATCTTGAAATATTGAGGTCAAGATTGATGATGAAGATCAAGCGTTGCTGCTATTGTGCTTTTTACCTAAGTCTCATGCTCACTTAAAAGATACTCTCTTGTATGGAAGAGAGTCATTAACCTTTGAATATGTCCAATATGCCTTGTACTATAAGGATTCGAATGAATTAAAGGAGCACAAGCCATATTTTATTGGTGCGAGTTTGATCGTTAAGAGAAATTCTTGAAGAAATATGGTAGGTTTGAGAAGAAGAAGGGTAAAGTTCTACAAAATTCTTATGATGGTAATGCTCCTACTATTAAGTATTATCATGGTACAAAGAAAGGTCATACAAGAAAATTATGCCCTAATCGAATGAAAAATCACGGTGGAAAGGATAATGGTAATGCAACCATTGTGCAAGATGGTTATGAATCATCTGATGTCCTGGTGGTTTCAAGCAGTAACTCTAGCAATGACTAGATTATGGATTCAGGGTGTACTTGGCACATGACTCCAAACAAAGACGTGTTTGAAGAACTGTGTGATCAAGATGGGGAATCAGTACTGCTAGGAAACAACAAAGCTTTCAGAATTGCAGGTATTAGATCTGTGAGATTCAAGCTCCATGATTTGTCAATAAGGTTATTGACTGATGTTAGGTATGTACCTGATCGTGAGAGGAATTTGATTTCTCTTGATGAATTCGACAAGAAATATATGTTTTCAAAGGAGAGCAAATCATCCTAAGGGTAATGAAGGAGTCAAAGGATGTCTTGGGAGGCGTGAAGAAACTAAAGGTAGAGAAAAACACAAGAAATGGGGTTTGAATTAGGGTTTTCAAAACTTTTTAGATAGGAATACTTTACACACACACACACAGAGATAAACAAGATATATAAACCAAGAAGCAAAGTGACACGTTTGGTTTATACAAGTTCGCCTATAACGAGACTACGTCTTGTCCACCTGCCAAGGTGATTTCGCCTTCAATAAGGACGTAATCCACTAATCTTGAAAGATTACAAATACTTCGTCTAAGTGTTAGAAAACACCTTAGCCCTCTCAAGTATATAGACTAACACTAGTCACTTGAGGAAAAATAATTCAAAGAGATTACAACGAAAGTGTTTAGAATGGCGCTTCTAAAAAGCTAATGAAACAAATTAAGAACAATACACAAATATGAGCAACAACTCTTTGTGTTTAAGAATACTTGGATAGGATTTTGAGACTTTGCTTTTTCACTCTTTCAATGTTGTTCGTTTTTCTCATCTATAGTGAAGTAGTAACTCCTTTATATAGGCTCAATGGTTGAACATTGGAGGGTACAAATGTCACTATCAGTGCCAGCTGCCATAACGGTAATCCGAAGATTGTGGGAGACATGAGTAATAAAGTATCATAAACATTCCTTAACAAAATTAGCGCACAATCAAATATTTCCAAATTGGGATTGTATTGTTGTATGAATCCTTTCAGCGCAAGTTTTATGTTGATCTTATCTTCTGATGAAATTCTTCTGATGTGAAGTGATGATGAGTACAAAAGATAAATGTACTAAGAGGTATTAGAGTCTTCAGAGTCAGATGTTGTCTTCACTTGAGTCTTCTTAGAATGACTCTATTAGATCCTAAAGCTTAATTATCCGAAGAGAATGGAAAAATCTTCAAAACCCAGAAACTTTGACTCCAGAGCTGGAAGCGAAGCTTATCTGAGAAGCACACAACTTTCTTTTTCTTTAAAGACATTTAGCATTAATCATAATTGTTGATGTTGTCGCAACTGCGAAAAACACTCGGCGGAAAACAGAAGAGTCGTCACCGTTCGTTATTTATCCCAAAGAGAAGGAAAGGAAACGAGCAAAGAAAACCTATGAAACGGGAAAAGACAAGGTCATCGCAACCAAATCTCGGGTTCGGGAGTCGGTTACGCAAGGGGAAGGTATGAGCACCCCTCACGTCCATCGTACTCGACGAGATCCATGCTTGTTGTCTATCTAAGGGTGTGTTTAATCTATCTACGCTACCGGCTCAGGGACAAATTAAAAGAAAAGAGACTCGGCAGAGCATCACCGCTCTATGCCTACGTACTCCCTCGTGCAATGGGAAAGTCAGAGTCAACGTAGTTTGGCTAACTACGGGTGAAAGATGGGGGAAGGTTGCTCGCCAAGATATCGCGTCTTGTGCCTATGTATCCTCATCTGGTATGAGAAATCAGAGCAAACATAGTTCGGGCGACACAAAACCACCGGTTGGTTCGAATGTTTTAACCGAGTAGGGTTAAACCTTCGTTCTAGCAGTTAGGGACAATGCCTGTTTGCGGTAGAACCAAAGCTTAACAACACTTTTTTTATGAAAAAGGTTTCCCAACTAATCCTGAAGGAAAAAGGTTTGAAGTTTGTTTGGTGTTTTTTAGTGAAGTGAATTAGTTTGATTTGTGATTCACATTGCACTAAAGACTATGACATAGGAACGAATGCGTCGCATATCGCCCCTAAACGGGGCGTACACTAAACACTCTAGACAAGCGAGGGGAGACCCCTCACTCATTATTTCCCATGTGTTTAAGGCTCGTAGCGCACAATGTTCATCGTATTTATTAGATGCATTAGCATGTGTTTTGAGATGAGAAGAGAGACGCACGGAAGGTCTAAGGGAAACTCGGTCCTAATGTTGTCATGCAAAGTAGACCTAAAGTTTGGATTAAAGAGAGGAAAATCTACCCTAATGTTAACATGCATGGTTTGAACCTAATGTCTATCATAATCCATCTTGAACAAGAAAGATTAGAAGTCCTAAGAGAAGATGGCAAAGGAAGACAAAAGAAGAAGAAAAATCAATCACAAGTAAGAGATGCAAACATTGAAAATAAACATGCAAAGAGGGAGGAAAATAATGTGGGGCAGCAGCCGCCACAAGCGCGTCTCGACCTCTTGAAAGCAAGCAAAGAATGAAATGCAAAAGAGAAATGCAAGAAGGTAAGCAAATACAGAAATGCAAGCAC
This sequence comes from Lathyrus sativus, assembly GCA_963859935.3. Taxonomy (NCBI): domain Eukaryota; kingdom Viridiplantae; phylum Streptophyta; class Magnoliopsida; order Fabales; family Fabaceae; genus Lathyrus; species Lathyrus sativus. The sequence goes on from OZ012735.1 coordinate 336,249,123, forward strand.
AAAAGAGAAAGGATGGGAGAAACGAACTCCTACGACCATCGGCCATCGATCATCAGAGAAAAGTGGGAGGAAAAGAAGTGCGGGGCAGCAGCCTCCACAAGCGCATCTCGACCACTTGATTCTCACACTCAAGCAAGGCAAAAGAAAACGCACATCACTTCGAACAACATATACGAGAGTATGCATCCAAGTGAAAAGCAACCACGCGTATTGATGAAATCAAGATTAAACAATCACGAACATTGACATATATCCAAAACATCTCACTCCTAATGTATCACACTGATCCATGATGATTCGAAGTGAAACGGTAACGAAACAAGTATGAAAAACAGAAAAAACAGGCCTGCTGGAGCAGTATTAATCGATTAACACCAGATGTTAATTGATTAACCACTGAAAAACGCTTGAAAAACTGAATATTTGATTTGGTTAATCGATTAACACCAGATGTTAATCGATTAACACTGCTCCAACAGCAAAAAACAACAACAGAAAAGCACTTTTCAGCAACTTATCACTTAAGCAAACATCCACATGATCTCATAAACAATTGTGCACGAAATTAAACCAGAAAACAATGATCTAAACAATATGTAAACACATCTAAACAACACCATCACAATTCATATGGATCAAGAATCAACCAAATCAATCAAAAATGAAGATTAAAATGATTATGCAAAATAAGCTCAAAAATGCAATGGATCTAGGATTCCAACCTTCAAAGCGGAGAATTGCTTTGGTTAATGTTGATTCACTACGAACATGTAGATCTAAACAAGAAATCCGGAATACTTCAAGATCCAAGCCAATTCTTGTAATAGAAGTGATGATCAACAAAAATTAAGCCAAATTACTCCAAATAATCACTTCCAACACCACTTCAAAATTCAGATCCAAGTTTGCACGAAAATTGAATGAAGAAACTGACTCAATGAGGATGATGGATGAAGGTTTTAGCTCAAGAATTCATTGATTCCAATGGGGAATCAAAGAATTCAATGGATGAAGAGCTTTGGTGAGGGTTTTGGAAGTTGAGAGAAAATTGAGAGAATTGAGATGAATTCTGAAAATGAGAATGAAATTATGAAGATTAGATTTGTGAGGTTTGGAGTAAACCAATTAAATACCCCTTAGGTTTGGATCCAAATGAGAGGTTTGGAATGTGGTGTGTGAAATTTGGTTTGGAATGAGGAATGGGAGTTTGGAGGAAAAATGAAATTAACCAAAATTCAAGATGATTCTAGATCCTTCCCAAGGTGTAAAATTGAACTTCCAAGTGATCAAAATTGGACCCCAAAGTGACCCCCTTTGAAAATTCACGTGCAGAGGCAAAATCTGCACTGGTTAATTGATTAACAATTTGGGTAAATTGATTAATACTGTTAAAAATTCAAATCTGGCCTGATTTTGATTTGGTTAATCGATTAACACATTTGGTTAATCGATTAACACCTTCAAAAATTTGAATTTGGCGCCTTTTGGAGGGAAATCTGCACATTTGCCCGTTTTCAGCCGTTCTGAGCTCTGTTCAGCTTCTGAAGCGGTCGAAGTAGTTTCTTGAGGCGTGCCAGAGTTTATTCTGATGAGATTTCTAGAGAGTTATCCAAAATCAATTTAAGATCTGTATCTGCACATTTCATAAAAATATTAGGGTAAAAAGTTATTACATATAAAATATATGCATTGTTATCATTAAAACTAGAGATTATATGTAGAACCAAAATCTTATTTTAACAATCTCCCCCTTTTTGATGATGACAAAATCATGTATTTTTTTGGAACAATGTCTACGAGATTATATGCAAAAATTATCAGAGTTGCAAAAAAAATCATCAGAGTTAAGTTATAGAACTCCCCCTGAGATAAACAAGCTCCCCTCGAGTCTATGACTTAAAGATAAGGGATATCAAAACATGATTGACTTGTTAGAGCTTGGATTATCAGAACCTTATTGAATTGTCAGAGCTTGGATTATCAGAATCTTTGCAAAACTTTATTAGAGCTTAGTCCACAAGCTACTTTCAGAGTGTTCTTGAAAGGCATTCACATATTTTGCATATATATGATGTTAGAATGTAAGCAATGAGATTTAGACAATTAGATATGAATCAAAATCATCACCTATTCTACTCCCTCTTTTTGTCATAATAAAATTATTATATTATATTATAAATGAAGCAAATGGTACAGATGAGAAAAACAACCTAGAACACAACAAAACAAAAAGCTAAAGGGAAATTTAAGAGCCTAAGGTTGAGAAGGACGAGGGATCCTCTGAACAAGTTGAGCAAGTAAGTTTTGAATGTCGTTGTTGACTTCATCTTGCTTGTCAAGTTTGGTTCTGACCAACTGCTATTATTTCTGCATCTCTTCTACATTCTTCATCATGAGAGGGAAAAGACCAGCTTCAGAAGTAAGTGCCTTGTTAGAACCTTATGTAGTGTCTTTTTTAGAAGCTGCCTTTCTAGCAACTTATTATTAAACAGTCTCTTTCTCAACGGCTTCTCTCTTTACAACTTCTCTTTCAGCAGCTTTAACAACTTCTCTCTCGGCAGTTTTTCTCTCAGCAACCTTCTGAGCTTCTAACCTCTCTTTAGCTTCCTTGACAAAACTCTATTTCAATTGGACATAGAGATTCTTGATTTTTTTGAACTCAATAGACATCCACCTGTTGAACCGATTCCAGCTCGCTCCCAGATGAGAAGGATTGTTGCTAGAGCTGGACTCTTCATAGAGCTTCTTCACTCTCCTTTCTACATTGTCCTTGACACTAGAAATTACTTCATCAAGGTTTAAGATAGGAGTTTGAAGGTCAGAGGTGTGATGATCTGAATGGATTTCTTCATCAGAGTCACGTTTATCAGTAAGAGTTTTGTCAGAGTCATTGGTCAAGTTTTGGTCTATGTTCAGATCAGGTGAGTTAGGGTCAGAATGTTTAAAAATGTTGGTGAGATCTTGGAAAGTTGAAGTGGTGTTGGTTGTAGAGATAGAGAGAGGTATAGGTTGTGAAGTAGGTATAGGTTGTAAAGTTAAGTTTTCAGAGATTGGTAGAGTGGTGATTATGAAGAAGGTATCTAGGAAAGGTGTGGAGGTAGTTTTAATGGCAGATGAGAAGGCAAAGGAAATTAGTGATTCAAAGGTTACTTGAGTGGAAGTGGTTGTGGGGATTGTTGTTGTTTGCGGGATGGTTTCAAAAATTGTTTTTGTTTGGGGGATGCGTTCAAAAATTTGTGTTGTTTGGGGGATGGTTGATTGAGGTGGTGCGGGTGGCACTTCAGATTTTCTAGAAGGAGCTGAAACAATAGATGATGAAGGTGGGATGAATGTAGTTGTAATTATGGTGAAATTAGTGGGGGAAGTTGAGGTATTGATGAAGCAATGGTTCTAATATCAGAACTAGAGGCTGCAGATTTAGAGTTAGAAGACTTACTAGATGAAGTTGGATAGGAGGCGAGTGCAGAGTTCTTCTAAGATTTTCTAGATTCTCCCAAATTGAGTTTCTTCTTCTTCTTATTCTTATTCTCGGTCTTTTTCTTATGAGATGATTCATGCTCCCTTTTTAGAAGAACAGAAGAAGTGTCTGGAAGAGCCTAATAAGAAAATCCATACATGTCGTAGCCTTCAGCTTTAAGCATTTTAAGATACTCCTCTATCACTTCTGATGGATCAATCTTTGTGAAAAGAGAATATCTATCAACAATCATCCTTCTATCCTTTAGACTGTCCCAATCTGTAGGTATGCTTGGTTTAACTCGAACCTTATCAATGAAGCCCATACTTTTTATATTCTTACCATTCAGTGATTTTTCAATATCCACAACAATGTCATCCATCAGATTCAGACTAATTAAATGATCCACAAGACCATTTTCTATCAGAATATCTGAGATGAGTCTGCCTTGAGGGATGTAATTTCTAGGCTTTCTACGGTTTCTGGTTTCTCTAACAGAGCCTCTGAGGTATTTGAAGAGAATATAAGGAAGGTGCATATATTTTCCCTTCATCAGATAGTATAACATGAATTTCTGATCAGTGTTGACATAGTCAGATGGGTTGGATGATGGTATGTGGTGAATGGATCCCAAAATGATCTTGAGCTATGCTCGGTGGTTCTTATGTAGTTCCTGATTCTTGGAAGATGATTTGACTTCAGATACTTGTGTGAAGATTGCAGGGTTTACTTCCCAAGTCAGAGCTTTTGACCTAGGGTTCATATTGTAAATTTGTTTTCCTCTTGCGTTCTCCATTCTGAGCAAGGTAGCAATAGATTTCTCCGTGACGACACATTTAACATCAAAACATGAGATACAATGTAGTTACCTCATCCTTGTTTGTTTAGTTCCTCTGTCAGATCCATACCATTATCCCTCAAGTTATCAAAGTCCACCAGAAGTTCACAGAGTACCTCTAGTTGATCAGCAGGTGTTGCCAAGCTAATGTGAGCAGGGCGATCAAGAATGTGTTGAACATGAGGTTGTTGAAAAGTAGACAAGAATTGATGCAAGGTTGAAGATTCAAGTGGCATGGTGCTGGCAACCATATGTTAAGACGATTCATTTTGTTGTTGCATTTGTTAAGAGAATCTGTAAACTTGTTCTTGTTGAGCATCCATGGATGAAGATAGTGGCAGATAACAAGGGTTTTAGGTTTAAAGGGATGAAGTGTGGGGATTGAAGTAACGTAGTGTGTGAGAGTGAGAAGAGTGAATATATATATAACAAATATTTGAAATGAAATGATTAACAATCATTGAAAATGAACAATAGGGAGAGTAATAAATAGTAATGATGACTTTAAAACCTAATTTCAAGACATCCCATCGCTCGAGGTGTCACTTCAACTGGTAACTTATGATTTGAATTAGACAGGTGTCTAATCCAATCATAGCCATACGTTTGAAAAGACACAGTTTGATGTTCTCAGAGTCAAAAATACCAAGAGGTTTCTGACTTGAGATATTTCTGACCAAGACATCTTCTAACTTGTAGAAGTATCATTGAATATGAGCAATAAACGAAAAACATTTGCACAAAGTCAGAATCATATTTTTACAGAAAAGTTTAACACATTAGAAGGAGAATTCATTCTGGACAAAGTTCTTATTTTAAAATTTTCAAAATGAATAGAAATCTATCTTTAGCTAAGGGTTTTGTGAAGATATCAGCCCACTGGTGGTCTGTATATATTAATTTTAAAATAATAATCCCTTTCTTAACATAGTATCTAATGAAATGGTGTTTGATTTCTACGTGTTTAGCTCTAAAGTGTAAAATTAGATTCTTACTTAGGCAAATAAAAGTTTTGTTTTCACAGAAGATAAGGATGTTACTCTCATGTATCAGGAAGTCTTCAAGTTGATTTTTCATCCAGAGCATCTGAGTGTTGTTGTCGTACCCCAAATTTTACCCTTAGATCATCTGATCTTTTGCACATCATTTTAGGTCAATCATTCATGCATGACTAACCGTTTTTACCAGTTTTTGTTTAACTTTGTGAAAATAGGTTGCTACAGAAGGTTTGACGGTCATAAAAGCTCTATGTGTATGCTTATCAAGATTCTGTTCCTTTATAAGTTATGTTGAACTCAAGTGGATATAAGGAAGGGCTATGCCCTCATGTTTATGGTCAAGTAGTTATGACATGATCCATGACCTAGTTTATATGATGGCATCAATACTAAGATATTTCGTTTAGAAAGTTCATTGGCATGATTGGGACAAAGATTATGAACAAATTGTGAACGGATCTTTGGGTTTCAAGGTAGTACCAAAACATGGTTAAACTTTTAGGCCTTGACTTGTTGCACTTGGTATTCTAAGTTTTAACTCATGTGGGCTCAAGGAGCTATGCGTGTTCAAGACGTTTTAAGATGTTATAAGGTGATTAAAATAATTATAAGGTTTAGCTATACCTCAAGACATAATTCAAGCACTTATTTCATCATCATTCAAAGTGCTAAGCAAGATATGATGTTTTGGGTTTAATTCATCTAAGCCCAAAAGTCTCAAGACAGAATTATAATTTCTGAATTTGTCTCTGACTTTAGTTACAAAGTGTTTCCAAAACTTTAACTATTATAAGAAAACTCTTAACTTGTTACAAAGATCAAGAGACAAAGTGCAAGCTCGATGTCAAAATCCCTACGTAACATGATGCAAGAATTAAGGTTAAAAATATTTTCAAAATTCAAGGATTCATATTGAAAAACGTTAAACCTCAAAGCTAAGAGAAGAATTCCAATTGTAAAGGCTTACAAGATCAAAATATGAAAAGGGTTTTCTAAGACTCACAATCCATTATGAGTTTAAGATTTATACAATATCGAGAGGTGTTCATCAACCCATCATATTTGATTTCAAATTACAAAATACAAGACTTCAAGATTAAAAAAAAGGGAGAGGAGCTTCTTCCAAATGATTTTCCAAAAAGTTCTTTTATTATTAGGGCCCATACCCTATGCAAAAATTGTTCACAGTTCAACGAATTTGAGCGGCTGGTCCCTCATGATCAATTAATGTTCTGCATATACTTATTCAAAAACAAAGAAAGTTGAATCCTGATAACATATTCAAAGGCTGATATAATATACATGGCCACTCTTGTCCGTTTTTGTAGAGCCTATGCTAAGCTATATATTGCTGGCCTTGAATGGAAAGGTCACAGAAGGAATTCTTTCTTCTTTAACATAGCCAAATCTTTCTTCCCCGTGTTCCTGTGATATTGACTATGAGATGTATAGCTTCGACTTTATCACTCCTTTGCCAGTGACAGTAGACAAGTGTATTCAGCCTCCACCATTTCTTCCGCAGGCCAAGTTCCAATATAATGCTGCTCTTTTCTCTACTGCCAGTTCAATATGACAATTGCTGCCAAAATTAATATGCATTAGAAAACAGACAATAAGCCATTGAGTTGTCAGACACGAATGAACATATTGGAATAAAAAATGACAAGAGAATACATACAACATACTATTATCACTAAACAAAGAATACTCGGATAGCAAATGAAAACCGCGAATGACCGCAAGACCGAAAATTTCCTCATACAACAGCCGTTGTCGTTTCTCCACTTATTCAAGCAAAAGAATGCGTAAAAGATGTCAGGAAAGATCAATAGGATTTGTGACCATTAAGTTCCAAGAAAACATATCATAATATGCCTAATTCGAAATTGGACTTCTTCAAAGTTTTAAACGTGATTGAACATGATCAGTTGAAACAGGTAAGAATTTATCTCAATGTTGACATTGGTTTGACAAAAAAAAAATAGCAAGCAATCAAGACGGTTTCATCCCAAAACCATTCTCAGAAAGGAAAGCCGACACAATCAAGACGGTTTCAAAGTGAAGGATTTTTGTCTAATTAATTTCCAAAACAAGATGACAGCATGTCTCAAATCAGAAAACCAAGGACAGCATTCAAGGCAAAGAACTTACCACCTTCCAAAATAGATCGACATGTCTCCAACAAGATCACTCAAAAAAAGGAAAACAAGCAAAACAATCATCAATTCATTCAAAAATAATTACCGACGAATCAATTTGAAAAAGGCAATATATTTATCAAGCAGATAAAATTCGTTTAAGTCCACATCAAGATCATATATGCAATTTAATTCTGAGATTTCCTAAGGGCTATAAAAAGAGAAGGAATTCACCAGAACAAGAGGGCATCGCAGAAAACAAAAAAAAAAAAAAGTTTCACAGTATTCACAGCAGAGAAATTTTGTATACAGAAACATCAATACATCCCAGAAACATCAGAGCGCACTAATTTGAGAAAAGAACATCAACAACAAGAAACGAAAAAGAGTTAGAAGCTTATCTCCGGAGCCGCCGATGCCGTGGAAGTCGCCGTGTTAAAATCACCCAAGGTATGTAATTCGCATACTTATTTGAAATGTTGTGATTTCGATTGAGATATCCGTGTACGTTTCCGCCCCATTTGCGTCTGTCAAACACGATCCTCCATTGCGGTAACACGACGTTAAAGCTGTTTTTGAATCGAGCACGGAAGACCTAGCTATCAGCGTTGATTACTCCTCTTCGGGACGCCGGCGTTAGTCCGAAGATCCGTTCGCGTCGCCATGGATGCTGAAACAGGAAGGGTTCTTCTTGAGCTAAGCTTTTGGATTGTATTGGTGTTTATAGAGCTGAGAGTGGGGAAATCGCGGAGGAAGAAGAAGAAATGGGCGAAACGAAGGTGGAGGGCGGAAGCTCGAAGGGTCAGATGGAGAAAGTAGAAAAGACGGAGGGTCAGGGTGAAGAGGACTCGTTAGACTAGGGTTCACACTGAGTTTACTATGTCATGTAGCCAAACGGGTCGTACGACCCAAACCACCTTTTCCGACCCGACACCCTTTCTCCTTGGTTTTTTTAGTCTTGTTTGTTTTGTTGAAAGAGGCCCAACGCTTTGGCCCTTTTTGTTTGTCTTTAGAATTCAAATTGTTTTATTTTTATAAGAACTTGATTAATTAAACTTTAACTAAAATTTAGTTTTTTAGTTTATCTAGAAATCTCATTTTTATTAAAGTTTATTTTAGATTTTAAATACAGTTTAATTAGCGTTTATTTGAATCAATCTTTTAATTAGTTTTTACTAATTCATTTGGTTGTCGTCCAGATTTATATATATCCCTACAATTTTCATGTACATAATCTCGTATTTTCGGTACGGTTTGATTTCGTTAATTCAGGATGCCCTGTTTTAACCAAGTAATTTATCTTTATGAGTTTGATTACATGATTTAATTTAACTTTTGTATTAAACATATATTGTCGCCAATTCGGGCCCTAACTCCCTTACCCTATTATCCTAGCCTTAGGATAGGAGTCGTCATACTCCGCATTAACGTCCTGCCGTAGACACTCATCTATCATTCCCTTCATCCTAGCCTTAGGATAGAAGTCGCTGCACTCCACATAACATCCTGCCATGGACATTCACACTCAATTATCTTATGTACATCCTAGCCTTAGGATTAGGAGTCGTCGTACTCCATGTAAGTTCCCACCGTGGATACTTACCTACTCTTTCAACTTAACTTCAAACTTAGACTTGGAGTCGCCGCACTCCACGTAAGTGTCTCGCTATAAACACTTACATCCCTCTGGAACCTTGACCACAGTCAAGAAGTTCCTCACCCTCTTGGAGAGGAACTACGAATACTCTGATTCCATTCCTGTCAGGATACGCAGGCACAAGATACGACTTCTTGGCAAGTATACTTAGGACTAACCCCTTAGGTCTCCCTTCAACCCTTTGGCATACCTTTAACAGACAGATTAACAAATAGCATATTAAACAAGAGGTTCTTGTAGAATACTACAGATGCTTAGGATGTTAACATCTTCTCTAGGTATAACCAACCCTCGAACCCTAGATCTCCCCGCATTGTGTTTACGATGCAAATTAAGTTTTTCTTTCTTTAACCTTTTCTTCGGATAAATCAAAGATCTGTTGTGAATTCAAAGATTTGCGATTCAAGTTCATTCAATAGCTTGATATCCGATTCTCACCGTAACAGCTGCAAAGTGATGTTGAGATATATGTTGCTTTAGCAGTTGATAGAGCAATGGTTTATTGCCTTTTTCTTGCCCATGAGACGAGATTGTCACCCACAAACTGACAGTTTTCAGAAGTACTTTTACGTTCTAATCTATCTTGTTCTAATCTACCTCCAGCGTAATCTGCATCACAAATGTAACACCCCAAATTTATTGAAATATTTATTTAATATATTTAATTTATTTAAATATGAATATTCGTATTTTTGGTGATTTTCGGTGGTTGGTATGAAATATTGAGAGTTATGGATTTTAGGTTATTTATTTAAATATGAATATATTGGTATTATTATTAATTTAAATAAATATAAGTTAACTAAGGGCAAATTGGACAATTAAGGAGTAGTTAGTGAGGGTAATATTGGAAAAGCCCAATTTATAGGCCCAAAATTAGGTTTAACAAAAAGGAATTTTGAGGGAATTAGGATTCATTCTTGTTAGACCATGAAAAGGGAAGAAATAGAGGCCAGAACTCTGAGGAAGAAGATTGAGGAAAAAGCTTCGCGAGGTTTCCAAGAATCAAAGAGAAAAGCTTAGAGTCATCAATTAAGGTATGAGGAGTATTGCATTCATTATTTTCAATATGTGATTCAATGTATTAAAAGCTAATTTAAGGATTTAAAGGGTTTGAGGCTGATTTGTGAGTAAAAGAAATTAGGCCTTCGTGGCCAAAATCTATTGTTGAGGTTTTAACCGTATAGAAATTTAAAGTTGATTTAAGGGTTTAAGAGTTTGAGGCTGATTTGAGAGTAAAGGAAATTAGGCCTTCGTGGCCAAAATCTGTTGTTGAGATTGTTTAAACCTGTAGGATAAGTGATTTGTGATAACTCTAATGACAGTGGGGTATTTGTAAGAAATTATGGGAATTAGAGGCGTAAATATGCTACGGGATTGAACCTATATCCCTTAATTTGAAAGGTTTTAGGCATAATCTTAAAACAATTATTCGATGGTTTAGTTGTGTTAAAATTGTAAACTTACTTGAGATAATTACAGTGTTGAATAGATTGTGATTTTATGAGAGTTTGAGTTTTTACGGAATCGAAATTGAAGGTCCGGAAGGCCTTCAACGGTGAAAAACGCAGAAAATTGCATGCTGTCTGTCACGATTGTTCATGTTTTAGGTCGAAATTGTTTTGGACGTAACTTTTGATCCATAAGTCTGTTTTGGCCCCGTTTGAAGCGTCAGAAAGCTAATGAACAAGGATATAACATGGTATAGATAAGAGAATTGGTATCCCAATATTTTTATATCTAATATGTTTGAAAAATCAGTTATGTTTTGGTTCAGGGATGTCTTGATGCTTTGATGCTGTGATTTTCTAGGTGAATTACCATGAGTGTAACTGTGATTCCTATGTGATTAAATGAATGTATCGTGAATTACCATGAGTATAACTATGGTTTATATGTGATTAATACATGATTGCATGATGAATTCCCATGAGAAATTGTGATGATTTGTGATGTTGATTCCATGAGTTTTGATGATTATATGATGACATGATTATTATGATGATTTTGGTGAATGATGATACCCCTAATGAGTTTATTATAAGGATGGTATTAACGTGTGCATCATGCATTCATGTGCATCCGGACTTCAGCTCAGGACCTTGATTTCTTTAGCTTCAGTCCAATTGTGCGGATGTGAGGTATTTTGATGTGCTCTGGTTCTTGTATAAAATTGATCCTATTGATGGGGATCTATGGAAGGTTGATGGTCTAGTGTCCATCGAGCTGCGATGATTGGTACCACATGCATGAGTCTTGTTGCATTTGCATTCATGAGATAATCTTGAGTAATTTATGACATTGTGGCCTTTGATGCCCATTGATGATTATGATGATGTTGAATATGAAAATGACGTCATTTTATATATTAATTCTTATATTGATTATTATGAATCGTTTTACTCACCCTGCCTGTTTGAATGTTGTCTGCACGTGGGTAACGTGCAGATGACCAGGTTTAGCTGTGGATGCCGTCGAGGACTTTTGAAGTTTTTGGGTTGTTGGCCATTGGGTCTTGCTCTGATAGTGTAACATTGGGTTGGGGTCCTTGAGTCAAACTATTTTATTGAGTTTTTGTTATGTTGATTTCCTTGCGGTAAAAGGAAAACTTTGGATTTTTGTCTTTTGAGTTCCGCTGCCATTTAAGCACTTTTGAGTAATTTTGAGAAAACCTGTTGCTTACGGAGCATTGACCTTGATTTGAATTTATTGAGAAATGTACGCCCTTTTATGAAGATTTTATTGCATTCATTATTTTACTCTGATAAATTTTATTATTTTTCCATAATATTCGTGGGGTAGAAAAGGGTGTTACATTAGTGGTATCAGAGCAGGTCGGTCCGTCCGACCAAGTTGTCTAATGTTAATTGTTCCCTAGTATGCGACATGTGTGTCAAAACATTGTCGATACACGTTTGTTTTCTAACCTTTATCTGCAGAAGTGAGAATGAAACAAGTGGGGGAGAAGCTTGTGCTTCTCCAGGATGCTTCAAGTGTGGAGTGGTGGCTCAGTGTGTCGATGAACGCTCTTATAGTTTGGTAAAGATGGTTTATGCCCCTTCATGATTTTCGGTTGTCTACTGACAAATTGAGGAACTGACCACCCTTGATCTCTTGTTAATAGTAGATATAGTCATGTTGGATGAGATAGACGTGTCTTGCAAGCTTAGATGGTGTATATAGTGAATTGTTTTGAGTTAAGCTAAGTGCTTATAGATTGTTTTAGTGAGTCGGTGTAGGATGGTGCTGAGATGTTTATTTTGATAGAAACTTTGTGTGTTGATAAAGTGGGGAAGTTGGTGGTGTGCCAATTATTTATGATTATCCGAAAGTTTTTCATGACGAGATAAGTGATTTACCGCCGGAACACGAAGTGGAGTTTACGATCGACCTAGTTCCTGGAACTAGTTTGATAGCGATGACTCCATATTGGATGTCCATATTAGAATTGAAGAAGTTGAAGAGTTAACTTGAAGATCTGCTTGAGAAGAGATTCATTTTTCTGAGTGTGTCATCGTAAGGTGCACCAATTTTGTTAGTTAAGAAGAAAGAAGGTTTTGTGAGGCTTTGTGTGGATTATAGACAATTGATTAAGGCGACTATCAAGAATAAGTGTTCACTTCTAAAGATTGATGATTTGATGGATCAATTGGTTGTTGCAAGTGTGTTCAGTAAGATAGATTTGAGATCTGGGTATCATCAGATTCGTGTGAAGGCTGGAGATATTCAGAAGACTGCTTTTAAACCAATGTATGGACATTATGAGTATTTCGTGATGCCATTTGGTGTGACTAATACACCATGTGTATTTATGGAGTATATGAACAGGATTTTCCATCCTTATTTGGACAAGTTTGTGGTTGTGTTCATTGATGATATTTTGATATATTCGAAGAGTAAAGAGGATCATACTAAGCATCTGAAAATTGTGTTATTAGTGTTGAAAGAGAAGCAGTTGTATGAAAAACTGTCAAAGTGTGAGTTTTGGTTGAAGGAAGTGAGTTTCCTGGGTCATGTGATCTCGAGTAGAGTTATTGCGATTGATAACTCAAAGGTTGAAGCTGTATCGCAATGGGAAGCTCCAAAACCTGTTTTTGAGATTAGAAGTTTTCTTGAGATTATTATTGAAAATTCATTGAAGGATTTTCCAAGTTATCTTTGTCGTTGGCGCAGTGGACTAGGAAGGTTCAAGCTTTTGTTTTAGATGAAAAGTGTGAAGAAAGTTTCAAGAGCTTTTGAGAAGACTGGCAGCAGCTCATGTTTTGATTTTACCGAATCCGGTAAAACCATTATTGTATATTGTGATGCTTCGTTGATGGGATGGGGAGGTGTGTTAATGCAACATCAGCAAGTTTTAGCTTATGCTTCAAGGCAACTTAAAGTGCATGAAAGGCATTATCTAATGCAGGATTTAGAGTTGGTTGTTGTTGTGTTTGTGTCGAAGCTTTGGAGGCCTTATTTGTTTGGTTCGAGATTTGAGATGTTTAGTGATCATAAGAGTTTAAAGTATTTCTTCGATCAGAAAGAATTGAATGCAAGGAAAAGGAGATGATTGGGGCTTCTGAAGGATTATGGTTTTGGTTTGAACTACCATTCGGATAAAGCAAGCGCGGTAGCTGATGGCATTGAGTAGGAAATATTCGCATATACCGATGATGATGGTAAAAGAGTTAGAGCCGATTGAGCAATTACGATAGGAATTTGGTTTGTGAAGAGACTTCTTATGGAGTTAAGCCTGGTATGTTGAAGCTTACTAGTGAAATTCTTGATGAGATTCGAAAAAGTGAGAAATCTGATTTGAGTTGGTAGATCGGTTGAATTTGATGAATCAAAGTCGAAGAGCTAATTTTCGGATCAATGGAAATGGTATCATGAGATGTTGTAATAGAGTTTATGTTCCAGATATTATTGAGTTGAAAAAGAGTATTCTTGAAGAAGTACATTGAAGTAGATTGAGTATCCATCTCGGTGCTATGAAGAGGTACCAGGATTTGAGAAAATTGTTTTGGTTGCCAGGGATGAAGAAAAAAGTGGTTGAGTTTGAGTATACTGGTTAGACTTGTCATAAGTCGAAGATTGAACATCAAAGATCGTTGGGTCTGATGCAACCGTTGAATATTCCATAGTGGAAATGAGATAGCATTTCTATGGATTTTGTGACTGGTCTATCGAAGACTTTGAAGGGATATGATTCAATTTGGGTGATTGTTGATAGATTGACTAGATCGACTCATTTTATACCGATGAGGATCAATTATTCGTTACAGAAGCTGGCCGAATTTTATATTGATCAGATTGTGAAACTGCATGGTATTCCTTCAAGTATTATGTCTGATAGAGATCCAAGATCTTCATCGAGGTTTTGGGAGAGTTTGCAGACACTTTGGGTACCATGTTGAGATTGAGTTTTGTCTATCATCCGCAGACGGATAGACAAACAGAGAGAACTATTCAGTCTTTAGAGGATTTGCTGAGAGCTTGTATGTTGGATCAAGGTGGATCATGGGATAGTCATTTGTCGTTGATTGAGTTTACTTACAACAACAGCTATCATTCTAGTATTGGAATGACACCGTATGAGGCTTTATATGTGTAGCACCCTAAAATTTGCCTTTCGTTTTAACCTTAACTGGCTTTTGTTTCTTTGCATTTTGCATTGTTCTCATATCATAGCATTCGTTCTCGAGGCATGGGGTCAAGGCATTCCTGTGGCTTAGGTGCATTTTGGCGCAAAGGACTGAAAGACTGAACAGCGAGCATCAGAGGCTCCGACATTTATTTTGCCCAGCGGTCAAGCGGTCGATTTTATTTTATTTTTGCAGGATAACTTCAGGAAGCAGCACTCAGGCTCATATCAAGCATTCTTGTAGTTGCAACATTTAAGAATGAGGTTCAGAAGCTTAACAGAGCTCCAAATAGTTGAAACAGGGCAAATGTGCAGATTTCCCTCCAAAAGGCGCCAGAATTCAAATTTTGAAGGTGTTAATCGATTAACCAAGTCAAAATTAGGTCAAATCTGAAGTTTTGCAGGTGTTAACCAATTAACCTATATGGTTCATCGATTAACCAATGCAGATTTTGCCTCTGCACATGAATTTTCAAAGGGAGATGTTTTGGGGCCCAATTTTGATCACTTGAATTTCAAATTTTACACTTGGGAAGGATCTAGAATCATTTCAGAATTTGATTAATTTCATTTTTCCTCCAAACTCCCATTCTTCACTCCATTCCAAATTTCCCAAACCATTTTTCCAACCTTTCATTTGGATCCAAACCTAAGGGGTATTTATTTGAATTACTCCAAACCACACACATCTAAGCCTCATAATTTCATTTCAATTTCATAATTGATCTCATTCTCTCTCAAGTTTCTCTCAACTTGTTCATCTTCCAAAACCTTCACCAAAGCTCTTTTCCATTGAATTCTTTGATTCTTCCTTGGAATCAATGAATTCTTGAGCTCAAACCTCCATCCATCATCTTCATTGAATTGATTTCTTCATCCCATTTTCGTGCAAAATTGGATCTGAATTTGAAAGTGATTTTGGAAGTGATTATTTGGCTTATTTTGGATTGATCTTGAAGGATCTTCATTGCTACTACAAGAATTGGTGTGGATCTTGAAGTATTCCAGACTTCTAGCATTGGATCTGTTTAATTACAGTTGAATCAACACTAACCGAAGCAAATCTCTGCTTATTTGCATAATCATGTGGATTTTCATCTTTGATTAGCTTTTGGTTAATTTGATTCATTTGATTCATGATTTGGTTGTGTTAATCTGTTTACATGCTGTTTGAATTATGATTTGCTGGTTTAATTTCGTGACTAAGTGATTATGCGATCATCCGGTTGATCGGATAAGTGCTTATTTGCTGAAAATGCTATTTTGTTGCTGTTTTTTCTGCTGTTGGCACAATGTTAATCGGTTAACACATATGGTTAACCGATTAACTATTTTAAATATTCAAAATTTTCAATGTTTTCAAGGTGTTAATCGGTTAATGCCTGGGGTTAACCGATTAACATGTACAAATTTCCAGTTTTCAGCCATTTTTAAGTGGTTAATCGGTTAACCTCTAGCGTTAACTGATTAACATTGTGCCAGTGGGTCTGTTTTGCTGATTTTCTTGCTTGATTGAGTACCGTTTCGCATCGAATCATCGTAGTTCAATATTGTTGCAGTTAGAATATGATATCAAATTATTAATTAATTTGAATCACATCTTTAGTTCACAACCGCTCTTTGATTTATCCGAAGGAAAAGGTCAAAAGAGGAAAACCTAATTTTGCATCGTAAAGACAATGCGGGGAGAGATCTAGGTAAGGGGTTGGTTAAGCTTAGGGAAGATACTAGCACCCTAAACTTCTGTAGTACTCTACAGGAACCTTTTGTTTATTGTATGCTTTTTTTTATTTTATTATCTGCTTTAATATATATTGAGCTAAGGGATAGAGTGACCTAAAAACCTAAGGGTTAGTCCTAAGTTTACTCGGCAAGACGTCGCATCTTGTGCCTACATATCCTGACGAGAATGGAATCAGAGTAATTGTAGTTCCCCTCGAAAGGGAGGTTAGAAACTTCTTGACTGTGGTCAAGGTTTCAATGGGAGTAAACATATCTTAAGGACACGCTTACATGGAGTCTTGAAACTCCTATTTCTATGTTGAAAAGTTGAATTAAAATTAGGGATTCCACGGCAGGAAACCCTAAAGCAGAGTACGACGATTCTTTGACCTAAAGATATGGTAAAGGGTATTTTTGTCCACGGCGGGACACCTAGGTTATTAGGGCTTTGAAATGGTCAAAGGTTAGGGTTATTGACTCAGCGGTCAAACGGCTAGACCTAATTCTTCGGAAGGGATTCTAACGGCAAATCATGCAAGATATAGCAAATTATTATACGGCAGAAATAAAGTACGGAAAATAATGAAAGCGATAAAGAAAGCATCGCGACGATCACTCGCGTAAATTACAAATCCCCAAAAAATGCGAAATAAAAAATAAACCGCGACCATGGCCTCACGTAAATTACATCCATGGGACAAAAATGAACAAATGAAATAATAATAAGCTGAAACAAACAAATTAAGGAGTGTTAGACGAAAAAGAAAAAGGACGGGAACGTTAGGAACTTTTTTTTTTTTTTATTTAAAAGAGAATAATGGATTTCGAATTTTTACTAAAAACAAATGTGTTAATTTCATGGCTATTTTAAGATCTAAATTTAGAAGAGTTCATAACTTTTTGTGAAAAATAGAGTCTTAAATTTTATTATAAAAAAAAAGGAGTTTAAATTTTTATTATGAGAAAAAAATAAAGATTTTTTATTATGAAAACAAAGTTTTTATTTTATTATGAGAAAAAATAAAGCTTTTTTTATTATGAAAAACTGAGTTTTTATTTTGTTATGAGAACAAAAAAATAAAGTTTTTTTTTTAATGAAAAACAGAGTTTTTATTTTAGATTTATTAAAGGAAAAAGATTAATTAAGGAAAATATTATATTAATTATTACTATTATTAAATCATAAACTAATAAACTAATAAAATAATAACTAATTAATAAAAATAAAGAAAAAAAGAAAAGGAACATAATTGAAAGGGGAGGGGGAAACGAATCATTTGTTATTATAAGGGATTTTTCATCTTCTACATTCTCTCTGTCCCACGCGGCGGCCATTAAAGCTCCAAAGAGCTTTTCGCTCCATTTTTCCAAAGCTTCTCTCATCTCTTTCGCGTTGCATGTGCGGTTCCTCTCCCGTTGAATGTGTCCCTGAAAAAAAACCATGAAAACAAAACCATAAATCAATTTTGATAAATTTCTTACGGAATAACGGTTGGATTCGAAGCTTCTATCGGACGATGGTGGTGAATCTTTGATCTTGATGATGAAGCCTTGAAGGTTTTTCAAAAATCTCCCCGCTTCTGATAAGTCGTGAGAACGGCCGCCGTTTTTTTCCCTTTTGTCTCCTTCCCCCTTTTCTCAAATACAACCTATGTTTATATAGGTAACAAATTAGGGTTAACTCTAACCTAATGCCCATTTTAAAGCCCAACTTAAATAATTAGTCAAAACTAAATAAAATTTAAACAAATTAAAATAAACTTAAAATTCTATTTATTTTTATTGAACATTAAAAATATTATAAAAAGAATAAAATCTTTTCTAATATTTTTAACTTTATGATTTTTGGATGTTTTTATGAATAATATGAAAAAAAGTGAAAAAATAATTTAAATAAAATACAAAAATAATAATTAAATAATAAAAAAACTATTTTGTTATTTTTTTATGAAAATAGAAAAGCTAGAATAAAAATAAAAGAAAAACAAAAAGTGAAGACGGTGGGATTTGAACTCTCGACCTCTCACACTCACAACTCCTCACACACGGTCTCTTACCAATTGTGCCATTTTATTCATTCGAAATAAAGTGGCACTAGAAACCATGTAAAGGTAGGACAAATTTGGGGTGCAACAAATGCCCCTATTTAAATAGCTTCACTGGATGATTTGAGCAGCAGAGACTCGAGAAATCATGGTGAAAGGGATTTAAATACAGATAACCGAAAATTTGGCCCCTAGATGCAGTGATATGCAATGATATGGACAAAATAACACGAACTATAATGCTGACAATGCCATGAATCTAATATGATGCGTATGATGGAATGATGAATGCAAGGATGCAAACGAAACGACGACATAGGGGACAGACGCGATGAGTAACTACACTGGGGAATACGATGCACTGGTGGAATAGCGCGACAATTGTCACTTCAGAACGAACAGCAACACATGATCCACACGGCAGTAGGATCAGGTAAACGACAAGTGCTGGAATTTTCGGGTCATTCCTTTAAACGAAGAGATCGAGCGGGATCTTCAAGAATCATCGGAAATTATACAGAGAGAAACAAACACCAGAGATACTCGGAAAAACCATCGAATAACCTCAGGGTAAAGAAACAAATTTCAGGGACATCCGGAAGAACATCGAATGAAGTCTAAAACATACCAGAGATACTCAGAAAAACATCGAATAAACCCTGGGTTATATCCAGAAACAAAAGGACGACATCTATAGGAGCATGAGATGAAGACAAGTTTCTGAAGGTAAATCCGAAACATTTAGGAAAGCAATAAATGTACGGGGCAAGTTTTGAAGACCTATTTGGAAGAACATCAGATAAGCAACAAAGGGGTTCTGGAAGAACGTCAGAACAAAAACTCAGTTTGGAAAAACCTCAGAAAGAGAACAGATCCGGAAAACCATCAAATAAGATTCTGGAAAACCATCAGAATCACAAGGGTATCTGGAAAATCGTCAGATAGAGTTCTGGAAGAACATCAGAACAAAGACTCGATCTAGAAAACCATCAGAAGGAGGAATTTATCCGGAAAACCATCAGAAAGATTCTGGAAAACCGTCAGAATCGTAAAAGAATATCTGGAAAACCATCAGATAAGAGATACTCAATCTGGAAAACCGTCAGAAAGAGAAACAGATCCGGAAAACCATCGGATAGATCCTGGAAAACCATCAGAATCAAAGGAAAATATCTGGGAAACCATCAGATAAAAGATACTCAATTTGGAAAACCATCAGATAAAAGATACTCAATTTGGAAAACCATCAGAAAGAGAAACATATCCAGAAAACCATCAGATAGATTCTGGAAAACCATCGGAATCAAGAGAAAATATCTGGAAAACCATCAGATACGTAACAACGAAGTTCTGGAAGAACATCAGAACAACGAGACTCAATCTGGAAAACCATCAGAAAGAGACATTAAAATCAGGGTACCAGACATCCAATAATGGCTTTGAATGAAAGGTATAAACACAATATATGAGAATAGTATTGGACGTAAAAGGAACAAGCATATCCGGAAAACCATCGGATAAGAAAAATCTCATATCTAGAAGAACATCAGATAGACACGACACAAAGTTGTTTGGTAGGTGCCAAGTAAGTTGGACTTCGACCACAAGGTAAGACCTGGATAAAACACGACCTCGGGAGAAATGCAAATGAGGATGAAACACTCATGCTATGCATAGGTATGATATGTATATGTATATGAATTATGTTATGAGATATGATCAAATGCAAATGCAGATGTCGACGACAAGGCTCGACTCTTCTGGTAAGATGACAAGACTGGAAAACTGATTCCTCAACCCGGAGATCACTGCCACTTGCTAAATTGTAATCAGGTTGATGGTCCTCGTAGGAAGGATGGAAAACCGCTTGGAGATCTTTCAAGTAAACTGCCCCAGATTAAATTGTCCATTACAGATGAACTGATAATTGCTTCAGCTTGTCTGATTCTGAAAATGACTGTTTTACTGTACCCTCGGAAGGTTTGCCCCAGTCCGAGTCTTGAAAATCTCATGGACAAACCAGATCTGAGAAGACTTTGCCCCTGATAGGATCACTTGACCAAGTTTCTCGATTGTTTGAAAATTCCTTAGAGGAAAGTCAGTTTGCAAACAAAAATATTCATACAAACATGGTAATGCAAAGTTCATGCAACTTTTGAAATCAAAATTATTTTTGAAAGATGAAAAATAAATGAGTCATTAGTTAGAACGCGGCGGTCCAGGACGCTCAAAGTTTAATACAGGTATACGGCCAAAATAAATGATTCACAAAGATCTTTAGGAGTCAGCTTACACAACCTTGTTGTAGCATGCTTTCAAAATATTCTTGTTTCAATTAGGTCTTTTGAGGGTTGTAATGTGGCCTGGTTCACGGTTTATGAAACAAAGGATAATGGCTCAAAATTTGTTTGTTCCCACCCAATCTACGTGATAATCTTCAGTCCTACGCTCAGTTAACTCATATTATGCATTCAGGTTCCTATAGGTTAGGAATTTCACTGATGGTAGCAGGGATGGTTCAAAAGTCAAGGGACCTACGAAAAGGCAGCCACTGCTTCTTTACAACATATGGTTCTTTTGACATTGAGGATTTTCAGGGTAAGGATTTAAAGATCTCCTCTTTTTATTATCCCTAACTTTTGCCTGAACTGTGTTTTTTTTGTGAAGATTACAGTCAGCAGGATGCCTTAGTTTTGCCTAAGTCTCCTTCATAGGTTTTGACTTAGCGGACTTTTTATATTTTATTTTGTTTTTTTCGAAAGAAAGTGATTGCCTATCTTAAATGATTATGGTGAACCATCATTGGCGTTTTGGCTTTAAAAAGGCATCTTCGACACTTGCTGTGTACGAAGGAAAATTGTAAGTGCGACCTTTATATGAAAGGCGTATTGTAGGAAAACACAACCAAGTTAACGAAGAGCTACCCATGCCCCAAGGTTAAAATTGCGTTTTTTTTGTAAAGAAAGAAACTCCAACTTCTAAGCTCGAAGGGGGTGACAAGGGGATAACTTCCTTATTTCTCCAGTGTTTGGAAGTTGAAACAATGCCTCACATCGTCAACAAGGATTAATTAAAAGCATACTGACAGTAGTTATGGGTATAACGTTTTCGTCATCCTCCTTCCAATCTTTGCATATCAAAAATTTAGACAAGAAGTAAATATTTGAAAGATAAAGCATAAAGATGCAAGTAATAGAAATGAATTGAAATCAAAAGTTGCAATGCTTATTTCATTAATGTAAAAGTACAAACATATTTTGAAAGCAAACAACTAATATAAAAATAAGGAAAGTACAAATAATGAGAAACAAAAGCCTAATGATTAAATCAGCGAGCCATCCTTTGGGGTCAGCCCGAACCTTCACTTTTGATGTACTGGCAACAGATTTTTCTGGATATTTGGAGGATTATCTTCAAAATCAAGTATTCCATCCCTCATTAACTCACGCACTCTGGCTCTCAGTGCAAAACAATGCTCCAAGTCGTGGCCTAAAGCACCCTCATGAAAAGTGCACTGGAAATCAGCCCTGAATCCAGCTGGAAGAGGATTAGGAGGTGGTAAAGCCCTGGTAGTAATCAGCCCTCGTTGAACCAAGTACGAATATAGCTCTGTGTAAGTCATAGGAATAGGATCAAATTGGTTCCTATTTCGAGACTGGTCTTGTCTAATAACTGGATGTTGAGCGGTCTGAGCTGGCTGTGGAGCAACAACAGGTTGAGATCCTTAGCGAGGCTTTCTTGATTCAGTCATGACAGCATTGGTCTGCTCGTCCTTCCTCTTATGGAAATTCCCATAGGATTTCTTTGCACCATTACAAGATTCGGCAGCTTTGGATACCTTCTCATTTTTCAAACCTTCTTCCAACTTTTGGCCAATAGTCACCAGATCTGTAAAGCTTGAAGAGACACTCCCAATCATCTTTTCCCAATAGAAAGGAGACAAAGTATCCATGAACATTCCTGTCAGTTCCTTCTCTGCTATAGGGGGTTCGACTTGGGAAGCTAACTCCCTCCAACGCTGAGCATACTCCTTGAACGACTCTTTTTCCTTCTGAGACATACTTTGAAGCTGACGGCGATCGGGAGCCATATCCAAATTGTATTTGTATTGCTTCATAAAAGCGTTGGCGAGATCTTGGAAGCAGTGAACACTGTTATGCTCTAAGTTCATATACCATTTAAGAGAAGCACCACTCAAACTATCCTGAAAGCAATGGATGAGCAATTTCTAATTGTTGGTGTAAGCTGCCATCTTTTGGAAGTACATGACTAGATGGGCTCTTGGACATGAATGACCTTGATACTTCACGAACTCAGGAGTCTTGAACTTGCAGGCAAAACAAGACCAGAAACTAGGCACATATTATCGGCATCAACGTTGAAGAAATCAGTACCTTCGACAACTTGGAGTCTCTTGTTTATGATCTGAAACTGTTCACGAGTGATCTCAGGCTGACCAAAATCTTCCTGGTCTCCCTTTTGCCCACCGACAACATTTTACTCATAAGGAGGATTCTCAACGGGAGCTTGGACAGTCTGGTTAATCGTGTGGACCACAGGTTAGGCCTCGGTAAGGACAGGAGCTTGAAAAACCGGTCTGACAGTCTGACCAATCGTAGCGGCAGATGCAATAGGTGGAGAGTAGTTATGAGGTAAACCAAACTCCGGCCAAGTAGAGGGTGGCGCTGGAACAAGAGGTGGATCAACACTTGAAACTTCCTGAATGACAGTCCTCTGAGGTGGCTCTCCTCTGGCAATCAATACTTGAAGCATCTCGGTAAGCCTGGTCATGCCTGCTTTCAACTCATCAATCTCCATTTGGACCTCCGCATTATGTTCCTCTTGTTCTGACATTTGACATCTATAGTTAGCTCTAGTCTGATATCTGTGTCGAGGAATCAGCTTGACGACTCAACGGAACATGGAAGATAAAGACAACTGGACATGAGAAACCCGGGGAAAGATGCCATGCAAGACATGATGCTAATGCAATGCAATAGTTTCAATAACTTCAATGGTCGATTGCAAACATTTCTTTTTTTTAGGAAAGTTAGAAACGGTTTTAAACTTTGAAATGTAGGACTTTTGAATTCGCAAAGGATTGTTGAATTCCTGTAAACTAGGAATGATGTTTTATGAATGCCATGCACAAATACACACAAACAACAAAGTCCTAGGTTAGAGGAACAATGAATGGAGTTAAGGTCTACCCTTCCCCAAAGGTATGTTGTACTATGGGGTAGTTGTACCTGCAAAACAAGGTTCTAAAGAGGTGCCTAAAGTCATCAGTCCATCTTTCGGATATTATCAATTTCCCAATTGACTTGGTGGTTAATAATATCCTCAAGAGAGCCTCTTTTGAGTGTAGTATCGTGTAGCAACTATTTTGGGATTACTCCCTCATGGTTGCCGCACTACGTCCTAGATAAGGCCAAAGTGGTGTTAAGGTACTAAGGTCCCCAGTATCACAGACTCCAATCGACAATAGTAAAAGTTTTCACGATTACTCGTTCAACCGAACCATTTTCGAAAGGGTCTCAACTGAGCGGTGATTCTCAAGTCAGCTTGGTCGGGATTCCACTCTATATAAGCCTCGTCGAATATATCACCTTCCTATAATAATGTCACTCAAGTCCGGGTGTAGGACTTATCTCACACCAAAGATACCCCAAGCAAGGTATAATATATACAGATAATAAAGTAAAATAGAAATATTATACAATAAACAAAATAGGGGCAACCCTTAAAAATTAGGAGGGTCCCCAATGAAGTCGCCATTTTCTGTTGCGGTTAGAATATGATATCAAATTATTAATTAATTTGAATCACATCTTTAGTTCACAACCGCTCTTTGATTTATCCGAAGGAAAAGGTCAAAAGAGGAAAACCTAATTTTGCATCGTAAAGACAATGCGGGGAGAGATCTAGGTAAGGGGTTGGTTAAGCTTAGGGAAGATATTAGCACCCTAAACTTCTGTAGTACTCTACAGGAACCTTTTGTTTATTGTATGCTTTTTTTTTTATTTTATTATCTGCTTTAATATATATTGAGCTAAGGGATAGAGTGACCTAAAGATCTAAGGGTTAGTCCTAAGTTTACTCGGCAAGACGTCACATCTTGTGCCTACATATCCTGACGGGAATGGAATCAGAGTAATTGTAGTTCCCCTCGAAAGGGAGGTTAGAAACTTCTTGACTGTGGTCAAGGTTTCAATGGGAGTAAACGTATCTTAAAGACACGCTTACGTGGAGTCTTGAAACTCCTATTTCTATGTTGAAAAGTTGAATTAAAATTAGAGTTGAAATTAGGGACTCCACGACGGGAAACCCTAAAGCAGAGTACGACGACTCTTTGACCTAAAGCTAGGGTAAAGGGTATTTTCGTCCACGGCGGGACACCTAGGCTATTAGGGTTTTGAAATGGTCAAAGGTTAGGGTTATTGACTCGGCGGTCAAACAGCTAGACCTAATTCTTCGGAAGGGATTCTAACGGCAAATCATGCAAGATATAGCAAATTATTATACGACAGAAATAAAGTACGGAAAATAATGAAAGCGATAAAGAAAGCATCGCGACGATCACTCGCGTAAATTACAAATCCCCAAAAAATGCGAAATAAAAAATAAACCGCGACCATGGCCTCGCGTAAATTACATCCATGTGACAAAAACGAACAAATGAAATAATAATAAGCTGAAACAAACAAATTAAGGAGTGTTAGACAAAAAAGAAAAAGGACGGGAACGTTAGGAACTTCTTATTTTTTTTATTTTTATTTAAAAGAGAATAATGGATTTCGAATTTTTACTAAAAACAAATGTGTTAATTTCATGGCTATTTTAAGATCTAAATTTAGAAGAGTTCATAACTTTTTGTGAAAAATAGAGTCTTAAATTTTATTATAAAAAAATAGTTTAAATTTTTATTATGAGAAAAAAATAAATATTTTTTATTATGAAAACATAGTTTTTATTTTATTATGAGAAAAAATAAAGCTTTTTTATTATGAAAAACTGAGTTTTTATTTTGTTATGAGAACAAAAAAATAAAGTTTTTTTTTAATGAATAACAGAGTTTCTATTTTAGATTTATTAAAGGAAAAAGATTAATTAAGGAATATGTTATATTAATTATTACTATTATTAAATCATAAACTAATAAAATAATAAAATAATAAAATAATAACTAATTAATAAAAATAAAGAAAAAAAGAAAAGGAACATAATTGAAAGGGGAGGGGGAAACAAATCATTTGTTATTATAAGGGGTTTTTCATCTTCTTCATTCTCTCTATCCCACGCGGCGACCATTAAAGTTCCAAAGAGCTTTTCGCTCTATTTTTCCAAAGCTTCTCTCATCTCTTTCGCGTTGCATGTGCGGTTCCTTTCCCGTTGAATGTGTCCCTGAAAAAAAACCATGAAAACAAAATCATAAATCAATTTTGATAAATTTCTTACGGAATAACGACCGGATTCGAAGCTTCTATCGGACGATGGTGGTGAATCTTTGATCTTGATGATGAAGCCTTGAAGGTTTTTCAAAAATCTCCCCGCTTCTGATAAGTCGTGAGAACGGCCGCCGTTTTTTTCCCTTTTGTCTCCTTCCCCTTTTTCTCAAATACAACTTAGGTTTATATAGGTAACAAATTAGGGTTAACTCTAACCTAATGTCCACTTTAAAGCCCAACTTAAATAATTAGTCAAAACTAAATAAAATTTAAACAAATTAAAATAAATTTAAAATTCTATTTATTTTTACTAAACATTAAAAATATTATAAAAAGAATAAAATCTTTGCTAATATTTATAACTTTATGATTTTTGGATGTTTTTATGATAATATGAAAAAAAGTGAAAAAATAATATTTTTTAAAAAATAATTTAAATAAAATACGAAAATAATAATTAAATAATAAAAAAACTATTTTTTTTTATGAAAATAGAAAAGTTAGAATAAAAATAAAAGAAAAACAAAAAGTGAAGAAGGTGGGATTTGAACTCTCGACCTCTCACACTCACAACTCCTCACACAGGGTCTCTTGCCAATTGTGCCATTTTATTCATTCGAAATAAAGTGGCACTAGAAATCATATAAAGGTAGGACAAATTTGGGGTGCAACAAATATGATGCATTAGAAGTGAAATGTTTTGGGATATATGTCGCTGTTTTGGTTGTTTAATCGAGACTTCGTCGACTTGTGTTTGTTTTCCACTTAGATGCCTACTTTCATAGTTTGTCGTTCAAAGTGATGTTCATGTTTGCATTTCCTCCTGTGTTTTGCATCTTTATTTTTTACATTAATAAAGGTCGAGATGTGCTTGTGGTGGTGTTTACCCCACACTTTGTTCCTCCCTTTGCTTGTGTGTTGCATTCCATGTTTGCATCTCTTACTTGTGATTGAATTTATCTGCTACTTTCTTGTGCTTTTTGCCATGATCCCCATAGGGTTCCTAGTACCTCCGGCTAGGATGAGAGTAGGAGAGACATTAGGTGTTCAATCCAAGCATGCTAACATTAGGGTAGACGTTTCCCCTTTTTATCCTAACCTTAAGACCATTTTGCATGACAACGTTAGGGTCGCGTTTCCCTTAGACCTTCCTTGCGTCTCTCTCTCTTTCTCATCTCAAAATAATTCTAACTCATCTAATAAATATGATGGACGTTGTGCGTTACGAGCCTTAAGCTACATGGGGAATGATGAGTGAGGGGTCTCCTCTCACTTGTCTAGAGTGTTTAGTGTACGTCCCGTTTGGGGGCGATACGCGACGCATTTGCTCTTAAGTCATAGTCTTTAGTGCAACGTGAATCACAAATCGAATTAATTCACTTCACTAAAAAACACAAACAAATTTCAAACCTTTTTCCTTCAGGATTAATCGGAAACCTTTTTCGTAAAAAAGAGTGTCGTTAAGCTTTGGTTCTACCGCAAACAGGCATCGTCCCTAACTGCTGGAACGGAGGTTTAACCTTACTCGGTTAAAACACTTAATCAACCTATGGTTTCGTGTCATCCTGAACTACGTTTACTCTGATTTCTCATACCAGATGAGGATACGTAGGCACAAGACGGCGATGTCTTGGCGAGCAACCTTTCCCCCCTTTTTCGCCCGTAGTTAGCCGAACTACGTTGGCTCTAACTTTCCCATTGCACAAGGGAATACGTAGGCCCAGAGTGGCGATGCTCTGCAGAGTCTCTTTTCTTTCCTTTTTTGTCCTGTGATCCTGTAGCGTAGATAGATTAAACACAACCTTAGATAGATAACAAGTGTGGATCCCGTCGAGTACGACGGACGTGAGGGGTGCTAATACCTTCCCCTTGCGTAACCGACTCCTGAATCTAGGACTTGGTTGCGATGACCTTGTCTTTTCCCTTTTTCGTTAGGTTTTTTCCGATCGTTTCCTTTCCCTCTCTTTGGGATAAATAACGAAAGGTGGCGACTCTTCTGTTTTTCGCCGGGTGTTTTTCGCAGTTGCGACAGCTGGCGACTCTGCTGGGGACTATGATGGTTCCCTATGCGAGTTAATCCTAGCGCTTGTCTGTTGCGTCTTTGGGTGTTTACTGTTATGCAGTTATTTTTTTATTTATGTACATTATCTGTTGTATATTATTGCATTTGCATTTTATTATCATATTATGCTGCTGCTGTGTTGTGGGTTGGATTGTTCCATTGAGAGATAAGCCGAACCCGGGTTTGAGTATACACACAGGATTAGTGTGGAGAGTAGCGGAAGCTTGTGTGGCGTTTGGCCATGAAATAGCTCGTGCGAAATTCACGTTCAGACGAGGTTTTTCTTTGGAAATATTCTATCCTGCGCATCTGGTGCAGTTGAGGGAATATTGACTTAGAGAGACTGTCGACTCTGGAGACCGTTCATTTGGGAAGTCAGCTAAGTGAGGCCGCTTTGTTAGACTATGATGCCAAACCAGAAATGGTGAACGTATCACCGTTTCTCAAAAGTCTGTGACGTTGACAGCCCGCATAGGATGTCGTACCTTTCAAGACTAGAACCCACATGTGAGAGGGGATGGGTTTTGCAGGAAACCTGGCCTTCAACCAACCCTGGTTTTCTTGTCAGTGCGGACTTTTGATCCTGAGTGAAGGTGAGATAATACTTAGAAGGGGGGGTTGAATAAGTATGGAAAATTAATGCTTGAAAATAATCACACAATTATTTTTATCCTGGTTTGTTTAACAACTACTCCAGTCCACCCTTCCAGAGTGATTTGCCTTTCTCAACAAGGACTTAATCCACTATTAAATCAAACTGATTACAATAGTATCACCTAAGAACTACAGTTCTTAGTCTTCTCAAGAGCTACTGATTCACACTGAATCCTCTTGAGGAATATCCTTTACAAACAATGTAAATTAAATACAAGAGTTTTTAATGCTTCTATAAAGCTATAATCACAACAGTGATTTTTCTCTTAAGTTTAAGTACAATAAGATTCTATGAAGAATAAGAATGAAGGCTTTTAGAATATTATGATTTCTTTTCAGCAAGCGTGTAGCACTGAAGAATGAAGTGAAGATCTCCTTTTATAGGCAGCTGAATCATGCAAGCTGATAATTGAAAAGAGAGTCCAAAAGGTCTGAGCCTTTTTGTCTTCACATGCACTGACTTTTCCTTGAAATAGATGGCACAGAAAAAACCTTTTTGTCTGTGTAAGAGTGTCTAGCACAAATAAGGAAAGAGACGTTGAATAGTTCCAACGGATATATTCTTGAAAACACTTCTTCAGTTTCAGCAAGTTCTTCAGAGTCTGAATGGATCAGAGTCTTCTAATGAAATTCAGAACTATACTGTATCAGAGTCTTCTGCAGCGTATGTGCTTCTAACGTGTTGATCATCAGAGCATTTTGACACAGAACTTCAGTACTTGGCAGCGTAGGTACTTTCAGAAACTTCTGTAGATCAATGCTTTGAGAAACTCTTCAATCAATATTCTTCTATACTTCTGATGCTTCAGCTTCAGATGCTTCTGATTATCTTCAGATGCTTATGACTATCTTCAGATGCTTCTGACTCAGAATGTTCTGGAGCTCCTTTCTTCAGATCCTTCTGGAGACAACGCTCAGGATCTTCTGTAAGGAGCAAGCATATTCTTCTGTGAGGTGCATCTGGCGCTTCAGAGTCAGAATAACATCTTGTATTCAAGGCAGATTTGCTTCTAGAGAGTTAATATAATTTCAATCTGCAATAAAACTCTCAAACAAATTTTAGAGTATATAATTCTTAAATATAAATTTCCTTACAGTTATCATCAAAACAAAGAGTAATTATTAAGAACCAATCTGTGTTCTAACAATCTCCCCCTTTTTGATGATGACAAAAAGTATCAGAAATTTTATTTAATTGAACATAAAGAATTATAACTCCCCCTGAGATGATGAATCTCCCCCTGAGTTAAAAATGAGAAAGGAATAGAAACTTCCCTTTTTATCTTGAGTAATCTTCAGAGTCAGATCTTGTTTGTCTTTGTAATAATCAAGGGTCAGACTATCTTGCAGATATGAGATTCAGAGTTTGATAAAAGATAAATGATCTGAGAAACTCAAAGATTCTTTTATAGAGTGTTCTTATCAAAAGTTCTGAAATAGTCAATTTAGATATTAGAAAAAGTAGATATGTCTGAAGATTCGTTCTAGTGAAATTATATTAAATAGTTCAGATCTTTATTTTCTCCCCCTTTTTTGTCATAAGCAAAAAGTAAAAACTTTTAATAAAGACAAATAAAAGGAACAATAGCAGAGAATTCAATGGAGAATAACAATTTGATTCATTTAATCATAACAGAGCAAAAGTACATTGGAAAATATCAGAAGTTATAACAATAACATTCAGATGCAAAAACAACAGATGCACAACATGAGGAAAAAAATCTAAGAGTATTTTGACAAAAGCATCTTCAATAGGTCTGTGATCTCAGATTGTGATTGCTCTTGCTTTGACATGAACTTAGTTATAGTCTCATTCTTCTCATCTTGTTTAGACATCCACTCTGACATGTCCTCAGATTTCTTGTCTTGCTTCGCCATCCAAGATCTTATTTCAGATTGACCAGCTTCCAGAGCAGCAATCTTGTCTCCCAAATCTGGATTTTATGTCTTTATCTCTGATGATGGAGGTTCTGTATCCTGAACAGAGTCAATTGCCATATGTTCTGGAGATCCTGAAGAGGGTTCTACCAGAGTCATAGTTAGTGCATTGACAGTTGGTTCTGGTGGAGGAGGAGGAGGAGCATCCAAACAAAGCAGAGGTTCAGTCTTGTTTACAATCCAGAATTGAGTTCTTTCAGCTCTGAGCTTTGCATCATCAGAACAGATGTTCTTCAGATTAGAAGCTACTGTATTGAATCTATTGATAAAACCTTTCCAGATGATGTCAGTCTCATTTGCATCCATAGTTTCAGAGCATCTCTTCTGAACAGTACCTAAAGACATCTGTATTTCTTGCAAAAACGTTTGAAATAAATGATCAATATTAAGTCTGGGTGGTGGTTTAAGCAAGGTTTCCAGAGTCATCTGTTTAGGTTTTGGAGTTGGTGGAATTAGTGATTTTGGAATGGAAATCAGAGGAGGGGGAACATATGGAAAGAATGGAATTTCTGGTTTCTGAGGTAGGGATCTGTTTAATGCATTAAGCAGAGTTGGT
Organism: Lathyrus sativus; assembly: GCA_963859935.3. Classification (NCBI taxonomy): domain Eukaryota; kingdom Viridiplantae; phylum Streptophyta; class Magnoliopsida; order Fabales; family Fabaceae; genus Lathyrus; species Lathyrus sativus. The sequence continues at coordinate 336,280,262 of OZ012735.1, forward strand.
TGAGGTCTTGTGCGTGGGTAAACAATATCAAAAGATGCATTGGAGTATGGTACGAATGCAGAGTTTGATTGCTTATCAGATGCAACTATGTTATCAGATGCAGGATGCAGAGCTGAAACAGCAGCTTTACCAGATGTAGCAGATATGGTGGCTAATGATCCTTCATTGTTCATAGATTGAATATATGAAAGGATTACAGGAGGAAGGGCCTGAATGAGCTTTGGTTTCAGAGGTTCCAAAGGTTTAGAAGGCTCAACTCTATCATAAAAATCTTTTAGTTTGAAACCATAAGATAAGTTATGATAAAGAGAAGACACTTGGGCACAAGATATACCAGATGATGATGGATTGGTAGAGGGAACAATCATCTCAGATGATGTTGCTGGTGGAGGCATAGGGTCTGGAATGGTAGATTTAGCAGGTAAGGTTGATTCAGGTTCAGGGTCATGGACAGGATATTTGTCAGATGGATTAATCAGAAAATCAGGATGAATTTCTGATTCAGATGAATTTGAGGATGTTTCAGGTGTACAAGAGGTAGAAGAAACTTGAAACACTGTTTTTAATGGAGTGATGACAAGAACTTCTGTCTCAGGGATATGAGATGGTTCTGAAGGAATATCAGATTGTTGTGATGGTGGTTCAGATGAAACAGGAGCAGAAGTTACTTTAGTGGGTTCAGAAGTAACAGGTGCTACAGGTTCAGAAGATGGAGTATTTGATGGTGGTATGACAGAGTCTTTTTGTGGTTGATCTTCTGTGGTTTGTTTTTCTGGATGATTTTCTGTTTGTTGTTGAGCAGAGTTTTGTTTATCAGAATTTTGTGATATTTCTGATGGTTGTGGTTCTGTTTGTTGTGGTTTTGTTGGTTGTGGTTCTGTTGGTGATGGACGTGGAGTGAAGTGTTTGATGTGTAGTTTGGGTTGAGGTGGTTTTGATACAGAAGCAGTGGGTTGTTTCTGAGGTGAGACAGAACTAGGGGAAGCAACAAATGTTGTTTGAGTGACAGGGGGTTTGGGTACAGACTTAATAGATGAATCATTAATAACAACATTTTTAGAAATAGCAGAAGCTTTAGTACCTTTGAGTTTAATCCTCTTAGCAGAAGCAAAGGCAGCTTCTCCAGAGTCCTTTCTCTTTAACAGATCCTTTGGTTTCTCAGCAATCTTAGCCTTCTTCTGGACAGGTTCAGATTCTGCTACAGGCTGAGATCTTTTCCTCTAAAGTGGAACTTCTTCTTCTTCTCCTGCATCTGGCAGTGGTTGCTTGACAAGTTGAAATACGTTGGCTGGAACAGGCACTCCTTCCCTTTTGCATTCCTCTATATACATCAGAACAATGTGTCTAGGTTCTTCAGCAAAGAATAGAGGAAAGTCTGATACTGGAACCCTTTTATTCAGATCAGACATGTTTAACCTCTTTGGAGCAGTAGTAAGTTCATCTACAATCTTAAGTCTCAGAAGGCTTTTAGCGTTCAGAGGCTTTCCCATAATGAACTCTAGTTCTTCTGTAACACCAGCATCATACAGAGCAGCCACTAAACCATTTTCAGTGAGAAGATCTGATAGCAACCTTCCAAAAGGTATCCAAGGCCTGATCTTCTGACCTTTTTCTTTGACAGATTCTCTAGATGCATTAATGTGATTCCACAGATGCATGAACAAAATGTAAGGCAGATCTACCTTGTTGCTCTGGCTAAGGCAGTACATGAAATAAATCTGTTCATTGTTGACATAATCTGGGGAATTTGTTGACTTTCTGTGATGTATGCATCCCATGAAGATCTTGGCCCAGATCTTGTAGTCAGGCTTCAGATCTTTGAATCTGTTAGAGGCTTGTCCAGCAGTCATAACCTCTTCATAAACTTCATCCATATCAACACGCCCAGCTGGCAGATGTGAAACACCATCTGTTTCTTCATAGCCAATCAGTCTTCTAATCAGATCCTCTGTGATGATGATCTCCTTTCCCAGCACAGATGATAGAATAAACTTTGGATACACAGATGCATGAATCCAGAATTCTTTAACAAGCAGAGGGTAAACTGGTCCAAACAGTCTATCAAAGTATTTCACCCAACCTTGAGCTCTAACAATGGAGCGAAAATCAAACCCATTGTCAGCCAAAGAATCAAATTCAACCATGGATTCACACAACACTTCTAACTTATCAACAGGTGTGAGAAGAGTTCTCTGTGGAGGAGTATATGGAGCAGCACCTAGGTTATCTGAAGTCACAGCAGCCATTGTTGATTGAAATTGTGCAGTTGTTGATGAAGAAGACGCCATTGAAGAATGCTTTTTAGAACACTTAGGTTTTGAGTTTTTATGCAGAGAGAACAATAGATGAAAATGCATATAAATTCTGAGAGTGAAAAGTGTGAAAGTGAATACACATCAAGTATTTATACTAATCACATAGGCACACCAAGAGACAGAAATAACGCACGTTTGAGCAGCATTAAATGAAGAGAATAAAATCATTTCAAATAATAAATGCTTCTGACAGATTTGGGGGGAAAACCAAGATATTTACTATTCAAATTTCACCTCAAACGTCTTTTCAGTTGTCCACACGCCACCTCATCAGATTTTGTGGGACACGTGTTTGCTTGCATGCTGTTCTGAATTCTCTCAAGAAATGAAACGTTAGCCAACGTTTAGATCTTCTAAAGATGATTAGTTCAGATTTTCACATCAGAAATATTAATCAAAATAGAATAAATGAACAGAAGAAATACTTCAGATGAATTAAGCATTTTTGCATCTGGAAGAATTTGCTTCTGATAAATATTATTCTGGACAAACATCCATACCAATATTTTTCAGAATGAAATTGAATCTATCTTCAACAAGGGGTTTTGTAAAAATATCTGCCCATTGATGATCTGTATCAACAAAGGCTAAATTTATGATTCCCTTCTGAACATAGTCTCTGATGAAATGATGCTTAATTTCTATATGTTTTGCCTTAGAATGCAAAATGGGATTCTTGGACAAACATATAGCAGAAGTATTATCACAAAAGATAGAAATGTTACTCTCAAAAATTTGATAATCTTCTAGTTGACTTTTCATCCAGAGCATCTGCGTACTACATCCAGCAGCAGCAATGTATTCAGCCTCTGTGGTTGAAAGTGCAATTGTGGGTTGCTTCTTGCTGTACCAGGAGATTAGATTTCTTCCTAGAAATTGACAACTTCCAGAAGTACTTTTTCTTTCCACTCTGTCTCCAGCATAGTCAGCATCACAGAATCCAACTAATTTAAAATCATCAGATTTTCTGTAACACAAACCCACATTAGAAGTACCTTTCAGATACCTTAGAATCCTCTTGACAGCTGTCAAGTGTGATTCTCTAGGATCTGATTGGAATCTAGCACACAGACAAACACTGAACAATATGTCAGGTCTAGAAGCAGTAAGATAAAGAAGAGAGCCAATCATACCTCTGTAGAGCTTCTGGTCTACTTTCTTACTTACCTCTTCTTTGCCAAGAGAGCTAGTAGGATGCATTGGAGTCTTTGCTACCTTGCTGTCAGACATGTTGAATTTCTTCAGAAGTTCTTTAACATACTTTGTCTGATGTATGTAGGTGCATTCTGGAGTTTGATTAACTTGGATTCCTAAAAAGAATCTGAGTTCTCCCATCATGCTCATTTCAAATTCTGCCTGCATACATGTAGCAAACTCCTTTCCAAGCATAACATTTGTTGATCCAAAAATAATATCATCTACATAAATTTGGCAAATTAGAAGATCTTTCTTTATGGTTTTACAGAATAGAGTTGTATCCACTTTGCCTTTGATAAAATTCTTCTCTAGAAGAAAATTACTCAATCTCTCATACCAAGCTCTGGGAGCTTGTTTTAATCCATATAGAGATTTCTTTAATTTGAAAACATGATCTGGAAAATTTTCATTTTCAAAGCCAGGAGGTTGGTGGACATAAACTTCTTCTTCTATAATGCCATTAAGAAAGGCACTTTTAACATCCATCTGATACAGAGTGATGTTATTCTGTGCAGCAAAAGAAATAAGAAGGCGTATAGATTCTAACCTTGCCACTGGAGCATATGTCTCAGTATAATCAATACCTTCTTGCTGACTGTATCCTTGAGCAACCAGCCTTGCCTTATTCCTTTCTACTTCTCCCTTTTCATTCAGCTTATTCATGAAGACCCATTTTGTTCCAATAACATTGAATCCTTTAGGTCTAGGAACCAGATCCCAAACTTCATTTCTGGTGAATTGATTCAGCTCTTCTTGCATGGCTATAATCCATTCATTATCTTCCAGAGCCTCATCTACAGATGTTGGTTCTATTATTGACACTAAGCCAAATAAAGAAGATTCAGAAGTTCTGAGAAATGATCTTGTCCTTATTGGATCATCTTTCTTTCTAATTATCACATCTTCTGGATGAGAAGCTTTGATTCTGGAAGAAGATCCTCTGGCAGTTGGTCTTTCAGAAATATGCAAGTTGTCTAGTTGGGAGGTCAAAGGTGTAGCATCTGGGGTTGCTTCAGATTCTTTGATTTTTGCCTTTTCTTCCTCTGAGGCTTCAGAGTCTGTGAGAATCACTTCTCTATCTGCAGAACTTTCAAACTGCTTTGGCTTTTCAGAGCCAAGCTTATCATCAAATCTAACATGAATAGATTCTTCAACAATCTGTGTTTCAGTATTGAATACTCTGTAGCCTTTAGAGCGTTCAGAATAGCCAAGCATGAAACACTTCTGTGCTTTGGAATCAAACTTGTTCAGATTATCTTTAGTATTAAGCATAAAACAAATACATCCAAAAGGATGAAAATAAGAAATGTTAGGCTTTCTGTTTCTCCACAATTCATAGGGAGTCTTTTCCAGAAGAGGTCTTACAGACACTCTGTTCTGAATATAACAAGCTGTGTTAATTGCTTCTGCCCAGAAATGTTTTGCCAGATTTGTCTCATTGATCATGGTTCTGGCCATCTCTTGCAATGTTCTATTTTTCCTCTATACAACTCCATTTTGTTGTGGAGTTCTAGGGCAGGAGAAATCATGTGCAATGCCTTTTTTAGAAAAATATTTTTCAAAATGTTTATTTTCAAATTCTCCACCATGATCACTTCTGACTTTAATAATTTTGGAATCTTTTTCTATCTGGACTTGATTGCAGAAGTCAAAGAACACAGAATGAGACTCATCCTTGTGTTTTAGAAACTTTACCCATGTCCATCTGCTGTAGTCATCTACAATGACTAACCCATACTTCTTGCCTCTGATGGATGCAGTTTTCACTGGTCCAAACAGATCAATGTGAAGTAATTCCAATGGTCTGGAGGTAGAAACAACATTTTTTGATTTAAAATGAGATTTTGAAAATTTACCTCTTTGACATGCTTCACACAGAGCATCTGAGTTGAACTTCAACTTAGGAAGTCCTCTGACCAGATTGAGTTTATTAATCTGAGATATACGTCTCATATTAATATGCCCTAATCTTCTATGCCAGACCCATTGCTCATCATTCACAGATAAGAGGCATTTTACATTTTGAACTTTAAGTTCTGAAAGGTTAATTTTATAAATGTTGTTTTTCCTCTTTCCACTGAATAGGATAGAACCATCCTTTTGACATACAGCTTTGCAACATTTTTGATTAAAGATTATATCATAACCATTGTCACTTAATTGACTTATGGACAATAGATTATGTTTCAATCCTTCAACTAACAGAACATTAGTAATAGAGGGAAGCTTACCATTTCCAATAGTGCCAGATCCAATGATCTTGCCCTTCTGGTTCCCTCCAAACTTCACGTCCCCTCCAGATCTAAGTTCCAGGATTTGGAACATAGACCTTTCTCCTGTCATGTGTCGTGAGCATCCAGAGTCCAGGTACCATGATTGGTGTCCTGACCTTGCTGCTAAGAACATCTGCAACAGGAATTATTTTGTTTTTAGGTACCCAGATCTTCTTGGGTCCTTTGGGGTTAGTTGGTTTATAGGTTTGTCTAAACTTCTGTTTTGCAACATAATGTTTATTTTGACTTGCCTTAGGTTTAAACACATAAGTACTCTTCTCAGAGCTTGTGTGTTTAATGTCATTCAGATGACCAAATTTGAATTGAGAATACAGAGGTGTCTTCCTGATGAAAAGTTTGTCAACGGGTTTTGGATTGCTTCCAAATGAAGACTCATATCCAATGCCTCTTCTGTTGTTTCCACTAACACCATAGATCATGGAAGCCATCTTGCTTCTGTCTATGCTCTTAGTGAGAAATCTCTGAAAACTAGAGTCATATTTTTCTAAAATATTTTCACAAGACTTAGTCTCAGATTCAGATTCTTGTTAAGTTCTATCAAAGTCATTTTTGATTTTTAAATTTATTTCTTTCTGCTCAACAAGTTCTGTTTTCAGAAGATCAATCTCAGATTCAAGATTGCTTTTCAGCTTCTTGTATTTGAGTTTGATGTTGTTATAACTTTTAAGAACTTCTGTAACAACTTTAATGAGTTCTTCTTTGGTAAGTTTAGCCATTACCTCTTCTGCATCATCATCAGATTCAGATTCTGATTCATATCCAGAGGTACCTTCCTCTTGATCCTCTGTCCTGGCCATCAGTGCAACGTTTGCACATTCTTCTTCTGATTCAGAAGATGACTCACACTCATCTGAGTCATCCCATGTTGCCATCAGAACCTTCTTCTTCTTGTTGAACTTCTTCTTAGGTTTTTCTTTCAGAAGTTTGGGGCAGTCATTCTTGTAGTGCCCAGGTTCTTTGCACTCATAGCACACCACTTCTTTCTTGGCAGATCTTCTGTGACTAGAAGATTCCTTTCTGTTATCAGATCTTCTGAAGTTGTTAAACTTCTTTCCTTTGTGCTTCCAGAGTTTGTTAATCCTTCTGGACAGCATGGATAGCTCATCTTCTTCTTCAGAAGAAGATTCTTCAGAGCTTTCTTGAATGACCTGCAAAGCTTTAGCAGTTTTGTTAGATTTTAAAGCTATGGATTTACCTTTATCTTTCTTCTGGGAATCATCTTCCTCCAGCTCAATTTCATGGCTTCTCAAAGAACTGATAAGTTCTTCTAGAGAGATCTTGTTCAGATCTTTTGCCATCTTCAAAGCAGTCACCATTGGTCTCCATCTTGTGGGAAGACTTCTGATGATCTTCTTGACATGATCTGACGTTGAGTAGCCCTTGTCCAGAACTTTCAGACCAGCTGTAAGAATCTGAAATCTAGAAAACATAGTTTCTACATTTTCAGAATCTTCCATTTTAAATGCCTCATACTTCTGTATGAGCGCCAGAGCCTTGGTCTCTTTAACCTGAGAATTTCCCTCATGAGTCATTTTGAGTGACTCAAACATGTCATGAGCAGTATCTCTGTTAGTAATCTTCTCATACTCAGTATGAGAGATTGCATTAAGCAATATAGTTCTGGCTTTGTGGTGATTCTTGAAATCTCTTTTCTGCACTTCAGTCATTGATTTTCTATCAATCTTTTTGCCATCCTCATCAGTAGGATGTTCATATCCATCAATGACCAAATCCCACAGATCAGCATCATACCCAAGAAAAAAACTTTCTATTCTATCTTTCCAATAGTCAAATTTTTCTCCATCAAACATTGGAGGTTTGGTACTGATCCTATCCCTCTCTTCATATTTATTGTTGATATTTGACATTGAATTATCAGCCATGATAACAAATAAATATATTGATCAAAGTATATCTCTCTGGATCTTTACTGACACTGTTAAGTGATAGCACACTCAGAACCGAAGCTCTGATGCCAACTGAAGGTGAGATAATACTTAGAAGGGGGGGTTGAATAAGTATGGAAAATTAATGCTTGAAAATAATCACACAATTATTTTTATCCTGGTTCGTTTAACAACTACTCCAGTCCACCCTTCCAGAGTGATTTGCCTTTCTCAACAAGGACTTAATCCACTATTAAATCAAACTGATTACAATAGTATCACCTAAGAACTACAGTTCTTAGTCTTCTCAAGAGCTACTGATTCACACTGAATCCTCTTGAGGAATATCCTTTACAAACAATGTAAATTAAATACAAGAGTTTTTAATGCTTCTATAAAGCTATAATCACAACAGTGATTTTTCTCTTAAGTTTAAGTACAATAAGATTCTATGAAGAATAAGAATGAAGGCTTTTAGAATATTATGATTTCTTTTCAGCAAGCGTGTAGCACTAAAGAATGAAGTGAAGATCTCCTTTTATAGGCAGCTGAATCATGCAAGCTGATCATTGAAAAGAGAGTCCAAAAGGTCTGAGCCTTTTTGTCTTCACATGCACTGACTTTTCCTTGAAATAGATGGCACAGAAAAATCCTTTTTGTCTGTGTAAGAGTGTCTAGCACAAATAAGGAAAGAGACGTTGAATAGTTCCAACAGATATATTCTTGAAAACACTTCTTCAGTTTCAACAAGTTCTTCAGAGTCTGAATGGATCAGAGTCTTCTAATGAAATTCAGAACTATACTGTATCAGAGTCTTCTGCAGCGTGTGTGCTTCTAACGTGTTGATCATCAGAGCATTTTGACACAGAACTTCAGTACTTGGCAGCGTAGGTACTTTCAGAAACTTCTGTAGATCAATGCTTTGAGAAACTCTTCAATCAATATTCTTCTATACTTCTGATGCTTCAGCTTCAGATGCTTCTGATTATCTTCAGATGCTTCTGACTATCTTCAGATGCTTCTGACTCAGAATGTTCTAGAGCTCCTTTCTTCAGATCCTTCTGGAGACAACGCTCAGGATCTTCTGTAAGGAGCAAGCAGATTCTTCTGCGAGGTGCATCTGGCGCTTCAGAGTCAGAATAACATCTTATATTCAAGGCAAATTTGCTTCTAGAGAGTTAATATAATTTCAATCTGCAATAAAACTCTCAAACAAATTTTAGATTATATAATTCTTAAATATAAATTTCCTTACAGTTATCATCAAAACAAAGAGTAATTATTAAGAACCAATCTGTGTTCTAACACTGAGTACTCCGGTTTTCTATTATCTCAGTGTTCTGATTAGAGTGGAGCTCTGGTTGAGTTCAGTCAACGGTACAACAACAAAATTTGAGCATTGGATACCTTGATCCCGTGTTTGCATCTACATCATCATCCTGCATTTAACATGGCATGTTTGTGTATGTTACAGGTTCTTGTCTTTCCCTTGATTCTGGTACTGGTCTTCTATAGAGATGGAAGCAAGCAGAAAGAGGATTGTTGTGTACAAGTTTCCTGCGCCTGAGTTAGGACCTTTATTTGGTCTGATTTCCCTAGCTGATCCTGGTGTTCTGGCAACCTTCAAGGAAGATTATGGAGGTATTCTGAATCTTGTCCGTAAGATCACGAGCTATGAGTATGGTGCTATTCATACCCTGTTACAATTTTATGATCCGCCATTGCGCTGTTTCACATTCCCAGACTATGTGTTGGCTCCGACTTTGGAAGAGTTCGCCTTCATCTTAGGTGTTCCGATCCTAAATAAGGTGTCATTCTTCAGCTCCGAGGAAGAACCTAATCTTGAGAAGTTATCTGCCGCTCTTTATTTGAGCGCCTCTGACTTGGTAGACCATATTATCAGCAGAAATGGAGTTTCCGACTTTACTTTATCTTTCTTGGTAGACAAAGTCCGAGAGTATGCTGGAAAGGGTTGTTGGGTTGTTTTCAGTGCTATCTTGGCTCTGTGTGTTTATGGCATTGTGTTGTTTCCCAATGTACCAGACTTTGTGAATTTCGATGCTTTTCATATCTTCGCTTCCGGGAACCCCATACCTACTCTTCTGGGAGACTTGTATCACTCGGTACATTACAAGAAGGAGAAAAGAAGAGGAAAGATGGTTTCTTGTTGTGCACCGTTGTTTCATAAGTGGTTTGTTGATCACCTTTCTCGCTCTGGAGCTTTTGTGGATCTGAGGAATTCGTCTAAATGGTCAAAGAGGCTTATGGGTTTAACAAAAAAGAATATTGTCTGGTTCAACCGAGACCTGCTCGGACGCGAGCTTATCTTTAGTTGTGGTAGCTTTCCTAATGTGCCCTTGATAGGGAGGAAAGGCGACATCAACTATAATCCTTCTCTGGCTGTCAGACAGTTTGGTTATGCTTTGAAAGGACCTCCGAAAGAAGAAGAAGTGCAGGGATCTCTGTACTTCACAGGTGTAGCTGATCATGGTATCTCGGCCGGATTCGTGGAAGCTTGGGGTAAAATTCACAAGAAGGGAAAGCTTTGTTTAGGCAAAGGAGATTGTAGAGCCTATGATCCCTACTTGGAGTGGATTCAGAAGAGAGTTGAAGAGGTACTACTGCCGTTTCCTATTGAAACGCCATTGTATCCCTTAGTCATTGAGCCGCCTACAACCGTCGACATCCTGAGATATACCAAGCTTTGGGCAGAGAAGGAAGAGTTACGCAAAGAGAATGAAGAGTTGAAGTAAGAAATCAGTCAGTTGAAACATGATAAGGGTGAAGTTGTTTATTTGGCCAAGGCAAAGTCAAAATCCTTGATCAAGTTGGAGAAAGAACTTGCTGATCAGGTACAAGCACGGAATCAAGTCAGTCTTGATCTGAAAAGCACTTGTGACGTTCTGAAGAGTAAGAAGGAGGATTTAGACAGAGCCTATCTAAAGATATCCAAATTCAATGAGCAATGGAATGCTACCTTGACCGCCAACAAAAGTAGCAAGGACCAGCTTCATATTCAGGTTGATAAGCTGAGGACGCAATTCAAGGCTAAGGAGATGGAGGTATTGTTAGAATCGTTCCGCAGAAGCATGATCAAGCAGAAGTACCAGGAGAGTTTATCAGCACTTGAAGAGTTCAAGATTCGAGCAGAGGTGAAGAAACCCAGGCTTGAGGATGCCTTCAGCGAAGATGCTTGGGAGGATCATTGTCATTATCTCTGGGATGTGATACGCAAGAAGGATGTCCTCGTCAGAGAGTTAGTTGCCAGACCAGATCACCCAGATACAAAAGAGATGCTTAAGGAGTTTCAGGACTGGAGTAGAGATCCTGGCTACTAGGGAGTTTTATCTTTTGTAGTTTCATTTGCTTTTGTATCTTGATCATCACCAGGGATGTTGTATGAGATCAATACATCTTTGTATGCGGATATTTCTCATTTGATTGTATTATCTTAGCTTTACCTGATATATGAGAAGATTATTGTGACGTGTTTGTCCATCTTTGCTTCTTGTTTATTGAAACTAGAATCAAGGGGGAGATCTCCTTGTACATACATAAACATGTTTGCATTTTGCATCTTGCATTTTCATTTGCATCGCAGGTGTTCTCGGTGGCCTTCTGTTCCTAACTCTGCTTGGTTTTCTTAAGTTCAGGATTGAGGAAGTTGAGGAGTTCAGTTTCTACAGGTATCCAACTCGAGGGAATCAACGAAAAGTGATGGATCAGGTTCAAGCCGAATTACAGGAAGTCAGGGCTCACATGAACCAATTCATGGAGTTGATGCAGACTGTTGCTAGTGGGTAGGAACAATTAAGAACTTTGGTCCAATCGTTGATAGCACGGGTTGACGAAGAGGATGTTTTGCACGGAGGAGCTGGTGTTATTCCTTCATCGATCGGTAGATCTATCCCACAGGGTATCCCTACTGTTGTCATACCCCTGGGCGGAGGAGTTGCGAATGAGAATGGTAATATTACTGGTGATGGAAGTGTGTGTGTTGTGCACGGGGCTGCTGGCCCTCATTGGGAAGATAAACAGGATGATGTGTTTTCCATGAGAGATATGGAGGGTGGTTTACCGACTCAAGCTGACAAAAGGTTTAAGCTGATCGAGGAGAAAATGAAATCGTTTGAGAATCAGAACTCTTTGGGCCTTGATATGTCTGATCTTGGTCTAGTCCCTGGGGTCAGGATTCCTCCCAAATTCAAGGTGCCCGATTTTGATAAATATAAAGGGACGACTTGCCCAAGAGTGCATGTTCGGGTGTATTTCAGGAAAATGTCTGCTTATTCCAATGATGAAAAGCTGCTAATGTATTTTTCCAAGACAGTCTGGTAGGGGCGTCTTTAGAATGGTATATGGGACTCGAGAGAACTCATATTCGCAGCTGGAAAGAATTGGCCGAGGCTTTTGTGCGTCACTATCAGTACAATAGTGATATGGCACCAAACAGGGTACAATTGCAGAGTTTGTCGCAGAAAAGTATTGAGAGTTTCAAGGAATACGCCCAGAGGTGGCGGGATTTAGCTGCAAGAGTGCAACCCCCTATGGTTGAAAGGGAATTGATCGACCTGTTCATGGCTTCGCTGCCTGGTGTGTACTTTGAGAAGTTGATAGGCTGCATGTTTGCAGGGTTTTTTGATCTGGTAATAATTGGTGAGAGAGTTGAAAGTGGAATCAAGTCTGGTAGGATTCCGAATGGTGGTGGATCCTCTTCGGGAGGGACAAGGAAGCCATATTATGCAAACCACAAGAGAAGGGAGGGGGATGCAAATGCTATTACGCACAAGGGAAAAGGTAGAGCTCAATCCTGTTATCATCAATAAGTCGCTACAGTAGATATCCCGGTTGTAGCTCAGCAGCAAGTCAATGTTCGACGACCTTATGCTGTCAGGCGCAGAATGGCTGATAGGCAGTTTGCGAATCCTCCGATGCCGTATTCTCAGTTGTTACAACATTTGCTGCAGTTACAATTGGTTCAGAAGAGGACTTTGACTCCTCTCACTGGTCCGCCACCTGCTGGGTATGATGCGAATGCTCATTGTGATTTTCACTAAGGTGCTCCGGGGCACGATATTGACCACTACAAAGCTTTTAAGCATAAAGTACAAGACTTGCTTGATTCCAAAGCTATCAATTTCACCAGCGATGGACCGAATGTGACTCAAAACCCTATGCCGAATCATGGAGTGGCAGGAGCCAACGCTGTTATTGAAGGAGAAAGATTAAATCTGATAACTGATGTTGAGGATTTGAAGACTCCGTTGGGGTTTGTGAAGGCTAGTTTGTTGAAGAAGGGGGTGTTTCTGAAGGTGAGAAAATACTTAGAAGGGGGGGGGGGGTTGAATAAGTATATTTAAAATATTATGGCAATAAAAACTCAAAGATTTTTATCCTGGTTCGTTGAACTCAACTACTCCAGTCCACCCTATCAAGAGTGATTTGCCTTTCTCCACAAGGACTTAATCCACTATTAATCAAACTGATTACAATAGCAAACACTAAGAGCAACTGTTCTTAGTCTTCTCAAGAACTACTGACCACAACTGGGTCTTCTCAAGGAACTTTTACAATCAAATGTAAAACTAAACAAGTGTTTGAATGCTTCTGAGAAAGCTATATCACAACTGTGATTTACACTTAAGTTTAAGAACGTATGAAATAAATTCAGCAAAGAGAATAATTTGTATGAGAGCTTTTCAATGAATTTCTTTCAATTATCGTCAACTTGAGAAAGATGTTGAAGTCTTGCTTTTATAGGCACACAAGTCCAAGACGTTTGCACTTTAAAGACTGTGTACTGAAAAGAGCTGTAGCCTTTTTGTCTTCACATTACTTGACCTTTCCTAGAAGTAGAACGTTCAGAGAAATCCTTTTTGCCTGTGCTCTTGTGTCTAGCATAGAAGAGGAAAGAGTCGTTTGGAATTTACCAACAGATATAACTTTGAATTCTTCTTCAACAAGTTTTTAATTCCCAGCAATTCACATCAAAGCCTTGAGTGATCAGAGTCTTGATGTCTTCAGAATTTGCTGTATCAGAGTGTTGCAGCAAGTGTGCTTTAGCGTGAGATTACTCAGAGCAGAGTTTGGGATCAGATCCTCAGTACTTGCAGCGTATAGTACTATAAGAGTCTTCTGAAAAACTATGCTTGAAACTCTTCATACATAAAGTCTTCAGACTATGCTCCAGATGCTTTTGTAGCTTCTGCTTCAAATCCTTCTGTAGGCAGCGCTCAGAATCTTTTGTAGGCAGCGTTCAGATTCTTCTATTAGATGCTTCTGACGCTTCAGAGCCTTGCATAGTTCAACTTTCAGATCCATTTTTGCTTTTAGAAGAATATTAAATTAAATATCTGCAGCAAAAATACTTGAACAAATTTAGAGTATATAATTTGTTAATACAAAATTTTGTAAGTGTTATCATCAAAACATAGAGATAAAACTAAGAACCAATCTGTGTTCTAACAATCTCCCCCTTTTTGATGATGACAAAAACATAAGAAATTTTGTTCAATAAAAAGATAATTATAACTCCCCCCGAGATTATGAGTCTCCCCCTGAATTGAATACTTAGAAAGAATAGAAACTTCCATTTTTGCATGAGTATTCTTTTCAGAATCAGAGCCTGATTGTTCCAAAAGAAAGCTTGACTTGGATGAACGTTTTAGAATCAGAGCTTGATTGGTTAAAACTTGATCTTGGGATCTCAAAGTTACTTTAAAGAATTTGTCAGATTTTTCATATGTTCTGAAATACTAAGAGTTCACGTTAGTTATAATTGGTATGTCTGAATTTCATTCAGGTAAAATTTATTTGAACAGTCAGAATTTCATTTTCCCCCCTTTTTGTCATAATCAAAAAGAAAACTTTAAAGACAAAATAAAAGGAAATAGAGAAAAGATACAATTATGTAGAGAAAACAACAGATTCATTCATTCAGATAAGTACTCAGACAGAACAGACAAATCATCATATAAGAAATTCAAGTACAAGTGAACAAACATCAGATACATAAAACATAAAGCTAGGTTTGTTTGGAAAGAATTATCTTCAGAAGTTGAGTGATCTCAGATGAAGATTGTTCTTGCTTTGACATCCATTTCTCCATGTTCTCATTCTTCTGATCTTGTTTAGCCATCCAGGAATTGATCTCAGATTGACCAGCTTCTAACACAACAATCTTATCTTCTAATTCTGGGTTCTCTTTCTTGATCTCAGAAGAAGTAGATGGAGCAGATTCTGATGTAGAAGCAGAGTTAATAACCATTGGAGTTGCAGAGTCTGGAGCCATAGATGCAGAAGGTTTGTCCACGATTGTCAGAGCCAAATGATTTTCTTCAGAAGCAGGTCCTGCAATAGCTTCTGTAGCAGATACTCCAGAAGATGAAGGTACATCCTCAAGAAGCAAAGGTTCAGATCTTTTCATGTTCCATATCATGGTTCTGGCAGTCTCAGCAAATCTGATCTTCGCATCATCAAAACAAACACTCTTCAGATTTGAAGCAACTATGTTGAATCTGGAGATGAAGCTATTCCAGATAGTATCAGATTCATCTGTGTTCATGGTTGACAAGCATCTTTTCTTCACAGAGCCTAAATTCATCTTTATTTCTTTCATAAAATTTGCAAACAGAATATCAACATTTAGCCTTGGTTTGGGTTTGAGAAGGGCTTCCAGAGTGAATGGCTTGGGTTGAACAGGTGGAGCTGGTATGGTAAATTTTGGAATGATGAAGAGAGGACGAGGGTAGGAAGGAAAAGATGGATGGTCAGATGATGAAGTAACGGTTTTGGATCTGGATAAGGTATGAATCAGAAATGGTTTTACACGTGATGCAGAGGGAATGACATCAAATGTAGTGGAAGTGTAGGGAATGAAAATAGATTTATCAGACAACAGAGGTTCTGATGAAATGATATCTGGTAGTTGTTCAAAATGAGTTTGAAGTTCAGATGGAAGAGTGGTTGAAGGACTGGGTTTGAATGGAGTGATTGTGTCAGATGGTTCCATTCTGGTATAAAAATGTTTAGTCTTTAAATCAGAAGGAAGGGGATCAAAGGGAAGTGGTTTAAAGGGAGCAACTGAAACAAACTCAGATGTCCTGGGTTTGGGTGTTGGAGTGGGTTCAGGAATGATAGCGTCAGATGAAATAGGTGGATCTGGTTATTTGGGTTCATATCCTCTGAGAGAGGGGGGTGAGCTAACATCTGGATGAACATCACATTCAGATGAATCATATGAGGTGGTTGAGTGACAGGAAGTGGAAGATATTTCATACATGATTTTCAGGGGTTGGACGTCCAGAACTTCAGAATCAAGTATGTTTGATTCAGTAGGTTTGGATTGTTCTGTTTAAGGGTTAAAAGGTGTGGATTTTGGTGGTTCAGATACAACTGGTTCAGATTATATTGGTTCAGGTACAGAGGTTTGTTGAATTTCAGGTTGTTGTGTTGGAGTTTGTTCTGCTGGTTTTGTTGTTTGTGGTTCTGATTGAGGAATGTCAGATGTTGTAGGTGGTTCAGAGGTTTGAGATGGACAAGAAGTGGTTTGAGTTTTAGAAGGAGGGGGTTTTGGAACAGAACTAATAGTTGATAAATCTACTGCAATTTCAGGAATAGAAGGTAAATATGTTTTAGTACCTTTTATCTTGATGCGTTTGGTAGGAACAGAAGGAACTTCTCCAGAAGCTTTTCTTTTTATCTGCTTCTGTGGTTTTTCAGCAACTTTCTGTTTCTTCTGAGCAGCAGCTTCTTCTGCCTCTAACTGTCTTCTTTTCTTCATGTTCTCCTTATAAACATCTGGAATAGGTTCTCTTGCACGTATCAGAATATCAGCAGGAACAGGTGTTCCATCTGCCTTGCACAACTCAATGTACCTAAGAATAATATCTCTAGGTTCTTCAGCACCAAAGATTGGAAAGTCTTGAACTGGAATCCTTTTCTGACTTACTTCAGCAACATTCAGCTTTTTAGGAGCAGTTGTGAGTTCATCCACAACTTTTAGTCTTTGGAGACTCTTTCCATTCAAAGGTTTTCCAACTATTGACTCAAGCTCTTCTTTAACTCCAGCTTCATGTAGAGCAGCTACCAGACCATTCTCTGTCAGAATGTCTGAGATTAATCTTCCAAAAGGAATCCACGTCCTGATCTTCTGTCCCTTAGTCTTAATGGATTCTCTGGATGCATTAATGTGATTCCACAAATGCATGAAGAGAATGTGTGGCAGATCCACTTTAGTACTCTGACTTAAGCAGTACATGAAGTAAATCTGTTCATTGTTCACATAATCTGGAGAGTTTGTGGATTTTCTGTGGTTGATGCAGCCCAGAAAAATCTTTGCCCAAATTTTGTAATCAGGTTTCATATCCTTGAACTTATTTGAAGCTTGTCCTGATGAAATCACTTCAGCATACACTTCTTCCATATCAACATGCCCAGCTGGAAGATGACAAACTCCATCAGTTTCCTCATACCCAATGAGTTTTCTGATGAGATCTTCAGTGATTATAATCTCTTTTCCCAGAACAGAAGAGAGGATGAACTTTGGGTAAACAGATGCGTGAATCCAAAATTCCTTCACTAAGTGTGGATAAACTGGTCCAAATAATCTATCAAAATACTTTACCCAGCCTTGAGCATCAATAATAGAACGCAAATCAAATTCATTTTCAGCCAAAGAATCAAATTCCACCATAGATTCACAAAGAACTTCAAGCTTATCAACAGGGGTTAACAAGGTTCTCTCAGGTTCCTTAAACGGAGTAGCACCCATGTTTGATGACGCAACTGCAACCATTGATGATTGAAATTGAGCTGAGGTTGAAGATGATGTTGCCATTGTTGAAGATGAAGAAGGTTTAGATGAAGGTTTAGGGTTTTGATGAAGGCCAAAGAGAAAATAGAAATGCATATACGTGTTTGTGAAGTGAAAAGTGTGAAATGGCGTGATTTGTGGTATTTATAGAGAGAAATTAGGGCACACAAAAAGACTCATTCAGCACGTTCTCAATTAGCAATTAATGACATTTAATGAAAAGAATAATAATCATTTCAAAGCATTAATTGATTCTGACAATTGGGGGGAAAATCAAGAATTTCAACTATTCAAAAGTTACCTCAAATGTCTCTTCAATATTGTGCATGCCATCTTTTCAGATTCAGAGTGACACGTGTTTGCTTGCATGTGCTTCTGAATTCTCTTGAGAAATGAAATGTTAGCTAATGTTCAGATCCTCTGAGATTGGTTAGTTCAGATACATACAAATAATAATAAATCAAGAATTCAAATAACTGATAGATGAAATACTTCAGAGTTTTAAACATGTTGCATCTGAGAAGTTTGCTTCTGATAAATATTATTCTGGACAAAATTCCATACCAATATTTTTCAGAATAAACTTGAACCTATCTTCAGCAAGGGGTTTTGTGAAAATATCAACCCATTGATGATCTGTATCAACAAAGTCTAATTTTATAATACCCTTTTGAAGATAGTCTCTGATGAAGTGATGTTTAATTTCTATATGTTTTGACTTAGAGTGTAAAATGGGGTTTTTAGACAAACATATAGCAGAATTATTATCACAGAATATAGAAATATTACTCTCAAAGATTTGATAGTCTTCTAGCTGACTTTTCATCCAGAGCATCTGCGTGCTACATCCAGCAGCAGCAATATATTCTGCTTCTGTAGTTGATAACGCAATTGTAGGTTGTTTCTTGCTGTACCAGGAGATTAAATTTCTTCCCAGAAATTGACAACTTCCAGAAGTACTTTTTCTTTCCCCTCTGTCTCCAGCGTAATCAGCATCACAGAATCCAACTAATTTGAAATCATCAGATTTTCTGTAACACAAACCCACATTAGAAGTACCTTTCAGATACCTTAGAATCCTCTTAACAGTTGTTAAGTGTGATTCTCTAGGATCTGATTGGAATCTTGCACACAAGCATACACTGAATAAAATGTCAGGTCTAGAAGCAGTTAAGTAGAGAAGAGATCCTATCATTCCTCTGTAGAGTTTCTGATATACCTTCTTACTTACCTCTTCCTTACCAAGAGTACTTGTTGGATGCATAGGAGTCTTTGCCATCTTACTATCAATCATGTTGAACTTCTTCAGAAGCTCTTTAACATATTTGGTATGATGAATGTAAGTGCAATCTGGAGTCTGGTTGACTTGAATTTCCAGAAAGAATCTCAATTCTCACATCATGCTCATCTCAAATTCAGCCTGCATACATTGAGCAAACTCCTTTCCCAACGTAACATTTGTAGATCCAAATATAATATCATCCACATATATTTGACAAATTAAAAGATCTTTCTTAAATGTTTTACAGAAGAGAGTTGTGTCCACTTTGCCTCTGATAAAATTTTTCTCCAGAAGAAAGTTACTTAATCTCTCATACCAAGCTCTGAGAGCTTATTTTAAACCATAAAGAGATTTCTTAAGTTTAAAAACATGTTCTGGAAATTTTTCACTTTCAAAACCAGGAGGTTGGTGAACATAGACTTCTTCTTCTATAATTCCATTTAGAAAGGCACTCTTAACATCCATCTGATATAGAGTGATGTTATTTTGTGCAGCAAAAGAAATGAGTAAACGAATAGACTCTAACCTGGCCACAGGAGCATAAGTCTCTGTGTAATCAATTCCTTCTTGCTAGCTATAACCTTGAGCAACAAGCCTTGCTTTATTTCTTTCAACTTCTCCTTTTTCATTCAACTTGTTTCTGAAGACCCATTTAATTCCAATTATGTTGAATCCTTTTGGTTTTGGAACCAAATCCCAAACGTTATTTCTTGTGAACTGATTGAGCTCTTCTTGCATGACAATTATCCAGTCATTGTCTTGCAGAGCTTCATCCACAGAAGTTGGTTCAATAACTGACACCAACCCAAATAATGACGCTTCAGATGATCTGAGGTAGGATCTTGTTCTTATTGGGTCATCCTTCTTTCCAATGATCACATCCTCTGGGTGAGAGGCCTTGATTCTGGAAGATGATCCTCTAACATTTGATTCTTCAAAAATATTCAAGTTGTTCATTTGAGAAGCTAAAGGATTTGCATCTGGCATTGCTTCTGGCTCTTTCACTTGAACCTTTTCTGCCTCTGAGCCTTCAGAGTCTGTGAGAATTACTTCTCTATCTGCAGAACTTTCAAACTGCTTTGGCTTTTCAATACCAAGTTTATCATCAAATCTAACATGTATAAATTCCTCCACAATCTGGGTTTCAGTATTGTATACTCTGTAGCCTTTAGAGCGTTCAGAATAGCCAAGCATGAAACACTTCTGTGATTTAGAATCAAACTTGTTAAGATTCTCTTTAGTGTTCAACATATAACATATACATCCAAAAGGATGAAAATAGGAAATGTTGGGCTTTCTGTTCCTCCACAATTCATAGGGAGTCTTTTCCAGAAGAGGTCTTACAGACACTCTGTTCTGAATATAACACGCTGTGTTTATTGGTTCTGCCCAAAAGTGCTTTGCCAGATTAGTCTCATTGATCATGGTTCTGGCCATTTCTTGCAGAGTTCTATTTTTCCTCTCTACAACTCCATTTTTTGTGTGGAGTTCTAGGGCAGGAGAAATCATGAGCAATGCCATTTTCATTAAAATATTTTTCAAAATATTTGTTTTCAAATTCGCCACCATGATCACTTCTGACTTTAACAATTTTAAAATCTTTTTCATTCTGAACTTGTTTGCAGAAGTCAAAAGAACACAAAATGTGACTCATCCTTGTGTTTTAGGAATTTCACCCATGTCCATCTGCTATAGTCATCAACAATGACTAATCCATACTTCTTGCCTCTGATGGATGCAGTTTTCACTGGTCCAAACAGATCAATGTGAAGTAATTCTAATGGTCTTGAAGTTGAAACAACATTTTTTGTTTTAAAAGAAGATTTTGAAAATTTTCCTTTTTGACATGCTTCACAAAGAGCATCTGAGTTGAACTTCAACATAGGAAGTCCTCTGACCAGATTGAGTTTATTAATTTGAGATATACATCTCATATTAATATGCCTCAATCTTCTGTGCCAGACCCATTGCTCATCATTAACAGACATAAGGCATTTAACATTTTGAACCTTAAGTTCTGAAAGATTTATTTTGTAAATGTTGTTCTTCCTCTTTCCATTAAATAGGATTGAGCCATCCTTCTGACTAACAGCTTTGCAACATTGTTGATTAAAGATTATGTCATAACCATTGTCACTTAATTGACTTATGGACAATAGATTATGCTTTAATCCTTCTACAAGTAAAACATTAGATATAGAGGGAAGGTTACCTTTGCCAATAGTACCAAAGCCAATAATCCTGCCCTTATGATTCCCTCCAAACTTCACTTCTCCTCCAGATTTAAGCTCTAGGCTTTGGAACATAAACCTTTCTCTCGTCATGTGACGTGAGCAGCCAGAGTCCAGGTACCATGACTGGCATCTTGACTTTTCTGCTAAATACATCTGCAACAGGGATTATCTTATCCTTAGGTACCCAGATATTTTTGGGTCCTTTTGGGTTAGTTGCCTTGAAAGTTTGTCTAAACTTCTGTCTTTTTACAACAGTTTTGTTCTGACTGACTTTTGGCTTAAACACAGGAACGTTCTGATCAGAACGTGTGTTTTTAATATCATTCAGATGACCAAACTTAAAATGAGAGTATAAGGGAGTCTTCTTAATGATAAGTTTATCAACAGACATTGGATTTAAATCCCTTCCAAAGGAAGATTCATATCCAATTCCTTTCCTGTTGTTTCTGCTAACTCCATAGATCATTGAAGCCATCTTGCTTCTATCTATGCTTTTAGCCAGAAACTTCTGAAAGCTGAAGTCATATTCTTCTAAAATATTTTTGCATTTAGACTTAGTTTCAGATTCAGAGTCTTGTTGAGCTTTTTCAAAATTGTTTTT
This sequence comes from Lathyrus sativus, assembly GCA_963859935.3. NCBI lineage: Eukaryota > Viridiplantae > Streptophyta > Magnoliopsida > Fabales > Fabaceae > Lathyrus > Lathyrus sativus. The sequence goes on from OZ012735.1 coordinate 336,301,885, forward strand.
CATTTTCAAATTATTTTCTTTGAGCTCAGCAACTTCTGACTTTAACAGATTATTCTCAGATTCAAGATTGCATTTAAGCTTCTTGCATTTGAGCTTAATCTGGTTATAGTTTTTCAGGACTTCTGATAAAACTTTAATAAGCTCTTCCCTAGTGAGATCAGAAAGTACCTCTTCTGAGTCAGATTTAGAATCAGATTCAGATCCAGATGATCCCTCATCCTGATCTTCCACGCCTGCCATCAGAGCCATGTTGGTGCATTCTTCTTCAGATTCTGATGAAGATTCAGAATCATCTGAGTCATCCCAGGTTGCCATTAGAACCTTCTTCTTTTTGTCAAACTTCCTTTTTGGCTTTTCTTTTAGAAGCTTTGGACATTCATTCTTGTAATAGCCAGGTTCTTTGCATTCAAAGCAAACAACCTCCTTCTTTCCAGATCTTTTTGGTCCAGAGGACTCCTTGCGATGATCTGGCTTCTTGAAGTTCTTAAACTTCCTCTATTTGTGCTTCCAGAGTCTGTTGATTCTTCTGGACAGCAAGAACAGTTCATCTTCTTCTTCTTCAGAAGAAGACTCTTCAGAACTCTCTTCTAACACCTGTAACGCTTTAACAGATTTGTTAGATCTTAAGGCAATTGACTTACCTTTCTTTTGAGGCTCGTCTTCCTCAAGTTCAATTTCATGGCTTCTCAGTAAGCTGATTAGTTCCTCCAATGTGATCTTGTTCAGATCCTTAGCTAGCTTCAGAGCAGTGACCATTGGTCTCCATATGATGGGCAAGCTTTTGATGATCTTCTTCACATAATCAACAGCTGAATAGCCTTTGTCCAGCACTTTTAGACCAGCTGTGAGGATCTGGAATCTAGAGAACATAGTTTCTATAGATTCAGATTCTTCCATTTTGAACACTTCATACTTCTGTATTAGCGCCAGAGCCTTGGTCTCTTTAACTTGTGAGTTTCCTTCATGTGTCATCTTCAAAGACTCAAACAAGTCAAATGCAGTTTCTCTGTTGGTGATCTTCTCATACTCAGTATGAGATATTGCATTTAACAAGATTGTTCTAGCTTTGTGATGATTTCTGAACTCCTTCTTTTGGGCTTCAGTCATAGATTTTCTATCAATTTTCTTGTCATCCCCATCAGTGGGATGAACATACCCATCAATGACTAAGTCCCATAAATCAACATCATAACCAAGGAAGAAACTCTCAATTCTGTCCTTCCAATAGTCAAATTTCTCCCCATCAAACATAGGGGGTTTTGTGCTGATTCTATCCCTTTCTTCATATCTGTTATTGCTGTTAGATGTTGAAGTTTCAACCATAATAACAACCAAGAATATATATCAAAGTTTTCTCACAAGATCTTTTCTGTCACGGTGAAGTGGTAGCACACACATAACCGGAGCTCTGATACCAACTGAAGGTGAGAAAATACTTAGAAGGGGGGGGGGGGGGGGTTGAATAAGTATATTAAAAATATTATGGCAATAAAAACTCAAAGATTTTTATCCTGGTTTGTTGAACTTAACTACTCCAGTCCACCCTATCAAGAGTGGTTTGCCTTTCTCCACAAGGACTTAATCCACTATTAATCAAACTGATTACAATAGCAAACACTAAGAGCAACTATTCTTAGTCTTCTCAAGAACTACTGACCACAACTGGGTCTTCTCAAGAAACTTTTACAATCAAATGTAAAACTAAACAAGTGTTTGAATGCTTCTAAGAAAGCTATATCACAACTGTGATTTACACTTAAGTTTAAGAACGTATGAAATAAATTCAGCAAAGAGAATAACTTGTATGAGAGATTTTCAATGAATTTCTTTCAATTATCGTCAACTTGAGAAAGATGTTGAAGTCTTGCTTTTATAGGCACACAAGTCCAAGACGTTTGCACTTTGAAGACTGTGTACTGAAAAGAGCTGTAGCCTTTTTATCTTTACATCACTTGACCTTTCCTAGAAGTAGAACGTTCAGAGAAATCCTTTTTGCATGTGTTCTTGTGTCTATCATAGAAGAGGAAAGAGTCATTTGGCATTTATCAACGGATATAACTTTGAATTCTTCTTCAACAAGTTTCTAATTCCTAGCAATTCACATCAGAGCCTTGAGTGATCAGAGACTTGATGTCTTAAGAATTTGTTGTATCATAGTGTTGCAGCAAGTGTGCTTTAGCGTGAGATTACTCAGAGCAGAGTTTAGGATCAGATCCTCAGTACTTGCAGCGTACAATACTATCAGAGTCTTCTGAAAAACTATGCTTGAAACTCTTCATACAAAAAGTCTTCAGACTATGCTCCAGATGCTTCTGTAGCTTCTGCTTCAGATCCTTCTGTAGGCAGCACTCAGAATCTTCTGTAGGCAACGTTCAGATTCTTCTAATAGATGCTTCTGACGCTTCAGAGCCTTGCATAGTTCAACGTTCAGATCCATTTTTGCTTTTAGAAAAATATTAAATTAAATATCTGCAGCAAAAATACTTAAACAAATTTGGAGTATATAATTTCTTAATACAAAATTTTGTAAGTGTTATCATCAAAACATAGAGATAAAACTAAGAACCAATCTATGTTCTAACAGTTTCCTGGTTGTTTTGCTGACTGCTCAGAATGTGAAGTGCAACTCGAGGGTTGTGATATTTTGAAAAAGGGTATTTAAAGAATGATTGATGAAGGCTGTTTGCAATTTGATAAAGTTGTGAAAGAAGATGCCGAGAATAAAGTGAGTAATGATGGAAGAGAAGTTGCTACGATCTCCATTCTATACTGGACGATCAATATTTCAGCGCCTGCTAGGCCAGCTCCAGTTATCATTACCGTACCTGGACCTATGCCATACGAGAGCACTAGAGCTATCCCGTGGAATTATGGGGGAGAGGTGTTCTATAATGGGCAAAAGCAGGAATGAACCACGCCTACAAATGGAAATTTGTCGGTTGAGAATATAGTTGGGGCCGGAGGTATCACTAGAAGTGGTAGGGTCTTTTCGCCATCGGAGGTTAATGCTGATAAGAATGACAAAGGGAAGAGAAAGGCCGTGATTGAAGAGAATGTCCAACCACAGGTCGGTGTTGATGATCTTTCGAAGGATGCAGAGGAATTTATAAGACTCATTCGAAAAAGTGACTACAAGATTGTGGATCACTTAAATCAGACTCCTTTGAAGATTTCTATCATGTCATTGTTGTTGAGTTTGGAGGCGCACCGTAATGCTCTATTGAAAATCTTGAACGCAGCATACGTACCCCAGGAGATTTCTGTTAATCAGTTGGAGGGGGTAGTAGCTCATGTGAATGCTGGTAATGGTCTCGGTTTTACTGATCTGGATTTGACTCCTGCCCGGAGGAACCATAACCGTTCTTTGCATATATCTTTGGAATGTAGAGGTTCTCTGATGTTGCATGTCATGGTTGATACAGGATCATCCCTCAATATGCTTCCCAAGAATGCATTCATGAAGTTGGACGTTCAAGGTTTGACATGCACGCCAAGTGATTTGGTCGTGAGGGCTTTCAATGGATCTAAGAGATTAGTGTTTGGAGAGGTCACGTTGCCTATTCAGATTGGACCAGAGATCTTTGATGCAACTTTCTACATTATGGATATCCAGCCAACATACAGCTGTTTGCTTGGCTGACCTTGGATACATGTGTCGCTACTGCGAAAATCGGCGCCGGTTGAACAGAAGAGTCGCCACCGTGCGTTATTTATCCCAAAGGAGGGAAAGGAAACGCTCGAAGTAAACCTACCGCAAAGACGGGAAAGGAATGGTCATCGCAACCAAATCCTGGATTCGGGAGTCGGTTACGCAAGGGGAAGGTATTAACACCCCTCACGTCCGTCGTACTCGACGGGATCCACGCTTGTTTTCTGGTACGAGTTATTATTCTATCTACTCTACAGGTCTGGGGTTAAAAGAAAATAAAATGACTCGGCAAAGTATCGCACTTTATGCCTACGTATTCCCGTCTGGAACGAGAAATCAGAGTCAACGTAGTTCGCCTACCTACTGGAAAGGAGGGGAAGGTTGCTCGCTAGGATATCGCATCCTATGCCTACGTACTTTCATACAACATGAAAGATCAGAGCAAACGTAGTTCGGGCTACGGAAGACACAAGTCTGTGTTGATTGCTTTTATCTCCTTCTGAAAAAGGGTTTTCCTGATTAGCAGTCCAAGCGGACAAAAATTGACGTTTTGATGAGTTCATATTCTTTTACGGAAGAAGTGTCTTTTATTGTGTTTGAAATCTTATTGTGTTTTTCTGTTTGTTTTGAGAAAGAAGAGACAACAACTCTAACCTATGGTTGAAAAGGGAATCAAGCTAACCTAATGTTATCATGCATGGGTTAAGACCTAATGTCTATCATGTTCCTCTCTTGCACAGAGAGAAACAGAGATCCTAAGGGGATAAGCGGAAACAGAAACAACAGATACAATAAAACAGTAAAATATGCATGAATGCAACAATACAAGCGAGGCAAGGGAGTCCCACTCAACCTCGAACCTAGAAAACAACAGGAAAAGTGAAATAACTTCACTTCAACCTAACAGGTTAATTGGAAAACAATACAGTCAGGGAAATTCAAGCAATACATCAAAGATTTATAAACAGCAAAAATAAACAGCAAACAGCAACCCAGCACAGCAAGCTCCATCAGCTTCTATCTTCAAGTCATCTTCAAAACATCTACAAGCTTCAAGCAAGCATCAGTCTTCATCTTCACAGCCTTCAAGCAAGGTCTCTATCTTCAATCTTTCAGGGCTTTTCTTCAAGTCCCACTCTCCAAGATGAGTAGCAGTTAACAAGATGAATTGGATGTTAAGCAGTCAGTTGCCTACCAAGGGTGGCCTACTGACTGTTAACATGAGATAGACAGTTTTCTCTCAAAAGTTCTATCTTTTAAATACATTTACTAATCCTTCCAAAGGAAGGAGGTGAGTATTTAAAAGAGACTTTGAATCATAGAGAAAGAATGGAGGCAAACAAGACCTTCCATGTTTGTGAATCAAGTTTCTACTCTAGAGCTCTAACTAGCTCCTAATTCCTATAACCTTCAACAGCTACAAACAGGCTGCAATCTTCATCAACTCTTGAAATTGATCTTTACTCCTTGTGTCTTCAATGGGCTTCATCAGCAAAGTCTTCAGCTCAAACCCAAACCCCAAGCAAGCCCAATACCCCACACAATCAAACAATAACCCTAGAAAGGGCACACCACACAATCAATCAAATACAAAAATATACTAAAAATATTAATACCATAAGGAAAATTCTACTATTTATTCTAAGGGATCTATTATGCTTACCCTTAATACCCCTATAGTCCCAGGTCCTAATTCAGTCTAGAAACCCAAAAGAAATTATTCTGTTACACCTATGTCATATTCACAACCCTAATTGACTATCCTAATAGTTTCTAACTAAACTACCTAAAATAAAGCCCTAGAAATTATGGTAAAAAAACCAGGGGACACCTAATATCCATATCTAGTTGTACTAAAAAGAATGGGGTGAAAATCCTAAAGGAAGCTCCTAAACTAAATTCAACAAATGGTAGCATCAACTAAAAGAATTAAACAAAGCAATTAAATGTAAAAATATGCAAAAAATATGAAAATGAAATAAAATGACAATTTTATGCTTTCATATTTTTCTTGACAAAAAATAGAAAATGGGAAAAAAATCTCATAAAAAAATAATGCTTTTTCAATTTTCTATGAATTTTCAAAGTTAAATGAAATTTGGAGGAAATTAAATTGAGAAATGATGAGGGGGGTATGAACAAAAATCAAATGCAGTTATTATTCACATCTGGGCCCAGCATGGGGGGTGGCAATAGCGAAGCTCCTGGGCCCAGTTTTAAACTCAGAAAATTAAATAAAATAAAAAGAAAATGGTTAGAGGCGCGGTGTAAATAGCATCAGATCCCAGTTCAGTTCAATTGGGCCTCGTTTTAGGGGGGTGTGGTTAGCAATATCCATTTAAGCCCAGCAGAGGCGTTTAATGAAACGCCGCGTTTCATACGCGTGCTGGTTTTCCCTCTCGTTTTGTTTGAATCTGGGCCATATGATCAGTTTTAGAGTCAAGGTCAAGTGGGTGATCCAACGGCTGAAGCATCTTCGTCTACCTCTCGCTAGGGTTTCGCAGAATCCATTAAAACACGCATGCCATGCAAGGATTTTCCAGCTGCTCGTGTGCCTTCGTTTCTCAACCAATCAATACGATACAAGAACCAATCTTGGCCTACTTTTCACGTAGAACACGATTGTGACAATAGATTGCACTGAAACAAATTCTATCCTCCAAACCGAATGGATAACCAAGCCAACCTCAACATATCATCAAGTTTCGACTTCAATATAACTCATCTTTCTTTGTACAAAAATGATCTTCATGCTATGCTCATCAAAACCAGCCATATATCTAAGATTCTAACCACTTAATCACTATGTTCTAGGTCCAAACCGAATTTACACTCACATGTCAACCTCCATGAAATCTTGCTTAAAGCTCCAGAATCAATCATCTAACCACCTAAACCATGTTTAACCTAACAATTCTCTATCATGCTACCTAATTCGAGCCAAAATGTGAGAAACACTAACCTGTCAAAAAGTTGAAAACAGATGGGGATTCTCTTCACTTCAAAGCCTACAATGCTCCAAGATCACTCAATGTGCTATATTCTTTCTTCTGTATGCAATAACTCGAGCTCAAACCACCTGGATCTTGGTAACCGATTCCAATTGCACTTGAAGGAGAGAAAATTGCATAGCACGATTCTTGCAGTTTCCTCTTCAGATCTTGCTTGTAATCTACTCAAGGATGATTATTGAATGGAATTAAATCACAAAATTGAATGAATGATGAAGAATTAAGAGGATTCGAAGGAATTTGCAAAAATGCAAAATGAATTGAAACTATGAGTTTTGGATCCAAATGAAGTTCAACCCCTTCTTGGATCATCTCTAGGGTTTATATAGATGAGGATAGAAAGTTCTGGAAGATGCTAGATTAATCCCATGAGAAGTTTCATATATCATTGCATGAGAAAGTGAAAATGGCCAAGTTGAAAAATCAGCTCTACATTGCCTTGTTACAGCCCCTCAAAATCTCTTGAATTTCTCTTTTCATGACAATTAGAGAGTGTAGAAACCATCCCTTGCTTTGCACCTTGGTCTTAGCTTGATTTGGCAAGTGTATCTTCTTTTACAAGAAACTTATGATAACTCCAATTTCTTGACTTCAAACCAAAAACTAATATTGCCAATGATCTTAAAATGCAATTTACCTTCAAAATGGTTGGTCATATGCTTGGTTTTGCTTTTGTATCAAAAAAACACAATTTTGGTCATTTAAAAAAGGTATTTTTCCCTTTATAATTGGTCACTTTTGCAAATCTAAGTTCCATGCATTTCCAACTTGCCACAACCACTTTTCTAGACTAAAAATGTCATTTGGAGCAAGTTTGATGTTGACCATTTCTTCATTTGAAATTTGGAAATAGGAGTTTTGGGCATATGCTTGAAATGACCTGTAATTCCACTTTCCCAAAATACCCTTGGCTTGCCAAGATCATAAGTAGAGTTATACAAATCATATGAAGGAATACCATACCTTTCTAGAAAGCTAAGATCATGAGGAACAACTTTCATGTTGGCCAGAAATCCATTTTAAAGCTCCTTGAGGGGTAAAAGTTGCTTGGAAGTCAAGTAACTTTCACAGACAAATTTCAGTGTCCTCAGATGACCTGTAACTTGCAAGAACCATAACTTGAGTTCTATAAATCTCCTTGATGCCTTCCACCACTAAAATTAAAGGTCTTGAGATACTCTACAAGTTTCATGTTGGCCAAGGATCCATTTGAGACTTGCATTTTGAATTATCTTGCTTGAAAGTTTGACCTAAACTAGGGAATTTTACTCAGAAACCCTAATTCAGAAACCTCTCTTCTTCTTGATTTCTCCTGATTTATCCTTGGCACAACACCACATCCATATCCATATATCAAATGATGAATCCCATATCTTTCAAAACAGACCTTGATGCCCTTCAATCAAGCATTTGACCTAGGGTTGACCTAGGGTTGACCCAGATGAAACCCTAGTTGACTGTCTTCAACTGCAGCTCTTGTAATCACATCAATGACTTGTCTCACTTTCAAAATGACCCTATAGGTCTTCCATGATGTCCATCTACCCTTCATGCTTTCAATTCATAGTCCACAACTTCTCTGATGACCTTCAAACCCCCTCAAGATAGGAGAAAAACCCACTGATTGGTCCACTAACTTCTCAAATTTCAATTTCTTTCTGATGACTTGGCTAAGATTGAATTTGAATAAGAATCTCTTGATATGCTCATAGATAAGAATTGCATTTGGTCCCTTGTTGGATGGCTTGCCCTTGCTATGCTATGCAGATGAATTAATTATGTACATGACCTAATATGCAAATGCTAAAGCTATTGAAACATAAAATCAGGTGAAATAAGTTGAGCAAATTTTAGGGTGCAACAGCTGCCCCTATTCAAGCGACTTGGACCCGACTGGGTGAAGAGCGAACGACCTTCAAACATTCGCGGTACGAGACGGTTGAATACTAAGAACCCGGAAATTTGCCAACCGCAGAAATAAACTGCACAACTGTTTGGGGAACAAATCTATAAATCTGATTTCAACATTATCTTGTCAATACTGGAATGGACTTATTGACTTCACTGGGAGAAGTACTTCTGTCAACAAAACATGACCCTGCCAACTATACCGGAAAATCACTCTGCCATCACTACGAGAAATCACTCCGCCATCACTGCGGGAAAATCTTATCATTATTACAGGAAAATGACTCCGCCCCTACCGCGGGTAACTACTCTGCCAAATACAGGAAAATAACTCCTCCTCTGCTACGGGTACACCCTGTCAACTACAGGAAAATAACTCCGCCTCTGCTATGGGAAATACTCTGTCAAATATAGGAAAATAACTCCGCCTCTGCTACGGGAAATACTCTGTCAAATACAGGAAAATAACTCCGCCTCTGCTACGGGAAATACTCTGTCAAATACAGGAAAATAACTCCGCCTCTGCTACGGGAAATACTCTGTCAACTACAGGAAAATAACTCCGCCTCTGCTACGGGAAATACTCTGTCAAATACAGGAAAATAACTCCGCCTTTGCTACGGGTACGACACTCTGTCAAATACAGGTTTTCTGCCTATCTTTGCAGCATCTGGCTCCATCAATCATATGGGTGACACAATATGAGTCTAGTCTTCCAATTTTCAGTGTTGACATGGCAGCAAATCTGAGAAGGACTCTATTGGGGATTTTCTGAATCTACACTGCCAGACAACTTTGAAAAATCGATTCACGAAATCTTTTGATACTGTCACAACAACAACCTTGAAGAAATACTCCGCTGGAGGGGTAAGAGAAACTTAAACAAGCAACTCTGCGGGGAACAATGCCACAATTGACATTATCATTACATGTCTCACGCCGAGATCCTGAATGTTTGGTAATTAATTTGAGCAAGCTCTCTCCACCTGCAAGGGAAATAATACTTGAAAACAAACGGTTAACCAACCTGGTTTATGTTTCAAAATGCATATGTTTGACAATGGCGTAATACTCCATTCGACATGGAAATGCTACGCGTTTCTTATTCGGTGGATGCAAATATGACACTATATGCCGATGCAAATGTAGGCTCGAACTACTGGGATACAGAAAACCGCTTCGGCAAAATAAATGCTGAAGACAACGCCAACTCCTCTGGGGATAACCAGGCGTCACAGAATTATTCCAGCAAAATAAATGTTGGAAGAATGAAGCCAACTTCGCTGAGGAATAGCTGAATGCGCCAATCATGGTTGGACTTCTGCTGGAGAGTGAACGAGTATCACACAGTATTCCGACAAAATAAATTCCAGGACACACAACCAACTCTGTCGGGAAGAGCTTTAACTTTTGAGTTCCACTGGGAGGAAAGAAAACACTTGCTGAGAAGAGAACTCCGCTGAGGACGAAACGATTCTCTTGGAGAAAATCAACTGGCTCCGCTGGGGGAGAGCAAATGGCCCTACTGGGAGGGGAATCTCTACTGGGAAGAGTAGACTGTCTGGGTATTAGTCTTCTGAGGCTAAACTACTCTGCTCGGGATACACTATCTGAATACAACCTTCGATCTTGGAATCGTCAATTCTGTTGAGAGTGAACGACCCTGCTGGAGAATGTCCTTCGGATAAGCTACGACTAGCTGGGGAATTTGATCCTTCTTCAGTAAGGAACATTGTTATCTCAGAAGCGCGACCTGCGTGGGGATCGAGTCTTTCCGTCACGAGCCTCTGGTCAGTACTGCAATATTTTGATCGTCCACTTCATATGGTCAAGAACCCTGCAACACCACAAACGAGACAAGACAAGTCTATGCAACCAAATCTATTCAGGTTAGCGTTCGTGACATTATTTTCAGTTAATTCAAAGTTTTAGCAATTATTGGCAAGGGCCAGCGACGTTATACACTTGCTAGTTCTATTAAACCTTGGCGTTTGTCATGTACAAAACAGTAAAGAACCAGCATCAAATACTGAATAACATGTTTTATTGATTAGGCCCCTAAATGGGCAGAGTTTTGTACACGGGATGTAACTCCTGGAAAGAGGAAGCTACTCACAACAAATATACAAGTATGCACAAGAAGCATAAATATAATGACAAATCAAATTTATACACATGTCGGCAACGGGATGCAGACGAACATCACGAGCTGATCCTCCTATGACTCGCCTGACTCTAGTGCTTTCCCGGTATTCGCACTTCCGAAGAGATTGTATCTGATAATCGACCCCTCAGGTACATTCTCCCATACCAAATACGCACCGCAATATCAAATTCGGACCGCAGTCATTTGCTTTTCAAATCCCTAACTTTTGCGTGAACCGCCCTTTACGGGTTTTCAGTTCACCGAGATACCCTTTTTTGCCGAAGCCGCCCAGTGTAGGTTTTCAACTTCGCGGGTGTACATTTTTTTTCAATTTTATCCCTAACTTTTGCCTGAACCTTTTATTCTGTTTTTTTTGGTTCGCCAGGATGCCCCTTTTTTGCCTGGACTCTTTTTTTTTCCTGTCCAGCGGGTCAATTTTAAGCAAAGTATTTTTTAACTGCGTCCGAATTCACAGGCGACGTAAAGTCTTCACCGTCCATGGTGGACAACAACAAAGCTCCTCCTGAAAAGACTTTTCTGACAACGTATGGCCCTTCGTAGTTGAGGGTCCACTTGCCCCTGTGATCTGCCTGTGGCGGGAGAATCCTCTTTAGCACAAGGTCGCCCGTCTGAAAGCTCCGAGGATGTATCTTTTTATCATATGCTTTCTTCATTTGGCTCTGGTACAACCGACCATATGCTAGAGAAGCTAACCTCTTCTCATCCATTAAGCTTAGCTGGTTCAATCTGTCTTTCACCCATTCTGCCTCGTCTAGCTGGACATCTCGTAATACCCTCAGGGAAGGAATCTCAACTTCCAGTGGTAACACTGCTTCCATTCCATATACCAACGAGAACGGGGTTGCCCCGGTTGATGTGCGTACCGTCGTGCGATAATCGTGCAAAGCAAAATGTAGCATCTCATGCCAGTCCTTATAGGTCACCACCATCTTCTGAACAATCTTCTTTATGTTCTTATTGGCTACTTCAACAGCGCCATTCATCTTGGGTCGATAAGGAGAGGAGTTGTGATGCTCGATCTTAAAACTCTGACACAGCTCCTTCATCATTTTGTTATTCAGGTTCGAACCGTTGTCGGTAATTATCCGCTCGGGGATTCCATATCTGCAAATGATATCTCTCTTGATAAACCTAGCTACCACCTGCTTGGTCACATTCGCATAGGATGCCGCTTCCACCCATTTGGTAAAATAATCAATTGCTACCAGAATGAACCGGTGCCCGTTAGAAGCTGTCGGTTCGATCTTTCCAATCATATCGATTCCCCACATTGAGAACGACCACGGTGACGACATCACGTTCAGAGGACTCGGAGGCACATGGATCTTATCTGCATAAATCTGGCACTTATGACACCTCTTCGCAAACTTGAAACAGTCAGTTTCCATAGTTAGCCAGTAATAACCTGCCCGTAGCAGCTTCCTAGTCATAGCATGCTCACCAGCATGCGTACCAAATGTACCCTCATGTATTTCCTCCATGAGCAGCTTCGCCTCTTTCTCGTCTACACAACGTAGTAGCACCAAGTCGTGATTTCTCTTGTATAAAACACCGTCCGGATTCAGATAGAAATTACCCGCCAATCTCCTGAGAGTCTTCTGATCGTGACTGGATGCCCCAGCCGGATACTCTTTGCTTTTCAGGAAATTAAGGATATCAAAATACCAAGGTTTATCATCAGATGCTTCGTCAACGGCAAATACGAAGGTAGGTCTGTCAAGCCGAGAGATAACAATTCTAGGAGCCTCATTCCAGAAGTTGACTTTATACATGGAAGACAATGTGGCCAGGGCGTCAGCCATCTGATTCTCCGCTCGCGGCACATGATATAACTCAACCTTGTCAAAGAAAGGCAACAATCTCCTCGCGTAATTCATGTACGGTATCAGATTGGGCTGACGTGTCTCCCATTCTCCTTTTATTTGATTCACCACCAGAGCTGAGTCTCCGTATACATCCAGATTTTTGATTCGCAAATCAATGGCTTCTTCAAGCCCCACGATACAAGCTTCGTATTCGGCTTCATTATTGGTAACTGGAAAGGTCAATCGAGCAGTAAACGGGATGTGCGACCCGTGTGGAGTAGTGATGATTGCCCCTATTCCGCTACCGTAGGAGTTTACAGCTCCGTCAAAGATCAACTGCCATTTTGAACCCAACTCTGGTCCTTCGTCCGACAACGGTTCTTCACAATCTTTCATCTTTAGGTACATGATATCCTCGTCAGGAAAATCAAACCTCATCGATTGGTAGTCCTCAATAGGCTGCTCTGCCAAGTACTCAGATAATACACTCCCCTTTATAGCCTTCTGTGAGACATACTGGATGTCGTATTCGGTCAAAACCATCTGCCAACGGGCAATTCTCCCCGATAATGCCTGCTTTTCGAATACATATTTGATAGGATCCATCTTCGAGATGAGCATGGTTGTATGATTCAGCATGTATTGCCTCAAACGCTTGGCGGCCCAGGCTAGCGCGCAACAAGTTTTTTCGAGCATTGAGTATCGAGATTCACATTCAGTAAACTTCTTACTCAAGTAGTATATTGCATGCTCTTTTCTTCCTGTCTCGTCGTGTTGACCGAGAACACACCCCATACTTCCCTCAAGAACTGTCAAATACATAATCAAGGGTCTCCCTGCCACTGGAGGTATCAAAATAGGAGGCTCTTGCAAATACTGTTTTATTTTATCGAACGCCTTTTGACAATTTTCATTCCATGTTACAGCCTGGTCTTTTTTCAACAACTTGAATAACGGCTCACACGTAGCTGTCAGGTGAGATATGAACCGAGCGATGTAGTTCAACCTCCCTAAAAACCCACGTACTTCTTTTTCTGTTTTAGGCGTCGGCATTTCTTGTATTGCTTTTATTTTTGCAGGATCAACCTCTATTCCTTTTTCGCTCACAATAAACCCCAGCAGTTTACCCGATCTCACCCCGAAGGTGCACTTGTTAGGGTTCAGTCTCAGCCTAAACTTCCTAAGCCTTTTGAATAGCTTTAGCAGATTCACCAAATGTCCTTCCTCCGTCTGGGATTTGGCAATCATATCATCGACATAAACCTCGATCTCTTTATGCATCATATCATGAAAAAAAGTCGTCATTGCACGCTGATACGTTGCCCCAACATTCTTCAATCCGAAGGGCATCACTTTGTAACAAAATGTTCCCCAAGGCGTTATGAAAGTAGTCTTCTCCATGTCTTCTGGCGCCATTTTAATCTGATTATAGCCCGAGAAGCCATCCATGAAGGAGAATACGGAGAATTGAGCAGTGTTGTCAACCAACACATCGATGTGAGGAAGCGGGAAATCATCTTTCGGGCTCGCTTTGTTCAAATCACGGTAATCTACGCACATTCTCACTTTACCGTCTTTCTTTGGCACTGGTACAATATTAGCGACCCATGAGGGATATTTTGTAACAGCTAGGAAACCAGCATCCCACTGCTTTTGAACCTCCTCCTTAATTTTTACTGCCATATCAGGCCTAGTTCTACGAAGTTTCTGCTTAACCGGCGGGCATTCTTCTTTTAGCGGCAGACGGTGCACAACCATATCCGTATCCAGCCCAGGCATGTCTTCATACGACCAAGCGAACACATCACTGTACTCTCTGAGCATTTCAACCAGTCTTCGCTTGACGTCACTCTGCAGCGCGACTCCTATACGGATGTTCTTTTCAACCCCTTCCGACCCCAGGTTAATAATTTCAATGACCTCCTCATGAGGCAGAATGACTCGTTCTTCTTGCTTTACTAACCAAGACAATTCTTCGGGAACATCGCCATCTTCACCAATCTCTTCTTCGGCCTGAAATACCGGGTGCTCAAAGTCGAAATGAGTCATAGGCGGTTCAATAATGTCATCTGAAAATATTATCCTGCAAAAGGAATGGTTAAATGCTTCAAAATATGCATAAAGCGAATAATCACGTTGCCATTTTATTGTAAAACACAAAAACAGGAAAAGCAGAGATCACAATATTTGTACATGAAAAAACGCCTTTTATTTAATGATTAAACAACGCCATGTACATAACAGCACGACCCTAAGCAAAACCACGATTCCCCGGGTAAGACACCAGGTTGTTCAACAATTAAGAAAACAAAGTATTACTGTTTGTGAGTCACAGGAACAATCTCCTGAATAGACCAATTGCATAATCCATGGCCTGGCACGCTCGGCTGAATCCAGGCGTCCATGTCGCAGTCACTGTCTCCTTCTTCAGAATCTGAAACAGCATTGATGGCCTCGTGATACACTCCACTAGCTGTGATTGTTATCGGTCCTTTGAAACGGGGTGCCCCAGCAGCAGGCGTTGATGACGACGGTTGATATCCCAGCCCAAATCTGTCCATCTTCACGGGAATATCCAGAACCTTGCCCCATCCTTTTGTCTCACCAGTCTTCACTAGAGCTTGAGCCTCCTTGTACGACGAGACGGCCACCTCTGACGCTTTACTCGGCCCTGGAACTTTGTCTTTGATGCGCAACCCTTCAAAGGCTTGACAGAGTGTTTCATGAATCTCGCCGTCGACTTCTACGTACTTGAATGATGACAAATGGCTAACCAATATATCTTCTTCTCCACAGACCGTGACCACACTGTCCCCTACCATGTATTTCAGCTTTTGGTGCAAGGTAGATGTGACTGCCCCAGCACCATGGATCCATGGTCGTCCGAGAAGGCAACTGTATGCTGGCTGGATGTCCATAATGTAAAATTCAGTTTCGAAAACTTCCGGCCCAACCTGTAGAGGTAACGTTATGGATCCAAAGACTATCCTCCGTGTACCATCAAATGCCCTGACCACCAAGTCACTAGGCGTACAAATGATTCCCCTGACGTCCAATTTCATCATTGCTTTCTTTGGCAGCATGTTTAAGGAAGATCCGGTATCTACCAGTACGTGGGACATGACTGAGCCCCTACACTCAACTGAGACGTGCAACGCCATATTATGCTCTCTCCCCCTCGGGGTCAAATCAAAGTCTGTAAATCCCAAGCTATGGCCTGCGTTCACATGTGCCAACACCCCCTCCAGCTGATTCACAGAAACATCTTGGGGTACGAAGGAAGTATCCAGAACTTTCAACAATGCATTTCTATGAGCTTCGGAACATAATAGCAACGACAGTATGGATATCTTTGATGGCGTCTGTTGAAGGTGCTCAACAATCTTATAATCACTCTTACGAATAAGGCGCATAAACTCTTCTACATCCTTCAACGACATTTCTTTTTCGTTCCTCTGCATAGGGACATTCTCATTCATCTTTCCTTTTCCTTTCGCCAGTCGTTCAGCCTCTACCTCAGGCGATATAAAGATTCTCCCACTTCTCGTCATCCCTCCGGTATCGACGACATTGTCCACAACTTCAACTGACTGTTTACTAACATCAATTTTCACCCCATCACAGTACGCTTCCAACCCATAGGTCCAGGGTACTGCCTTAGTGCTCTCATAAGGGATTGGTCCTGCCTTGGTGATAGTGATCGGCGGTCGCCTGGCTGGCGCTGTTATGGTTATCGTTTTTCGGGGAATTGTCACGGTAGCTACATCACTTTGCTCATCCGCTGATACCTCTGCAGGTTCTTCAACTGTCGTTCTGTCGAATTGTAATGTGCCTCCATCTATCAAGGTCTGAATACCCTTCTTCAATTCAGCACAACCCCCAGCTTGGGTCCAACACTCTAAACAATACTCATCGCAGCCCGGATACACACCTCCTTTCAATAATCTGCTCTTTATCTCACACAACGGTGTCTTGAGGTCATCAACACTCATGATCAAGTTCAAACCCTCCTCAGTTAAAATAGCATTTGCCCCATGATTGGGCATGGGCTTTTGTACTATGTTCGGACCCGCTTGTCCAAAATTGATGGCCTTACTATCCAATAGATCCTGTACCACATGCTTGAACGCGTGGCAACTCTCTACGTCATGGCCAGGAGCCCCGGAGTGGAATTCACAGTGCTTGTTCGCGTCAAAACCGTACGACGGAGTTCCTGTTACTGGCGCCATAGTCCTCTTTTCCACCAAGTTCAAACCCAGTAACGTCTGTAGCAATTCTGCATACGTTGAAGGAGGCGTTTCAAACACCCTCCTTTGTTTGCCCCCTGGATTCTGCGCTGGGCAGGATGTGCCCCTTGTTGTGGCTGCTGCTGCTGTGGTGGTATTGGTTGTTGCTGAAATGGAATGGTGACACTTGCCACCTGCTGCGGCTGATTGTACTGGTTTCAACCTCTGCCCCGGCCTCGGCCTCGGCCCCCGAACACTGCACTTGCATCACCTTGACGGTGCCCACCGAAAACCCTTCTGTTACTACCAGCTGAAGTGGATTCCTCAGCTTGGAATCTTCCCATTTTAATATTGCTTTCAATCTTCTCACCCATCAAGATTAAGTCTTAGAAACTGCCCAAGGAAGTATGAAACAGCTTGTCATAAAACACACCAGTAAATGTTCCTATGAACATATCATTCATTTCTTTGTCATCTAAAGGAGGATGAACTCGTGCAGCCAGGTCGCGCCACCTCTGCGCATATTCTTTGAAGCTCTCGTCTTTCTTCTGGGACAACCCCTGCAATTGGACTCGGTTGGGTGCCAAGTCGCTATTGTACTTATAATGAGCCACAAACGCTTCAGCCAGCTGCTTCCAAGTCTTTATCTGAGTTGGCTCCAACCCCATGTACCATTCAAGGGAAGGGCCCGACAAGCTGTCTTGAAAGAAATGCATTAGCATCCTCTCATCGTTTGAATAGGCCGACATCCTTCTGTAGTATGACCGCACATGCACCTTTGGACAGGTATCCCCCTTATATTTGTCGAATGTGGGAGCTTTGAATTTTAGCGGTACCCTCAGACCAGGCACCAGACCCATTGTGGTCATATCTAAACCAACATCGCTTTGATTCACGACCCCTTTCATCTGCTCCTCGAGCATCTTGATTCTCTGAGAATCATCCATAGGACCTTCAAAACCTCCACCAGAGAAAGCGTCTTCCTGCTGATCTTCGAGCCAATTACCGTTCCCATTTCCGTATCCATCGTACCCGTTGTTACGGCCAAATCTAGTCTGATTCATTACAGGGCCCCGCCCCCTATTACCATACCCTGGAGCGACTCCAGCAGGCCCAAAAGACATTATTCCGGCACCATTTCCATTTCCGAATCCGCCATAACCCTGATTGGTAATACCAAATCCGTCCGGTCCGAAGCCCTGAGCGTTGAAGCCGTACTTCCCAGCATGATCAAATCCCTGGTCATTAAAGCCAAATCCGTTGTTACCGAAGCCATTACCTCCTACATTATCACCACCCAGATTGACATCTCCGAACCCAACGTTGTTGACGACAGTCTCATTACCGATTCCTGCGTTACCGTTCCCGGCGGCAGCGCCGTTGTTCACATTGACAGCTGGTATGTTCACCACAGGTGGAGCTACCGGTGTAGGAGTACCATCCCCGTGCATAGTGTCAACTCGCACAGAATTATGGTCTTCGTTCCCGTGCCCAGCATTTCTCATCAGCAAAGGCTGCACCAAAGCTTGCAAGTTCTCCTGGCCTTTCACGATGGTCTCCATTGTCTGCATGAATAGCGCCAGCTTCTCACGCATGTCCTGCATTTCATTCTGCATCTGATCCATAACTCTTCTGCAGTTGGTACGGGTGGAGTATCGGTGCGGGCGTTGACTTTCAATCCTGAAAAGACCTGTACGGTGCAGGAAATGAGATACAGTTCAATAATCACCTGTAATGCAATATGAATGTGCATGCAATGCAATACGTGTCTATGCATTAGGGCGTATCACTCCCCGATTCTAGTGCGAATGTGTCAGTGTGGTGACAGTGACAGCAATACGAAGTTCGGAGCCGAATCATAGAAAACACCTCATATATTGCAGAGAAATCCATTAAGCCCGGAATACAATATCAATGAGTGTACAATAAGAAGGCATGACCTCAACCAACAATCCTGGTGATGGTCAGCGCAATGCAAATAAAGCATACACATTAATACATGAAATGGTCTAGTGATCCCATAGGCCTGGTACTCCTCTAATAACCTCTCAGTCTCTGGATGACTTGGTCGGGTAAGCAGACCCTCAACAAGTAGATCTCTTCGTTTGAGAACACATCGTAAATCACCAGCAGATTCCTCCCATGCCCCTTCTCCGAAGCGATCCTCTAGCTTCCGTTTCTGAGACACAGCCTCTTTCTTGCTTTCGATGGCCTTGTTCAATGAGTTCTGAAGACTATATCTTGCCATCACCTCCTCTTCATACTTTTTAGTGCTAGCCTTCAGCTGTTCTTCGAGTTCAGAAATTTGCTGCTTCAATTTGTCTTCCCTCTTTTTGTTGTTGGTTAGCGTAGCATTCCACGTTTTGTTACAAGAAGAGATTTCCCGGTGGGCGGCATCGAGTGCTTTCTTTTTGGACTCCAACATATCATGAGAGCTTCTGAATTCTTTCCCCAGGCGTTCACGCTTCTTTTTCTCTTCGGTCAGTTCCGCACCTAGCCTGTTTACCAATTCAGTCTGCTGTTGGAAAGAGTGCACAACCTTGTTTTTCTCACTACGCATCTGAGCCAGTTCCCTTTCTAACTCTTCATTAGCCAACAGCAAGGCTTCCTTCTCTTTTACCACTCGCTCGTAGACCTCCATAGTAACGGTGGTTGGTTCCTCCACTGGCATATGAACATGGACTGGTGCAGCTGGAAACGACATTAGCAACTGTTTTGCTCTCTCTTGGATCCAAACTTTGTATGGTACATAAGCCTGACAATCATTCTTCTGTTGATGCGCATCCAAGCGTGCTGAAGCTTGGCTAGTAATTCTCCATTCAAGTCACCGGTGAAGTACAGAGATTCTTGTACTTCTTCCTCCCTAGGTGGGTTCTTCAATGCGTATCCAAATTGGCGAACAAACAACGATGGATTATAATTGATGCACCCTTTTCTTCCTATCAAAGGAACATTAGGATATCCAGCGCAACTGAAAATGAGCTCAGACCCCAGCAAGTCTCGGTCAAACCATTCAATGTCTTCAGAAGATAGTCTCATCAGGCGCTCTGGCCAGTCAGCTGTAGTTGCACCATCTATAAAAGGTCCTTTTAGGGGGAGGTGGCTCTTAAACCACATGTTCAACAACGACGCACAACAGTAAACAATCTTTCCTCTCCTATTTTCATTTTTGTAGTGCAATGAATGATAGAGATCTCCAATCAAAGTGGGTACATGGTTGCCAGCAGCAAACAGATGAAAGGCGTCAAAGTCCACAAAATTGGTAAATTGGGAAACAACACTATTCCGTAGATGCACAGAGCCAAAATAGCATTAAAGACTATCCAGCATCCGCTCTTGGCATATTCTTGAGCTTTGCCAACCAGAAAATCGAGGGAGAAACCTGGAATCCCGAGCCAAGAAGTCACTAATAGTTCAGAAGCGTTCATGTGTAAAGCCTTTGCTAAGTCCTCCAGCTTGGGCTTAGCGTTACAATGGATGAAAGGAACCTTATTTTGCACTGGCAGCTCGATAAACTCTGCGTACTCTTCCATGGTAGGCCCCAAAATAAAGTCAACAAATGTGAAACATCTCAAGGCAGGGTCATAGAATTGCATCAATGTATACAGCCCATTCAGCTCAACAGCAGTTGGCTTGCAAACCAGTCTCAACAGTCTTCCATAACTCATTCTGAAACTTCTCCTGACCTCCTCATCAGCAAGGGACATCAAACCAAGTAAGGGAGTAATGTCAGGTGTAGGTAACTTGTACGCAACTGTCTTTCTCAAACCAGCCATGATCAGCAATCAGAAGTCCGGACACTAGAATCAGGGAATATGCAAATGCACCTGCACCACAGACACACGTTAATGAAATGCACATGATAATGGTTATGCGAACAATGCAATGCAACTAGATGCAACAGGGACCAAATGCCATGGCTGAGAAGCCTGAACCACAACAAGAACAAAGTCTCCAACAGACCCTCCAATATTATTCAAACCATGGTCTCAGACAGACCTCATACATAAGCTCCAATCAAGCCTCAGACCCAATAATCACTCCAACTTGGTCTCTGACAGACCCCAATAACTGTCCATAGGTAGCCTGAATCTCAAATCAAGAAACAAACCGGTGTCTGGAGGTCTAGTTACCTGCATAGCCCTAAACCCTCTCACAGGTAGGTGTCCTAGTAACTGACAATGGTATGGCATCCTATGCGGTCGTCGGCGTCACAGACTTTCATGGTTGATGATACGATTCCCAGAAGGAGTGGCATCATCAAATCCTGAAGAGGCCTCACTTAGCCAACTTCCAAATGATCGGTCCCCGGAGTCGACAATTCAACTAACCAACAAACCCTTCGACCCAAAGGGTAGAAAAAGAAGTCAACCAGAAGAACCTCGTCCGAGTGTGGATTTTGCGGGACACTAATGCAAGCAAAGCCGGCACGCGCCCACTACTTTCCACTCTAATTCTAAGTGCACTCAAGCCCAGGCCCGGCTTATCTCTCAATCATAGAACACCCGTCACACCCCAATATAACAATAATAACAATAATATAATGCTGAAAGTAAAATACAGAAAAAATAAATCCATACAAAATCCACGACGGGAAAACAAGCGTTAGGATTGACACGCTTAAGGGACGTTGGATCCCAAATGCATAAGGAACTATCGCAATCCTTAGCAGCCAGGGGACGTTGGATCCCCAGCAGAGTCGCCAGCTGTCGCTAGTGCAAAAATCGGCGCCGGCTGAACAGAAGAGTCGCCACCGTGCGTTATTTATCCCAAAGGAGGGAAAGGAAACGCTCGAAGTAAACCTACCGCAAAGACGGGAAAGGAATGGTCATCGCAACCAAATCCTGGATTCGGGAGTCGGTTACGCAAGGGGAAGGTATTAGCACCCCTCACGTCCGTCGTACTCGACGGGATCCACGCTTGTTTTCTGGTACGGGTTATTATTCTATCTACTCTACATGTCTGGGGTTAAAAGAAAATAAAATGACTCGGCAAAGTATCGCACTTTATGCCTACGTATTCCCGTCTGGAACGAGAAATCAGAGTCAACGTAGTCGCCTACCTACTGGAAAGGAGGGGAAGGTTGCTCGCTAGGATATCGCATCCTATGCCTACGTACTTTCATACAACATGAAAGATCAGAGCAAACGTAGTTCGGGCTACGGAAGACACAAGTCTGTGTTGATTGCTTTTATCTCCTTCTGAAAAAGGGTTTTCCTGATTAGCAGTCCAAGCGGACAAAAATTGACGTTTTGATGAGTTCATATTCTTTTACGGAAGAAGTGCCTTTTATTGTGTTTGAAATCTTATTGTGTTTTTCTGTTTGTTTTGAGAAAGAAGAGACAGCAACTCTAACCTATGGTTGAAAAAGGAATCAAGCTAACCTAATGTTATCATGCATGGGTTAAGACCTAATGTCTATCATGTTCCTCTCTTGCGCAGAGAGAAACAGAGATCCTAAGGGGATAAGCGGAAACAGAAACAACAGATACAATAAAACAGTAAAATATGCATGAATGCAACAATACAAGCGAGGCAAGGGAGTCCCACTCAACCTCGAACCTAGAAAACAACAGGCAAAGTGAAATAACTTCACTTCAACCTAACAGGTTAATTGGAAAACAATACAGTCAGGGAAATTCAAGAAATACATCAAAGATTTATAAACAGCAAAAATAAACAGCAAACAGCAACCCAGCACAGCAAGCTCTATCAGCTTCTATCTTCAAGTCATCTTCAAAACATCTACAAGCTTCAAGCAAGCATCAGTCTTCATCTTCACAGCCTTTAAGCAAGGTCTCTATCTTCAATCTTTCAGGGCTTTTCTTCAAGTCCCACTCTCCAAGATGAGTAGCAGTTAACAAGATGAATTGGATGTTAAGCAGTCAGTTGCCTACCAAGGGTGGCCTACTGACTGTTAACATGAGATAGACAGTTTTCTCTCAAAAGTTCTATCTTTTAAATACATTTACTAATCCTTCCAAAGGAAGGAGGTGAGTATTTAAAAGAGACTTTGAATCATAGAGAAAGAATGGAGGCAAACAAGACCTTCCATGTTTGTGAATCAAGTTTATACTCTAGAGCTCTAACTAGCTCCTAATTCCTATAACCTTCAACAGCTACAAACAGGCTGCAATCTTCATCAACTCTTGAAATTTATCTTTACTCCTTGAGTCTTCAATGGGCTTCATCAGCAAAGTCTTCAGCTCAAACCCAAACCCCAAGCAAGCCCAATACCCCACACAATCAAACAATAACCCTAGAAAGGGCACACCACACAATCAATCAAATACAAAAATATACTAAAAATATTAATACCATGGGGAAAATTCTACTATTTATTCTAAGGGATCTATTATGCTTACCCTTAATACCCCTATAGTCCCAGGTCCTAATTCAGTCTAGAAACCCAAAAGAAATTATTCTGTTACACCTATGTCATATTCACAACCCTAATTGACTATCCTAATAGTTTCTAACTAAACTACCTAAAATAAAGCCCTAGAAATTATGGTATAAAAACCAGGGGACACCTAATATCCATATCTAGTTGTACTAAAAATAATGGGGTGAAAATCCTAAAGGAAGCTCCTAAACTAAATTCAACAAATGGTAGCATCAACTAAAAGAATTAAACAAAGCAATTAAATGTAAAAATATGCAAAAAATATGAAAATGAAATAAAATGACAATTTTATGCTTTCATATTTTTCTTGACAAAAAATAGAAAATGGGAAAAAAAATCTCATAAAAAAATAATGCTTTTTCAATTTTCTATGAATTTTCAAAGTTAAATGAAATTTGGAGGAAATTAAATTGAGAAATGATGAGGGGGGTATGAACAGAAATCAAATGCAGTTATTATTCACATCTGGGCCCAGCATGGGGGGTGGCAATAGCGAAGCGCCTGGGCCCAGTTTTAAACTCAGAAAATTAAATAAAATAAAAAGAAAATGGTTAGAGGCGCGGTGTAAATAGCATCAGATCCCAGTTCAGTTCAATTGGGCCTCGTTTTAGGGGGGTGTGGTTAGCAATATCCATTTAAGCCCAGCAGAGGCGTTTAATGAAACGCCGTGTTTCATACGCGTGCTGGTTTTCCCTCTCGTTTTGTTTGAATCTGGGCCATATGATCAGTTTTAGAGTCAAGGTCAAGTGGGTGATCCAACGGCTGAAGCATCTTCGTCTACCTCTCGCTAGGGTTTCGCAGAATCCATTAAAACACGCATGCCATGCACGGATTTTCCAGTTGCTCGTGTGCCTTCGTTTCTCAACCAATCAATACGATACAAGAACCAATCTTGGCCTACTTTTCACGTACAACACGATTGTGACAATAGATTGCACTGAAACAAATTCTATCCTCCAAACCGAATGGATAACCAAGCCAACCTCAACATATCATCAAGTTTCGACTTCAATATAACTCATCTTTCTTTGTACAAAAATGATCTTCATGCTATGCTCATCAAAACCAGCCATATATCTAAGATTCTAACCACTTAATCACTATGTTCTAGGTCCAAACCGAATTTACACTCACATGTCAAGCTCCATGAAATCTTGCTTAAAGCTCCAGAATCAATCATCTAACCACCTAAACCATGTTTAACCTAACAATTCTCTATCATGCTACCTAATTCGAGCCAAAATGTGAGAAACACTAACCTGTCAAAAAGTTGAAAACAGATGGGGATTCTCTTCACTTCAAAGCCTACAATGCTCCAAGATCACTCAATGTGCTATATTCTTTCTTCTGTATGCAATAACTCGAGCTCAAACCACCTGGATCTTGGTAAACGATTCCAATTGCACTTGAAGGAGAGAAAATTGCATAGCACGATTCTTGCAGTTTCCTCTTCAGATCTTGCTTGTAATCTACTTAGGGATGATTATTGAATGGAATTAAATCACAAAATTGAATGAATGATGAAGAATTAAGAGGATTCGAAGGAATTTGCAAAAATGCAAAATGAATTGAAACTATGAGTTTTGGATCCAAATGAAGTTCAACCCCTTCTTGGATCATCTCTAGGGTTTATATAGATGAGGATAGAAAGTTCTGGAAGATGCTAGATTAATCCCATGAGAAGTTTCATATATCATTGCATGAGAAAGTGAAAATGGCCAAGTTGAAAAATCAGCTCTACATTGCCTTGTTACAGCCCCTCAAAATCTCTTGAATTTCTCTTTTCATGACAATTAGAGAGTGTAGAAACCATCCCTTGCTTTGCACCTTGGTCTTAGCTTGATTTGGCAAGTGTATCTTCTTTTACAAGAAACTTATGATAACTCCAATTTCTTGACTTCAAACCAAAAACTAATATTGCCAATGATCTTAAAATGCAATTTACCTTCAAAATGGTTGGTCATATGCTTGGTTTTGCTTTTGTATCAAAAAAACACAATTTTGGTCATTTAAAAAAGGTATTTTTCCCTTTATAATTGGTCACTTTTGCAAATCTAAGTTCCATGCATTTCCAACTTGCCACAACCACTTTTCTAGACTAAAAATGTCATTTGGAGCAAGTTTGATGTTGAACATTTCTTCATTTGAAATTTGGAAATAGGAGTTTTGGGCATATGCTTGAAATGACCTGTAATTCCACTTTCCCAAAATACCCCTGGCTTGCCAAGATCATAAGTAGAGTTATACAAATCATATGAAGGAATACCATACCTTTATAGAAAGCTAAGATCATGAGGAACAACTTTCATGTTGGCCAGAAATCCATTTGAAAGCTCCTTGAGGGGTAAAAGTGGCTTGGAAGTCAAGTAACTTTCACAGACAAATTTCAGTGTCCTCAGATGACCTGTAACTTGCAAGAACCATAACTTGAGTTCTATAAATCTCCTTGATGCCTTCCACCACTCAAATTAAATGTATTGAGATACTCTACAAGTTTCATGTTGGCCAAGGATCCATTTGAGACTTGCATTTTGAATTATCTTGCTTGGAAGTTTGACCTAAACCAGGGAATTTTACTCAGAAACCCTAATTCAGAAACCTCTCTTCTTCTTGATTTCTCTTGATTTCTCCTTGGCAAAACACCACATCCATATCCATATATCAAATGATGAATCCCATATCTTTCAAAATAGACCTTGATGCCCTTCAATCAAGCATTTGACCTAGGGTTGACCTAGGGTTGACCCAGGGTTGACCCAGATGAAACCCTAGTTGACTGTCTTCAACTGCAGCTCTTGTAATCACATCAATGACTTGTATCACTTTCAAAATGACCCTCTAGGTCTTCCATGATGTCCATATACCCTCCATGCTTTCAATTCATAGTCCACAACTTCTCTGATGACCTTCAAACCCCCTCAAGATAGGAGAAAAACCCACTGATTGGTCCACTAACTTCTCAAATTTCAATTTCTTTCTGATGACTTGGCTAAGATTGAATTTGAATAAGAATATCTTGATATTCTCATAGATAAGAATTGAATTTGGTCCCTTGTTGGATGGCTTGCCCCTGCTATGCTATGCAGATGAATTAATTATGTACATGACCTAATATGCAAATGCTAAAGCTATTGAAACATAAAATCAGGTGAAATAAGTTGAGCAAATTTTAGGGTGCAACAACATGCTGCAGGGGCAGTCACCTCAACGTTACATCAAAAGTTAAAGTATATGGTGGAAGGGAAGATAGTCACAGTATGCGGTGAGGAGGATATTATGGTTAGCCATTTGTCATCCTTCAAGTACGTGGAAGTGGATGGGGAGATCCACGAAACACTCTGTCTGTAACACCCCCTTCTATACCCCAAATAAATGCATATACAACAATTAAGCACATACAAATTATCAGAGTAAAAAGGTTTTATAATAAGGTATAAAAGAAGAATGCCACAATTTCACCAATAAAACACTTTCACATTTTTCTCCATAAGATATGTAACATTTTCAAAATTAAGCGGAAAATCAAATCATTTAATCGTTTTCAAAATATTAATCCACATACACACAAGTTAATCCAAATTAATACATCATATCAGTTAGATTACACAATCACATCAACTGATACATCGCAATGTATCACAAAAGAATGACTATACTAGTCTAACTACCCGGTGTTACATATCAGAGCAGCAGACTCAAAAGAATGAAGAATACTTCACAAAAGGGACTCCATCATCCTAATCTGCAATGCCTCGTAGAGCATTATAAAACAGCAGAAGGGTGAGAAATATAACCATAATAATCAAAGCATAAGATTATATATATATATATAGGTAATCAATACAAGTTCCACTCCGTATTTCTCACCACAATTCAATTTCTTAGTCATATATATTTGCCACACATATAATGACAACACGAATATTTGTAAAGCATTTCCACATCATGCATACTCTCACAATTTCACAATCTCATCATTCACACATAAGCATCTCTTCATGCATATGTCATATATTAATGTGACTCAACAACTCAATGCAACTCATGCAATGCGGTACCGACTCTCGTTATCTTTTTTCGGTTTTTACATTAAACCGGGTCCACTCTTCTAGACCGATAACCCGTTATCTTTTTTCGGTTTTTACATTAAACCGGGTCCACTCTTCTAGACCGATAACCACAAAGGCCCATCCTCTAAGCCTTCAAACCCACCCTTCTAGGTTTCGGACAAGCCACTAGTTTCCACGAAACTAACAGACATTGCCTCTTGACTAAATGATGCATGTACAATCAACCACAACAAATGCACTTAAGACCGACATCTTAATCTCATGCATTTACATAATTCATCTCTTCAAGAATTACACAATGATTGCACATACAACATATATCACACAATCAAGGTATTCACATCACAATACCATTTATACAATTATAAGTCATGCACACATATCCACAATGTTCTCATGCATACTCATCACATAATTGTATACCCATTAAGCATTCGCAAGTTCATTGGACAATACACATACATTCATCATTGTATTCACATGTATTTCTATTTATCATAATTAATACGCATCGCACATCAACTAGGATTCACGCCCGGAGGCTACCCACAGTACACATCATCACAATAGATCATATCTATATCATATGATAGAGGTATTAACCTATGTGAATCAATCAAACAATCACCACATGAGCAACACAGCAAAAGAAAAATGTTGTCACATTCGCCTTCATTCGCCTGGAGAACCCTCGCAGCGAACCTTCGCCTGGCGAACTCTCTCAGCGAACACTCGCTAGGCTTCGCCTGGCGAGACTTCCCAGCGAGCCCAAGTCAGTAGCTACTGACTTCATTCGCCACCATTCGCCAGCACCTTTGCTGGGCGAACCTTCGCTATCCAACTTCGCCTGGCGAACTCGCCAGCGAAGTCCACTGGAACTTAGACTTAATTATTCGCCAGCATTCGCTGGGCTTCGCCTGGCGAAGCTTCGCCTTCGCTCGCCTGCCGAGAGCCAGCGAACCTGCGCAGAACAGAACCACACTCTGTCCCTCCTTCACCATTCCACCATCCACCAACTCTGGAACATCCAAATCAGTACAAATAGCATCAATACATGTTACCCGACTATTCTACGGCGTTATTACTCAGTTCCAACCGATTAAATCATCAATCTACCGATTAATCCAACATTTGCCCTAATTGGAAAGTGATGAAAACTCTACCAAAACCCCAACCCGACATACATAACATCATGCAATGATCAAATAGAAACATTTCTCACCCTTACCTCGATTAATCGGAGCTTTGTGTTGGTTCTTGATGATTTTTCCACTTTTCCTCTTCTTCTCCTCTCTTTCTCTTCTTTCTTCTTTCTTTCCTCTTTCTCTCCAAATGTTTTCTCTAATTTCCTTTCTCTTCTTTCTCACTTATATATCCCTTTTATTTTCATTCCTTCCAATTTCCTTTCAATTCTCTATTAATTCCAATTAATAAAAATTAATTCCAATATTAACATAAAATCCCACTAAATCAATTAATTACTACAATTAATTATTTAATGAAATTTGGGCTGTTACACTGTCAAGCGTTCGAAACAATTCAGATTTAGGGGAAGTTTCTTGTAGAAGCCAAGATCCCAGAGGTTTCGATATCATCGCTCAAGGAAGCTCGTGCAATCGTAGAATCTGGCTTGTCTCAGAAGTGGGGCCAAGTCCTTAATGTTCCCGTCAAGCAGGACAAGTTTGGCTTGGGATACAAACCCTCCAGTTCTTCTCAGAGTATTCCGAGGTACACAGACCTGTACAGTTCACCAGCAATAGTGTGATATTTGACAGGATTAATGTCGTTGGGGATGATGAAGGTGACAGTGACTGCGATATGGATGCTTGGATTCGTCCGTGTACTCCTGGCCAGAAGTTGTGCAATTGGACTACCGAAGAAGTCATTCATGTTACTGCTGCAGAGTAATGTTCATTGTTTTGAATATGTTCAGTCCTACGTTCTGCTCAAGAAGTCATTCATGTGACCCATTTGAGGGGCCCTCATGTTATTTGCACTTTATCATTAAATAAAAGATGTTTTCGCATTCAAATATTATGATCCCTGTTTTTCTTGTTTTTTTTTGCATTTATATTAAACAGAAAAATGGTAATGTGTTTTGTTTGTTGCATCACATAATAAACATAAACATCCTCATGCAGGTCTTTTCTATCAGATGCCATCGATTCAGGTTCAGCTATGGCTTCGTATGACTTTGATAACCCCATTTATCAAGTTGAAGAAGAGACTAACGAAGACTGTGAACCACCCGAAGAGTTAGCCAGGCTTCTCAAGCAGGAGGAAAGGGTCATTGTGCCTCATCAGGAGGATATTGAGATTATCAATTTGGGCACCGAGGATGATAAGAAAGAGGTTAAAGTAGGGGCTGTATTGGAAGACAGTATCAAGAGAAGATTGGTTGAAATGCTCAGTGAGTATAAGGATATCTTCGCTTGGTCTTACCAAGACATGCCTGGGTTGGATACAGATATTGTGGTACACCGGTTACCTCTCAGAGAAGAATGTTCGTCAGTCAGGCAGAAGTTGAGACGGACAAGGCCTGACATGGCAGTCAAGATCAAAGAGGTAGTTCAAAAGCAGTTGAATGCTGGATTTCTTGCTGTCATGAATTACCCTCCGTGGGTCGCTAATATTGTTCCTGTGCCTAAGAAAGATGGAAAGGTCTGAATGTGCGTCGATTACCGACATCTGATTAAAG
Source organism: Lathyrus sativus (assembly GCA_963859935.3). Taxonomy (NCBI): domain Eukaryota; kingdom Viridiplantae; phylum Streptophyta; class Magnoliopsida; order Fabales; family Fabaceae; genus Lathyrus; species Lathyrus sativus. The sequence continues at coordinate 336,331,825 of OZ012735.1, forward strand.
CGAGCCCGAAAGACGATTTCCCGCTCCCCCATATTGATGTGTTGGTTGATAACACCACTCAGTATTCTGTGTTTTCCTTCATGGATGGATTCTCTGGGTATAACCAAATCAAGATGGCCCCAGAGGACATGGAGAAAACTACTTTCATCACACCATGGGGGACTTTTTGCTACAAGGTGATGCCTTTTGGATTGAAAAATGCAGGGGAAAGTTACCAGCAGGCAATGGTCAGTTTGTTTCATGATATGATTCATCATGAGGTTGAAGTCTATGTTGATGACATGATTGCAAAGTCACAGACGGAGGAGGGACATCTGGTCGATCTTCTGAAATTGTTCGAAAGGTTGAGGAAGTTCAAGTTGAAGCTGAATCCTAACAAGTGCACCTTCGGGGTGAGATCCAGAAAGCTACTGGGTTTCATTGTCAGTGAAAAGGGTATTGAGGTGGATCCTGCCAAAATAAAAGCTATACAAGATATGCCTGAGCCGAGAACGGAAAAAGAGGTTCGTGGTTTTCTGGGGAGATTGAACTACATTGCAAGGTTTATATCTCATCTTACAGCCACTTGTGAACCAATATTCAAATTGCTAAGAAAAGATCAAACGGCCAGGTGGAACAAAAATTTCCAGAAGGCGTTCAAAAGAATAAAAGAATATCTGCAGAAACCTCCAATACTCATGCCTCCAGTTGCAGGGAGACCACTGATCATGTACCTCATGGTTCTTGAGAATTCAATGGGATGTGTGCTTGGTCAACAAGACGAGTCGGGTAGAAAAGAGCATGCCATCTACTACCTGAGTAAGAAATTCACTGATTGTGAGTCAGGATACTCGATGCTGGAAAAAACATGTTGTGCACTCGCTTGGGCCGCTAAGCGTTTGAGACAGTACATGTTAAATCACACAACCCTATTGATTTTGAAGATGGATATGATCAAGTATGTCTTTGAAAAACAAGCACTCTCCGGGAGGATTTCCCGTTGGCAAATGGTTTTAACGGAGTATGATATTCAGTATGTTTCCCAGAAAGCCATTAAGGGATGTGTTCTGTCGGAATATCTAGCGGAACAGTCGATCGAGGATTATTAGCCGATGAAGTTTGATTTTCCAGATGAAGACGTCATGTTTTTAAAGATAAAATACTGTGATGAGCCTTTACCTAACGAGGGTCCTGAGATTGGATCTCAGTGGAAGTTAGTTTTCGATGGAGCGGTTAATTCATATGGTAATAGGATCAGGGCTATTATTACCACTCCTCACGGGTCTCATATACCGTTCACTGACCGATTAACTTTTGCCTGCACCAATAATGAAGCCGAGTACGAAGCGTGCATATTATTGGGTTTAGAAGAGGCCGTTAATATGAGGATCAAGAATCTGGATGTATACGGTGACTCAGCGTTAGTCGTTAACCAAATTAAAGGAGAGTGGGAAACTCGTCAGGCCAACCTGGTGCCTTACAGGGATTATGCAAGGAGATTGTTGTTGTTCTTTGATAGAATCGAGTTCCATCATGTGCCAAGAGTCGAGAATCAGATGGCAGATGCCTTGGCCACCCTATCTTCGATGTACAAAGTGAACTTCTGGAATAGAACTCCAGCCATCACCATTATGCATCTTGATAGACCTGCTTTTGTGTTTGCAATCAAGAAAGCATCGGATGGAAAGCCGTGGTATTTTGATATCAAGCATTTTCTCAAGACTCAAGAGTACCCATCTGGGGCATCCAACAAAGATAAGAGGACTTTGAGGAGGTTAGCCGGTAACTTTTATCTGAACAAAGACGGTGTGCTCTACAGGAGAAATTTCGACATGGTCTTGATGTGCTGTGTTGATGAACTTGAAGCAAACTTGTTGGTGGAGGAAGTCCACGAGGGTTCTTTCGGAACTCATGCCAATGGACATGCAATGGCTAGAAAATTGTTGAGAGCTGGGTATTATTGGATGACTATGAAATCCGATTGCTTCAAATACGCCAGAAAATGCCATCAATGCCAGATTTATGCGGATAAGGTGCATGTGCCCCCGACTCCTCTGAATGTGTTAACGTCTCCTTGGCCTTTTTCTATGTGGGGAATTGATGTGATTAGGAAGATTGAGCCGACTGCTTCTAATGGATATCGCTTCATCCTGGTTGCAATTGATTACTTTACGAAGTGGGTAGAAGCAGCGTCCTATGCCAATGTCACGAGATAGGTGGTTACCCGATTCATAAAAAAGGACATCATTTGTCGTTATGGAATTCCTGAGAGAATCCTTACTGATAATGGTTTAAATTTGAATAACAAAATGATGAAGGAACTGTGTTAGAGTTTCAAGATTGAGCATCACAACTCTTCTCCATATCGTCCGAAGATGAATGGCGCTGTTGAGGCAGCTAACAAGAATATCAAGAAGATTGTGCAGAAGATGGTAGTCACCTATAAAGACTCGCACAAGATGTTTCCCTTTGCTCTTCATGGTTATCGTACTTCGGTGCGTACGTCAACCGGGGCAACTCCTTTCTCACTGGTGTATGGTACGAAAGCAGTCCTGCCATTGGAAGTTGAGATTCCTTCTTTAAGGATTTTGTCAGATGTGAAGCTTGACGAAGCTGAGTGGGTGCGAACCAGGTTAAATCAGTTGAGCTTGATTGAAGAAAAGAGATTGGCAGTCATTGCGCATGGCCGGTTGTACCAGAGTAGGATGAAGAAAGCCTTTGATCAGAAAGTGCGTCCTCGGTGCTTTCAGACGGGTAACTTGGTGTTGAAAATGATCCTTTCTCCTCAGACAAATCACAGGAGAAAGTGGACTCCTAACTATGAAGGTCCATATGTGGTAAGAAAGGTTTTCTCTTGCGGAGCCTTATTGCTATCTACCATGGATGGTGAAGATTTGTCGTCTCCTGTGAACGTGGACGTGGTTAAAAAATACTTTGCTTAAAAGAGACCCGCTGGACAGAAAAAAAGAAAAGTCCAGGAAAAAATGGGGCATCCTGGCGAACCACAAAAGGAAAAGGTTTGGGCAAAAATTAGGGATAAAAGAGAAAAAAGAATGAACCCGCAAAGTTGAAAACCTGAAAAGGCGGCTTTGGAAAAAATGGGTATCCCGGTGGATTGAAAACCCGAAAGGGTGGTCCAGGCAAAAGTTAGGGATTCAAAAAGCCAATGACCACAGTCTGCGTTCGATCTGTTAGCTTGTGAGGAGTTATCCCGAAGGAAAGGAATTAGTCAAGTCAGTCTTGTCAGAAGGCGAAACATGGGGAACATCGAAGACATACGGGTCATAGCTAAATCGACACATAGTGGTTATCTGTTTCCACATTTTCGACATTTGTATATTTTATTTTTTTTCGTGCTTTTGAGCAATTACCTCTTTCCAGGAATTGCATCTGAATTGTAATTCACCTATTTACAGGCCTTTCATCAATAAAGTGTACACTTCAGTCAAAGAGCTTTTTTTTCTTGTTCATTTTACTATTTTGTTTGTGAAATGTCTGTTATTTTGGTAAACATTGCAGGTAAAAGCAAGAGGCTTTACAGAGCATAACGAAAGCGTTGACTTTGGTTGAGTAGCAAGTATCATGAATGGTAATTGAGGTAACTATTTCGCATATAAAACATTCCTGGTGTTTTTCTTTGTTGCAGGTCTGCAGGGTTATCCTCAGCAGGTTGAGATTGCCATATCCTTAGTAGTTCAAATCACAACAAATGGCAGTTGTTGTTAGCCGGGTATTCTCAGCAGTTCGATGTTGATACCTCTGGCAGAGTGGACTCATCCCCAAAAGGTTGAATGCAGTTAGGCGTTCTGTTCAACGAGGATGTTCGTTTCCCATAGCAGAGATTTTGCCTCCCCAGTGAAGTTGTCACAGAATCTCATTGTCAAGTCTAAAATGTTGTAGCCAGTGTAGGTCTGACATGTCTCCAGCAAAACAAAGCCTCTTCCTCAGGTGAAGGTTAATCCCCAGAAGGGCATATTTGTTCCTAGCCAAGCAAGGTGTAAGGATGTTCCCTCAGCGGCAGGGTAGTTTATGATCCAGTATTCTTTTCCAGCGGAGGCAACGTCTGTGACACCCTTTCCCAACGGAGTCGATGTTCTGCTATTTTACTGGTAATACCGGTATTCAGGATTTTCTTCCTCTAGCAGAGTTCAATGCTGATTCTCTTGACAGAGTAAGTGTTAGAACAGAAGCGTGGGATTCCCCCAATAGAGTGGAGTTCCCAATAGGAATATCTGATATTCCTCAACAGGACAGGTTGATACCTGATGTAATCCCAAGCAGAGTGGATTTTCTTCCAAGTAGGGTGAAGGTTTCTGGAAAGCCATTCAGTGCTGATTTCCCGGGTAGAGTGAAGTCAACCTCGGCGGTTGGTTGTATTTCTCCTGCAGAGTCGGTTTCTTCAGTAGAATGAGTGTGATCTTAGCAAAGGGCTGTTTGTTTCCCAGTCGAGTTTTCTGATCCCCCAGAAGAGTTGTAGGCCATCCAGGGCGTTTTCCTCGGCAAGATGTGATTTAATCCCCAGCGGAGTGGATTTTTGTTCTTGAAAGAGCAGTGCTACCTAGGTTGTGTTTCGGAAAGCGACTCCGGGCTTGTTTCCCCGGTGTAAGTCCAATCGTATTTGGCGCGTGATATCTCTCCCTGCCAGAGTTAGTATTTTCCTCTCTAGCATTTATTTTGCTGGGGTGGTTCTTTTGCATTTGCATTTTGCATAGCATCCTCCCAAATGCGCAGCATTTCCATTTTGTATGGAGCATTACGCCATTTTCAAACATACGCATGTGAAAAATAAGCCAGGTTGTTACCTCTTCGCTTTCGAGCGTATCTCCCAGGTGATCGTTATCCCTGTCCGTGTGGTTTTCAGGCCCAGCGAACCGGACGCGTTTATTTCGCTCTCGGTTTTTGGTATTCCCTGGAGGTGTCGTCGAATTTCGGTTTTTGATATTCTATTCTCCAAGTCCGTACAGGTGTTCAGACCTCGACAGAAGATGTGTGATAGATGCGTTCATCTTATCATGTGATCCTCACCAGAGTTGCTTGTTCAAGTTTTCTCTTTCCCTAGGGGAGTGTCCTTGTGATGGTTATCAGGGATGGTTTTAGCTTCGTGTGGACCCGATCTTCGGGTTGTTTCTCGCTTTTATTTAGCGAATGCCTGGCGGCAAGGCCATATGTCCTGACCTTTGGGTTCAGTACTTGTTTGTGTTCAACAGAGGACTGGCGGCGATACCAGAGGCCTATCAACTTTGTGAATGTCTGGCGGCGATGCCAGGTGATTATCAGTTTCTTGCTTATCCGGTTTTTGGGTTTGTTACTCGCTTTTATTTAGCGATTGCTTGGCAGCGAGGCCAGATGCCCTTATCTTTGGATCCGATGCTTGGTGTATCCCTTGTGGTTGTCTAACGGCGATGTCAGGTTCTTTTACCATCTTAATAGCAATGTCTGACGGCGATGTTAGAGGTTTTCTATTAACTTTGAGATGTTCCGACTCGATGTCGAGGCCTGACGACGATGTCATGCTATCCTTTAGTCTGACGGCGAGGTCAAATGTTTTTGGTTACCTAACAGCGATGTCAGAGGTTATCAACTTGAGGTTTTTGGTTACTTGACGACGATGTCGAAGGTCACTGACTTGATGTCGAGGCTTGGCGGCGATGCCAGACATTTGTGGTTTTCTGACGGCGAGGTCAGATGTTCAGAATTTCTGGCGGCGATGTCAGAATTTTCGTTCCCCGCAGACCTTGTGTTTTCTGGCGGCGATGTCAGATGTGGTTGGTTTTTTGGCGGCGAGGTCAAATCTCCATCAATCTTATGTTTTCTGGCGGCGATGTCAGATGTGGTTGGTTTTTTGGCGGCAAGGTCAGATTTCAACCAATCTTGTGTTTTCTGGCGGCGATGTCAGATATGGTTGGTTTTTTGGCGGCAAGGTCAGATCTCCATCAATCTTGTGTTTTCTGGCGGCGATGTCAGATGTGGTTGGTTTTGAAATTCTGGTATGCAGATCACATGTGTTCCAAGAACATTGATCTCTGCTCAACAAGGATGAGGACAGACCATGGCCAATTTAAATTTCTTTAAATTGTCCCAATGTCATTACCAATGTCACGACCTTTGTTGTGACATCTGCAGTCTGTCATACTATTTATCTAACCATTTAAAGTACATAATTGTAAATGCAGAAAGATAAATAACACAGTAATTGTTCACCTAGTTCGGTATCAACAACACCTACATCTGGGGGCTACCAAGCCTGGGAGGAAATTCACTATTAGTAGAATCAATTCAAAGTCAAACCTCCAGTTTGCACTTCTCACTTAATCTCCATCCAATGACACTTCAGCCTAGAGACACTCTAGTACCTGAGTATACCCACTCACTCCCCCTCAATCATACAATAGTGATATCAAACAATTACATAAATCAGTATGAAGAGGCACTTCATACACACCTTGATCTTGCTTCACAACTTTGATCAAGGAACTCACACACTCTTGCTTCACATCTTTGAGTGAGACACAACCTAGAATTTACCTAACCAATGCAATCATCAACCAGACAATTGCTTGGATTACAAGTATTTCTAAACAGACTTTACACGTGAAGACTAGCCTTCTTCACTTACAAATATGTCTACCTCAATGTATAAAAAGATACAAAGGGTGACTTACACACAAGGGACTCTCAAACCTTACACTCTGGTTTTTCTTGATGTGAGTGCTTATTTTTCCCTTGCTTCTGCGCCTCCTTTTATAGCACTGCAGACTGGGCTTAGGCTGTGCAAAAGTAACAAATATTAGTTTTAATACAGTAAAACTAATTTCCACTATTCAAGGTGCTGTCAAATTAGGTCATGATACTGCCTAGAATCTCGTCTGAGATAACTAAGAGGTCATAACAGGTCTCCTGAAATTTAGCCTGAGATCTATTAGGTATCATAACAGAAAAACAAACCCAGCTCGTCTGATGTCATACGATCAATGTCATGACATTCAGTATGACATTCCGCTTTTACTCACTCTTAGCTGACCAGTTTGCTCTGCTGCACACTTCTGCAGAATCTTCATCATGATAGTCATGGTTTCTTCTAATCTTTTGCAGAATGACATTAGAAACAAGTATATTAAGGTTTCTAAAATATCTCCAAGTTCCTTTTATGAATACCAATACAATATGTTCTTATTCCTAATATATCTCCTTGACATATTTATTGATGAGGTATTTTCAACATGGTCTCATCAATCCAAACCAATTCTGTCAAGAGATATACACTAGCAGCTCCTTCAGCACACCTCACTCACCACCTGTGAGGAACTTCATCACAACTCAACCTGTTGTGGCTACTGCTAACACATAGCAGCTACTGCTGTACTAAACATTGATGACATCAGTTATGTCATCAGCTTCTGCTAGCTTCTTCTGCTTTCATGACCTTCAGTTCATCTATGACAGCAGTTCTGTCATCTGCTTCTGCTAGCTTCTTATGCTTTCATGACCTTCAGTTCATCTATGACAGCAGTTCTGTCATCTGCTCTTGTTAGCTCCTGTTGCACAAGATGTCAACACATGACATCAGTTTTGTTATCATCTCCTGCTAGCTCATGTTGCACCACTACTCCTGCTGTTTCTCACACATGACAGCAGTTCTGTCATGACAACAGATGGATGTCGTGATGGATGTCTCGACATTCAGCATGACATTCACCTTAACCACTCCACAGTAGTTCTTTCACCAGCTCCTGCTTGCTCCTTTAGCAATGTCATAACTATGGTAATGACATCCTGCTTAACATTAGTGCAGAGTCATGTTTTACCAAAATTTATCCAATCATAGAACCATGGAAAATTCTATATCATAGCACCATGGAACTAACAAACTCCCCCTTTGGCAAATTTTGGCTAAAACAACTTATCGGGGCATTCAACAGTAGTTTACACAAACTATCATGCTCCCTCTTGATAGTTGCATCCAGCATGGCAGCAACAATGCTTTTCCTCATCAGCAACAATAGTTTTTCCCAGCCTCACTTATCATGCTCCCCCTTGATAGTTGCAACAGATAAACAACACTTTACTCCCCCTTGGTGTTGCACCCTAAAATTTGCTCAACCTACTTCACTTGGTTTATGTTTCAATTGCATTGTCATTTGCATAAAAAGTAATGTACATAGTCTAATCATTTGCATAGCATAGCATAACAAGTCATCTGACAAGGGATCAAGTGCTATTTTTTTTCATCTCAAGGAATGTACTCAAGAGTCTCTTATCAAGATTCAAGCCTATTCAAATCACCAAGAAAGAAATTGAAGCTTTGGGAAGTTTAAAGGCCAAGCAGTGGGTTTCTCTCCTATCTTGAGGGTATGTGAAGATCATCAGAGAAGTTATGGGTTATGAATTGAGGGCATGGAAGACCTAGAGGGTCCTTTTGAAAGTAAGACAAGTCATTGGTGTGGTTACAAGAGCTACAGTTGAAGACAGTCAACTAGGGTGCCATCTGGGTCAACCCTGGGTCAACCCTAGGTCAAATGCTTGATTGAAGGGCATCAAGGCCTATTTGGAGGATGTGGGATTTATCATTTGATATGTGGATATAGATGCGGTGTTGTGCCAAGGAGAAATCAAAAGAAATCAAGAAGAAGAGAAGTTTCTAAATTAGGGTTTCTGTGTAAAATCCCCTAGTTTAGGTCAAACTTCCAAGCAAAGTAATTCAAAATGCAAGTCTCAAATGGATCCTTGGCCAACATGAAACTTGTAGAGTATCTCAAGAAATTTAATTTGAGTGGTGGAAGGCATCAAGGAGATTTGTAGAACTCAAGTTATGGTTCTTGCAAGTTACAGGTCCTCAGAGGCATCTGAAATTTGTCTGTGAAAGTTACTTGACTTCCAAGCAACTTTTGCCCCTTAAGGAGTTTTCAAATGGATTTGTGGCCAACATGAAAGTTGTTCCTCATAATCTTAGCTTTCTAGAAAGGTATGGTATGCCTCAATATGATTTGTGGAGCTCTACTTATGATCTTGGCAAGCCAGGGGCATTTTGGTCATTTGGAAGTTATAGGTCATTTCAAGCATAAGGCCATATCTCCTACTTCCAAGCTTCAAATGAAAAAATCTTCAACATCAAACTTGTTTAGAGTGATGTTTTAAGGCTATTAGGGAGGTCATGAGATGTTGAAAAGGCTCATATCAAAAAGTGATAAAAATGGCCTAAAAATGAGGCATAAGTTAATTCAAGTGAATTTGAAAAATGGAAATCCCAAGTTATAAGTCCAAACCATGTCATGTAATAGGTCATTTTGACTCCAAATGACATTCTAAGAACAATGGTTCAGCCACAATTTTTATTTGAGGCTTGGATCATAGGGCTACTTTGGAATTTGATTACTTGCATATTAAGGTACCAAACCAAAACAAGGAAAACTTAACAAGCACATTGGTTATGCATTGTATCTCATCCAAAATATCATGTGGGGATAAAATCAAGTTGGTTACCAAGGTTGCAAGGCATTTGGCATGAGATACCATGTGGTGAGAAATGAAAATTCAAAATACCATGACATGAAAAGATGAAGTTCTCATTAGATGATCCTAGATGGTTCTAGACTGTTCTAAACCATTCTATATAACCATTATGACTTGCTCAGATGCAAGGTTGGTGTTAATTGGTGTAGAGAAGAGAGATTAAGATTAAAATTCCTCCATTGCAAATCACATTCAAGCTCTTGATTCTTCTTCATTGCAATCCATTTTTTCTCCACAAGCCTTCTCCATACATCCTTCTGAGTGTGTTCATACTGAGTTGGAGCTCCATTGATGAAGATTTGAAGGTGTTCACATTGAATTTGCAAAGAAGCAATTACCATGGGATCTTGAAGTACAAGCTCTCTCCTCCAAATCTTTTGCAAACAGAAGAAGATTCACCATCCAAGGAGTGTTCTTGAAGAGTTTCAAGCCTTGAATTGAAGATCTACATCATCTACCATATCCAAGAACCAGGTTTGCAAAATCATTTCTACACCCTTATCTAGGCATGGCTAGGGTAATTTATTAGTGTAGACTTGTTAGAGACAATTAGGTGATCATTTTTGATGAGTTTGGGAGCAATTAGTGAAGTTTCATTAATGGAGATCAATTCTTGGATGAGCAAGATCGTGTGAAATAATGAGTGTTAATGCCAAATTAATAGCTGATTTTAATTAGTGTAATGTGAGGTTCATTCTGATGTAAAGAAATGATAGTTTGGTTGAAGTCGAAGGTTGATGATATTTTGAGATCCATGGAGTTTCACATTCGGTTTGGATAATAGAGAGTGTTTCAATGGAAACCAATGCCACAGTCGTATTCAGCGTGGAAAATGGATCAAGATCATGTTTTATTTTGTTAAAATTGATGCTAAAATGGAGGAGAACGAGTTGATGGAAGAGTTGTGCATGAGTTCTGTGTTTTCATGGGGTATCTGAAAACCCCAATCTCAAGGTTGAAGACGACTCACCAGCCGTTGGATACGCGCTTGACCAGTTGACTTGAGAATGATCCAATGGACGACGTTCAATTTGAATTGTGGAGGGAAGCCAGCGCGTATGAAACGCGGCGTTTCATTAAAACGCCATCCTGGGCTTAGTGAATCAATGCTATCCAGACCCCCTTTTCAAGCCCAATCCAATTTTGAACTACAATCCTCTTCTATTTGCACCGCGTTTTTTCTTTTTTCTTTTTGTTTTATTATTGTTTTTCTGATTAATACTGGGCCCAAGCGCTTTACTTTCTGCACCCCATACGCTGGGCCCAAGCATAAAATGAATTGCATCTTATTTCTTTCTGCACCCCATACGCTGGGCCCAAGCATAAAATGAATTGCATCTTATTTCTTTCTGCACCCCATGTCCATATTTCCATATTATTTTTTTCTCCATTTTATTCCAAATATTAGAAAATTCATATTAAATAGAAAAATCAATATTTTTTAATGGGAGTTTTTTCTCCCTTTTCATATTTTTGTCAAGAAAAATATAAAATGAAAATATTTTCCATATCATGCATTTTAATATTTTTTTGCATACTTTTACTTTTACTAGCTTTTTAATGCTTTTAAATTGATACCTTAATTTGTAGATTTTAGTTTAGGTAGTTCCCTTAGTATTTTTAGGTCAATATTTTTAGGTTAGTTAGATATATGTTTTAGGTTCCCCCTGGATTAATTCCATATTTTTGTGATGATTTTTAGGATAGTTTTGATTAGATAATTCTAGGTTGTGTAGAATTAGGTTAAACTTCAACATAGGTCCACAATAACTTTATATTTTGGGTTTTTTAGGACAAGTTAGGCTATGGGGCATATATGGGTATTAAGGGTAGGTTTAGTAGATCCCCTAGAAATAATATTAGAATTTTCCCTACTATATTAATATTTTTAGTACATTTTGCAATTGTATGCTGGTTTGGTGTGCCCTTTTGGGGTTTATTTTGTTTGTATGGGCTTATTGGGCTTTGCTTGGGGTGTGGGCTTGGTTTGAAGAGCATGATGATGAAGCATATTGAAGACAAAGTTGAAGTTGAAGATCAAAGCTTGATAAAGATGCTTGGCTTGCTTGAAGTTGTTTGAAGATCATAGGACCTAAGAGCTAGGTAGAGCTTTAGAATAGAAAATTTCTTCACAAATATGGATGGCTTCTGTTGCCTCCATTCTTCTCTATGATTCAAAGTCTCTCTTTGATACTCACCTCCTTCCTTTGGAAGGCTTAGTGACAGTATCTAGGAGATAGAACTTTTGAGAGAAACAATCTGTATTTTGTTAACAGTCTGTATGCCACCTTTGGTGGTCAACTGACTGTTTAACATCCCAAATCATCTTGTGAACTATTACTCATTTAGGAGAGCTTGCTTTGAAGAAACTTTGAAGATTGAAGATGAAGTCCCTTGCCTTGAAGACTGATAGAAGAAGGAGCTTGTGCTGTTTAGTTTTTGCTGTTTAGAGCTGTTGATGCATTGTTTGAGTTTCCTGACTGTATTGTTTGTTAATTGTCCCCTTGAGATTGAGGTGAAGCTGTTTCACTTCGCTCATTGTTTTCTAGGTTCGAGGTTGAGTGGGACTCCCTTGCCTCGCTTGTACTGCTGCATTCATGCATTTTACTGCTTTACTGTATATATGCTGTTTCATTTCCGTTTATTCCCTTAGGACCTCTGTTTCTCTCTGCGCAAGAGAGGAATATGACAGACATTAGGATTCTTATCCATGCATGATAACATTAGGGTAGATTTGATTCCTTTTTCAACCATAGGTTTTAGAGTTGCTGTTTCTCTTCTTTCTCAAAACAATCAGAAAAATACAATAAAAGGATAAACATCAATAAAAAACAGTTCTTGCGTAAAAGACTGTAAACCAATAAAAAAACGTCATTTTTGTCCGCTTGGACGCGTAATCAGGAGAAAACCCTTTTCAGAAGGAGATAAAAACAATCAAGACAGACTTGTGTCGTACGTGTCCCGAACTACGTTTGCTCTGATCTTTCATGCTGTATGAAAGTACGTAGGCATAGGATGCGATATCCTAGCGAGCAACCTTCCCCTCCTTTCCAGTAGGTAGGCGAACTACGTTGACTCTGATTTCTCATTCCAGACGGGAATACGTAGGCATAAAGTGCGATACTTTGCCGAGTCATTTTATTTTCTTTTAACCCCAGACCTGTAGAATAGATAGAATGACAATCCGTACCAGAAAACAAGCGTGGATCCCGTCGAGTACGACGGACGTGAGGGGTGCTAATATCTTCCCCTTGCGTAACCGACTCCCGAATCCAGGATTTGGTTGCGATGACCATTCCTTTCCCGTCTTTGCGTTAGGTTTACTCTGAGCGTTTCCTTTCCCTCTGTTGGGATAAATAACGCACGGTGGCGACTCTTCTGTTCAGCCGGCGCCGATTTTCGCAGTAGCGACAGCTGGCGACTCTGTTGGGGATCCAACGTCCCCTAAGCGAGTCAATCCTAACGCTTGTTTTCCCGTCGTGGGCTTTGTATGGATTTACATTTATGTCATTTACCTTCAGCACTATATTATTGATTATTGTTGTTTATTGGGTGTTGGGGCTCTATGATTGAGAGATAAGCCGGACCTGGGCTTGAGTGCACCTAGAATTAGAGTGGAAAGTAGCGGGCACGCACATGCTTTGCTTGTCCTAGTGTCCCGCAAAATTCACACTCAGACGAGGTTCTTCTGGTTGGCTTCTTGTCCCACCCTTTGGGTGGCATGGGTTGCTGGTTAGTTGGATTGTCGACTCTGGGGACCGATCAATTGGAAGTTGGCTAAGTGAGGCCTCTTCAGGATTTGATGATGCCACTCCTTCTGGGAATCGCATCATCAACCCTGAAAGTATGTGACACCGACGACCACATAGGATGCCGTACCATTGTCAGTTGCTAGGACACCTACTTGTGAGGGGGTTTGGGGCTATGCAGGTAACTAGACCTCCAGATACCGGTTTGTTTCTTGATTTGAGATTCAGGATATTTATGGACAGTTGAAGGGTCTATCAGAGACCAAGTGGAGTAGTGTGGGGGTCTATCAGAGACCCACTTGGAGTTATGTTATTGGATCTAGCAGAGACCAGGGTTGGAGCTTTGTATTGGGTCTGTCTAAGACCAGGGTTGAGGAATTCTGGATGATCTGATTGAGACTCATGATGTGGTTTGGGCTTCTCAGCCAGGGGGATGTGATCCCGTGTTTGCTGCATCTTGCATTACATTTGCATAAACATGTTTGCATCATATTGCATACCATTCTCCAGCTAGTCAGAGCTCTTATCCAGCCGTTGTTTTGATTCTGAGGGTGATTCTCCGGTGATTGTTCTGAGAAAGTGTTGATTGTTAGAAGACAACCAAGGGGTTGAAGCAGATTTGAGCAGAATCAAGTAGTGAAGTCAGTGGAAGGTTGTTGGTAGATGCCTTGTCGGGTTTCACTGTGACATCCAATCCCCTGTATGATTCTCTGCATGACGAAGAATCCCCGCAAGTGAACAACTTTATTGCAGCTCAACTTGTATAGCCTTCTGTTGAAGACCGAGATCTACATGAGCTGTTTGTTGCCCGAAGTGAGCGTTCTCCTTATGTTGATACCTCAGATTATCAAGGTGTTGTCTTCCCTGTACCGAATTCTCGAAGAGAGGTCCCGATAACCAAGACCGAAGACCCAAGAGCTCCTGAGTATGCTATAAGATTCTGAGCGTCGGAAGGAAAAGTTAAAGCCTTGAAAGTTAAAGATGCTGTTAACTTCAATGCTGCAGACATGTGTTTGGTTCCTGGCCTAGTGTTACCTCCGAAGTTGAGAGCACTGAGGTTTGAAAAGCACAGAGGAGATAGCTGTCCGAAGCAACATTTAGTGATGTTCTGCCGGAGAATGACTTCGTTTGTGCAAGACGACAAGCTAATGATTCACTGCTTCCAGGATAGTCTGACTGGGGCATCTTTGAGTTGGTATATGCAATAGAGAGCAATCAGATCCGATCATGGTGGGTTTAGCCAGAGCTTTGCTGAAGCAGTGCGATTATAATCTAGACGTGGCTCATAGTTGCATGCAGTTGCAAGAATTGTCTCAAAGGAGCGATGAACCTTTCAGGAAGTATGTTCAGAAATGGAGAGAATTTGCTGCCAGAGTGAAGCCACCGCTCCTAGACCGAGAGTTAATGAGCATGTTTGTACACTCCCTGGAGAGCCCGTACCTCGAAAGAATGCTTGGAGTTACGTCAAATAGTCAGGCTAGTGAAGCTGAGTCTCTTTATGACTGTCAGAATGAAGAAGGAGTTGTGATCAATGCAATCATGTCAGATGTTGGATATCCTCGAGATGGAGTGGTGAAATCTGTTGGATCAGTATCTCCTGTACCTTGTTATGTTGGACAGACCACTGTGCCTGGGGAACCCTATCAGGAACGTTATGTCACTTCTCTTGCAAATCAGCGAACTCGTGGCCGAGGTTATCGAAATCAGCGCCAAAATCAGAACAGACCTCGTGACAACTTGGAACGAAGGAATGCTCCTTCCCACCCAGTGCCTATGCCGTATAGCCAGATACTGCCATCTTTGATACAGAGTTCCTTAGTGGAACCTAAAGCTCTTAAGCCTGTTCCAGAGCCTTACCCTCCTGGGTACAATCCCCACGTCCAGTGTAGTTACCATGGCGGATCCCCGGGGCACTCAACTGAAGATTGCAAAGCTTTTCAGGCAAAAGTACAACAGTTGATCGACCGAGAGTACATTTCCTTTCCAGAAGGAGTTTTGTTTGTTCACGCCTACCTCTCAGCTGTCTGAGCTTGCAGATTCAGAGGGTTTATTTTCGAGAAGCCAGTGGTCCAGACAGGCGGGCACCCTCAGCATTGGCAGTCCTCAGGCTTTTTATTATTTGCATTTGTAGTTTCTTTTCTGTTAGTTACTACTTGTTGTTAAATATTGATTGTTTTCGAATGGTAATATTGATAAAGTGACTATGCATTTTTCTGAATTAATCATGTCGCTGTCGCTCATTTATTGCATTGCATTGACACTTGCATTTTATTTACTCCACTTTATCACTATGATTAGCAACGATTTGAGGGAGGATGATGAAACTGAATACTCATAACCGATGATCGTATGCTTTCAGATAAAACCTTGCCGATGACGTACAAGGCATTGTTTCAAATCCCCCAAACACTGGAGATATAAGGAGTTAGTCCTTTGTTAACCACTTCGAGCCGAGAAGTAGGAGTTTCTTTCGGACTTTTGAACCCTTACATCTTAACCCGGGGCAGGGTAGTTGTCAGTAGCTTGACCGAGCGTTCAAGTCTTACAGAGGAGTGTTTCCATTCGAAGACCAATAACAGTTATGCCTCTCAAGAGGCCGTACCTCGTCAACCACAGTGGCTAAACCTCACCAACCAGGAGTGAAACAGTTATAATCCTTTCGGAGCAATCAAGACAATCAGTGTCACACGACTGTGTTCCAAGAAAAAAAAAGAATAAGAAAGCCCGCTAAGTAAAAAGAAAAAGAAAAAGCTGGAAAGCTAATACTTAGGCAAAAATTAGGGCATCCCGCTGGACTTCAAAAGAAAAAATCGAAAAGAACTCAAAGGGAGTCAATCCAGGCAAAAGTTAGGGAATCGAAAGAACAAAAAGAAAGGATATAAAAAGAGAAATCCTCGAACAAGTCACAAAGTCGTGTATACAGACACCGAAAACGAAAAAGGAGTAACTGTCACTCCGAAAACCTTGTGAGTTTTCCTTAACGATGGTTCTCACCATTCAACAAACCTCTCGAAGAGGCGAGCGCTCGAGCCAGGTTAACTGAACTTTAGGATCGGAGATCATCACATAGAAGGGGTGGGTACAAAACATAATTTGAGCCAAATATCCTTTGTTTCACGAACCGTGAACCCGACCACGATACAACCCTTAAAAGACCTAATTGAGGCAGGGTTTATTCTGAAAGCGTATTACGATAAGGTTGAGTAACCTGAATCCTTCATGATTTGCTAATCATATCCTTGGTGTATTTTTTTCACTGATCAAATCAGCACTGCGTTTGAACTATTGGTTCATTCGCCACTCACAATCATGACACGTAAATGAGTGACAACACATTTTTTTTCAAAATTTGCATGAACACTGCATTAAAATTACCATTCGGGACTGAACAATTTTACTTGCAGGTTAGTAGTTGACAGGAAAGAAATTCCAACAGGGAATAATCGAACAGGATTGAATAATTCAACAGTCTGGAGCAGAATGGTGTATGTTGTGAAACCCTGTAAATCTGGGGCATGGACTTCCAGTGAGCTCGGAATCAATTAGTCTGAGGAAAAGTCCCGAAGCATCAGTTGATTATGGGGAAGTTTACTTGAGAATAAGTTGATCAGAAGCGAATCTTCTCGAGAGCCAATCAGGGGCAGCTATCCAGAATGCTATGTTTGATCAGGGCAGGTTAAGTCGCTCAACGCTCGTTCAAGGGCAAGTCACGATGTTGATAGTTGTTGAATTAAGGGAATCCTTTTGTCGTGCAAACACCGGGGTAAGCCATCGCAAGGTCGTATTGTAGCAAGGTGCTTTCGGTTCAGAGAGGGTTTTTCCGAGAACCAGATTAAGGCAAAGTCATTGCAGACAGGGGCATGCCATCCCAAGAGTGCAGGGATTATTCTTTATTCAAGAGGCGTTCGATTCGAAGTATCTCGCTGAAGTTCAGAATATTGGGTCAGTTCATATTAAACCGCCAGGGTACAGATTTTCAGACTATCCCACAGAGGTTCCTGCAGGCCGTGGCATAACAGAGGCGAAAGAATTGTTCTTCTCAGTGTCATCAGAGTTACTCAGAGCTACTTGAGCAGATTCAACCAATCTTCAAGTTTGAGACAAATATCGGGAAATCGTGACCCTTCTACTAGAAGCCGTGAATTCAGACAGGATATTGTCCAGCATCAGGCGTGTATGACCCACCACGGATGTATAGAAGTCCAACCATACGGGGCACGGTCGGTTATCCCCAGTAAAGTCATACGGTCGAGAATCAGTTAATCTGGAACATTTAGGTCGAGATTCGGCAAATCTCTCACAGCTATGGGCGCTGCTCCACGAATCAGTCAATCAGGGGCAAAAGATTATCACAAGACCGGGGCAGAACACCCTAAAAACAAAAGATGTTGTTGGGACATTCTTTTGGGGTTTGACGTGCAGAAACAGTTCAGATCTAACCGTCAGGGTACAAAGATCGAAGAGTCCCTTATCAGAAGGTTGGTGCCGATTCAGGGGCAAGGTATTGTGAGTAGAACTATGGATAGCCTTTCTTTTCCAGACGAAATGCTCGGACTGGGGCATGTTGGTATTTATGGGGCAAATTTCCGAGAAGGAATAGAGTTCATGTTGCCCTAACCAGAGACTTTTGATGAAAGACTTGATCACCGTGTGAAGTGAATCCCCAGGCGGGTCGCGCTTCATTCCTGGGAGCTGAGATGGCAATGTTCCTTATCAAAGAAGGATCAAATTCCCCAGCTAGTCGCAGCTTATCCAAAGGACATTCTTCAGCAAGGGCGTTTACCCTCAGCAGAATTGACGATTCCAAGATCGAAGGCTGTATTCAGACAGTGTGGTGTCCCCCAAAAGGATCCCCCATCCCGAGCAGAGTGGTTTAGCCTCAGAAGATTAATATTTCTAACTTGTGAGTTGTACCCAGACAGTCTACTCTTCCCAGTAGAGATTCCCCTCCCAGTAGGGTCATTTATTCTCCCCAACGGAGTCAGTTGATTTTTCCCAAGAGAGTCGTTTCGTCCTCAGCGGAGTTCTCTCTTTTCAGCAAGTGTTTTCCTTCCTCCCAGTGGAAATCAAAGGTTAAAGCTCTCCCCGACAGAGTTGGTTGTGTGTGTTGCACCCTAATTTTTGACCGTAAGACCCCACCTCTTTTTGCGTTTTTTTTTCCTATTATTCGACTTTATTTTAACATTTCCTTTTTTGCGACCATTATTATATTTATTCTATTATATTTATCATTATGTTATCTATTTCATTACTAACATTACTTCCACTCTTGAGCTACTAATCGGACCATTACATAGAAGACATTTGGAGATGAGGATGACAAGATCCAAAGTATTAGTAAGCGAAACAAGACAACTTATGGGGTTGATAAATCTACAACAATGCTTCGGGCCCAGTTCTGTCAAAATGCCAGTGGGATGTGTTGCACCCTAAAATTTGCCCAACCTTATTCACTTGGTTTATGTTTCAATATCATTAGCATTTGCATATAGAGTCATGTACATAGTCTAACCAGCTGCATAGCATAAGCATAGCAAGTCATCCAACAGGGGACCAATCATTATTCTCATCTCTAGAGACCTATCAAGAGGTTATTATCCAAATTCAATATCATTCAAGTCATCAGAAAGAATTTGAAAGCTGGGAAGTCAATGGATCAAGCAAGTGCATCCATCTCCTATCTGAGGGTCTCTGAGGATCAACAAAGAAATTGTGAGCTGGGGGATGAGCATGGGGAGTATATAGACATCTTGGAGTACTTAGAAAGTCATTTGGAGAAGGAGACAAGTCATTGGTATGGTCACAAGTATTGCAGTTGAAGACAGTCAACTAGGGTTTCATTTGGGGTCAACCCTGGGTCAACTCTAGGTCAATTGGTTGATTGAAAGGCATTGAGGTCTATTGAAGAGATGTGGGGTTTGTCATTTGACATGAAGAATAAGGATATGATGATATGCCAAGAAGAAATCAAGAGAAATCAAGGAGAAGAGGAGTTTCTAAATTAGGGTTTCTGTGTAAAATCCCTAATTTAGGTCAAATTTCCAAGCAAGATAAGTCAAAATGAAAGCTTCAAATGGATCCTTGGCCAACATGAAACTTGTAGAGGATCTCAAGACCTTTAATTTGAGTGGTGGAAGACATCAAGGAGATTCATAGAACTCAAGTTATGGTCCTTGCAAGTTACAGGTCATCTGAGGTATCTGAAATTTTGTCTGTGAAAGTGACTTGACTTCCAAGCTATTTTTACCCCTCAAGGAGATTTCAAATGAATTTCTGGTAAACATAAGAATTGTTCCTTATTGTCTTAGCTTTCTATAATGGTATAGTATGCCTTCATATTATTTGTGGAACTCTACTTATGGTCTTGGCAAGCAAAGGGTATTTTGGTCATCTGAGAATTACAGGTCATTTCAAGCCTATGCCCAAAACTCATACAAGGAAGCTTCAAATGGAAAACTTTACAACATCAAACTTGTTCCAAATGACATTTTGAGTCTATAAAAGTGACCATGAGAGATTGGAAAGATTCATAGCACAAGGTTTCAAAATTGTTGGATTTAATGAATAAAAATGGACTTAAAAATGAGATTTTTCATATTTTGACCAAATGAAGCAAAATTATAGGTCATTTTGAATGGAAAGATCATTTTAAGAACATTGGCTAAAGTGGAATTTTGAGGTTAGTGCAAATTTTAAGAGTTATTCATGGTTACTTGTAATGGAAGATACATAAACCAAATCCAAAGGAAAAAGTGCAAGGGAAGTTTCTCCAAGTTTCTAGGAGTTTCTAACCTCACCTATATATTGATATGAGATGGTTCATGCCATGGTTGGTGATTACAATTACTCAAAATCTCAAGTTTCACACACTTTCTCCAATTTGCAAAAGCATCTCAAACTCTCTCAAACCTTCACCAATTTCCATTTTTCTTGATTTGATCATCATCAATATCTTCTATGGATCACATTCAC
The DNA here is from genome assembly GCA_963859935.3 of Lathyrus sativus. Classification (NCBI taxonomy): domain Eukaryota; kingdom Viridiplantae; phylum Streptophyta; class Magnoliopsida; order Fabales; family Fabaceae; genus Lathyrus; species Lathyrus sativus. The sequence continues at coordinate 336,352,035 of OZ012735.1, forward strand.
ATCAGAGTTTGGTAGATTTGGGGAAGAAATCGTGCTGTTCAAGTTAATCCTCCAAGAAGCAAGATTTTGGTGATTGCAAGATTCAAGGAGATTGGACAAGATTCATTGCATACAGAATTCATAATCAAGCTCCTTAATCATTTTCCACTCATCACAAGCATCAGATTCAAGGATTTTAGCACCTGTTTTCAAGAAATTGCACCAGGTATGTTTTCCTTCGAATTAGATAGCATAGTGATCATGGCATAGGATTGTTAGTATATTAGAGACCTAGGTGGTTAGGTGATGATTTTCACAGAGTTTGGAGAAGTTTAATGGAGGTTGCTCACAGGGCACCAAATCTGTTAGGATTGATAACTCACGGTTTATGGCAAGATAATCCTAGATGAATGGCTCAGGTTGATTAGCATGGCTTGTAGATCATTTTAGGGTAAAAATTATGGAGAATTGAAGCAGTTGATATCAGGTGTTAATGGTGGATTCTATCTGTTCTACCTATCGGGTTCCATTATTGCTTGAGTTTTAGGAGAAGGTGTGGTTATGGCTGTGTAGAGGGAGAAATTTAGAGCAGCTTTGCTCTTTGGATCGAGGGCATCCATGGAGAATTGAGTGAGAACAGGACGGTTGAAGGTGTGTGCATGGTGATGGTTTCTGAAACCCTACGGTTTGCCCAAGGTTGAAGATGATGGAGGACCACACGATTGCTTGTTTGACCACGACTTTGTCCATCATCTAACGGCCACGATTTAATTGGAAAACGGAGGGAGAATTCAAACACCAAAATGCCCCGTTTCATTTAAGTTTCTGAATGGGCTTTGAATTTCATTGCTAATAACACCCTCCCAAGCGCAGGCCCAATGATTTTAAACTAGGAATTTTACTATCTGCACCGTTTGTACCTTTTTATTTTTTTGTTTGTTTCTGATTGCTTCCTGGGCCTTGCGTATCTTGCTACTGACACCCCCGCTGCCTGGCCCATCTCTTAATTTCAAATGATTTCTCTTACTCCCTGCACCCCTTTCCACTTTTAATTCATTTTATTTCTTCAAAAATATTAATTCTTTTAAAAATCATAATAAATCATAGACTTCATATTTTTTTATGATTCTTTTTGCATTAGTTTCTTCAAGATGTCTAGAAAATTATAAAAAATAAAAATTGCATTTTATTTTTTATTTGAAATTTTTCCCATATTTTCCAAATAAATGCCTATTTTAGGTGTTTCATTTCATACATGATTTTGTTAATTTTTGTTCTAATAGTTGCTTTAATATTTTTCACCCATTTCTTTTAGGTTGATTAGTAGATGAGATTAGCTTGTAGATGCGTTTTAGTTCCCATTTTTAGGAGTTAATTTTAGGTGTTTAGTTTAGGTGTGAATAACATGAATAAAATTAGGGTTTAAGTGATGACTTAGGTGAATTAGTTCATTTCCCTTAGGACTTAGAGATTGAATATGTTAGATGTGGGACTATAGGGACTATGGGTAGTTATTAGATCCCTTAGAAATCACTAGGGTTCCCCTACTGCTATTGGTATAATACTGTCTATATTTCTGTGACTGGTGTGGTGTGCCCTCTGGGGATTACTGTCTGTTTGTGTGGGTATTGGGATTGCTTTGGGATTGGGGGAGCTGAAGACTTGTGATGATGAAGCCATTGGAGATCCAGAGCTTGAAGACCAACTTCCAGAGTTGATGAGGAGATTCTTGCTAGTAGTTGTTGAGGAGACTAGGGTTTAGGAGCTAGGCAGAGCTCTAGATTAGAAAACTTGTTTCTCAAACATGGAATGCTTTGTTTGCATCCATCCTTTCCTTATGATTCAAAGTCTCTTTCAAATATCCACCTCCTTTCTTTGGAAGGATCAGTGAATGTATTTGAAAGATAGAACTTTTGAGGGAAAATTGTCTGTATAATGTTAACAGTTAATAAACCACCCTTGGTAGGTAATTGACTGTCTAACATTCATTCACTTCATCTGATTGACTGATATTCATCCTGGGGATTAGAGACTTGAAGAAAAGCCATTGCAGATGGAAGAATGATGATCAAAGACCTTGCTTGAAGGCCGTGGAGATGGTGAATGATGCTTGCTGAAGCTTGCAGCTGTTTGGAGATGACTTGAAGACAGAGGTTGATGCAGAGCTGCTGTGGCTGTTTATTTTTGCTGTTTATTTTCTGATGTATTTATTGGTTTTCCCTGACTGTATTGTTTGTTGTTTAACCTGTTGGGTTGAGAGTGAATTCTGTTCACTTTTGCCTATTGTTTTCTAGGTTCGAGGTTGAGTGGGACTCCCTTGCCTCGCTTGTATTGCTGCATCCATGCATTTTACTGTCTTACTGTATATATTTGATATTGTTTCTGTTTCCGTCTATTCCCTTAGGATCTCTGTTTCTCTCTGTGTAAGAGAGGAGCATGATAGACATTAGGTTTTAACCCATGCATGATAACAGTAGGTTAGTTTGATTCCCTTTGCAACCGTAGGTTAGAGTTCTGTCTCTTCTTTCTCAAAACAAACAGAAAAACACAATAAATATTTCAAACACAATAAAAGACACTTCTTCCATAAAAGAATTTGAACTCATCAAAACGTCATTTTTGTCCGCTTGGACCGGTAATCAGGAAAACCCTTTTTCAGAAGGAATAAAAACAACCAAGACAAGCCTGTGTCTTCCGTGGCCCGAACTACGTTTGCTCTGATCTTTCATGCTGTATGAAAGTACGTAGGCATAGGATGCGATATCCTAGCGAGCAACCTTCCCCTCCTTTCCCGTAGGTAGGCGAACTACGTTGACTCTGATTTCTCGTTCTATACGGGAATACGTAGGCATAAAGTGCGATACTTTGCCGAGTCATTTTATTTTCTTTTAACCCCTGACCTGTAGAATAGATAGAATAACAATCCGTACCCGAAAACAAGCGTGGATCCCGTCGAGTACGACGGACGTGAGGGGTGCTAATACCTTCCCCTTGCGTAACCGACTCCCAAATCCAGGATTTGGTTGCGATGACCATTCCTTTCCCCGTTTTGCGGTAGGTTTACCTCGAGCGTTTCCTTTTCCTCCTTTGGGATAAATAACGCACAGTGGCGACTCTTCTGTTCAGCCGGCGCCGATTTTCGCAGTAGCGACAGCTGGCGACTCTGCTGGGGATCCAACGTCCCCTGGCTGCTAAGGACTGCGATAGTCCCTTATGCATTTGGGATCCAACGTCCCTTAAGAGAGTCAATCCTAACGCTTGTTTTCCCGTCGAGGATTTTGTATGGATTTATATTTCTGACCTTTATTTTCAGCATTTTATATATTGATTATTATTGCTGTATTGGGGTGTGATGGGTGTTTCTATGATTGAGAGATAAGCCGGACCTGGGCTTGAGTGCACCTAGAATTAGAGTAGAAAGTAGTGGGCGCGTGCCGGCTTTGCTTGCATTAGTGTCTCATGAAATCTACACTCGGACGAGGTTCTTCTGGTTGGCTTCTTTTTCTACCCTTTGGGTCGAAGGGGTTGTTGGTCAGCTGAATTGTCGGCTCCAGGAACCGATCATTTGGAAGTTGGCTAAGTGAGGCCTCTTCAGGATCTGATGATGCCACTCCTTCTGGGAATCGTATCATCAACCCTGAAAGTCTGTGACGCCGACGACCGCATAGGATGCCATACCTTTGTCAGTTACTAGGACATCCACCTGTGAGAGGGTTTGGGGGTTATGCAGGTAACTAGACTTTCAGATACCGGTCATTTCTTGATCAGAGATCCTGGGTATTTACGGAAAGTTATGAGGTCTGTCAGAGACCATTTAGAGATGTGTTATGAGGTCTGTTAGAGACCAGTTGGATAGTTCTGAGGTCTGTCAGAGACCAGTTGGAGATGTGATTTGAGGTCTACCAGAGACCAGTTGGAGTTATGGTTTGAGGTCTGTCAGAGACCATTGTTGGAGCTTTGTTTTAGGTCTATCTGAGACCAGGGTTTGAGGACTTCTAGAGAGTCTATCTGAGACTTCTTGATACGGTTCAAGCTATTCAGCTACGGCAGTTGGTCCCTGTTGCATGTTATTTGCATTGCATTGTTTGCATACTCATTATCATTGCATCCCATTAACGTGTGTCTGTGCTGCTGGTGCATTTGCATATCCTCCGATTCTAGTGCCCAGACTTCTGAGTATTGATTATGGCTGGTTTGAGGAAAACAGTTGCGTATAAGCTGCCTTCACCTGACATTACTTCTTTGCTTGGTCTGATATCTATTGCCGATGAGGAGGTTAGAAGAAGCTTCAGAAAGAGTCATGGGAGATTACTGAGATTAGTCTGCAAGCCCACTACTGATGAGATGAACGGGCTGTACACCTTGATGCAGTTCTATGACCCCGCACTGAGATGTTTTACGTTTGCTGACTTCATTCTAGGGCCTACCATTGAGGAGTATGTGGAGTTTACTGAGCTACCAGTGCAGAACAAGGTCCCCTTTATTCACTCTACTGCTGAGCCCAAGTTGGAGGACTTGGCCAAAGCTTTGCATATGGACGCTGCAGAACTGTTAGTGACTTCGTGGCTTGGGGTTTCAGGTTTCTCTCTTGACTTCCTGGTTGGCAAGGCTCAGGAGTATGCCAAGAACGGATGTTGGGTGGTTTTCAATGCTATTTTGGCTCTATGCATTTATGGGATTGTGCTATTCCCTAACCTGCCCAATTTCGTAGACCTGGACGCTTTCCATCTATTCGCTGCCGGCAATCCAGTGCCAACGTTGATCGGAGACTTCTACCACTCATTGCACTACAAGAACGAAAACAGAAGGGGAAGGTTGTTTACTGCTGTGCTCCTTTGTTGAATATGTGGTTCAAGAGTCATCTTCCCATGAAGGGGTCTTTTGTGGAGAGTGCAACCACAGCTAGCTGGTCAGAGCGCCTGATGAGGCTATCTTCCGAAGACGTTGAATGGTTCGATAGAGATCTGCTGGGATCCGAGCTTATCTTCAGTTGTTCTGGGTACCCTAATGTCCCGCTGATAGGAAGAAAGGGGTGTATCAACTACAACCCATCCTTGTTGGTCTGTCAGTTCGGATATGCGCTGAAGAACCCACCAAAGGAGGAAGAAGTACAGGAATCTCTGTACTTCACCGGTGATTTGAAGGGGGAGTTATTAGCCAAGCTGCAGCATGCCTGGATGCGTATTAACCGAAGAGGAAAGCAGTTGTTAGGGAAGAATGACTGTCAGGCCTATGCACCTTACAGAGTTTGGATCCAGGAGAGAGCCAGTCAGTTGAGGATGCCATTTCCAGATGCACCAGTTCTTGTTCCTATTCCGGTAGCAGAGCCAACTACTGTTTCTAGGGAGGCCTACGAGCAAGTTGTGAAAGAAAAAGAAGCCTTGATGAAGATCAATGAAGGGTTAGAGAAAGAGCTAGCCCAAATACGCAGTGAGAAAAATAAGGCCGTGCATGCTTTCCAACAGCAGATTGAGCTAATGAACAGGTTAGGGGCTGAGTTGACTGAGGAAAGGAAGAAGCGCGAACGTCTGGGGCAAGAGTTCAGAAGCTCCCATGACATGCTTGAATCCAAGAAGAAAGCACTTGACATCGCTCACCGAGAGATCTCTTCTTGCAATAAGACCTGGAATGCCACGCTCACCAACAATAAGAAGAGGGAGGATAAGTTGAAGCAGCAAATTTCCGACCTCGAAGAGCAGTTGAAGTCCAGCGTCAAGAAGTGTGAAGAAGAAGTGATGACCCGGTATAGTCTCCAGAATGCACTAAACAAGGCCATCAAAGGCAGAGATGAAGCTGTGTCTCAGAAGCGAAAACTAGAGGATCACTTCGGAGAGGGGGCATGGGAAGAAACTGCCGAAGACGTGCGACGTGTTCTTAAGAAAAGAAACCAACTTGTGGAAGGGCTGCTTGCCCGACCGAGTCACCCGGAGACCAAGAAGTTGCTAGAAGAATACCAGACTTACGGGAGTGTTTGATCATTTCATGTAGTAGCTTGTATGCTTTATTTGCATAGTGCTAACCATCACCAGGATTGTTGGTTGAGGTCATGCCTTCTTGTTGTACTCTCAGTGATATTGTATTCTCGGCTTATTGGTTTCTCTGCAATATATGAGGCTTTCTGTGATTCAACTCCGATCTTTGTATTGCTTGCACTGGCACCTTCACACTAGAATCGGGGAATGAATTTCCCTAATGCACAGACACACATTGCATTGCATTCATATTCATATTGCATTACAGGTAATCTTTGGATGGTGTTTTATTTCCTGCTCTGTACCAGGTACTTTCAGGATTGCAGATCAGCACCCGCACCGCTATTCCACTCGCACCAACTGTCGAAGAATCATGGATCAAATGCAGAACGAGATGCAAGATGTGCGTGAGAAGCTAGCTCTCTTTATGCAGACCATGGAAGCTATTGCAAAAGGTCAGGAGAATTTGCAAGCCATGGTGCAACCTCTGTTGGCCCGAAATGCTGGTCACGGTAACGAGGATCATCAGTCTGTACGGGTCGATACTGTTCATGGAGATGGCACTCCCACGCCAGTGGCTCCACCTGTAGTCAATATACCTGCTGCTAATGTCAACAACGCTACTGCTGCTGGGAACGGTAACGTCGGAGTTGGGAACGAGACTGCTGTCCATAACGTTGGGCTTGGTGATGTCAACTTGGGTGATAATATGGGAGGCAACGGCTTTGGCAACGCTGGATTCGGGTTCAATGATCAGGGATTCGATAACGCTGGGAAATATGGTTTCAATGCTCAAGGCTTTGGGCAAGATGGTTATGGTGTGGCCAATCAGGGTTACGGAGGTTTCGGAAATGGAAACGGCGCTAGGTTAATGACTTTTGGGCCTGCTGGAGGTGTTCAGGGATACGGCAACCGAGGCCGAGGCCCGGTGATGAATCAAATTAGAACTGGCCGCAATAATGAATATGATGGGTATGGAGCTGGGAATGGTATGTGGCAAGAAGATCAGCAGGAGGACGCTTTCTCCGGTGGAGGCTTTGAAGGGCCGATGGATAACTCCCAGAAGATCAGAATGCTAGAAGAGCAGATGAGGGGGGTCTTGAACCAAAGTGCTGTGGGCTTGGACATGGCAACGATGGGTCTGGTACCTGGCTTGAGGGTGCCAATCAAATTCAAAGCCCCTACGTTTGATAAGTATAAAGGGGGCACATGTCCGAAAGTGCACGTGCGGGCTTATTACAGAAAGATGTCTGCATATTCAACTGATGAGAGAATGCTAATGCATTTCTTTCAAGATAGTTTGTCAGGCCCTTCCCTAGAGTGGTACATGGGGTTGGATCCAACTAATATCAAGACATGGAAGCAATTGGCAGAGGCATTTGTAGCTCACTACAAGTACAACAGTGACTTGGCACCCAACCGGGTCCAATTGGCAGGGTTGTCTCAGAAAAAGGATGAGAGCTTTAAAGAGTACGCGCAAAGATGGCGCGACATGGCTGCTAGGGTCCGTCCTCCTCTAGAAGACAAAGAAATGAATGACATGTTCGTCGGCACATTCACAGGCATGTTCCATGACAAGCTGTTTCATACATCTCTGGCCAGTTTCTCAGACTTAATTCTGATGGGAGAAAAGATTAAACGTAACATTAAGCAGGGAAAGTTCCAAATCGAGGAATCAACTGCATCTGGCAGTAATAGGAAGGCTTTTGGTGGGCGCCGTCAGGGCGAGGCAAGCGCAGTATTTGGAGGCCGAGGCCGAGGCCGAGGCAGGGGTCGAAACCAATATCATCAGCCGCAGCAGGTGGCGAGTGTTACTATTCCATATCAACAACAACCGTTTCAGCAGCAGCCGATGCAGCAGCAGCAGCAGCAGCCTCAGCAGGGTGCGCAGCAGGCTCAGCGAAGATTCTAGGGTGGTAAACCAAGAAGAGTGTTTGAGAAGCCTCCTTCAACGTATGCTGATCTGTTACAGACATTGTTGAGTTTGAACCTGGTAGAGAAGAGAACTCTGGCACCGATAACGGGAACTCTTCCGTATGGTTATGATGCAAGCAGGCACTGTGAGTTTCATTCTGGGGCTCCGGGCCACGATATAGAGGGTTGCCATGCTTTTAAGCACGTTGTGCAGGATCTTTTGGACAATCAGACTATCAATTTCGGAACGGCAGGTCCGAATATAGTGCAGAAACCCATGCCTAATCATGGGGCGAACGCCATTCTGACTGAGGAAGGGTTGAATCTGATTATGAATGTCGACGATTTAAAGACGCCGCTGAGCGAGATAAAAAGCAGATTGTTGCAAGAGGGTGTTTATCCAGGTTGTGACGAGTATTGCTTAGAATGCTGGACCCTAGTTGGGGGGTGTGATGATTTGAAGAAAGGCATCCAGGCTTTAATTGATGGAGGCACATTGCAGTTTGACCAAGCAGCAGCTGAAGAGCCTGCAGGGGCAGTAGCAGATGATCAGAGTGATGTGGCCACTGTAACGATTCCTCGAAAGACAATCACTATTGCAGCACCGGTCCAGCGACCACCGATCACCATAACTAAGGCCGGACCGATCCCGTACGAGAATACAAAAGCAGTCCCATGGTCATATGGGTTGGAGGTGTATTGTGACGGGATAAAGATTGATGTTAATAAGCATCCAGCCGAGACTGTAGACAACGTTGTTGGTTCAGGAGGTATGACAAGGAGTGGTAGGATCTTCATATCGCCTGAAGTGGAGGCCGAAAGACTAGCGAAGGGAAAAGGGAAGATGGTTGAGAATGTCCCAGTGCAAGCCAGCGAAAAAGAAGCATCAGCGTCGAAAGACGTAGAAGAGTTCATGCGCTTGATTCGAAAAAGTGATTATAAGATTGTGGAGCATCTGCAACAGACGCCGTCCAAAATATCCATCTTGTCATTGCTCTTGTGTTCGGAAGCTCACAGAAATGCTTTGTTGAAAGTCCTGGATACTTCTTTTGTACCCCAAGACGTCTCTGTAAATCAGCTGGAAGGAGTATTGGCACATGTGAATGCAGGCCACAACTTAGGCTTTACTGACTTTGATTTGACCCCTAAAGGGAGGGATCATAATATGGCGCTACACATATCTGTCGAATGTAGAGGATCAGTAATGTCGCATGTATTGGTCGACACCGAATCGTCTCTGAATGTGATGCCTAAGAAAGCGATGATGAAGCTGGATGTCAGAGGAATCCTGTGCACGCCCAGTGACTTGGTAGTTAGAGCATTTGATGGCACGCGGAGAACAGTCTTTGGATCGATAACATTGCCCCTGCAAGTAGGGCCGGAGGTGTTTGCAACTGAGTTTTATATCATGGATATACAGCCTGCGTACAGCTGCTTGCTTGGAAGACCTTGGATTCATGGGGCTGGGGCAGTCACGTCTACCCTGCACCAGAAGTTGAAATATATGGTCGGAGACAGCGTAGTCACGGTATGCGGAGAAGAAGACATCCTGGTCAGCCATCTGTCGTCATTTAAATAGGTGGAGGTCGATGGAGAGATCCACGAAACACCTTGCCAGGTATTTGAAGGTTTGCGTATCAAGGACAAAGGTCCCGGGCCGAGCAAAGTATCGGAGGTAGCCGTCTCGTCGTATAAAGAAGCTCAAGCCCTGGTGGAGGCAGGAGAAGCAAAGGGCTGGGGCAAAGTGCTGGATATTCCTGTAAAGATGGACCGGTTTGGGCTGGGATACCAACTGTCGTCGTCAACACCCGCTGTGAGACCACCCCATTTCAGAGGGCCAATAACCATCTCTGCCAGTGGAGTTTGTCATGAAGCCATCAACGCTGCTTCGGAGTCTGACGAAGGAGACAGCGACTGTGATATGGATGCCTGGATTCAGCCAAGCACGCCAGGACAGGGACTGTGCAACTGGTCTATTCAGGAGCTTGTTCCTGTGACTCTTAAACAGTAATGCTTTGCTTTATTAATTGTTGAATAATCTGATGTCTTGCCCGGGGCATCAGGATTTGCTTAGGGCTGTGTTGTTATAAACATTGCGCGTTAATCATTAAATAAATGGCGTTTTTTCATGTGCAAATACTGTAATCTCTGTCTTTCTTGTTTTGTATTTTTCAATAAAATGGCAACGTGGTTATTCGCTTTATACGCATTTTGAAGCACTTAACCCTTCCTTTTGCAGGATAACATTTTCAGATGACATCCTTGAACCACCTATGACTTGTCCCGACTTTGAGCACTCGGTATTTCAGGCCGAAGAAGAGGTTGTTGAAGATAGTGACGTTCCTGAAGAACTGTCTTGGTTGGTGAAGCAAGAGGAAAGAGTCATTATGCCTCACGAAGAGGTCATCGAAATTATCAACTTGGGGTCGGAAGGGGTTGAGAAGAACATTCGTATCGGAGCCGCATTGCAGAGCGATATCAAGCGAAGACTGGTCGAAATGCTCCGAGAGTATAGTGATGTATTCGCTTGGTCGTATGAAGATATGCCAGGGCTCGATACAGATATGGTTGTGCACCGTCTGCCACTGAAAGAAGAATGCCCGCCGGTCAAACAAAAGCTTCACAGAACCCGACCAGATATGGCAGTGAAGATCAAAGAGGAAGTTCAAAAACAGTGGGACGCTGGTTTCCTGGCTGTGACAAAATATCCCTCATGGGTTGCTAACATCGTACCCGTGCCAAAGAAAGATGGCAAGGTCCGGATGTGCGTGGATTACAGAGATTTGAATAAGGCAGGCCCAAAAGACGATTTTCTGCTTCCTCATATCGACGTGCTAGTTGATAATACCGCTCAATACTCCGTATTCTCCTTCATGGATGGCTTTTCAGGCTATAATCAGATTAAAATGGCACCAGAGGATATGGAGAAGACCACTTTCATAACACCTTGGGGAACATTTTGCTACAAAGTGATGCCCTTTGGTTTGAAAAATGCTGGGGCAACATATCAGCGGGCTATGACGACTCTTTTTCATGATATGATGCATAAAGAGATCGAAGTTTATGTTGACGATATGATTGCCAAATCCCAGACGGAGGAAGAGCATCTGGTGAATCTGCTGAAGTTATTTAAAAGGCTTAGGAAGTTCAGGCTGAGACTGAACCCTAACAAATGCACCTTCGGGGTAAGATCGGGGAAGCTGCTGGGGTTTATCGTAAGCAAAAGAGGAATAGAGGTCGATCCTGCCAAAATAAAAGCGATTCAAGAAATGCCGACGCCTAAAACAGAGAAAGAGGTGCGCGGGTTTTTAGGGAGATTGAACTACATCGCCCGGTTCATATCTCACCTAACTGCTACGTGTGAACCATTATTCAAGCTATTGAAGAAAGATCAAGCTGTAACGCGGAACGAAAATTGTCAAAAGGCGTTCGATAAAATAAAGCAGTATCTGCAGGAGCCTCCTATTTTGATACCCCCAGTGGCAGGTAGACCCTTGATTATGTATTTGACAGTTCTTGAGGGAAGCATGGGTTGTGTTCTCAGTCAACACGACGAGACAGGGAGAAAAGAGCATGCGATCTACTACTTGAGTAAGAAATTTACAGATTACGAATCTCGATACTCAATGCTGGAGAAAACTTGTTGCGCGCTAGCTTGGGCCGCCAAGCGTTTGAGGCAATACATGCTGAATCATACAACCATGCTCATCTCGAAGATGGATCCTATCAAATATGTATTCGAAAAGCAGGCGTTATCAGGGAGAATTGCCCGTTGGCAGATGGTCTTGACTGAATATGACATCCAATACGTCTCGCAAAAGGCTATAAAGGGGAGCGTACTGTCTGAGTACTTGGCTGAGCAGCCAATTGATGATTACCAAGCGATGAGGTTTGATTTTCCTGACGAGGATATCATGTACCTAAAGATGAAAGATTGTGAAGAGCCGTTGCCAGACGAAGGGCCAGAGTTGGGTTCCAAATGGAAGATGATATTTGACGGAGCTGTGAACGCTTACGGTAGCGGAATAGGGGCAATCATCACTACGCCACACGGGTCGCACATCCCGTTTACTGCCCGATTGACCTTTGCCGTTACCAACAATGAGGCCGAATACGAAGCTTGTATAATGGGGCTTGAAGAAGCCATTGATTTGCGAATCAAGAATTTAGACGTATACGGAGACTCAGCTCTGGTGGTGAATCAAATCAAAGGAGAATGGGAGACACGTCAGCCCAACTTGATACATTACATGAACTATGCAAGGAGATTGTTGCCTTTCTTCGACAAGGTTGAGTTGCATCATGTGCCGCGGGCTGAGAATCAAATGGCTGACGCCCTGGCCACTTTGTCTTCCATGTACAAAGTCAACTTCTGGAACGAGGCTCCCCGAATCATTATCTCTCGGTTGGACAGACCAGCTTTCGTATTTGCTATTGATGAGGCATCCGATGACAAGCCGTGGTATTTTGATATCCTTAATTTCCTGAAGAACAAAGAGTATCCGGCTGGGGCATCCAGTCAAGATCAGAAGACTCTCAGGAGATTAGCGGGTAATTTCTATTTGAATCCAGATGGGGTCTTATACAGAAGAAACCACGATTTGGTGCTATTGCGTTGCGTAGACGAAAGAGAAGCGAAGATGCTCATGGAGGAAATACACGAAGGTACCTTTGGTACGCATGCTGGTGGACATGCTATGACGAGAAAGCTGCTGCGGGCAGGTTATATTTGGCTGACGATGGAGACTGACTATTTCAAGTTCGCAAGGAAGTGCCACAAGTGCCAAATCTATGCTGATAAGATTCATGTGCCTCTGAGTCCTCTAAATGTGATGTCATCGCCATGGCCATTCTCAATGTGGGGAATCGATATGATTGGAAAGATCGAGCCGACAACTTCTAATGGGCACCGATTCATTCTAGTAGCGATCGATTATTTCACCAAGTGGGTAGAGGCGGCGTCTTACGCAAATGTAACGAAGCAAGTGGTGGCCAGATTCATCAAGAGAGATATCATTTACCGATATGGGATCCCCGAGCGGATAATCACTGACAACGGTTCAAACCTGAACAACAAAATGATGAAGGAGCTCTGTCAGAATTTTAAGATCGAACATCACAACTCCTCCCCTTACCGACCCAAGATGAATGGCGCTGTTGAAGCGGCCAATAAGAATATTAAGAAGATCGTTCAGAAGATGGTGGTGACCTATAAAGATTGGCATGAGATGCTACCTTTCGCTTTGCACGGTTATCGTACGACAGTATGCACATCAACCGGGGCAACTCCGTTCTCGCTAGTATACGGAATGGATGCAGTGCTACCATTGGAAGTTGAGATCCCTTCTCTCAGGGTATTGCGAGACGTTCAACTAGACGAGGCAGAATGGGTGAAAGACAGGTTGAACCAATTGAGTTTAATGGATGAGAAGAGGCTAGCTTCTCTAGCATACGGTCGTTTGTACCAGAGCCGAATGAAGAAAGCATATGATAAGAAGATACATCCGCGGAGCTTTCAGACGGGCGACCTGGTGCTGAAAAGGATTCTCCCGCCGCAGGAAGATCACAGGGGCAAGTGGACCCCCAACTACGAAGGGCCATACGTTGTCAGAAAAGTCTTTTCAGGAGGAGCGTTATTGTTGTCCAATATGGACGGTGAAGACTTTACGTCGCCTGTGAATTCGGACGCAGTTAAAAAATACTTTGCTTAAAATAGACCCGCTGGACAAAAAAAGAGAGTCCAGGCAAAAATGGGGCATCCTGGCGAACCAAAAACAGAATGAAAGGTTCGGGCAAAAGTTAGGGATAAAGTTGAAAAAATGTACACCCGCGAAGTTGAAAACCTACACTGGGCGGCTTCGGCAAAAAGGGGTATCCCGGTGAACTGAAAACCCGTAAAGGGCGGTTCACGCAAAAGTTAGGGATTTGAAAAGCAAATGACTGCGGTCCAAATTTGATACTACAGTGAGCATCAGTGCGGGAGAATATACCTGAGGGGTCGATTATCAGTTGCAATCTCGTCGTATGTGTGAATACCAGGAAAGCATTAGAGTCGGATGAGTCATAGGAGGATCAGTTTGTGGTGTTCGTCTGCATCCCGTTGCCGACATGTGTACAAAATTTAATTTGTCAAAATATTTATGCTTCTTGTGCATACTTGTATATCTGCTTTGTGTAGCTTCCTCTTTTCAGGAGTTACATCCCATGTATAAAAAAAAACTCCGCCCATTCAGGGGCCCAATCAATGAAATATGTTATTCAGTACTTGATGCTGGTTCTTTACTGTTTTGTGCATGATAAAACGCCTAAGTTTATTGAAACTAGCATGTGTATAACATCACTGGCCCTTGCCAATAATTGCTAAAGCTTTGAATTAACTGAAAATAACGTCACTAACCTGAATCGATTTGGTTGTATAGGCTTGTCTTGTCTTGTTTGTTTTGTTGCAGGTTTCATAGCCGTACGAGGAAGATAATCAAAAGGTTGCAATAACGAAAGACTCGACCCCCACGCAGGTCATGCATGTTCTTCCGGAAGAAGGATAGAATTCCCCAGCCGGTCGTAGCTTATCCAGAGGGCATGCTCCAGCAAAGTCATCTATCCTCAGCAGAATTGACGATTCCATAATCGTAGGCTGTGTTCAGACAGTGTGGTGTTCCCCCGAAGGATTCCTTATCTCGAGCAGAGTGGTTTAGCCTCAGAAGGTTAATATCTGTGATCTGTATTCGGGCAAGTTCACCTTTCCCCGCAGGGTCAGTTACTCTCCCCTAGCGGAGTCAGCGGATTTTTTCCCAAGAGAATCATCCCATCCCCAGTGGAGTTCTCTTTCCAATCAGTGTCTTCATTTCTCCCAGTGGAACTCGAAGATTAAGGCTCTCCCCGGAAGAGTTGGTGTGGGTCCTGGCATTTATTTTGTCAGAATGCCGTGTGATATCAGTTCACTCTCCAGCAGAAGCGCATCTGGTATTCCCCAGCAGGGTGTTACTTCAGCGAGGTGTTTGGTTTTAGATTCCCAATTTCCCAGCAGAGGTGACTTCACTCTTCCAGCATTTGTTTTGCTGGAACAATTTTGTAGCATCTGGCTATCCCCAGCGGAATCAGCAGTGTCTTCAGCATTTATTTTGCCGGAGCAGTTCCTGTATCCCAGCAGTTCTAGTCTGCATCGGCATCGACATATAGTGTCACACTTGCATCCACCCAAACAAAAACGCATAACATTTCCATGTCGAATAGAGCATTGCATCGTTGTCAAACACACACATTTTTGAAACATAAACCAGGATGGCTAACCTTTTGTATTGTTCCTTTTGCAGGTAGAGAGAGCCCTCGCTCAGGTGAATCAATAGACATTCGAAGTCTCGGCATGAGGCATTCAACGAATTGTCATCTTTGGCACTACTCCCCGCAGAGTTATCAGGATAAGTTTCTCTTTGTCCCCAAGCAGAGTTACTTATTTCCCCGCCAGGGTTTCTTGTTGGAGTTTCTCTAGTCCGATCAGCGGATTATTTCCTTCAAAGTTGTTGTTACGTCAACATTAAAAGGTTTCATGAACCAGAATTCCAGAGACTACCGCCGGTTATCAGAACGGGTGTCCGGAAGTTTGATTTCCAAATATCCCCAGTAGAGTCAGCCTCAAAGTTGCTGTAACGTCAGTGATAAGAAGTTGGCAGACCAGTGGAAGGATGAATCCTAACGTGGATGGGTTTATTGACAGGTTTTGCGCTAAGAGAAGTGGGGTGTCCTGACGTGGGCATTTCCTCAGTTTGACGATATGTGTTAGTCCTAACGTGGATGGATTTGATTTCTTGGTATTAATCGAAGGTGGAGTCCTGACGTGGACGAAGTTGGTTACTCTTCGTATTGGTGTCCTGACGTGGACCATTCACTTCCAGCAGATAGCTTTATTCGCAATGGTGAAATGTGCGTCCTGACGTGGACAATTTTATAGTTCTTCGTGATGAAAAGATACGAGAGTCCTAACGCGAACAAATTTATCCTTCTTCGTGTTGTCGGCAAAGTATGGGAGTCCTGACGTGGACAAAGTCTTATTTCCCTAGCAAGTCGAAGACGCGCAAGTCCTGACGTGGACAGGTTCTAGTACTTCAGCAGGTTGAGATATGGGTCCTAACGTGGACAAGTTTTATTTTCTCAGTAAGTCAAGAGGCGAGTCCTGACGTGGACAAATCAAGACGAAACGTGAGTCCTGACGTGGACAGGGCTATTCCTTACGTGGAAAGAGAAGTTGTTTCCTTACGTGGAAAAATTTAGTCCTGATGTGGACAGATCAAGTTATTCCTAACATGGAAAGATGGTGATTCCTTACGTGGAACGAAGTTGATTCCTACCGTGGAAAAAGTTGTATTCCTAACGTGGAACGAAGTTGATTCCTAACGTGGAAAGAAGTTGTTTCCTTACGTGGAAAAGTTTGTATTCCTTATGAAGAAAGAGGTGATCCTTACGTGGAAAGATGGGTCCTAACGTGGATGATGTACTCCTTACATGGAAAAAGAAATATTCCTAACGCGGAAAGAAGATTGTATTCCTTACGGGGAAAGGTGATGATTCCTTACGTGGAAAGATTGAGTCCTTACGCGGACATATCAAGATTGATTCCTGACGTGGAAAGAAAGAGATTATTCCTGACGTGGAAGAGTTTAGTCCTGACGCGGACATGTCAAGAAGTGTAGTCCTGACGCGGACAGATCCAGACGAAGTCTTATTCCTTACGTGGAAGAGAAAGATGTCATTCCTAACGTGGAAATGTTATTCCTGACGAGGAGGTGTTGTTCCTAACGTGGATGGTGTTATTCCTAACGTAGAACGGTTATTCCTTATGAGGGAGGGTGAGTCCTAACGGAGACAATGTTATGCCTAACGTGGACAAGAGTTCACTCCTAACGTGGACGATTTATTCCTGATGAAATGAAGACGAATCATCCCCAGCACGGTCGCACGAGATTAGTGGGTTGCCGTAACAGTCAGATTCTGCTGATGAATGTCGTTCCCCAAGCAGGAGCGCAGTTTATTCTGCGTTTGGTAAATTTTTGGGTTCTTAGTATTCAACCGTCTCGTACCGCGAATGTCTGAAGGCTCCGGGCTATTCACCCAATCGGGTCCAAGTCGCTTGAATAGGGGCAGCTGTTGCACCCTAAAATTTGCCCAACCTTATTCACTTGGTTTATGTTTCAATATCATTAGCATTTGCATATAGAGTCATGTATATAGTCTAACCAGCTGCATAGCATAAGCATAGCAAGTCATCCAACAGGGGACCAATCATTATTCTCATCTCTAGAGACCTATCAAGAGGTTATTATCCAAATTCAATATCATTCAAGTCATCAGAAAGAATTTGAAAGCTGGGAAGTCAATGGATCAAGCAAGTGCATCCATCTCCTATCTGAGGGTCTCTGAGGATCAACAAAGAAATTGTGAGCTGGGGGATGAGCATGGGGAGTATCTAGACATCTTGGAGTACTTAGAAAGTCATTTGGAGAAGGAGACAAGTCATTGGTATGGTCACAAGTATTGCAGTTGAAGACAATCAACTAGGGTTTCATTTGGGGTCAACCCTGGGTCAACTCTAGGTCAATTGATTGATTGAAAGGCATTGAGGTCTATTGAAGAGATGTGGGGTTTGTCATTTGACATGAATAATAAGGATATGATGATATGCCAAGAAGAAATCAAGAGAAATCAAGGAGAAGAGGAGTTTCTAAATTAGGGTTTCTGTGTAAAATCCCCTAATTTAGGTCAAATTTCCAAGCAAGTTAAGTCAAAATGCAAGCTTCAAATGGATCCTTGGCCAACATGAAACTTGTAGAGGATCTCAAGACCTTTAATTTTAGTGGTGGAAGACATCAAGGAGATTCATAGAACTCAAGTTATGGTCCTTGCAAGTTACAGGTCATCTGAGGTATCTGAAATTTTGTCTGTGAAAGTGACTTGACTTCCAAGCTATTTTTACCCCTCAAGGAGATTTCAAATGAATTTCTGGTCAACATAAGAATTGTTACTTATTGTCTTAGCTTTCTATAATGGTATAGTATGACTTCATATGATTTGTGGAACTCTACTTATGGTCTTGGCAAGCAAAGGGTATTTTGGTCATCTGAGAATTACAGGTCATTTCAAGCCTATGCCCAAAACTCATACAAGGAAGCTTCAAATGGAAAACTTTACAACATCAAACTTGTTCCAAATGACATTTTGAGTCTATAAAAGTGACCATGAGAGATTGGAAAGATTCATAGCACAAGGTTTCAAAATTGTTGGATTTAATGAATAAAAATGGACTTAAAAATGAGATTTTTCATATTTTGACCAAATGAAGCAAAATTATAGGTCATTTTGAATGGAAAGATCATTTTAAGAACATTGGCTAAAGTGGAATTTTGAGGTTAGTGCAAATTTTAAGAGTTATTCATGGTTACTTGTAATGGAAGATACATAAACCAAATCCAAAGGAAAAAGTGCAAGGGAAGTTTCTCCAAGTTTCTAGGAGTTTCTAACCTCACCTATATATTGATATGAGATGGTTCATGCCATGGTTGGTGATTACAATTACTCAAAATCTCAAGTTTCACACACTTTCTCCAATTTGCAAAAGCATCTCAAACTCTCTCAAACCTTCACCAATTTCCATTTTTCTTGATTTGATCATCATCAATATCTTCTATGGATCACATTCACATCAGAGTTTGGTAGATTTGGGGAAGAAATCGTGCTGTTCAAGTTAATCCTCCAAGAAGCAAG
Organism: Lathyrus sativus; assembly: GCA_963859935.3. Taxonomy (NCBI): domain Eukaryota; kingdom Viridiplantae; phylum Streptophyta; class Magnoliopsida; order Fabales; family Fabaceae; genus Lathyrus; species Lathyrus sativus. The sequence goes on from OZ012735.1 coordinate 336,370,655, forward strand.
ATTTTGGTGATTGCAAGATTCAAGGAGATTGGACAAGATTCATTGCATACAGAATTCATAATCAAGCTCCTTAATCATTTTCCACTCATCACAAGCATCAGATTCAAGGATTTTAGCACCTGTTTTCAAGAAATTGCACCAGGTATGTTTTCCTTCGAATTAGATAGCATAGTGATCATGGCATAGGATTGTTAGTATATTAGAGACCTAGGTGGTTAGGTGATGATTTTCACAGAGTTTGGAGAAGTTTAATGGAGGTTGCTCACAGGGCACCAAATCTGTTAGGATTGATAACTCACGGTTTATGGCAAGATAATCCTAGATGAATGGCTCAGGTTGATTAGCATGGCTTGTAGATCATTTTAGGGTAAAAATTATGGAGAATTGAAGCAGTTGATATCAGGTGTTAATGGTGGATTCTATCTGTTCTACCTATCGGGTTCCATTATTGCTTGAGTTTTAGGAGAAGGTGTGGTTATGGCTGTGTAGAGGGAGAAATTTAGAGCAACTTTGCTCTTTGGATTGAGGGCATCCATGGAGAATTGAGTGAGAACAGGACGGTTGAAGGTGTGTGCATGGTGATGATTTCTGAAACCCTAGGGTTTGCCCAAGGTTGAAGATGATGGAGGACCACACGATTGCTTGTTTGACCACGACTTTGTCCATCATCTAACGGCCACGATTTAATTGGAAAACGGAGGGAGAATTCAAACACCAAAACGCCCCGTTTCATTTAAGTTTCTGAATGGGCTTTGAATTTCATTGCTAATAACACCCTCCCAAGCGCAGGCCCAATGATTTTAAACTGGGAATTTTACTATCTGCACCGTTTGTACCTTTTTATTTTTTTGTTTGTTTCTGATTGCTTCCTGGGCCTTGCGTATCTTGCTACTGACACCCCCGCTGCCTGACCCATCTCTTAATTTCAAATGATTTCTCTTACTCCCTGCACCCCTTTCCACTTTTAATTCATTTTATTTCTTCAAAAATATTAATTCTTTTAAAAATCATAATAAATCATAAACTTCATATTTTTTGATGATTCTTTTTGCATTAGTTTCTTCAAGATGTCTATAAAATTATAAAAAATAAAAATTTCATTTTATTTTTTATTTGATATTTTTCCCATATTTTCCAAATAAATGCCTATTTTAGGTGTTTCATTTCATACATGATTTTGTTAATTTTTGTTCTAATAGTTGCTTTAATATTTTTCACCCATTTCTTTTAGGTTTATTAGTAGATGAGATTAGCTTGTAGATGCGTTTTAGTTCCCATTTTTAGGAGTTAATTTTAGGTGTTTAGTTTAGGTGTGAATAACATGAATAAAATTAGGGTTTAAGTGATGACTTAGGTGAATTAGTTCATTTCCCTTAGGACTTAGAGATTGAATATGTTAGATGTGGGACTATAGGGACTATGGGTAGTTATTAGATCCCTTAGAAATCACTAGGGTTCCCCTACTGCTATTGGTATAATACTGTCTATATTTCTGTGACTGGTGTGGTGTGCCCTCTGGGGATTACTGTCTGTTTGTGTGGGTATTGGGATTGCTTTGGGATTGGGGAAGCTGAAGACTTGTGATGATGAAGCCATTGGAGATCCAGAGCTTGAAGACCAACTTCCAGAGTTGATGAGGAGATTCTTGCTAGTAGTTGTTGAGGAGACTAGGGTTTAGGAGCTAGGCAGAGCTCTAGATTAGAAAACTTGTTTCTCAAACATGGAATGCTTTGTCTGCATCCATCCTTTCCTTATGATTCAAAGTCTCTTTCAAATATCCACCTCCTTCCTTTGGAAGGATCAGTGAATGTATTTGAAAGATAGAACTTTTGAGGGAAAATTGTCTGTATAACGTTAACAGTTAATAAACCACCCTTGGTAGGTAGTTGACTGTCTAACATTCATTCACTTCATCTGATTGACTGATATTCATCCTGGGGATTAGAGACTTGAAGAAAAGCCATTGAAGATGGAAGACTGATGATCAAAGACCTTGCTTGAAGGCTGTGGAGATGGTGAGTGATGCTTGCTGAAGCTTGCAGCTGTTTGGAGATGACTTGAAGACAGAGGTTGATGCAGAGCTGCTGTGGCTGTTTATTTTTGCTGTTTATTTTCTGATGTATTGATTGGTTTTCCCGGACTGTATTGTTTGCTGTTTAACCTGTTGGGTTGAGAGTGAATTCTGTTCACTTTTGCCTATTGTTTTCTAGGTTCGAGGTTGAGTGGGACTCCCTTGCCTCGCTTGTATTGCTGCATCCATGCATTTTACTGTCTTACTGTATATATTTGATATTGTTTCTGTTTCCGTCTATTCCCTTAGGATCTCTGTTTCTCTCTGTGTAAGAGAGGAGCATGATAGACATTAGGTTTTAACCCATGCATGATAACAGTAGGTTAGTTTGATTCCCTTCGCAACCGTAGGTTAGAGTTCTGTCTCTTCTTTCTCAAAACAAACAGAAAAACACAATAAATATTTCAAACACAATAAAAGACACTTCTTCCATAAAAGAATTTGAACTCATCAAAACGTCATTTTTGTCCGCTTGGACCGGTAATCAGGAAAACCCTTTTTCAGAAGGAATAAAAACAACCAAGACAAGCCTGTGTCTTCCGTGGCCCGAACTACGTTTGCTCTGATCTTTCATGCTGTATGAAAGTACGTAGGCATAGGATGCGATATCCTAGCGAGCAACCTTCCCCTCCTTTCCCGTAGGTAGGCGAACTACGTTGACTCTGATTTCTTGTTCTAGACGGGAATACGTAGGCATAAAGTGCGATACTTTGCTGAGTCATTTTATTTTCTTTTAACCCCTGACCTGTAGAATAGATAGAATAACAATCCGTACCCGAAATCAAGCGTGGATCCCGTCGAGTACGACGGACGTGAGGGGTGCTAATACCTTCCCCTTGCGTAACCAACTCCCGAATCCAGGATTTGGTTGCGATGACCATTCCTTTCCCCGTTTTGCGGTAGGTTTACCTCGAGCGTTTCCTTTCCCTCCTTTGGGATAAATAACGCACGGTGGCGACTCTTCTGTTCAGCCGATGCCGATTTTCGCAGTAGCGACAGGATGCGAATAAATCAATTAATAGCTCATCTCAAATCAAATTACAAAAACAAGTTCGGGACAATTACAAGACAAGTTCATCACGAGACAAATTCCCGATTATTAAGACTCAATTACTACAACGGTAGAAGTGTTGTGCCACAGCAGAAGTTCAAAACCGCAATTATACAACAACCAAGATGCTACTAAGGAAAGTTATGAACATGTAGAGGATGCAAATAGTTATCCTGTGAAACATATGCTCAGTAAACAAATAAAACTACAATGGAAGATTATCTCCTAGGATTGATCAAATACGGTAGGCTGTTCCAGGAAGCGATTGGAAAGTGCTTGTTTGTCCTTCAACAATTTTCACAATGATAACTTGCAGAGGAATGCGTAACCCACTAGAAAGCCTGAATGGGGCTTGCTCCAAGAACTCCCACAACGGCCTAATAGCCAAACTGACAACTCTGGCTCGTTGATTGTCACCTGCATTCCAAATTGCAAATCTGTTGGTTACGCCCAAAGTCGTAGTCATCAAAGGGGTGCAGCTTCCCAGCATTTCCTGAGCTTTCGAAGTGCAATATCGAATCATGAGAGCGCCGGAGCCATCAGAGATTGTTACCTGTTACAATAAAACAAATATTTAGCATCAAGTTCATCCCGATTCGAGAACTCAGAAAGGTACTATGTTGGTGTTGAAAGGATTTACCTAACATCGCGGTTTTGGTTGTGCCCAATTGGCTGTTGAGGCTGACGCTAGCAGCACCCTGGAGCTGAAGAATGGTTCATTAGTTGGTGACCGAAAATTGCAGCGAAGCACAATGCCTCGTCTTCCTCATGAAATAGAAGGTTGAAACCAAAAGCACAAGGACAGGACTTAATCACTGAGAAAATCGAATTAAATTGAAATACAGCTTCGTTAGTAAATCGGCATACCTCAACGGGCCAGTCATGAAGTTCTGTCCCATTATGTTTAGCTCAATACTCTTGACTACCACTAGATAATATACAGAAAGATAATAGCTATTGGATCTTTCCATTTGTAAGAGATTAGAGTTCGAAAAGAAAGTAACATTGAGCATGAACCTGCAGCTCTTGAAATTACATCATAAGAAAACGGTAATAGCATACTCCAAAGAGGTTGAGAACTAAAACCGGAGGACGCTCGAATAAGCTCTGACACAGTGGATCTCCCGTCTTCGCGTATCTGACATTGATAGACCTTCTTTCTCAGCGTCCATCTAAACAGAGCATATTTATCCCTTCGTCGAAGTAGTTGATTCGTTCGTACCTACACTGTCACAAGACGATGTCAGTAAGTTTGGACCAACATAATTTCGGCACAGAATTAATTTTAAATGTAAAGGAGTCGAAACCAAATACTTATCTTTTCATCATACCACAACCTACAGAGAACACCACGGAAAGTCAAGACATGTTGTTAACAAAGTGAAATGCAAGATGACTCAGTACTGACGTAAACCCTCTACAATTTCAACAAGCTGCAGATGTGTTGAACAAACCACAACATCGACCACCTGGTATAAGATTGTCCTCTTTGCTGCCCCAAAATGAGCTACAAATTGCATCATAATATGCACTGAGTTATCACATCTGTAATCCAACTGTAGAGCCTCTCGGTATACCATACATTTGAGGAAGACATCCCTCTTTTGGCCTTAATCTCGATTAATTCAGCTTCAGAACTCGGAGGATCTCCTATTCACCGTCACCCAAACATTGTTCTCGGCCTTTATCATCATCTTTGTACAGAACTCAATTTGCAGCTAGAAGTTTTTTCTCTTGTGTCATTTCAAGACTTGCACAAAGCAGATATAAGACTTCGTACCAGCAGCAAGAGATAGCCATGGAAGCCCTTGTTGAATCCTGCAGACAAGAGACATTTATGGTTAATATGTATTGCTAACTTTGATAGCAACATAACTTGCAACAAAGACTTTGCTAACTCATTGTCAAAAGTGCAACAACAAACAAAAACCAAACCATGCACGCACCCTGTAACAGAAGAAGAACTTGGCATTAGAATTCAAATCTGCAGCATTTTGTCAGCCGTGAATCAAAGTACAACTAATAGTAATTATCAGTAACCATTACTTCTTTCTAAAACCATCGTCTATGCTGTCTGTTTCACGAATTAATGAGGAGAAGAACTGAAGTTTTGGGATATCCCTTTCGTTTGAATTCTGTCGACACATGAAAAGAATTTTCATTAAAGGCATTCAAGGAGTTGTAGACATGATTTTACGAAAACAGAAACAACTTCAAGCATAGCCAAGCGAACAAAAATATCAAACACTCAAAATGGAAACTAATTCAAAATTCTCAGGATAGAATCATCACCATCAATACATCCCAAAACAGTCAAACAAAATTCTCTTGCCAGAATCAGAAACGACATAACCGCTAGAGGATTCTTTCCAAAACAAGGAGTCGACAGAATAATTTCTCATTCATTTTAGAATTCGAGGGAGTTAATTCACAGGCATTATAAAAGGACAACATCTACACACAAACAGACACATATGAAATTCCCCAAAATCCCAATCGAAAAAAAACCTAGAAAAAGTCATAGAGAAACACTCAACTCTTTTGCGAGGCCTTCACCACAAACTATTCGCAAAACCTTTATCGCAAATCCACAGCCGTCGCAGCGTCTTCGACCTCCACTTCCAATCCGCCGTCGAGACTACCTACAAGAAACCAGAAAACCGTGAGACTCTTTTGCTAACGTTTAACGCTTATTTGTTCTTTGTGTGATTTATGCAGAACATGGTGGAGAAAGCTAGAAGGAGATGAGCGAAGAGGAGGGAAGGGTGATTGAGAAAAGGAACGGCGGAAACAGACGAGAAGAAGAACGAGAGAGGGAGAGAGGGAATAGCGATCGAGAGAGAGGGGCGTGATCGACGGGGAAAGGGGGCTGATTCGGGACCTAGGGTTCCCGTCTTCCTTTTCGTTTTTTTTTATTTGTTGTTATTATTTTGTGAGTTGTTAACTGAGTAATCACCTACACACACCCACATAATCACCCCCTAATCACCAATTAACACCTTAATCAACCTTTTTAAAAATCAAACTAATAACCCCTTTTCTAATTAAGATAATATGCCTGTTTGTTTTAAACAAATTACAGCAAACCCCTTTTTAATCAAATTTAACTGTTAGCCTTTTTTTTATAATAATAAAAAGTCTTTGTTTTTTTAATAACTCTATAATATAATAAAACTATTTTATAATTAATAATATTAGAACCATTTTTATTAAAAAATTCCATTTCATGATCTACTTATTTTATTAATAAAAAATCAATCTTTTACAATTTTAATAAACCTTTATAATAAGTTTTTTTATAATGACATTTGATAATAATAATAAAACCTCTTATTTAATATTAAATTCTTACTTAAAACCTTTCTTTTAGGAAAATATGATTAAACTAAAATCAAATCAACTTTTTTAAAATTCAAACTAAGATCAAATCGACCAATTAAAATCCGTCAACATCGCAAATAATCTAATCGTGCACACCCACTCCACGACACATGCACTTACACTTCAGCGCTTTCATGCGTATATGTATGGTTTACATTTCCACAATTTATTTACCGTAGCTTATATCTATCATCATTATCGCATCGCATTTCGTCCAAAGGAAAAACCTACACATAATTCAACGTTGTGTGTAGTTGCACGTCATTTGCATCATTTCCCCACGATCCTTGATTCCATTCAAGTTGATCATTTAAGTTTAGGACCTACCCCATAGGAAGGACCTTGTCTTAATCTTTACAACGTAGACAAACAAACGATCAACACTAAACAAACTTTTCAAACACAAATAGAGAATAGATGTTAATCATCTTAAGTGAGATATAATCTCCACCTCCACAACAATACAATCAAACATGTAGGAACTTTGCCTTAAGAGCGATAAAGGCATACTTGGCGACCATCCGAGTACTTAAGCCCTTTTCTTAAGATGATGCAAAGACCATTTCCTACGACCCCCTCTACACTTGTGGTGGTTATCTCTCCCTTAACATGAAGACTCGTCTCTTCTCCTAAACCCAATCAAAACAACTACCCTAAACCCGTAGGAACTTTGACCACAGTCAAAGAACTCCTCTAACCCTTTAGGGGAACTACAAATACTCTGATTCCACTCCCGTAAGGATATGTAGGCATAAGATGCGACATCTTATCGAGTATACTTAGAAATAAACCACTAGGGTCTTTAATCCCTTAAGCAGATAAACACTTCGCAATAAACAAATATAAAACAAGAGGTTCCTGTAGAGTACTACAGAAACTTAGGATGCTAGTACCTTCCCTAAGTTTAACCAACCCCCGAACCTATAACTCTCTAAGCTTGCATTTGCATTGCATTGTGGGAATTTCGATCTTTATCCCTTCCTTTGGACAAATCAAAGTTCGGTTGCAAAATGAATTAACGATTCAAACTAATCAATAGTTTGGTATCAAAATTTCACCGCGACAGAAATGGCGACTTCATTGGGGAGGCCTCTAGTGGGTTTCCCTATCTTATTTTATTTTGTTTACTGCTTTATATATCTGCCTACTTGATTAATTGTTTATATGCTTTTTCTTGTATTTCTTTTGGGATTGTTGTCTTTGAGTGGTGAGATAAAGTTCTACACCCGAACTTGAGAGAAATTAAGATAGGATGGTGATATAGTCGAGGAGGCTTATAGGGAGTGGAATCCCTACTAAGTTGAATCGAGAATCCCGCTCAGTTGAGGCCCTTTCGAAATAGTACTGTTGAACAAATCATCGTGAAGAAACTCATTATTTTCGACTTTGGAGCCTATGATATTGAGGACCGTAGTTACATCAACCCAACTTTGGCCTTTATTAGGACGTAGTGCGAGACTATGAGGGAGTAAGTCCCGAAATAGTGCTACGCGAAGCTACACTCAAAAGAAGTTCTCTTGAGAATATTATTAATCCTCAAGTTAGTTGGGAAATTGATAATATCCAATAGATGGACTAATGACTTTGGGACCTTTTAGAACCCGGTTCTGCAGGTACCATCCACCTTTAGTCCTTATCCTTTGGGAATGGGTATACCTTTGCCCCATGCTCGTTGCAAACCTAGGGTCTCCTTTATCTGTTTATCCTTTGTGTCCTTATGTGCTTACTTGTGTTTGTTGCACTCATATAGCATCATATTGCATTGGTTTCATGGAACCCCGAGTCTATTTATAAACATTATAGAACCAATAAGGATTACAAAAAAATATTTTTGAGATATTCTTCTAAGAGTCTTAACTTGGATGTCCTGAGGAAGTAGGAGCTCAGATCGAAAAGAACTCGGAGGACAAATATAAGAGGTTTTTCCTTTATTATTAAGGATCAAATGAGGTTTCAAAAAGCTACCATCAACATTGAAGATCTAAGTAATCAAGGGCTTCCTCCCTTATTTTCCAGCAAGATAGAGGATTTATTTTCCTCTATCACACTATTCTTTAGGAGTCAATCGTGGACAACTTATCTTCGAAAAGATTCAGTTAAAAGAGCAAACCAAGAAGCACGATGAAGGACTTCCTTAGGACTTTTTCTAGCTATTATGTTAGGACTCTCATGAGAATATTCACCTGTAATCCAATAAAAACGAATTTTCTTTGGATACTCTGTGACGTTTATAAATACTTGAGGTCCATGAAACATTTCGTTTTGCATTTTTGCATTTTTTCATTTCGCATCAGCATAGCATCCTTTGCATTCTGGGGGGTCTCACTCTTGCTTCGTCTTCACAGACCACAAACTGAATCACCAGTATAATACTCGAGCCAATCAACGCCAAAAGATGGATCAATTGGAACAAGAGAACATAGTGCTCCGTGACGAAGTTACAACTCTGAAAGAGAGATTGGAAAGATTGAATGGTATAGTTGAAGCTCTATCTAACCAGTCTGCACTCAACAATCAAGAAGCTCAAGGGACCGTTATCTCCGAAATAGTATCAACACCGATCCCAGTGGTGTCTACTTTTGCTGAAGTAACCTACAGCATGCCGCCAGGTTTCCCGTGGGGAATGCCTCCTTATTTCACTCCGGCCGGTTATCGTCCACCTGTTCCCGAGGTCCCTGCCATGACCAACGTTCAAGCTATCCCTACCATTACTGCTGTAATGACTAGTGCACCTCCGCGTGTGAATATTACTCCACATATCCTAGACGAACCAATTTTCCATAGGGTACCCAGCGAAACTGTGGGATTGGAAGAAAGGATGGATGGGTTTCAAGGCTAATTTTCCGAAATACAAAAAGAATTGAGAGCCCTTCGTGGGAAGGATCTGTTTAGAAAGAATGCTTCTGACCTGTGCTTGGTTCCAAATGTTAAGGTTCCGCCAAAGTTTAAGGTCCCTGATTTTGAGAAGTACAAAGGAAATACTTGTCCTCAGAGTCATCTTATTATGTATGCCAGGAAGATGTCTGCCCAAACTGATAATGACCAATTGCTCATTCATTATTTTCAAGACAGCTTAACAGGCGCTGCGCTCAGGTGGTATATGGGATTGGATAATACAAAGATTAGAACTTTCAACGATCTAGGAGGAGCCTTCATTAAGAAATACAAGTATAATGTGGACATGGCTCCAGACCGTGACCAATTGAGGGCCATGGCTCAAAAGGACAAAGAAAATTTCAAGGAATATGCTCAGCGTTGGCGCGAGTTAGCCGCTCAAGTCACACCGCCATTAGAAGAAAAAGAGATGACCAAGATTTTCCTGAAGACTCTAGGACCGTTCTTTTATAAGAAAATGGTAGCAAGTGCACCTAGTGACTTCACCGAAATGGTTAATATGAGAATGCGTTTGGAAGAGGGGGTCCGTGAAGGAAGACTAGTCAAGGAGGGGAGTACCTCCAATAATGCTAAGAAGTATGGGAGCGGTTTTGTGAAAAAGAGAGAACATGAGGCAAGTGTTGTGCAGCAGGGGCGATCCAAGAGAGGATATCTGCCATCACATCAAGTTGCTGCGGTTCATCAGCCACCACATCAACAAAATCAACAAAATCAGAATCGTATACACAAAAGACTAGACTTCGATCCCATCCCGATGACATACACTGACTTGTTCCCATCTTTGATCCAAAACGGTCACATCCAGACGAGAGCTCCGCCTAAGATACCCAAGAAACTTCCGTATTGGTACAAAGCTGACAAATTTTGCCTATACCATCAAGGTGCTCCGGGCCACGATACCGAGAACTGTTACGGTTTGAAGGCAGACGTCCAAAGGTTGGTTAAGGATGGAATTTTATCCTTTAAGGGCTCCATTCCTTATGTGCAAGGTAATCCCCCACCTCAGCATGGTTCGTCCTCCGCGAACATGATCCAAGGTTATTCGGGAAGCTCATACCAATATAGTGCCTGAAAATGGATCCGAAGGCGACACATCAGACAATTTTGCAAGCTTTTCCATGCAAAAGCTGAATAAAATCCTGAGAAAGGGTCATCAAGATGTTTTTCTTTCCGCATTTCATTTCTTTGATTAGAAGCACGTTTGGCTTGTATGACTTGTTTATTTTGAATAATTAATGCGATAAAATGTTTGTCTTGAAGAAATCCATTCGTAAAACATTTCTCATAATTGATAATGCCGACTATACCCAATTCTCTCACTGTGGTGAATAATTGGAGGGAGGATGATGAAGTAAAACGCAGGATCTCTCGTTGTATGCTTTTGAAAAAAAAACCTGCTAATGATGTAAGGCATTCATGTTTCAGACATCCTAATAACACCAGAAATAGTCAACCTTTCTTTTAAGCCTTGAGAAAAGATTTGTTTTTTTTCTCTCCCAATCAAAACCTCGCTTTTAACCTAGGGCAGGGCAAAAAAAAAAATGAACATCAAAAAAATCTGGGTGGGCACAAGTATAATTTGACCTTTATTCCTCCACTTTACAAATCACAGACTAAGCCCAGATATAACCTTCGAAAGTCCAAATTGAAGTAAGGTTTAGTTCGAAAGCATACTTGATGAGATATCGTTTCCTGACTTCTTGAGTTATGCTCAAACTAATCGGCGTTATAAATGATTTTTAATTTGTATCCTAACTCGTGGTTTCGATCACAAGTTATTGCGATACCCCCATCTTCAAGACTTCAAGACAAACGCGTGTTGCATTACCCGTTTCGAAATTAAGATTTCTGACTTGCCAAAAGCGCTTGATATCTTATAAAGATCACATACAAATGTTGATGGATTTGAAGACTTTGCCAACCTGGGGCAAGTTATTTTCCAAGAGGTTTGATCCGCACGAGTTTGGCTTCATCTAAAGCACAAATTGGAAAACTCGGTTATATCATCAATCAGGGGCAGTCACGTCGAGCTTCTGCGAACCTCTACAAGAGTTCGAAGACAGTGGGGCATCTAGACGAGACGACCTTTTCTCATTTGACTTAGGGCATTTGAAATTTAAAGCGAAGCAGATGTTTATTTCATCCCCATGAAGCCTTGATTCCAACATATTCAACAGCTTTGGTTTCCTAAAGCAAGCATACATTCTCCAAGCCATGTTTGACTTGTGAAGATTAGGTTCGAGTGCCCTCCGCCGAGATGTTTATTCCATCTCTATCTGTTTTGTCAGCATCAGCATACGCATAACATATAGATAGATATCATAGCATATGCATTTTGTTGCATCCTTTTGTTGTTTGTTCTGTCGCTTTTGTCGTGTTTATCCCGGAGTGGTTAGGCGTGTCTTTTCCTTCAAAGTAGAATTGTCAGCCCTAGGCAGAAAGAGCACGATATTTCTACTCTCCCCATGAAATTCAATCCTCATGGAAGACGGTTGTTTTAGTACGTTCCTATTTGAGTTCATACCTCAATGGTCGGGTCTTGTTTGACAGTTTCTCTTCAGTTATTCCCTGAATTGAACTTCGGTCCTTGGCAATCACATTGTGGACGTCTCCAACTTTTGAACATGGATTAAGTGTGCATTTATTTTGCACTTGGCTCCCCAGGAAGAGTTTTTATGAAGACAACTATTGAAGACGAATATTTCTCCACCAAATATTATCAGAATTCCTCAACAGCTTGCATCCCGATTGCAAGCAATCTCTTAATTTGAGCAACTCGTTTTGACCAGGATTCCCTTCAAAACGGAAAATGACAGTGGATTTATCAAGATTATCAATTCGTCAAATGGCATCCCTTCGAGAAGTTTGCCAAAGACATTACAAGACACCTCTCTTTATTTGAGATTTCACAGAACATTTTACAACTACAACAAGAAATACTCTCTAGGAATGATTTCCCCAAAGAGTTCATCACAAGAATAATTCTACCAAACGACATATATTCATAAGATCCCCGTTGGAGCTTTACAAATCTCCAGTACATCCTTTTGGGTCAGGCACCTTTTCTTAGGCTGTCATACGTTTGGTAGCAAGTGATCTTTCCTGCTTTGGGTTATTACTTTTGCTTAGGTTATCATACATTTGATAATAGGTAACATACCGTCCTTTTTGGTCAAATACCTTTGCTCAGGCTGCCAAAATTGGTAGTAGGTCATCTTTCCTTTGTGTTTACTGTCATATGTTTGATAGTAAGTAATACACAATCTTTCTTTTGGTCAGATACCTTCGCTTAGGCTGCCAAAATTGGTAGTAGGTCATCTTTCCTTTGTGTTTACTATCATATGTTTGATAGTAAGTAATACACAATCTTTCTTTTGGTCAGATACCTTCGCTTAGGCTGCCAAAATTGGTAGTAGGTCATCTTTCCTTTGTGTTTACTATCATATGCTTGATAGTAAGTAATACATAATCTTTCTTTTGGTCAGATACCTTCGCTTAGGCTGCCAAAATTGGTAGTAGGTCATCTTTCCTTTGTGTTTACTGTCATATGTTTGATAGTAAGTAATACACAATCTTTCTTTTGGTCAGATACGTTTGCTCAGGCTGCCAAAATTGGTAGTAGGTCATCTTTCCTTTGTGTTTACTGTCATATGTTTGATAGTAAGTAATACACAATCTTTCTTTTGGTCAGATACCTCCGCTTAGGCTGCCAAAATTGGTAGTAGGTTATCTTTCCTTTGTGTCTACTGTCATATGTTTGATAGTAGGTATAACACAATCTTTCTTTTGGTCAGATACCTTTGCTTAGGTTGCCAAAATTGGTAGTAGGTTATCTTTCCTTTGTGTCTACTGTCATATGTTTGATAGTAGGTATAATACACCTTTCTTTTGGTCAGACGTCTTCTCTTAGGCTGCCATATGTTTGGTAGTAGGTGACCTGTCTTTTTGGGTATTACCTTTTGCTTAGACTATCATACATTTGATAGTAGGTAATATATCGTCTTTTGGTCAAACACCTTGGCTTAGGCTATCATATGTGTGATAGTCGGTAACATGCGTTTCTTGTTTCAACCAGATACTTTTATTTGGGCTGTCACACATTGATAATGGGCTACCCTTCACTTTCAAGATTTCATTTCATTGCTCAAGCTACTGTACTCCTGGTGGCATTGTTATATCATACCTTCATTTTGGAGAACCCATAATGCTGATTGTGGCCTCTTCTCGTGGTGGCTCGTCTCGCTGAGTTTGCTCTCCGCGTGTTATGTCCAATTATTCCCCTGTGGCATCCTTTCTCCACAAGACCGTCTATCTTACATTCTTCATATCATTACATATCATATGCACCCGGTGGCTTCTTATGGTCGAAAATCCGTGCAATGTTTATATTTAAGTCCCTCCTATCTCGTCGAGACGGAAATTTCGATCTCCATATCTCCGAATTGGAGTAACTTAAATAGGGGCATCTGTTGCACCCTAATTTTTGACCGTAAGACCCACCTCTTTTTGCGTTTTTTTTGTCCTATTATTCGACTTTATTTTAACATTTCCTTTTTTGCGACCATTATTATATTTATTCTATTATATTTATCATTATGTTATCTATTTCATTACTAACATTACTTCCACTCTTGAGCTACTAATCAGACCATTACACAGAAGACATTTGGAGATGAGGATGACAAGATCCAAAGTATTAGTAAGCGAAACAAGACAACTTATGGGGTTGATAAATCTACAACAATGCTTCGGGCCCAGTTCTGTCAAAATGCCAGTGGGATGCGAATAGATCAATTAATAGCTCATCTCAAATCAAATTACAAAAACAAGTTCGGGACAATTACAAGACAAGTTCATCACGAGACAAATTCCCGATTATTAAGACTCAATTACTACAACGGTAGAAGTTCTGTGCCACAACAGAAGTTCAAAACCGCAATTATACAACAACCAAGATGCTACTAAGGAAAGTTATGAACATGTAGAGGATGCAAATAGTTATCCTGTGAAACATATGCTCAGTAAACAAATAAAACTACAATGGAAGATTATCTCCTAGGATTGATCAAATACGGTAGGCTGTTCCAGGAAGCGATTGGAAAGTGCTTGTTTGTCCTTCAACAATTTTCACAATGATAACTTGCAGAGGAATGCGTAACCCACTAGAAAGCCTGAATGGGGCTTGCTCCAAGAACTCCCACAACGGCCTAATAGCCAAACTGACAACTCTGGCTCGTTGATTGTCACCTGCATTCCAAATTGCAAATCTGTTGGTTACGCCCAAAGTCGTAGTCATCAAAGGGGTGCAACTTCCCAGCATTTCCTGAGCTTTCGAAGTGCAATGTCGAATCATGAGAGCACCGGAGCCATCAGAGATTGTTACCTGTTACAATAAAACAAATATTTTGCATCAAGTTCATCCCGATTCGAGAACTCAGAAAGGTACTATGTTGGTGTTGAAAGGATTTACCTAACATCGCAGTTTTGGTTGTGCCCAATTGGCTGTTGAGGCTGACGCTAGCAGCACCCTGGAGCTGAAGAATGGTTCATTAGTTGGTGACCGAAAATTGCAGCGAAGCACAATGCCTCGTCCTCCTTATGAAATAGAAGGTTGAAACCAAAAGCACAAGGACAGGACTTAATCACTGAGAAAATCGAATTAAATTGAAATACAACTTCGTTAGTAAATCGGCATACCTCAACAGGCCAGTCATGAAGTTCTGTCCCATTATGTTTAGCTCAATACTCTTGACTACCACTAGATAATATACAGAAAGATAATAGCTGTTGGATCTTTCCATTTGTAAGAGATTAGAGTTCGAAAAGAAAGTAACATTGAGCATGAACCTGCAGCTCTTGAAATTACATCATAAGAAAACGGTAATAGCATACTCCAAAGAGGTTGAGAACTAAAACCGGAGGACACTCGAATAAGCTCTGACACAGTGGATCCCCCGTCTTCGCGTATCTGACATTGATAGACCTTCTTTCTCAGCGTCCATCTAAACAAAGCATATTTATCCCTTCGTCGAAGTAGTTGATTCGTTCGTACCTACACTGTCACAAGACGATGTCAGTAAGGTTGGACCAACACAATTTCGGCACAGAATTAATTTTAAATGTAAAGGAGTCGAAACCAGATACTTATCTTTTCATCATACCACAACCTACAGAGAACACCACGGAAAGTCAAGACATGTTGTTAACAAAGTGAACTGCAAGATGACTCAGTACTGACGTAAACCCTCTACAATCTCAACAAGTTGTAGATGTGTTGAACAAACCACAACATCGACCACCTGGTATAAGATTGTCCTCTTCGCTGCCCCAAAATGAGCTACAAATTGCATCATAATATGCACTGAGTTATCACATCTGTAATCCAACTGTAGAGCCTCTCGGTATACCATACATTTGAGGAAGACATCCCTCTTTTGGCCTTAATCTCGATTAATTCAGCTTCAGAACTCGGAGGATCTCCTATTCACCATCACCCAAACATTGTTCTCGGCCTTTATCATCATCTTCGTACAGAATTCAATTTGCAGCTAGAAGTTTTTTCTCTTGTGTCATTTCAAGACTTGCACAAACAGATATAAGACTTCGTACCAGCAGCAAGAGATAGCCATGGAAGCCCTTGTTGAATCCTGCAGACAAGAGACATTTATGGTTAATATGTATTGCTAACTTTGATAGCAATATAACTTGCAACAAAGACTTTGCTAACTCATTGTCAAAAGTGCAACAACAAACAAAAACCAAACCATGCACGCACCCTGTAACAGAAGAAGAACTTGGCATTAGAATTCAAATCTGCAGCATTTTGTCAGCCGTGAATCAAAGTACAACTAATAGTAATTATCAGTAACCATTACTTCTTTCTAAAACCATCGTCTATGCTGTCTGTTTCACGAATTAATGAGGAGAAGAACTGAAGTTTTGGGATATCCCTTTCGTTTGAATTCTGTCGACACATGAAAAGAATTTTCATTAAAGGCATTCAAGGAGTTGTAGACATGATTTTACGAAAACAGAAACAACTTCAAGCATAGCCAAGCGAACAAAAATATCAAACACTCAAAATGGAAACTAATTCAAAATTCTCAGGATAGAATCATCACCATCAATACATCCCAAAACAGTCAAACAAAATTCTCTTGCCAGAATCAGAAACGACATAACCGCTAGAGGATTCTTTCCAAAACAAGGAGTCGACAGAATAATTTCTCATTCATTTTAGAATTCGAGGGAGTTAATTCATAGGCATTATAAAAGGACAACATCTACACACAAACAGACACATATGAAATTCCCCAAAATCCCAATCGAAAAAAAACCTAGAAAAAGTCATAGAGAAACACTCAACTCTTTTGCGAGGCCTTCACCACAAACTATCCGCAAAACCTTTATCGCAAATCCACAGCCGTCGCAGCGTCTTCGACCTCCACTTCCAATCCGCCGTCGAGACTACCTACAAGAAACCAGAAAACCGTGAGACTCTTTTGCTAACGTTTAACGCTTATTTGTTCTTTGTGTGATTTATGCAGAACATGGTGGAGAAAGCTAGAAGGAGATGAGCGAAGAGGAGGGAAGGGTGATTGAGAAAAGGAACGGCGGAAACAGGCGAGAAGAAGAACGAGAGAGGGAGAGAGGGAATAGCGATCGAGAGAGAGGGGCGCGATCGACGGGGAAAGGGGGCTGATTCGGGACCTAGGGTTCCCGTCTTCCTTTTCGTTTTTTTTATTTGTTGTTATTATTTTGTGAGTTTTTAACTGAGTAATCACCTACACACACCCACATAATCACCCCCTAATCACCAATTAACACCTTAATCAACCTTTTTAAAAATCAAACTAATAACCCCTTTTCTAATTAAGATAATATGCCTGTTTGTTTTAAATAAATTACAGCAAACCCCTTTTTAATCAAATTTAACTGTTAGCCTTTTTTTTTATAATAATAAAAAGTCTTTGTTTTTTTAATAACTCTATAATATAATAAACCTATTTTATAATTAATAATATTATAACCATTTTTATTAAAAAATTCCACTTCATGATCTACTTATTTTATTAATAAAAAATCAATCTTTTTCAATTTTAATAAACCTTTATAATAAGTTTTTTTATAATGACATTTGATAATAATAATAAAACCTCTTATTTAATATTAAATTCTTACTTAAAACCTTTCTTTTAGGAAAATATGATTAAACTAAAATCAAATCAACTTTTTTAAAATTCAAACTAAGATCAAATCGACCAATTAAAATCCGTCAACATCGCAAATAATCTAATCGTGCACACCCACTCCACGACACATGCACTTACACTTCAGCGCTTTCATGCGTATATGTATGGTTTACATTTCCGCAATTTATTTACCGTAGCTTATATCTATCATCATTATCGCATCGCATTCCGTCCAAAGGAAAAACCTACACATAATACAACGTTGTGTGTAGTTGCACGTCATTTGCATCATTTCCCCACGATCCTTGATTCCATTCAAGTTGATCATTTAAGTTTAGGACCTACCCCATAGGAAGGACCTTGTCTTAATCTTTACAACGTAGACAAACAAACGATCAACACTAAACAAACTTTTCAAACACAAATAGAGAATAGATGTTAATCATCTTAAGTGAGATATAATCTCCACCTCCACAACAATACAATCAAACATGTAGGAACTTTGCCTTAAGAGCGATAAAGGCATACTTGGCGACCATCCGAGTACTTAAGCCCTTTTCTTAAGACGATGCAAAGACCATTTCCTACGACCCCCTCTACACTTGTGGTGGTTATCTCTCCCTTAACATGAAGACTCGTCTCTTCTCCTAAACCCAATCAAAACAACTACCCTAAACCCGTAGGAACTTTGACCACAGTCAAAGAACTCCTCTAACCCTTTAGGGGAACTACAAATACTCTGATTCCACTCCCGTAAGGATATGTAGGCATAAGATGCGACATCTTATCGAGTATACTTAGAAATAAACTACTAGGGTCTTTAATCCCTTAAGCAGATAAACACTTCGCAATAAACAAATATAAAACAAGAGGTTCCTGTAGAGTACTACAGAAACTTAGGATGCTAGTACCTTCCCTAAGTTTAACCAACCCCCGAACCTATAACTCTCTAAGCTTGCATTTGCATTGCATTGTGGGAATTTCGATCTTTATCCCTTCCTTTGGACAAATCAAAGTTCGGTTGCAAAATGAATTAACGATTCAAACTAATCAATAGTTTGGTATCAAAATTTCACCGCGACAGAAATGGCGACTTCATTGGGGAGGCCTCTAGTGGGTTTCCCTATCTTATTTTATTTTGTTTACTGCTTTATATATCTGCCTACTTGATTAATTGTTTATATGCTTTTTCTTGTATTTCTTTTGGGATTGTTGTCTTTGAGTGGTGAGATAAAGTTCTACACCCGAACTTGAGAGAAATTAAGATAGGATGGTGATATAGTCGAGGAGGCTTATAGGGAGTGGAATCCCTACTAAGTTGAATCGAGAATCCCGCTCAGTTGAGGCCCTTTCGAAATAGTACTGTTGAACGAATCATCGTGAAGAAACTCATTATTTTCGACTTTGGAGCCTATGATATTGAGGACCGTAGTTACCTCAGCCCAACTTTGGCCTTTATTAGGACGTAGTGCGAGACTATGAGGGAGTAAGTCCCAAAATAGTGCTACGCGAAGCTACACTCAAAAGAAGTTCTCTTGAGAATATTATTAATCCTCAAGTTAGTTGGGAAATTGATAATATCCAATAGATGGACTAATGACTTTGGGACCTTTTAGAACCCGGTTCTGCAGGTACCATCCACCTTTAGTCCTTATCCTTTGGGAATGGGTATACCTTTGCCCCATGCTCGTTGCAAACCTAGGGTCTCCTTTATCTGTTTATCCTTTGTGTCCTTATGTGCTTACTTGTGTTTGTTGCACTCATATAGCATCATATTGCATTGGTTTCATGGAACCCCGAGTCTATTTATAAACATTATAGAACCAATAAGGATTACAAAAAAATATTTTTGAGATATTCTTCTAAGAGTCTTAACTTGGATGTCCTGAGGAAGTAGGAGCTCAGATCGAAAAGAACTCGGAGGACAAATATAAGAGGTTTTTCCTTTATTATTAAGGATCAAATGAGGTTTCAAAAAGCTACCATCAACATTGAAGATCTAAGTAATCAAGGGCTTCCTCCCTTATTTTCCAGCAAGATAGAGGATTTATTTTCCTCTATCACACTATTCTTTAGGAGTCAATCGTGGACAACTTATCTTCGAAAAGATTCAGTTAAAAGAGCAAACCAAGAAGCACGATGAAGGACTTCCTTAGGACTTTTTCTAGCTATTATGTTAGGACTCTCATGAGAATTTTCACCTGTAATCCAATAAAAACGAATTTTCTTTGGATACTCTGTGACGTTTATAAATACTTGAGGTCCATGAAACATTTCGTTTTGCATTTTTGCATTTTTTCATTTCGCATCAGCATAGCATCCTTTGCATTCTGGGGGGTCTCACTCTTGCTTCGTCTTCACAGACCACAAACTGAATCACCAGTATAATACTCGAGCCAATCAACGCCAAAAGATGGATCAATTGGAACAAGAGAACATAGTGCTCCGTGACGAAGTTACAACTCTGAAAGAGAGATTGGAAAGATTGAATGGTATAGTTGAAGCTCTGTCTAACCAGTCTGCACTCAACAATCAAGAAGCTCAAGGGACCGTTATCTCCGAAATAGTATCAACACCGATCCCAGTGGTGTCTACTTTTGCTGAAGTAACCTACAGCATGCCGCCAGGTTTCCCGTGGGGAATGCCTCCTTATTTCACTCCGGCCGGTTATCGTCCACCTGTTCCCGAGGTCCCTGCCATGACCAACGTTCAAGCTATCCCTACCATTACTGCTGTAATGACTAGTGCACCTCCGCGTGTGAATATTACTCCACATATCCTAGACGAACCAATTTTCCATAGGGTACCCAGCGAAACTGTGGGATTGGAAGAAAGGATGGATGGGTTTCAAGGCCAATTTTCCTAAATACAAAAAGAATTGAGAGCCCTTCGTGGGAAGGATCTGTTTGGAAAGAATGCTTCTGACCTGTGCTTGGTTCCAAATGTTAAGGTTCCGCCAAAGTTTAAGGTCCCTGATTTTGAGAAGTACAAAGGAAATACTTGTCCTCAGAGTCATCTTATTATGTATGCCAGGAAGATGTCTGCCCAAACTGATAATGACCAATTGCTCATTCATTATTTTCAAGACAGCTTAACAGGCGCTGCGCTCAGGTGGTATATGGGATTGGATAATACAAAGATTAGAACTTTCAACGATCTAGGAGGAGCCTTCATCAAGCAATACAAGTATAATGTGGACATGGCTCCAGACCGTGACCAATTGAGGGCCATGGCTCAAAAGGACAAAGAAAATTTCAAGGAATATGCTCAGCGTTGGCGCGAGTTAGCCGCTCAAGTCATACCGCCATTAGAAGAAAAAGAGATGACCAAGATTTTCATGAAGACTCTAGGACCGTTCTTTTATAAGAAAATGGTAGCAAGTGCACCTAGTGACTTCACCGAAATGGTTAATATGGGAATGCGTTTGGAAGAGGGGGTCCATGAAGGAAGACTGGTCAAGGAGGGGAGTACCTCCAATAATGCTAAGAAGTATGGGAGCGGTTTTGTGAAATAGAGAGAACATGAGGCAAGTGTTGTGCAACAGGGGCAATCCAAGAGAGGATATCTGCCATCACATCAGGTTGCTGCGGTTCATCAGCCACCACATCAACAAAATCAACAAAATCAGAATTGTATACACAAAAGACTAGACTTCGATCCCATCCCGATGACATACACTGACTTGTTCCCATCTTTGATCCAAAACGGTCACATCCAGACGAGAGCTCCGCCTAAGATACCCAAGAAACTTCCGTATTGGTACAAAGCTGACAAATTTTGCCTATACCATCAAGGTGCTCCGGGCCACGATACCGAGAACTGTTACGGTTTGAAGGCAGACGTCCAAAGGTTGGTTAAGGATGGAATTTTATCCTTTAAGGGCTCCATTCCTTATGTGCAAGGTAATCCCCCACCTCAGCATGGTTCGTCCTCCGCGAACATGATCCAAGGTTATTCGGGAAGCTCATACCAATATAGTGCCTGAAAATGGATCCGAAGGCGACACATCAGACAATTTTGCAAGCTTTTCCATGCAAAAGCTGAATAAAATCCTGAGAAAGGGTCATCAAGATGTTTTTCTTTCCGCATTTCATTTCTTTGATTAGAAGCACGTTTGGCTTGTATGACTTGTTTATTTTGAATAATTAATGCGATAAAATGTTTGTCTTGAAGAAATCCATTCGTAAAACATTTCTCACAATTGATAATGCCGACTATACCCAATTCTCTCACTGTGGTGAATAATTGGAGGGAGGATGATGAAGTAAAACGCAGGATCTCTCGTTGTATGCTTTTGAAAAAAAACCCTGCTAATGATGTAAGGCATTCATGTTTCAGACATCCTAATAACACCAGAAATAGTCAACCTTTCTTTTAAGCCTTGAGAAAAGATTTGTTTTTTTTCTCTCCCAATCAAAACCTCGCTTTTAACCTAGGGCAGGGCAAAAAAAAATGAACATCAAAAAAATCTGGGTGGGCACAAGTATAATTTGACCTTTATTCCTCCACTTTACAAATCACAGACTAAGCCCAGATATAACCTTCCAAAGTCCAAATTGAAGTAAGGTTTAGTTCGAAAGCATACTTGATGAGATATCGTTTCCTGACTTCTTGAGTTATGCTCAAACTAATCGGCGTTATAAATGATTTTTAATTTGTATCCTAACTCGTGGTTTCGATCACAAGTTATTGCGATACCCCCATCTTCAAAACTTCAAGACAAACGCGTGTTTCATTACCCGTTTCGAAATTAAGATTTCTGACTTGCCAAAAGCGCTTGATATCTTATAAAGATCACATACAAATGTTGATGGATTTGAAGACTTTGCCAACCTGGGGCAAGTTATTTTCCAAGAGGTTTGATCCGCACGAGTTTGGCTTCATCTAAAGCACAAATTGGAAAACTCGGTTATATCATCAATCAGGGGCAGTCACGTTGAGCTTCTGCGAACCTCTACAAGAGTTCGAAGACAAAGGGGCATCTAGACGAGACGACCTTTTCTAATTTGACTTAGGGCATTTGAAATTTAAAGCGAAGCAGATGTTTATTTCATCCCCATGAAGCCTCGATTCCAACATATTCAACAGCTTTGGTTTCCTAAAGCAAGCATACATTCTCCAAGCCATGTTTGACTTGTGAAGATTAGGTTCGAGTGCCCTCCGCCGAGATGTTTATTCCATCTCTATCTGTTTTGTCAGCATCAGTATACGCATAACATATAGATAGATATCATAGCATATGCATTTTGTTGCATCCTTTTGTTGTTTGTTATGTCGCTTTTGTCGTGTTTATCCCCGAGTGGTTAGGCGTGTCTTTTCCTTCAAAGTAGAATTGTCAGCCCTAGGCAGAAAGAGCACGATATTTCTACTCTCCCCATGAAATTCAATCCTCATGGAAGACGGTTGTTTTAGTACGTTCCTATTTGAGTTCATACCTCAATGGTCGGGTCTTGTTTGACAGTTTCTCTTCAGTTATTCCCTGAATTGAACTTCGGTCCTTGGCAATCACATTGTGGACGTCTCCAACTTTTGAACATGGATTAAGTGTGCATTTATTTTGCACTTGGCTCCCCAGGAAGAGTTTTTATGAAGACAACTATTGAAGACGAATATTTCTCCACCAAATATTATCAGAATTCCTCAACAGCTTGCATCCCGATTGCAAGCAATCTCTTAATTTGAGCAACTCGTTTTGACCAGGATTCCCTTCAAAACGGAAAATGACAGTGGATTTATCAAGATTATCAATTCGTCAAATGGCATCCCTTCGAGAAGTTTGCCAAAGACATTACAAGACACCTCTCTTTATTTGAGATTTCACAGAACATTTTACAACTACAATAAGAAATACTCTCTAGGAATGATTTCCCTAAAGAGTTCATCACAAGAATAATTCTACCAAACGACATATATTCATAAGATCCCCGTTGGAGCTTTACAAATCTCCAGTACATCCTTTTGGGTCAGGCACCTTTTCTTAAGCTGTCATACGTTTGGTAGCAAGTGATCTTTCCTGCTTTGGGTTATTACTTTTGCTTAGGTTATCATACATTTGATAATAGGTAACATACCGTCCTTTTTGGTCAAATACCTTTGCTCAGGCTGCCAAAATTGGTAGTAGGTCATCTTTCCTTTGTGTTTACTGTCATATGTTTGATAGTAAGTAATACACAATCTTTCTTTTGGTCAGATACCTTCGCTTAGGCTGCCAAAATTGGTAGTAGGTCATCTTTCCTTTGTGTTTACTATCATATGTTTGATAGTAAGTAATACACAATCTTTCTTTTGGTCAGATACCTTCGCTTAGGCTGCCAAAATTGGTAGTAGGTCATCTTTCCTTTGTGTTTACTATCATATGCTTGATAGTAAGTAATACATAATCTTTCTTTTGGTCAGATACCTTCGCTTAGGCTGCCAAAATTGGTAGTAGGTCATCTTTCCTTTGTGTTTACTGTCATATGTTTGATAGTAAGTAATACACAATCTTTCTTTTGGTCAGATACGTTTGCTCAGGCTGCCAAAATTGGTAGTAGGTCATCTTTCCTTTGTGTTTACTGTCATATGTTTGATAGTAAGTAATACACAATCTTTCTTTTGGTCAGATACCTCCGCTTAGGCTGCCAAAATTGGTAGTAGGTTATCTTTCCTTTGTGTCTACTGTCATATGTTTGATAGTAGGTATAACACAATCTTTCTTTTGGTCAGATACCTTTGCTTAGGTTGCCAAAATTGGTAGTAGGTTATCTTTCCTTTGTGTCTACTGTCATATGTTTGATAGTAGGTATAATACACCTTTCTTTTGGTCAGACGTCTTCTCTTAGGCTGCCATATGTTTGGTAGTAGGTGACCTGTCTTTTTGGGTATTACCTTTTGCTTAGACTATCATACATTTGATAGTAGGTAATATATCGTCTTTTGGTCAAACACCTTGGCTTAGGCTATCATATGTGTGATAGTCGGTAACATGCGTTTCTTGTTTCAACCAGATACTTTTATTTGGGCTGTCACACATTGATAATGGGCTACCCTTCACTTTCAAGATTTCATTTCATTGCTCAAGCTACTGTACTCCTGGTGGCATTGTTATATCATACCTTCATTTTGGAGAACCCATAATGCTGATTGTGGCCTCTTCTCGTGGTGGCTCGTCTCGCTGAGTTTGCTCTCCGCGTGTTATGTCCAATTATTCCCCTGTGGCATCCTTTCTCCACAAGACCGTCTATCTTACATTCTTCATATCATTACATATCATATGCACCCGGTGGCTTCTTATGGTCAAAAATCCGTGCAATGTTTATATTTAAGTCCCTCCTATCTCGTCGAGACGGAAATTTCGATCTCCATATCTCCGAATTGGAGTAACTTAAATAGGGGCATCTGTTGCACCCTAATTTTTGACCGTAAGACCCCACCTCTTTTTGCGTTTTTTTTGTCCTATTATTCGACTTTATTTTAACATTTCCTTTTTTGCGACCATTATTATATTTATTCTATTATATTTATCATTATGTTATCTATTTCATTACTAACATTACTTCCACTCTTGAGCTACTAATCAGACCATTACACAGAAGACATTTGGAGATGAGGATGACAAGATCCAAAGTATTAGTAAGCGAAACAAGACAACTTATGGGGTTGACAAATCTACAACAATGCTTCGGGCCCAGTTCTGTCAAAATGCCAGTGGGATGCGAATAGATCAATTAATAGCTCATCTCAAATCAAATTACAAAAACAAGTTCGGGACAATTACAAGACAAGTTCATCACGAGACAAATTCCCGATTATTAAGACTCAATTACTACAACGGTAGAAGTGCTGTGCCATAGCAGAAGTTCAAAACCGCAATTATACAACAACCAAGATGCTACTAAGGAAAGTGATGAACATGTAGAGGATGCAAATAGTTATCCTGTGAAACATATGCTCAATAAACAAATAAAACTACAATGGAAGATTATCTCCTAGGATTGATCAAATACGGTAGGCTGTTCCAGGAAGCGAGTGGAAAGTGCTTGTTTGTCCTTCAACAATTTTCACAATGATAACTTGCAGAGGAATGCGTAACCCACTAGAAAGCCTGAATGGGGCTTGCTCCAAGAACTCCCACAACGGCCTAATAGCCAAACTGACAACTCTGGCTCGTTGATTGTCACCTGCATTCCAAATTGCAAATCTATTGGTTATGCCCAAAGTCGTAGTCATCAAAGGGGTACAGCTTCCCAGCATTTCCTGAGCTTTCGAAGTGCAATGTCGAATCATGAGAGCGCCGGAGCCATTAGAGATTGTTACCTGTTACAATAAAACAAATATTTCACATCAAGTTCATCCCGATTCGAGAACTCAGAAAGGTACTATGTTGGTGTTGAAAGGATTTACCTAACATCGCGGTTTTGGTTGTGCCCAATTGGCTGTTGAGGCTGACGCTAGCAGCACCCTGGAGCTGAAGAATGGTTCATTAGTTGGTGACCGAAAATTGCAGCGAAGCACAATGCCTCGTCCTCCTCATGAAATAGAAGGTTGAAACCAAAAGCACTAGGACAGGACTTAATCACTGAGAAAATCGAATTAAATTGAAATACAGCTTCGTTAGTAAATCGGCATACCTCAACGGGCCAGTCATGAAGTTCTGTCCCATTATGTTTAGCTCAATACTATTGACTACCACTAGATAATATACAGAAAGATAATAGCTGTTGGATCTTTCCATTTGTAAGAGATTAGAGTTCGAAAAGAAAGTAACATTGAGCATGAACCTGCAGCTCTTGAAATTACATCATAAGAAAATGGTAATAGCATACTCCAAAGAGGTTGAGAACTAAAACCGGAGGACGCTCGAATAAGCTCTGACACAGTGGATCCCCCATCTTCGCGTATCCGACATTGATAGACCTTCTTTCTCAGCGTCCATCTAAACAGAGTATATTTATCCCTTCGTCGAAGTAGTTGATTCGTTCGTACCTACACTGTCACAAGACGATGTCAGTAAGTTTGGACCAACACAATTTCGGCACAGAATCAGTTTTAGATGTAAAGGAGTCGAAACCAGATACTTATCTTTTCATCATACCACAACCTACAGAGAACACCACGGAAAGTCAAGACATGTTGCTAACAAAGTGAACTGCAAGATGACTAAGTACTGACGTAAACCCTCTACAATCTCAACAAGCTGCAGATGTGTTGAACAAACCATAACATTTACCACCTGGTATAAGATTGTCCTCTTCGCTGCCCCAAAATGAGCTACAACTTGCATCATAATATGCACTGAGTTATCACATCTGTAATCCAACTGTAGAGCCTCTCGGTATACCATACATTTGAGGAAGACATCCCTCTTTTGGCCTTAATCTCGATTAATTCAGCTTCAGAACTCGGAGGATCTTCTATTCACCGTCACCCAAACATTGTTCTCGGCCTTTATCATCATCTTCGTACAGAACTCAATTTGCAGCTAGAAGTTTTTTCTCTTGTGTCATTTCAAGACTTGCACAAAGCAGATATAAGACTTCGTACCAGCAGCAAGAGATAGCCATGGAAGCCCTTGTTGAATCCTGCAGACAAGAGACATTTATGGTTAATATGTATTGCTAACTTTGATAGCAACATAACTTGCAACAAAGACTTTGCTAACTCATTGTCAAAAGTGCAACAACAAACAAAAACCAAACCATGCACGCACCCTGTAACAGAAGAAGAACTTGGCATTAGAATTCAAATCTGCAGCATTTTGTCAGCCGTGAATCAAAGTACAACTAATAGTAATTATCAGTAACCATTATTTCTTTCTAAAACCATCGTCTATGCTGTCTGCTTCACGAATTAATGAGGAGAAGAACTGAAGTTTTGGGATATCCCTTTCGTTTGAATTCTGTCGACACATGAAAAGAATTTTCATTAAAGGCATTCAAGGAGTTGTAGACATGATTTTACGAAAACAGAAACAACTTCAAGCATAGCCAAGCGAACAAAAATATCAAACACTCAAAATGGAAACTAATTCAAAATTCTCAGGATAGAATCATCACCATCAATACATCCCAAAACAGTCAAACAAAATTCTCTTGCCAGAATCAGAAACGACATAACCGCTAGAGGATTCTTTCCAAAACAAGGAGTCGACAAAATAATTTCTCATTCATTTTAGAAATCGAGGGAGTTAATTCACAGGCATTATAAAAGGACAACATCTACACACAAACAGACACATATGAAATTCCCCAAAATCCCAATCGAAAAAAAACCTAGAAAAAGTCATAGAGAAACACTCAACTCTTTTGCGAGGCCTTCACCACAAACTATTCGCAAAACCTTTATCGCAAATCCACAGCCGTCGCAGCGTCTTCGACCTCCACTTCCAATCCGCCGTCGAGACTACCTACAAGAAACCAGAAAACCGTGAGACTCTTTTGCTAACGTTTAACGCTTATTTGTTCTTTGTGTGATTTATGCAGAACATGGTGGAGAAAGCTAGAAGGAGATGAGCGAAGAGGAGGGAAGGGTGATTGAGAAAAGGAACGGCGGAAACAGACGAGAAGAAGAACGAGAGAGGGAGAGAGGGAATAGCGATCGAGAGAGAGGGGCGTGATCGACGGGGAAAGGGGGCTGATTCGGGACCTAGGGTTCCCGTCTTCCTTTTCGTTTTTTTTATTTGTTGTTATTATTTTGTGAGTTGCTAACTGAGTAATCACCTACACACACCCACATAATCACCCCCTAATCACCAATTAACACCTTAATCAACCTTTTTAAAAATCAAACTAATAACCCCTTTTCTAATTAAGATAATATGCCTGTTTGTTTTAAACAAATTACAGCAAACCCCTTTTTAATCAAATTTAACTGTTAGCCTTTTTTTTATAATAATAAAAAGTCTTTGTTTTTTTAATAACTCTATAATATAATAAAACTATTTTATAATTAATAATATTAGAACCATTTTTATTAAAAAATTCCATTTCATGATCTACTTATTTTATTAATAAAAAATCAATCTTTTACAATTTTAATAAACCTTTATAATAAGTTTTTTTATAATGACATTTGATAATAATAATAAAACCTCTTATTTAATATTAAATTCTTACTTAAAACCTTTCTTTTAGGAAAATATGATTAAACTAAAATCAAATCAACTTTTTTAAAATTCAAACTAAGATCAAATCGACCAATTAAAATCCGTCAACATCGCAAATAATCTAATCGTGCACACCCACTCCACGACACATGCACTTACACTTCAGCGCTTTCATGCGTATATGTATGGTTTACATTTCCGCAATTTATTTACCGTAGCTTATATCTATCATCATTATCGCATCGCATTCCGTCCAAAGGAAAAACCTACACATAATTCAACGTTGTGTGTAGTTGCACGTCATTTGCATCATTTCCCCACGATCCTTGATTCCATTCAAGTTGATCATTTAAGTTTAGGACCTACCCCATAGGAAGGACCTTGTCTTAATCTTTACAACGTAGACAAACAAACGATCAACACTAAACAAACTTTTCAAACACAAATAGAGAATAGATGTTAATCATCTTAAGTGAGATATAATTTCCACCTCCACAACAATACAATCAAACATGTAGGAACTTTGCCTTAAGAGCGATAAAGGCATACTTGGCGACCATCCGAGTACTTAAGCCCTTTTCTTAAGACGATGCAAAGACCATTTCCTACGACCCCCTCTACACTTGTGGTGGTTATCTCTCCCTTAATATGAAGACTCGTCTCTTCTCCTAAACCCAATCAAAACAACTACCCTAAACCCGTAGGAACTTTGACCACAGTCAAAGAACTCCTCTAACCCTTTAGGGGAACTACAAATACTCTGATTCCACTCCCGTAAGGATATGTAGGCATAAGATGCGACATCTTATCGAGTATACTTAGAAATAAACCACTAGGGTCTTTAATCCCTTAAGCAGATAAACACTTTGCAATAAACAAATATAAAACAAGAGGTTCCTGTAGAGTACTACAGAAACTTAGGATGCTAGTACCTTCCCTAAGTTTAACCAACCCCCAAACCTATAACTCTCTAAGCTTGCATTTGCATTGCATTGTGGGAATTTCGATCTTTATCCCTTCCTTTGGATAAATCAAAGTTCGGTTGCAAAATGAATTAACGATTCAAACTAATCAATAGTTTGGTATCAAAATTTCACCGCGACAGTGTGTCTTGGCATTTATTTTGCCGGGATACTTTGTGATACTCGTTCACTCCCCAGAAGGGTGATATTTGTCCCCGACGGCTAAGATTGAGGAAGCAAGCTTGTTAGAGCTATCCCAGCAGTTCGAGCCTGCATTTGCATCGGTATATAGTGTCATACTTGCATCCACCAAATAAAAAACGCGTAGCATTTTCATGTCGAATGGAGCATTACGCCATTGTCAAACATATGCATTTTTGAAACATAAGCCAGGTTGGTTAACCTTTTGTTTTCTAGTGTTGTTTCCCTTGCACGTGGAGGGAGCTCTTGCTCAAATTAATTACCAAACATTCAAGATCTCGGCGTGAGACATGTAATGATAATGTCAGTTGTGGCATTATTCCCCACAGAGTTGCTTGTTTAAGTTTCTCTTACCCCTCCAGCGGAGTATTTCTTCAAGGTTGTTGTTAGGTTGTTATCAAAAGATTTCGTGAATCGATTTTTGGAAGTTGCCGCCTATGTTAAAGTAGGTGTCTGGCAGTGTGGATTCAGAAAATCCCCAGTAGAGTCCTTCTCAGATTTGCTGCCATGTCAGCACTGAAAATTGGAAGACTAGACTCATATTGTGTTACCCATGTGATTGATGGAGCTAGCTGCTGCAAAGATAGGCAGAGAAGCCGCATCAGAGTTATTACCCGTAGCGATGGCGGTGTTATGTTCCTGTAGCGATGGCAGAGTTGTTACCCGTAGCGATGGTGGTGTTATTTTCTCGTAGTGGTGGCGGAGTTATTTCCCGTAGCGATGGCGGAGTTATTACCCATAGTGACGACGGTGTTATTTCCCGTAGTGGTGGCGGAGTTGTTTCCCGTAGCGATGGCGGTGTTATTTTCCCAGAGTTATTTCCCGTAGCGATGGCGGAGTTATTTCCCGTAGCGATGGCGGAGTTATTACCCGTAGTGATGGCGGTGTTATTTCCCGTAGTGGTGGCGGAGTTGTTTCCCGTAGCGATGGCGGTGTTCATTTTCCCGTAGTGATGGTGGATATTACCCGTAGTGATGGCGGTGTCATTTTCCCGTAGTGGTGGCGGAGTATTACCCGTAGTGATGGCGGTGTTCATTTTCCCATAGTGGTGGCGGAGTATTTCCCGTAGCGATGGAGGTGTTCATTTTCCCGTAGTGGTGGCAGAGTATTTCCCGTAGCGATGGCGGTGTTCATTTTCCCGTAGTGGTGGCGGAGTATTTCCCGTAGCGATGGCGGTGTTCATTTTCCCGTAGTGATGGCGGAGTATTACCCATAGTGATGGCGGTGTCATTTTCTCGTAGTGGTGGCGGAGTATTTCCCGTAGCGATGGCAGAGTATTACCCGTAGCAATGGCGGTGTTGTTTACCCGTAGCGATGGCGGTGTTATTTTCCCAAATGATTTCCCGTAGTGATGGCGGAGTTATTTTCCTGTATCGTTGACAGGGTCATGTTTTGTTGACAGAGGTACTTCCCCAGTGAAGTCGTCCAGGTTATCCATATAATGACAAGTTTGATGTTGCACAGATGGTTAGTGCTGAAATCAGATCGGTATCAGGTGGTTGATCAGTTGTTACCGTAACAATCAGGTTCAAGTGATGGATTTTGTCCCCCAAACAGTTGTGCAGTTTATTTCTGCGGTTGGCAAATTTCCGGGTTCTTAGTATCTAACCGTCTCGTACCTCGAATGTTTGAAGGCCGTTCGCTCTTCACCCAGTCGGGTCCAAGTCGTTTGAATAGGGGCAGCTGTTGCACCCTAAAATTTGCTCAACCTACTTCACTTGGTTTATGTTTCAATTGCATTATCATTTGCATAAAAAGTCATGTACATAGTCTAATCATTTGCATAGCATAGCATAACAAGTCATCTGACAAGGGATCAAATGCTATTTTTTTTCATCTCAAGGAATGTACTCAAGAGGCTCTTATCAAGATTCAAGCCTATTCAAATCACCAAGAAAGAAATTGAAGCTTTGGGAAGTTTAAAGGCCAAGCAGTGGGTTTCTCTCCTATCTTGAGGGTATGTGAAGATCATCAGAGAAGTTATGGGTTATGAATTGAGGGCATGGAAGACCTAGAGGGTCCTTTTGAAATTAAGACAAGTCATTGGTGTGGTTACAAGAGCTACAGTTGAAGACAGTCAACTAGGGTGCCATCTGGGTCAACCCTAGGTCAAATGCTTGATTGAAGGGCATCAAGGCCTATTTGGAGGATGTGGGATTCATCATTTGATATGTGGATATAGATGCGGTGTTGTGCCAAGGAGAAATCAAAAGAAATCAAGAAGAAGAGAAGTTTCTAAATTAGGGTTTCTGTGTAAAATCCCCTAGTTTAGGTCAAACTTCCAAGCAAAGTAATTCAAAATGCAAGTCTCAAATGGATCCTTGGCCAACATGAAACTTGTAGAGTATCTCAAGAAATTTAATTTGAGTGGTGGAAGGCATCAATGAGATTTGTAGAACTCAAGTTATGGTTCTTGCAAGTTACAGGTCCTCAGAGGCATCTGAAATTTGTCTGTGAAAGTTACTTGACTTCCAAGCAACTTTTGCCCCTTAAGGAGTTTCAAATGGATTTTTGGCCAACATGAAAGTTGTTCCTCATAATCTTAGCTTTCTAGAAAGGTATGGTATGCCTCAATCTGATTTGTGGAGCTCTACTTATGATCTTGGCAAGCCAGGGGCATTTTGGTCATTTGGAAGTTATATGTCATTTCAAGCATAAGGCCATATCTCCTACTTCCAAGCTTCAAATGAAAAAAATCTTCAACATCAAACTTGTTTAGAGTTATGTTTTAAGGCTAGTAGGGAGGTCATGAGATGTTGAAAAGGCTCATATCAAAAAGTGATAAAAATGGCCTAAAAATGAGGCATAAGTTAATTCAAGTGAATTTGAAAAATGGAAATCCCAAGTTATAAGTCCAAACCATGTCATGTAATAGGTCATTTTGACTCCAAATGACATTCTAAGAACAATGGTTCAGCCACAATTTTTATTTGAGGCTTGGATCATAGGGCTACTTTGGAATTTGATTACTTGCATATTAAGGTACCAAACCAAAACAAGGAAAACTTAACAAGCACATTGGTTATGCATTGTATCTCATCCAAAATATCATGTGGGGATAAAATCAAGTTGGTTACCAAGGTTGCAAGGCATTTGGCATGAGATACCATGTGGTGAGAAATGAAAATTCAAAATACCATGACATGAAAAGATGAAGTTCTCATTAGATGATCCTAGATGGTTCTAGACTGTTCTAAACCATTCTATATAACCATTGTGACTTGCTCAGATGCAAGGTTGGTGTTAATTGGTGTAGAGAAGAGAGATTAAGATCAAAATTCCTCCATTGCAAATCACATTCAAGCTCTTGATTCTTCTTCATTGCAATCCATTTTTTCTCCACAAGCCTTCTCCATACATCCTTCTGAGTGTGTTCATACTGAGTTGGAGCTCCATTGATGAAGATTTGAAGGTGTTCACATTGAATTTGAAAAGAAGCAATTACCATGGGATCTTGAAGTACAAGCTCTCTCCTCCAAATCTTTTGCAAACAGAAGAAGATTCACCATCCAAGGAGTGTTCTTGAAGAGTTTCAAGCCTTGAATTGAAGATCTACATCATCTACCATATCCAAGAACCAGGTTTGCAAAATCATTTATACACCCTTATCTAGGCATGGCTAGGGTAATTTATTAGTGTATACTTGTTAGAGACAATTAGGTGATCATTTTTGATGAGTTTGGGAGCAATTGGTGAAGTTTCATTAATGGAGGTCAATTCTTGGATGAGCAAGATCGTGTGAAATAATGAGTGTTAATGCCAAATTAATAGCTGATTTTAATTAGTGTAATGTGAGGTTCATTCTGATGTAAAGAAATGAGAGTTTGGTTGAAGTCGAAGGTTGATGATATTTTGAGATCCATGGAGTTTCACATTCGGTTTGGATAATAGAGAGTGTTTCAATGGAAACCAATGCCACAGTCGTATTCAGCGTGGAAAATGGATCAAGATCATGTTTTATTTTGTTAAAATTGATGCTGAAATGGAGGAGAACGAGTTGATGGAAGAGTTGTGCATGAGTTCTGCGTTTTCATGGGGTATCTGAAAACCCTAATCTCAAGGTTGAAGACGACTCACCAGCCGTTGGATACGCGCTTGACCAGTTGACTTGAGAATGATCCAATGGACGACGTTCAATTTGAATTGTGGAGGGAAGCCAGCGCGTATGAAACGCGGCGTTTCATTAAAACGCCATCCTGGGCTTAGTGAATCAATGCTATCCAGACCCCCTTTTCAAGCCCAATCCAATTTTGAACTACAATCCTCTTCTATTTGCACCACGTTTTTTCTTTTTTCTTTTTGTTTTATTATTGTTTTTCTGATTAATACTGGGCCCAAGCGCTTTACTTTCTGCACCCCATACGCTGGGCCCAAGCATAAAATGAATTGCATCTTATTTCTTTCTGCACCCCATGTCCATATTTCCATATTATTTTTTTCTCCATTTTATTCCAAATATTAGAAAATTCATATTAAATAGAAAAATCAAATTTTTTAATGGGAGTTTTTTCTCCCTTTTCATATTTTTGTCAAGAAAAATATAAAATGAAAATATTTTCCATATCATGCATTTTAATATTTTTTGCATATTTTTACTTTTACTAGCTTTTTAATGCTTTTAAATTGATACCTTAATTTGTAGATTTTAGTTTAGGTAGTTCCCTTAGTATTTTTAGGTCAATCGTTTTAAGTTAGTTAGATATATGTTTTAGGTTCCCCCTGGATTAATTCCATATTTTTGTGATGATTTTTAGGATAGTTTTGATTAGATAATTCTAGGTTGTGTAGAATTAGGTTAAACTTCAACATAGGTCCACAATAACTTTAGATTTTGGGTTTTTTAGGACAAGTTAGGCTATGGGGCATATATGGGTATTAAGGGTAGGTTTAGTAGATCCCCTAGAAATAATATTAGAATTTTCCCTACTATATTAATATTTTTAGTACATTTTGCAATTGTATGCTGGTTTGGTGTGCCCTTTTGGGGTTTATTTTGTTTGTATGGGCTTATTGGGCTTTGCTTGGGGTGTGGGCTTGGTTTGAAGAGCATGATGATGAAGCATATTGAAGACAAAGTTGAAGTTGAAGATCAAAGCTTGATAAAGATGTTTGGCTTGCTTGAAGCTGTTTGAAGATCATAGGACCTAGGAGCTAGGTAGAGCTTTAGAATAGAAAATTTCTTCACAAATATTGATCGCTTCTGTTGCCTCCATTCTTCTCTATGATTCAAAGTCTCTCTTTGATACTCACCTCCTTCCTTTGGAAGGCTTAGTGACAGTATCTAGGAGATAGAACTTTTGAGAGAAACAGTCTGTATTTTGTTAACAGTCTGTATGCCACCTTTGGTGGTCAACTGACTGTTTAACATCCCAAATCATCTTGTGAACTATTACTCATTTAGGAAAGCTTGCTTTGAAGAAACTTTGAAGATTGAAGATGAAGTCCCTTGCCTTGAAGACTGATAGAAGAAGGAGCTTGTGCTGTTTAGTTTTTGCTATTTAGAGTTGTTGATGCATTGTTTGAGTTTCCTGACTGTATTGTTTGTTAATTGTCCCCTCGAGATTGAGGTGAAGCTGTTTCACTTCGCTCATTGTTTTCTAGGTTCGAGGTTGAGTGGGACTCCCTTGCCTTGCTTGTACTGCTGCATTCATGCATTTTACTGCTTTACTGTATATATGCTGTTTCATTTCCGTTTATTCCCTTAGGACCTCTGTTTCTCTCTGCGCAAGAGAGGAATATGACAGACATTAGGATTCTTATCCATGCATGATAACATTAGGGTAGATTTGATTCCTTTTTCAACCATAGGTTTTAGAGTTGCTGTTTCTCTTCTTTCTCAAAACAATCAGAAAAATACAATAAAAGGATAAACATCAATAAAAAACAGTTCTTGCGTAAAAAACTGTAAACCAATCAAAAAACGTCATTTTTGTCCGCTTGGACGCATAATCAGGAGAAAACCCTTTTCAGAAAGAGATAAAAACAATCAAGACAGACTTGTGTTGTACGTGGCCCGAACTACGTTTGCTCTGATCTTTCATGTTGTATGAAAGTACGTAGGCATAGGATGCGATATCCTAGCGAGCAACCTTCCCCTCCTTTCCAGTAGGTAGGCGAACTACGTTGACTCTGATTTCTCGTTCCAGACGGGAATACGTAGGCATAAAGTGCGATACTTTGCCGAGTCATTTTATTTTCTTTTAACCCCAGACCTGTAGAATAGATAGAATGACAATCCGTACCAGAAAACAAGCGTGGATCCCGTCGAGTACGACGGACGTGAGGGGTGCTAATACCTTCCCCTTGCGTAACCGACTCCCGAATCCAGGATTTGGTTGCGATGACCATTCCTTTCCCGTCTTTGCGTTAGGTTTACTCTGAGTGTTTCCTTTCCCTCTGTTGGGATAAATAATGCACGGTGGCGACTCTTCTGTTCAGCCGGCGCCGATTTTCGCAGTAGCGACACTTGGTAGTCAAAAATTGACAATAAGTGTACATATATCAACCAGAGCTAAACTCACACACTGAATCAGAAGCATTATGCTTCAATGTAGGATTCAGTTGTCCTCCAGTCATCTCACAATCTCCCAAGAGATTTACAGGCTGCTTGATCCAACCATCCAGATCCATTAGTAGCTGGGACACACAACCATGCTTCATCATGATGAGAAACATTCCTCCACAGTAAGAACTCCTCCTAGGTTTATCCTCTGAACCTAGTCATTGGATCTTGAGTTCTTGCCTTGTCTGAAGCTGCACCTTCAGGAGTGACACTTTTGTCATCACTAATTAAGGGATAATCAATAAAATACTTGCCACACGTATCAATTGATCTTAAATCCCCAATTTGAGACACACATATTCTCATCAGTGGTCCAAGGCCACAAGCTTGCCTGAGCTTCAGCAGTCTTTGTACTCGGCTTCATATTATCCTCTTGTCAACACAAGTAATGCAGCTGCACATTAGACAGGTACACAACTCCCCCTGTCATACATAATCAGTACTCCCCCTAAGAGAGAGACTCACTTACAGGAAGACTTTCTTCATATTCACACACTGCAGCTTTTCATTCCTTGATTCACATATAGCAGAAGAGATGTAGAATAACTATCTGGAAGATCTCCAAGATGTCAGGGTAAAGGTCCTTCCATCTGCACAGGATCAGAGCTGATGATGTCTTGATCTTTATTTTCACCAGACACACTAGGATAGAGGCCTATAAACTTGACTAGATCCATGAACATCCTAAGGACATAACCAAAAGGAAGGCACTTGTCATGTTCACCATGAGCTTGGAGTAGTAACCCAATGTCACAACATCTTGTTTGACATTCTGCCTTCATCAAGTCCCAGATTTGTTTGAAACCACAAACAATCTTGACACATAACTGCACTCTTGCAGCAACAGATCCTGAATAGAAGTATAACTCTCCCATATCAATGGTAACCAGTGCACATGAATGGAAAACACAAGACGCATCTTCATGTCTTCAAGAACTCATTCTCTGTTCAACACACATGTTAAACACATTCACTTACTGCTTGAACCACAAGCAAGTAGTACACCCATCAAACAGAAGCTTTCCCTTTATCTTTGATAATAGCTGCTCCAAGGTCCCCACATTATCTCTTATGACCAACTCCATGCTCATACAGAGAGAAGGCACCAAACTAATTCACCTCTTCCTAGAGTTACTTGTAGCAGAAGAGACCATTTCTCTACAAGTATTCTGGCCATAGGCTGAGTACAAGATAGACACTGCATAGGGACTTTATCACATTAGAATGCACTCAATACCTTCACATCATACTCCAAGACAGTTCTTTTACCTCATCATTCTCCCGTATGACAAGATAGAGTACTTCTTAGCCAAGAAGTGAATCACAAGTTCCACAAGAGATCTTCACATATCAGCTGGTTTATATCAAATTCACACCATCCCATGGTTCTTTATGTGCCCATACTGGGCTTACTGCTGTCTAGTAATCCAACTGAAAATCTTGACAGCTCCACCAGCTTGATCAAATACATCTCCACAAGAAGGTAATCTTCTATACACAGCTTAGGGCTTCTACCACAAGCTCCAATGTATGACCAGAACCTCCTTTGGTCCTCAACCAACTACCCTTCTGCACAAGAGTAATTAGTTTCCAGCATGACCAGTTCCAGAACCTTCTGTGGTCTTCAAATGACTACCCTTCTGCACAAAAGTAGTTTTCTAAAGGCACACTGCTTAAATAACCAAATGCCACTATTTGGTTATTCAACATCTTTGGAGAATCTGCCAATCCACCAGGCCAATTTGATCTTCAAGTCTTAATTCTTCTTGCTCCAAAGCAATGCATCTACTCCTTCACACAGCTCCCGCAAACTGCATGAGATGAAGTATTACTTCCATTCACACTTGAGAAGATCAACTTATCTTCAAATGATGTGCCACAACATCACTTGAGGCCTTTGAAGTTCCTGCTTGATGTCACAACTTTGGTTAAGACATTCAGCTGGAGAGTTCAGGCTTTCATTCTGCCACTTAGAAGATATCAGTACATAGGCTTCGAGTTGACTACCTCTGTTCTGCTTTGTTATACCACAACAATTACCTTGAAGTGCATTTGCTTTAATAGCTCCTCTTTAAAGAAAATCAAACATGCCAAAGCTTGATTCTTTAGAGAAGGAGGATCACAAAAGTCTTTACAAAAGGATTCCCGCTTTCCTTAGGTAGAGACTTCCTTTTAGAAAGTCAAAGATAACTGCCACTTATCCTTGTCCTCCAAGATGAGCAAGGTCACATGCTCATATGCACTTAGATAAGAAATAAACTGATCCAAGCAGTGCTATGACCAGCACCATATACTAGACAAGTTTCTTGCTAGGAAACTTTCTAGATAAATATCAGATGCTTCTAGTAGAGACTAGAACAAAACTGCTGCACTTCAATACTCCTATATAAGCAGATCAGACTGTCTTCATCTTCACTTCCATCAGCACTCCATTCTAGCCTTAGTTTATGCCAAGAACCTTACTAGAATAAGGGCAAATCCAGCTTTATCTTTATTGACCTAGTGATTCACTCCTTGAATCAACAGGATTCTGCACAATCTCTGCTGATGGGATGTCTTAACATCTGGTTGAACATTAGATCCTTGAATAAACTAAGCATGTCTGGGCCTGATGCTTGTGCAACAACTGAGGATACAACTTGATCATCAACTAAGGATAATTCATTAAATATTTGAGAATATCTCAAATAGCAAAGAATCTTAAATATTTATAATGAATCCTTCTCTGAACTTCATGGATAACCAATTAAATATGTGTGTAGTCCACAATTAGAAATTGGTCTTAAATCCACACAACCTCAGGAATACCAGGGCTGAAGCACCCTTGACTTAACCTGCCTATGTCTTCTTCTGCTGATAGACTCCTTGCAAGTCATGAGTGGTGAAAATAAATCACCTCCCACTATCTTCTCTACATAGCTTCCAGCAAACTGTAGAACACACCACAACAGCCCTAGGCATACAATCAAGCACTGTTACAAGCACCATCTATCAATCATCTACACAACTGCCACAACCATGAATCAGACTGAATATAGGCCAATCTTCTCCCAGGGCTACCAGAGTTCTTTCATCAGAAAATTATGCAGCGGAACCACCAAAAGAACATGCCTTAAACAAGATGTCTGATCATTCAACATGCCATAGGACAGAAGTAGCCACTCCTCCTTTGGCATAACATACAGCTGGTCATAGAAGCTCCTATATCAGAGAGCACAACAACAGATACAAGCTTCTCCTTAGCTCCATAAGCAGTAGCTCAAACATTCAGCAAGATCAGCAACTTAGCTATAACTTCTCGTTGTTCAAAACACAAGAAAGTATCTCCCAAGATCTCATCCAGAATAGACAAGATGTCTGCTCTGATACCAATTGAAATTCTGGTATGCAGATCACATGTGTTCCAAGAACATTGATCTCTGCTCAACAAGGATGAGGACAGACCATGGCCAATTTAAATTTCTTTAAATTGTCCCAATGTCATGACCAATGTCACGACCTCTGTTGTGACATCTGCAGTCTGTCATACTATTTATCTAACCATTTAAAGTACAAAATTGTAAATGTAGAAAGATAAATAACACAGTAATTGTTCACCCAGTTCGGTATCAACAACACCTACATCTGGGGGCTACTAAGCCAGGGAGGAAATTCACTATTAGTAGAATCAATTCAAGTTTAAACCTCCAGTTTGCACTTCTCACTTAATCTCTACCCAATGAAACTTCAGCCTAGAGACACTCTAGTACCTGAGTATACCCACTCACTCCCCTTCAATCACACAACAGTGATATCAAACAATTACAAAAATCAGTATGAAGAGACACTTCATACACACCTTGATCTTGCTTCACAGCTTTGATCAAGGAACTCACACACTCTTGCTTCACAGCTTTGAGTGAGACACAACCTAGAATCTACCTAACCAATGCAATCATTAACCAGACAATTTCTTAGATTACAAGTATTTCTAAACAGACTTTACACGTGAAGACTAACCTTCTTCACTTACAAATATGTCTACCTCAATGTATCAAAAGATACAAAGGGTGACTTACACACAAGGGACTCTCAAACCCTAGACCTTTATTTTACACTCTGGTTTTTCTTGATGTGAGTGCTTACTTTTCCCTTGCTTCTGCGCCTCCTTTTATAGCACTGCAGATTGGGCTTGGGATGTGCAAAAGTAACAAATATTAGTTTTAATACAGTAAAACTAATTTCCACTATTCAAGGTGCTGTCAAATTAGGTCATGATACTGCCTAAAATCTCGTCTGAGATAACTAAGAAGTCATAACAGGTCTCCTGAAATTTAGCCTGAGATCTATCAGGTATCTGTTGCACCCCAAAATTTGCCCAACCTTTGCTTTACCTAGCTTGTCTTTCGTTGCATTCATTTAGCATTATCATCTGCATTGCATTGACATGTGTGCAGGAGATCAAGAGGTATGACTACCAACAAAGGGCTACACAAGGGTATGAAGCTAGCTAAGAGGTTTATTCAAGTATTCAAGGGTTAATATCCTCACCAAAGAAGTTAAAGATCCTCAGAGAAAGTGGTTGAAGCCAAATGTGTACATCTCCTGACTTGAGGGTGTGGGAAGTTATTCAGATGATTCTGAAGCCATAAAAGAAGACTTGAAGCCTTGAGAGAGCTCATGAGAAGTGTTGAAAGTCATCTTGAAGCCTAGACAAGTCATTATGCAAAGGATAAGGAGCTACTACCAAGATTGGTACGACTAGGGTTTCATCTGGTCAACCCTGGGTCAACTAATGATTTGAAGAAGGTTGAGACCTAATCTCAAGGCCATGTGATCATGGATTGATGTCTTAAGATGCCCAAGGGATGATTCCAAGGTCAATTCATCATGAATCAAGAGTGTGAGGAGTTCCTAAGCTAGGGTTGCTATGCTTGACAGTGTAAAATCCCCTGGTTTGGTGCCTAACTTCAAGACCACATAACTCAAGATGTGATTTTCATCTCACCTTGACCCCAACATGATTGTTGTAGAGCATGATCATATCTTTAATTTTAGTACTAGAAGTCCTTGATAGGGTTTA
The DNA here is from genome assembly GCA_963859935.3 of Lathyrus sativus. Classification (NCBI taxonomy): domain Eukaryota; kingdom Viridiplantae; phylum Streptophyta; class Magnoliopsida; order Fabales; family Fabaceae; genus Lathyrus; species Lathyrus sativus. Next base: position 336,412,115 of record OZ012735.1, read on the forward strand.
TAGAACTCAGGTTATGAGCCAGACAAGTTACAGGTCATCAGAGGAATGTGAATTTGGAGCTTGAAAGTCACCCAACTTGCATGACACTTTTGCCCTAGAAGGATGATTCTCATGAACTTTTGGCCAACATGAATGTTGTTCCTTATCTTCTTAGATTTATAGAAAGTACTAGAAGTCCATGATTGTATTTGTATAACTCAAGTTATGAGCTTTACAAGATAAGGGTATTTTGGGAATTTGGAATTATAGGTCATTTTTGGTTATGGGCCAATTTCATCAACTTAGACACCTCAAATGGACTTTTGATCAACTTGAAAGTTGCTCGAAATGGTGTTATGTGTCCAACCATGATCCAAAGATTCATTGATATGGATTAAATATGGAAGTGTACGAAGGATTTTCATGGAAGATAATTAAAAGGCATGAAAATAAGAAAATTCATAAATAATTCATCCTTGTGCAAAACTTGGCAAGTTTGTGCATTTTTTTAAGGTAGAAAGCATTTAGAGCATTTTGGAGTTGTTACATTTTTGAGTTAAGGTTGATTTCATGGCTTAATTCCAAGTTCCTTAAGGTTGAAGTAACATAACCAATGTGCACCATAAGATCAAATTAAGCATTCAATCTGATCCATCCATGCTCAAGGAGTGTTATGCAAGCTATTTGGATGAGAATGGAACCCGCTAGAAGCATAAAAACACAACTGCTATGAGACGAAAGTGAGGAAAATTGAAAAATGGAATTGAGTGAATTGGGCCAAGTAAGGATCCAAAACAAGTCTATATAAGTTTCTGGATGAATTCATAGCAAGGTTGGTGATTGGAGAAGCTTGAAAGAGGCAAGGAGCACTTTAAAAAGTTGGTTTCAAGGTGAAAATTGTTTTCCATCTTGGAGGCCATTGCAGAGGGAATTGAAGCTCCAAGATTCTTCAGCAAGCATCACTGAATGATTCTGAGCAAGTTTGATCAAGGTTTGGAGGCTGTGGCATTCTCTGTGAGAGCTCAAAACATGTTTTCATCTTTTCATTATTATGCTCTGATGAGATTGAATTAAGTTGGAAATTGCATGTGGTTAGGTTAGTCTTGAACCTTAGATGGATTTAGGTATGATTTGGAGAGGTTTTGAGATGATTCTTGATGATGAGTGATTTGTTCAGAGGCACGGTTAGGCTTGAATCTTGATGGATTTCAAGAATTAGATAAATGTAATTAATTAGGGAGAAGAGTAGAGTAGATTAATGGCATTAATTTAAAGTTTAGTGATGATTTTTGCAAGAACACTGTTTCTGTTAGGGCTTGTATTTGCTTGATCTTTGGAGAAAAATAAAAAAAGAATCATGTCATGATGTTCCTTATGGAGAGACGAGTAGAACAGTATAAGTTTCATGCGTTTTGGCCGTGTTTTGAACTCTGGTGATGTTGGTGCTACCGGAGAAGACGACCGGAGTCTTCTCCGGCCACCGTGAGACACTTTCCCCCCTTTCAGTTTTCAAATGGGGAAGATGAACTGAGGCCCTTGGATTGGTTTGGAATAATTGACTAGGTCTGAAGATTTAACGCGTGAGATGCGTTCTGAGGAATTTGTGACTTTGACTGCTGAGGTGTCATCATGATGAAGGTTGGATTAGCATACTTTTTGGAGTGATGGTTAGGATTAGAGACTACCGTGTACCCTAGTCAACTGCAATGCACCGTGCCTTCATCAAAACGAACCGTTTCACTTAAACCTTCAGAGTGATACGTGGCGCGCATCATTCCCCTTAGATCTATTGACTAGTATTGAGATCTAGTGGTTGTAACTTTTTGTTATTTTCTGAATTTAGTTTATTGTTTTCTTTATTTCTTTTATTCATTTTGTCATATAAAAATGCATAAAAATAGTTTTATTGATCAGAAAAATATGAGAAACATTGTGGATGATTCTTACCTTGTTTCTGATTTTTGTATGGCATTTGTTTTCATTTTTGGATAATTTTCCATTTATTTGGCATTTTTCCATTTTTATTATATGTTTAAAAATGCATAAAATGACTAGTTCACTTGCTGATTTTAGTACTATTTCTAGGATTGAAATTTGGTGCTGAAATTTTGCATGCTTGTTATAGACTCCTTGATAGGTTGGTGTGATTTTTATGGTTTTTTTAGATGATTCTAAGTAGGAGTTTGAGATAGATCTTTAGGAGCATTCCATGATAGATCCCCTTTAGCACACCCTTTGAGTTTAGATTTTATTAGAACCTTTAGGATTAGGTTTTACCCCTAGTTTTTGTGCCATAGATTCTTGACCGATTTAGGATCATTTAGGATTTTTATTAGTATTTTTAGAGGTGATCTTCTATTATTCCCTCATTTTGCAAGTTGATTATGGTTTAGGTGACCCTAACTAGGATAACTTCATAGATTAGTCTTTTAAGTGAGCATTAGATAACTCTAAGCTTCAAATCCCTTCCTTTAGGATAGAACTTGGGTAGATACCTCATTAGAACCTTGTTTAGGCCTTGATAGAGCTTTTAAATCCCCCTAGTTTAGGTGACCCTTGTAGTTGGTCTTTAGGGTTTCTTAGAAGTTGTTGTGTTGCCTTCTTTCCTCTATGTGATTTCTTCCCTGGGCTTTTCCCTACCCTCTTTCTCCAATTCTTGAAGAGGAGCCCTCCTGGGAGAGCCTAATCCTTCCTTTGGTTGGATTCTGTGCATTCCTCAGGAGGTTGAGCCTTGAATTGACATTCATCAGTATAGTATATTCCTTTGGTCTGCACTATCTTTCTCTTTCAAGTATTGATGAAGAGCCCTCTTGGGAGAGCCTAATCCTTCCCTTGGTTGGATCCTGTGCATTCCGCAAGAGGTTGAGCCTTAGATTGACATTCTTGGCATGGTATATTCCCTTGGTTTATACACCGTCATCCATCTCCAAGTCCTTTTCTTAGGATCCCTCTTGGGAGAGCCTAATCCTTCCCTTGGTTGGATTATGTGCATTCCTCAACAGGTTGAGTCTGAGATGGACATTCTATGTTGATACACTTTAACCAAATACCTTAGATTGATATCTAGGACTAATACCCAGTCTTTTCTGTCCTATTGACATAGGATCCCTCTTGGGAGAGCCTAATCCTTCCCTTGGTTGGATTCTGTGCATTCCTCAAGAGGTTGAGCCCATGATGGACTCTTGTGTTGATACACATCCAACCTGATGTAGCCTGGGATGACTACCCTGTTGCTCATTTTGGTTTCATTTCTCTTCCTTGTTTGACATTGCTTGATGCATTAAAATAGGTTCATATATAGAATATTTTAGGCTAAGAGCATGACTGCATTAAGAGGTTGAGTGGGTCTCCCTCTGCTTGCTTGCATTAAGGGTTGAGGTGATCCTCCCCTTGCTTGTGTGTTGTTTTTCTTTTTGTATCTGATGTGTTTACAGTGAAAGGTTGAGTTGAGCTCCCTTTGCTTGTCTATTTTGATTGTTTTCTTTTCTTGATTGCTTAGAGGTTGAGTGAGTCTCCCTCTGCTTGTATTGCTGCATTGCATTTGCATCTTTACTGTGTGGCTTTGCTGTTTTATTTGCTTTGATGATTTTTGCAGTTATTGTCTATTTCCCATTGACATGATCCCCTAGAAGTCTCACTTCCTTTGATAAGGAAGTGATGATAGAACTTTAGGTTGAAACCTATGCATGATAATGTCTAAGAGTTCCATGTTTCAAACCTCAACCATAGGATGAATCCTTGGCATGACAACATTAGGGCTTGATAGTTTCCCTTGTAGAGTTCGTTGTCTTCTCATCTCCAAAACAACAGTAAAAAACGTAATAAAGGCAAGTTGGTACAAGCGCGTTACGAGCCTTAAGCCACTTAGGAAATGATAATTGAGCGGTCTCCTCTCAATCGTCTAGAATGTTTAGTATACGTCCTTTGGACGATATGCGACGCATTCGTTCCAAGTCATAGTCTCTAGTGCTGTACAAACTACAAACGTTCATAAAAAACACTTCTTCCGTAAAAGACAGAAAACAAACTTCAAACCTCCTTTTTGCCCCGTGGGCCCATAACTCAAGGAAAACTTTTCTGATGAAAAGAGTGTCGTTAACTTTCAGTTCTACCGCAAACGGTAACGCACAAGCCTCCAACGAGCAAGCTGCATACACCAAACTGCTGGAACTGTTTGTTAACCCTACTCGGAAAAACAGATGAATCTAAACCCGTAATCCATATTATCCTGAACTACGTAAGCTCTGATCTCTCATATCCTGTTGAGAGTACGTAGGCACAATACTAACGTATTGGCGAGCCACCTTCCCCCGTTACCCGTAGTTATCCGAACTACGTTGACTCTGATTTCTCGTTCTCTGACGAGAATACGTAGACACGAAGCGCGCCGCTTTGGAGAGTCGGTTTTCTTTTCTTTTCAGACCATCCTTGGTAGGTAGATAGATAAACCAACCTGTCAGATAAACACAACAAGCGTGAATCCCATCGAGTACGATGGACGTGAGGGGTGCTAATACCTTCCCCTTGCGTAACCGACTCCCGAACCCAGACATGGTTGCGATGACCTTGTCTTATACCTTTTCGTCAGGTTTTTCCGATTGTTTCCTTTCCTTTTCTGTGGGATAAATAACGAAATATGGCGACTCTTCTGTTTTGCCGGCACCTTATTTTCGCAGTAGCGACAATATCATAACAGAAAAACAAACCCAACCCGTCTGATGTCATACGATCAATGTCATGACATTCAATATGACATTCAACTTTTACTCACTCTTAGCTAACCAGCTTGCTCTGCTGCACACTTCTGCAGAATCTTCATCATGACAGTCATGGTTTCTTCCAATCTTCTGCAAAATGACATTAGAAACAAGTATATTAAGGTTTCCTAAAAGATCTCCAAGATCCTTTTATGAGTACCAATACAATCTGTTCTTATTCCTAATATATCTCCTTGACATATTTATTGATGAGGTATTTTCAACACGGTCTCATCAATCCAAACCAATTCTGTCAAGAGATATACACTAGCAGCTCCTTCAATACACCTCATTCACCACTTGTGAGGAACTTCATCACAACTCAACCTGTTGTGGCTACTGCTAACACATAGCAGCTACTCCTGTACTAGACATTGATGACAGCAGTTATGTCATCAGCTTCTGCTAGCTCCTTCTGCTTTCATGACCTCCAGTTCACCTATGATAGCAGTTCTGTCATCTGCTCTTGTTAGCTCCTGCTGCGCATAGCTCCTGCTGCACCAGATGTCAACAGATGACATCAGTTCTGTTATCAGCTCCTGCTAGCTCATGCTGCACCACTACTCCTGCTGTTTCTCACACATGCCAACAGTTCTGTCATGACAGCAGATGGATGTCGTGACGGATGTCTCGACATTCAACATGACATTCACCTTAACCACTCCACAGCAGTTCTTTCACCAGCTCCTGCTTGCTCCTTTAGCGATGTCATAACCATGGTAATGACATCCTGCTTAACATTAGTGCAGAGTCATGTTTTACCAAAATTTAACCAATCATAGAATCATGGACGATTCTATAATATCATAGAACCATGGAACTAACAGGTTTTTTGGCGGCGAGGTCAGATTTCCATCAATCTTGTGTTTTCTGGCGGCGATGTCAGATGTGGTTGGTTTTTTGACGGCGATGTCAGATCTTCATCAACCTTGTGTTTTTCTGGCGGCGATGTTAGATCTTCATCAACCTTGTGTTTTTCTGGCGGCAATGTCAGATGTGGTTGGTTTTTTGGCGGCGATGTCAGATCTCCATTAATCTTGTGTTTTCTGGCGGCGATGTCAGATGTGGTTGGTTTTTTGGCGGCGAGGTCAGATCTCCATCAATCTTGTGTTTTCTGGCGGCGATGTCAGATGTGGTTGGTTTTTTGCGGCGATGTTAGATCTCCATCAACTTTGTGTTTTTCTGGCGGCAATGTCAGATGTTTGTCAACATTGTGGTAACCTGGCGGCGAGGTCAGAAGATGTTTATCCCCTACAGAGAATTGGCGGCGATGTCAATTGTCTTTACTGGTGCCTGGTAGCGATGTCAGATACTTTTCAGTCTGTTGTTGATTGGACTCTTGGGTTTGCAGATGCTTGACGGCGAGGTCAGAGGTTTTGCCAACTAGGTGTAAATGCCTGGCGGCGATGTCAGATATTCTGTATCCGTTGCGTGATTTTTTGGGTTTCTTTCCGACTTAGTGTCGATGCCGACGCGTTAGCAGAGGTTCTTCTGACTGAGTGTCGATGCTTTTTGATTCTGAATCAGTGAGATGGTTTTTGGTTCAGTTATCTCTGGAGATTTTGTGGGCAGTCCTATTCATATTGGGTTGTTATCCCCAGCGTGTCGCATCCCAACTCTTAGTTGGTATTCGCTGTTTTGCATCCTCGTCGGTTACAAATTTCTAGGTTCTTTTTGTATTCAATCACCTCATACCTTGAATGTTTGAAAGTTGATGCTTCTCACCTCTTCAGGTCTAAGTCGATTGAATAGGGGCAGCTGTAGCACCCCAAAATCTGCCTTTCGTTTTAACCTTAACTGGCTTTTGTTTCTTTGTATTTTGCATTGTTCATATATCATAACATTCGTTCTCGAGGCATGGGGTCAAGGCATTCCTGTGGCTCAGGTGCATTTTGGCGCAAAGGACTGAAAGACTGAACAGCGAGCATCAGAGGCTCCGGCATTTATTTTGCCCAGCGGTCGAGCAGCCGATTTTATTTTATTTTTGCAGGATAACTTCAGGAAGCAGCACTCAGGCTCATATCAAGCATTCTTGTAGTTGCAACATTCAAGAATGAGGTTCAGAAGCTTAACAGATTTCTAAACAGTTGAAACAGGGCAAATGTGCAGATTTCCCTCCAAAAGGCGCCAGAATTCAAATTTTGACGGTGTTAATCGATTAACCAAGTCAAAATCAGGTCAAATATGAAGTTTTGAAGGTGTTAACCGATTAAGCTATATGGTTAATCGATTAACCAGTGCAGATTTTGCCTCTGCACGTGAATTTTCAAAGGGAGCTGTTTTGGGGTCCAATTTTGATCACTTGAATTTCAAATTTTACACTTGGGAAAGATCTAGAATCATTTCAGAATTTGATTAATTTCATTTTCCCTCCAAACTCCCATTCCTCACTCCATTCCAAATTTCCCAAACCATCTTCCCAACCTTTCATTTGGATCCAAACCTAAGGGGTATTTATTTGAATTACTCCAAACCACACACATCTAAGCCTCATAATTTCATTTCAATTTCAGAATTGATCTCATTCTCTCTCAAGTTTCTCTCAACTTGTTCATCTTCCAAAACCTTCACCAAAGCTATCTTCCATTGAATTCTTTGATTCTTCCTTGGAATCAATGAATTCTTGAGCTCAAACCTCTATCCATCATCTTCATTGAATTGATTTCTTCATCCCACTTTCGTGCAAAATTGGATCTGAATTTGGATGTGATTATTTGGCTTATTTTGGATTGATCTTGAAGGATCTTCATTGCTACTACAAGAATTGGTGTGGATTTTAAAGTATTCCGGACTTCTAGCATTGGATCTGTTCAATTACAGTTGAATCAACACTAACTGAAGCAAATCTCCGCTTCGAAGGTTGGAAATCCTTGATCTGAATCTGTTTTTTAGCTTATTTGCATAATCATGTGGATTTTCATCTTTGATTAGCTTTTGGTTAATTTGATCCGTTTGATTCATGATTTGGTTGTGTTAATCTGTTTACATGCTGTTTGAATCATGATTTGCTAGTTTAATTTCGTGATTAAGTGATTATGCGATCATCCGATTGATCGGATAAGTGCTTATTTGCTGAAAATGCTGTTCTGTTGCTGTTTTTTTTGCTGTTGGCACAGTGTTAATCAGTTAACACATATGGTTAACCGATTAACCATTTCAAATATTCAAATTTTTCAACTTTTTCAAGGTGTTAATCGGTTAACGCCTGGGGTTAACCGATTAACATGTACAACTTTCTATATTTTCAGCCATTTTTAAGTGGTTAATCGGTTAACCTATAGCGCTAACTGATTAACACTGTGCTAGCGGGTCTGTTTTGCTGATTTTCTTGCTTGATTGAGTACTGTTTCGCATTGAATCATCGTAGTTCCATATGATGCATTAGAAGTGAAATGTTTTGGGATATATGTCGCTGTTTTGGTTGTTTAATCGAGACTTCGTCGACTTGTGTTTGTTTTCCACTTGGATGCCTACTTTCTTAGTTTGTCGTTCAAAGGATGTTCATGTTTGCATTTCCTCTTGTGTTTTGCATCTTTATTTCTTACATTAATAAAGGTAGAGATGTGCTTGTGGTGGTGTTTACCCCACACTTTGTTCCTCCCTTTGCTTGTGTGTTGCATTCCATGTTTGCATCTCTTACTTGTGATTGAATTTATCTGGTGCTTTCTTGTGCTTTTTGCCATGATCCTCATAGGGTTCCGAGTCCCTTCGGTTAGGATGGGATTAGGAGAGACATTAGGTGTTCAATCCAAGCATGCTAACATTAGGGTAGACGTTTCCCCTTTTTATCCTAACCTTAAGACCACTTTGCACGACAATGTTAGGGTCGAGTTTCCCTTAGACCTTCCTTGCGTCTCTCTCTTTCTCATCTCAAAACAATTCTAACTCATCTAATAAATACGATGGACGTTGTGCGCTACGAGCCTTAAGCTACATGGGGAATGATGAGTGAGGGGTCTCCTCTCGCTTGTCTAGAGTGTTTAGTGTACGTCCCGTTTGGGGGCGATACGTGACGCATTCGCTCCTATGTCATAGTCTTTAGTGCAACGTGAATCACAAATCGAAATAATTCACTTCACTAAAAAACACAAACAAATTTCAAACCTTTTTCCTTCGGGATTAATCGGAAACCTTTTTCGTAAAAAAGAGTGTCGTTAAGCTTTGGTTCTACCGCAAACAGACATCGTCCCTAACTGTTGGAACAGAGGTTTAACCCTACTTGGTTAAAACACTTAATCAACCTGTGGTTTCGTGTCATCCCGAACTACGTTTGCTCTGATTTCTCATACCAGATGAGGATACGTAGGCACAAGACGATGATGTCTTGGCGAGCAACCTTTCCCCCCTTTTTCGCCCGTAGTTAACCGAACTACGTTGGCTCTGAGTTTCCCATTGCAGGAGGGAATACGTAGGCCCAGAGTGGCGATGCTCTGCCAAGTCTCTTTTCTTTCCTTTTTTTGTCACGTGATCCTGTAGCGTAGATAGATTAACCACACCCTTAGATAGACAACAAGTGTGGATCCCGTTGAGTACGACGGACGTGAGGGGTGCTAATACCTTCCCATTACATAACCGACTCCCGAATCTAGGACTTGGTTGCGATGACCTCGTCTTTTCCCTTTTTCGTTAGGTTTTTTCTGATCGTTTCCTTTCACTCTCTTCGGGATAAATAACAAAAGGTGGTGACTCTTCTGTTTTTTGCCGGGTGTTTTTCGCAGTTGCGACAGCTGGCGACTCTGCTGGGGACTGCGATGGTTCCCTATGCGAGTCAATCCTAGCGCTTGTCTGTTGCGTCTTTGGGTGTTTACTGTTGTGCACTTATTTTTTTTTTATTTATGTGCATTATATGTTGTATATTATTGCATTTGCATTTTATTATCATATTATGCTACTGCTGTGTTGTGGGTTGGGTTGTTCCATTGAGAGATAAGTCGGACCTGGGCTTGAGTATACACACAGGATTAGTGTGGAGAGTAGCGGGAGCTTGTGCGGCGTTTGGCAACGCAATAGCTCGTGCGAAATTCACGTTCAGACGAGGTTTTTCTTTGGAAATATTCTATCCTGCACATCTGGTGCAGTTGAGGGAATATTGACTTAGAGAGACTGTCGACTCTAGAGACCATTCATTTGGGAAGTCAGCTAAGTGAGGCCACTTCGTTAGACTATGATGCCAAACTAGAAATGGTGAACATATCATTGTTTCTCGAAAGTCTGTGACGCTGACAACCCGCATAGGATGTCGTACGTTTAAAGACTAGAACCCACATGTGAGAGGGGATGGGTTTTGCAGGAAACCTGGCCTTCAACCAACCCTGGTTTTCTTGTCAGTGCGGACTTTTGATCCTGAATACTCTGTTTTTCTGTTATCTCAGTGTTCTGATTAGAGCAGAGCTCTGGTTGAGTTTAGTCAACGACACAACAACAAAATTTGAGCATTGTGTCGCTACTGCGAAAATAAGGTGTCGGTAAAACAGAAGAGTCGCCACCTTTCGTTATTTATCCCTCAAAATGGGAAAGGAAACGATTGGAAAAACCTGACGAAAAGGTATAAGACAAGGTCATCGCAACCATTGTCTGGATTCGGGAGTCGGTTACGCAAGGGGAAGGTATTAGCACCCCTCACGTCCATCGTACTCGATGGGATCCACGCTTGTTGTGTTTATCTGACGGGTTTGTTAAATCTATCTACGCTAAGAGGTCTGGTCTAAAAATAAAATAAAATGACTCGGCAAAGTATCATACCTCGTGCCTACGTACTTTCACACAGCGCGAAATCAAAGTCAACATAGTTCGCCTAACTACGGGTAATGGGGGGAAGGTTGCTCACCAAGATATCACATCTCGTGCCTACGTACTTTCATACAGCACGAAAGATCAGAGCAAACGTAGTTCGGGCTATGGAGAACACAGGTTTGTTCAACTATTTTTTATCCAAGTAAAGTTAACAGACAGTTCCAGCAGTTGGTGTTTGCAGCTCGATCCTTGGAGACTTAGGCGTTACCGTTTGCGATAGAACTAAACGTTAATAGAACTTTCCTTTAAGAAAAGGGTTTTCCTGATTAAGGGTCCAAGAGGAAAAAAAGGATTTGACGTTTGTTTTTAAGTCTTTTACGGAAGAAGTGAATTGAGTTCTGTTTGTAACTCGTGTTGCACTAAAGACTTGGACTTGAGAGTGAATGCGTCGCATGTCACCCAAAGGGTACCACACTAAACACTCGAGTTATGTGAGGGAAACCCTCCCACAACTCTTTCTCAAGTAGCATAAGGCTCGTAACGCACATCACGTGTTAACCTTTATTAAGTGTTTTAACTGCATTTGAAGATGAGAAGAGAAACAGACTCTCTACAGGGAAACTGACTTGATCCTACAGTTATCATGAAATATTCGTCCTACGGTTGTGGTTAAAAGGGAAACTAACTAATGTTATCATGCATGGTTAGAATACTAAAGTCTGTCATAACTTCTCTTGAATAAGAGAAGTCAGAGTTCCTAGGGGAACATGGCAATGGAAACAACAGTAAACAGAAAAACTATACAAGAAAGATTACTGTAAACAAATTGCTGTAAATAAAATGCATGCAATGCATCACACAAGCAGAAGGAGCCAAGCTCAACTTCTAGACAAGCAAGGCACAAAGCCACAAACCACACAGGAAAGGGAGCTGAGCTCTACCAAATACCAGCAAGCAAAGCCACACAGTAAAAATACAAGCAGAGGGAGAAACTCAACCTCTAATGCAATACAAGCAAGGGGAAAAACTCAACCCTTAAGATGCACTTAGGCCTATGATCATCTACGTGAAGCCTAAATCTAATGCAACACTCAGAGCAAATCACATCAATACAGTTGAACAAAAAGAAAACAGAGAAACAGGGAAAACAAGCCAGCAATCTCCACAGCAGAGCAATCTTCTGACAGCAATCCAATCCAAAGTTTGCAACTGCTCTTCAAGTCCACCATCTTCAAGAGAAGGAAAGGGATACTCCATCTTCAAACTTTAACAATGCACTCCACCAAGAATGAAGGGAATCAACAAGATGAGTATTTGATAATGGGAAGCAGACAGGAAACCAAAGGAATCCCATCTGACACTCAACCAGTCATCAGAGAAAGGCATCCTCAAAAGTTCTACTCATTGTAAAAATGTCACACATCCCTCCAAAGGAGAGATGAGACTTTAACATGAGGACTTTGAATCATAGGATGGGAATGAAAGGTGAATGAAACCAACCATTATTTGAAGAAAAAAAATATTTCTAAAGCTCTCTCCTAAAAACCCTAATCTTATAAGCTACAAAAAGCTAACAAAAAGGAAAGAAAAGCTCCAATCCAAGCTCCACCAGCCACTCCACAAAAGCTTCATCATGTCCATGATATCCTCCAATAAGAACCATAAGCCCAACATGCAACAAAAGCCCACTGTGAGTCCATTCCAAAACCATCATCAAAGTTGAAGCACCAAATGAACAATCAACTTGAATATTCTAACTAAAATAGCAAAACACATCCTAAAAATATAATTATTTTTCTATGGGAGCATGAATTTGTTAATGATCTATAGTTCAAAAATCAAGACCTAATTCAATTTCTAAGTCCTCTAATAAAATCCTAAAATGAAAGGTATCAAAGGAAACCATCAATGGGGAAAGGCTCTAAACCTATCTCTAAAATAGAACCTATAGTTGTCTAAAAAAATGTGAGAAAATTCATATGGGAGCATACACATCTAACCTAACATATTCCAAAAGCTCACAACAAAATTCCATACCAATTAATCAAACAAAAATCAACAAACAGAGGTGTCAATTATGCAAAATTAAAGAAATACCTAAAAATGAGAAAAATATGAATTAAATTGAAAACTCATCAACAATTAAATCTAACACCCTAGAAAAACCACAAATTCAGAGAGGATCATGGGGATATTTTTTGTGTATTTTTCTGATCAAAGATGAAATTAAAAATGATTTTAGAAAGAAAATGCAATTAAAGAAATCAAAAAGGAATTAACATAAAATGAAAGGCTGGAAAATATGTGGTACGTAGGATCAGTTGACAAGGTAAGCTAATCCTAAGGCCTTCAGCGCGTCCACGCAGGCATCCCAGTCACTGGATGACTGGGATTAATGAAACGCATCGTTTCATCCCTTGGAGGCAAATCTCAGGTATGAATCTCGCGCATTGATCTTGTATACAAAGTCTACTATCCAGAGTCATCCAACGACTGTGACATGTTCTTCTTCCTTGGAACTCAGGTGACCTGAACATTACCAGACGGTGGCGCCACCGTCTTCTCCGGCGAAGGGGTAGTTACAGGCAGCTAAACCTTAATAAACTTAACATCATTCCACTCCAAATTTCCTCCTGAATCCAAATATGAGCCTAGAATTGACTGAATCCCTCTAGATTTCCAAACCCGAAGCCAATTACAAAATGTGTCAAGTTCTTGATTCTCACCAAAGCTCAAATTAATGGTGCAAGAATGTTCCTCATCTATCACTGATAACTCTAAACTATATCAATTGTGTCAAAACCTCAAGATCAACTCTACTCGAATCAAAACAGAAATTGCATCTCATGATCAACCATCACCAATTGCTACCCAGTCAATCCTAAAACGTTCTACAATTCACCTAGATCCTAACCACATGCTCGTTTCTAGCTACATCATGCTATACTAAGAGGAAAATTGAATTCTACCAACCTGGTTTCAAGCTTTGAATTGAGGTGTTTCTGGCTTGAATCTTGCTCCCAAATCTTCCAGAATCACTCAATGATGATGATAGAAGCCTTTAGCACCTTCAATTTGATCAGAAACTTGCTTGAATCCAAAAAACAATTTTCAGTGGAAGCTTGAAAACTCCAATGGCCCTCTCTCTGCTCAGCACGAATCAATCACCAACCTTGCTTCTGATGAGTTCCTAAACATTTATAGAGTGATTTGGAACCTTCTAGAGGTTCAGCCCAGGCCCAAAATCAAAAATCCAATTCCAACTTTTCTCCAAAAATTTCAATATGGCAATGCACGATTTTCCTTCAATAGCTTGCTTCTGAAGCTTCTAGTATCATACACTAAACTCCTTGAATATATCCAGCTTGGTTAGGGCCCTGAATTTGGCCTTAGGAATGATTGGTGGAATGTTACTTACATGTGAAGACAAGTACTGAAACACCATGAAACATGGGTCAATTGAAAAATATGAAAATGCCAATCCTCTCAAAATGCCATTTCTGATTAAAATGAGCCCTCATTTGACTTGTTTTGGACCCATAATCAATTATTTGAATTTCCCACCAAAAATGCCTTTGAATTTATTCTTTCTTCAAACCACTTCACACCAATCTTTGATATGAGCCAAAACAATTCATCATGAGCCCTTATTTAACCTAAAAACCACATTTTAAACAAGTTCCATGTTGAACAAAAATCCATTTGACATGTGCATGTTGGAGATTTTGACCTATGATTGAAAATGGCCTATAATCTCACTTTCCCAAAATACCCCTGGCTTGTAAAGCTTATAACTTGAGCTCCACAAATCAGAATGAGGACTTCTATAACTTTTTGGAAATCTAAGATCACGAGGAACATCTTTCATGTTTGTCAAGAAGTGAGATGAAACCTCCTTCTAGGTCAAAATGGCTTGGAAGTCAGATGATTTTCATAGACAAATTTCAGAGGCACCTAAGGACCTGTAACTTGTCTGGCTTGTAACTTGAGTTTTATAAATCCAATGGATGACTTCTAGTACACAAATTAAAGATATGAACATCCTCTACAACATTCATGTGGGGGACAAAGTCATGTGAGACTTGTATCTTGACTTACATGGCTTGGACATTTGGCACTAAACAGGGGATTTTACCCTAGGAACCCTGACTTAGCAACTCCAACCACTCTTGATCCTTCTCAACTTGATCTTGAAAAAATCTCTCATATGCCTCATCATATCATTTCATGATCTCAATGACCTAGAAGTAGGCTTTGATCTTCTTCAATTGCTCATTTTGACCTAGGATTAACCAGACGAAACCCTAGTGACACCAACTTCCACTGTGACTCTTGTACTTGCTACAAACATTTGACTGAGCTCTGTCTTGATCCTCTAGGAACTCCATGAGCTCTATCCACACACTCTCACCTTGGTCAAGACCTCACCATCCATTGATGATCTTCAATTGGTCCTCAAATCAGGAGACTAACCCCATACAAACAAATGACCCTCTTAAGAACCCAACCTTCTTCCTGATAATTATGGTGACTTCTCAAACTCGAATAATCCTCTGGCTAGGCTTCTCATTTGATCCCTTGTTAAATGAACAATTTTATTCTATGCAAATGTTATTGCAATGATATGCTAATGCAAATGAAACATAAACCAAGTAAGAAAAGTTAGGAAAATTTTGGGGTGCAACACATTGGATACCTTGATCCCGTGTTTGCATATGCATAATCATCCTGCATTTAACATGGCATGTTTGTGTGTGTTACAGGTTCTTGTCTTTCCCTTGATTCTGGTACTGGTCTTCTATAGAGATGGAAGCAAGCAGAAAGAGGATTGTTGTGTACAAGTTTCCTGCGCCTGAGTTAGGACCTTTATTTGGTCTGATTTCCCTGGTTGATCCTGATGTTCTGGCAACCTTCAGGGAAGATTATTGGGGTATACTGAATCTTGTCCGTAAGATCACGAGCTATAAGTATGGTGCTATTCATACCCTATTACAGTTTTATGATCCACCACTGCGCTATTTCACATTCCCAGACTATGTGTTGGCTCCGACTTTGGAAGAGTTCGCCTTCATCTTAGGTGTTCCGATACTAAATAAGGTGCCATTCTTCAGCTCCGAGGAAGAACCTAATCTTGAGAAGTTATCCGCCGCTCTTTATTTGAGCGCCTCTGACTTGGTAGACCATGTTATCAGCAGAAACGGAGTTTCCGGCTTTACTTTATCTTTCTTGGTAGACAAATCCCGAGAGTATGCTGGAAAGGGTTGTTGGGTGGTTTTCAGTGCTATCTTAGCTCTATGTGTTTATGGCATTGTGTTGTTTCCCAATGTATCGGAATTTGTGGATTTCGATGCTTTTCATATCTTCGCTTCCGGGAACCCCATACCTACTCTTCTGGGAGGTTTGTGTCATTCGGTACATTACAAGAACGAGAAAAGAAGAGGAAAGATGGTTTCTTGTTGTGCACCATTGTTGCATAAGTAGTTTGCTGATCACCTTCCTCGCTCTAGAGCTTTTGTGGATCTAAGGAATTCGTCTAAATGGTCAAAGAGGCTTATGGGTTTAACAAAAAAGAATATTGTCTGGTTCAACCGAGACCTGCTGGGACGCGAGCTTATCTTTAGTTGTGGTAGCTTTCCTAATGTGCCCTTGATAGGGAGGAAAGGCGGCATCAACTATAATCCTTCTCTGGCAGTCAGACAGTTTGGTTATGCTTTGAAAGGACCTCCGAAAGAATAAGAAGTCCAGGGATCTCTGTACTTCACAGATGTAGCTAATCATGGTATCTCGGCCAGATTCGTGGATGCTTGGGGTAAAATTCACAAGAAGGGAAAGCTTTCTTTAGGCAAAGGAGATTGTAGAGCCTATGATCCCTACTTGGAGTGGATTCAAAAGAGAGTTGAAGAGGTACTACTGCCATTTCCTGTTGAAATGCCACTGTATCCCTTAGTCATTGAGGCGCCTACAACCGTCGACATCCCGAGATATACCAAGCTTTGGGTAGAGAAGGAAGAGCTGCACAAAGAGAATGAAGAGTTGAAGCAGGAAATCAGTCAGTTGAAACATGATAAGGGTGAAGCTGTTTATTTGGCCAAGACAAAGTCAGAATCCTTGATCAAGTTGGAGAAAGAACTTGCTGATTAGGTACAAGCACGGAAGCAAGTCGGTCTTGATCTAAAAAGCACTTTTGACGTTTTGAAGAGTAAGAAGGAGGATTTAGACAAAGCCTATCTGAATATATCCAAATTCAATGAGCAATGGAATGCTACCTTGACCGCCAACAAAAGTAGGGAGGACCAGCTTCGTATTCAGGTTGATAAGCTGAGGACGCAATTCAAGGCTAAGGAGAGGGAGGTATTGTTAGAATCGTTCCGCAGAAGCACGATCAAGCAGAAGTACCAGGAGAGTTTATCAGCACTTGAAGAGTTCAAGATTCGAGCAGAGGTGAGGAAACCCAGGCTTGAGGATGCCTTCGGCGAAGATGCTTGGGAGGATCATTGTCATTATCTCTGGGATGTGATACGCAAGAGGGATGTCCTTGTCAGAGAGTTGGTTTCCAGACCAGATCACCCAGATACAAAAGAGATGCTTAAGGAGTTTCAGGACTGGAGTAGAGATCTTGGATACTAGGGAGTTTTATCTTTTGTAGTTTCATTTGCTTTTGTATCTTGATCATCACCAGGGATGTTGGATGAGATCAATACATCTTTGTATGCGGATATTTCTCATTTGATTGTATTATCTCAGCTTTACCTGATATATGAGAAGATTATTGTGACGTGTTTGTCCATCTCTGCTTCTTGTTTATTGAAACTAGAATCAAGGGGGAGATCTCCCTGTACATACATAGACATGTTTGCATTTTGCATCTTGCATTTTCATTTGCATCGCAGGTGTTCTCGGTGGCCTTCAGTTCCTAACTCTGCTTGGTTTTCTTAAGTTTAGGATTGAGGAAGTTGAGGAGTTCAGTTTCTACAGGTATCCGACTCGAGGGAATCAACAAAAAGTGATGGATCAGGTTCAAGCCGAATTACAGGAAGTCATTGCTCGCATGACCCAATTCATGGAGCTGATACAGGCTGTTGCTAGTGGGCAGGAACAGTTAAGAACTTTGGTCTAGCCGTTGATAGCACAGGTTGACGAAGAGGGTGTTTTGCACAGAGGAGCTGGTGTTATTCCTCTGTCGATTGGTGGATCTATCCCATAGTGTATCCCTACTGTTGTCATACCTCCGGGAGGAGGAGATGCGAATAAGAATGGTAATATTGCTGGTAATGGAAGTGTGTGCGTTGTGCACGGGGCTGCTGGCCCTCATTGGGAAGATAACCAGGATGATGTGTTTTCCATGAGAGATATGAAGGGTGGTTTACCGACTGAAGCTGACAAAAGGTTTAAGCTGATCGAGGAGAAAATGAAATCGTTTGAGAATCAGAACTCTTTGGGCCTTGATATGTCTGATCTTGGTCTAGTCTATGGGGTCAGGATTCCTCCCAAATTCAAGGTGCCTGATTTTGATAAATATAAAGGGACGACTTGCCCAAGAGTGCATGTTCGGGCGTATTTCAGGAAAATGTTTGCTTATTCCAATGATGAAAAGCTGCTAATACATTTTTCCAAGACAGTCTGGCAGGGGCGTCTTTAGAATTGTATATGGGACTCGAGAGAACTCATATCACTACGCAAGAAATGACTTTTAGCAGCGCAACAAAAGACAGCGCTTTCTAAAAAAGCGCTGCTAAAGGGTCATGAAAAAAAAACAAAAAAATAGCATACCTAAGACAACGCTTGTTAAAAAGGCGCTGCTAAAGGGGGGGGGTCAAAGAAAGCGCTTTAAAAAAGCGCTGCTAAAGGGGGGGGGGGGGTCTATGAAAGCGCTTTTAAAAAAGCGCTGCTAAAGGGGGTCATAAGGCAGACCTATAGCAGCGCTTTTAAAAGCGCTGCTAAATGCCAAAAAAAGCGCTGCTAAAGGGGGTCCTAAGTGTCGCTACTGCGAAAATCGGCGCCGGCTGACAGAAGAGTCGCCACCGTGAGTTATTTATCCCACGGGAGGGAAAGGAAACGCTCATAGTAAACCTCGCACAACACGGGAAAGGTATGGTCATCGCAACCAAAACCTGGATTCGGGAGTCGGTTACGCAAGGGGAAGGTATTAGCACCCCTCACGTCCGTCGTACTCGACGGGATCCACGCTTGTTTTCGGGTATGGATTGTTATTCTATCTAAACTATAGGTCAAGGGTTAAAAAGAAAATAAAATGAAAATAAAAATGACTCGGCAAAGTATCGCACTTTATGCCTACGTATTCCCGTCTGGAACGAGAAATCAGAGTCAACGTAGTTCGCCTACCTACGGGAAAGGAGGGGAAGGTTGCTCGCTAGGATATCGCATCCTATGCCTACGTACTTTCATACAGCATGAAAGATCAGAGCAAACGTAGTTCGGGCCACGGAAGACACAGGCTTGTCTTGATTGATTTTATTCCTTCTAAAAAAGGTTTTCTTGATTATCAGTCCAAGCGGACAAAAATGACATTTTGATGAGTTCACATTCTTTTACGGAAGAAGTGTCTTTTATTGTGTTTGAAATCTTTATGTGTTTTTCTGTTTGTTGTGAGAAAGAAAGAGACAGAACTCTAACCTACGGTTGCGAAGGGAATCAAACTAACCTAATGTTATCATGCATGGGTTAAGACCTAGTGTCTATCATGCTCCTCTCTTGCACAGAGAGAAACAGAGATCCTAAGGGATAGGCAGAAACAGAACCAATATCAAATATATACAGTAAAACAGTAAAATGCATGGATGCAACAGTACAAGCGAGGCAAGGGAGTCCCACTCAACCTCGAACCTAGAAAACAATAGGCAAAAGTGAACAGGCTTCACTTTCAACCCAACAGGGTAAACAACAAACAATACAGTCCAGAAAACCAATCAATACATCAGCAATGAAATACAACAGCAAAAGAAACAGCATCAACAGCTCTGAATCAACATCTGGCTTCAAGTAATCTCCACTCATTTATGGGCTTCAACAAGCATTAATCTCCATCTTCATGGCCTTCAGGCAAGGGCTTTGATCATCAGTCTTCTATCTGCAATGGCTTTTCTTCAAACTCAAACCTCCAGGATGAGGGATCAGTCACAAGAGTAAATTGGGTGTTAAACAATTAGTTGACTACCAATGGTGGTAAACCAACTGCTTCTAACACAAAAGACATTTTCTCTCAAGAGTTCTATCTCTCAGACACTATCACCAAGCCTTCCAAAGGAAGGGGGTGAGTGTCTTAGAGAGACTCTGAATCACAGAGAAGAATGGATGCAGACAAGGCAATCCATGTTTGGAAAACAAACTTTCTAATCTAGAGCTCTGCCTAGCTCCTAAACCCTAGTCTCCTCAGCAGCTGCTAGCAAGAACCTCCTCTCCAACTCTGGCAGTTGATCTCCAATCTCTGGATCTTCAATGGCTTTCATCTCCTCAAGTCTTCAGCTCCCCCAAGTTCCCAGACAAACCCAATACCCAAACAATCAAGCAATAATCCCCAGAGGGCACACCACACCAGTCAATCAGATATACAACATATCAATAGCAGTAGGGGAATCCTGACTTTTTCTAAGGGATCTAATAACTACCCATAGCCCCTATAGTCCCATAACTAAACTAGTCAAACCCTAAGCCCTGAAGGGAAAGAATCAAATCTCCTAAGTCATCACCTAAAAACCCTAGTTTGTTCATGTTATTCACACCTACACTAAGCACCTAAAATTAATTTCTAAAAAATGGGAACTAAATTGAATCTACAAGTTCAATGTCTAACCTAAACAACCTAAAAAGAATGGATGAAAAATATTGAAGCAATTAATAGAACAAAAAATAACAAAATCATGTATGAAATGAAATTATGTAAAATGCTATTTATTTAGAAAATATGGAAAAAATATCAAATAAAAAATAAAATGCCATTTTTATTTTTTATAATTTTCTAGACATCCTAAAGAAAAATATGCAAAAAGAATGAATTAAAAATGATGATTTTTCTATTTATTATGAATTTTTTAAAATGAATGAAAAATGAAAAGAAAATAATAAAGAAAATATAAAGAAATAGCCAAAGGGGGTGAGAATAGCAGGATACCCTAGTTCAGCGTGTTGGGCTTACTAAATTGGGGGGTGCGAATAGCTGTCTGAGCCCAATCCCCCCAATTAGTGAAACGGTGCGTTTTACTTTTTGAAACTTCCCACCAAAACTCAGGCTACGCGTGGACCGTTCAATTCGTGGTCAAGTCAATCTTCTCCACCAGATCCAAGGGCGTACAAGTTATCTTCTTCCTCCATCCGTCTAGGGTTTCAGCCATGAGTTCCATGCACAAAAATTCCATCCAACCTTTCTCCATGCTCTCTTGATGAAAATGAACAATTCTAAGCCCTAAAATAATCTATGAAACCCAAGGAATCCATGTCTAGTCCTAGTTTTCTCTAATTCTCCTTGTAGACTCCAAACAGAGGGCACGAAACTCAGGGTATACCATGCTTGCCTGATGTCAATTTTTCCAGAATTCAAACCTGGTGATCCACGGATAACCTACATACTTTCCTCATTATTCTATGCCTCATTACATTGATTATAATCCAGTACACAGCTTATTCTTGAAGCTAACAGAAATGGCAACCTGTCATGGATCTCCACGAAACTATCCCTAAACTTCAAGAATCATTCTCCTAGGGTCTCTAAGCAATCCTATCCTAACCACATGATCTATAATAGCCTGAGTAGTGAGATTCGAAGAAGTTTACATACCTTGCACTTGGTGATGGCAATGGTAGTTAGACTTCAATTCAACCTTTGATACTTGCTGAAAATGATCTCCAATGAATGTGTATGCTTCTGTTTGCAGTGATTTGTGCTTAATCCTTGTGAATTACTCTATTCCATCCTTCATTCAAGTTGGAGTTTCAACTTGAATATCTTCACACAGCCACGAATTCTCTCCAATTTCTTGTGCCAATCACTCCATGATGATAGTGGATGATGATGGTAACAGAAATCAGAATGATGGAGGAAGTTTTAATGGATTTTTGATGAAAATGCAACTTGGAGTGAAGAAGATAATTGGTACAATTCTTGATCAATTCAACCACTTCTTGATGTGAATCCTAGGGTTTGAATGATGATGATGAAGATTCAATCCAAAGATGTGAGAGTTTTGAGAGATTTGTGAGAGTTTGAGTAGCTTATGCAAGAATGAAAAAATGAATGAAAATGGAGGTTTTGAACAAATGGGAGCACCAACCCTTGCATCAATCAGCTTGCATGAATATATAGGTTGCATTAGAACCTCCTAGAAACTTGGAGAAGTTTCCCTTACACTTTTCCCTTTCAATTTGGATTATGTTACTTTCAATTCAAGCAACCATGGATAACTCTTAAATTATGACCTAAACTCAAAATTCCACTTTAGCCAATGTCTTTAAAATGCCTTTTCCATTCAAAATGACCTATAATTTTGCATCATTTGGCCAAGATATGAAAAATCTCATTTTTTAAGCCATTTTTCTTCATTAAATTCACCAATTTTGAAACCTTGTGCTATGGACATTTCCAATCTCTCATGGTCACATTTATAGACTCAAAATGTCATTTGGAGCAAGTTTGATGTTGTAAGTTTTTCCATTTGAGGCCTCCTTGTATGAGTTTTGGACATAGGTTAAAATGACCTGTAATTCATAAATGACCAAAATACCCTTTGCTTGCCAAGACCATAAGTTGAGCTCCACACATCATATGAAGGCATACTATACCATTCTAGAAAGCTAAGACAATAAGGAACAATTCTTATGTTGACCAGAAATTCATTTGAAATCTCCTTGAGGGGTAAAAGTTGCTTGGAAGTCAAGTCACTTTCACAGACAAAATTTCAGATACCTCAGATGACCTGTAACTTGCAAGGACCATAACTTGAGTTCTATAAATCTCCTTGATGTCTTCCACCACTCAAATTAAAGGTCTTGAGATCCTCTACAAGTTTCATGTTGGCCAAGGATCCATTTGAAGCTTTCATTTTGAATTATCTTGCTTGGAAATTTGACCTAAACTAGGGGATTTTACATAGAAACCCTAATTTAGAAACTCCTCTTCTCCTTGATTCCTCTTGATTTCTTCTTAGCATGACAACATATCCTTATTCTCCATGTCAAATGATGAACCCCACATCCTTTCAATAGACCTGAATGCCCTCAAATCAATCAATTGATCTAGGGTTGACCTAGGGTTGACCTAGATGAAACCCTAGTTGACTGTCTTCAACTGCAACTCTTATGATCACATAAACAACTTGTTTTCTTCTCCAAATGACTGTCTAAGTCCTCCAAGATGTCTAGATACTCTCCATGCCTTCAATTCACAGCTCACCATTTCTTTGTTGACCCTCAGATACCCTCAGATAGGAGATAGACTCAAGGCTTGATCTGCTGAACTCTCTGCTCTTAAATTCTTTTCTGATGACTTGAATGAGATGGAATTAGGATAATAACCTCTTGATAGGCCTCTAGAGATGAGAACAATGATTGGTCCCCTGTTGAATGACTTGTTATGCTTATGCTATGCAGATGATTAGTCTATGTACATGACTCCATATGCAAATGCTAATGATATTGAAACATAAACCAAGTGAATAAGGTTGAGCAAATTTTAGGGTGCAACAGCTGCCCCTATTCAAGAGACTTAGACCCGATTGGGTGAAGAGCGGACTGCCTTCAAACATTCGAGGTACGAGACGGTTGAATACTAAGAAAACCGGAAATTTGCCAACCGCAGAAATAAACTGCACCCCTGCTTGGGTAACGACATCCACTGCCTGGATCTAACTGTTTGCAGTCGCTCACTGATCTCGTACGACCAAGCTGGGGACTGTCTTCACCGTTCTGAAAAGATGCTGTCATAACATATTGCTTACTTGTCCATGTTAGGACTCTGTCTGTCATCAATACGAAGAAATCTCAACTAGAACCTGTCCATGTTAGGACTCCACTTGCTGTTAACCCAGAAGAATCTCGGCAACTCCGCTGGGGGATATTCCAATAAAATCGTCCACGCTAGGAATAGACTCTTCCACGTTAGGAATAACACCATCCACGTAAGGAATCATCTCTTCTGCATCTGTCCACGTCAGGACTAAACCTTTCATCTTTCCACGTCAGGAAGCAATCTTCTTTCCACATAAGGAGAACTATATCAATCTGCCCACGTAAGGACCCCAATGCCACTCGACATGTCCGCGTCAGGACTCCAATCTTTCCGCGTAAGGAATACAACTTTGGTTCTGAACCTGTCCACGTTAGGACTCACCTTTCCACGTAAGGAGTACATCATTCTTCCACGTCAGGAATCAACTTTTCTTGAATCCGTCCACGTAAGGACCCCAATCTCTCCACATAAGGAAACCAACTCTTTCCGATTTGCCCGCGTTATGACTACATTCTTCCACGTAAGGAATGCCATCTTAATCTGTCCACGTAAGGACTCCGCTCTTTCCACGTAAGGAATCCTCTTCGTATGTGTCCGCGTAAGGACTCAATCTTTTCCACGTAAGGGACACGATCTCCTTTCCCGGCAAGGAACCATTTTTCTGATTTGTCCACGTAAGGATTTGAAGTTTCTCTTTCTCTTCCACGTAAGGAACACGCCTTCTTTCCACGTTAGGCATACTTCTTCTTCTGAATCCGTCCACGTCAGGACTAAATTTTCCACGTAAGGAATCTATCTTCTTCTTCCACGTTAGGAATAACTTCTTTGATCTGTCCGCGTCAGGACTAAATTCTTCCGCGTCAGGAACAATCTCTTTCTTTCCACGTCAGGAATCAATCTTGATATGTCCGCGTGAGGACTCAATCTTTCCACGTAAGGAAACCCATTCTTTTCCATGTAAGGAATCTCATCTTTCCACGTTAGGGATAAACTCGCCTTTCCACGTAAGGAATCTCCATCTTTTTTCCACGTCAGGACCCATGTTTCGTCTTGATTTGTCCACGTCAGGACTACATCTTTGACCCGCTAGGGAAATAAAACTTGTCCACGTCAGGACTCACATCTCCTCTGTTGAGAAAGAAAAACTTGTCCGCGTCAGGACATACATCTTCGTCTGATCTGTCCACGTCAGGACCCACGCTTCACCAACACAAAGAGTAATCAGTTTTGTCAACGTCATGACTTCACCTTCCACCAATTCCGAGAACCCGAGCCTGTCCACGTTAGGACTAACACATTTCATCAACCCGGGGAAATAAATCTGTCTACGTTAGGACGCCCACTTCTGAAGAAATCCCGTCACTATAGGGATAAATTGTCCACGTCAGGACGTAGTTCTCCATTGATCCCAACCCACAAACTTCTTTAGCACTGACGTGACAGTGACCTTGGGGCGGACTCTACTGGGGATATCTGGAAACCAAACTACTGGATGCCTGTTTTGATGACCGGAGTCAACTTCTGAAATTCTGATTCATAAAACCCCTGATAACAACTAACTCTGCCTGGGAATAAAGAGAAACTTATCCTGATAACTCTGTGGGGAATACGGCCGAAACCGACATTATCATTGGATGTCCCACGCCAAGATCTTGAATGTTTGGTAGTTCATTTGAGCAAGAGTTCTCTCCACCTGAACTGCTAGAGTACAGAAACTGCTTCAGCAAAATAAATGCTGAAGATAATGCCGACTCCGCTGGGGATAGCCAGATGCTACAGAATTACTCCAGCAAAATAAATGCTGGAAGGGTGAAGTCAACCCTGCTGGGAAATTGGGAACTCAAACCAAACACCCTATTGGGGTAACCCCCTGCTGGGGAATATAACTTTGCTGGGGAATAGCAGATGTGCACGGTATGATCGGACTTTCTGCTGGAGAGTGAACTGGTATTACTCAGTATCCCTGACAAAATACATGACAGGAACCATCACCAACTCTGCTGGGAGAGTCTTGATCTTCGAGTTCCACTGGGAGGAAAGAACACTTGCTGAAAAGAGAGGACTCTGCCGAGGATGGGATGATTCTCTTGGGAAAAACCAACTGACTCCGCCGGGAGAGGGTAAATGACCCTGCGAGGAAAGATGAACTTGTCTGGATACAGCTCACTACTATTAATCCTTTGCGGCTAAACCACTCTGCTTGAGATACACTGTCTGAATACAGCCTTACGATCTTGGAATCGTCAATTCTGTTGAGGATGAACGACTTTGCTGGATAATCCTTTTGCACAAGCTACGACTAGCTGGAGAGTTCTATCCTGCATGACCTGCGTGAGGGCTGAGTCTTTAGTTATTGCAATCTTTTGATCATCTTCCTCGTACGGTTATGAAACCTGCAACAACACAAACAAGACAAGACAAGCCTATGCAACCAAATCAATTCAGGTTAGTGACGTTATCTTCAGTTAATTCAAAGCTTTAGCAACTGTTGGCAAGGGCCAGTGACGTTATGCACATGCTAGTTTCATCAAACTTAGGCGTTAATCATGCACAAAACAGTAAAGAACAGTGTCAAGTACTGAATAACATATTTTATTGATTGGGCCCCTGAATGGGCGGAATTTTGTACACGGGATGTAACTCCTGAAATGAGGAAGCTACACAAAGCAAATATACAAGTATACAAGTATGCACAAGAAGCATAAATATTGACAACTTAAATTTGTACACATGTCGGCAACGGGATGCAGATGAACACCACGAACTGATCCTCCCATGACTCGCCCAACTCTAATGCTTTCCCGGTATCCCCACTTCTGCAGAGATTGTATCAGATAACCGACTCCTCAAATGTATTCTCCCGCATTGATGCTTATTGCAATTATCCAATTCGGACCGCAGTCATTTGCTTTTCAAATCCCTAACTTTTGCGTGAACCGCCCTTTACGGGTTTTCAGTTCACCGGGATACCCCTTTTTGCCGAAGTCGCCCAGTGTAGGTTTTCAACTTCGCGGGTGTACATTTTTCAATTTTATCCCTAATTTTTGCCCGAACCTTTCATTCTGTTTTTGGTTCGCCAGGATGCCCCATTTTTGCCTGGACTCTCTTTTTCTGTCCAGCGGGTCAATTTTAAGCAAAGTATTTTTTAACTGCGTCCGAATTCACAGGCGACGTGAAGTCTTCACCGTCCATAGTGGACAACAACAACGCTCCTCCTGAAAACACTTTCCTGACAACGTATGGCCCTTCGTAGTTGGGGGTCCATTTGCCCCTGTGATCTGCTTGCGGCGGGAGAATCCTTTTCAGCACAAGGTCGCCCGTCTGAAAGCTTCGCGGATGTATATTTTTATCGTATGCTTTCTTCATTCGGCTCTGGTACAAACGACCATATGCTAGAGAAGCTAGCCTCTTCTCATCCATCAAACTCAATTGGTTCAACCTGTCTTTCACCCATTCTGCCTCGTCCAGCTGAACGTCTCGCAATACCCTCAGAGAAGGGATTTCGACTTCTAACGGTAGCACCGCTTCCATTCCATATACCAACGAGAACGGAGTTGCCCCGGTTGATGTGCGTACCATCGTACGATAACCGTGCAAAGCGAAAGGTAGCATCTCGTGCCAATCCTTATAGGTCACCACCATTTTCTGAACGATCTTCTTGATATTCTTATTGGCCGCCTCAACAGCGCCATTCATTTTGGGTCGGTAAGGGGAGGAGTTGTGATGTTCGATCTTGAAATTCTGACAGAGCTCCTTCATCATTTTGTTGTTCAGGTTTGAACCATTATCCGTGATTATCCGCTCGGGAATCCCATATCGGCAAATGATATCTCTTTTGATGAATCTGGCCACCACTTGCTTCGTTACATTTGCATAAGACGCCGCCTCCACCCACTTGGTGAAATAATCGATTGCTACTAGGATGAACCGATGTCCGTTAGAAGCTGTCGGCTCGATCTTTCCAATCATATCGATTCCCCACATAGAGAATGGCCATGGCGATGACATTACATTCAGAGGACTTGGGGGCACATGGATCTTATCAGCATAGATTTGGCACTTGTGACACTTCCTCGCAAACTTGAAACAATCAGTTTCCATGGTCAGCCAAAAATAACCTGCCCGCAGCAGTTTTCTCGTCATAGCATGTCCACCAGCATGCGTACCAAAGGTACCTTCGTGTATTTCCTCCATGAGAAGCTTTGCCTCTTTTTCGTCTACACAACGCAGCAGCACCAAATCGTGGTTCCTTCTGTATAAGACGCCATCCGGATTCAAGTAGAAATTACCCGCTAATCTCCTGAGAGTCTTCTGATCTTGACTGGATGCCCCAGCCGGATACTCTTTATTCTTCAGGAAATTAAGGATATCGAAATACCATGGTTTGTCATCAGATGCTTCATCAATAGCAAATACATAAGTTGGCCTGTCAAGCCGAGAGATAATGATTCGGGGAGCCTCGTTCCAGAAGTTGACTTTGTACATGGAAGACAAAGTGGCAAGGGCGTCAGCCATTTGATTTTCTGCCCGCGGTACATGATGCAATTCAACCTTGTCGAAGAAAGGCAACAATCTCCTTGCATAATTCATGTAATGTATCAAATTAGGCTGCCGCGTCTCCCATTCCCCTTTTATCTGATTCACCACCAGAGCTGAGTCTCCGTATACGTCCAGGTTCTTGATTCGCAAATCAATGGCTTCTTCAAGCCCCATTATACAAGCTTCGTATTCGGCCTCATTGTTGGTAACGGCAAAGGTCAATCGGGCAGTAAACGGGATGTGCGACCCGTGTGGCGTAGTGATGATTGCCCCTATTCCGCTACCGTAAGCATTCACGGCTCCGTCAAATATCATCTTCCATTTGGAACCCAACTCCGGTCCTTCGTCTGGCAACGGCTCTTCATAATCTTTCATCTTTAGGTACATGATATCCTCGTCAGGAAAATCAAACCTCATCGATTGGTACTCTTCAATAGGCTGCTCCGCCAAATACTCAGACAACACACTCCCCTTTATAGCCTTCTGCGAGACGTATTGAATATCATATTCAGTCAAGACCATCTGCCAACGGGAAATTCTACCTGACAACGCCTGCTTTTCAAATACATATTTGATAGGATCCATCTTCGAGATGAGCATGGTTGTATGATTCAGCATGTACTGCCTCAAACGCTTGGCGGCCCAGGCTAGCGCGCAACAAGTTTTTTCCAGCATTGAATTCGAGATTCACAATCTGTAAATTTCTTACTCAAGTAATAGATCGCATGCTCTTTTCTCCCTGTCTCGTCGTGTTGACCGAGAACACAACCCATGCTTCCCTCAAGAACCGTCAAATACATTATCAAGGGTCTACCTGCCACTGGGGGTATCAGAATGGGAGGCTCCTGCAAATACTGCTTTATTTTATCGAACGCCTTTTGACAATTTTCGTTCCACGTTACAGCTTGATCTTTCTTCAATAACTTGAATAATGGTTCACACGTGGCAGTCAGGTGAGATATGAACCGGGCGATGTAGTTCAACCTCCCTAAAAACCCGCGCACCTCTTTTTCTGTTTTAGGCGTCGGCATTTCTTGGATCGCTTTTATTTTAGCAGGATCGACCTCTATTCCTCTTTCGCTTACGATAAACCCCAGGAGCTTACCCGATCTCACCCCGAAGGTGCATTTATTAGGGTTCAGCCTCAGCCTGAACTTCCTAAGCCTTTTAAATAACTTCAGCAGATTCACCAGATGCTCTTCCTCCGTCTGGGATTTGGCAATCATATCGTCAACATAAACTTCGATCTCTTTATGCATCATGTCATGGAAAAGAGTCGTCATCGCACGCTGATATGTTGCCCCAGCATTCTTCAAACCAAAGGGCATCACTTTATAGCAAAATGTTCCCCAAGGCGTTATGAAAGTGGTCTTCTCCATATCCTCTGGCGCCATTTTAATCTGATTATAGCCTGAAAAGCCATCCATGAAGGAGAATACAGAGTACTGAGCAGTATTATCAACTAACACGTCAATGTGAGGAAGTGGAAAATCGTCTTTTGGGCTTGCTTTATTCAAATCTCTATAGTCCACGCACATTCGAACCTTGCCATCTTTCTTTGGCACTGGTACGATGTTAGCAACCCATGAGGGATACTTTGTCACAGCCAGGAAACCAGCGTCCCACTGTTTTTGGACTTCCTCTTTGATCTTCACTGCCATATCTGGTCGAGTTCTACGAAGCTTTTGCTTGACCGGCGGGCAATCTTCTTTCAGTGGCAGGCGATGCACAACCATGTCTGTATCGAGCCCTGGCATATCTTCATACGACCAAGCGAATACATCACTATACTCTCGGAGCATTTCAACCAGCCTTCGCTTGATATCACTCTGCAGTGCGGCTCCAATACGAATATTCTTCTCAACCCCTTCCGACCCCAAGTTGATAATTTCGATGACCTCATCGTGAGGCAGAATGGCTCTTTCCTCTTGCTTCACCAACCAAGACAGTTCTTCAGGAACGTCGCTATCTTCGACAACCTCTTCTTCGGCCTGGAATACCGGGCGCTCGAAGTCGGGACGAGTCACAGGTGGTTCAAGGATGTCATCTGAAAATGTTATCCTGCAAAAGGAACGGTTAAGTGCTTCAAAATGCGTATAAAGCAAACAACCACGTTGCCATTTTATTGAAAAATATAAAACAAGAAAGACAGGGATTACAGTATTTGCACATGAAAAACGCCATTTATTTAATGATTAACACGCGATGTTCATAACAACACAGCCCTAAGCAAATCCTGATGCCCCGGGCAAGACATCAGATTATTCAACAATTAATAAAGCAAAGCATTACTGTTTAAAAGTCACAGAAACAAGCTCCTGAATAGACCAGTTGCACAGTCCTTGTCCTGGCGTGCTTGGCTGAATCCAGGCATCCATATCACAGTCGCTGTCTCCTTCATCAGACTCCGAAGCAGCATTGACGGTTTCATGACACACCCCGCTGGCAGAGATGGTGATTGGCCCTCTGAAACGGGGCGCTCCCACGGAAGGAGTTGATGATGACGGTTGGTATCCCAGCCCGAACCGGTCCATCTTCACAGGAATGTCCAGCACTTTGCCCCAGCCCTTTGCTTCTCCTGCTTCTACCAGAGCTTGAGCTTCTTTATACGATGAAATGGCTATCTCCGACGCTTTGCTCGGCCCGGGACCTTTGTCCTTGATGCGCAAACCTTCAAATGCCTGGCAGGGTGTTTCGTGGATCTCTCCGTCGACTTCCACATATTTAAATGACGACAGATGGCTGACCAGGATGTCCTCTTCTCCGCACACGGTGACTACGCTGTCTCCAACCATATATTTTAACTTCTGATGCAGGGTGGACGTGACTGCCCCTGCCCCATGAATCCAGGGTCTTCCAAGCAAGCAGCTGTACGCAGGCTGTATATCCATGATATAAAACTCAGTTGCAAACACCTCCGGCCCCACCTGCAGAGGCAATGTGATCGATCCAAAGACTGTTCTCCGCGTGCCGTCAAACGCTCTGACTACCAAATCACTGGGCGTACACAAAATTCCTCTAACATCCAGCTTCATCATCGCCTTCTTGGGTAGCACATTCAAAGACGATCCGGTGTCGACCAATACGTGTGACATTACTGATCCTCTACACTCGACAGATACGTGCAGTGCCATATTATGATCTCTCCCTTTCGGAGTTAAGTCAAAGTCGGTAAATCCCAGGCTGTGGCCTGCATTCACATGTGCCAACACTCCTTCCAACTGATTCACGGAGACGTCTTGGGGTACAAAAGAAGTATCCAGGACTTTCAGCAACGCATTTCTGTGGGCTTCCGAACACAACAACAATGACAGGATAGATATTTTGGACGGCGTCTGCTGCAGATGCTCCACAATCTTATAATCACTTTTTCGAATCAAGCGCATGAACTCTTCTACGTCTTTCGATGCCGATTCTTTGTCACTTGCTTGCACTGGGCCATTCTCAACCGCTTTCCCTTTTCCTTTCGCTAGTCTTTCAGCCTCCACTTCGGGGGATATAAAGATCCTACCACTCCTCGTCATACCTCCCGAACCAACAACGTTATCCACAGTCTCGGCTGGCTGCTTATTAACATCAATTTTTATCCCGTCACAATACACCTCCAACCCATATGACCATGGGACTGCTTTCGTGTTCTCGTACGGGATTGGCCCGGCCTTAGTTATGGTGATCGATGGTCGCTGGACCGGTGCTGCGATAGTGATCGTCTTCCGAGGAATCGTTACAGTGGCCACATCACTTCGACTATCTGTTACTGCCCTTGCAGGCTCTTCAGTTGCTGCTTGGTCAAACTGCAATGTGCCTTCATCAATTAAAGCCTGAATGCCTTTCTTCAAATCATCACACCCCCCAGCTAGGGTCCAACAGTCTAAGCAATACTCGTCACATCCCGGGTAAACACCCCCTTGCAACAGTCGGCTCTTTATCTCGCTCAGCGGCGTCTTCAAGTCTTCGACATTCATAATCAGATTTAACCCTTCCTCAGTCAGAATGGCGTTAGCCCCGTGATTAGGCATGGGTTTCTGCACTATATTCGGACCTGCCGTTCCGAAGTTGATAGTCTTATTGTCCAAAAGGTCCTGCACAACATGCTTAAAAGCATGGCAACCTTCTATATCGTGACCCGGAGCCCCAGAATGAAACTCACAGTGCCTGCTTGCATCGTAACCAAACGGGGGAGCTCCCGTTATCGGTGCTAGAGTTCTTTTCTCTACCAGGTTTAATCCCAACAATGTCTGCAACAAATCTGCATAGGTTAAGGGAGGCTTCTCAAACACTCTTCTCAGTTTACTACCCTGGAATCTTCGCTGAGCCTGTTGTGCCCCCTACTGAGGCTGCTGCTGCTGTTGCATTGGCTGTTGCTGGAGTGGCTGTTGTTGATACGGGATAGTAACACTCGCCACCTGCTGCGGCTGACGATATTGACCTCGTCCCCTGCCTCGGCCTCGGCCTCGGCCTCCAAATACTGCGCTTGCCTCGCCCTGACGGCGCCCACCATAAGCTTTCCTATTACTGCCAGATGCAGTTGGTTCCTCAGCCTGGAACTTTCCTTGCTTGATGTTACGTTCAATCTTTTCTCCCATCAGAATTAAATCTGAAAAACTGGCCAGAGACGTGTGAAACAGCATATCATGAAACAGACCTGTGAATGTGCCGACAAACATGTCATTCATTTCCTTATCTTCTACAGGAGGACGGACCCTGGCAGCCATATCGCGCCACCTTTGCGCGTACTCTTTAAAGCTCTCCCCCTTCTTTTGCGACAGCCCTGCCAATTGGACCCGATTGGGCGCCAAATCGCTATTATACTTGTAGTGAGCTACAAATGCCTCTGCCAATTGCTTCCATGTCTTGATATCAGTTGGCTCCAACCCCATGTACCATTCTAGGGAAGGACCCGACAGACTATCTTGAAAGAAATGCATTAGCATTCTTTCATCAGTTGAGTATGCAGATATCTTTCTGTAATAAGCTCGTACATGCACTTTTGGACATGTGTCTCCTTTATACTTGTCAAACGCAGGAGCTTTGAATTTGATTGGCACCCTCAAGCCAGGTACCAAGCCCATTGTTGCCATGTCCAAACCCACAGCACTTTGGTTCAGGACTCCCCTCATCTGCTCTTCCAGCATTCTGATCTTCTGGGAGTCATCCATCGGCCCTTCGAAACCTCCTCCGGAGAAAGCGTCCTCCTGCTGATCTTCTTGCCACATACCATTTCCAGCCCCATACCCGTCATATCCATTATTACGTCCAGCTCTGATCTGATTCATCCCCGGACCTCGGCCTCTGTTGCCGTACCCTTGAACACCTCCAGCAGGACCAAAAGCCATAAATCCAGCACCGTTTCCATTTCCAAACCCTCCATAACCCTGGTTGGTCGCGCCATAACCATCTTGCCCAAAGCCTTGAGCATTGAAACCATACTTCCCCGCATTATCGAATCCCTGGTCATTGAATCTGAATCCAGCATTGACGAAGCCATTGCCTCCCGTATTATCTCCCAAATTGACATCACCCAGCCCAACGTTATGGACAGCAGTCTCGTTTCCAACTCCGACGTTACCATTCACAGCAGCGGTAGCGTTGTTGATGTTAGCAGCAGGTATATTGACTACAGGTGGAGCCACTGGCGTGGGAGTGCCGTCTCCATGAACAGTATCGACCCGTACAGACTGATGATCTTCATTACCGTGACCAGCATTTCGAGCCAACAGAGGCTGGACCATGGCCTGCAAATTCTCCTGCCCTTTCGCAATAGCTTCCATGGTCTGCATGAAGAGAGCAAGCTTCTCGCGCACATCTTGCATCTCGTTCTGCATTTGATCCATTATTCTTCGACAGTTGGTGCGGGTAGAATAGCGGTGCGGGTGCTGATCTGCAATCCTGAAAAGTACCTGGAACAGAGCAGGACATAAGACACTTATTCAAAGATTATCTGTAATGCAATATGAATATGAATGCAATGCAATGTGTCTGTGCATTAGGGAAATTCATTCCCCCAGTTTTAGTGCGAAGGTGCCAGTGCGGTGACAGTGCTAATGATATAAAGACCGGAGCTGAATCACAGAAAGCCTCATATATTACTGAGAAAACCAGAATACAACATCGCTGAGAGTACAACAAGAAGGCATGACCTCAACCAACAATCCTGGTGATGGTCAGCACTATGCAAATAAAGCATACAAGTTACTATATGAAATGATCAAATCCTCCCAAAAGCCTGGTACTCTTCGATCAACTTCTTGGTCTCTGGATGACTTGGTCGACCAAGCAGCCCTTCAACAAGTTGGTTTCTCTTCTTAAGAACACGACGCACGTCTTCAGCAGTTTCTTCCCATGTCGCTTCTCCGAAGCAATCTTCTAGTTTTCGCTTTTGAGATACTGCTTCATCTCTGCATTTGATTGCCTTGTTCAGTGCATGCTGGACACTATACCGGGTCATCACTTCTTCCTCACACTTCTTGATGCTAGCCTTCAACTTCTCTTCGAGGTCGGAGATTTGCTGCTTTAGCTTATCTTCCCTCTTCTTATTGTTGGTGAGTGTAGCATTCCAAGTCTTGTTGCAAGAGGAGATTTCTCGATGTGCCGCGTCAAGCGCTTTCTTTTTGGATTCCAGCATGTCATGGGAGCTTCTGAACTCTTGCCCCAGACGTTCGCGCTTCTTCTTTTCTTCGGTCAACTCAGCCCCTAACCTGTTTAACAGCTCGATTTGTTGTTGGAAAGCATATACGGCCTTGTTTTTCTCACTGCGTACTTGAGCTAGCTCTTGCTCTAACCCTTCGTTGATCTTCATCAAGGCTTCCTTTTCCTTCACAACTTGCTCGTAGACCTCCCTAGAAACAGTATTGGGCTCTGCTACCGGAACAGGAACAAGAATTGGTGCATCTGGAAATGGCATCCCCAACTGACTGGCTCTCTCCTGAATCCAAACTCTATAAGGTGCATAGGCCTGACAGTCATTCTTTCCTAACGGCTTCCCTCTTCGGATAATACGCGTCCAGGCATGCTGCAGCTTGGCTAGTAACTCTCCCTTCACGTCACCGGTGAAGTACAGAGATTCCTGTACTTCTTCCTCCTTTGGTGGGTTCTTCAACGCATATCCGAATTGGCGAATAAACAGAGAAGGGTTGTGATTGATACACCCTTTTCTTCCTATCAGCGGAACATTAGGGTAACCAGAACAACTGAAGATAAGCTCGGATCCCAGCAGATCTCTGTCAAACCAATCAACGTCTTCGGAAGTTAACCTCATCATATGCTCTGGCCAGTCGGGTGTAATTGCGTTATCCATGAAAGGTCCCCTCGATGGAAAATGGCTCTTGACCCACATATATAGCAAAGGTACGCAACAGGAGACATTCTTGCCTCTCCTGTTTTCATTCCTGTAGTGCATCGAATGGTAAAAGTCCCCGATCAGTGTTGGTACTGGGTTACTGGCAGCAAATAGATGAAATGCATCCATGTCCACGAAGTTTGGGAAGTTAGGGAACAACACTATCCCATAGATGCAGAGGGCCAAAATAGCGTTAAAGACCACCCAACACCCATTCTTGGCATACTCTTGAGCCTTACCAACCAGAAACTGAAGAGAAAAACCCGGAACCCCTCGCCACGCAGTCATCAACAAGTCAGAAGCATTCATATGCAGGGCCTTGGCTAAATCCTCCAAATTGGGCTCAGCGGCTGAGTGAATAAAAGGAACTGCATTCTGAATTGGCAGCTCAGTAAACTCTACATACTCCTCCATGGTGGGCCCCAATATAAAGTCCGCAAACGTGAAGCATCTGAAAGCCGGGTCATATAATTGCATTAATGTGTACAGCCCATTCAATTCATCCTCAGTAGACCTGCGCACTAAACCCAACAACCGTCCGTAACTCTGCCTGAAGCTTCTACGAACATCCTCATTTGCAAGAGAAATCAGACCCAGGAGTGGCGTAATATCGGGGACAGGTAGCTTATATGCAACAGTCATCCTCAAACCAGCCATGATCAAATACTCGGGAGTCCAGACACTAGAACCGGGGGAATGCAAATGCACCTGCAGCACAGACACACGTTAGTGGGATGCAATGATAATGAGTATGCAAACAGAATGCAATGCAAGTAACATGCAACAGGGACCAAAGCTGTAGCTGAATAGCCTGAACCCAATCAAGAAAGGTCTCAGATAGACCATCCAGAAGTCATCAAACCCTGGTCTCAGATAGACCTAAAACAAAGCTCCAATACTGGTCTCTGACAGACCTCAAACCATAATTCCCACTGGTCTCTGGCAGACCTCAAGTCACATCTCCAATTGGTCTCTGACAGACCTCAGAACACTCCAACTGGTCTCTGACAGACCTCAGAACACACCTCCAAATGGTCTCTGACAGACCTCCTAACTCTCCATAAATACCCAGGACCCTGATCAAGAAACAAACCGGTGTTCTGAAGGTCTAGTTACCTGCATAAACCTGAATCCCCTCACAGGTGGGTGGCCCTATAACTGGCACAAGGTACGGCATCCTATGCGGTCGTCGGCGTCACAGACTTTCAGGGTTGACGATACGATTCCCAGAAGGAGTGGCATCATCAATTCCTGAAGAGGCCTCACTTAGCCAACTTCCAAATGATCGGTCCCCAGAGTCGACAATCCAACTAACCAGCAACCCAAGCCACCCAAAGGGCAGGACAGGAGGCCAACCAGAAGAACCTCGTCTGAGTGTAGATTTCGCGGGACACTAGGACATGCAAAGCACGTGCGCGCCCACTAATTTCTACTCTAAGTCTAAGGTGCACTCAAGCCCAGGTCCAGCTTCTCACTCAATATCAGAACACCCGTCACACCCCAGATACAGCAACAATAGTCAATATATATAATGCTGGAAATACAAGGTTAGAAATATAAAATAACTCCATACAAAATCCTCGACGGGAAAACAAGCGCTAGGATTGACTCTCTTAAGGGACGTTGGATCCCAAATGCATAAGAACCATCGCAGTCCTTAGCAGCCAGGGGACGTTGGGTCCCCAGCAGAGTCGCCAGCTGCTGGGGATTGCCCCAAACAGCTAGGGAAAACCTACGACATAGGGAACCATTTCAATTCCCCAGCAGAGTCGCCAGCTGTCGGGGATTGCCCCAAACAGCTAGGGAAAACCTACGGCATAGGGAACCATTTCAATTCCCCAGCAGAGTCGCTACTGTGAAAATCGGCGCCGGCTGACAGAAGAGTCGCCACCGTGCGTTATTTATCCCACGGGAGGGAAAGGAAACGCTCAGAGTAAACCTCGCACAACACGGGAAAGGTATGGTCATCGCAACCAAAACCTGGATTCGGGAGTCGGTTACGCAAGGGGAAGGTATTAGCACCCCTCACGTCCGTCGTACTCGACGGGATCCATGCTTGTTTTCGGGTATGGATTGTTATTCTATCTAAACTATAGGTCAAGGGTTAAAAAGAAAATAAAATGAAAATAAAAAATGACTCGGCAAAGTATCGCACTTTATGCCTACGTATTCCCGTCTGGAACGAGAAATCAGAGTCAACGTAGTTCGCCTACCTACGGGAAAGGAGGGGAAGGTTGCTCGCTAGGATATCGCATCCTATGCCTACGTACTTTCATACAGCATGAAAGATCAGAGCAAACGTAGTTCGGGCCACGGAAGACACAGGCTTGTCTTGATTGATTTTATTCCTTCTGAAAAAGGTTTTCTTGATTAGCAGTCCAAGCGGACAAAAATGACGTTTTGATGAGTTCACATTCTTTTACGGAAGAAGTGTCTTTTATTGTGTTTGAAATCTTTATGTGTTTTTCTGTTTGTTGTGAGAAAGAAAGAGACAGAACTCTAACCTACGGTTGCGAAGGGAATCAAACTAACCTAATGTTATCATGCATGGGTTAAGACCTAGTGTCTATCATGCTCCTCTCTTGCACAGAGAGAAACAGAGATCCTAAGGGATAGGCAGAAACAGAACCAATATCAAATATATACAGTAAAACAGTAAAATGCATGGATGCAACAGTACAAGCGAGGCAAGGGAGTCCCACTCAACCTCGAACCTAGAAAACAATAGGCAAAAGTGAACAGGCTTCACTTTCAACCCAACAGGGTAAACAGCAAACAATACAGTCCAGAAAACCAATCAATACATCAGCAATGAAATACAACAACAAAAGAAACAGCATCAGCAGCTCTGAATCAACATCTGGCTTCAAGTAATCTCCACTCATTTATGGGCTTCAACAAGCATTAATCTCCATCTTCATGGCCTTCAGGCAAGGGCTTTGATCATCAGTCTTCTATCTGCAATGGCTTTTCTTCAAACTCAACCCTCCAGGATGAGGGATCAGTCACAAGAGTAAATTGGGTGTTAAACAATTAGTTGACTACCAATGGTGGTAAACCAACTGCTTCTAACACAAAAGACATTTTCTCTCAAGAGTTCTATCTCTCAGACACTATCACCAAGCCTTCCAAAGGAAGGGGGTGAGTGTCTTAGAGAGACTCTGAATCACAGAGAAGAATGGATGCAGACAAGGCAATCCATGTTTGGAAAACAAACTTTCTAATCTAGAGCTCTGCCTAGCTCCTAAACCCTAGTCTCCTCAGCAGCTGCTAGCAAGAACCTCCTCTCCAACTCTGGCAGTTGATCTCCAATCTCTGGATCTTCAATGGCTTTCATCTCCTCAAGTCTTCAGCTCCCCCAAGTTCCCAGACAAACCCAATACCCAAACAATCAAGCAATAATCCCCAGAGGGCACACCACACCAGTCAATCAGATATACAACATATCAATAGCAGTAGGGGAATCCTGACTTTTTCTAAGGGATCTAATAACTACCCATAGCCCCTATAGTCCCATAACTAAACTAGTCAAACCCTAAGCCCTGAAGGGAAAGAATCAAATCTCCTAAGTCATCACCTAAAAACCCTAGTTTGTTCATGTTATTCACACCTACACTAAGCACCTAAAATTAATTTCTAAAAAATGGGAACTAAATTGAATCTACAAGTTCAATGTCTAACCTAAACAACCTAAAAAGAATGGATGAAAAATATTGAAGCAATTAATAGAACAAAAAATAACAAAATCATGTATGAAATGAAATTATGTAAAATGCTATTTATTTAGAAAATATGGAAAAAATATCAAATAAAAAATAAAATGCCATTTTTATTTTTTATAATTTTCTAGACATCCTAAAGAAAAATATGCAAAAAGAATGAATTAAAAATGATGATTTTTCTATTTATTATGAATTTTTTAAAATGAATGAAAAATGAAAAGAAAATAATAAAGAAAATATAAAGAAATAGCCAAAGGGGGTGAGAATAGCAGGATACCCTAGTTCAGCGCGTTGGGCTTACTAAATTGGGGGGTGCGAATAGCTGTCTGAGCCCAATCCCCCCAATTAGTGAAACGGTGCGTTTTACTTTTTGAAACTTCCCACCAAAACTCAGGCTACGCGTGGACCGTTCGATTCGTGGTCAAGTCAATCTTCTCCACCAGATCCAAGGGCGTACAAGTTATCTTCTTCCTCCATCCGTCTAGGGTTTCAGCCATGAGTTCCATGCACGAAAATTCCATCCAACCTTTCTCCATGCTCTCTTGATGAAAATGAACAATTCTAAGCCCTAAAATAATCTATGAAACCCAAGGAATCCATGTCTAGTCCTAGTTTTCTCTAATTCTCCTTGTAGACTCCAAACAGAGGGCACGAAACTCAGGGTATACCATGCTTGCCTGATGTCAATTTTTCCAGAATTCAAACCTGGTGATCCACGGATAACCTACATACTTTCCTCATTATTCTATGCCTCATTACATTGATTATAATCCAGTACACAGCTTATTCTTGAAGCTAACAGAAATGGCAACCTGTCATGGATCTCCACGAAACTATCCCTAAACTTCAAGAATCATTCTCCTAGGGTCTCTAAGCAATCCTATTCTAACCACATGATCTATAATAGCCTGAGTAGTGAGATTCGAAGAAGTTTACATATCTTGCACTTGGTGATGGCAATGGTAGTTAGACTTCAATTCAACCTTTGATACTTGCTGAAAATGATCTCCAATGAATGTGTATGCTTCTGTTTGCAGTGATTTGTGCTTAATCCTTGTGAATTACTCTATTCCATCCTTCATGCAAGTTGGAGTTTCAACTTGAATATCTTCACACAGCCACGAATTCTCTCCAATTTCTTGTGCCAATCACTCCATGATGATAGTGGATGATGATGGTAACAGAAATCAGAATGATGGAGGAAGTTTTAATGGATTTTTGATGAAAATGCAACTTGGAGTGAAGAAGATAATTGGTACAATTCTTGATCAATTCAACCACTTCTTGATGTGAATCCTAGGGTTTGAATGATGATGATGAAGATTCAATCCAAAGATGTGAGAGTTTTGAGAGATTTGTGAGAGTTTGAGTAGCTTATGCAAGAATGAAAAAATGAATGAAAATGGAGGTTTTGAACAAATGGGAGCACCAACCCTTGCATGAATCAGCTTGCATGAATATATCGGTTGCATTAGAACCTCCTAGAAACTTGGAGAAGTTTCCCTTACACTTTTCCCTTTCAATTTGGATTATGTTA
Organism: Lathyrus sativus; assembly: GCA_963859935.3. Lineage (NCBI taxonomy): Eukaryota > Viridiplantae > Streptophyta > Magnoliopsida > Fabales > Fabaceae > Lathyrus > Lathyrus sativus. The sequence continues at coordinate 336,452,679 of OZ012735.1, forward strand.
CTTTCAATTCAAGCAACCATGGATAACTCTTAAATTATGACCTAAACTCAAAATTCCACTTTAGCCAATGTCTTTAAAATGCCTTTTCCATTCAAAATGACCTATAATTTTGCATCATTTGGCCAAGATATGAAAAATCTCATTTTTTAAGCCATTTTTCTTCATTAAATTCACCAATTTTGAAACCTTGTGCTATGGACATTTCCAATCTCTCATGGTCACTTTTCTAGACTCAAAATGTCATTTGGAGCAAGTTTGATGTTGTAATTTTTTCCATTTGAGGCCTCCTTGTATGAGTTTTGGACATAGGTTAAAATGACCTGTAATTCACAAATGACCAAAATACCCTTTGCTTGCCAAGACCATAAGTTGAGCTCCACACATCATATGAAGGCATACTATACCATTCTAGAAAGCTAAGACAATAAGGAACAATTCTTATGTTGACCAGAAATTCATTTGAAATTTCCTTGAGGGGTAAAAGTTGCTTGGAAGTCAAGTCACTTTCATAGACAAAATTTCAGATACCTCAGATGACCTGTAACTTGCAAGGACCATAACTTGAGTTCTATAAATCTCCTTGATGTCTTCCACCACTCAAATTAAAGGTATTGAGATCCTCTACAAGTTTCATGTTGGCCAAGGATCCATTTGAAGCTTGCATTTTGACTTATCTTGCTTGGAAATTTGACCTAAACTAGGGGATTTTACATAGAAACCCTAATTTAGAAACTCCTCTTCTCCTTGATTCCTCTTGATTTCTTCTTAGCATGACAACATATCCTTATTCTCCATGTCAAATGATGAACCCCACATCCTTTCAATAGACCTGAATGCCCTCAAATCAATCAATTGATCTAGGGTTGACCTAGGGTTGACCCAGATGAAACCCTAGTTGACTGTCTTCAACTGCAACTCTTATGATCACATCAACAACTTGTTTTCTTCTCCAAATGACTGTCTAAGTCCTCCAAGATGTCTAGATACTCTCCATGCCTTCAATTCACAGCTCACCATTTCTTTGTTGACCCTCAGATACCCTCAGATAGGAGATAGACTCAAGGCTTGATCTGCTGAACTCTCTGCTCTTAAATTCTTTTCTGATGACTTGAATGAGATGGAATTAGGATAATAACCTCTTGATAGGCCTCTAGAGATGAGAACAATGATTGGTCCCCTGTTGAATGACTTGTTATGCTTATGCTATGCAGATGATTAGTCTATGTACATGACTCCATATGCAAATGCTAATGATATTGAAACATAAACCAAGTGAATAAGGTTGAGCAAATTTTAGGGTGCAACACTAAGGCATACCTATAGCAGCGCTTCTAAAAGCGCTGCTAAATGCCAAAAAAGCGCTGCTAAAGGTGGTCCTAAGGCAGACCTATAGCAGCGCTTTTAAAAGCGCTGCTAAATGCCAAAAAAAGCGCTGCTATAGGTTTAAGTAGCATAAATTTAAAAAATTCCAATATTTTCACAGAATCAGAACAGTCTTCTTCTTTCTTATTTCCACTCGCGAACGTTGCCCTATTCAGAATTAGAACAGTCACTGTCGACGCATTCAGTCCGCGCCTCCGTCCGACAGCCTCCGTCCGTCGTCTTTCCTCCGGTCATTCCGTCGTCACCTCATTCTGCCGCCGTCCGTCCATTGTTACGGTATTTGAAGTTTTTCATTTTGCATTTTTCTGGATTAATGTCTTAGTATTTCATTTTTTTGGATTATATGATGTTAGTGTTACTTCTTTTCTGAGTTTTTGACTTGTTTTTGTTGATACCGTTGATGAAAATTACTCGTTTGATATTGGCTTGAGTTTTGTATACAAGGTGTTTGTTGAAATGCCATAATGAATTTACTTATGTTAACTTTCATTATATCTAGCCGTGTACAAGGTGTTTGCTGAAATGCCACACCTTATATGAGTTCTTTTTACTAATAATTTTTATAAGGGAAATACTGCACATATATTCAATGATTTTTTAGATTATGTTGCTTTAGAAACTTCACACTATTTGTGATTTAGATGAAAGCTTTAAGTTTCTGTTAATCTTGAAATTTATTTATTTTTCTTAATCCTTATTTTTCTATGAAATAGTCTAAATTCACAAATAATCCTTATTTATTTATTAAATTTTAAAACATAAATATATAGATCCGACAACTTTTTTGAAATAAAGTTTGTTTGGCGAGTTACACAACATTTAATGAATTCACGTGTCTTCATGAATGTGGATATAGTTTTAGAATGTATAGATCATTCATACAGCTTTATGTTTGTATATGTATAATGATGTTTGATGTTGCAGCATTACATTGTATCAAAATCTATATTTTGAGGGACTATATCTTTCGTCTTCTTCAATTGCAAGTGCCATGATCAATCTTATTCCCGAAGTTACATTTTTAATAGCAGCCTTTGTAGGGTAATTAATAACTAACTTAACTTATATTTGTTAGTCAATCAAAATTCAAACCAATAATAATATGTTTCTTTGAATATTTTACAGAATGGAAAAAGTAAATATTAGAAGTTTGAGAACTATAGCCAAAATTGTGGGGACTTTGATATGTATTTGTAGAGCTTTGTCTATAGTATTGTTGAAGGGTCCAAAACTATTAAATGCAACGATCATACCTTCAAAATCAATCATGGCTGGAAGTGATACTGATAAGAATTGGTTGCTAGGATGTGTTTTTCTTTTGGCAAGTAGTGTTGCCTGGTCATTTTGGCTAATTTTGCAGGTACTTAATAATTAATAATTAATACTTATGATATAACTATTATTCTATAAACATATAACATTTCACCCTTATATATTTTTCAGGTTCCAGTTTACAAAAGTCATCCTAATTATTTATCACTGTCAGCTTGGATGTGTTTCATTTCAACATTACAATCAGCCGTAGTGACAGTATTCTTGGAGCCAGACCTTAATGCATGGAAGATTAATTCTCTACTTCAATTTGGTTCCACTTTATATGCGGTAATTTTTCATGATGATACACACCAATATTTATACATTATAATCCTAGATAATTTGTAATAAATATATTTTGTAGGGAATTATGGGATCAGCGGTTATGTTTTGTCTTCAAGCATGGTGCATAACACAGAGAGGACCTCTTTTCTCTGCATTGTTTAGCCCTCTTGTGACAATGATTGTGACTGTATTGGCTGCTTTGGTACTTCATGAGGAAATATATATTGGAAGGTAATGATAATGAAGATTAATTCTATAAATACATATTTAATTATTAATCTGATTAACAGAAACTTCAAATAGTGATAAGAACTGAAAATTTCATAGAAATCTAGTACTTAATGATCTACATGGGCCTGTTCAAGTGTATTGTTACTTATCTATTATTGTTTTTGCTTGTGCTGTTGTTAAGATGAATCATGTTCTATTGAATTAAGCTTGGAAGACATTCAATTGAATAATGATACAAAGCTTGAAGAAAACCGTGTATTTGTGGCTGATAGTGAACTCCATGCAGTCTCATACAGAATTCAATAGTCAAGTAAAGATTGTTAAGTTTATTTCTTCCTAATGTGACATCTGATATTGTATCTATTTGTAAAGTTATCAGATTTGTAATTATATGTGAATTGATTGTATATGTGATTTTGTTCTGAGGATCGGACTGTGTTGTAATATATTTAAGCAGGTTTATGTGTATAATATTTCAAAGTGATGAATTATAATGTATACTTTAGTTATTGTGTATAATATTGCAAATTGATGAATACACAAAAATAAGGCCAAAATAATTGTTATATATAAGGCCAAACTGTTGAACTAAAGACCTGAATTATAAGCAGGGAATGTATTTGTTATAAGCAGGTTTATTGAAAAATATATAAAAAATGTGATTATTTAAAAAAAAAAAATTCAAAATCGTGAAGAATAGACAGCGCTTTTAAAAAAAGCGCTGCTAAAGGGGCAAAAAGAGGCATAAAAAAGCGCTGCTATAGGTTGGAAAATGAGGATCTAAGAAAGCGCTTTAAAAAAGCGCTGCTAAACGGGGGTCTAAGACAGCGCTTTAAAAAAGCGCTGCTAAAGGGGGGGGTCTAAGAAAGCGCTTTTAAAAAGCGCTGCTAAAGGGGGGAGATGAAGGGGGATTAGGCAGCGGTTATGAAAGCGCTGCTATAGGGTGAAAAAAGCGCTACTAAAGGCCAAAAAAAAAAAGCGCTGCTAAAGGCAAAAAAAAAGCGCTGTCTTTACCTTTAGCAGCGCCACTTTAGGCAGCGCTTTTAAGCGCTGCTAAAGGAAAAAAAAAGCGCTGCTAAAGGTCTTTTTTGGCATAGTGTATTCGCAGCTAGAAAGACTTGGCCGAGGCTTTTGTGCGTCACTATCAGTATAATAGTGATATGGCACCAAACAGGGTACAATTGCAGAGTTTGTCGTAGAAAAGTACTGAGAGTTTCAACGAATACGCCCAGAGGTGGCGGGATTTAGCTACAAGAGTGCAACCCCCTATAGTTGAAAGGGAATTGATTGACCTGTTCATGGCTTCGTTGCTTGGTGTGTACTTTGAGAAGTTGATAGGATGCATGCCTGCAGAGTTTTCTGATCTGGTAATAGCTGGTAAGATAGTTGAAAGTGGAATCATGTCTGGTAGGATTCCGAATGGTGGTGGATCCTCTTCAGGAGGGACAAGGAAGCCATATTCTGCAAACCCCAAGAGAAGGGAGGGGGATGCAAATGCTATTACGCACAAGGGAAAAGGTAGAGCTCAATCCTGTTATCATCAATAAGTCGCTACAGTAGATATCCCGGTTGCAGCTCAGCAGCAAGTCAATGTTCGACGACCTTATGCTGCCAGGCGCAGAATGGCTGATAGGCAGTTTGCGAATCCTCCGATGCCGTATTCTCAGTTGTTACAACATTTGCTGCAGTTACAATTGGTTCAGAAGAGGACTTTGGCTCCTCTCACTGGTCCACCACCTGCTGGGTACGATGCGAACGCTCATTGTGATTTTCACTAAGGTGCTCCAGGGCACGATATTAACCACTGCAAAGCTTTCAAGCATAAAGTACAGGACTTGCTTGATTCCAAAGTTATCAATTTCACCAACGATGGACGGAATGTGACTCAAAACCTGATGCCGAATCATGGAGTGGCAGAAGCCAATGCTGTTATTGAAGGAGAAAGATTAAATCTGATAACTGATGTTGAGGATTTGAAGACTCCGCTGGGGTTTGTGAAGGATAGTTTGTTGAAGAAGGGGGTGTTTCCTGGTTGTTTGTAATTTAATAAAGTTGTGAAAGAAGATGCCGAGAATAAAGTGAGTAATGATGGAAGAGAAGTTGCTACGATCTCCATTCCATACCGGACGATCAATATTTCAGCGCCTGCTAAGCCAGCTCCGGTTATCATTACCGTACCTGGACCTGTGCCATACGAGAGCACTAGAGCTATCCTGTGGAATTATAGGGGAGATGTGTTCTGTAATGGGCAAAAGCAGGAATGGACCGCGCCTACAGATGGAAATTTTTCGGTTGAGAATATAGTTGGGGCCGGAGGTATCACTAAAAGTGGTAGAGTCTTTTTGCCATCAGAGGTTAATGCTGATAAGAATGATAAAAGGGAAGAGAAAGGTCGTGATTGAAGAGAATGTCCAACCACAGGTCGGTGCTGATGATCTTTCGAAGGATGCAGAGGAATTTATGAGACTCATTCGAAAAAGTGACTACAAGATTGTGGATCACTTAAATCAGACTCCTTCTAAGATTTCTATCCTGTCATTGTTGTTGAGTTCGGAGGCGCACCGCAATGCTCTATTGAAAATCTTGAATGCAACATACGAACCCCAGGATATTTCTGTTAATCAGTTGGAGGGGGTAGTAGCTCATGTGAATGCCGGTAATGGTCTCGGTTTTACTGATCTGGATTTGACTCCTGCCCGGAGGAACCATAATCGTGCTTTGCATATATCTTTGGAATGTAGAGGTTCTCTCATGTCGCATGTCCTGGTTGATACATGATCATCCCTCAATGTGCTTCCCAAGAAGGCATTGATGAAGTTGGACGTTCAAGGTTTGACATGCACGCCAAATGATTTGGTCGTGAGGGCTTCCGATGGATCTAAGAGATCAGTGTTTGGAGAGGTCACGTTGCCTATTCAGATCGGACCAGAGATCTTTGATGCAACTTTCTATATTATGGATATCCAGCCAGCATACAACTGTTTGCTTGGCCGACCTTGGATACATGCTACAGGGGTAGTCACCTCAATGTTGCATCAAAAGTTAAAGTATATGGTGGAAGGGAAGATAGTCACGGTATGCGGTGAGGAGGATATTATGGTTAGCCATTTGTCATCCTTCAAGTACGTGGAAGTGGATGGGGAGATCCACGAAACACTCTGCCAAGCGTTCAAAACAGTTCAGATTCAGGGGAAGTTTCTTGTAGAAGCCAAGAGCCTAGAGGTTTCAATGTCATCGCTCAAGGAAGCTCGTGCTATTGTAGAATCCGGCTCGTCTCAGAAGTGGGGCCAAGTCCTTAATGTTCCCGTCATGCAGGACAAGTTCGGCTTGGGATACAAACCCTCCTGTTCTTCTCAGAGTATTCTGAGGTACAGGGGACCTATAAAGTTCACCAATAGTGGTGTGATATTTGACTGGATTAATGTCGTTGGGGATGATGAAGGTGACAGTGATTGCGATATGGATGCTTGGATTCGTCTGTGTACTCCTGGCCAGAAGTTGTGCAACTGAACTACCGAAGAAGTCATTCATGTTACTGCTGTAGAGTAATGTTCATTGTTTTGATTATGTTCAGTCCTACGTTCTGCCCAAGACGTAGTGACCCATTTGGGGGGCCCTCTTGTTATTTGCACTTTATCATTAAATAAAGGACGTTTTCGCATTCAAATATTGTGATCCCTGTTTTTCTTGTTTTTTTTTTGAATTTATATTAAACAGAAAAATGGTAATGTGTTTTGTTTGTTGCATCGCATAATAAACATAAACATCCTCATGCAGGTCTTTTCTATCAGATGCCATCGATTCAGGTTCAACTATGGCTTCGTATGACTTTGATAACCCCATTTATCAAGTTGAAGAAGAGACTAACGAAGACTGTGAACTACCCGAAGAGTTAGCCAGGCTTCTCAAGCAGGAGGGAAGGGTCATTGTGCCTTATCAGGAGGATATTGAGATTATCAATCTGGGCACCGAGGATGATAAGAAAGAGGTTAAAGTAGGGGCTGCATTGGAAGACAGTATCAAGAGAAGATTGGTTGAAATGCTCCGTGAGTATAAGGATATCTTTGTTTGGTCTTACCAAGACATGCCTGGGTTGGATACAGATATTGTGGTACACCGGTTACCTCTCAGAGAAGAATGTTCGCCAGTCAAGCAGAAGTTGAGACGGACAAGGCCTGACATGGCAGTCAAGATCAAAGAGGAAGTTCAGAAGCAGTTGAATGCTGGATTTCTTGCTGTCACGAATTACCCTCTGTGGGTCGCTAATATTGTTCCTGTGCCTAAGAAAGATGGAAAGGTCTAAATGTGTGTGGATTACCGAGATCTGATTAAAGCAAGCCCGAAAGACGATTTCCCGCTCCCCCATATCGATGTGTTGGTTGATAACACCGCTCAGTATTCTGTGTTTTCCTTCATGGATGGCTTCTCTGGGTATAACCAAATCAAGATATCCCCAGAGGACATGGAGAAAACTACTTTCATCACACTATGGGGGACTTTTTGCTACAAGGTGATGCCTTTTGGATTGAAAAATGCAGGGGCAAGTTACCAGCGGGCAATGGTCACTTTGTTTCATGATATGATTCATCATGAGGTTGAAGTCTATGTTGATGACATGATTGCAAAGTCACAGACAGAGGAGGGACATCTGGTCGATCTTCTGAAATTGTTCGAAAGGTTGAGGAAGTTCAAGCTGAGGATGAATCCTAACAAGTGCACCTTCGGGGTGAGATCCGAAAAGCTACTGGGTTTCATTGTCAGTGAAAAGGGTATTGAGGTGGATCCTGCCAAAATAAAAGCTATACAAGATACGCCTAAGCCGAGAACGGAAAAAGAGGTTCGTAGTTTTCTGGGGAGATTGAACTATATTGCAAGGTTTATATCTCATCTTAGAGCCACTTGTGAACCAATATTCAAATTGCTAAGAAAAGATCAAACGGTCAGGTGGAACGAAAATTTCCAGAAGGCGTTCGAAAGAATAAAAGAATATCTGCAGGAACCTCTAATACTCATGCCTCCAGTTGCAGGGAGACCACTGATCATGTACCTCACGGTTCTTGAGAATTCAATGGGATGTGTGCTCGGTCAACAAGACGAGTCGGGTAGAAAAGAGCATGCCATCTACTACCTGAGTAAGAAATTCACTGATTGTGAGTCAAGATGCTCGATGCTGGAAAAAACATGTTGTGCACTCGCTTGGGCCGCTAAGCGTTTGAGACAGTAAATGTTAAATCACACAACCCTATTAATTTTGAAGATGGATCCGATTGAAGAGAGAATACGTAGGCCCAGAGCGGCGATGCTCTGCCGAGTCTCTTTTCTTTCCTTTTTTTGTCCTGTGATCCTGTAGCGTAGATAGATTAAACACACCCTTAGATAGACAACAAGCGTGGATCCCGTCGAGTACGACGGACGTGAGGGGTGCTAATACCTTCCCATTGCGGAACCGACTCCCGAATCCAGGACTTGGTTGCGATGACCTCGTCTTTTCCCTTTTTTGGTAGGTTTTTTCGATCGTTTCCTTTCCCTCTCTTCGGGATAAATAACGAAAGGTGGCGACTCTTCTGTTTTTCGCCGGGTGTCTTTCGCAGTTGCGACAATATGGAAGGAAGTGTAGGACTCCATTGTGTTGGTATGAGTCAGGCGAGAGTGTTGTACTCGGACCTGAGATTGCGCAAGAGATGACTGAAAAGATCAAGAGGATCCAAGAAAAGATGAAAGTTTCGCAGAGTTGTCAGAAGAGTTACCATGATAAGAGGAGGAAAGCACTTGAATTTCAAGAGGGAGATCACGTGTTTTGAGAGTTACGCCGGTAACTGGTGTTGGCCAAGCTTTGAAGTCTCAAAAGCTCACACCATATTTTGTTGGTCAGTATCATAGTGGCGCTACGGAAGCGTGGGAGGAGTAGCATGTTAGATTGCTTTACCGCCGTCGCTTGCGAATTTGCATGATGTGTTTCATGTGTCTCAGTTGAGGAAGTACATTCCAGATCCGTCACATGTGATTCAGATAAATGATGTACAAGTGAGAGATAATTTGACTGTTGAGGCATTGCCAGTTCGGATTGATGAACGAGAAGTGAAGCAACTGCGAGGTAAAGAGATTTCCTTGGTAAAGGTAGTTTTGGAAGGACCAGCTGGAGAGAGTTGGACTTGGGAACGTGAGGATCAGATGAGGGAGTCGTATCCGACTCTGTTTCCTTGAGGTAATTTTCAAGGGAGAAAATTCTTTTATGTGGGGGAGAGTTGTAACACCCCAAATTTTATGGAATATTTATTTAAATATGAATATTCGTATTTTTGGTGAATTTCGGTGGTTGGTATGAAATATTGAGAATTATGGATTTTAGGTTATTTATTTAAATAATAGTATATAATATGAATATATTGGTATAATTATTGATTTAAATAAATGTAAGTTAACTAAGGGCAAATTGGACAATTAAGGAGGAGTTAGTGAGGGTAATATTAGAAAAGCCCAATTTATAGGCCCAAAGTTAGGTTTAACAAAAAGGAATTTTGAGGGAATTAGTATTCATTCTTATTAGACCGTAAAAGGGATGAAATAGAGGCCAGAGCTCTAAGGAAGAGGATTGAGGCAAAAGCTTCGCGAGGTTTCCAAGAATCAAGTAGAAAGGCTTAGAGTCGTCAATTAAGGTATGGGGAGTATTGCCTTCATTATTTTCAATATGTGATTCAATGTATTTAAAGATGATTTAAGGGTTTAAGGGTTTTAGGCTAATTTGAGAGTAAAGGAAATTAGGCCTTCGTGGCCAAAATCTATTGTTGAGGTTTTAACCGTATAGGGATTTGAAGTTGATTTAAGGGTTTAAGGGTTTGAGGCTGATTTGAGAGTAAAGGAAATTAGGCCTTCGTGGCCAAAATCTGTTGTTGAGATTGTTTAACCCTGTATAATAAGTGATTTGAGATAACTCTAATGACTGTGGAGTATTTGTAAGAAATTATGGGAATTAGAGGCGTAATTATGCTACGAGATTGAATCTATATCCCTTAATTTGAAATGTTTTAGGCATAATCTTAAAACAATGATTCGATGGTTTAATTGTGTTAAAATTGTAAACTTACTTGAGATAATTACAGTGTTGAATGGGTTGCAATTTTATGAGAGTTTGGGTTTTTACAGAATCAAAATCGGAGGTCCGGAAGGCATCCAATGGTAAAAAAAACGCAGAAAATTGCATGTTGTCCGTCACGACTGTTCATGTTTTCGGTCGAAATTGTTTTGGACGTATCTTTTGATCTGTAAGTCCGTTTTGGCCCCCGTTTGAAGCGTTGGAAAGCTAATGAACAGGGAAATAATATGGTATAGATAAGATAATTGGTTTCCCAATATTTTTATATCTAATATGTTTGGGAAATCAGTTATGATCAGGTTCAGTGATGTCTTGATGCTTTGATGCTGTGATTTTCTGGGTGAATTACCATGAGTGTAACTGTGATTCCTATGTGATTAAATGAATCTATGGTGAATTACAATGAGTATAACTATGGTTTATATGTGATTAAGACATGATTGCATGATGAATTCCCATGAGGAACTGTGATGATTTGTGATGTTGATTCCATGAGTTTTGATGATTATATGATGACATGATTATTATGATGATTTTGATGAATGATGATGCACCTAATGAGTTTATTATAAGGATGGTATTAACGTGTGCATCATGCATTCATGTGCATCTGGACCTCGGTTCAAGACCTTGATTTCTTTAGCTTCAGTCCCGTTGTGCGGATGTGAGGTATTTTGATGTGCTCCAGTCCTTGTATAGAATCGATCCTATTGGGTCGTTGGCCATTATGGTTGACTTAGAGGGTCTTGCTCTGATAGTGTAACATTTGGTTGGGGTCCTTGAGTCAAACTATTTTATTGAGTTTTTGTTATGTTGATTTCCTTACGGTAAAAGGAAAAACTTTGGATTTTTGCCTTTTGAGTTCCACTGCCATTTAAGCACTTTTGAGTAATTTTGAGAAAACCCGCTGCTTACGGAGCGTTGACCTTGATTTGAATTTATTGATAAATGTACGCCCTTTTATGAAGATTTTATTGCATTCATTATTTTACTCTGATAAATTCTATTATTTTTCCATAATATTCGTGGGGTAGAAAAGGGTGTTGCATTAGTGGTATCAGAGAAGGGCGGTCCGTCCGACCAAGTTGTCTAATGTTAATTGTTCCCAAGTATGCGACATGTGTGTGAAAACATTGTCGATACACGTTTGTTTTCTAACCGTTATCTGCAGAAGTGAGAATGAAACAAGTGAGGGAGAAGCTTGTGCTTCTCCAGGATGCTTCAAGTGTGGAGTGGTGGCTCAATGTGTCGATGAACGCTCTTATAGTTTGGTAAAGATGGTTTATGCCCCTTCGTGATTTTCGGCTGTCTATTGACAAATTGAGGAACTGACCACCCTTAATCTCTTGTTGATAGTAGACATAGTCATGTTGGATGAGATAGACGTGTCTTGCAAACTTAGATGGTGTATGCAGTGAATTGTTTTGAGTTAAGCTAAGTGCTTACAAATTGTTTTAGTGAGTCAGTGTAGGATGATGCTGAGATGTTTATTTTGATAGAAACTTTGTGTGTTAATAAAGTGGGGAAGTTGGTGGTGTGCCAATTATTTGTGATTATCCGGAAGTTTTTCATGACGAGATAAGTGATTTACTGCTGGAACGCGAAGTGGAGTTTACAATCGACCTAGTTCCTAGAACTAGTTTGATAGCGATTACTCCATATCGGATGTCCATATTAGAATCGAAGAATTTGAAGAGTCAACTTGAAGCTCTTCTTGAGAAGAGATTCATTTTTCCGAGTATGTCACCGTGGGGTGCACCAATGTTGTTAGTTAAGAAGAAAGAAGATTTTGTGAGGCTCTGTTGAGATTATAAACAATTGAACAAGGTGACTATCAAGAATAAGTCTTCACTTCTAAGAATTGATGATTTAATGGATCAGTTGGTTATTGCAAGTGTGTTCAGTAAGATAAATTTGAGATCTGGGTATCATCAGATTCGTGTGAAGGCTGAAGATATTCAGAAGACTACTTTTAAAACAAGGTATGGACATTATGAGTATTTCGTGATGCCATTTGGTGTGACTAATGCACCATGTGTATTTATCGAGTATATGAATAGGATTTTCTATCCTTATTTAGACAAGTTTGTGGTTGTGTTCATTGATGATATTTTAATATATTCGAAGAGTAAAGAGGATCATGCTAAGCATCTGAAAATTGTGTTATCAGTGTTGAAAGAGAAGTAGTTGTATGCAAAACTGTCAAAGTGTGAGTTTTGGTTGAAGGAAGTGAGTTTCCTGGGTCATGTGATCTCGAGTAGAGTTATTGTGATTGATAAGTCAAAGGTTGAAGCTGTATCGCAATGGGAAGCTCCAAAACCTGTTTTTGAGATTAGAAGTTTTTTTGGGATTATTATCGAAAATTCATTGAAGGAATTTCCAAGTTATCTTTGTCGTTGATGCAGTGGACTAGGAAGGTTCAAGATTTTATTTTAGGTGAAAAGTGTGAAGAAAGTTTCAAGAGCTTTTGAGAAGACTGACAGCAGCTCATGTTTTGATTTTGTCGAATCCGGCAGAACCATTGTTGTATATTGTGATGCTTCATTTATGGGATGGGGAGGTGTGTTAATGCAACATCAGCAAGTTTTAGCTTATGCTTCAAGGCAACCTAAAGTGCATGAGAGGAATTATCTAACTCATGATTTAGAGTTGGTTATTGTTGTGTTTGTGTCGAAGCTTTGGAGGCCTTATTTGTTTGGTTCGAGATTTGAGATGTTTAGTGATCATAAGAGTTTAAAGTATTTCTTCGATCAGAAAGAATTAAATGCAAGGAAAAGGAGATGATTGGGGCTTCTAAAGGATTATGGTTTTGGTTTGAACTACCATTCGGATAAAGCAAGCATGGTAGCTGATGCATTGAGTAGGAAATATTCGCATATACCGATGATGATGGTAAAAGAGTTAGAGCTAATTGAGCAATTTCGTGATAGGAATTTGGTTTGTGAAGAGACTTCTTATGGAGTTAAGCTTGGTATGTTGAAGCTTACTAGTGAAATTCTTGATGAGATTCGAGAAGGTGAGAAATCTGATTTGAGTTGGTAGATCGGTTGAATTTGATGAATCAAAGTCGAAGAACTAATTTTCGGATTAATGGAAATGGTATCATGATATGTTGTGATAGAGTTTGTGTTCCAGATATTATTGAGTTGAAAAAGAGTATTCTTGAAGAAGGACATCGAAGTAGATTGAGTATCCACCCCGGTGCTATGAAGAGGTACCAGGATTTGAGGAAATTGTTTTGGTTGCCAGGGATGAAGAAAAAAGTGGTTGAGTTTGAGTATACTGGTTAGACTTGTCATAAGTCGAAGATTGAACATCAAAGACTATTGGGTCTGATGCAACCGTTTAATATTCCAGAGTGAAAATGGGATAGCATTTCTATGGATTTTGTGACAAGTCTATCGAATACTTTGAAGGAATATGATTCAATTTGGGTGATTGTTGATAGATTGACTAGATCGACTCATTTTATACCGATGAGGATCAATTATTCATTACAGAAGGTGACCAAATTGTATATTTATCAGATCGTGAAACTGCATGGTATTCCTTCAAGTATTGTGCTTGATAGAGATCCAAGATCTTCATCGAGGTTTTGGGAGAGTTTGCAGACACTTTGGGTACCATGTTGAGATTGAGTTCTGTCTATCATCCGCAGATGGATGGACAGACAAAGAGAACTATCTAGTCTTTAGAGTATTTGCTGAGAGCTTGTATGTTGGATCAAGGTGGATCATGGGATAGTCATTTGTCGTTGATTGAGTTTACCTATACAACAACTATCATTCTAGTATTGAAATGGCACCGTATGAGGCTTTGTATAGAAGGAAGTGTAGGACTCCATTGTGTTGGTATGAGTCAGGCGAGAGTGTTGTACTCGGACCTGAGATTGCGTAAGAGACGACTAAAAAGATCAAGAGGATCCAAGAAAAGATGAAAGTTTCGTAGAGTCGTCAGAAGAGTTACCATGATAAGAGGAGGAAAGCACTTGAATTTCAAGAGGGAGATCACGTTTTTTGAGAGTTACGTCGGTAACTGGTGTTGGTCAAGCTTTGAAGTCTCAAAAGCTCACACCACATTTTGTTGGTCCGTATCATAGTGGCGCAGCGGAAGCGTGGAAGGAGTAGCATGTCAGATTGCTTTACCGCCGTCGCTTGCGAATTTGCATGATGTGTTTCATGTGTCTCAGTTGAGGAGATACATTCCAGATCTGTCAATGTGATTTAGATAGATGATGTACAAGTGGGAGATGATTTGACTGTTGAGGCATTGCCAGTTCGTATTGATGAACGAGAAGTGAAGCAACTACGAGGTAAAGAGATTTTATTGGTAAAGGTAGTTTTGGAAGGACCAGCTGGAGAGAGTTAGACTTGGGAACGTGAGGACCAGATGAGGGAGTCGTATCCGACTCTGTTTCCTTTAGGTAATTTTCGAGGGCGAAAATTCTTTTAAGTGGGGGAGAGTTGTAACACCCCAAATTTATTGGAATATTTATTTAAATATGAATATTCGTATTTTTGGTGATTTTCGGTGGTTGGTATGAAATATTGAGAATTATGGATTTTAGGTTATTTATTTAAATAATAATATATAATATGAATATATTGGTATAATTATTGATTTAAATAAATATAAGTTAACTAAGGGCAAATTGGACAATTAAGGAGGAGTTAGTGAGGGTAATATTAGAAAAGCCCAATTTATAGGCCCAAAGTTAGGTTTAACAAAAAGGAATTTTGAGGGAATTAGTATTCATTCTTGTTAGACCGTGAAAAGGAAAGAAATAAAGGCCAGAGCTCTAAGGAATATGATTGAGGCAAAAGCTTCACGAGGTTTCCAAGAATCAAGTAGAAAGGCTTAGAGTCGTCAATTAAGATATGGGGGAGTATTGCCTTCATTATTTTCAATATGTGATTCAATGTATTTAAAGATGATTTAAGGGTTTAAAGGGTTTGAGGCTAATTTGAGAGTAAAGGAAATTAGGCCTTCGTGGCCAAAATCTATTGTTGAGGTTTTAACCGTATAGGGATTTAAAGTTGATTTAAGGGTTTAAGGGTTTGAGGCTGATTTGAGAGTAAAGGAAATTAGGCCTTCGTGGCCAAAATCTGTTGTTGAGATTGTTTAACCCTGTATAATAAGTGACTTATGATAACTCTAATGACTGTGGGATATTTGTAAGAAATTATAGGAATTAGAGGCGTAAATATGCTACGAGATTGAATCTATATCCCTTAATTTGAAATGTTTTAGGCATAATTTTAAAACAATGATTCGATGGTTTAATTGTGTTAAAATTGTAAACTTACTAGAGATAATTATAGTGTTGAATGGGTTGCAATTTTATGAGAGTTTGGGTTTTTACAGAATCGAAAGCGGAGGTCTGGAAGGCCTCCAATGTAACACCCCCTTTCTATACCCCCAAATTAATCAAATAAATCAATTAGGCACTTAGAAAATTTATTTCATCAGAGTTTAATTAAAACATGGTATATAAGAGGCGCATCACATTATCATGAAACTAAACACATACGATACCTGCTCAATTTGATATGCAACAATGGGTAACCCACATCTCAATATTTAGAATAAAAGCGGAAACATCCAAATATTGAATCGATCACATTCATAAATGTATATACAACCATCAATTAATTCATGCTTTACAACATATCCACAGCAGATACATACACATATGTATCACAAAAGAATCAAAACAAATGTAACTCCAAAAGAGTCAAAGGCTTCCTAACTACCCAGATGTTACATATCAGAGCCATTGACCAAAAAGAATGAAGACATCGCTTCACCAAAAAGAACCTTCAGCTTCCTACTCTGCAATGCCTCATAGAGCATTATAAAACAGCAGAAGGGTGAGAAACAACATCATAACAGTTAATGCATAAAATTGTATATATACATATACTCACATTTGTACAAGTTATACTCAAATTATGTTCTCACCACGTTAAACATATACAAATAATCATGCCTCTACACATGCTTATGAACATTCACAATATGTTCTTCCAAACAATCATATATAACATACACAGTTATATTCATTCAACCAATGCATCATACACAGATGACTCATGCAACTCATAGAGACCGACACACGACTCTATGCAGATGCAAATGCGGTACCGACTCATTCAACAGATTCTCTAAGGAATCGAGTATTCAGCAGATCCTCCACGGGATCAAGTACTCAGCAGATTCTCCACGGAATCAAATATTCATCAGATTCTCCACGGAATCGAATATTCAGCAGATCCTCCACGGGATCAAGTACTCAGCAGATTCTCCACGGAATCAAATACTCTAGCCAATCCTCCACGGGATTACATGTTATGACCGATTCTCCGAGGAATCACACAATGCAACCGATTCTCCAAGGAATCTAATATAACCATCGTATCATACGAGGTTCTGCAAATCCTCCGAGGGATCAATCAACACACAAATGCATACTAAGATGCTTCACAATGCAAATCCTCCGAGGGATCATTCAACACAAAAATGCATACTATGCTCACAAACATCCTCATTGCATTTATCACATACATCGCATATATCTATCATGCATTCACATTATGCACCATTTCACACATGGTTTACACACATATCAGCCTATCAATGCGTTTCTATTCAATTCGAGCAAATACACAAGATTATAAAACGTTCAAGATTCACCTTGACTCTACAATCTAGGATTCACGCCTTTCGGCCACCCACAACATGATATGTCGAAACAGTTCACACCTCAATCATTTATATAGGCATTAATCATAATTTAATCAACCAAACATCATGCTATGAACAAAACAGCAAAACAAATAACACTGTCATGTTCGCCAACCTTCGCCTGGCGAAGCCACGCAGCGAATGCTCGCTGGCCTTCGCCTGGCGAACATCCCAGCGAAGTCCACTGGGAGTAATTCTGGAATTACTCGCTGAGGCTCGCTACACACTCGCTTGGCAAACCTTCGCCAACTAACCTCGCCTGGCGAACTTGCCAGCGAATACAGGGTGTTAGCTTCTGACTTGCTTCGCTACAGTTCGCTGGGCTTCGCCTGGCGAAGCTTCGCTGCCATTCGCCTGGCGAGCCTGCGAAGACAGAACTTCCATGGCTGTCTCAAGAGCCCAAACTCCACAAAATCAACCGATTAAATCCAAACCAGTCTCAGTGGCACAACCCAACCATCACCCGACTAAACTACATCGTCTAATCCGAGTTCTAACCGATTAAAACCTCATTCTACTCACAAAACCAACTTCTAACCTAAGTGGAAAAAGAGTAGAAACTCTACAAAATCCACACACATACACATACAATCATATACATTAAAGAGATGATGGAGTTTCACACCCTTACCGATTGATTGCAAGCTTTGGTGATGATCCCTTGATGATTCTAGGTTTTCCTCTCCACTTTCTCTTCTCTTTCTCTTCTCCTCTTTTCTTTCTCTTGTTTTTCTTCTTATGTTACTATCTTTCTTTCTTTTCCTCTCTTATTCTATTTCTATATCTATTTCTTTCCTCTCAAATTCTTTCCAACACTTACCAATCAATTCTCACACTAAAGTGCTAAATGTCTAAAATGCCCTTTTTACTCTAATTCCCCGAAAACTCTCTGAATCGGTAAAAATAGATAAAATAAGCAAACACCACATAATAATATATAATTTCTCAATTTAAAACAAACATCAATTAAATAAATTAAAAGACTCAACAATTAATGGGAATTCAGAATCGGGGCGTTACATCCAACGGTGAAAAACGCAGAAAATTGCATGTTGTCCGTCACGACTGACTGTTCATGTTTTTGGTCGAAATTGTTTTGGACGTAACTATTGATCTGTAAGTCCATTTTGGCCCCCGTTTGAAGCGTCGGAAAGCTAATGAACAGGGTGATAACATGGTATAGATAAGAGAATTGGTTTCACAATATTTTTATATCTAATATGTTTGGGAAGTCAGTTATAATCTGGTTCAGTGATGTCTTGATGTTTTGATGCTGTGATTTTCTAGGTGAATTACCATGAGTGTAACTGTGATTCCTATGTGATTATATGAATCTACGGTGAATTACCATGAGTATAACTATGGTTTATATGTGATTAATACATGATTGCATGATGAATTCCCATGAGGAACTGTGATGATTTGTGATGTTGATTCCATGAGTTTTAATGATTATATGATGACATGGTTATTATGATGATTTTGATGAATGATGATGCACCTAATGGGTTTATTATAAGGATGGTATTAACATGTGTGTCATGCATTCATGTGCATCCGGACTTCGGTTCAGGATCTTGATTTCTTTAGCTTCAGTCCCATTGTGTGGATGTGAGGTATTTTGATGTGCTCCGGTTCTTGTATAGAATCGATCCTATTGATGGGGATCTATGGAGGGTTGATGGTCTAGTGTCCATCAAGCTGTGATGATTGATACCACATGCATGAGTCTTGTTGCATTTGCATTCATGAGATAATCTTGAGTAATTTATGACATTATGGCCTTTGATGCCCATTGATGATTATGATGATGTTGAATATGAAAATGACATCATTTTATATATTTATTCTTATATTGATTATTATGAATCGTTTTACTCACCCTGCTTGTTTGAATGTTGTCTCCACGTGGGTAACATGTAGATGACCAGGTTTAGCCATGGATGTCGTCGAGGACTTTTGAAGTTTTTGGGTCATTGGCTATTGTGGTTGACTTAGAGGGTCTTGATCTGATATTGTAACATTAGGTTGGGGTCCTTGAGTCAAACTATTTTATTGAGTTTTTGTTATGTTGATTTCCTTGCGGTAAAAGGAAAATATTTGGATTTTTTCCTTTTGGGTTTCGCTGCCATTTAAGCACTTTTGAGTAATTTTGAGAAAACCCGCTGCTTACAGAGCATTGACCTTGATTTGAATTTATTGAGAAATGTACGCCCTTTAATGAAGATTTTATTGCATTCATTATTTTACTCTGATAAATTCTATTATTTTTCCATAATATTTGTGGGGTAGAAAAAGGTGTTGCATTAGTGGTATCAGAGAAGAGCGGTCCGTCCGACCAAGTTGTCTAATGTTAATTGTTTCCTAGTATGCGACATATGTGTGAAAACATTGTCGATACACGTTTGTTTTCTAACCTTTATCTGCAGAAGTGAGAATGAAACAAGTGAGGGAGAAGCTTATGCTTCTCCAGGATGCTTCAAGTGTGGAGTGGTGGCTCAGTGTGTCAATGAACGCTCTTATAGTTTGGTAAAGATGGTTTATGCCCCTTCATGATTTTAGGTTGTCTATTGACAATTTGAGGAACTGACCACCCTTAATCTCTTGTTGATAGTAGACATAGTCATGTTGGATGAGATAGACGTGTCTTGCAAGCTTAGATGGTGTATGCAATGAATTGTTTTGAGCTAAGCTAAGTGCTTACAGATTATTTTAGTGAGTCGGTGTAGGATGATGCTGAGATGTTTATTTTGATAGAAACTTTATGTGTTAATAAAGTGGGGAAGTTGGTGGTGTGCCAATTATTTGTGATTATCCGAAAGTTTTTCATGACGAGATAAGTGATTTACTGCTGGAACGCGAAGTGGAGTTTACGATCGACCTAGTTCCTAGAACTAGTTTGATAGCGATGACTCCATATCGGATGTCCATATTAGAATCGAAGAAGTTGAAGAGTCAACTTAAAGATCTGCTTGAGAAGAGATTCATTTGTTTGAGTGTGTCACCGTGGGGTGCACCAATTTTGTTAGTTAAGAAGAAAGAAGGTTTTGTGAGGCTCTATTGTGATTATAGACAATTGAAAAAGGTGACTATCAAGAATAAGTGTTCACTTCAAAGAATTGATGATTTGATGGATCAGTTGGTTGTTGCAAGTGTGTTCAATAAGATAGATTTGAGATCTGGGTATCATCAGATTCGTGTGAAGGCTGAAGATATTCAAAAGGCTGCTTTTAAAACAAGGTATAGACATTATGAGTATTTCGTGATGCCATTTGGTGTGACTAATGCACCATGTGTATTTATCGAGTATATGAATAGGATTTTCCATCCTTATTTAGACAAGTTTGCGGTTGTGTTCATTGATGATATTTTGATATATTCGAAGAGTAAAGAGGATCATGCTAAGCATCTGAGAATTGTGTTATCAGTGTTGAAAGAGAAGTAGTTGTATGCAAAACTGTCAAAGTGTGAATTTTGGTTGAAGGAAGTGAGTTTCCTGGGTCATGTGATCTCGAGTAGAGTTATTGTAATTGATAAGTCAAAGGTTGAAGCTGTATCGCAATGCGAAGCTCCAAAACCTATTTTTGAGATTAGAAGTTTTTTTGGGATTATTATCGAAAATTAATTGAAGAATTTTCCAAGTTATCTTTGTCGTTGGTGAAGTGGACTAGGAAGGTTCAAGCTTTTATTTTAGATGAAAAGTGTGAAGAAAGTTTCAAGAGCTTTTGAGAAGACTGACAGCAGCTCATGTTTTGATTTTGTCGAATCCGGCAGAACCATTGTTGTATATTGTGATGCTTCGTTTATGGGATGGGGAGGTGTGTTAATGCAACATCAGCAAGTTTTAGCTTATGCTTCAAGGCAACCTAAAGTGCATGAGAGGAACTATCTAACTCATGATTTAGAGTTGGTTGTTGTTGTGTTTGTGTCGAAGCTTTGGAGGCCTTATTTGTTTGGTTCGAGATTTGAGATGTTTAGTGATCATAAGAGTTTAAAGTATTTCTTCGATCAGAAAGAATTAAATGCGAGGAAAAGGAGATGATTGGGGTTCTGAAGGATTATGGTTTTGGTTTGAACTACCATTCGGATAAAGCAAGCGTGGTAGTTGATGCATTGAGTAGGAAATATTCGTATATACTGATGATGATGGTAAAAGAGTTTGAGCTGATTGAGCAATTGCGTGATAGGAATTTGGTTTGTGAAGAGACTTCTTATGGAGTTAAGCTTGGTATGTTGAAGCTTACTAGTGAAATTCTTGATGAGATTCGAGAAGGTGAGAAATCTGATTTGAGTTGGTAGATCGGTTGAATTTGATGAATTAAAGTCGAAGAGCTAATTTTCGGATTGATGGAAATGGTATCTTTAGATGTTGCAATAGAGTTTGTGTTCCAGATATTATTGAGTTGAAAAAGAGTATTCTTGAAGAAGGACATAGAAATAGACAGAGTATCCATCCAAGTGCTATGGAGAGGTACCAGGATTTGAGTAAATTGTTTTGGTGTCCAGGGATGAAGAAAGAAGTGGTTGAGTTTGAGTACGCTGGTTAGACTTGTCATAAGTCGAAGATTGAACATCAAAGATCGTTGGGTCTGATGCAACCGTTGAATATTCCAGAGTGAAAATGGGATAGCATTTATATGGATTTTGTGATAGGTCTATTGAAGACTTTGAAGGGATACGATTCAATTTGGGTGATTGTTGATAGATTGACTAGATCGATTCATTTTATACCGATGGGGATCAATTTGGGTGATTTATTTAAATATGAATATTCGTATTTTTGGTGATTTTTGGTGGTTGGTACGAAATATTGAGAATTATGGATTTTAGGTTATTTATTTAAATAATAGTCTATAATATGAATATATTGGTATTATTATTGATTTAAATAAATATAAGTTAACTAAGGGCAAATTGGACAATTAAGGAGGAGCTAGTGAGGGTAATATTGGAAAAGCCCAATTTATAGGTCCAAAGTTAGGTTTAACAAAAAGGAATTTTGAGGGATTTAGTATTCATTCTTGTTAGACCGTGAAAAGGGAAGAAATAGAGGCCAGAGCTCTGAGGAAGAGGATTGAGACAAAAGCTCTGCGAGGTTTCCAAGAATCAAGAAGAAAGACTTAGAGTCGTCAATTAAGGTATGAGGAGTATTGCCTTCATTATTTTCAATATATGATTCAATATATTTAAAGATGATTTAAGGGTTTAAAGGGTTTGAGGTTGATTTTAGAGTTAAGGAAATTAGGCCTTCGTGGCCAAAATCTATTGTTGAGGTTTTAACCGTATAGGAATTTAAAGTTGATTTAAGGGTTTAAGGGTTTGAGGCTGATTTGAGAGTAAAGGAAATTAGGCCTTCGTGGCCAAAATCTGTTGTTGAGATTGTTTAACCCTTTAGGATAAGTGATTTGTGATAACTCTAATGACTGTGGGGTATTTGTAAGAAATTATGGGAATTAGAGGCGTAAATATGCTACGAGATTAAACCTATATCCCTTAATTGGAAAGATTTTAGGCATAATCTTAAAACAATGATTCGATGGTTTAATTGTATTAAAATTGTAAATTTAATTGAGATATTTACAGTGTTTAAAGGTTTGAAATTTTATGAGAGTTTGGGTTTTTACAGAATCGAAATCGGAGGTTCGGAAGGCCTCCAACGGTGAAAAACGCAGAAAATTGCATGCTGTCCATCACGACTGTTCATGTTTTCGGTCGAAATTGTTTTGGACGCAACTTTTGATCTGTAAGTCCGTTTTGGCCCCCGTTTGAAGCGTCAGAAAGCTAATGAACAGGGATATAACATGGTATAGATAATAGAATTGGTTTCCTAATATTTTTATGTCTAATATGTTTGGGAAATCAGTTATGTTCTGGTTCAGTGATGTATTGATGCTTTGATGCTGTGATTTTCTGGGTGAATTACCATGAGTGTAACTGTGATTCCTATGTGATTAAATGAATCTAAGGTGAATTACCATGAGTATAAATATGGTTTATATGTGATTAATACATGATTGCATGATGAATTCCCATGAGGAACTGTGATGATTTGTGATGTTGATTCCATGAGTTTTAATGATTATATGATGACATGATTATTAGGATGATTTTGATGAATGATGATGCACCTAATGAGTTTATTATGAGGATGATATTGACGTGTGCATCCAGACTTCGGTCCAGGACCTTGATTTCTTTGGCTTCAGTCCCATTGTGCGGATGTGAGGTATTTTGATGTGCTCCGATTCATGTATAGAATCGATCCTATTGATGGGGATCTATGGAGGGTTGATGGTCTAGTGTCCATCGAGCTATGATGATTGATACCACATGCATGAGTCTTGTTGCATTTGCATTCATGAGATAATCTTGAGTAATTTATGACGTTGTGGCCTTTGATGCCCATTGATGATTATGATGATGTTGAATATGAAAATGACGTCATTTTATATATTGATTCTTATATTGATTATTATGAATCGTTTTACTCACCCTGCCTGTTTGAATGTTGTCTCCACGTGGGTAACGTGCAGATGACCAGGTTTAGCCATGGATGTCGTCGAGGACTTTTGAAGTTTTTGGGTCGTTGGCCATTGTGGTTGACTTAGAGGGTCTTGCTCTGATAGTGTAACATTGGGTTGGGGTCCTTGAGTCAAACTATTTTATTGAGTTTTTGTTATGTTTATTTCCTTGCGGTAAAAGGAAAACTTCAGATTTTTTCCTTTTGAGTTCCGCTGTCATTTGAGCACTTTTGAGTAATTTTGAGAAAACTCGTTGTACCCCAAAATTTGACCAACCTTTTCTTTTAACTTGGCTTATGTTTCTTTTCATTTAGCATTTGCATTTGCATAGCATTGGTTCTGTATAGGGGATCTAGATGTTTTCATTTAAGAGGAGATCTTTTTTATTCAAGATCAAGTCAGGGTATTTATTCAAGCCATCAAGGGCTCATTATCATCATCAGGAGTGGGTTTCAAAGCTCCTTGAGAGGAGAAGTTTGTGTGTGGGTGCCACCTCCTATCTTGAGGATCATCCGAGGATCATCAGAGGGTCATCAGAGGTTCATGAGGTAATCATTTTGGATAAGCAGGGTTCAAAAGCTAAATATGTATCTTAAGAGGTCTTTATGGAGCTTGTATGGTCATACAAGTCATGTGCAAGAGCCTCAGTCAAAGGATATGGTGTTAGGGCTTCA
Organism: Lathyrus sativus; assembly: GCA_963859935.3. Lineage (NCBI taxonomy): Eukaryota > Viridiplantae > Streptophyta > Magnoliopsida > Fabales > Fabaceae > Lathyrus > Lathyrus sativus. The sequence continues at coordinate 336,476,924 of OZ012735.1, forward strand.
TCTGGTCAACCCAAAGTCAACTGTGGACTTGAGAAGGTTCTAAAACTTGGTTCTAAGTCATTGAGGCATGTGAATTCATCCTAAAGCATCAAGGATGTCAGGTTAAGATGAAATCAAGGAGATTTAGGAGTTCAAGAAGTTACTAAATTAGGATTTCAGATGATTTCAGTGTAAGATCCCCTTGTTTAGTGCCTAACTTCAAGGACAAGTTTCCCTATGATGCAAGCTCAATCTCACTTTCATGAAAACATGTGATTTATTCATCATCTTTCAAGCTTTATTTTGAGTACAATAATTCATCCATTGAGTTTGTGCATCTCAAGTTATGATGTCAACAAGTTGGTGTCCTCAGATGAAGAGAATTTTGGTCCACTCAAAGTTAACTCACTTCCAAAGCATTTTTGACATAGAACCAAGTTTCTCCTCACTTTCAAGCAAACACAAAAGTTGTTCCTCATGATCTTAGATTTCTAAAAAAGTCCTAGAAGTCCTCTTTCCCAGGTGTATATCTCAAGTTATGGTCCTCACAAGGCAAGAGTATTTTGGGAAAGTTCATTATAGGTCATTTTCTTCAATGGTCAATTTCATGAACTTGAGACCTCAAATCCAATTTTGTGCCACATGAATGTTGTGTCTCATTGATTAAACTTCCACATGAACTTAACATCTATGGCATTTGGTGGATGGTATGATCATATGAACCATTTTGAAGGTGAAAATTGAACTTTTAGACATGGTTTGGCTTTTTTCATTTACAAGTCACCAAATGACTTTGTTTTGAACTTTTGGCACAACATTATCATCAAAATATTGTCATGTTGTTTGTTACCTCTTTTGGACCAGCAATAGTACACATCGTCATGCCATGTTTTCAAATTTCATGCTAAAAAAGTGTTGAACCAAACTTGGCACAAGCCTTTGCGACATGACCAAAATCAATCCATCTGTTTTCTACACACCCTAAAGGCTTGACTGCTGACCCAATATTGGTTGAATGATGCCTAACTCGTGTGTATGTAAAAGTGTAATATTTTTGGCAAAATTTGGAATCACACAATGCAGCCATTATGGGCCTGTATGGCATGTGCAAAGCCCTCATATTTAAGCCAAATAACTTGCCCTAATGTTCAGAATTGATAGCAGCTACTTGAGAGAGAAGAGAAAGCTCCAAAATTTCTCCAAAATTCATTTCTTCGAATCTTTCATTCCCTGAGGTTTTACTTCAAACATTGGATGGAATCATCATCAGTGAAGCTAAAGGAAGAGATTGGAGGTGATAAACTGAAGCTTGCTTGAGGTTTGAAGAGCCAACGGAACTGCTCCGTTTGGTAGGTTTTCTTCAACTTTTTCTCTCATTCTAGACTTGCATTAGGCTCATTCTAGCTTGCATCTGAAGTCCTATGCTATATAGGCAATGTTTGTGTAATTTTCATGGATGTTTATTGAGGTTTCAGAATGTACACTTCAAAATTCGTGGCCTAATTCTAGCTTATTCAAGAACCTTTTTGGAGAATGATTGGTAGATTTGGGTTCCTTGTGAAAAGAGCTTTTGAATGTTACAAGATTCCACCATTTTTATTGAGTTTTCAGGCCTGATCTTCGGCGAGCTGGCCAGAGAAGACGACCGGAGCCCTCACTCCGGTGCCTGGATGTGTTTCGGGCGAGGATGATGTGGCCTGCGTGGACTCTTTGACCTCATGAGGTGTCTTGCTTGCATTGGATTGACTAGGTTTAGGTGGCGCGTTGAATCTGACTAGGTTAAGTGAAACGCATAGTTTCACTTAAACCTGGCTGAGTTTGATTTGGGCTTTGGCCCAATTTCTCTTCACGCCCCCACCATTTTGGGACCATCGGCAAATACAAGGGTTTCAATTCATTTTAATTTTACTTCTGCACCCCTTTCTCTTTTACATTTTATTTTATTTACATTCTAACTTTTAATATTTTAAAAATAGTTCTTTAATTCTTAAAAATACACAAATATGTTTCTAATAGTTCAAGACGTCATTTATTTTTCCACATTTTTATTTTTATTTTCCATTTATTTTCATATTTTATTTGGAATTTAACTTTTAATGTGTTTTATGGTTCCTATCTCATTTGATATTGATCATTTGAACCCTAATTGTAAACCCCCTATGACCAATTATTCTCCATCACTTAGGTAATGGATTGAAGTATCTGTTAGGGTTGATTTGGTTTATTTATGGTCATTTTTCATTTAGTTTTGCTTTGAATTTTGTTGACCCTCGATAAACCCTCGACAAGGTGGAACACCATACCTTTTGGTTTTATTTGGTGGTTCCTTGAGGGAGATCTTTGCTTGAGCTTTTGGTTTTTGGTTACCAATTGTTTTATCTTGGCTTGAGATTTTATTTGGGATTTATTGAGCTTCCCTCCTATTTTTTGTGAATTTTGCAAGTCAAGTTACTTTTATGGTTGTTTATACGTGCTAGTTTGACCTAGTTCTTTGGGATATGATCTCAAGTGATCCCATATGCATCTTGTGAGCCTTGTTACATTATTTTAACATGCTTAAGGTGTTGTTTTGCTTATCTTGGGTCATTTACATGTGTAACTTGCATTGCAAGTCATCTTTGAATCATGCTTCTCCACTTGTCTTAAGTGTTGAGACTGTGTTAGAACTTAGTTTTTTTAACTTGCCATGATCTTACTTGTGCCTTGCCTCTTGTTTTAAGTTTGATTTGAGCCTTTTCTCTTGTTGATTCACCTCTTACCCATGTTGGTTTGACCATTGTTCATGATAATGTGGTGCCTTTATGTACACTTTGAGTTTGTCATGAACATTGTTGTTGGTTTGCATTGTTTTGCTTATGTTACAAGAATTGTATGGTTGAGATGTTTTTGTGGTGATGGCTGCCCCACACTTTTTCCTCCCTCTTTTATTAGTGTGTGCATCTTAGGATAGCACCATCCTCTCTTGATGATTGATGGTACATGGTTGTAGGAGTTTACTTATCCCATTTAATCTCATCCTTCTTGACTTGTTTAAAGTCACTTGCTTGTGTTTGAGTCTCATTTGTATTTGAGTCTTGTTGCATCATTTCATACTTGCATTTATGTTTGCATTTCATGTTTGCATCTCTTATTGCATTGACTTGTTTAAGTCACTTTCATCTGTCATTTCTCTTTTCATCTGTGATTGAATTGCTATGTGTTTACTTTATGATTTCAATCCTTTGCATGATAACATTAGGTAGTTCCCTTTTCAATCTCAACTTTAGGACTATTTTGCATGATAACATTAGGGTTTATCAGTTCCCCTTAGAGTTTGTGTCTTCTCTTCTCATCTCATAACTTCATAGGACACTTAATAAAGGTTAACAATTGTTGTACGCTACGAGCCTTAAGTACTTGAGGAATGATAGGTGGGGGGCCTCCTCTCACACTATCTAGAGTGTTTAGCGTATGCCCTTTGGGCGATATACGACGCATTAACTTTCAAGTCATAGTCTTTAGTACAACATGAGTTTCAAATCTAACTCAATTTATTTCTTCTCATAAAAAAAAACATCAAATCTTTTTGTCCTTCGGGATTGTTTTCAAACTTAATCATTTTCAGAAAGAGTGTGCTAAGTCTTGGTTCTACCGCAAATAGGCGTCGACCTAACTGCTAGAACAATTATTTAACCCTACTCATTAAAACACTTGAACCAACTAGTGGTCGTGTCATCCCGAACTACGTTTGCTCTGATTTCTCATACCAGATGAGGATACGTAGGCACAAGGTGGTGATGTCTTGGCGAGCAACCTTCCCCCTCTTTACCCGTAGTTTTCCGAACTACGTTGACTATGGATTTCCCATTGCACGAGGGAATACGTAGGCATAGGGCGGCGATGTCCTATCGAGTCTGTTCTTTCCGTTCAGCCCCCCTGTTTAGTAGCTTTAGAAAGTTTTCACCCATAGATTTAGACGACAAGCATGGATCCCATTGAGTACAACGGACGTGAGGGGTGCTCATACCTTCCCCTTGCGTAACCGACTCCTGAACCCCAAATTTGATTGCGATGATCTTGTCTTTTCCCTTTTCGTCAGGTTTTCTTCAATCGTTTCCTTTCCCTCTCTTTGGGATAAATAATGAATGGCGGCAACTCTTCTGTCTTTGCCGGCCCTTTTTCAAAGCGATGCGACATCTGACGACTTTGCTGGGGATGTTTTCCCATCCCCTATGTGAGTCAATCCTAGCGCTTGTGTGTTTGTGTTTATTGGTGTGTATATGTGTGTATATGTGTTGCATTTGTATAACTTTGCATTTGCATTTTATTTTCCGCACTTTGTATCATGTTATTGTTGTGCTGCTGGGTGAGACTGTTCCTTTGAGTGATAAGCCAAAACCCAGGCTTGAGTATACACCTAGCATTAGAGTGGAAAGTAGTGATGGATATGTAGGTTCGGTGTGTACTAGTCCTCATGAAATTCGCGTTCAGACGAGATTCTCTTTGATGACTACCTTTCCAGTCTATTTCAGACAGTTGAGAGGATGTTGGATCTAAGGATTGTCGACTCTGGAGACCGTTCATTTGGGAGTCATCTAAGTGAGGCCTCTTTGTTCGACTATGATGCCAAACCAGAAATGGTTAACGTATCATCGTTTCTCAAAAGTCAGTGACGTTGACGACCACAAGGATGCCGAACCTTATTAGAGATAGGTCCATACCTGTGAGTGGGAGGGTTATGCAAGAAACTTTGGCCTTCAACCAACCCGGTTTTCTCGTCAGTGCGGACTTTTGATCCTTGATACAGTGGGTTCCTATTATCTCAGTGCTGTGTTATTTTCTCGCCGAAGCAAAGCTCTAGTTCAGTTTAATCAGTAGCACAACAATCTTGATCCCCTGTTGTATCTGCATTTTCATTTCCATATTAACATTTGCATGAATTTGTATTTCAGGTGCATATTTTCCTCTTGATTCTAGTAATCTAATCCACCATCAATATGGAGCCCGTTTTGAAGAGGATTGTTGTCTACAAGTTCCCAACACCAGAGATAGGGTCTTTGCTTAGTCTGATTTCTGCAGCTGATCATGGGGTTATGGAGGATTTTAGGAAGGACTATGGGAAAATTCTGAGCTATGTCTGCAAAGCCTCAAGGTTTGAGTTAGGAGGTATCCATACACTGCTACAGTTTTATGATCCTCAGCTGTGATGTTTCACCTTTCCGGGATATGTATTGATGCCAACTTTAGAAGAATTTGCGATGTTGATAAAAGTTCTAGTCCTGGAGCAGATGCCTTTCTTCCATTCTGAAGCAGAACCCAACTTGACCAAGCTAGCAAATTCTCTTCATTTGGATCCTTCTGAGTTGGATGGAAAGATGGTATGGATGAATGGAGTTCCTGGCTTCCCATTACCATTCTTGGTGAGTAGAGCTCATCATTTTGCAAAGGAAGGATGTTGGGTTGTTTTCAATGCTGTTTTGGCTCTCTGCATCTATGGCATAATATTGTTTCCCAATATCCCAGATTTTTTTGATTTGGACGCCTTCCATATCTTCGCTTCTTAGAATTTTGTACCAATACTCTTAGGAGATGTTTATCATTCTATCCATTACAAGAATGAGAACAAGAGAGGGAAGAGTGTCTCCTGTTGTGCACCTCTCCTGTACAAATGGTTTATGGATCATCTTCTCAAGGTTGGACCTTTTGTTGACATCTCAGATACTGTTGATTGGTCAGGGAGGCTTGTGGGCTTATCATCGGAGAATATTGTTTGGTTTAACAGAGACCTTTTGGGTATGGAGATTGTCTACAGATGTGGGAACTTTCCCAATGTTCCTTTGATTGGGCAAAAAGGTGGCATTGATTATAATCCTGCTCTCGCCGTTAGACAATTTGGTTATGCTCTGAAGGGACCTCCAAGGGAGGAGGAAATACTGGAATCTCTGTATTTCACCGGATTAGTTGACGATGAGACTTTAGCCAGATTGGAAAAAGCTTGGGGTCGAATTCACCGGAAAGGAAGATCTTTTTTGGGCAAATATGATTGCAAAGCTTATGGACCATATGTTGAATGGATCCAAGAGAGGGTTGAGAGGCTGTTGTTACTGTTCCCGATCCGAGAGACTTTATATCCTTTGGTAGTTGAAGAACCAACAATAGTTGACATCCAGAAGTATAATCAATTGTGGGCTGAGAAGGAAGAACTGCGCAAAGTGAATGAAAGGTTAGAAAAAGAGATTATTTAGCTTAGAAGTGAAAAGAATGAAGTTGCTTACCTGTCCAAGATGAAGACATAGACCTTGAATAAAATGGGAAAGAGAATAGGTCCGCGCCCGAGAGCGAATAGGTCAAGACTTGAAGAGTGCTAGAAATATCCTCAAAAACAAGAAGAAGGAGCTAGAGAAAATGCGCCTAGAGATATCAAAGTTCAATGCTTAGTGGAATGCAATTCTGACCAATAACAAAGAGAGAGAAGATGAGCTTCATCAGCAGATTGTCAGGTTGAAGACTCAGCTCCGAATCAAAGATGAAAAAACTCCAGGAGAATCCTCTCGCCAATACGAGAGTGACCACAAGCTATGAGGAGCTCTTGCAACATTGGAGGAATATAAGTTGAGAGCTGAAGTGAATAAGCCCAGACTTGAAGATGCATTTGGAGAAAGCGCTTGGGAGAACTATGCTCAAGGCTTGCAGGTTGTCATCAGCAGGAGAGAGTTGGTTATTCAGGAGTTAGTTGCCCGATCTGATCACCCCGATACGAAGGAATTATTAGAAGAGTTCCAGACTCGCTGCCGTGCTTGATGCAATTTTCCTTTCTGTTCTTTTCTATTTGTTGTTATCTTGTATTTCAACCATCACCAGGATTTTGGATGAGGTCGTTTTGACTCCGTTGTATTTCCTTGGTGATGTGCTGTATGTTGACTTTGATCCTTATTTTATGTATGAGAGGGATTTTGTGGCTTCATCTGTTGACTCTTCATTCTGCTGTTCTTCTGTGGAACTAGAATCAAGGGGAAATCCCTGAAACATATTTACATGCTTGCATTTTGCATCATTTATCATATTGCATTGCAGGTGTTATGGTTTCGTTGACCTTATTTTCTTTGTGGTTTTTCTCTCAGCAGTGTTTCAGGATTGCAGACCAGACAATTCACCGTTACTCGACTAGGGGAAACCAACAGAAAGCAATGGATCATATTCAACTTGAGTTACAAGATTTCAGAGATCGCATGGCGCAGTTCATGGATCTTATGCAAGGGGTTGCTAACGGCCAGGAGCAGTTGAGAACGCTTGTTCAACCTTTGATTGCTAGGGTTGATGGAAGCGGAGTTTTGCATAGTGGGACCACTACAGTTCCTCCTCCAGCTAATAATGGCACTCCTCAAGCCAATTCTATTCCAACAGTTGTTATTCCTTCGGGCGGAGGTAATCAACCAGAAGCTCATATTCCAGGTGCAGTGAGCGTTGTACATGGTAATGCCGATCCTCAGTGGGAGGAGGACAGACAGGATGATGTCTTTTCTATGGGAGATCTGGGCGTAGGCCTGCAGTCTGATGCGAACAAGAGGTTTAGAATGATAGAGTAGAAGATGAAGAACTTAGAGAATCATAATTCTCTTGGTCTCAATATGTCTAAATTGGGGCTGATTCCAGGTCTGAGGATTCCACCGAAGTTCAAAGTACCTGACTTTGATAAGTACAAAGGGACGACTTGTCCCAGAGTACACCTCTGATCTTACTACTGGAAGATGTCTGCATATTCTGGTGATGAAAAGTTGTTAATGCACTTCTTCCAAGACAATTCATCTGGACCGTCTTTGGAATGGTACATGGGCCTTGAGGGGACCAACATCAGAAGCTGGAGGGACCTTGGGGAGGCATTCATCCGGAACTATCAATACAATAGTGATTTGGCGCCAAATAGAGTCCAACTTTAGAATCTTTCTCAAAGGAGCAATGAAGGGTTCAAAGAATACACACAGAGGTGGCGTGAATTAGCTGCGAGGGTTCAACCACCAATGGTTGAAAGAGAACTCATTGATATGTTCGTGGCGACATTGCTAGAGATATACTATGAAAAGCTGATTGGAAACATGTCAGGCAGTTTCTCAGATCTGATTATTACTGGTGAGAGAGTTGAGAATGGTATTAAACTAGGAAAAATTCAAGCAGGAGAAGGATCGACATCTGGTGGAGGGAGAAAGACTTTTGGTAATAACAAAAAGCGGGAAGGTGAAACGAATGCAGTGTCAGGGTACAGAAACAAGAACAGGAATAAGGCTCCACGCCAACAATAATATCACTGATAGCCACAAGTTGCAAGCATCACTATTCCTGCAGCACCTCAGCAACAACCTCAACAACAACGACAACAACAACAACAGAACTATGCACCATGACGGTTTCAAGACCGTGGAAGAATAATGAATAGGCAGTTTGACGCTCCACCTATGCCGTATTCACAACTTTTACATCATTTGCTTCAACTTCAACTGATTCAGAATAGAACATTGACACCTCTAACTGATGCACCACCTCCGGGTTATGATGCGAACGCCATATGTGACTTCCATTCAGGTGCTCCAGGTCACAATATAGATAACTACAAGGCTTTCAAACATAAAGGGCATGACCTTATTAATAGTAAGGCAATCAACTTCATTAATGATGCGCCTAATGTTGTTCAGAACCCGATGCCCAATCATGGAGCGGCCGGTGTCAATGCTATTATTGAAGAAGAAGAGCTGAAATTGGTAATGGACGTAGCCGAATTGAAAACGCCATTGAGCTTTGTTAAAAGCAAGTTGTTGAAAGGAGGAGTTTTTCCGGGTTGTGGGGAAAGTTGTGAAGGGCGTGTAGTGCATCCTGAAGGTTGTGAAGATTTGAAGAATCATGTTCAGTGCTTGATGAATGAAGGGGTCTTACAGTTTGACAGGATTAAAGAAGAGAAATATGTGAAGGTGATTAATCAGGAGCAGGATGAGATTGCTACGATCTCGATCCCTTTCAGAACAATTAATATATCAGCGTCGCCAAGGCTAGTGACTGTTATAATCACCAAAGCAGGACCAGTACCGTAGGAAAGTACTAAAGCAATCCTATGGAATTATGAGGCAGAGGTCTTTTGTAATGGCCAAAAGAAAGAGTTGAGGGGAACATTGTCTGATGGTTCATCTGTTGATAATTTGATTGGAGCTAGTGGAATAACGAGAAGTGGCAGGGTGTTTTCACCTCCAGAAGCTAATGTCGAGAGGCCTGACAAAGAAAAAGGCAAGGTTGTTGTAGAAGAAAGTTCACAACAAGGAGAGAAAGATGATATGATTAAAATGCTGAAGAGTTCATGCATCTGATTTGAAAGAGAGATTATAAGATTGTTGATCATCTGCAACAACCTCCTTCCAAAATATCAATTATGTCTTTGTTATTATGCTCAGAGGCATACAAGAATGCCCTTTTAAGGATTCTGAAAACAGCGTATGTGCCACAGGAGATTTCTGTAAACCAGCTTGAGGGGGTTGTGGCCCACGTGAATACTGGCAATGGCTTGGGGTTTACGGACTTAGACCTGACTCCTAAGGGAGGAATCACAATCACACCTTGCACATTTCTATTGAATGCAGGGGGGCTGTCTTGTCACATGTCTTGGTGGATACCAGGTCATCGCTTAACATGTTGCCCAAGAAGGCTTTAATGAAGTTAGACACCCAAGGCGTGATATGTACTCCTAGAGATCTTGTTGTAAGAGCGTTTGATGGAACGCGGAGATCAGTTTTTGGTGAAGTTACTCTCCCTATTCAAGTAGGTCCGAAGGTTTTCAATGCTGTCTTTTATATAATGGAAATTCAACCCGCATACAGCTGTCTGTTAGGTCGACCCTGAATTCATTCTGCAGGTGCAGTCACATCGACCTTACATCAGGAGTTGAAGTACATGGTTGGGGGGAATATTGTCACCGTTTATGGTGAAGAAGACATAATGATCAGCCAACTATCATCATTCAAGTATGTTGAAGTAAATGAGGAAATTCACGAGACCTTGTACCAAGAGTTTGAAGCTGTTCAGGTCAAAGAGAAGCCTTCTGTCATGGATAGAACTCCCAAGATTTCTATGTCTTCTTTTAAAGAAGCTCGTGCTGTTTTAGAGTCTGGTTCCTCCTAAGGATGGGATCAGGTGCTTAGTATTCCCAACAAGCAGGATAAGTTTGGATTGGGGTATAAACTGTCATCTTCTTTCTCACAGAGTGCTCCTCGGTATAGAGGTCCACTGCAGTTTACCAGTGGTGGAGTGATCTTCGACAGAATCAACGCCGGATCTGAAGATGAAGGGGACAATGATTGTGACATGGACGCATGGATTCAGCCGTGTGTTCCTGGCCAAAGCTTGAGCAATTGGACCATCGAGGAAGTCGTCTAAGTGTCACTTGAAGAGTAATTTATCTGTTTTGATTATGTGTGTCCATGCGTTCCGCACAGGATGTAGTGGTTTTCATTTGTAGGGCCTTATCTTATTTATGTTTGAACATTTGCTTTTATCACTAATCAAAAGGCGTCTTTATGCATTCAGATGTTTTGCTCCCAGTTTTTCTTGTTTTTATTTTAACAATAAAATGGCAATGTGGTTTGTGCTTGATTGCATATCATTTTAAGCATCAAATCATCATTATGAAGGTTTCATATCGCAAATGCCACCGACTCAGACTCATCTATGACTCAGTATGACTTTGACAATCCAATCTTTCAAGTTAAAGAAGAGATTGATGAAGACGAAGACCTGCCTGAAGAGCATGCCAGACTGTTGAGACAAGAAGAGAAGGTCATTCTTCCTCATCAAGAGAAGATTGAAGTCGTCAACCTGGGTACAGAGGAAGACAAGAAAGAGGTTAGAATTGGGGCTGCTTTAGAAGATGATGTCAAGAGAAGACTGGTTGAGATGCTTCGGGAGTACAGAGACATCTTCGCTTGGTAATATGAGGACATGCCAGGACTAGATATAGATATAGTGGTTCATCGTTTACCTCTTCGGGAGGAATGTCCACCTGTAAAGCAGAAATTGAGAAGAACTGGATCAAATATGGCAGTTAAGATTAAAGAAGAGGTCCAGAAGCAGTTGGACGCCAGTTTTCTTGCTGTTACAAACTATCCTTTGTGGGTCGCTGTTGCACCCCAAAATTTGCCTAACCTTTTCTTACTTGGTTTATGGTTCATTGCATTAGCATACCATTGTTCTAGCATTATCATAAGTATTGCATTAGCATTTAGGCAGGGGATCAAGTGTGATATATATCAAGAGGAGCCTATCTAGAGGTCTTATTCAAGCTTGGGAGGTCACCCAAAATCATCAGAAAATGGGTTGGGTGCTTGAGAAGTTTGGATGTTGGTATGTGGTTCATCTCCTAACTTGGGAGCCAATTGAAGACCATCAGTGGGTTGTGAAGCCTTGATTATGGATAGAGTATGTGGATAGAGCTCATGGAGTGCCTTGAGGGTCATGGTGGAGCTCAGTCAAGTCATCATGCTAAGTGTGAAGAGCCACAGTTGAGGGTGTTACAATTAGGGTTTTTGTCTGGTCAACCCTAAGTCAACTGTGCAATTGAAGAGGATCAAAGCCTAATTCTAAGTCTTTAAGGTCATGGAATGTTATGTTGAGGCATTTGAGATGTTATTCCAAGATCAATTCAAGAAGAATTCAAAGTGTGAGGAGTTGCTAAACTAGGGTTCCCAGGGTAAAATCCCCTATTTAGTGCTTGGCTTCAAGACCGCTTGTCTCAAGATACAAGTTTATCTCAACTTTTGGAGCATGTTCTTAGCTTTAATTTGAGTACTAGAAGTCCTTGATTGGATTTATAGAACTCAAGTTATGATCCAGACAAGTTACAGGTCATCAGATGAATGTGAATTTTATCTGTGAAAGTTCACCAACTTCCAAGGCCCTTTTTGACATAGAAGGATGTTTCATCCCAACTTTTGGCCAACGTGAAAGTTGTAGGTCTTGATCTTAGCTTTCCAAAATGTACTAGAAGTCTCTCATCTGATTTGTAGAACTCAAGTTATGAGGTTTACAAGTTAGGGGTATTTTGGGAAAGTGAGATTATAGGTCATTTTGGATTATGGGTCATTTTCACTATCTTGCACACCTCAAATGAAGTTTTGTCCAACATAAAACTTGCTCAAAATGAGATTTTAAGGTCAACCATGTATCCATGAGGCATTGATTTGGCTTAGAACAAGAGTTGGTTTGAAGAAATTTGACAAAGGCCTTTTTTAAAAGGCATAAAAGGAGAAAATTCAAAATAAAATCCACAAGTGTTCAAAACTTCACAAGTTTATGCATTTTCTGATTGGAAATGATATTTTAAAGAGATTGGCAATTTCACCTTTTCGATTTGAGTCACATTTCATAGACATTGAGTGGATTACTTCATGGTGAAGTTACATATCCAAGCTCCACCATTGGATGAAATTAAGGACTCCATCTGGTCCATTCATGTTTAATAGGTCATGTGCAATGTGTATGAAGAATTTTTGAGGCTGAGACAGAGGGAATTCGTGACTTCCATGGTTGCAATTTTGGAGGAAAGTTGGAAATTGGATATCTCAGTTTGGGCTTTCTTTGGGGCTGTAAACCATCCAAACAGATAGTATATAAGTTCTTAAGGGTGTTCAGGTCATTTTTTGGAGGAAATTGGTGGAGAAATCAGTTACAGCAGTTGAAGGTTGAAGCTTCAAATCCAAAATCGGTTTTGCTTTTCCAGAAGATTTCAAGGCAAATTGTGGATCTTATTAGCTTCATTGATCATCAAGGAAGAAATCTGCACTTTTTGGAAGCAAGTTTCACTCTGCAACCACTCCAATTGCAAGCTTCAGTTCAGGTTGGTAAACTTCAAAATTGCTCTTGATTTAGGCTGTTGTAGCATGATTTAGACTGTGGTTAAGGATTAGGGAAGAGCATAGATGGATTTAGGATCTTAATTTTGGAGTTTAGAGACACTTTAGGTCATGGTGCAAATTCTGTTGAGCTTCGAAATTGTTTGATCTTGAGGTGTTAGGACGATTTGAACAGTGATTTGTGATCCCTGAGAGGTGAGGAGAAGATCCATGGAAAGAATTTCAAGTTTGGTGATGATCAAGATAATGGCATATTTTCTGTTCATCTTCATGTTTCAAGATCCAGGAGGATTTAGTGATATTAGAGTGAATATTCATGATCAGGAGGAAAAAACAAGAAGAACGGTACCAATTTCAGTTGTTTTGGTGAAGATTTGAGGTTTTTCACTGTAGAGCCTCGCCAGAGAAGACGATCGGAGATCTTCTCCGGCCACCGTCCAATTCCCTCCCAGTTGCAGAATTCAAATGGAGAAGATGAAGTGTATACCATTGGATCTGTTTAATTTTGATGACTTAGTCTTCCAATCCAACGCACGTAACTCACCCTGAGACTTGACCTTTGACCAAGCCAAAACGCAGTAGTTTCATTAATGCGCTAGCACGCGTCGAGGCCATTAGATGCGCTGACTAGTCCATAGATCCTAAGGCTGTTGTTTTTTCTTGGCTTCTTATTTCTTTAATTGATTTTTTTTATTTTCTTTAATTGATTTTTCTTCTTTAATTCATATTAAATTGAATAATCATCATAAAATTATGACAAAAATATGTGCATGCTCCTGATTTAATTTCTGATTTTTTGACATTCTTGAATTTTATTTTTGTGCAATTTCCAATCTATTTGCCTTTTTTTTCCATTTTCTTGATTTCTATTAATTTGGCATTTTATCCTTGTTATTTGCTTATTTTTGTACTCCATTTTGGTATAGAATTTGATCTTGATATTTTGCTGGTTGGTTGTAGACTCATTGAGGAGATTGTAGGATTTTTATCCTAATTTTTAGATAACTCTAAATTTTGTTTTGGAGTAGGGTTTTAGAGGCTTCCCCTTTTGGACCTTCATTTGATACCTCTTGGTTTAGATTTTCTTAGGTGAGCTTGAACATTGATTAAGGCTCTAATCCTTTTACCCTAGGTTCCCAACACCTTTAGGATCCCTTAGAAAAATTTATAGGATTTTAGAATTTGTTTTAGTATTTTAATTAGATTTAATACTTAGGTGGTTTTTAGGGTGCTTCTAACTTAGTGCTTCCCCTAGTTGAACCTCAATAGTGACCATTAGGTGATCCTAAGCTTCATATCCTTTCTTGATAGAATAAAATTTAGGTAGATACCTCATTAGGACCTTGTTGAAGCCTTGATAGAGCTTTAGATTCCCCTAGTCTAGGTGATTCTTGTGGCTAGTCTGTAGGGTTTCTTAGAAGTGTTGTGTTGCCTTCTGTCCCCTATGTGTTTGCTTCCTTGGGCTTTGCCCTACCCTCTTTCTCCAAGTCTTGAAGAGGAGCCCTCCTAGGAGAGCCTAATCCTTCCTTTGGTTGGATTCTGTGCATTCCTCAGGAGGTTGAGCCTTGAATTGACATTCCCTAGTATAGTACATTCCTTTGGTTTGTACTATCTTTCTCCTTCAAGTCTTGACGAGGAGCCCTCCTGGGAGAGCCTAATCCTTCCTTTGGTTGGATTCTGTGTATTCCTCAGAGGGTTGAGCCTTTGATTGACATTCTTGGCATGGTATATTCCCTTGGTTTATATACTGTCATCCATCTCAAAGTCCTTTTCTTAGGATCCCTCTTGGGAGAGCCTAATCCTTCCCTTGGTTGGATTCTGTGCATTCCTCAACAGGTTGAGCCAGATACGGTCACTCCCTGTTGATAAAATTTAAACCAGTTACCTTAGATTGATATCTAGGACTAATACCCAGTCTTTTCTGTCCTATTGACATAAGATCCCTCTTGGGAGAGCCTAATCCTTCCCTTGGTTGGATTCTGTGCATTCCTCAACAGGTTGAGCCCATGATGGACTCTGGTGTTGATACACCTCCAACCTGATGTGACCTGGGATGACTTCCCTGTTGCTCATTTTGGTTTTTTCTCCCTTGCTTGAAATTGCTTGATGCATTAGGATAGGTTAATGTTTAGAATATTTTAGGTTAGGAGCATGACTGCTTAGAGGTTGAGTGGGTCTCCCTCTGCTTGTTTGCATTAAAGGTTGAGGTGATCCTCCCCTTGCTTGTGTGTTGTTTTTCTTTTTATCTGTGTGTTCGCATAAGAGGTTGAGTCTGTGTCCCTCTGCTTGTCTTTTACTGTTTGGCTTTTGCTTGTTTGCTCTAGAAGTTGAGTTTGTCTCCTTCTGCTTGTATTGCTGCATTGCATGCATTTTACTTACAGTTATTTCTTTCAGATTATTTCTTTTGCTGTTGCTTTCCTTTGCCATGTTCCCTTAGGATTTCCATTCCTTCTTGTTCAAGTTGGAATGTGACAGACATTAGGGTTCTAACCATGCATGATAATATTAAGTAGTTCCCTCCTAACCTCAATCATAGGATCAACTTTGCATGATAACTTTAGGATTGGATTAAGTTCCCCTTTAGTGCGTCCTTTATCTTCTCATCTCAAAACAACAGTAAAAAATATAATAAAGGCAAGTTAGTACAAGCGCGTTACGAGCCTTAAGCTACTTGGATAATGATAATTGAGCGGCCTCCTTTCAATCGTCTAGAGTGTTTAGTATACGTCCTTTGGACGATATGCGACGCATTCGTTCCCAGGTCATAGTCTCTAGAGCTGTACAGACTACAAAAAAAACTCAAAACACTTCTTCCGTAAAAGACTTCAAAAACAAAGATCAAACTTCTTTTGTCCTCTGGGACCTTTAATCCTTGGAAATCATTTTAATAAGGAGAGTTTTGTTAACTCCCGGTTCTACCGCAAATAGTAAACGCCTAAGTCTCCGACGAGCGAGCTGCATACACCAACTGCTGGAACCGTTTGTTAACCCTACTCGGGTAAAACACTTTGAACCAAACCTGTGGTCTTGTTAGCCCGAACTATGTTTGCTCTGATCTTTCACGCCGTGTGAAAGTACGTAGGCACGAGATACGATATCTCGGCGAGCAACCTTCCCCTTTTTTTCACCCGTAGTTAGGCGAACTACATTGACTCTGATTTCTCGTTCTAGACGGGAATACGTAGGCATAAAACTGTTGTGTTCTGCCGAGTTAGTTTTCTTTTTTCTTTTCAAACCAGACTTTTAGCTAGATAGATAAACCAACCCGTCAGATAAACACAACAAGCGTGGATCCCATCGAGTACGATGGACGTGAGGGGTGCTAATACCTTCCCCTTGTGTAACCGGCTCCCGAACCCAGACATGGTTGCAATGACCTTGTCTTATACCTTTTCGTCAGGTTTTTCCGATCGTTTCCTTTCCCTTTCTGTGGGATAAATAACGAAAGGTGGCGAATCTTATGTTTTGCCGACACCTTATTTTCGCGGTAGCGACAGCTGGAGACTCTGCTGGGGACTCTGGTTCCCTATGCGAGTCAATCCTAGCGCTTGCGTGTTTATTTGTTGGGTTTGCATTTATTTATCGCATTCTAATTTCCGCACTTTATTTTCAGTATGATATGATTATCTGTGCTGTTGTGGGAGGGGAATTCTGATGAGTGAGAAGCCAGACCCAGGCTTGAGAGCATATACATAGTATTAGAGTGGATTAGTGGTGGACGTGCTTGCTTTGATTGCATCAGTTCCCATGTAATCCACACTCAGATGAGGTTCTCTTTGATGATTTCCCATCGGTCCTTTGGACCCGAGGGGATTTTGGATCTGAGGATTGTCGACTCTGGGGACCGATCATTTGGGATTCACCTAAGTGAGGCCGCTTCAAGAGATGATGATGCCACACCTTCCTGGGTATTGTATCATCGCTTCTTGTAAGTCTGTGATGCTGATGAACGCATAGGATGCCATACCTCGTCCGTGATTAGGTCCATACCTGTGAGCAGGGTCGGGTCATTGTAGGAAATCTTAACCTTCAGATAACCTGGTTTTCTTGACAGTGAATCAGTATTGTTGGTATCCGAGGGTTCTTATCATCAGAGATGTGTTCGTTCTCGACAGTGTATAATTATTGGTCCTCTTCAAGGTTTTATTATCAGAGCAGTGTTGTGATTGTGTTGAAATAGAGCCTTGGTCTCCTCAACAGCACAATCATCTTGATCTCCTGCTGCATGATTGCATTTTGCATTAATTGCATCCTCATTTGCATATCATTAACGTGTGTCTGTGTTGCAGGTGCATATTTCTCCCCTGGTTCTAGTGATCTTGATCCTCATGGCTGATATGGTATCTCCGAAGAAGACTGTGGGTTACAAGCTACCAACACCTGACGTCCGAGAGTTATGAGATTTGATTTCTTTGGCTAATAAGACAGTGATGGAGAATTTCAGAAAGAGTTATGGAAGACTTCTGGGTATTGTGTGTAAGCTTTCTACGTACGAGTTGAACGACCTCTACACTCTTCTGCAGTTTTACGACCCGCAGCTCAGATGCTTCGTTTTTCCAGACTATGTCCTAGCTCCGACCTTGGAGGAGTATTCTGACTTGTTGGGGGTACCTTTTTTGAATCAGATGCCTTATTACCATGTTGATGGTGAACCTGACTTGGGTAAGTTGACTACCGCTCTTCATATAGATGATTCAGAGTTGAAAGGGATGGTGTTCAGAAAGATTGAAGTTCAGGTTTTCTCTTTACCTTTCCTGATGGAAAAGGCCCGAAAGTTTGCCTAGAAGGGTCACTGGGATGTATTCAATGCCTTCTTAGCCCTTTTCATTTACGGGATCGTGTTATTCCCAAGTTATCCGGACTTCATAAGTATGGATGCCTGCCATATATTTGCTTCCGGGAATCCAGTACCCACTCTCCTCGGAGACGTCTACCATTCAGTTCACATCAAGAATGAAAACAGAAAGGGAAAGAACGTGGCATGTTG
Source organism: Lathyrus sativus (assembly GCA_963859935.3). NCBI lineage: Eukaryota > Viridiplantae > Streptophyta > Magnoliopsida > Fabales > Fabaceae > Lathyrus > Lathyrus sativus. The sequence continues at coordinate 336,494,753 of OZ012735.1, forward strand.
TGCTCCTTTACTGTATAAGTGGTTTGCTAGCCATCTTCCTAAGACGGGTCCGTTTATTGATTCTGCTGAGTCTTCACCCTGGTCTGCATGTTTGATGGGTTTGTCTACTGACAATATTATCTGGTTTGATAGAGATCTACTGGGAAAAGAGATTTTACATAGCTGCTGTGGCTTTCCTAACGTCCCCTTGGTCGGAAGGAATGGATGTATCAATTACAATCCCTCTTTGCTGGTACGACAATTTGGGTATGCACTACGAGGACCTCCTGAAGAGGAGGAGATACAGGAATCTCTGTATCTCACAGGGTTGCTTGAAGGTGATACTTTGGTTAAGGTACAGAATGCTTGGAGCAAAATTCACCGAAAGGGAAAAGTCGTGCTGGGAAAGAGCAATAACAAGGCCTTTGATCCATATATGGCTTGGGTCTGGGAAAGAGCCGCCAAGTTTCTAATGCCGTTTCCTGCAGTGGAACCATTGTATCCTCCCGTGTACAAAGAGCCTACCACAGTTGATATTCAGAAGTTCAACCAGGTACTCCGAGAGAAGGAAGAGCTATGAAAAGCCAACGAAGAGTTGGAGAAAGAGATTTCTCAACTTCGGAGAGAAAAGAACGAAGCCATGCACACCTGCCATAAACAGACAGAGATGATCAACCACCTGGGCGCTAATTTGACTAAGGAGACCAATTCTAGAGAGTGTCTTGGGTTGGACCTGAAGGCAGTGCACGGGGTATTGACCATCAAGAAGTAGGATCTGGATAGGGTGTATCGGAAGTTATCCAAGTACGAGACGTTGTGGAGCAGCACCCTAGCCAAGTACAAAGAGCGGGAGGAAAAGCTGAAGCAGCGAATAGCCGAGCTAGAAGTCCAGATCGAAATCAAGGACAAGAAGATTGAGGCTGAAGCCTCACTTTGACGCGACACTCAGTATAGACTGGTTGAGGCCAAAGCGAATCTACAAGATTGTCAACTCCGAGCTGGTGCCAAGAGGAGTAGGGTGGAAAACCATTCTGAAGAAGGTGTTTGTGGGAACGTCATCGAAGACCTCCCCGCTTCCATTAGGCAGAGGGATTTGCTGATCCAGGGTTTGCTCACTCAGCCAGACCATCCCGCTACGAAGAAGTTATTAGAGGACTTTTGTGCCCGTAGCCGCACTTGATTTCTTTATATTTCTTTGTATCTTTTATGTGTTAATGTGCTGACCACCGCCAGGCTTGTTGGTTGGGGTCACGCCTTTTGCTTCAGTTGTAGGTGATTACAGTTGTACGCTACCCACGCGGGTTTTTCAGATAAATATATGAGTATTTCTTTTCCGTAATTGTATGTTGGACTTTATTTGTCTTGGAAACTAGGATCGGGGGGGGGGGGGGGGGGAATCTCCCCAAGGCACAGAGACACGTTTGCATTTGCATGACAGGTACATCAAGTTGTTTCTCTAACCCTCTGTTGATGCAGGTTTCAGGATTGCCGATCAGCGAATCCATCGTTACTCTACGAGAAGTAATTGCAAGAAAGCCATGGATCAAATGCAAGCTGAGATGCAGGAGATGCGCGACAGGATGGCGCAATTCATGCAAGTCATGGAAACTGTGGCCAAGGGCCAAGAGCAGCTTCAGACTCTGGTGCAGCCTCTGATTGCACGGGTTGATGGTCATGGTGTGCTACATGGTGGGGTTGCACTAATCCTTCTCAGGTCGGGACTCCTCGAGCGGGTGATGGTGTACCGGTGGTCGTTCTCAATGCTGACGAGAACGGTAATGGAGCTAGGAATGGGAATGTAGCTGGTAATGGTAACGGACATGCGGAAATCAACGGAAATGTTGGAGCTGGAAATGCTGGTTTTGGTGTTGGTCCTGGAAACACTGGTGTAGGTATTGGTGTCGGCAATGCTGGTTTTGGTGGTGCCAATGTAGGCTATGGCAATCAGGGATTTGGTAATGCAGGGGTTGGCAACGCAAGCAACAACAGTTTTGAGATGGGTGCCTACAACGCTGGTTTTGGGCCGGGTGTCGCTAATCAGGGCTTTGGTAATGTGGTGTATGGTCCCAGGTTTAATCAGAATGGCTTTAGTCCTAATGCCGCTTACGCTGGATATGATAATGGGGATTCTCATTGGGGCGAGGATCGTCAAGAAGATGTTTTCCCTCCGCTGGGCATGAATCTCGAGATGCCCACAGAAAACGATCGAAGGTTCAAGCTGTTGGAGGAACAAGTGAGAGGTCTGGCCAATCAGAATTCTATGGGGTTAGACATGGCTAATATGGGGTTGGTTCCTGGCTTGAGGGTGCCGCTCAAGTTTAAAGCACCCACTTTTGACAAGTATAAGGGGGATACCTGCCCAAAGGTTCATGTACGGTCTTATTATCGGAGAATGTCTGCTTATTCGAGTGATGAAAAGATGCTAATGCATTTTTTCCAGAATAGCTTGTCTGGACCGTCACTCGAATGGTATATGGGGCTAGAGCCCACCCAGATCAGTAGCTGGAAAGAGTTGGCAGAAGCCTTTGTAAGGCATTACCAGTATAACTGCGACCTTGCTCCGAACAAGGTCCAACTTTAAAATCTTTCTCAAAAGAATGGCGAGAGTTTTAAAGAGTACGCCCAGAGATGGCGCGAGCTTGCAACTAGGGTGCAGCCACCCATGGTAGAGCGTGAGTTGATGGATCTTTTTGTGGGAACTTTCTCTGGTTTGTATTATGATAGGCTTCTCGGTTGCACGACGGATAGTTTTTCTGATTTGATACTCTTGGGAGAACGTATAGAGAACGTTGTTAAGATCGGTAAGATTCATGCAGGAGAATCAACCTCAGCTGGAGGTGGTAAAAAGGTTTTTGGGAATAAGAAGTAGGGGGATACTAATTCAGTATACAACTCCCGAGGAAGAGGTAGAGGTCGGAACTAATACCATCAACAATAGATTGCTAGTGTGACAATTCATGCGCCTCAACAACAGCAACAGTCGCAGCAGCAGCAGAGACAGCAGCATCCTGCTCAGCGAAGAATACAGGATGGGGATAGGAAGGCGAAGAGAGTATTTTATGTGCCTCCAATGTTGTATGCTCAGCTTTTTCAAACTCTATTACAATTGCAGCTTGTTGAGAAAAAGACGTTAGCTCCGCCGAAGGGCACGCCTCCTTTTGATTATGATGCCAATGCACATTGTGAATTCCATTCCGGGGCACCTGTAACACCCCCTTTCTATACCCCCTGTTGCACCCCAAAATTTGACCAACAATTATTTATCCATCTAGTGTTTGAAAGTTGATACCTTCATCAGACAGTTCAAGAGATCTTCAGAGGAATTGGTTGGAACCAGGGTTGTGTGCTTCATAGCTTGAGAGTTGTGGGTGCCCCTCAGATGATTCTGAGACTTTGAGAATGAACTTGATGTTTTGATAAAGCCTATGAGATGTCTTGATAGCCATCATGAAGCCCAGAGAGGTCATTATGCAAGGCTGTAGGAGGTCCAGCCATGAATGTTAGAATTAGGGTTTTGACTGGGTCAACCCTAGATCAGCTGAAGATTTGGAGAAGGTTGAGACCCAATCCAAGGGCCATGAGATCATGGAATGATGCATAGAGATGTTATAAAGATGATTCCTAGACCAACTCATCATGATTGAGTAGTTGGAGAAGTTTCAAGTCAGGGTTTCCAAGGATTGTCAGTGAAAAACCCTAATTTGATCCCTATTTTCCAGGCAGTTTTAGCTCTAGATGTGATTGATATCTCATCTTCCCCACAACATGAATGTTGTAGAGCTTGTTCTTAGCTTTAATTTGAGTGGTGGAAGTCCTTAATAGGAGTTACAGAGCTCAAGTTATGGTTTTGACAAATTACAGGTCAGCTGAGGTGTGTGAATCTGGGTCCTTGAAAGTCACCCAACTTGCAGACAATGTTTGCCCTAGTAGGATGATTCCTATGATCTCTTGGTCAACATGAATGTTGGAGGGCATCTTCTTAGCTTTAATTTGAGTGGTAGAAGTCCTTGATAGGACTTGTGGAACTCTACTTATGGCTTGTGCAAGACAGGGGTATTTTGGTAATTTGGAATTACAGGTCATTTTTAGCCAATGCCTAAAACTCCTACTTCCAAGCTTCAAATGGAAAAATGTCCAACATGAAAGTTGTTCAAAATGGGATTTTAAGTCTAGAAAGAAGGTCTTGAGAGTTTGGAAATGCATGTAGCATGGATATTTTAAAATGGTCAAAATGAACTAAAAATGGCTTATAAGTTGAAAAAGTTGGAATTGGAAATTGGTTTGGAAGATCTAGGAATCCAAAATAGGTCATCCAATATATCATTTTGATTGGAAACATCATTTTAAAAACAATGGTTTAGCCACATTTTTGAGTTTAGGCTTAAAAATTGGAGTTGCTTTGTAAATTTGTTACTTGCACTTTAAGGCATCAAAAGGAAAGATGGAAAAATGCTACATAAAGGTTTGTAAGACCTTATTTTCAGGTCATAATACCATATGGGGAGAATTTAAGTAAGAGTGCATGGTTTATCATGAGATGGCATGAGATTCACTCAAGATGACAAATCCAAATTATCATTGCATGAGAAGTTCTAGAAACTTCATGGAAGGTTCTCCAAGGTTCTAGACATTTCTATTCTCATCTATATAAGCCCTAGGGTGGCTCCATGCATTGGTTAGAGATTTTCAAGATTGCATACTACACTTTGATTCCTTCACTCCAAAATTGCATTTTCATTCCAAACTCCATTAAAACTCCATCAATCACTACAATTCTGATCATCATCATCATCCATAATCAACATTGAGTATTTGGCAAGAAAGATTGAAGAGAATTCGTGGCTGGCTCATGTATTCCAAGTGATCACTCCAACTTGCATAAAGGATTGGCCAGGTTGATTTAAGAAGTGTGATCAAGAACCACTGCAAACAGAAGCACATAGGTCCATTGAAGATCACTTGTAGCAAGTACCAAGGCTTGGATTGGAGAAGAAACACCATAGCCATCACCACTTGCAAGGTATGCGTTTTCTCTTGAATCTCATTATTTATGCATAGTTAAGGTTTGTTGTTAGGGTAAACATGATAGAGACCAATTAGGGATGAATCTTGATGAGTATGAAAGCATTCCATGGAAGTTTGTTGTATGGCCGTTTCTGTTTAGGGAGCAAGAACTCATGCCTTAGTGTACTATAATCTTAGTTTTGTAGCTTAGAATAATCACCATGGAGTGTAGACCATTCTAGGTTAGTATCAGCCAAAACCATGATCATGCATAACAGAAGAAAGTAATGGTGTCCAAGACTTCCATCGTGCGTATCTCTTTGTGGAGTGAGTCTTAATGAAATCCACGACCATGGTTGTGTAGAGGGCAGTGAGAGGATCAAGTTTGATGTTTGGATTGTGAGTTTTCATGGAGAGATGAGGGAGCTATGGATGCTGGAAGATTCACGTGTGAGATGTTTTCATGAAACCCTAGCTGAGCCAAGGTAGAAGACGTAATCCCCACCTTTGATTCGTTTGGAAATCTTGACTAATTCAACCCATCCAACGGTCCAAATTGAATAACGAATGGGAGGGAAAAATTCAGCCAAAACGCCGCGTTTTGTTAAGTGAGGGTGCCTGGGCTTATCTGCCTTCTATTCGCACCCCACCTAATTCTGGCCCATTAAAAAACCAACCAGCGAGCATTGCTTATCACACCCCCCTCCCCTTTAATTGTTTCTTTTATTTTTTATTCTTTTAATATTTTCTTGTTCTTAAAAAATTCATAAAAAATAGAGAACTTAATATTTTTTAATTCTTGTTTTTTTCATGGGTTCATAAATTTGTCTAGAAAAATATAGATAAATAAAATGTCCATTTTATTTTTTTTCATATTTTTAATAGATTTTTCTTTTAAATAGCTTTTATAATGTTTTGTTTGATGTCATGATTTTGTAGAATTTGTTTTAGGATCTTCCTTTAATCTTTTTAACTCATTCTTTTTTGTGTAATTAGACATTGAATCATAGTTCCCCATGGGATTTATTTCTAGATTTTTAGATTAAAATTTGATTAGTTTAATTAGGGTAGCATTAGGGTATCCTAATTAGGGTTTAGGTTGTGCATAGGTGAGGAAATTCATTTTCTTTAGATAGTTTTGTCTTGATTTTTGGGTAGGGGCCTATGTGAATGTTAAGGGTAGATGTTATAGACCCTTGTGAATAATTGATAGATTTTTCCCCATTGGTTTAGTATTTTTAGGTATTTTCTAAATTTAGCTATTGATTTTGTCTGTCTTGTGGTTATCTGTTCACCTTTGGGGTTTGTTTTTGGGGAATTTGTTGTGGGGTTTGTGTTGTCTTGAAGATCTTGTTGGAAAGCATGATGAAGTGAAGATTGTAGATCAAGACTCAGAGACCCAGAGCTTGGCTTGTTCCCTGTCTGTGAGGTTTGAGATCCTGAAGTTTGAAGGGAGTTCATGGTACTTTCCTGAGGCAGGCATTATGAATGACTTTCATTCTTTCTTCTCACCTCTTTCTTAAGTATCCAATGATGTTGGAGCCAACTTGTGAGTTTAATTTCTCCTGAGGAGGAATGTAAACTGATCACATGTTGTTGAGCCACATGGGATACAATTCCTAAGTGGAAGCCTCCTAGCACCTTCCTGAGGAAGGTCCTATGGGTCTATTCACTTAGTTCCATTAGTTTATCTAGGATTTCTCAAGTATCCAATGATGTTGGAGCCAACTTGTGAGTTTAATTTCTCCTGAGGAGGAATGTAAACTGATCACAGTTGTTGAGCCACATAGGATACAACTCCTAAGTGGAAGCCTCCTAGTACTTTCCTGAGGAAGGTCCTATGAGTCTATTCACTTAGTTCCACTAGCTCAGATAGGATTTCCTAAATATCCAGTGATGTTGGAGCCTGCTTGTGAGTTTAATTTCTCCTGAGGAGGAATGTAAACTGATCACATTGGTTGAGCCACATAGGATATGATTCCTGAGTATTCACCTCCTAGTGCTTTCCTGAGGAAGACACTATGAGTCTGCTTACTTAGCTCCCTTTCTTTGGTAAGCTTGTTTTAAAGCTTGAAGACTGGGATTGATTTCTTTTGGTTAGGTTTTGCTTTAGGGCTTTGCTTAGATTTGATTTAGATTCTGTGTTAGGGTTAAGATTAGAGAGTAGATGATTCTTTCTCAAGTGTGTTTTGTTTGCCTGATGGCACTTCATTTCTTTTATCTGATATTGCTTGATAGCATGTTGTTTATCTTCAGTATGATTACTGTTATTTCATGACTGGCTTGAGGTTGAGATGAGCTTGTGGAGGCTGAATCCCCACACACATTTCCTCCCTCACTTGCATTGCATGCATTTTACTGTTAAAGCTGATGCTTTTGTCTGTTTTGGTGTATCATTGACATGATCCCTTAGGACTCTCATTTCCTCTGATGAGGATTTGATGATAGACTTTTAGGTCGAAACCTATGCATGACAACATCTAGGAGCTCCCTGTTTAAACTTCAACCATAGGATGAATCCATGGCATGATAACAGTAGGGCTTGATAGTCTCCCTCCTAGTTGGGCCTGTTCTCTTCTCATCTCGAAGCGGTTTAAAATACAGTAATCATGAATGATTTCTTTCGTACGTTACGAGCCTTAAGCCATCTGAGGATGGATGTTTAGTATGGTACCCTTTGGGTGACATGCGACGCATTCACTCTCAGGTCATAGTCTCTAGTGCGGTTGAAATTGCAAACGTAATAAAAAACACTTCTTTCAGGAGATAACCCGTAGTTAGCCGAACTACGTTTGCTCTGATCTTTCATACCAGATGAAAGTACGTAGGCATAGGATGTGATATCCTAGCGAGCAACCTTTCCCCCGTAGTTAGCCGAACTACGTTGACTCTGATTTCTCGTTCCAGACGGGAATACGTAGGCATAAAGTGCGACGCTTTGCCGAGTCATTTTTCTTTTCTTTTTCAGCCAACCTTGATAGGTAGATAGATTATAACCAACCCGTCCAAGTAAACAAACAAGCGAGGATCCCGTCGAGTACGACGGACGTGAGGGGTGCTAATACCTTCCCCTTGCGTAACCGACTCCCGAACCCAGACAATGGTTGCGATGACCTTGTCTTACCCTTATTCGTCAGGTTTTTCCGATCGTTTCCTTTCCCACTCTGAGGGATAAATAACGAAAGGTGGCGACTCTTCTGTTTTGCCGGCACCTTATTTTCGCGCAAGCGACAGCTGGCGACTCTGCTGGGGACCGAACCCAGAATCTCTGGTTCTCCGGTTCCCTGTGCGAGTCAATCCTATCGTTTGTATGTTTGCTTGTTGGGTTGCGTTTATTTATCGCATTTTTACTTCCCGCACTTTACTTCCCGCATTTTATTTCCCGCATTTTATTTCCAGTTCGATATGATTATCTATGCTGCTGTGGGAGAGGGATGTAACTGTGAGTGAGAAGCCGGACCTGGGCTTTAGTACACACCTAGATATAGTTGCGGAGAAGTAGTAGACGAACCTGTCTGCTGAGCAGGCACAGTTCCCTACGAAAATCTGCGCTCAGACGAGATTCTTGCAGAGGTGCTCCTTTCCGGTCCTGAGGATCTGAGGGGAGTCCAGACGTGAGGATTGTCGACTCTGGGGACCGATCATTTGGAAGTCAGCTAAGAGAGGCCTCTTCATGACTTGATGATGCCACTCCTTCTGGGAATCGTATCGTCACTCATGAAAGTCTGTGACGCTGATGACCGCATAGGATGCCGTACCTTTGTCCGTGGATTAGGTCCATACCTGTGAGTGGGGTTGGGATATTGCAGGAAACTTTGACCTCCAGACTACCTGGTTTTCTTGACAGTGAATCAGTTATGTTGGGTTCTCAGTGGCAGATTTGACTGTTCTTGATAGAGCAAGGGTTTGATCAGAGGATCTTATCATCGGGTGTTTGTCTGTTCTTGATAGAGCAGGTTTCGATCAGGATATTGTTATCAGTGGTTTGTCCTGAATGGAGCATATTTTTGAGTGGGGTCTGAAGACCTCATCGACAGTTGTTGTTTGTTCTTGATAGGGCAGATTTTGAGTGGGGTCTGAAGGTCTCATCAGCAGCTGTGCATTTGCTCTTGATAGGGCAGATTTCTGATTTGGGGTCTGAAGGCTTCATCAACAGATATTCCTTGATATTGCACCCGGGGTCCTTATTATCAGAGACTTATTCTTGTCAGGGCAGGATTTTGACCTCGATCCTATCAGATGGTTATTCTCAGCAGATCAGATCAGTGGGTCTACACCGGGGTTTCCTTCTCATCAGTGACTGTTGACACCGAATCTCCACAGCAGCCACCTGGATATATTGTTGCATACCTGCATTTTGCATTAGTTTGCATAATCATTCGCATTCCATTGGCGTGTGTCTGTGACAGGTACCATTTCTCCGATCCAGGATCTCTCGCTTCTTATCGTGTTACTACAGCCTCTCGGGAAGACTGTTGCCTACGAGTTCTCGGTCCTTGATGTGTCGAATCTGACTATTGCTGATACTATGTGTGAGATTGCTGTTTCCATGATTGGGCCCAGATTCCCCTCCTTATTATTGTCAGCACCGGTACTAAGGCGCCAGGATCGGGGGAAATCTCTCAAGCACACAGACACACGCATACATCTGCATAAAGCACTTTGCATGACATACATTATGTTGCCTTTCCTAACCTTTAATGTTGACAGGTTTTTCAGGTACACAGGTTCCGAGCTGCTTTCGATCTCCAGGATTGATCAAAGACTCATCCACCGCTACTCAACTCGCGCTAATCAGACAAGGATAATGGACCAGGTACAGTCAGATGTTCAAGAGCTCCGTGAACGGATGGATCGTTTTATAGAGCTGATGCAAGTAGTTGCGAACGGTCAGGACCAGCTTCGTACTTTGGTTCAACCTCTCATCTCCAGGGTTGACAGTAATGGCATACTGCATGGAGGAGCCGTACCCACTCCTCCTCCAGGGGATACTCCACAGAACGTTGTTCCTGCTGCCGGGGGCAACGGCAGTGCTAACGGCAATCTGATGACTAATCTCGGACTCAATGCGGCAGGCGTCGGCAATGGTAGTCTGGGAGCCAATGTTAACATAGGGCCGGTCAACGACAATGCTGGTGCAGGAAATCTGGTGGTGCCTCAATCGTGGCTGGAGGACCATCAGGATGACATATTCTCTCAGAGAGGTGTAGAGGCAGAGTTGAATGCTGAGGCTCGACTCAGGTTCAAGGCGCTGGAAGACAAGATGAGAAGCATAGAAAATCAGAACACATTGGGCGTTGACATGTCCAACCTCGGGTTGATTGCTGACTTTAAAGTACCTCACAAGTTCAAGGTGCCTACCTTTGAGAAGTATAAGGGTACTACTTGCCCCCGAGTCCACCTCCGATCTTATTATAGAAAGATGTCCGCTTATTCTGACGATGAGAAGCTGCTGATGCACTTCTTTCAGGATAGTCTTTCTGGTCCATCGCTCGAATGGTATATGGGTTTGGAGCCCGCTACTGTGCGCACCTGGAAAGATCTTGCAGAAGCGTTTGTTCTCCACTATCAATATAACAGCGACTTGGCTCCCAACCGAGTTCAGCTTCAGAATCTCTCACAGCGGAACAATGAAAGCTTCAAAGAGTACGCCCAGCGGTGGCGTGAATTGGCTGCTCGGGTTCAACCACCGATGGTTGAGCGTGAGCTAGTGCAAATGTTCGTGGCTACCCTTCCTGGAATCTATTATGAAAAGCTGGTCAGTGGCATGTTGGGAACATTCTCGGCTCTTATCACTTTGGGCGAGCATGTTGAGAACGGTATAAAGATTGGAAAAATTCAGGGCGAATCATCCTCAGTTGGAGGAGCTAGCAAGAAACCATATACTGGCAAGCGTCGAGAGGGAGATGCCAGTGTTGTCACTAATGCTAGGAGAAAGGGCAAGGGTCCCCAGTCTCAGATTGCTAGCATAAATATCCCAGCTGCCCCACCGTAGCAGCAGCAGCCTCAGCAGCAGAATCAGCAGGGGTATAAAAGATATCAGAATCGGGCCCCTATGACAAGCCGTCAGTTTGAAACCCCACCTATGTCGTATGCACAGCTTCTGCAAACGTTGCTTCAGCTCCAATTAATTCAAAAGAGGACGTTGGCTCCCTTAACAGGGGCACCACCGCCGGGGTATGATGCCAATGCTACTTGTGAGTTCCATACTGGGGCACCTGGCCATACGATTGAGAATTGTAAAGCTTTTAAGCACAAAGTCCAGGACTTGGTGGACGCCAAAGTTATCAACTTTTCTGACAACGTGCCCAACGTTACCAAAAACCCCATGCCTCATCATAAGGGAGGCGGAGTGAATGCTGTTATCACTGAGGAGAGTTCAGACTTGCTGGCCGATGTCAAGGATTTGAAGACGCCGTTGAGTTTTGTCAAGGCTAAGTTGCTGAAGAAGGGCTTCTTTCCTGGATGCGGAGAGTTGTGTATGGCTTGTGCTACACTTCCTGATGGGTGTGAGCAGCTGATCGAAGGTATCCAAAGTCTGATGACCGAGGGTATTTTGCAATTCAGCCGGAGCATTGAGAGTGCATAAGGGGAAGTCGTGCTAAAGCAGGCAGACGAAGTTGCTACCATTACTATTCCTCGTCACCCTATTACTATTTCTGCGCCCCGTCCGCCTACTATCACCATCACCAGGGCCGGACCAATCCCATTCGAGAGTACCAATGCCGTTCCATGGCATTATGGCGCCGAAGTTTATTGTAATGGTCAGAAGATAGAGCTTGAGCCGTTCAGATCGACTGTGCAGAATCTTACCGAAGTCAGTGGTATCACTAGAAGCGGTAGAGTGTTCGCACCAGCAGAGGTTGCGGCAGAGAAAGTGGTCCAAGCCGATGCTGTGGATAAGGGTAAAGGTAAAGCTGTCGAAGAGGTCCCTTCTGGGGCAGAGAAAGACTTGCTAGTTAAAGATGCTGAAGAGTTCATGCGACTAATCAAGAAGAGTGACTACAAAATTGTAGATCATCTTCATCAGACTCCGTCAAAGATCTCGATTCTTAACTTGTTGTTGTGTTCTGAAGCACACCGCAACGCGTTACTGAAGGTACTGAATGCTGCGTACGTGCCGCAGGAGATATCAGTAAATCAACTCGAGGAGGTAGTAGCCCATGTTAATGCTGGTAATGGGCTGGGATTTACAGATCTAGAGCTGACTCCTAAGGGAAGAGATCACAACAGCGCCCTGCACGTCTCGATAGAGTGCAGAGGCACGATTATGTCACATGTCCTGGTGGATACGGGTTCCTCGCTTAATGTGCTTCCGAAAAAGGCACTGATGAAGTTGGATACCCGTGGACTGCTGTGCACGCCCAGTGATTTGGTCGTGAAAGCCTTTGATGGGACCAAGCGCCACGTCTTCGGAGAGTTGACCCTGCCAATTCAAGTTGGTCAAGAGACGTTCAATACGGTTTTCTATATCATGGATATCATGCCCGCCTATAGTTGCCTCTTAGGTCGGCCATGGATCCATTCTGCTGGTGCCGTGACGTCCACGCTGCATCAGAAGCTTAAGTATGCTGTCGGGGGTAGCATAGTGACCGTCTATGGTGAAGAGGACATCATGGTGAGCCACCTATCGTCCTTTAAATACGTCGAAATGGATGGAGAGATCCATGAGACTCTTTGCCAAGCTTTTGAAACCGTCAAGGTGAAGGAGGTAGCTCCCGTCGTCGCAGAGAAGCGGGAGATGAATCTCTCCTCGTTCAAGGAAGCTAGGGCCGTTGTCGAAGCCGGCTCCACCCCAGGCTGGGGGCACGTCTTGGATATACCAATCAAACAGGATAAGTTTGGATTGGGATATTCTCCTGGAGCTGAGGCTTCATCTTCTTCTGGCAGCTCGTCTCGTGGGAAAGGGCCGATCCTATTCACCAAAGGGGAAGTAATTTTCGAGAGCATCAACGCTGCGTCGGAGGACAGCGGGGACAGTGATTGCGATCTTGACGCCTGGATTCAACCGAGTAAGCCGGGCGAGCACCTCCACAATTGGACCATCAAGGAGATTATCAAGCTGACAAGTGAAGAGTAATGATTTGCTTTTTACAATTTTTGTACAACCATATGTCCTGCCCGGGGCATAGTGGTTTTACTGTCAGGGCCTTGTTGGATTATGTGTATGCATTTTGTTAATAAATAAAAGGCGTTTTCTTCGTAATCAAATATTGTGTTCTCTGTTATTCCTGTTTTATGTTTATTTCGAAAAACAGCAAAATGGCAACGAGGTTCGTGCTAACCTGCATATTCTTGCTTTAAACTTAACCCTTGTTATTGCAGGATCCACATGACAGATGACATCGACTCTGGACCCTCTACGGCTCACTACGACTTTGATTGCCCGATCTATCAAGCCGAGGATGAGATTGATGAAGACGAGGACCTTCCGGAAGAGTTGGCCCGCTTGTTGAGACAAGAAGAAAAGGTTATTCTGCCTCACGAGGAAGATATTGAGATAGTAAATCTGGGTTCTGAGGAGCTCGCCAGAAATGTCAGAGTAGGGGCTGCGCTGCAGAATGATGTCAAGCATAGACTGGTCGAGATGCTTCGAGAGTATAGTGACGTCTTTGCTTGGTCATATGAGGATATGCCCGGACTCGACACTGATATCGTGGTTCACCGCTTGCCGTTGCGAGAAGATTGCCCTCCAGTCAAGCAGAAGCTCAGGAGGACGAGACCAGACATGGCTGTAAAAATCAAGGAAGAAGTCCAGAAGCAGTTGGACGCAGGATTTCTAGCCGTTACCACTTACCCTCCGTGGGTCGCCAACATAGTGCCTGTACCGAAGAAGGACGGTAAGGTACGCATGTGTGTCGATTATCGGGATTTGAATAGGGCGAGCCCTAAGGATGATTTCCCGTTGCCTCATATCGATGTGTTGGTCGACAACACAGCCCAGTTTTCCATGTTTTCGTTCATGGATGGCTTCTCCGGTTACAATCAGATTAAGATGGCACCGGAGGACATGGAGAAAACAACGTTCATCACCCCCTGGGGAACATTTTGCTACAAGGTAATGCCCTTCGGTCTGAAGAACGCAGGGGCCACTTACCAGCGAGCAATGGTAACTTTGTTTCATGATATGATTCATCATGAGATCGAGGTCTATGTTGATGACATGATCGCAAAGTCCCAAACGGAGGAAGAGCATCTGGTCAATTTGTTGAAGCTGTTTGAAAGGCTTAGGAAGTTCAGGCTGAGGCTGAATCCTAACAAGTGCACTTTCGGAGTGCGGTCCGGAAAGTTATTGGGGTTTATCGTTAGTGAACGAGGTATTGAAGTTGATCCTGCGAAGATAAAAGCTATCCAAGAAATGCCAGCGCCGAAAACGGAAAAAGAAGTTTGTGGTTTCCTGGGCCGAATAAACTACATTGCAAGGTTTATCTCTCAGCTCACGGCCACTTGTGAACCGATGTTCAAGCTTTTAAAGAAAAATCAGGCGATTACTTGGAATGAGGATTGCCAGAAGGCGTTCGACAAAATAAAGCAGTATCTTCAAGAACCTCCAATCTTGATACCCCAAGTGGCTGGACGGCCATTAATCATGTACCTGACGGTTCTGGAGAATAGTATGGGGTGTGTTCTCGGTCAACACGACGAGACGGGCAGAAAAGAGCATGCCATTTATTACTTGAGTAAAAAGTTCACTGAGTGTGAATCTCGATACTCGATGCTGGAGAAGACGTGTTGTGCATTAGCTTGGGCCGCCAAACGTCTACGACAGTATATGCTCAACCACACCACTATTCTAATTTCGAAGATGGATCCGATCAAGTACGTCTTCGAGAAACAGGCTCTTTCGGGCAGGATTGCCAGGTGGCAGATGGTGTTAACGGAATACGATATTCAGTACGTCTCCCAGAAAGCCATTAAGGGAAGCGTACTGTCTGATTATCTTGCCGAACAGCCAATCGAAGACTACCAGCCGATGAGGTTTGAATTCCCGGACGAGGACATTATGTTTCTCAAAGCGAAGGATTGCGATGAGCCATTGCCCGATGAGGGGCCAGATAGGAAGTCTCAGTGGAAGTTGATATTCGACGGAGCGGTTAATTCCTATGGAAGTGGTATCGGGGCTATCATCACGACTCCTCACGGATCACACATCCCTTTTACTGCGAGACTGACGTTTCCAGTTACCAACAATGAAGCCGAGTATGAAGCATGTATTATGGGTCTAGAAGAGGCAATTGATTTGAGAATCAAGAATCTAGACATATATGGTGACTCAGCGCTTGTGATCAATCAGATCAAAGGGGAGTGGGAAACTCGTCAAGCGAACTTAGTGCCGTACATGAATTATGCCAGGAGGCTGCTTCCGTTCTTCGATCGAGTGGAACTTCATCATGTACCCCGGGATGAAAATCAAATGGCTGATGCCTTAGCCATGTTGGCTTCGATGTATAAGGTCAATCTTTGGAATGAAGCTCCAAGCATTGTTCTTTCGCGTCTTGATAGACCAGCATTTGTGTTTGCAATCGAGGATGCCACCGACGGCAAGCCATGGTTCCACGACATCCAGACCTTCCTTATGACTAAGGAGTATCCTGCGGGTGCGTCAACCCAGGATAAGAAGACTCTGAGGAGGCTATCTGGAAACTTTTATCTCAATCCTGATGGAGTGCTGTATAAGAGAAACCACGATCTCGTGCTACTCAGATGTGTAGATGAGAAAGAAGCAAGTATGCTCATGGAAGAAGTCCATGAGGGCACATTTGGTACGCACGCCGGCGGGCATGCCATGACGAGAAAGATCCTGAGAGCAGGGTATTACTGGCTGACTATGGAGTCGGATTGCTTCAGATTCGCGAAGAAATGTCACAAATGCCAGATTTATGCTGATAAAGTTCATGTGTCGCCGTGCCCATTGAATGTCATGTCCTCCCCTTGGCCGTTCTCCATGTGGGGCATCGACATGATAGGAAAGATCGAGCCCACTGCATCCAATGGTCATCGTTTCATTCTGGTAGCTATCGACTACTTCACCAAATGGGTGGAGGCAGCCTCGTACGCTAATGTGACCAAGCAGGTGGTACCTAAATTCATAAAGAGGGACATCATCTGTCGCTATGGAATTCCCGAGCGGATCATTACTGATAATGGTTCGAATTTGAATAACAAGATGATGAAGGAGCTGTGCTAGAGCTTCAAGATTGAACACCACAACTCATCTCCTTACCGGCCGAAGATGAATGGCGCTGTTGAAGCGGCCAACAAGAACATCAAGAAGATTGTTCAGAAGATGGTTGTGACGTATAAAGATTGGCACGAGATGCTGCCGTTTGCCTTGCACGGTTATCGTACGACGGTACGTACGTCGACCGGGGCAACTCCTTTCTCCTTGGTATACGGTATGGAAGTTGTCCTGCCATTAGAAGTGGAGATTCCTTCTTTGCGAGTTTTGGTTGATGTGAAACTCGACGAGGCAGAATGGATTACGAATCGCTTGAACCAGCTCAGCCTGATGGACGAGAAGAGGTTAGCATCGATTGCATTTGGTCGCCTGTACCAAAGCCGAATGAAGAAAGCTTATGATAAGAAGGTGCGTCCTAGAAGCTTTCAGACGGGTGATCTCGTCTTGAAGAAAATTCTTCCGCCACACTCCGATCACCGGGGCAAATGGACTCCGAATTATGAAGGGCCGTATGTCGTCAGCAAGGTCTTCTCAGGAGGAGCTTTGTTGTTATCCACGATGGATGGTGAAGATTTTGCATCCCCGGTGAACGCGGACGCCGTTAAAAAATACTTTGCTTGAAAGAGACCCGCTGGACAAAAAAGAAAGAGTCCAGGCAAAAAAAGGGCATCCCGGCGAACCAAAAACAGAATAAAAGGTTCGGGCAAAAATTAGGGATATATTAAAAAAATGTACACCCGCGAAGTCGAAAACCTACACTGGGCGGCTTCGGCAAAAAAGGGTATCCCGGTGAACTGAAAACCCGTAGAGGGCGGTTCACGCAAAAGTTAGGGATTTGAATAAGCAAATGACTGCGTTCCGCGTGTGGACTTTCATTGTTTAGTGGTTTGGAAGACCTGAGGGCCGTTTATCTGAATCAATCTCTTCCAAAGCGGAAGCGTCGGAGAAGTATCGAAGTCGAGTGGGTCTTAGAGGGATCAACTCATGGTGTTCGTCTGCGCCTCGTTGCCGACATTTGTATATACTGATGTATATTTATGTTTTATTTTTGCGCGGCTTCCTCATTCCAGGAGCTTGCCTCTGTTGTAAAACATTTTTGCCCATTCAGGGGTTCGTCATCAATAAAATGCACATTATTCAGCAATTCTGCTTGTCTGTTTAGCATTTATCTGTTTTGTTTGCGAATGAAAACGCCGATGTTTTTAATAAAATGCGCATACATAAACTTGCGGGCCTAGGCCCATTGATTGTTGAAACAATTAATTAACTGAATATTGTCACGAGATAATAACCTGGATAGGCCCCTTTGAGGAGGGTATCTTGTCTGTTTGTTTGTGTTGTTGCAGGTGTAGCACTTTCCAGAAGATGTGTCGTGCGCATCCCCGAAGTTGGATGAGTCCTCCTTCCCCAGCAGAGTTCAGTAGTCTTTCCTCCGCAGAATCTGAACGCAGGATAGTGAGCATTGATATGTCTCCCCGGGCAGAGACGATTCTCTTCCCCAAGCAGACGCATCCTGAGGGAGCGTCGCCCCATCAGCTGAACCAAGCACCGAAGAAGGATGTCATCTTTCCCCAGCACCGGGTCACAAGTGCAGATTTCAGAGGAATCTTCGGGTGCCGAAGCTCGTGTTTTCCCCAGTAAAGTCACCGAAGCGGGTGCCTCCCCAGCACCGGGTCACAAGTGCAGATTTAAGAGGAATCTTCGGGTGCCGAAGCTCGTGTTTTCCCCAGTAAAGTCACCGAAGCGGGTGCCTCCCCCAAGCACTGGGTCACAAGTGCAGGTCTCGTAGGAAGCTGTTCGTATGCCGGAGGATGCAGTAACTGATGGTGCCAGACTGAAGTCTCCAGTAGAATTGAGATTCCTCACCAGAGTCATGCTCTCTCCAGCGAAGCAGAATGATTTCTCCTTCCCCAGCCGAGTGTGCAGATGCCCGAGAAAGCAGAGTCCTTGGAAGTTGGTCAGATCATGATTGGTTTTTCCCCAGTAGAGTGTGGAGCAGCTGAAGTTGTTCCCCCACAGAGTTATCCTCCCCAGAAGAGTAGCCGAGGCGGCCGCGCAGTTCATTCTCGCGATTGATATCAGCAGGTCCAAGTTCTCGTAGAGCTTCGTTCCCTCGCAGCAGATCAACTGAAGTTGCTTTCCATGCAGCAGTCAACCGAAAGATCAGTTCCCCAGACAGAGTCCGATTGATATTGGTGTGTCCACGTTCTCCTCAGCAGGATGATTCCTCTACCTGAGTAGTTCTTGTCTCCTTGACAAAAGGGTTTCCTCCCCTCAGCACTTATTTTGCGGACGGGATCGCATCATTGTGCATGACTGCATAGCATTTAACACCGCATAACATTTAGCACTGCATAACATTTAACATTGCATAGCATTTAGCATGAACGCATATCATTCCCACCGTGTGGGGCATAGCGCAGAAGCATATGCATCATAAGCATGATCTAGGTCATTATTTTTCTTGCCTTACAGGTGTTCGGCCGAAGGATCGGTTGCTCAGGATGATTCCTGATATTCTCTCCAACAAGGTCGCTTTCTTAAGATGATTCTTAAGACCCCGGTGTAATCCCCACGGTCGCTCGTTCAAGATGATTTTTGAGATCCCCGGCGAAGTCTCCAGTTCAAGTTGATTCTCGAATTCCTCAGCAGGGCCGTTTGCTTAAGATGATTCTTAGGACCTCAGTGCAGGTTCCCGAATGGTTTGCTCAGGATGATTCTTGAGCTCCCCAATAGCGTCCCCAGCAAGAGTGGCCCAGGGAGATTCCTGGGATACCCAACAGAATAAAGTCTCCAAAAAGGTTATCAGTTCAGGATAATTCTTGGAAGCGCCCTACGGAGTTGTTTGTTCAAGATGACTCCTGGAACCCCCAACAGAGTGGAGGGCTTTTCCCCAGCAGGTGGTTGGCACTTCCCCAGCAGCAGGCAGGTAGATTGATATCCCCAGCCGAGCATAGTCATGATTGGCAGATGGAATGTTTCCCCAAGCGGATCCTGAAGGATTGTCTAGCAAGCCGAAGTTTGTTTATCCCCGTGAGTTTGAGGACTTAATGACATGAGTGTCTTGTAGCCCGAAGGCTATGTTCCCTAGAAGGGTCGTTCCCCCAGAAAGCCGTTCAGGGCATTTATCGCTCTCCCCGTGCAGAGTATAGCAGAAGATAGTGTGTTGGTCGGCTTGATGTGTTGTGTTCTCCAGAGGAGCCCGTCGTCCTCAAGTGTAAGTCCAGACGAGATTGGCAGAAAATGCAGCTCCCTGGAAGGGTAGCTCTTCCTCAGCATAAGGGTTACTCTCCCCGAGTGGATGGTTCCTCTTCCCAGCATTTATTTTGCTGGGGCATTTCCTTGCATGATTGCATAACATTTATTCAAGAGCGTAGTATTCCGTTTCGCGTGGAGCATCACGCTCATTCTTCCAGCATTTGCAGGTGGTTACCGTACAGAAGTACTTGCTCCCTAGTAAAGTTGGTAGGAATCGTCTGAGTGAACTCTGTCGTTATTCCCCAAGCAGTTGTTGAAGTCGTTTGGGTGAACTCTCTCGTCTTTCTGCAGCAAAGTCTACAAGGTTGTTTGGGTGAACCCTTCTTCCTTTTCCCCAGTGAGTCGTCAGGATTGTTTGGGTGAACCCTCATTCCTCTCTCCTCAACAGAGTTGCTAACTTGATGATTATGTCCGGTGACCCAGCGTGTTTGCTTTTATTTAGCAACGACTTGACAAGATGTCAAGAGAACAGCAGCGTGTATGTCCGAATCCAAGCTCAGGTTTAGTACCTTTGGATGTGTTTGCTTCCAAGCTCAGGTTTAGTACCTTTGGATGTGTTTGATTCCAAGCTCAGGTTTCGTACCTTTGGATGTGTTTGCTTCCAAGCTCAGGTTTAGTACCTTTGGATGTGTTTGCTTCCAAGCTCAGGTTTAGTACCTTTGGATGTGTTTGCTTCCAAGCTCAGGTTTCGTACCTTTGGATGTGTTTGATTCCAAGCTCAGGTTTCGTACCTTTGGATGTGTTTGCTTCCAAGCTCAGGTTTAGTACCTTTGGATGTGTTTGAATCCAAGCTCAGGTTTAGTACCTTTGGATGCGTTTGAATCCAAGCTCAGGTTTAGTACCTTTGGATGTGTTTGCTTCCAAGCTCAGGTTTAGTACCTTTGGATGTGTTTGCTTCCAAGCTCAGGTTTCGTACCTTTGGATGTGTTTGCTTCCAAGCTCAGGTTTAGTACCTTTGGATGTGTTTGTTTCCAAGCTCAGGTTTCGTACCTTTGGATGTGTTTGATTCCAAGCTCAGGTTTCGTACCTTTGGATATGTTTGAATCCAAGCTCAGGTTTCGTACCTTTGGATGTGTTTGAATCCAAGCTCAGGTTTAGTACCTTTGGATGCGTTTGAATCCAAGCCCAGGTTTAGTACCTTTGGATGTGTTTTCTTCCAAGCTCAGGTTTAGTACCTTTGGATGTGTTTGATTCCAAGCTCAGGTTTAGTACCTTTGGATGTGTTTGTTTCCAAGCTCAGGTTTCGTACCTTTGGATATGTTTGCTTCCAAGCTCAGGTTTCGTACCTTTGGATATGTTTGCCTCCAATATTAGGATATGTACCGTTGGAAGTGTTTGTCTCCATCCCAAGCTCAGGTTTTGTACCTTTGAGATGTATACTTCGGATTCCCGGACCGGGTTTGTGTTCGACGGCGAGGTTGAATGTTTGTTTGACGGCGAGGTCAGACTCTTTGAATCCCCATCAGAGATGATGTTTGTATAACGGCGATGTCGAGTGTCTCTCAGAGCGATGTTTGTTTCAGACGGCGATGTCAGATTCAGTTTTCCAGCGACGATGCATGGTATTCTGTCAGATGTGTTTCTCCAGCGGCGATGTTGGGTGTTGTGGTTGTCTGAAGGCAATGTCAGAAGAATTTAATGTGGATAAATGACGGTGACGTCAGATCGATATTTCTCCAGCTAGTTGCCGTGCGGCTAGTGTTGCAGTATTCAAAGATTTGTTCCCCGCAGAGTACCGTGTGCTCGCGCAGTTGGCAAATTTTCGGGTTTACCGATATTCAATCGTCTCGCACCTTGATTGGTTGAGAGCCGTTCGCTTCTCACCCAGTCAGGTTCAAGCCGTTTGAATAGGGGCAGCTGTTGCACCCCAAAATTTGACCAACAATTATTTATCCATCTAGTGTTTGAAAGTTGATACCTTCATCAGACAGTTCAAGTGATCTTCAGAGGAATTGGTTGGAACCAGGGTTGTGTGCTTCATAGCTTGAGAGTTGTGGGTGCCCCTCAGATGATTCTGAGACTTTGAGAATGAACTTGATGTTTTGAGAAAGCCTATGAGATGTCTTGATAGCCATCATGAAGCCCAGAGAGGTCATTATGCAAGGCTGCAGGAGGTCCAGCCATGAATGTTAGAATTAGGGTTTTGACTGGGTCAACCCTAGATCAGCTGAAGATTTGGAGAAGGTTGAGACCCAATCCAAGGGCCATGAGATCATGGAATGATGCATAGAGATGTTATAAAGATGATTCCTAGACCAACTCATCATGATTGAGGAGTTGGAGAAGTTTCAAGTCAGGGTTTCCAAGGATTGTCAGTGAAAAACCCTAATTTGATCCCTATTTTCCAGGCAGTTTTAGCTCTAGATGTGATTGATATCTCATCTTCCCCACAACATGAATGTTGTAGAGCTTGTTCTTAGCTTTAATTTTAGTGGTGGAAGTACTTGATAGGAGTTACAGAGCTCAAGTTATGGTTTTGACAAATTACAGGTCAGCTGAGGTGTGTGAATCTGGGTCCTTGAAAGTCACCCAACTTGCAGACAATGTTTGCCCTAGTAGGATGATTCCTATGATCTCTTGGTCAACATGAATGTTGGAGGGCATCTTCTTAGCTTTAATTTGAGTGGTAGAAGTCCTTGATAGGACTTGTGGAACTCTACTTATGGCTTGTGCAAGACAGGGGTATTTTGGTAATTTGGAATTACAGGTCATTTTTAGCCAATGCCTAAAACTCCTACTTCCAAGCTTCAAATGGAAAAATGTCCAACATGAAAGTTGTTCAAAATGGGATTTTAAGTCTAGAAAGAAGGTCTTTAGAGTTTGGAAATGCATGGAGCATGGATATTTTAAAATGGTCAAAATGAACTAAAAATGGCTTATAAGTTGAAAAAGTTGGAATTGGAAATTGGTTTGGAAGATCTAGGAATCCAAAATAGGTCATCCAATATATCATTTTGATTGGAAACATCATTTTAAAAACAATGGTTTAGCCACATTTTTGAGTTTAGGCTTAAAAATTGGAGTTGCTTTGTAAATTTGTTACTTGCACTTTAAGGCATCAAAAGGAAAGATGGAAAAATGCTACATAAAGGTTTGTAAGACCTTATTTTCAGGTCATAATACCATATGGGGAGAATTTAAGTAAGAGTGCATGGTTTATCATGAGATGGCATGAGATTCACTCAAGATGACAAATCCAAATTATCATTGCATGAGAAGTTCTAGAAACTTCATGGAAGGTTCTCCAAGGTTCTAGACATTTCTATTCTCATCTATATAAGCCCTAGGGTGGCTCCATGCATTGGTTAGAGATTTTCAAGCTTGCATACTACACTTTGATTCCTTCACTCCAAAATTGCATTTTCATTCCAAACTCCATTAAAACTCCATCAATCACTACAATTCTGATCATCATCATCATCCATAATCAACATTGAGTATTTGGCAAGAAAGATTGAAGAGAATTCGTGGCTGGCTCATGTATTCCAAGTGATCACTCCAACTTGCATAAAGGATTGGCCAGGTTGATTCAAGAAGTGTGATCAAGAACCACTGCAAACAGAAGCACATAGGTCCATTGAAGATCACTTGTAGCAAGTACCAAGGCTTGGATTGGAGAAGAAACACCATAGCCATCACCACTTGCAAGGTATGCGTTTTCTCTTGAATCTCATTATTTATGCATAGTTAAGGTTTGTTGTTAGGGTAAACATGATAGAGACCAATTAGGGATGAATCTTGATGAGTATGAAAGCATTCCATGGAAGTTTGTTGTATGGCCGTTTCTGTTTAGGGAGCAAGAACTCATGCCTTAGTGTACTATAATCTTAGTTTTGTAGCTTAGAATAATCACCATGGAGTGTAGACCATTCTAGGTTAGTATCAGCCAAAACCATGATCATGCATAACAGAAGAAAGTAATGGTGTCCAAGACTTCCATCGTGCGTATCTCTTTGTGGAGTGAGTCTTAATGAAATCCACGACCATGGTTGTGTAGAGGGCAGTGAGAGGATCAAGTTTGATGTTTGGATTGTGAGTTTTCATGGAGAGATGAGGGAGCTATGGATGCTGGAAGATTCACGTGTGAGATGTTTTCATGAAACCCTAGCTGAGCCAAGGTAGAAGATGTAATCCCCACCTTTGATTCGTTTGGAAATCTTGACTAATTCAACCCATCCAACGGTCCAAATTGAATAACGAATGGGAGGGAAAAATTCAGCCAAAACGCCGCGTTTTGTTAAGTGAGGGCGCCTGGGCTTATCTGCCTTTTATTCGCACCCCACCTAATTCTGGCCCATTAAAAAACCAACCAGCGAGCATTGCTTATCACACCCCCCTCCCCTTTAATTGTTTCTTTTATTTTTTATTCTTTTAATATTTTCTTGTTCTTAAAAAATTCATAAAAAATAGAGAACTTAATATTTTTTAATTCTTGTTTTTTTCATGGGTTCATAAATTTGTCTAGAAAAATATAGATAAATAAAATGTCCATTTTATTTTCTTTTCATATTTTTAATAGATTTTTCTTTTAAATAGCTTTTATAATGTTTTGTTTGATGTCATGATTTTGTAGAATTTGTTTTAGGACCTTCCTTTAATCTTTTTAACTCATTCTTTTTTGTGTAATTAGACATTGAATCATAGTTCCCCATGGGATTTATTTCTAGATTTTTAGATTAAAATTTGATTAGTTTAATTAGGGTAGCATTAGGGTATCCTAATTAGGGTTTAGGTTGTGCATAGGTGAGGAAATTCATTTTCTTTAGATAGTTTTGTCTTGATTTTTGGGTAGGGGCCTATGTGAATGTTAAGGGTAGATGTTATAGACCCTTGTGAATAATTGATAGATTTTTCCCCATTGGTTTAGTATTTTTAGGTATTTTCTAAAGTTAGCTATTGATTTTGTCTGTCTTGTGGTTATCTGTTCACCTTTGGGGTTTGTTTTTGGGGAATTTGTTGTGGGGTTTGTGTTGTCTTGAAGATCTTGTTGGAAAGCATGATGAAGTGAAGATTGTAGATCAAGACTCAGAGACCCAGAGCTTGGCTTGTTCCCTGTCTGTGAGGTTTGAGATCCTGAAGTTTGAAGGGAGTTCATGGTACTTTCCTGAGGAAGGCATTATGAATGACTTCCATTCTTTCTTCTCACCTCTTTCTTAAGTATCCAATGATGTTGGAGCCAACTTGTGAGTTTAATTTCTCCTGAGGAGGAATGTAAACTGATCACATGTTGTTGAGCCACATGGGATACAATTCCTAAGTGGAAGCCTCCTAGCACCTTCCTGAGGAAGGTCCTATGGGTCTATTCACTTAGTTCCATTAGTTTATCTAGGATTTCTCAAGTATCCAATGATGTAGGAGCCAACTTGTGAGTTTAATTTCTCCTGAGGAGGAATGTAAACTGATCACAGTTGTTGAGCCACATAGGATACAACTCCTAAGTGGAAGCCTCCTAGTACTTTCCTGAGGAAGGTCCTATGAGTCTATTCACTTAGTTCCACTAGCTCAGATAGGATTTCCTAAATATCCAGTGATGTTGGAGCCTGCTTGTGAGTTTAATTTCTCCTGAGGAGGAATGTAAACTGATCACATTGGTTGAGCCACATAGGATATGATTCCTGAGTATTCACCTCCTAGTGCTTTCCTGAGGAAGACACTATGAGTCTGCTTACTTAGCTCCCTTTCTTTGGTAAGCTTGGTTAAAAGCTTGAAGACTGGGATTGATTTCTTTTGGTTAGGTTTTGCTTTAGGGCTTTGCTTAGATTTGATTTAGATTCTGTGTTAGGGTTAAGATTAGAGAGTAGATGATTCTTTCTCAAGTGTGTTTTGTTTGCCTGATGGCACTTCATTTCTTTTATCTGATATTGCTTGATAGCATGTTGTTTATCTTCAGTATGATTACTGTTATTTCATGACTGGCTTGAGGTTGAGATGAGCTTGTGGAGGCTGAAGCCCCACACACATTTCCTCCCTCACTTGCATTGCATGCATTTTACTGTTAAAGCTGATGCTTTTGTCTGTTTTGGTGTATCATTGACATGATCCCTTAGGACTCTCATTTCCTCTGATGAGGATTTGATGATAGACTTTTAGATCGAAACCTATGCATGACAACATCTAGGAGCTCCATGTTTAAACTTCAACCATAGGATGAATCCATGGCATGATAACAGTAGGGCTTGATAGTCTCCCTCCTAGTTGGGCCTGTTCTCTTCTCATCTCGAAGCGGTTTAAAATACAGTAATCATGAATGATTTCTTTCGTACGTTACGAGCCTTAAGCCATCTGAGGATGGATGTTTAGTATGGTACCCTTTGGGTGACATGCGACGCATTCACTCTTAGGTCATAGTCTCTAGTGCGGTTGAAATTGCAAACGTAATAAAAAACACTTCTTTCAGGAGATAACCCGTAGTTAGCCGAACTACGTTTGCTCTGATCTTTCATACCATATGAAAGTACGTAGGCATAGGATGCGATATCCTAGCGAGCAACCTTTCCCCCGTAGTTAGCCGAACTACATTGACTCTGATTTCTCGTTCCAGACGGGAATACGTAGGCATAAAGTGCGACGCTTTGCCGAGTCATTTTTCTTTTCTTTTTCAGCCAGCCTTGATAGGTAGATAGATTATAACCAACCCGTCCAAGTAAACAAACAAGCGAGGATCCCGTCGAGTATGACGGACGTGAGGGGTGCTAATACCTTCCCCTTGCGTAACCGACTCCCGAACCCAGACAATGGTTGCGATGACCTTGTCTTACCCTTATTCGTCAGGTTTTTCCGATCGTTTCCTTTCCCGCTCTGAGGGATAAATAACGAAAGGTGGCGACTCTTCTGTTTTGCCGGCACCTTATTTTCGCGCAAGCGACACCCCCAAATAAATTAAATAAATCAATTAGGCACTTAGAAAATTCATTTCATCAGAGTTTAATTAAAACATGGTATAAAAGAGGCGCATCACATTATCATGAAATTAAACACATACGATACCTGCTCAAAATAGATATGCAACAATGGGTAACCCACATCTCAATATTTAGAATAAAAGCGGAAACATCCAAATATTGAATCAATCACATTAATAAACGTATATACAACCATCAATTAATTCATGCTTTACAACATATCCACAGCAGATACATACACATATGTATCACAAAAGAATCAAAACAAATGTAACTCCAAAAGAGTCAAAGGCTTCCTAACTACCCAGATGTTACATATCAGAGCCATTGACCAAAAGGAATGAAGACATCGCTTCACAAAAAGAACCTCCAACTTCCTACTCTGCAATGCCTCATAGAGCATTATAAAACAGCAGAAGGGTGAGAAACAACATCAATCAAATAAATTAAAAGACTCAACAATTAATGGGAATTCAGAATCGGGGCGTTACAACTCTCCCCCACTTTAGAAATTTTCGTCCTCGAAAATATTACCTTATTCAAACAACTCCGGATGCGACTCTCGCATCTTGCTCTCCAATTCCCAAGTCATGTTGCCTTCTGCGGCACCTCCCCAGGACACTTTCACAAGCGCAATATCCTTGCCTCTTAGTTTCTTAATTTCACGGTCCAAAATACTAACCGGTAAAACTTCAACTGTAAGGTTATCTCTTACTTCAACTTCATCCATCGGGATCACATGTGACGGATCCGGAACATACTTCCGAAGTTGCGAGACATGGAATACATCATGCAAATTCGAAAGATTCGTAGGCAACGCCACACGATAAGCCACAACACCAACTCGTGCGACAATCTGATACGGACCAATAAAACGAGAAGTCAACTTTCTCGACTTCAAAGCACGACCCACACCCGTAACCGGTGTAACTCTCAAAAACACATGGTCGCCCTCTTGAAACTCGAGATCCTTTCTCCTTCTATCATGATAACTTTTCTGTCTATTCTGAGAAGCTCTCATCTTTTCCCGAATAAATTTCACCTTTTCCGTCGTTTGCTGTACCATTTCCGGACCAACTACCGACTTTTCACCTGTCTCATGCCAACACAGAGGTGTTCGACATCTCCGACCATATAAAGCCTCAAATGGCGCCATACCAATACTCGAATGGAAACTGTTATTATAGGTGAACTCAATCAACGCTAAATAACCGTCCCACGCACCACCTTGTTCAAGTACACAAGCGCGCAACAAGTCTTCTGACGATTGAATCGTCCTCTCGGTTTGACCATCTGTTTGCGGATGATATGCCGAACTCAATCTCAACTTAGAACCCAAGGCACCTTGCAAACTCTCCCAAAATCTTGAAGTAAATCTAGGATCTCTATCCGACACAATACTCTTAGGAACTCCATGAAGCTTCACAATAGTGCCAACATAAATCTCGGCCAACCTTTCCAAAGAATAAGTAATATCAATCGGAATAAAGTGAGCCAATTTAGTAAGCCTATCAACAATCACCCAAATAGCATTATGTCCTCTTTGCGTATTCGGCAATCCCGTAACAAAATCCATCGATATACTATCCCATTTCCATTCCGGAATATCCAACGGTTGCATCAATCCACTAGGCTTCTGATGCTCCACCTTAGACTTCTGGCAAGTCAAACACGAGTACATAAAACGAGCAACATCGCTTTTCAATCCAGACCACCAAAAGATCTTCTTCAAATCCTGATACATCTTATTCGCTCCCGGATGAATACTTAAGTTACTCCGATGTCCCTCTTCCAATATCATCTTTTTCAAATCCGCATCATCGGGAATACAAATACGACCTCGAAACCTCAAAACTCCTAATTCATCAACTTTGAAATCTTCATTTCCATTCGTCATCAAATCCACAAATTTCAAATCCAACTTTTGCTTTTCACACACCGTAGCAAGGAAATCATTCGTGACATGCAACATACCAAGCTTCACACTACTCGGTGTTAACTCACAAACCAAACTCAAATCTCTAAAGTTCTCCAAGAGTTCCCACTCTCTAACCATCAAAGTAGACGCGTGCAACGACTTCCGACTTAAGGCATCGGCTACCACATTCGCCTTACCCGGATGATAATTTAAACCAAAATCATAGTCCTTCAAAAGTTCTAGCCATCTCCTTTGCCTCATATTCAATTCTTTTTGATCAAACAAATACTTCAAACTCTTGTGATCGCTAAAAACTTCAAATCTTGCACCATAAAGATAGTGCCTCCAAATTTTCAAAACGAACACTACGGCCGCTAACTCCAAATCATGAGTAGGATAATTCTTTTCATGCACTCTCAACTGCCTAGAAGCATACGCCACGACCTTCCCATCTTGCATCAATACACCACCCAATCCTGACAAAGAAGCATCGCAATAAACCACAAAAGGTTCCGTAGGATTCGGCAAAATCAAAACTGGCGTTGTCGTTAACCTTCTCTTTAATTCCATGAAACTCTCTTCACAATTAACATCCCAAATAAAAGCCTTTCCTTTACAAGTCAACTGCGTTAACGGAAGTGCTAACTTTGAAAATCCTTCGATAAACCTCTGGTAGTAACCGGCCAAGCCCAAAAAGCTTCGAATTTTCGTAACCGATCTTGGAGTCTCCCATTGCACTACCGCATCGATCTTGGATGGATCCACACTAATACCATTTTCGGAAATAATATGTCCAAGAAAACTCACATTCGACAACCAAAACTCACACTTAGACAACTTTGCGTACAACTTCTTCTCTTTCAAAATCCGCAACACAATCCTTAAATGTTCTTCGTGTTCCTCTCGAGACTTAGAATAAATCAAAATGTCATCGATAAACACTACCACAAAACGATCCAACTGCTCGTGGAAGATACGGTTCATATATTCCATGAAAACACCCGGCGCATTAGAAACTCCGAATGGCATCACCGTATACTCATAGTGACCATATCGTGTTCTAAAAGCCGTCTTCGAAATATCTTCTTCCTTAACCCGAATCTGGTGATAACCAGATCTCAAATCAATCTTACTAAAAACACGAGCTCCAACCAATTGATCCATCAAATCATCAATTCTTGGAAGCGGATACTTGTTCTTAATTGTCACCTTATTCAACTGCCGATAATCAATACACAATCGCATACTACCATCCTTCTTCTTTACCAACAATACCGGCGCACCCCAAGGAGAAACACTTGGTCTTACAAATCTCTTATCCAACAAATCATTCAACTGCTTCTTCAATTCCACCAACTCCGATGCCGACATCCGATACGGGGCCATCGAAATCAGTCTAGTACCCGGAACTAGATCAATAGAAAATTCAACCTCTCTCTTTGGCGGCACATCCGCAACATCTTCCGGAAACACTTCAGGAAATTCACAAATCACAGGAAACACGTCGAGCTCAACTTTGCTCTCCACCGACAACGATGCAAACAAACCAAACAACTGAGCTTCGTCCGCTAAAAGTTTGTTCAACTCTTTAGTGGAAAGAAAACTCTCGTTTTCGCCATCTTCCAAAGAAGGAAACCTTACTAACTTGTGATAGCAATCCAAATGAACTCTATTAAATTGCAACCAGTTCATACCCAAGATTACGTCCAAACCTTCCAACGGCAAACACACTAAATCCATAACGAAGTCCTTACCATACATGGTCAAAGGACAACTTGCACACACCAAAGAAGTAGTTACCGACCCCGAAGCGGGAGTCCCAATAACCATACCACTACTCAAAGAAACCATACACAAATCCAACCGCTTAGCACACACAAGAGAAATGAACGAGTGAGTCGCTCCAGTATCAATAATAGCAACTAAAGGCATATCATTAATAAAGCATGTACCTTTAATCAAACGATCCGCCGCATTAGTAGCGTCTGAACCTGCTAATGCGAATACTTTTCCTCCCGCCGGAGCTTGCTTCGGTTTGGTACAATTCGAGCTAATGTGACCCACCTCGCCACAATTAAAACACTTCACAACATTCTTTCTGCACTCTGCTGCATCATGTCCAAGGAGCCCACAGTTGGAACACTTCGCCTTGAACTTTCCGCAATCATAAGACTTGTGGCCCATCACGCCACACTTAAAACATTTGATCGCACCGGAACCTCTTTCGGGTCTCCTATCAAAGTTTCCCCTATGTTTTCCCTTCTCAGCAGGCGTCACATAAGGTCCGCTTCGTACTTGCTGCTTTCCTCTCCTCTCGCTCAAACCCTTATAATGAGTAGAACGAGCTCTACTGTCTTCTTCATAAATTCTACAACACTCGGTCAAATCCGAAAATCTTCGTATCCTTTGATAACCCACCGCTTGCTTTATCTCAGGACGCAAGCCATTCTCATACTTGATACATTTGGAAAATTCCGCCGTAACCGCATCATAGTGAGGGTGAAACTTCACTAACTCAGTAAACCTGGCGGTGTAGTCCACCACCGACATATTACCTTGTTTCAACTCCAGAAATTCCATTTCTCTCTTCCCTTTAACACTTTCAGGATAATACTTCCTTAGAAACTCAGTACGAAATAAATCCCACGTAATCTCCTCATCGTCGACCTCAAGAACTTGCCTCACGCTGACCCACCAGTCATCATCCTCTTCTCTCAGCATGTGAGTCCCTAGTCTCACCTTGTTCCCTTCAGCACAATCCATCACCCTAAAGATCCTCTCAATTTCCTTTAACCATATCTGAGCACCATCCGGATCAAATCTCCCTTTGAACACCGGTGGTTGGTTCTTCCTGAACTCATCATTCGCATTCACGTTAGGTGCACCCTGCACAGCTCTGGCCATAGCCTCTAACGCCGCTGCCATAGCATTGTCATTACGACCTGCCATATTCTGAGGATTCCCAAAAATAACAACAAGGTTAAACAACCGTTCAACCAACACAACAACAAGACAGACACGACTGACTCAACACTGGCTCTGATACCACTTAATGTAACACCCCCTTTCTATACCCCCAAATAAATTAAATAAATCAACTAGGCACTTAGAAAATTCATTTCATCAGAGTTTAATTAAAACATGGTATAAAAGAGGCGCATCACATTATCATGAAATTAAACACATACGATACCTGCTCAAAATAGATATGCAACAATGGGTAACCCACATCTCAATATTTAGAATAAAAGCGGAAACATCCAAATATTGAATCAATCACATTCATAAACGTATATACAACCATCAGTTAATTCATGCTTTACAACATATCCACAGCAGATACATACACATATGTATCACAAAAGAATCAAAACAAATGTAACTCCAAAAGAGTCAAAGGCTTCCTAACTACCCAGATGTTACATATCAGAGCCATTGACCAAAAGGAATGAAGACATCGCTTCACAAAAAGAACCTCCAGCTTCCTACTCTGCAATGCCTCATAGAGCATTATAAAACAGCAGAAGGGTGAGAAACAACATCAATCAAATAAATTAAAAGACTCAACAATTAATGGGAATTCAGAATCGGGGCGTTACAGCACCCGGTCACAGCATAGAGAATTGTCATGCATTCAAGCACAAAGTGCAGGATTTGATAGATAGTACAGCTATAAACTTTGGTAATGAGGCACCCAATGTTGAGAAAAATTCGATGCCGCCTCACGGATCTGCAAAGGTGGGTGCTATCTTGGAAGATGTCAGTCTGAATTTAATCATGAATGTAGAGAAACTGAAGACGCCTCTGGGTTGTGTAAAGAGAAGGTTGCTAAAAGGGGGAGTTTTCCTTGGTTGTGATGCAGATTGTGTTGACTGTTTAGCCCGGCCTGAGGGATGTGATAGCTTAAGAAGAGGTATTCAAGGTCTGATTGAGGAAGGAACGTTGCAATTCGATCGTACTGCTGAAGAGAAGCCCGTTGAGGCAATAGCTGAGAGGCAGGGCGAAGTTGCAACGGTTACGATCCCGTTTAAGACTGTCACGATATCGGCGCCTCCCAAGCGGCCGACCATCACCATCACCAAAGTTGGACCCATTCCATACGAAAGCACTAAATCCATCCCTTGGAACTATGGGGCAGAAGTCTACTGCAATGGAGAAAAGATTAACCTGGAAAGCCCGCCGGTAGGGTTAGTTGATAACCTTGTGGGAGCGGGGGGCATAACCCGCAGCGGTAGAATTTTCGCGTCACCAGAAGTAGAGGCTGAGAGAATTGCCAAAGGGAAGGGTAAAGTCAATGAAGGAGGACCTTCTCAAGAGAAGGAAAAATAGGCTTTGACTAAAGATGTGGAAGAATTTATAAGACTATTCCGGAAGAGTGACTATAAAATTGTTGATCATCTGCAGCAGACGCCTCCCAAGATCTCGATTTTGTCATTGTTGCTTTGTTCCGAAGCTCATCGGAATGCTTTGTCTAAAGCTCTTGACACTGCGTATGTACCCCAGGAGATATCCGTCAATCAGCTCGAAGGAGTGATTGCGCACGTGAACGCAGGGCATGGCCTAGGATTTACAGATTTTGATTTAAAGCCCAGGGGCCGCAACCACAACAGTGCGTTGCATATCTCAATGGAGTGTAGGGGCATTGTCATGTCTCATGTCCTTGATGACACTGGTTCGTCCTTGAATGTTTTCCCCAAGAAGGCACTGTTGAAGCTAGATACCCGAGGTATAATATGCACACCAAGTGACTTGGTGGTGAGAGCTTTTGATGGGACTAGAAGGTCCGTGTTTGGGGAATTGACTCTACCAATCCAGATCGGTCCAGAGGTGTTTGATACTGTGTTTTACATCATGGACATTCAGCCAGCGTATAGTTGTTTGCTTGGACGACCTTGGATTCACTCCGTAGGGGTTGTGACGTCTACGTTGCACCAAAAGCTCAAATACATGGTCGGTGGTAGCATTGTCACCGTATGTAGGGAAGAAGATATCCTGGTAAGTCACCTGTCGTCGTTCAAATATGTCGAAGTGGATGGCGAGATCCATGAGACATTGTGCCAAGCTTTTGAAGGGGTGCAGATCAGAGACAAGTCTCCTGTCATAAGTGAAGGGCCAGAGGTGGCTATGTATTTGTACAGAGAAGCTCAAGCGGTAGTTCAGGCCGGGGAAACTAAAGCAGGACAAGTTTGGCTTGGGATATCGCCCGTCGCCGTCATCTTCCTCACAGAGCGTGCCAAGGGTCAAGGGGTCGATTGTGTTTACTCCAGGAGGAGTCAGTTTTGAAAGAATTAATGTCGTGTCTGACACTGAAGATGGAGATAGCGATTGTGACATGGATTCATGGATGAAGCCCAGCGTGCCAGGATAAAGCCTATGCAACTGGTCTATTCAGGACTTTATTCAAGTGACGACGAAACAGTAATACCTTGTTTTTCGATTATTGTACAATCCTATGGCCTACCCGGGGCATAGTGGTTTTATTTCAGGGCCTACTTATTTATGTGTATGCTTTGCTTTAATCATCAAATAAAGGTGTTTTTCTCATGCAAATTTTGTGATCCCTGTTTTTCTGTTTTTATTTTTACAATAAAATGGCAACGTGGTTGTGTGGTTCGGTTGCATGTCATTTGAAGCATTTAACCCTTTCCCTTGCAGGATCCATATTAAAGATGACACTGATCAAGAACTCTCTATGACTCACTTCGACTTTGAGCATCCGGTACTTCAAGCCGAGGAAGAGATTGTTGAGGACGACGACTTACCAGAAGAGCTGACTCGACTTTTAAAACAAGAAGAGAAAATCATTCTGCCTCATCAGGAGGAAATTGAGGTCGTTAATTTGGGTTTCGAAGAGGTTGTCAAGAATGTCCGGATAGGGGCTGCGCTGCAGAGCGATATCAAGCAAAGACTGGTCGAGATGCTTCGAGAGTATAGTGACATCTTTGCTTGGTCTTATGAAGATATGCCTGGGTTAGACATTGATATTGTGGTCCATCGCTTGCCATTGCGTGAAGAATGTCCGCCGGTCAAGCAGAAGCTCAGAAGAACGAGACCAGATATGGCCGTAAAAATTAAAGAGGAAGTACAGAAATAGTGGGACGCTGGTTTCCTAGCTGTTATAACTTACCCTCCTTGGGTCGCCAATATAGTGCCTGTACCGAAGAAAGACGGTAAGGTACGGATGTGCGTTGACTATTGGGATTTGAACAAGGCGAGCCCTAAGGACGACTTCTCGCTTCCTCATATTGACGTATTGGTCGACAATATTGCTCAATTCTTTGTGTTTTCCTTCATGGACGGCTTTTCGGGCTATAATCAAATTAAGATGGTGCCTGAGGATATGGAGAAAACAACTTTCATTACCCCATGGGGAACGTTCTGCTACAAAGTGATGCCCTTTGGTTTGAAGAGCACTGGGGCAACATATCAGCATGCTATGACGACGCTCTTTCATGACATGATGCATAAAGAGATTGAGGTCTATGTTGACGATATGATTGCCAAATCCCAGACGGAGGAAGAGCATCTGGTGAATCTTCTGAAATTGTTTGAGAGGCTTAGGAAATTCCGGCTGAGGCTGAATCCTAATAAGTGCACCTTCGGGGTGAGATCTGGAAAGCTATTAGGTTTATTGTTAGTGAAAAAGGAATTGAGGTTGATCCTGCAAAAATAAAAGCTATACAAGAAATGCCAGCGCCAAAAACATAGAAGGAGGTTCGTGGCTTTTTGGGGAGGTTGAACTACATTGCCCGGTTCATATCTCATCTCACAGCCACGTGTGAGCCAATGTTCAAATTGTTGAAAAAAGATCAGGCGATTGTCTGGGATGAAAATTGTCAAAAGGCGTTTGAAAGAATAAAAGAATACTTGCAGGAGCCTCCGATATTTATGCCTCTAGTAGCCGGAAGACCATTAATCATGTACCTGACGGTTCTTGAGAACAGCATGGGTTGTGTTCTCGGTCAACATGACGAGACTGGACGAAAAGAGCATGCGATCTATTACTTGAGTAAAAAGTTCGCAGATTGTGAGTCCCGTTACTCAATGCTCAAAAAGACGTGTTGTGCACTTGCTTGGGCTGCCAAATGTTTGAGACAATACATGCTAAATCATACAACCATGCTGATTTCGAAGATGGATCCGATCAAATATGTCTTCGAAAAGCAGGCGCTTTCAGGAAGGATTGCCCGATGACAGATGGTACTGACAGAGTATGACATTCAGTATGTTTCGCAAAAGGCTATCAAAGGTAGCGTGCTGTCAGAGTACCTTGCCGAGCAGCCAATCGATGATTACCAGCCAATGAAGTTTGATTTTCCTGACGAGGATATCATGTACCTAAAGATGAAAGACTGCGAGGAGCCGTTGCATGGTGAGGGTCCCGAACGGAGTTCCCAATGGCAATTAATATTTGACAGTGCTGCTAATTCATACAGAAGTGAAATTGGGGCAATCATTACTACTCCCCATGGGACGCACATCCCGTTCACGGCCAGATTGACGTTTCCAGTTACCAACAATGAGGCTGAATACGAAGCGTGAATCATGGGTCTCGAGGAGGCTATTGATTTGAGAATTAAAAATCTTGATGTGTATGGAGACTTCGCGCTAGTCGTGAACCAGATCAAGGGAGAATGGGAGACTCGTCAGCCTAATCTAGTACCGTACATGAATTATGCAAGGAGGTTGTTGCCTTTCTTTGACAGAGTAGAATTCCACCATGTGCCACGGGCAGAAAATCAGATGGCAGACGCCCTTGCGACATTATCTTCGATGTACAAAGTTAACTTCTGGAATGAGGCTCCTAGAATAGTTATCTCTCGCCTTGATAGGCCCTCTTTCATATTCTCCATTGAGGAAGCTTCCGATGGCAATCCGTGTGTTGCACCCCAAAATTTGACCAACATTTATTTACCTAGCTTGTGTTCACTAGCATTATCATCTGCATCTCATTGATATGTGTGCAGTAGATCAAGAGGTATGATTACCCAACAAGAGTTATGCAAGACTTGGAAGCTAGCCAAGAAGGTTGTTCAAGTGTTCAAAGGTTGATACCTTTGTCAGAGAACTCAAGAGATCCTCAGAAAGATTGGTTGAAACCAAGGGTGTATGCCTCATAACTTGAGAGTTGTGGGAGCCCCTCAGATGATTCTGAGGCTATGAGGATGGACTTGAAGCTTTGATAGAGCTTATGATATGTCTTGAAAGCCATCATGAAGCCTAGAGAGGTCATTATGCAGGGTTCAGAAGACTCAGCCATGAATGGTGGAATTAGGGTTTGACTGGGTCAACCCTAGGTCAACTGATGATTTGGAGAGGGTTGAGACCTAATACAAGATCCATGTGATCATGAATTGATGCATTGATATGCTATAAGGATGATTCCTAGACCAACTCATCATGATTGAAGAGTTTGAGAAGTTTTAAGCTAGGGTTTCTAAGGCTTGATAGTGTAAAATCCCCTAGTTTGATCCCTATCTTCAAGGCAGTTTAGCTCAAGATGTGATTGTCATATCATCTTTCCCCTAACATGAATGTTGTAGGGATTGCTCTTAGCTTTAATTTGAGTACTATAAGTCCTTGATAGGATTTGTAGAGCTCAAGTTATGACTTTGGCAAGTTACAGGTCATCTGAGGTATGTGAATCTGGGTCCTTGAAAGTCACCCAACTTGCATCCATCTTTTTCCTAACAAGGATGATTCCTATGAACCTTTGGTCAACATGAATGTTATTCCTCATCTTCTTATCTTTCTAGATAGTACTAGAAGTCCTTTATAGGATTTGTAGAACTCAAGTTATGTCTTTGACAAGTCAAGGGCATTTTGGTCATTTGGATGTTATAGGTCATTTCAAGCATAAGGCCATATCTCCTATTTCCAAGCTTCAAATGGAAAAATCTTCAACATCAAACTTGCTTAGAATGATGTTTTAAGGCTAGTAGGGAGGTCATGAGATGTTGAAAAGGCTTGTAGCAAAAAGTGTTAAAAATGACCTAAAATGGAGGCATAAGTTGAAGTTGGAAATTGTAAATCCCAAGTTACACATCCAAACCATGTCATATAATAGGTCATTTTGACTCTAAAAGACATTCTAAAAACAATGGTTCAGCCACTTTTTTGAATTGAGGCCTAGATCATGGGGCTGCTTTGGAAATTGCTTGCTTGCATCTTAAGCCACAAATGCAAAACTTAAGGAAACTCAATGTACAAGCTTGTAAAGGGTTTCAACATATCATATATCTCATATGAGGAGAATTTCAGATCAGTTACAAGGGCTGCAAGGGCCATGGCATGAGATGATACATGATATGAATGAATTCATAAACTCATGACATGAGAATCCCAATTTCTCATGGGATGGTTCCAGATGGTTCTAGATGATTCTAAACCACTCTATATAACCTGTAGAACTTGCTCAGATGAAAGGTTGGTGTAACATTTGAGAGAAGAGAGAGTTGGCCATTTCACTTTCTTCCATTGCAAGTTGAAAGCAAAATCCACATTCTGATTCAATTCCATCCATTCTTTCAATCTAAACACATTCCTCTGATCATAGTGAAGCTGTGCAGATCAATTTGAGAGAAAAACCATAGAGATTTGAAGAATTGGCATTTGGATTTTCAAGATTGTAAGTCACCATCAAATTCTGAGGTTCAAGCATTCTCCATCAAATCTTTTGCAAACAGTAGCAAGATCATCATTCAGGGAGTGATTCTGAAGAGTTTGAAGGCTTGCAGTGAAGGTTTTCACCATCTGTTAATCAAGATTCAACATGTTAGTAAATTTTCTTCTACACCATGATTTAGGCATGATTAGCAAGAATGGTTAGGTTAGAACTGTTAGAGACCAATAGGAGATGGATTCTGAGCAGTTTGAGAGCAATTGGTGAGGTTTCAGTTGGTGTCACCATTTTTGTTTGGACCAAGAACATCGGATATATTGAGGTATATCATGAATTAGATGTCAAGAATCAATCAGTGTGAAGCAGTGATCAATCTGAGGTATTTAATTGAATAATGGTTGAAGTTGATGTCTGAGCATATCTTTGATCTTGTATCGGGTTTGGAGATTTAGGATGTTTCAATTGATTTCAAGGCCATGGTTAGATTCAGCATGAAATTCTGGGCAGGTTAGGGTTTGGAATTTTGATTTTCCATGGAGAATTGATGAGGTTAGAGTTTGGGGGAAGATGGAGCTTGAAGCTCTGCATTTCCATGGCTTCAGTTAGAACCCTAGCTGGAGGAAGAAGATGAAGAGAGGGCCATTGGATCAGGCGTGGACCCTTTGACTGAGGAGAGATCCAAGGGCCAGGATTTAATTTCATTTGAAGAGGGAATCTGAAACCAGCATGAAACACATCGTTTCATTAAAAGGGATTTGGGCTGGATTGCTAATCACACCCCAGATCATGGCCCATGTTTATTTTGAACTGAATTTCCTTGCTTTTTACACCGTATCCTTTTCTTTTTCTTTATATTTTTTAATTGATTTTCTGATTGAGTTTTGGGCCCAGCGTGTTCACTAACTGCACCCCCATTTTGAGCCCATTCATGAAATGAACTATCTGGCATTGCTATCTGCACCTAGGTTTTCTCATTTTAATTTCTTTTTCTCCATTTTATTTCAATCTTTGAAAAATCATAATAAATAGAAAATTAATGATTTTTGCATGGGGATTTTTTCTCCCATTTCATGTTAATGTCTAGAAAATTGTAAAATAAGAATATTTGCATTTCATGCATTTTAATATTTTTTGTGTATTTTCTCTTTTAATAGCTTTTTAATTCTTTAATGTTGATGCATGAATTTGTAGAATTTTGTTTAGATAGTTCCCTTCATATTTTTATGCCATTCTTTTTAGGATAGTTAGATTAGGAATTTAGCTCCCCTATGGATTTATTCCATAATTTTGTGATGAATTTTTGATTAGTTTTGCTTAGACGACATTAGGTTGTGTAGAATTAGGTCAATTCTTAACATAGGTCCACAATAACACTAGAATTTTGGGTTTCTAGGTCAAGATAGATATTGGGACATATAGGGTATTAAGGGTAGGTATATAGGATCCACTAGAAATTATGTTAGGTTTTAACATAGTAGTATAATATTCTTAAGTGATTTTTGTAGTTGATGATTGTTTGTGGTGCCCTTGTGGGCTTGTATTTTTGTTTGCTTTTCTTTGTGGGCTTGGAGAGCTTGGTATTGCTTTGAGGAGCATTGTGGAGCATAGTAGAAGACTTGAAGATTGATTGAGGAGCTTGAGAGCTTGAGAATTTTGTTTGTTTTGTTGTTGTTTTAGGGTTAGGGATTAGGAAGAGTTTAGACCTAGTTAACTTCTTTCTTAAACATGGATGGTATCTTTCACCTCCATTCCTCCCTATGACTCAAAGTCCTTCCATGGTATTCACCTCACTCCTTTGGAGGGATAAGTGATGGTACCTAGGAAGTAGAACTTTTGAGGGAACCATTCCTTTGATGTTGAACCCTTATAGGTCACCTTTGGTGGTCAATAAGCAGTTTAACACCCCAGCTTATCCAGTTAAGTGATTTCCTCTGGTTTGAATATCTTGAGAGATGTTGAGAGTGAGTGTGAAGATGAAGACTCCATTGAAAAATGTAGAGGAGGATGATTCCTTGAGCATTGCCATTCCAGCTGAAGCTTGAAGAGCAACAAGATCAAGTTGATACTTGAAGACCCAAGGAAGACCCAGTAAAGACTGAATGAAGAGCTGAGGCTTAAAGGTTGAAATAGGAAGTTGATACTTCTAAGTGATTGAATATTGCTCTGAGAAGCTGAAGCTTGCAGGAAGAGAAGACCAAGTTGAGACTGGTAAAGTAGAGAGATCTTGAGAGCTTGAAGACTAAGTTGATACTTAGGAAGAGGATTCAAGTGAGATTGATTCTGAAGAGCTGAAGCTTGAAGAACAAATGAAGTTGATACTTACTTTTGAGCTTGGAGATCCTGAGGGAGCCAAGTTGATACTTGTGGTTATTGGTGAAGCCTGAAGGTGGAGCTGATCAAGAAGCTGAAGCTTAAAGAAGAAGATAAGTTGAAACTTATGTTGAAGGGTTGAAACCTGGAAAAGCAAATCGATATTTGTCAATAGTGATGGAAGTCTGAAGACTGAGTTGCTGTTGGAAGAGCTGAAGCTTGGAGTTGAGATAGGAGTTGAGCTGCTTTCTTCTTTTTCTTTTCTGTATTGATGTGCCTTGTTTGACTTGCTTGATGCATTAGAATAAGTCCATATCTAGACTAAGTAGAATCTAGGAGCATGATTGCACTAGAGGTTGAGTTGCTCCCTCTGCTTGTATTGTTACTGTATGGCTTTGCTTGCGGGTATTCGGTAGAGCCCAGCTCCCTTGCCCATGTGGTTTGTTTGCCTGATGGCATCTTATTCTATTTCTTCTGTATGATTGCAGTTTACTGTCTTGCTTGATAGCATGTTTTATATTTCAGTATGATTACTGTTATTCATTCTGGCTTGAGGTCGAGATGAGCTTGTGGAGGCTGAAGCCCCACACACATTTCCTCCCTCACTTGCATTGCATGCTTTACAGTTTGAGTTGATGCTTTATCTGTTTTTGTGTATCATTGACATGATCCCTTAGGACTCTCATTTCCTTTGATAAGGAATTGATGATAGAACTTTAGGTTGAAACCTATGCATGACAACTTCTAGGAGCTCCCTGTTCAAACCTCAACCATAGGATGAATCCTTGGCATGACAACAGTAGGACTTGATAGTCTCCCTCCTAGTTGGGCCTGTTCTCTTCTCATCTCAAAGAAGTTTAAGATACAGTAATCATGAATGATTTCTTTGGTACGTTACGAGCCTTAAGCTATCTGTGAAAGGATTGCGGGAGAGTTTCTTTTCCACAGTCTGGATGTTTAGTATGGTACCCTTTGGGTGACATGCGACGCATTCACTCTCAGGTCATAGTCTTTAGTGCGATTGAAATTGCAAACACAATAAAAAACACTTCCTTCGTAAAAGACAGGAAATAACCGTAGTTTCCCGAACTACGTGAGCTCTGATCTCTCATATCTGTTGAGAGTGCGTAGGCACAATACTGATGTATTGGCGAGCTACCTTCCCCCATAACCCGTCGTAGGTCGAACTACGTTGACTCTGATTTCTCGTTCTCTGATGAGAATACGTAGGCATAAAGCGCGATGCTTTGCCGAGTCATTTTCTTTTCTGTTTAAGCCAGCCTTGATAGGTAGATAGATACAACCAACCCGTCCAGTAAACACAACAAGCGTGGATCCCTTCGAGTACGACGGACGTGAGGGGTGCTAATACCTTCCCCTTGCGTAACCGACTCCCGAACCCAGACAACGGTTGCGATGACCTTGTCTTATACCTTTTCGTCAGGTTTTTCCGATCGTTTCCTTTCCCGTTCTGAGGGATAAATAACGAAAGGTGGCAATTCTTCTGTTTTGCCGGCGCCTTATTTTCGCGAAAGCGACAGCTGGCGACTCTGCTGGGGATCTCTGGTTCTCCGGTTCCCCTGCGAGAGTCAATCCTAGCGCTTGTATGATTACTTGTTGGGTTGCGTTTATTTATCGCATTTTACTTCTCGCACTTTATTTCCCGCATTTTATTTCCAGTATGATATGATTATCTGTGCTGTTGTGGGAAGGGGCATTCTGATGAGTGAGAAGCCAGACCCAGGCTTGAGTGCACCATAACATTAGTTGTGGAAATTAGTGGGCGCGTGCTTGCTTTGCAGGCACTAGTGTCTCATGAAATCCACGCTCAGACGAGGTTCTCCCGGTTGGATTCTCTTTCAACCCTTTGGGTTGAGACGGTTGCTGGTTTGGTGGATTGTCGACTCTGGGGACCGATCATTTGTGATTCAGCCGAGTGAGGCCGCTTAATGAGCTGGTGATGCCACACCTTCTGGGTATCGTATCACCCCTCTTGAATGTCTGTGACGCTGATGAACGCATAGGATGCCGAACTTGAGTCAGTTTAGGTCCATACCTGTGAGCAGGGTTGGGTTTGTTGCAGGAAACT
Source organism: Lathyrus sativus (assembly GCA_963859935.3). Lineage (NCBI taxonomy): Eukaryota > Viridiplantae > Streptophyta > Magnoliopsida > Fabales > Fabaceae > Lathyrus > Lathyrus sativus. The sequence continues at coordinate 336,537,014 of OZ012735.1, forward strand.
TTGACCTTCAGACCACCTGGTTTTCTTGATAGCGAATCAGTTTTGTTGGATCAGAGGATCTTATCATCAGATGTATTTGTTCTTGATAGAGCAGGTTCGGATCAGAGGATCTTATCATCAGATGTATTTGTTCTTGATAGAGCAGATTTTTGATTAGGGTCTGAAGATCTCATCAGCAGATGTATGTTTGTTCTTGATAGAGCAGATTTTTGATTGGGGTCTGAAGATCTCATCAGCAGATGTATTTGTTCTTGATAGAGCAGATTTTTGATTGGGGTCTGAAGATCTCATCAGCAGATGTATGTTTGTTCTTGATAAAGCAGATTTTTGATTGGGGTCTGAAGATCTCATTAGCAGATGTATGTTTGTTCTTGATAGAGCAGATTTTTGATTGGGGTCTGAAGATCTCATCAGCAGATGTATGTTTGCTCTTGATAGAGCAGATTTTTGATCGGGGTCTGAAGATCTCATCAGCAGATGTATGGTTGTTCTTGACAGAGCAGATTTGTGGTCCGATACTAGGGTTTTTCTCCTTATCAGATGCAGTGGTTGTTCTTGATAGAGCAAGATTATGGTTTTGTTGATACAGAATGCCCACAGCAGTTGCCTTGGTCTCCTATTGCATGATTGCATTTTGCATTAGTTCGCATACTCATTTGCATTTCATTAACGTGTGTTTGTGTTGCAGGTACCGTTTTCCCCGATCCAGGATTTCTTGCCTCCTATTGTATTGTTATGGGCTCTCTGAGGAAGACCGTGGCTTATAAGTTCCCTGCCCCTGATGTGGCTAAGTTGACTGGTTTGATAGCTTTAACAGATGATTCTGTGAGGGATGAGTTCAGAAAATCTTACGGCAGGTTGCTCAGTTTGGTTCGTAAACCTTCTGCGTTCGAGTTGAATGGGTTGCACGCTCTGCTGCAGTTCTACGACCCTCCGTTGAGATGTTTCACTTTCCAGGATTTTGTTCTCGCACCCACGCTGGAAGAATATGCTGATTTGCTATGGGTGCCTATCAAGAGGCAGATGCCTTTTGTTCATATGGATGCTGAGCCTGATCTGGCTGGTTTAGCTCCCTCACTTCATCTGGATGCCTCCGAGTTGGTATTGACTAGTTGGAACAAGGTTTCGGGGTTCTCCTTGCAGTTTTTAGTGGGAAAGGCTCAGCAATGCGCCAAGGACGGATGTTGGGTCGCGTTCAATGCCATCCTCGCTTTGTGCATATATGGCATCATTCTGTTCCCCAATATGCCCGATTTTGTAGACTTTAATGCGTTTCACATCTTTGCTTCAGGGAATCCAGTCCCTACCTTGATGGGAGATGTCTACCATTCTATCCACTACAAAAACGAGAACAGGAGGGGCAAGAATGTCTCATGCTGTGTACCCTTGCTTTACAAATGGCTTGATAGTCATCTGCCCAAGAGGGGTCCTTTTGTTTCGTCTACAGCCACAGCTGAGTGGTCCGAGCGCCTGATGAGTTTATCTGCAGAGGATATTGACTGGTTCGACAGGGATAGGTTGGGTACTGAGGTGATCTTCAGCTGCAGCGGGTTTCCAAACGTGCCTTTGATAGGCAGGAAGGGCTGTATAAACTACAATCCATCGTTGCTGGTTCGACAGTTCGCGTATGCTTTGAGAGCTCCGCCGAAGGATGAAGAGGTGCAGGAATCTTTGTACCTCACTGGTCTTCTAGAGGGGGATCTGTTATCCAGGCTTCAACGCGCCTGGAATGGTATCAGTAAGCGAGGAAAGCCATTGCTGGGAAAAAGCAACAATCAAGCCTACCCTTCGTATTTGACTTGGATCAGAGCCAAAGCAGATGCTATAGGAATGTCGTTCCCTCATGCCAAGCCAGAAAGCCCTCCAATGATTGAAGAGCTTACTACTGTGCCTATTCAGCAGCATAACCGGGTGTTGGCTGAGCGAGATGAATTGAAGCGGGCAAATGAGGAACTGGAGAAAGAGTTGACTCAGCTCCGAAGCGAGAGGAACGAAGTCGTTCATTCTTTCAAAAGGCAGACAGAGCTGGTGAACCAGCTGGGAACAGACCTGACTAAGCAGATAGTCGAGCATGAGCGCATGGGTCAAGACTTCAAAGCTGTTAACGACGTACTGGCTACGAAGAAGCAGCACTTGGACGAAGCATATCGGAGGATATCCAAGTTCAACCAGCACTGGAAGGCTTCCCTGGCCACCAGGAAAGAGCGGGAGGATAAGCTGATGCTACATATCTCCAAGCTGGAAGCCCATGTGAAGGACAGTGAGAAGAGGTTTGATGAAGAAATCGCCCGCAGATACGCCGCCGAAGGCCAGCTCAACAAAGCTCTCGCTAACCTGAAGGAGCGCAAGCTGACGTTTGAGTCCAAGAAGCGGAAATTAGAAGATTGCTTCGGTGAAGGAGCATGGGAAGATTCGGTCGAAGGACTTCAGTACACCATTGTGCAGAGGGAATTGCTCGTCGAGGGGTTGCTCACTCTTCCGGATCATCCAGAAACGAAGGAGTTGTTAGAAGAGTATCGCGCCGGTGGCCGTACTTGACTATTTGTATTCCTTTTGTTTTGATCATTGTTGTATGCTGACCATCACCAGGCTTGTTGGCTGAGGTCACGCTGTTGATTCATCTTGTACTCGCTGATGCTATGTACTGCCTTGATAGGCTTTCTTTATATATGAGATTGTTATTTCCATGATTGGATTCGGACTTCTTCTTATTATTATCGGCACCGGCACTCAGGCACTAGGATCGGGGGGGATCTCCCTAATACACACACACACGCATGCATTTGCATGAAGCATTTGCATGACGAGCATTTTGTTGTTTTTCCTAACCCTTTTGTGTTTACAGGTTATTTCAGGTGGTCGCAGGTTGTTTCAGGTTGTTCCAGGCGGTTCCAGGATTGATCAGAGACCGATTCACCGTTATCCGACGAGAGCTAATCAAACCATAATCATGGAGCAAGTGCAAACTGATGTTCAGGAGCTCCGCGAAAGGATGGATCGCTTCATGGAGCTCATGCAGGCGGTCGCCAATGGCCAGGATCAGCTCAGAACTTTGGTTCAGCCTTTGATTTCCAGGGTTGATAGCAACGGCATACTCCATGGTGGGATTATGCCTACTCCTCCACCAGTTGAGACTCCACAGAATGGTGTCCCCGTGGCCGGGGGCAACGGCAATGCTAATGGCAATGTGATGGCCAACAGCGGACTCAATACGACGGGCGTCGTTAATGGGAGTCTAGAAGCTAATGTCAATATCGGGCCGGGCAACGGCAATGCAGGCGTCAGGAATCTGTTTGTGCCTCAGCCATGGCTTGAGGATCATCAGGATGATGTGTTCTCTCAGAGAGGTGCTGAAGGGGAGCTGAATGCTGAAGCACGGCTTAGATTCAAGGCACTTGAAGATAAAATGAGAGATATCGAGAATCAGAATACTTTGGGCGTTGATATGTCCAAGCTGGGATTAATTGCTGATTTCAAGGTGCCTCCTAAGTTCAGGGTATCTGACTTTGAGAAATATAAGGGCACCACTTGCCCTCGTGTCCACCTGAGATCGTATTACAGGAAGATGTCTGCTTATTCCGAAGACGAGAAGTTGCTGATGCACTTCTTCCAAGACAGTCTTTCCGGGCCATCCCTAGAGTGGTATATGGGTATGGAGCCCACTAGTGTGCGCACATGGAAGGATCTTGCTGAAGCATTTGTGCAGCACTACCAATACAATAGCGACTTGGCCCCGAACCGAGTCCAGCTGCAGAACCTGTCGCAGAGGAATAATGAAGGATTTAAGGAATACGCCCAACGGTGGCGTGAGTTGGCAGCCAGGGTTCAGCCGCCGATGGTTGAACGAGAGCTCGTGCAGATGTTTGTTGCTACCCTCTCAGGGGTTTACTATGAGAAGTTAGTCAGCGGTATGTCTGGGAAGTTCTCAGATCTCATTATCATGGGCGAGCACGTCGAGAATGGGATCAAGATCGGGAAAATCCAAGGTGAGTCATCCTCAGCTGGAGGAGGCAGAAAGAAACCTTATGCTGGCAAAAGGCGAGAAGGAGAAGCGAGCGCTGTGACCAACGCTCGAAGAAAGGGTAAAGGCCCTCAGCAGCAGGTGGCCAGTATAAATATCCCGGCAGCTCCGCAGCAGCAGCAACAGCAGCAACCGAATCAGCAGGGATACAGAAAATACCAGAATCAGACATCTTTGGCAAACCGTCACTTCGAGGCACCGCCCATGTCGTACACGCAACTCTTACAGACTTTGCTTCAGCTACAGTTGGTCCAGAAGAGGACGATGGCTCCCTTGATAGGGGCACCTCCGCCGGGGTACGGCGCCAATGCCACTTGTGATTTTCATTCAGGGGCACCAGGCCACACAATCGAGAACTGCAAAGCCTTCAAGCACAAGGTGCAGGACATGGTGGATGCCAAGATCATCAACTTCTCCGATAATAAGCCAAATGTTACGAAGAATCCTATGCCGAATCATAGGGGAGGTGGCGTGAACGCCATTATCGAAGAAGAGAGTGTAGATCTGTTGACTGATGTCAGAGATCTGAAAACGCCGCTTAGCTTCGTTAAAGCTAAGTTGCTGAAAAGAGGGTTCTTTCCAGGTTGCGGAGAGCTATGTATGGACTGCGCCACACATTCTGATGGATGTGAGCAGTTGGTAGAAGGAATTCAAAGTCTGATGACTGAGGGGATTCTGCAATTTAGCCGGAGGGCTGAAGGTGGATCAGGAGAGGTAGTGTTGAAGCAGGCCGATGAAGTCGCCACCATCACCATCCCTCGTCGGCCAATAACTATTTCTGCGCCCAGACCGCCCACAATTACTATTACCAAAGCTGGGCCGATACCCTTCGAAAGCACTAACGCCGTTCCGTGGCATTATGGGGCTGAAGTCTACTGCAACGGACAAAGGTTGGAGCTAGAACCGTATGGGTCGACTGTGGAGAACCTTGCGGGAATCAGTGGTATTACTCGCAGCGGAAGAGTGTTTGCACCGCCAGAGGTCATGGCGGATAAAGCGGTCAGAGCTGATGCGGCTGATAAAGGTAAAAGCAAAGTCGTTGAAGAGACCCCGCGTGGGATAGAAACATATTTGCTTGTTAAAGATGCCGAGGAGTTTATGCAGTTGATTAAAAAGAGTGACTACAAGATTGTAGACCATCTCCATCAGACGCCCTCGAAGATTTCCATTCTCAACTTGTTGCTGTGTTCTGAGGCACACCGCAACGCGCTGCTGAAGGTGTTGAACCTCGCCTATGTACCGCAAGAAATATCGGTAAATCAGCTAAAAGAGGTTGTAGCCCATGTTAATGCTGGAAATGGGCTAGGTTTCACAGACCTGGAGCTGACGCCGAAGGGGAGAAATCACAATAGCGCCCTACACATCTCGATAGAGTGTAGAGGCACAATCATGTCGCACGTGCTGGTGGACACGGGTTCGTCGCTTAATGTTCTTCCGAAGAAGGCATTAATGAAGTTGGGTACTCGGGGAGTGATCTGCACACCCAGTGATCTGGTTGTGAAGGCGTTCGATGGAACTAAACGACACGTTTTTGGGGAGGTGACCCTGCCGATCCAAGTCGGTCCGGAAACGTTCGATGCGGTTTTTTATATTATGGACATCATGCCTGCCTACAGTTGTCTCTTGGGCCGGCCGTGGATCCATGCTGCTGGTGCCGTGACCTCCACGTTGCACCAAAAGCTCAAATATGCTGTCGGGGGAAGCATCGTAACCGTGTGTGGCGAGGAAGACATAATGATGAGCCATTTGTCGTCCTTTAAGTACGTGGAAATGGATGGCGAAATCCATGAGACTCTTTGCCAAGCGTTCGAAGCTGTCAAGGTGAAGGACGTAGCTCCTGTAGTCACAGAAAAGCCAGAGATGAATCTCTCCTTGTTCAAGGAAGCCCGGGCCGTTGTCCAAGCCGGATCTACCCCAGGCTGGGCCGAATTTTGGAGATACCCAACAAGCAGGATAGGTTTGGGTTGGGATATTCTCCCGGAGCTGAAGCTTCTTCTTCGTCTAGCAGTGCGTCTCGAGGTAAAGGGCCGGTCCAGTTTACCAGCGGCGGAATGATTTTCGAAAGCATCAACGCGGTGTCTGAAGACAGTGGAGATAGCGACTGTGACCTCGACTCTTGGATTCAGCCAAGCAAGCCAGGCGAGGGCCTTACCAATTGGTCCATCAAGGATATCATCCGGATGACAAGTGAAGAGTAATGATTTGCTTTTTCCAATCATTGTACAACCCTATGTCCTACCCGGGGCATAGTGGTTTTATTGTTAGGGCCTTGTTGGATTATGTACATGCATTTTGTTAATAAATCAAAGGCGTTTTCTTCGTATTCAAATATTGTGATCTCTGTTATTCCTGTTTTATATTTGTTTTGAAAAAAATAAAATGGCAATGGGGTTTGTGCTAACCTGCATATCCTCGTTTTAAGCTTAACCCTTGTTATTGCAGGATCCACATAGCAGATGACATCGACTCTGGACCTCCTACGGCTCACTTCGACTTCGATTGCCCGATCTATCAAGCCGAAGAAGAGATTGATGAAAACGAAGACCTTCCTGAAGAGTTGGCCCGCTTGTTGAAACAAGAGGAGAAAGTTATTCTGCCTCATGAGGAGGAGATTGAGATCGTGAATCTGGGTTCTGAAGAGCTCGTCAGAAACGTCAGGATAGGGGCCGCATTGCAGAGTGATGTCAAGCAGAGATTGGTCGAGATGCTAAGAGAGTATAGTGACGTCTTTGCTTGGTCATACGAAGATATGCCCGGACTTGACACGGACATCGTGGTCCACCACTTGCCGCTGCGAGAAGATTGCCCTCCCGTTAAGCAGAAGCTTAGGAGGACGAGACCAGATATGGCCGTTAAGATCAAAGAAGAAGTGCAGAAGCAGCTTGATGCTGGCTTCTTAGCGGTCACCACTTACCCTCCGTGGGTCGCCAACATAGTGCCTGTACCGAAGAAGGACGGTAAGGTACGAATGTGCGTCGATTATCGGGATTTGAATAGGGCAAGCCCTAAAGATGATTTCCCGTTGCCTCATATCGATGTGTTGGTCGACAACACAGCCCAGTTCTCCGTGTTTTCGTTCATGGATGGCTTCTCCGGTTACAACCAGATCAAGATGGCGCCGAAGGACATGGAGAAAACGACGTTTATCATTCCCTGGGGAACATTTTGCTATAAGGTAATGCCTTTCGGTCGAAGAACGCATGGGCCACTTACCAACGAGCAATGGTAACTTTGTTTCATGACATGATTCATCACGAGATTGAAGTCTATGTTGATGACATGATTGCGAAGTACCAAACAGAGGAGGGACATCTGGTCAATTTGCTGAAGCTTTTTGAGAGGCTTAGGAAGTTCAGGTTGAGGCTGAATCCTAACAAATGTACTTTCGGAGTACGATCCGGAAAGTTACTGGGGTTTATCGTGAGCGAACGAGGCATCGAGGTTGATCCTGCGAAAGTAAAAGCCATACAAGAAATGCCAGTGCCAAAAACAGAAAAAGAAGTTCGTGGTTTCCTGGGCCGAATAAACTACATTGCAAGGTTTATCTCTCAGCTCACGGCCACGTGTGAACCGATGTTCAAGCTTTTAAAGAAATATCAGGCGATTACTTGGAATGAGGATTGCCAGAAGGCATTCGACAAGATAAAGCAGTATCTTCAGGAACCTCCGATCTTGATACCCCCAGTGGCTGGACGGCCATTAATCATGTACTTGACAGTTCTTGAGAATAGTATGGGGTGTGTTCTCGGTCAGCACGACGAGACGGGCAAAAAGGAGCATGCCATTTACTACTTGAGTAAAAAGTTCACTGACTGTGAATCTCGCTACTCGATGCTGGGGAAGACGTGTTGTGCACTAGCCTGGGCTGCCAAACGTCTACGACAGTACATGCTCAATCACACCACTATGTTAATTTCGAAGATGGATCCGATCAAGTACGTCTTAGAGAAGCAGGCTATTTCGGGCAGGATTGCCAAATGGAAAATGGTGTTAACGGAATATGATATTCAGTACGTTTCCCAGAAGGCCATCAAGGGAAGCGTATTGTCTGATTACCTTACCGAACAGCCGATCGAGGATTACCAGCCGATGAAATTTGAATTCCCTGATGAGGATATTATGTTTCTCAAAGCGAAGGATTGTGATGAGCCGTTGCCCAACGAGGGGCCAGATAGGAAGTCCCAGTGGAAATTGATATTTCACGGGGCGGTTAATTCCTACGGAAGTGGCATCGGGGCTATCATCACGACTCCCCACGGATCCCACATCCCATTCACTGCGAGACTGACGTTTCCAGTCACCAACAACGAAGCGGAGTACGAAGCATGCATTATGGGTCTAGAAGAGGCAATTGATTTGAGAATCAAGAATCTAGACGTATATGGTGACTCGGCGCTTGTGATCAACCAGATTAAAGGGGAGTGGGAAACTCGTCAATCGAATTTGGTGCCGTACATGAACTATGCCAGAAGGCTGCTTCCGTTCTTCGATCGAGTGGAACTCCATCATGTACCCAGAGCAGAAAATCAGATGGCTGATGCCTTAGCCATGCTGGCTTCAATGCATAAAGTCAATTTTTGGAATGAGGCTCCAAGAGTTGTACTATCTCGTCTTGATAGACCTGCATTTATCTTTGCAATCGAGGAAGCCGCCGACGGCAAGCCATGGTTCCATGACATCCAGACTTTCCTTATGACTAAGGAGTATCCTGCGGGTGCGTCAACCCAGGATAAGAAGACCCTGAGGAGGCTGTCTGGAAATTTTTATCTTAATGGAGTGTTGTACAAAAGAAACCACGATCTCGTGCTACTCAGATGTGTAGATGAGAAGGAGGCGAATATGCTCATGGAAGAAGTCCATGAAGGCACATTTGGTACGCACGCCGGCGGGCATGCTATGAAGAGAAAGATCCTGAGAGCAGGATACTACTGGCTGACGATGGAGTCGGATTGCTTCAAATTCGCGAAGAGATGTCATAAATGCCAGATTTATGCTGATAAAGTTCATATGCTGTCGTGCCCGTTAAATGTCATGTCCTCCCCGTGGCCGTTCTCCATGTGGGGCATCGACATGATAGGCAAGATCGAGCCCACTGCGTCTAACGGTCATCGCTTCATTCTAGTAGCTATCGACTACTTCACCAAGTGGGTGGAGGCAGCCTCGTACGCTAATGTGACCAAGCAGGTGGTGGCTAAATTCATAAAGAGGGACATCATCTGTCGTTACGGAATTCCCGAGCGGATCATTACTGACAATGGTTCGAATCTGAATAACAAGATGATGAAGGAGCTGTGCCAGAGTTTCAAGATTGAACACCACAACTCGTCTCCTTACCGGCCGAAGATGAATGGCGCTGTTGAAGCGGCCAACAAGAACATAAAGAAGATTGTTCAGAAGATGGTTGTGACCTACAAGGATTGGCACGAGATGCTGCCATTTGCATTGCACGGTTATCGTACGACGGTACGTGCGTCGACCGGGGCAACTCCTTTCTCCTTGGTGTACGGTATGGAAGCTCTCCTACCGCTAGAAGTGGTGATCCCTTCTTTGCGAGTTTTGGTTGATGTGAAACTCGACGAGGCAGAATGGATTACGAACCGACTGAACCAACTCAGCCTGATGGACGAGAAGAGGTTAGCATCGATTGCATTTGGTCGTCTGTACCAAAGCCGGATGAAGAAAGCTTATGATAAGAAGGTGCGTCCCAGAAGCTTTCAGACGGGTGATCTCGTCCTGAAGAAGATTCTTCCTCCACACTCCGATCACCGGGGCAAGTGGACTCCCAATTACGAAGGTCCGTATGTCGTCAGCAAGGTCTTCTCGGGAGGAGCTTTGTTGTTATCCACGATGGATGGTGAAGATTTTGCATCCCCGGTGAACGCGGACGCAGTTAAAAAATACTTTGCTTGAAAGTGACCCGCTGGACATCAAAAAGAGAGTCCAGGCAAAAATGGGGCATCCCGGCGAACCATAAAAAAGGAAAAAGGTTCGGGCAAAAATTAGGGATATAAACTGAAAAAATGTACACCCGCAAAGTCGAAAACCCAGATGGGCGACTTTGGCAAAAAAGGGTATCCCGGTGAACTGAAAACCCGCAAAGGGCGGTTCACGCAAAAGTTAGGGATTTGAAAAAAGCAAATGACTGCGTTCCGCGTGTGGACTTTCTTTGTTTAGTGGTTTGGAAGACCTGAGGGCCGTTTATTTGAATCAATCTCTTCCGAAGCTGAAGCGTCGGAGAAGTATCGAAGTCGAGTGGGTCATAGAGGGATCAACTCATGGTGTTCGTCTACGCCTCATTGCCGACATTTGTATATACTGATGTATATTTATGTTTAATTTTGCGCGGCTTCCTTATTCTAGGAGCTTGCATCTGTTGTAAAACATTTTTACCCATTCAGGGGTTCGTTATCAATAAAATGGATACTATTCAGCAATTATGTTTGCCTGTTTAGCATTTATCTGTTTTGTTTGCGAAAAAGAACGCCGATGTTTTGATAAAATGCGCATACATAAACTTACTGGCCTAGGCCACTGATTGTTGAAACAATGAATTACTTGAACATTGTCACAAGATAATAACCTTGATAGGTCCCTTTGAGAAGGGCATCTTGTCTGTTTGTTTGTGTTGTTACAGGTGTAGCATATTCCAGACAGTGTGTCGTGCGTATCCCCAAGCAGGATGATTCCTCCTTCTCCAGCAAAGTTCAGCAGTCTCTCCCCGCAGAGTCTAAACACGAGATAATGAGCATTGATATGTCTCCCCAGGCAGAGATGATTCTCTCCCCAATCAGATGCATCCTGAAGGAATGTCATCTCCTCAGCTGAGTCATACTGAAGTGGGCAGCAATTGATAGTCCAGACTGAAGTCTCCAGCGGAATTGAAATTCCCCACCAGAGTCGTACTCTCCCCCGAAGTCGGATGATTCCTCCTTCCCCAGCGAAATTGAGATTCCCCCGCAGATTCGCACTCTCCACGGCAAGCAAAATGATTTCTCCTTCCTCAGCCGAGTTTGCAGATACCCAAGAGAGCCGAATCCTTGGAAGCTGCTCAAGCCATGATTGGTTTTCCCCAGGGGAATGTTGAACAGCTGATGCTGTGTTTCCCCACCGGAGTCGTTATCTCCAGAGAAGCAGCCATGAAGGCCGTGCAGTTCATTCCCGCGATTGACATCGCTTTCCCTCAGCAGGTCCAGGTTCTCGTAGAGCTTCGTTCCCCCGCAGCAGTCAACTGAAGTTGAGTCCCCTGCAGAGTCCAATTGAGATTGGCGTGACCTGGCTCTCCTTAGCAGGATGATTCCTCTATCTGAGTAGTTCTTTCTCCTTGACAGGAGGATTCTCCCTTCAACATTTATTTTGCTGACGGGATTGCATCATTTTGCATGACTGCATAGCATTTATCATAAACGCATAGCATTTCCACCGTGTGGAGCATTGCGCCATTGCCGAAGCATATGCATAATAAACATGATCTAGGTTGTTGTCGTTCTTGTTTTGCAGTTGCTCCGCCGCAGAATTGATTGCTCAGGATGATTCCTGAAGTTCTCCCCAACAAAGTCGCTTGCTCAAGATGATTCTTGAAGTCCCCAGCGAAGTCTTCGGTTCAAGATGATTCTTGAATTCCCCAGCAGGGTCGTTTTCTTAAGATGATTCTTAAGACCCCCAGTGCAGTCGCCAGGGTGGTTGCTCAAGTTGATACTTAGAGTCCCCGGCAGAATGTTTGCTCAGGATGAGACTTGAAAGCTCTAGCATGGTTATTGGTTCAAGATGATTCTTGAAGCCCTCCGCGGAGTTATTTGTCCAAGGTGATTCTTGAAGTCCTCAGCAGAGTTGATTCATCCAGAATGATTTCTGGATCCCCGAAGTGGAGTTACTTGATAGTTCTCCAGAATTCCCCAGTGGAGATGCGTCATCCCCAGTAGGTTTCTAAGCGGCGAAGTTGAAACTTCCCTTGAAGACTCCATGATTGAAGTCTGACCGTGTTAATGAAGCAGTTCTCTCAGCTGATGCGGAATGCATGATGGAAGAGGTTTGGATATTCCCGATTGGTTCATGATTGACCAAGAATTCTATTCCCGACTTGCTGATGAAGTCCGGCTGATGCCCGACAATTTTCTTTGAATGCCTGATGGCATGATCAACATGATTGTTGAAGTCCGGCTGATGCCCGACAATTTTTCTTTGAATGCCTGATGGCATGGTCAACCTGATGGTTGACCTGATGAGTCCCGAGGAATCGTGATGCCTGATGGCATGATCGACCATGTACTACCGGTTACCGTGTGACCAATTCTCCAGCTAGTTGTCGTGCAGCTATTATTTCAGTTTTCGAAGATTTGTTCCCGCCAGAATACCGTGTACTTGTGCAGTTGGCAAATTTCCGGGTTTATCGGTATTCAACCGTCTCGCACCTCGATTGGCTAAGGGTCGTTCGCTCCTCACCCAGTCAGGTTCAAGCCGTTTGAATAGGGGCAGCTGTTGCACCCCAAAATTTGACCAACATTTACTTACCTAGCTTGTGTTCACTAGCATTATCATCTGCATCTCATTGATATGTATGCAGTAGATCAAGAGGTATGATTACCCAGCAAGAGTTATGCAAGACTTGGAATCTAGCCAAGAAGGTTGTTCAAGTGTTCAAAGGTTGATACCTTTGTCAGAGAACTCAAGAGATCCTCAGAAAGATTGGTTGAACCCAAGGGTGTATGCCTCATAACTTGAGAGTTGTGGGAGCCCCTCAGATGATTCTGAGGCTATGAGGATGGACTTGAAGCTTTGAGAGAGCTTATGAGATGTCTTGAAAGCCATCATGAAGCCTAGAGAGGTCATTCTGCAGGGTTCAGAAGACTCAGCCATGAATGGTGGAATTAGGGTTTGACTGGGTCAACCCTAGGTCAACTGATGATTTGGAGAGGGTTGAGACCTAATCCAAGAGCCATGTGATCATGAATTGATGCATTGAGATGCTATAAGGATGATTCCTATACCAACTCATCATGATTGAAGAGTTTGAGAAGTTTTAAGCTAGGGTTTCTAAGGCTTGACAGTGTAAAATCCCCTAGTTTGATCCCTATCTTCAAGGCAGTTTAGCTCAAGATGTGATTGTCATATCATCTTGTCCCCAACATGAATGTTGTAGGGCTTGCTCTTAGATTTAATTTGAGTACTAGAAGTCCTTGATAGGATTTGTAGAGCTCAAGTTATGACTTTGGCAAGTTACAGGTCATCTGAGGTATGTGAATCTGGGTCCTTGAAAGTCACCCAACTTGCATCCAACTTTTGCCCAAGAAGGATGATTCCTATGAACCTTTGGTCAACATAAATGTTGTTCACCATCTTCTTAGCTTTCTAGATAGTACTAGAAGTCCTTTATAGAATTTGTATAACTCAAGTTATGGCTTTGACAAGTCAACGGCATTTTGGTCATTTGGATATTATAGGTCATTTCAACCATAAGGCCATATCTCCTATTTCCAAGATTCAAATGGAAAAATCTTCAACATAAAACTTTCTTAGAATGATGTTTTAAGGCTAGTAGGGAGGTCATGAGATGTTGAAAAGGCTTGTAGCAAAAAGTGTTAAAAATGACCTAAAATGGAGGCATAAGTTAAATAAGTTGAAGTTGGAAATTGTAAATCCCAAGTTACACATCCAAACTGTTGCGGTGGAAATAGGATCACAAACTATTAATGAGTTTGAATCGCAATTCAGTTCACAACCGCTCTTTGATTTATCCGAAGGAAAAGTCAAAAGAGGGAAAACCTATTTTTGCATCGTAAACACAATGCGGGGAAAGATCTAGGGTTCGGGGGTTGGTTAAATTTAGGGAAGGTATTAGCACCCTAAACTTCTGTAGTACTCTACAGGAACCTTTTGTTAAAATGTTTACTATTTGCTTTATTCATTTGCTTAAGGTATATGTACAAAGGGATTACAAGTGAGAAAAGAGACCTAAGGGGTTAATTCTAAGTTTACTCGGCAAGACATCGCATCTTGTGCCTACGTATCCTTACGGGAGTGGAATCAGAGTAATCGTAGTTCCCCTCAAAAGGGAGGTTAGAGACTTCTTGACTGTGGTCAAGGTCTCAAGGGGAATAAACATGTCTTAAGGACACGCTTACGTGGAGTGTAGAAACTCCAAATCTCTACGTTGAATTGTTAAGTTGTAATTAGGGTTAGGTTAGGTTAGGGATTCCGCGGCGGGAAACCCTAAAATGAGCACGACGGCTCTTTGACCTAATGCTAGGGGTAAAATTGTAATTTTGCCTACGGCGAGGCATTTGTGAGAATTAGGGTTTGTAAGAGTTGTAAGGGTTTGAAGTTGAGGACTATTGACACGGCGGTCAAACGGCTAGACCTAATTCCTTCAGAGGAGTGAGATTATTGGTAAAGACGCGATAAACATACAATGGCAGAACATAAAGTGCGGAAAGATAAATGCGACAATTGTCTCGCAAAATTACATCCCATAAGCAGTTACAAATATGATAATTGAATATTTAAACTGAAAATAAAATCAATTGAACTTAGTCAGCTGCAAAAAACCAAAACAAACCGAGACTGTTATTATACGGGGTTAGACAAAAAATTAGACGGGAATGTTAGGAATTTAAGTAGAAAATTATAATTAACGAAACAAGAAAAAAGTTAGAAATTTGGATCTTAAAAATGAGGATGTTAGCGAAAAATTAATAAACAATGAAAATTGATACGCAATGAAGATAGTGATAATATACAAGTGATAATGGAATATGAAATAGCAACGATGATGTTAGATTATGTACAAATATAAAAATAAATACATAAATATTAGTGAACAGGTTCATGGATAATCAATAATACTGTTAGGAATGAAGGATGAAAATTGAAATTGACGATAATTAAAATTTAAGTGATGAATGTTTTGAGACAATGAGAATTTAGGTAATTAGAAAAGAGTTAGAATGGAATTAGGTTTTTTTGGGTGAAATTTAGAAAAGTTAGAGTTTTTAATGTGATTAAGAAAAAGAAAATAGATTAAAAGTTAGCAAAAAAATTAGAACTTCGAAATTTGGTTTTTAAAAAAAAAGGTTAGAAAATAAAAATAAAAGTTTGAAAATAAAAGAGAAAAGGTTAGAATTTTAATAAAAAAAGAGTTAGAATGTTAGAATTTTAATTAAGAAAAAATGGTAGAAATTTTGAAAAAAAGATATAAAAAAGATTAGAAATTAAAAAAAAGAAGAGTTAGTTACTTTTGATGAAGACTGTAAGAGTTTTTGATGCTTGTCGATCTCCGTTTTGTTGCTCCTGAGGGTCCTTTTATACTTGATTTTTAAATCTTTTTCAATCTCAGATTTGATTTGAATATTTCAATCTTTTTCAATCTCTGATTTGAATGAATTTTTATGATGATTTCAGATTTGATTCAATGATGGTGATGTTGATATTTAGATCTGATTTTCTTATGATGATGATATGATCTGATTGATTTGATTTAGCTCCATATGTGATTCATTGTGATTGGATTTGATAAAAAAAATGTTGGGATTTAAATTTTAAAATGTTAGCAAAGAAAGTTAGAGTTTCAAGTTAAATAAAAATTAGAGTTTTAAGTTTAAAAAAAAATGAGTTAGAATTTTAAAATAAAAAAAATATATTTGAATGTTGATTTAAAAAATGTTAGAATTATTTTAAAAAGTGTTAGAATTTAATTTTAAAAGGAATTTAGATCTTAATTTTAAAAAAGAAAATAAAATGGCATTAGAATTTAATTTTAAAAGGAATTTAGAATTTTAATTTGAAAAAGGATGGTGTCAATAAAGATTTAGATTTAATTTTAAAAAAAAAGGATAGATTTAATTTTAAAAAAAAAAAGGTTAGATTTAATTTTTAAAATAGTTAGAAAAAAAGATTTAATTTTAAAAAGAAGTTAGAGAAAAAAAGATTTAATTTTAAAAAGAAGTTAGAGAGAAAAAAAGATTTAATTTTCTTTAAAAAGTTAGAAAAAAAGATTTAACTTTATAAAAGTTAGAAAAAAGATTTAGCTTTAAAAAAGTTAGAAAAAAGATTTAGCTTTAAAAAAAGTTAGAAAAAGAGATTTAGCTTTAAAAAAAATAGAAAAAGATTTAACTTTAAAGAGGAGTTAGAAAAAAGATAAAAAAAGTTAGAAAAAAGATTTAATTTTAAAAAGAAGTTAGATTTTTATTTTAAAAAAGGTATTAGAATTTGATTAAAAAATGTGTTAGAAATTAATTTAAAAAAGGTTATAAAAAAAATTTACTCTTAAAGAAAAGAAAAAAAAAAGTTAAATTTTAATCTAAATCCTAAAAGTTAGTAAGAAGAGCTTAAAATGATTTAAATAAATAAACTAAATAGAAAAAAAAAAGTTAATAAAAAACATTAGTAAAGTTATAAAAAAATTTAATTAAATTATTATTAGTTAAAAAAACAAGATTAAAAAAAAGGTTAATTTATTAAGTTAATAAGAATTTAAAATAAAAATAAAAAAGAAAGGGTAAAATTTGGGGTATTACAGTTGCCCCTATTTAAATAACTACACCGGATGATTTGAGTGGCGGAGACTCGAGGAATCATGGTGGAGGGATTTAAATATAGATAACCGAAAATTTTGCCCTTATATGTGGCGATATGCAATGCTATAGATAAAACGAGAACAGACTAATGCAGACGATGCCATGAATATGATGTGATGCGTATGCTGGAATGATGTATGCGACAATGCTGACGAATACGACGACACAGGGACAGACGCTACGAGAAGAACACACCGGGGAAAACGACGCGCTGGGATGACAGCACAACACTGGGGAATTCCAAAAATGATGGTCAACTGGTGCGAACACGACCAATTGTCATTTTTAGAACGGGAACGAGATTCTCAAATGGAGATGGCACCTATGAGACGGCCTCCACTGGGGAATCTAAAAGTAAAACTAGATCATGTACGACTGCAAGATCGATCACAGAATGCTGGAGCATTGAGCAAAGAATAACATCCAAGCTTCTGTAAACTATCCCTCGTGACAGGATCAAACGGACTTTTCGGAACTCCGTATCAAATATACAGGGTGAAAACCGACTGTATGCCAAAATAAATGGACTTTAGGAATAAGGTTCTTAAATGGAGAGGGCACTTATGAGATGACCTCCATTTGGGAATGTTTAATAATAAAACTGGACCTACACGATCGCAAGATCGATTACAGAATGCTGGAGCATTGAGCAAAGAATAACATTCAAGCTTCTATAAACTATCCTTCGTGATGGGATCGAACGGACTTTTCGGAAATCCGTATCAAATATACAGGGTAAAGACCGGCTGTATGCCAAAGTAAATGGACTTTAATGGGAAATGCCCTGATAAGCTTCTTGAGGGAGAATTGTTACTCATCGTTGGAGGGGACTTACATGCCAAAATGGATA
This sequence comes from Lathyrus sativus, assembly GCA_963859935.3. Taxonomy (NCBI): domain Eukaryota; kingdom Viridiplantae; phylum Streptophyta; class Magnoliopsida; order Fabales; family Fabaceae; genus Lathyrus; species Lathyrus sativus. The sequence goes on from OZ012735.1 coordinate 336,554,454, forward strand.
AGCACTCAAATAAAGAGGTTGCTGCTTATCTGATATATATATCTTCTCATATTTAAGGTCGGCGCCTGGAATACAATTCAGATTCTTCTTTTACTAAAGGATAAATGAACTTCTTCATGCTTCAAGATCGTGCTCTCCTGAACATAAAAAGGGTAAACTGAACTTCCTCATACTTCAGAATCGTGCTCTCCTAAATATGATTCTGCTCCTTCGGGTAAATGAAATTCTTCATACTTCAGAATCGTGCTCTCCTGAATATGAAAAGGGATAACTGAACTTCCTCATACTTCAGAATCGTGCTCTCCTGAATATGATTCGGCTCTTTCGTGTAAATGAAATTCTTCATACTTCAGAATCGTGCTCTCCTGAATATGAAAAGGGCTAACTGAACTTCCTCATACTTCAGAATCGTGCTCTCCTGAATATGATTCGGCTCTTTCTTGTAAATGAAATTCTTCATACTTCAGAATCGTGCTCTCCTGAATATGAAAAGGACCAACTGAACTTCCTCATACTTCAGAATCGTGCTCTCCTGAATATGATTCGGCTCTTTCGTGTAAATGAAATTCTTCATACTTCAGAATCGTGCTCTCCTGAATATGAAAAGGGCTAACTGAACTTCCTCATACTTCAGAATCGTGCTCTCCTGAATATGATTCGGCTCTTTCTTGTAAATGAAATTCTTCATACTTCAGAATCGTGCTCTCCTGAATATGAAAAGGGCTAACTGAACTTCCTCATACTTCAGAATCGTGCTCTCTTGAATATGATTCCGCTCAAACCTCCTCGTACTTCAAGATCGTGCTCTCCTGAATACGATTTGGTTCAAACCTCCCATACTTCAAGACGACAGGTAAATGGAAGCCCAACTGCTCCATGGAGATGGCCATTTGCTGCGAGTCATAACGAAGATAGGATCGGTTTCTTAGGTGAGAAATGTTGTATACCGATGTTGTAAGATGTAAAGTGTTGTACCGATGTTGTAACATGTAGGATTGTAAAGTGTTGTACTGATAGATTTTCCAGGCGTGAACTGGCGTGTATCTGTAAAGGATTGTAGTTGATTTTCTTGAAAGATAGTGCAAAATAAATGCACGTCCGGGTACAGTGATAAACTTCTCAAGCGAGATAGTCGCGTATCTGTCATGGTATGGTGAAAACCTTTAGATGGTGCAAAATAAATGCACGTCCGGTTGGGATTGACGACCGACAAGACTGAGATTCAATCTAGGATCGAGCTAGAAAGAAAACTGGTAATCAAGACTCCATCGAGGGAATGATCTCGGAGGGTAAATATCTTATCCTGGTGAGGAAAGATAGCTGAAGTAACCGTCATCCACGAGGATCGAGCTCTGTGGGGAAACTGGAAACAAGTAAGTATTTTATGCTTAGGGCTGACAATCTATTTGAAGAGAATGGACGAACCCAGTTACTCGGCGGTAACAACCAATGATGGAGACACGATGAACCTGTGCATGTTATCGCGTATGTTAATGAATATGTTGATATGAATGTATGTTAATGTCTATGTAGTTAAATATGCAAGATGTTATGAAATGAGTATGTAATGAGTATGTAATGAATATGTAATGAATATGTAATGAATATGTAATGAATATGAATATGTAATGAAATAGGCATGTGATGCTTATGCCCCTGCGTAGGCCGACGAAACAGACTAGAGACAGGACGAGAGACGAAATAAACATCTCGACGGAGATACCCTGCGTTCTCTGCAACCAATACGTCAATCATGGGTAAGAAAGATCAATGGTAGAACCAATCTGGCTTCAAAATTCTGAATTCTCTGGGGAGAAGGTAATCTGCTTGGGTGCACAGTATCACGTCTTCACATGGGGAGAAGAAAACTTGAGGGACACCTTCGAGTTACCCAAGAAAAAGTTGTCAGCTTATAGTCTCTCTGGGGACTGTGATGAGGCAATAGTTTAGGCCTGTTGCAACACTGAGATTTACTCGGGAATGAAGGCCGCCGTGAGTAAAATCCATCGGGTGCATGAAGAAAAGTTGTGAAACCACATGGTTTTGATCTTGAAGGACCTTATAGTAGTCGCCATTTGTTTCTTTAAAAAACACGGTGCCCCAGGATACTTGCGTTGCGAGGTATGGTCATCTCAAGAGGATTTTATAGAGAACACGGAGTCTGGTTGCCCCACTGTTTTCCAACTCTTGGAGAGATTTGTCAGGTCTCGCACAAATTAAGAGTGTTATGACGAAATCTTTGAGAAATAGCTCCTTAAGAGCGTCAGCCTCGCGTTGGTAAGTGAACTGGGCAACTGCCTGCCCCTGTTTAGCAGGATCTTCAAGCTCCACGGGTTATGTCCATACGTAACTCTCTAAGATATCAAGCAAAGTCGTCATGCCTGAAATGCCTATCCTGAGCTTGTCAATGCACACATATATTTGTCTTGAATTTTGTTTTGAAAAAGATATCGCAATAACTTGTGACCGAAATCACTAGTCAGGATATAAGTTTTAATTATAATGCCAACATGAATTTTTTCTGAGCATAGCTCGTAGGAGTCAGGAAACGTGATCTTGTCGAGTATGCTTTCAACCGAAGTCCTACTTCAATTAGGTCTTTTAAAGGTTGTATCGTGGCTCGGTTCACGGTTTAAGAAACAAAAGGATAAAGGCTCAAAGTTATATTTGTACCCACCCCTTCTTCGTGATGTTCTCCAATCCTAATTCAGTTAACCGGATACGAACGCTCATATTTCAAGCAGATTTGATATGGTCGAGAACTTATCAAGGCTTTGGACATGGCAGTCACTCACCTATTTCTAATGGCAATTGGTCACACGATTTTGTTCTTTATAAGGATTCAAAAAACTAATGGTTTATTGCTCTTATTCTCTAACTTTTGCCTGGACAACGTCTTTTGATCTGACTTTGGAGTCCAGCGGGATGCCCTAGTTTTGCCTAAGTCTCCTTCATAGGTTTTGACTTAGCGGGCTTTTATTATTTGAATATTCTTTTATGCACAAGTCGTGTAAATCTTTTGAAAGGCTCGTGACTGCCCCACTCCTTAGGTAACCGAGGGATAGTCATTGTATTGGACTTCTTAAGATGCTAAGGATAAATTCTCGAAGGTTTGCTCTTCCTTTTTGAGGATCTAAGCGCTCGATCGGCTTAACTGAAACCTACCCTGCCCCAGGTTAGGATGAAGGTTCTTAAAAGAAAGAAAAACTCCTACTTCAGGGCTCAAAGGGGTTAACGAGGGATTAACATCCTTATATTTCCAGTGTTTGGAATTTGAAACAATGCCTTACATCATCAGCGGGTTTCAATTGAAAGCATACGACAAGAAATCTGACGTTTTGGGTTCGTCATCCTCCCCCCAATTCTCTATCAGAACAAGAGATCGGGTAAATTTGGCATTATAATTTATGAAAAAAAATATTTTTGAATGAGTGAAACGAATGGATTTATTCAAGACAAACATATGCGTTGCATTAATTAATCAAAGATAAACAAGTTCGTGCATACTAAATATGCTCAATCAAAGAGAAATACGTATAAATAAACAAATGAACTGTCGGAAAAATCCTTCTAAATGTTTATGAAATCTTGCATTCAAGAGTAACAGTTTCCTTTGGCGGAGCCTCAATGGAAAGGACGTCTGGTTTATGATCACTGTGAGTCGTCATGGCTTGCCCCAGTTATGCTGGTCACATCTTCAACAGTTTTCAGTCGTTGCTTCAAAATAACTTTCCCAGATTCTTTGTTGATCCCGGTCATATCATCTTGAGGGTTACTGAAATGAAGAGAGCTAGGCCTTTGAATAATTACTGGATTCGGCTGATTTGCTGAGGGGTCAACATACTTTGCAGAATTTAAGCTTGACAAGCGGGAAACCTCGAGAGGAGTCTCGATCTTCGGCTGAGCATCGCTAAAAGACAACTTCTTCGTTTCCATCAAATTTCTGACAAAGTTCTTAAGAGCGTAGCAATTCTCTAGATCATGGCCGGGCGCACCCTCATGAAATAAACAATGAGCGGCAGCGTTGTAACCTGCAGGTAACGGATTAGGCGGAGGACCCAAAGCACGGGTGGTAATCAGACCTTGTTGTACCAAATGGGGGTTTAACTCAGTGAAAGTTATCGGAATTGGAGGACAAGGCTTATACTGCCTCTTAAGGGGACAAGGAACCTGATTCTGTGATTGTTGGTGAACAGGAGCGTTGGGCACTCGTTGACTGTTGACAGGAACTTGCACGGGCGGATGACCGAAAGGTTGTTGATGAACCGGCGCTTGATATACCGGAGCTGACTGTAGAGGCTGGTATGTAGGAAACTGCTGATCGAAAGGAGGTGCAACAGTAGCTACATAGGGTTGTTGAACATATAGAAACGGATAACCTTGAACATAACTCTGCTGATATTGTAAAGGTTGAGGAGTAGCCTTTTTGCGGTTCTTTGAACGTGTAGGTCCTTTACCATGGTCGGAGTTAGGAGTTTTGCACTTTGGAGGGGTAGCTCGTCGAACTGGTCGAGCACTGGGAGGCACCAAACCGGATTGAAGACCGTGAGGAGGTATATTCTCGACAGTAACAGCTGGTTGAGGTTCCATAACGGTATTAGTCTTAGAAACAACAGTAGACTGAGCATCCACCTTCACATTAAGAGCTCGTAACATCTCCAAAATCTGCCCTACACTTCCTCGAAGATCTTCGAATTCATGGCTGACACGGTTGATCTCTTGGTTTTGATCTTCCATTCTTTTGAAGGGTCGTATTGATGCAGAGAACTCAGGGTGACAAAACTGGAGGGTGAGAGAACCGAGTATGAGAAATCGGGAGACACATGCAATGCAAAAGTATGATGCTAAAATGCAAATGAAGATTTCATGGAATTCAAACATTTACGAATGTCGTGGGGTACCAAGGAAATCTTTTTCTTGTTTTTTTTCATTTTATTTTTTTTATTCATGGTATCCCGCGATATCCATAAATGATGTTTGAACTCCATGAAATACAATGCAATGAGATGCTTTATGGATGCAGTGCATGAAAACACACAAAGTCCTAGGTTAAAGGAACGTGAGCGGAGTCAAGGTCTACCCATCCCAAAAGGAGTGTACTATAGGTTAGTTGTACCTGCAGAACAAGGTTCTAAAAAGTGCCCAAAGTCATCAGCCCATCTTTCGGATATTATCAACCTTCCAACTGACTCGGGGGCTAATAATATTCTCAAGAGAACCTCTTTTGAGTGTAGTATCGCGTAGCAACCGTTGTAGGACTACTCCCACATAGTTCCCGCACTACGTCCTAAATAAGGCCGAGGTGGTGTTAAGGTACTACGGTTCCCAATATCACAGACTCCAATCGACCATGGAAAAAGTTTTCACGATTACTCGTTCAACCGAACCATTTTCGAAAAGGTCTCAACTGAGCGGTGATTCTCGAATCAACTTGGTCGGGATTCAACTCCCTATAAGCCTCATCGAATATATCCCCATCCTATAATAATGTCACTAGTCCGGGCGTAGGACTTATCTCACAGCACAAGGAACAGTCCCACAATCAAAGCACAAATATATACATGCAGATGAATAATAACACAGATAGTAATAAATATGAACAAATTAGGGATAACCCTCAAAAGTTTAGCAAGTCCCCAGTGAAGTCGCCATTTTCTGTTGCGGTGGAAATAGGATCACAAACTATTAATGAGTTTGAATCGCAATTCAGTTCACAACCGCTCTTTGATTTATCCGAAGGAAAAGTCAAAAGAGGGAAAACCTATTTTTGCATCGTAAACACAATGCGGGGAAAGATCTAGGGTTCGGGGGTTGGTTAAATTTAGGGAAGGTATTAGCACCCTAAACTTCTGTAGTACTCTACAGGAACCTTTTGTTAAAATGTTTACTATTTGCTTTATTCATTTGCTTAAGGTATATGTACAAAGGGATTACAAGTGAGAAAAGAGACCTAAGGGGTTAATTCTAAGTTTACTCGGCAAGACATCGCATCTTGTGCCTACGTATCCTTACGGGAGTGGAATCAGAGTAATCGTAGTTCCCCTCAAAAGGGAGGTTAGAGACTTCTTGACTGTGGTCAAGGTCTCAAGGGGAATAAACATGTCTTAAGGACACGCTTACGTGGAGTGTAGAAACTCCAAATCTCTACGTTGAATTGTTAAGTTGTAATTAGGGTTAGGTTAGGTTAGGGATTCCGCGGCGGGAAACCCTAAAATGAGCACGACGGCTCTTTGACCTAATGCTAGGGGTAAAATTGTAATTTTGCCTACGGCGAGGCATTTGTGAGAATTAGGGTTTGTAAGAGTTGTAAGGGTTTGAAGTTGAGGACTATTGACACGGCGGTCAAACGGCTAGACCTAATTCCTTCAGAGGAGTGAGATTATTGGTAAAGACGCGATAAACATACAATGGCAGAACATAAAGTGCGGAAAGATAAATGCGACAATTGTCTCGCAAAATTACATCCCATAAGCAGTTACAAATATGATAATTGAATATTTAAACTGAAAATAAAATCAATTGAACTTAGTCAGCTGCAAAAAACCAAAACAAACCGAGACTGTTATTATACGGGGTTAGACAAAAAATTAGACGGGAATGTTAGGAATTTAAGTAGAAAATTATAATTAACGAAACAAGAAAAAAGTTAGAAATTTGGATCTTAAAAATGAGGATGTTAGCGAAAAATTAATAAACAATGAAAATTGATACGCAATGAAGATAGTGATAATATACAAGTGATAATGGAATATGAAATAGCAACGATGATGTTAGATTATGTACAAATATAAAAATAAATACAAAAATAAATACATAAATATTAGTGAACAGGTTCATGGATAATCAATAATACTGTTAGGAATGAAGGATGAAAATTGAAATTGACGATAATTAAAATTTAAGTGATGAATGTTTTGAGACAATGAGAATTTAGATAATTAGAAAAGAGTTAGAATGGAATTAGGTTTTTTTGGGTGAAATTTAGAAAAGTTAGAGTTTTTAATGTGATTAAGAAAAAGAAAATAGATTAAAAGTTAGCAAAAAAATTAGAACTTCGAAATTTGGTATTTAAAAAAAAAGGTTAGAAAATAAAAATAAAAGTTTGAAAATAAAAGAGAAAAGGTTAGAATTTTAATAAAAAAAGAGTTAGAATGTTAGAATTTTAATTAAGAAAAAATGGTAGAAATTTTGAAAAAAAGATATAAAAAAGATTAGAAATTAAAAAAAAGAAGAGTTAGTTACTTTTGATGAAGACTGTAAGAGTTTTTGATGCTTGTCGATCTCCGTTTTGTTGCTCCTGAGGGTCCTTTTATACTTGATTTTTAAATCTTTTTCAATCTCAGATTTGATTTGAATATTTCAATCTTTTTCAATCTCTGATTTGAATGAATTTTTATGATGATTTCAGATTTGATTCAATGATGGTGATGTTGATATTTAGATCTGATTTTCTTATGATGATGATATGATCTGATTGATTTGATTTAGCTCCATATGTGATTCATTGTGATTGGATTTGATAAAAAAAATGTTGGGATTTAAATTTTAAAATGTTAGCAAAGAAAGTTAGAGTTTCAAGTTAAATAAAAATTAGAGTTTTAAGTTTAAAAAAAAATGAGTTAGAATTTTAAAATAAAAAAAATATATTTGAATGTTGATTTAAAAAATGTTAGAATTATTTTAAAAAGTGTTAGAATTTAATTTTAAAAGGAATTTAGATCTTAATTTTAAAAAAGAAAATAAAATGGCATTAGAATTTAATTTTAAAAGGAATTTAGAATTTTAATTTGAAAAAGGATGGTGTCAATAAAGATTTAGATTAAATTTTAAAAAAAAAGGATAGATTTAATTTTAAAAAAAAAAGGTTAGATTTAATTTTTAAAATAGTTATAAAAAAAGATTTAATTTTAAAAAGAAGTTAGAGAAAAAAAGATTTAATTTTAAAAAGAAGTTAGAGAGAAAAAAAGATTTAATTTTCTTTAAAAAGTTAGAAAAAAAGATTTAACTTTATAAAAGTTAGAAAAAAGATTTAGCTTTAAAAAAGTTAGAAAAAAGATTTAGCTTTAAAAAAAGTTAGAAAAAGAGATTTAGCTTTAAAAAAAATAGAAAAAGATTTAACTTTAAAGAGGAGTTAGAAAAAAGATAAAAAAAGTTAGAAAAAAGATTTAATTTTAAAAAGAAGTTAGATTTTTATTTTAAAAAAGGTATTAGAATTTGATTAAAAAATGTGTTAGAAATTAATTTAAAAAAGGTTATAAAAAAATTTACTCTTAAAGAAAAGAAAAAAAAAATTAAATTTTAATCTAAATCCTAAAAGTTAGTAAGAAGAGCTTAAAATGATTTAAATAAATAAACTAAATAGAAAAAAAAAGTTAATAAAAAACATTAGTAAAGTTATAAAAAAATTTAATTAAATTATTATTAGTTAAAAAAACAAGATTAAAAAAAAGGTTAATTTATTAAGTTAATAAGAATTTAAAATAAAAATAAAAAAGAAAGGGTAAAATTTGGGGTATTACACAAACCATGTCATATAATAGGTCATTTTGACTCTAAAACACATTCTAAAAACAATGGTTCAGCCACTTTTTTGAATTGAGGCCTAGATCATGGGGCTGCTTTGGAAATTGATTGCTTGCATCTTAAGGCACAAATGCAAAACTTAAGGAAACTCAATGTACAAGCTTGTAAAGGGTTTCAACATATCATATATCTCATGAGGAGAATTTCAGGTCAGTTATAAGGGCTGCAAGGGCCATGGCATGAGATGATACATGATATGAATGAATTCATAAACTCATGACATGAGAATCCCAATTTCTCATGGGATGGTTCCAGATGGTTCTAGATGATTCTAAACCACTCTATATAACCTGTAGAACTTGCTCAGATGCAAGGTTGGTGTAAGATTTGAGAGAAGAGAGAGTTGGCCATTTCACTTGCTTCCATTGCAAGTTGAAAGCAAAATCCACATTCTGATTCAATTCCATCCATTCTTTCAATCTAAACACATTCCTCTGATCATAGTGAAGCTGTGCAGATCAATTTGAGAGCAAAACCATAGAGATTTGAAGAATTGGCATTTGGATTTTCAAGATTGCAAGTCACCATCGAATTCTGAGATTCAAGCATTCTCTATCAAATCTTTTGCAAACAGTAGCAAGATCATCATTCAGGGAGTGATTCTGAAGAGTTTGAAGGCTTGCAGTGAAGGTTTTCACCATCTGTTAATCAAGATTCAACATGCTAGTAACTTTTCTTCTACACCATGATTTAGGCATGACTAGCAAGAATGGTTAGGTTAGAACTGTTAGAGACCAATAGGAGATGGATTCTGAGCAGTTTGAGAGCAATTGGTGAGGTTTCAGTTGGTGTCACCATTTTTGTTTGGACCAAGAACATGGGATATATTGAGGTATAGCATGAATTAGATGTCAAGAATCAATCAGTGTGAAGCAGTGATCAATCTGAGGTATTTAATTGCAATAATGGTTGAAGTTGATGTCTGAGCATATCTTTGATTTTGTATCGGGTTTGGAGATTTAGGATGTTTCAATTGATTTCAAGGCCATGGTTAGATTCAGCATGAAATTCTGGGCAGGTTAGGGTTTGGAATTTTAATTTTCCATGGAGAATTGATGAGGTTCGAGTTTGGGGGAAGATGGAGCTTGAAGCTCTGCATTTCCATGGCTTCAGTTAGAACCCTAGCTGGAGGAAGAAGATGAAGAGAGGGCCATTGGATCAGGCGTGGACCCTTTGACTGAGGGGAGATCCAAGGGCCAGGATTTAATTTCATTTGAAGAGGGAATCTGAAACCAGCATGAAACGCATCGTTTCATTGAAAGGGATTTGGGCTGGATTGCTAATCACACCCCAGATCATGGCCCATGTTTATTTTGAACTGAATTTCCTTGCTTTTTACACCGTATCCTTTTCTTTTTCTTTATATTTTTTAATTGATTTTCTGATTGAGTTTTGGGCCCAGCGTGTTCACTAACTGCACCCCCATTTTGAGCCCATTCATGAAATGAACTATCTGGCATTGCTATCTGCACCTAGGTTTTCTCATTTTAATTTCTTTTTCTCCATTTTATTTCAATCTTTGAAAAATCATAATAAATGGAAAATTAATGATTTTTGCATGGGGATTTTTTCACCCATTTCATGTTAATGTCTAGAAAATTGTCAAATAAGAATATTTGCATTTCATGCATTTTTAATATTTTTTGTGTATTTTCTCTTTTAATAGCTTTTTAATTCTTTTATGTTGATGCATGAATTTGTAGAATTTTGTTTAGCTAGTTTCCTTCATATTTTTAGGCCATTCCTTTTAGGATAGTTAGATTAGGACTTTATCTCCCCTATGGATTTATTCCATAATTTTGTGATGAATTTTTGATTATTTTTGCTTAGATGACATTAGGTTGTGTAGAATTAGGTCAATTCTTAACATAGGTCCACAATAACACTAGAATTTTGGGTTTCTAGGTCAAGATAGATATTGGGACATATAGTGTATTAAGGGTAGGTATATAGGATCCCCTAGAAATTATGTTAGGTTTTAATATAGTAGTATAATATTCTTAAGTGATTTTTGTAGTTGATGATTGTTTGTGGTGCCCTTGTGGGCTTGTATTTTTGTTTGCTTTTCTTTGTAGGCTTGGAGAGCTTGGTATTGCTTTGAGGAGCATTGTGGAGCATAGTAGAAGACTTGAAGATTGATTGAGGAGCTTGAGAGCTTGAGAATTTTGTTTGTTTTGTTGTTGTTTTAGGGTTAGGGATTAGGAAGAGTTTAGACCTAGTTAACTTCTTTCTTAAACATGGATGGTATCTTTCACCTCCATTCCTCCCTATGATTCAAAGTCCTTCCATGGTATTCACCTCTCTCCTTTGGAGGGATAAGTGATGGTACCTAGGAAGTAGAACTTTTGAGGGAACCATTCCTTTGATGTTGAACCCTTATAGGTCACCTTTGGTGGTCAATAAGCAGTTTAACACCCCAGCTTATCCAGTTAAGTGATTTCCTCTGGTTTGAATATCTTGAGAGATGTTGAGAGTGAGTGTGAAGATGAAGACTCCATTGAAGAATGTGGAGGAGGATGATTCCTTGAGCATTGCCATTCCAGCTGAAGCTTGAAGAGCAACAAGATCAAGTTGATACTTGAAGACCCAAGGAAGAGCCAGTAAAGACTGAATGAAGAGCTGAGGCTTAAAGGTTGAAGGAGGAAGTTGATACTTCTAAGTGAGTGAATATTACTCTGAGAAGCTGAAGCTTGCAGGAAGAGAAGACCAAGTTGAGACTGGTAAAGTAGAGAGAGCTTGAGAGCTTGAAGACTAAGTTGGTACTTAGGAAGAGGATTCAAGTGAGATTGATTCTGAAGAGCTGAAGCTTGAAGAACAAATGAAGTTGATACTTACTTTTGAGCTTGGAGATCCTGAGGGAGCCAAGTTAATACTTGTGGTTATTGGTGAAGCCTGAAGGTGGAGCTGATCAAGAAGCTGAAGCTTAAAGAAGAAGATAAGTTGAAACTTCTGTTGAAGGGTTGAAACCTGGAAAAGCAAATCGATATTTGTCAATAGTGATGGAAGTCTGAAGACTGAGTTGCTGTTGGAAGAGCTGAAGCTTGGAGTTGAGATAGGAGTTGAGCTGCTTTCTTCTTTTTCTTTTCTGTATTGATGTGCCTTGTTTGACTTGCTTGATGCATTAGAATAAGTCCATATCTAGACTAAGTAGAATCTAGGAGCATGATTGCACTAGAGGTTGAGTTGCTCCCTCTGCTTGTATTGTTACTGTATGGCTTTGCTTGCGGGTATTCGGTAGAGCCCAGCTCCCTTGCCCATGTGGTTTGTTTGCCTGATGGCATCTTATTCTATTTCTTCTGTATGATTGCAGTTTACTGTCTTGCTTGATAGCATGTTTTATATTTCAGTATGATTACTGTTATTCATTCTGGCTTGAGGTCGAGATGAGCTTGTAGAGGCTGAAGCCCCACACACATTTCCTCCCTCACTTGCATTGCATGCATTTTACAGTTTGAGCTGATGCTTTATCTGTTTCTGTGTATCATTGACATGATCCCTTAGGACTCTCATTTCCTTTGATAAGGAATTGATGATAGAACTTTAGGTTGAAACCTATGCATGACAACTTCTAGGAGCTCCCTGTTCAAACCTCAACCATAGGATGAATCCTTGGCATGACAACAGTAGGACTTGATAGTCTCCCTCCTAGTTGGGCCTGTTCTCTTCTCATCTCAAAGCAGTTTAAGATACAGTAATCATGAATGATTTCTTTCGTACGTTACGAGCCTTAAGCTATCTAAGAAAGGATTGCGGGAGAGTTTCTTTTCCACAGTCTGGATGTTTAGTATGGTACCCTTTGGGTGACATGCGACGCATTCACTCTCAGGTCATAGTCTTTAGTGCGATTGAAATTGCAAACACAATAAAAAACACTTCCTTCGTAAAAGACAGGAAATAACCGTAGTTTCCCGAACTACGTGAGCTCTGATCTCTCATACCTGTTGAGAGTACGTAGGCACAATACTAATGTATTGGCGAGCTACCTTCCCCCATAACCCGTCGTAGGTCGAACTACGTTGACTCTGATTTCTCGTTCTCTGATGAGAATACGTAGGCATAAAGCGCGATGCTTTGCCGAGTCATTTTCTTTTCTGTTTAAGCCAGCCTTGATAGGTAGATAGATACAACCAACCCGTCCAGTAAACACAACAAGCGTGGATCCCATCGAGTACGACGGACGTGAGTGGTGCTAATACCTTCCCCTTGCGTAACCGACTCCCGAACCCAGACAACGGTTGAGATGACCTTGTCTTATACCTTTTCGTTAGGTTTTTCCGATCGTTTCCTTTCCCGTTCTGAGGGATAAATAACGAAAGGTGGCGACTCTTCTGTTTTGCCGGCGCCTTATTTTCGCGAAAGCGACACCGTGGTATTTTGATATCCAGAATTTCCTAAAGAACCAGGAGTATCCGACTGGGGCATCCAGCCACCGATAAGAAGACTCTTAGGAGATTGGCTGGCAACTTCTACTTGAATCCAGATGGTGTTCTGTATAGGAGAAACCACGATTTGGTGCTATTGCGATGTGTGGATGAGAAAGAAGCTAATCTGCTTATGGAAGAGGTCCACGAAGGTACTTTCGGCACGCATGCCGGCGGACATGCTATGTCTCGAAAGTTATTGCGAGTAGGGTATTATTGGCTGACGATGGAAACAGATTGTTTCAAGTTTGCGAAGAAATGCCATAAATGCTAGATTTATGCATATAAGATTCATGTGCCGCCAAGACCTTTGAATGTTATGGCGTCCCCATGGCCTTTCTCCATGTGGGGCATTGATATGATTGGCAAGATTGAGCCCACTGCCTCCAACGGACACCGGTTCATCTTGGTAGCTATTGATTACTTCACCAAATGGGTCGAAGCAGTGTCTTACGCTAATGTTACCAAACAAGTTGTAGCCCAATTTATCAAAAAGGACATCATCTGCAGATACGGAATTCCTGAAAGAATCATTACTGACAATGGTTCGAACTTGAATAATATGATGATGAAAGAATTGTGCCAGAATTTCAAGATTGAGCATCATAACTCATCTCCCTATCGACCCAAGATGAATGGCGCTGTCGAAGCGGCCAACAAGAACATCAAGAAGATAGTTCAGAAGATGGTTGTAAAATACAAAGACTGGCACAAGATGTTGCCCTTTGCCTTGCACGGTTATCGTACGACAGTACACACATCAACCGGGGCAACACCTTTCTCACTAGTGTATGGTATGGAAGTTGTCCTACCATTGGAAGTTGAGATTCCTTCTTTGAGAGTTTTGCTCGATGTCAAACTTGATGAGGCAGAGTGGATAAAGAATAGACTGAATCAGCTCAGCTTGATGGATGAGAAGAGACTTGCATCTATCGCATATGGTCAATTATATCAGAGCCGGATGAAGAAAGCTTTTGACAAGAAGGTGTGCCCTCGAAGCTTTCAGACGGGCGATCTTGTGCTGAAGAAGATTCTCCCACCATAATCAGATCACAGGGGCAAATGGACTCCCAACTATGAAGGTCCATATGTCGTTCGAAAGGTCTTCTCTGGAGGAGACTTATTGTTATCCACCATGGATGGCGAGGATTTTACATCCCCTGTGAACTCGGACGCAGTTAAAAAAATACTTTGCTTAAAGAGACCCGTTGGACAGAAAAAAGAAAGTCCAGGAAAAAATGGGGCATCCCAGCGAACCAAGAAAAAAGAGGAAGAATGTTCGGGCAAAAATTAGGGATAAAAATTGAAAAGATGTACACCCGCGAAGTCGAAAACCTGAAAAGGCGACTTCGGCAAAAAAGGGTATCCCGGTGAATTAAAAACCTGAAAGGGCGGTTCAGGCAAAAGTTAGGGATTGAAAAAGCAAATGACTGCGGTCCGAGTTTGATACTGTATCGCTCAGTGGTTTGGGAGTGCCTGAGGGTCGATTATCCAAGTCAATCTCTTCCAAAGCCGGGGCATCGGGAAAGCGTCGGAGTCAGGCGAGTCATAGGAGGATCAGCTCATGGTGTTTGTCTGTACCACGTTGCCGACATGTATACAATTTTCTTTGTACCTATGTACATATCTGTATTTGTTTTTGTAACTTCCTCTTTTCAGTAGTTGCATCCGCTGTAAAAAAAACTTTGCCTATTTACAGGCCTGTTATCAATAAACGCATACTATTCAGTACTTGATGTTTATTTTTTGTTTTAACTTTTACTGCTTTGTTTGTGGAAAACGTCGATGTTGTTGATAAACTTGCATGTGCATAAACTTGCAGGCCTCAGCCAATAATTGTTAAAACTTTGAATTAACTGAACAATTGTCATGGATATTGACCAAGATAGTTCCTTTTGTGTAGAATTGTCTTGTTTCGTTCATATTGTGTAGGGCTGTTACCTCTGAAGCAAACAACCAAGGGACCGTGTTTCCCTAGTCGGGGCCCCTTAACGTAGGAGCAGGCTCTATGTGAACTTATTCCTCCCCAGCAGATGGAAGTCGCATTTTTATCCCCAGAAGAGTTGGATGTAAGCTAGCAAGCGGTCAGGCAGGTATGCGCATTCCCAGCAGGTGGTCATGTGTACATTTAATCCCCAGTGAAGTCCTCACAGGGTACAACCAGGTTGTCGGTGCTTTGAAAGGATATTCTCCACGCAGGATTGTTCTTTCTATTCTCCAGCAGGTTGTCTTTCCTCCAATAGGTTGTTCATCCTCTGCAGAGTTCGTAGCTCCGGATTTTTGAGACATCCCCAGCAAGATTGTTTCTTCCTCCAGTGGAAGTTTGGTTTCGTTTCTCCGGCATTTATTTTGTGGGGACGCCTCTTTGCATTTGCATCGTGCATAGCATCTTCCCAAACGCGTAGCATTTCCATGCCGTATGGAGCATTACACCATTTTCAAACATATGCATTTTGAAACATAAGCCAGGTTGGTTACTTCTTTGTTTTCAGGTGTTATTCCCTGCAGGTGATTGGAATTCTTGTTCAGGATGGTTTTCGGATATTCAAATGCTCGGCGGGAGATATGTGATGATAGTGTTCGTCCTATCACGTGTGCTTTTATCAGAGTTACTTGGTTAAGTTTCCCTTTTTCCCCAGCGGAGTTTTCCTCAGATTGCTGTTACGTCAGCGTTAAAGGATTTCAGTGATTAGACCTTTGAAGTCGTTACTTGTTATCGAAGTAAGTGTCTGGCAGTTGACGTCAGAATTTCCCCAGTAGAGTTTTCCTCGGATTGCTGTTACGTCAGCGTTAAAAAAATCTCATGGATTAAACCTTTGGAGTGGTTACCCGTGTTGACGGAGATGTTACCCGTGTTGACAGAGATGTTACCCGTGTTGACGAAGTTGTTACCCGTGCTGACGGAGATGTTACCCGTGTTGACGGAGATGTTACCTGTGTTGACGGAGATGTTACCCGTGTTGACGGAGTTGTTACCCGTGCTGACAGAGATGTTACCCGTGTTGACGGAGATGTTACCCGTGTTGACGGAGTTGTTACCCGTGCTGACGGAGATGTTACCCGTGTTGACAGAGTTGTTACCCGTGCTGACGGAGATGTTACCCGTTTGACGGAGATGTTACCCGTGCTGACGGAGATGTTACCCGTGTTGACGGAGATGTTACCCGTGTTGACGGAGTTGGTCCTACGGAGTTGTTCGTTCAAGTCTTCGGATGCCAGATTAGCACTTTTATTTAGTGCTTCGCCTGTTTCTTCGGAAAAAGATGTCAAATTCGCGCCTCACGTAGTGCAAATACCCGTAGTGTCGGAAATGTTTCTCGCAGAGTTGCTTATTCAAGGCTTCAGATGTCTGGTTCGCACTTTACGCAGTGCTTTGTTCGTCCCTTCGGAGATGGAAAGTCAAGGATGGTATTTTGATGCGGTCCTGTGGCTCGGTGCCCGCTTATTGTAGCGTACATTTGAAGATTGATTGTTGTAGATCTAGTATGTGAATACAATGCCTGTGGTGTCACACGGGTGGTTGATGTTAAAATCAGGTGTTTTATATCAGATAATTGATCAGTTTGTTGCTGTGACAACCAGATTCAATTCTCTGGATATTTTGCCCCTAAGCAGTTCACAGTTTATTTCTGTGGTTAGCAAATTTCTGGGTTCTTTGGTATTCAACCACCTTTTACCTTAATTATCTGAAAGCTGTTCGCTTTCTCATCCAGTCAGGTCCAAGTCGCTTGAATAGGGGCAACTGTTGCACCCTAAAATTTGCCTAACCTTTTCTTACTTGGTTTATGGTTCATTGCATTAGCATACCATTGTTCTAGCATTATCATAAGCATTGCATTAGCATTTAGGCAGGGGATCAAGTGTGATATATATCAAGAGGAGCCTATCTAGAGGTCTTATTCAAGCTTGAGAGGTCACCCAAAATCATCAGAAAATGGGTTGGGTGCTTGAGAAGTTTGGATGTTGGTATGTGGTTCATCTCCTAACTTGGGAGCTAATTGAAGACCATCAGTGGGTTCTGAAGCCTTGATTATGGATAGAGTATGTGGATAGAGCTCATGGAGTTCCTTGAGGGTCATGGTGGAGCTCAGTCAAGTCATCATGCTAAGTCTGAAGAGCCACAATTGAGGGTGTTACAATTAGGGTTTTTGTTTGGTCAACCCTAAGTCAACTGTGCAATTGAAGAGGATCAAAGCCTAATTCTAAGTCTTTAAGGTCATGGAATGTTATGTTGAGGCATTTGAGATGTTATTCCAAGATCAATTCAAGAAGAATTCAAAGTGTGAGGAGTTGCTAAACTAGGGTTCTCAGGGTAAAATCCCCTATTTAGTGCTTGGCTTCAAGACCACTTATCTCAAGATACAAGTTTCATATCAACTTTTGGCCAACATGGAGCTTCTAGAGCATGTTCTTAGCTTTAATTTAAGTACTAGAAGTCCTTGATTGGATTTATAGAACTCAAGTTATGATCCAGACAAGTTACAGGTCATCAGATGAATGTGAATTTTATCTGTGAAAGTTCACCAACTTCCAAGGCCCTTTTGACATAGAAGGATATTTCATCCCAACTTTTGGCCAACGCGAAAGTTATAGGTCATGATCTTATCTTTCCAAAATGTACTAGAAGTCTCTCATCTGATTTGTAGAACTCAAGTTATGAGGTTTACAAGTTAGGGGTATTTTGGGAATGTGAGATTATAGGTCATTTTGGATTATGGGTCATTTTCACTATCTTGCACACCTCAAAAGAAGTTCTGTCCAACACAAAACTTGCTCAAAATGGGATTTTAAGGTCAACCATGTATCCATAAGGCATTGATTTGGCTTAGAACAAGAGTTGGTTTGAAGAAATTTGACAAAGGCCTTTTTTAAAAGGCATAAAAGGAGAAAATTCAAAATAAAATCCACAAGTGTTCAAAACTTCACAAGTTTATGCATTTTCTGATTGGAAATGATATTTTAAAGAGAATGGCAATTTCACCTTTTTGATTTGAGTCACATTTCATAGACATTGAGTGGATTACTTCATGGTGAAGTTACATATCCAAGCTCCACCATTGGATCAAATTAAGGACTCCATCTGGTCCATTCATGTTCAATAGGTCATATGCAATGTGTATGAAGCATTTTTAAGGCTGAGACAGAGGGAATTCGTGACTTCCATGGTTGCAATTTTGGAGGAAAGTTGGAAATTGGATATCTCAGTTTGGGCTTTCTTTGGGGCTGTAAACCATCCAAACAGATAGTATATAAGTTCTTAAGGGTGTTCAGATCATTTTTTTGGAGGAAATTGGTGGAGAAATCAGTTACAGCAGTTGAAGGTTGAAGCTCTCAAATCCAAAATCGGTTTTGCTTTTCCAGAAGATTTCAAGGCAAATTGTGGATCTTATTAGCTTCATTGATCATCAAGGAAGAAATTTGCACTTTCTGGAAGCAAGTTTCACTCTGCAACCACTCCAATTGCAAGCTTCAGTTCAGGTTGGTAAACTTCGAAATTGCTCTTGATTTAGGCTGTTGTAGCATGATTTAGACTGTGGTTAAGGATTAGGGAAGATCATAGATGGATTTAGGATCTTAGTTTTGGAGTTTAGAGACACTTTAGGTCATGGTGCAAATTCTGTTGAGCTTCGAAATTGTTTGATCTTGAGGTGTTAGCACGATTTGAATATTGATTTGTGATCCCTGAGAGGTGAGGAGAAGATCTATGGAAAGAATTTCAAGTTTGGTGATGATCAAGATTATGGCATATTTTCTGTTCATCTTCGTGTTTCAAGATCCAGGAGGATTTAGTGAGATTGGAGTGGATATTCATGATCAGGAGGAAAAAACAAGAAGAACGGTACCAATTTCAGTTGTTTTGGTGAAGATTTTAGGTTTTTCACTGTAGAGCCTCGTCGGAGAAGACGATCGGAGGTCTTCTTCGGCCACCGTCCAATTCCCTCCCAGTTGCAGAATTCAAATGGAGAAGATGAAGTGTATACCATTGGATCTGTTTAATTTTGATGACTTAGTCTTCCAATTCAACGCACGTAACTCACCCTGAGACTTGACCTTTGACCAAGCCAAAACGCAGTAGTTTCATTAATGCGCTGGCACGCGCTGAGGCCATTAGATACGCTGACTAGTCCACAGATCCTAAGGCTGTTGTTTTTTCTTGGCTTCTTATTTCTTTAATTAATTTTTTTTATTTTCTTTAATTGATTTTTCTTCTTTAATTCATATTAAATTGAATAATCATCAGAAAAATATGACAAAAATATGTGCATAATTTCTGATTTTTTGACATTCTTGAATTTTATTTTTGTGCAATTTCCAATTTATTTGGCTTTTTTTTCCATTTTCTTGATTTCTATTAATTTTGCATTTTACCCTTGTTATTTGCTTATTTTTGTACTCCCTTTTGGTATAGAATTTGATCTTGATATTTTGTTGGTTGGTTGTAGACTCATTGAGAAGATTGTAGGATTTTTATCCTAATTTTTAGATAATTCTAAGTTCTGTTTTGGAGTAGGGTTTTAGAGGCTTCCCCTTTTGGACCTTCATTTGATACCTCTTGGTTTAGATTTTCTAAGGTGATATTGAACATTGATTAAGGCTCTGATCCTTTTACCCTAGGTTCCCAACACCTTTAGGATCCCTTAAAAAAATTTATAGGATTTTAGAAGTTGTTTTAGTATTTTAATTAGATTTAATACTTAGGTGGTTTTTAGGGTGCTTCTAACTTAGTGCTTCCCCTAGTTGAACCTCAATAGTGACCATTAGGTGATCCTAAGCTTCTTATCCTTTCTTGATAGTATAGAAGTTAGGTAGATACCTCATTAGGACCTTGTTGAAGCCTTGATAGAGCTTTAGATTCCCCTAGTCTAGGTGATTCTTGTGGCTAGTCTGTAGGGTTTCTTAGAAGTGTTGTGTTGCCTTCTGTCCCCGATGTGTTTGCTTCCTTGGGCTTTGCCCTACCCTCTTTCTCCAAGTCTTTAAGAGGAGTCCTCCTAGGAGAGCCTAATCCTTCCTTTGGTTGGATTCTGTGCATTCCTCAGGAGGTTGAGCCTTGAATTGACATTCCTCAGTATAGTACATTCCTTTGGTTTGTACTATCTTTCTCCTTTAAGTCTTGATGATGAGCCCTCCTAGGAGAGCCTAATCCTTCCTTTGGTTGGATTCTGTGCATTCCTCAGGGGGTTGAGCCTTGGATTGACATTCTTGGCATGGTATATTCCCTTGGTTTATATACTGTCATCCATCTCAAAGTCCTTTTCTTAGGATCCCTCTTGGGAGAGCCTAATCCTTCCCTTGGTTGGATTCTATGCATTCCTCAACAGGTTGAGCCTGAGACGGACACTCTGTGTTGATAAACTTTAAACCAGTTACCTTAGATTGATATCTAGGACTAATACCCAGTCTTTTTTGTCCTATTGACATAGGATCCATCTTGGGAGAGCCTAATCCTTCCCTTGGTTGGATTTTGTGCATTCCTCAACAGGTTGAGCCCATGATGGACTCTGGTGTTGATACACCTCCAACCTAATGTGGCCTGGGATGTCTTCCCTGTTGCTCATTTTGGTTTCTCTCCCTTGCTTGACATTGCTTGATGCATTATGATAGGTTAATTTTTAGAATATTTTAGGTTAGGAGCATGACTGCTTAGAGGTTGAGTGGGTCTCCCTTTGCTTGTTTGCATTAAGGGTTGAGGTGATCCTCCCCTTACTTGTGTGTTGTTTTTCTTTTTATCTGTGTGTTCGCATAAGAGGTTGAGTCTGTGTCCCTCTGCTTGTCTGTTACTGTTTGGCTTTTGGTTGTTTGCTATAGAAGTTTAGTTTGTCTTCTTCTGCTTGTATTGCTGCATTGCATGCATTTTACTTACAGTTATTTCTTTCAGATTATTTCTTTTGTTGTTGCTTTCCTTTGCCATGTTCCCTTAGGATTTCCATTCCTTCTTGTTCAAGTTGGAATGTGACAGACATTAGGGTTCTAACCATGCATGATAATATTAGGTAGCTCCCTCCAAACCTCAATCATAGGATCAACTTTGCATGACAACTTTAGGATTGGATTAGTTCCCCTTTAGTGCGTCCTTTCTCTTCTCATCTCAAAACAACAGTAAAAAACATAATAAAGGCAAGTTAGTACAAGCGCGTTACGAGCCTTAAGCTACTTGGGTAATGATAATTGAGCGGCCTCCTCTCAATCATCTAGAGTGTTTAGTATACGTCCTTTGGACGATGTGCGACGCATTCGTTCCCAGGTCATAGTCTCTAGAGCTGTACAGACTACAAACAAAACTCAAAACACTTCTTCCGTAAACGACTTCAAAAACAAAGATCAAACTTCTTTTGTCCTCTGGGACCTTTAATCCTTGGAAATAATTTTCATAAGGAGAGTTTTGTTAACTCCCGGTTCTAC
This sequence comes from Lathyrus sativus, assembly GCA_963859935.3. Taxonomy (NCBI): domain Eukaryota; kingdom Viridiplantae; phylum Streptophyta; class Magnoliopsida; order Fabales; family Fabaceae; genus Lathyrus; species Lathyrus sativus. The sequence goes on from OZ012735.1 coordinate 336,575,858, forward strand.
CGCAAACGGTAAACGCCTAAGTCTCCGACGAGCGAGCTGCATACACCAACTGCTGGAACCGTTTGTTAACCCTACTCGGCTAAAACACTTTGAACCAAACCTGTGGTCTTGTTAGCCCGAACTACGTTTACTCTGATCTTTCACGCCGTGTGAAAGTACGTAGGCACGAGATGCGATATCTCGGCGAGCAACCTTCCCCTTTTTTTCACCCGTAGTTAGGTGGACTACGTTGACTCTGATTTCTCATTCCAGACGGGAATACATAGACATAGAACTGTTGTGTTCTGCCGAGTCAGTTTTCTTTTTTCTTTTCAAACCAGACTTTTATCTAGATAGATAAACCAACCAGTCAAATAAATATAACAAGTGTGGATCCCATCGAGTACGATGGACGTGAGGGGTGCTAATACCTTCCCCTTACGTAACCGACTCCTGAACTCAGACATGGTTGTGATGACCTTGTCTTATACCTTTTCGTCAGGTTTTTCCGATCATTTCCTTTCCCTTTCTGTGGGATAAATAACGAAAGGTGGAGACTCTTCTGTTTTGCCGGCACCTTATTTTCGCGGTTGGGACAGTCGCTAACATTGTGCCTGTACCTAAGAAGGACGGTAAGGTCAAGATGTGTGTTGATTACTATGATCTAAACAGAGCGAGCCCGAAAGACGATTTCCCGCTCCCCCACATTGATGTGTTAGTCAATAACACCGCTCAACATTATGTGTTTTCCTTCATGGATGGCTTCTCTAGGTATAACCAAATCAAGATGGCTCCAGAAGATATGGAGAAAACAACCTTTATCACGCTGTGGGGGACTTTTTGCTATAAGGTGATGCCTTTTGGATTGAAAAATGCAGGGGCAACTTATCAGCGGGCGATGGTGACTTTGTTTCATGATATGATTCATCATGAGATTGAGGTTTATGTTGATGACATGATCGCAAAGTCACAAATGGAGGAAGAGCATCTGGTGAATCTCTTGAAGTTGTTTGAAAGGTTGAGGAAATTCAGACTAAGGTTGAATCCGAACAAATGCACTTTTGGTGTACAGTCAGGAAAGCTATTGGGGTTTATATTCAGTGAAAAAGGAATCAAGGTCGATCCTGTAAAAATAAAAGCAATACAAGAAATGCCAGCGCTGAAAATAGAAAAAGAGGTTTGTGGTTTTCTGGGGAGGTTGAACTACATTGCAAGGTTCATATCTCACCTTACAGCCACCTGTGAACCCTTGTTCAAGTTGTTAAAGAAAAATCAGGCGGTTGTTTAGAATGAAAATTGCCAAAGGGCATTTGAAAAGATAAAAGAATATTTGCAAGAGCCTCCGGTACTGATGCCTCCAATGGCCGGAAGACCATTGATAATGTACTTAACGGTTCTTGAGAACTCCATGGGTTGTGTTCTCGGTCAACACGACGAGACGGGAAGAATAGAGCATGCTATCTATTATTTGAGTAAGAAGTTCACAGATTGTGAGTCCAGATACTTAATGTTAGAAAAGACGTGCTATGCACTCGCTTGGGCAGCCAAACGCCTAAGGCAGTACGTGTTGAGTCACACAACCATGCTAATTTCGAAGATGGATCCAATTAAGTACGTGTTCGAGAAGCAAGCTCTTTCAAGAAGAATTGCTAGGTGGCAGATGATCCTGACAGAATACGGTATTCAGTATGTTTCCCAAAAGGCCATTAAGGGAAGTGTTTTGTTAGAGTATCTCGCAGAGCAACCGATTGATGACTATCAACTAATGAAGTTTGAATTTCCTGATGAGGACATTATGTTTCTGAAGATGAAAGATTATAACGAGCCGCTACCCGATGAAGGTCCTGAGATAGGCTCCCAGTGGAAGATGATTTTTGATGGTGCTGTTAATTCTTATGGCAGCAGAATTGGGGCAATTATTACAACTTCCCACGGTTCCCACATACCGTTCACTGCTAGGCTAACGTTTCCCTGCACCAACAACGAAGTTGAGTATGAAGCATGCATCATGGGCATTGAAGAAGCAATTGATTTGAGAATCAAAAACCTTGATGTATATGGTGATTCATCTTTGGTCATTAATCATATTAAAGGAGAATGGGAGACTCGTCAGCCTAATCTGATTCCTTACATGAATTATGCTAGAAGGTTGTTACCTTTCTTTAACAGATTAGAGTTTCATCACGTGCCAAGAGCTGAGAATCAGATGGCATATGCTTTGGCTACCTTATCCTCGATGTACAAGGTGAATTATTGGAACGATGCTCTGAGGATCGTCATCTCGCGCCTCGATAGGCCAACTTTCATATTTGCAGTAGAGGAAGCATCAGATGGGAAGCCGTGGTATTCTGATATCAGAAACTTTCTCAAGAATCAGGAGTATCCGCCAGGGGCATCGAGCCGGGATAAAAAGACCTTGAGAAGATTGTCTGGAAACTTCTACCTAAACAAGGACGATGTACTCTACCGAAGAAACTTCAACTTGGTGTTGTTAAGATGTGTGGACGAAAAAGAAGCAGGTTTGCTTATGGAAGAGGTCCACGAGGGTGCTTTTGGTACGCATGCAAGCGGACATGCAATGTCTCAGAAACTGTTGAGGGCAGGCTACTATTGGATGACAATGGAATCTGATTGTTTCAAGTATGCCAAGAAGTGCCATAAATGCCAGATTTATGCTGACAAGATGCATGTGCCGCCAAGTCCTCTGAATGTCATGGCATCTCCCTGGCCCTTTTCTATGTGGGGCATTGATATGATCGGTAACATTGAACCGACTGCATCCAATGTACACCGCTACATCTTAGTGGCAATTGACTATTTCACTAAGTGGGTTGAAGCAGCTTCTTTCGCCAACGTGACCAGACAGGTCATGGCTCGATTTATCAAGAAGGACATCATCTGTCGTTATGGAGTGCCCGAACGAATCATTACAGATAATGGTTCGAATTTGAACAACAAGATGATGAAGGAACTATGCCTGAGTTTCAAGATTGAACATCACAACTCTTCTCCTTATCGCTCGAAGATGAATGGCGTTGTTGAGGCAGTGTTGTACCCCAAAATTTGACCAACCATTTTTGGTGTACTTGGCTTATGTTTCTTTGCATTTCGCATTTCTGCATATCATAGCATTTGTTATTGAGGCAGGGGATCAAGGTTTCTCTGTGACTCAGAGTTCACTTTTATTGTAAGAATCCAAACAGCGAGCATCAGGGGCTCCGACATTTATTTTGCCCGGCAATCGAGTGGTCAATTTTATTTTACTTTGTAGGATATTTTCAGCTCAGGAGGTAACACTCATGCTATCTCGATCATTCTCACGGTTATAATAACCAAGGGCAAGTTTCAGAGGTTGAACAGGGCTTAGAACAGATGAAAATAGGCGAATGTGCACTTTTCCCTCTAAAAGGCGCCAAAATTCAAAATTTCAAGGTGTTAATCGATTAACCCAAATGGTTAACCGATTAACCAGGGCAAATTTTGCCTCTGCACGTGAATTTTCAAAGGAAGCCACTTTGGGGTCCATGTTGATCACTTGTGAATTTGATTTTACACCAGGAGAAAGATATATAACCACTTTGAATTTTGATTAGTTTCAAAATTAATTCAAAATTCCCTCAAATATCCCATTCCTAGTCCCATTCCAATTTTCATAACCATACTCCAAACCACCATTCTACTCCTAAACTAGAGCATATTTAAGTGAATTTGCTCCAAACCTCATACGTCAACCCTCATAATCTCATTTCATTTTCAGAATTCACTCTGATTCTCTCAATTTTCTCTCAACTTTTTTTCACTCCCAAAACCTCCATTAAAGCTCTTTTCACTTGAGCTCTTTAATTCTTCATTGGAATCATTGAATTCTAGAGCTAAACCTCCATCCTCCATCTCCATTATCTTCAATTCTCCATTCAATTTTCGTTTGGATTTGGACCTGAATTTGGAAGTTATTTTGGAAGAGCTTATTCGGATTATTTTTGCTTGATTTTGGTGGATCTTCACTCCTACAACAAGAAAACACTTGGATCTTGAAGAATCTTTGGGTTTCTTGCTTGGATCTACTCATTTCAAGTGAATCAACACTCACCAAAGCAAATCTCTGCTTTGTAGGTTGGAAATTCTAGATCCGATTTCGTTTTTGAGCTTATTTGCATAATCATCATGTTGATCTTCATTTTTGATTGATTTGGTTGATTTTGATCTATGTGAATTATGATCTTCATGTTTGAATGTGTTTACATGTTGTTGGATCACTGATTTTTTGGTGTTAAATTCGTGCATAATTGATTACAAGATCATTTGGATTATTGCATAAGTGATTAATTGCTGAAAGTGCTTTTGCATTGCTGTTTTTTCTGCTTCTGGTACAACATTAATAGATTAACCAATAGCGTTAACAGGTTAATCAGTGGTTAACAGATTAACCAATAGCGTTAACAAGTTAACCAGTGTGTATTTCTAAAAATTTTAAGTGGTTAACCGGTTAACCAAAAGTGTTAACCGATTAACACTGAACCAGAATGCAATTTTTGGTTGTTTTCAAGCATGTTTTGATTTCTTCTCACATGTAAACCTCATGAATTCATATGATGCATTTATATGAATTATTTTGTACGTGTTCCACTATTCTTGAGAGGTTAATCTTGATTCTTCGACACATAATGTTTGGTTTCCGCTTGAATGCATATCATGTGGATGTTGTTCAAGCGTTGAGTGTTTGTTTTGCATTGATTGTTTGCCTTTCCTTACTTATTGTTCAAAGAATTGTATGGTTGAGATGCGCTTGTGGCGGCTGCTGCCCCACACTTGTTCCTCCCTCTTTTGTTTGTGTGTCCATCTTAGGATAGCACCATTCTTCTTTGATGATTTATGGTTGATGGTTGTAGGAGCTTGCTTCTCCTATTTCATCTCATCTCCCTCGTGTTGATTGAGTTTTGTTGCATTCTTGCATTTCTATTTGCATTTCATGTTTGCATCTCTTATTGCATTGACTTGTTTAAGTCACTTTCATCTCATTTTCTTTTCATTTGTGATTGAGTTGCCAAGTGTTTACTTGGTCTTTTGCCATGATCCCTTAGGATTCCTAGTCCCACCGTTTAGGATGGGAGTAGGAGAGACATTAGGTGTTCAATCCAAGCATGCTAACATTAGGATAGTATTTTCCCCTTTCAATCCCAACTTTAGGATCGTTTTGCAATGATAACATTAAGGTCGATCTAGTTTCCCCTTAGAGTTTGTGTCTTCTCTTCTCATCTCTTAAACATCTCAAAACACCTAATAAAGGATAATAAGTGTTGTACGCTATGAGCCTTAAGTACGTGAGGAATGATAGTTGGAGGGCCTCCTCTCAATCTGTCTAGAGTGTTTGGCGTATGCCCTTTGGGCGATATGCGACGCATTCGCTCTCAAGTCATAGTATTTAGTGCAACATGAGTTACAAACTTAACTCAATTCACTTTTTCTCATAAAAAACACAAAACAAAACATCAAACCTTTTTATCCTTCGGGATTGTTTGCAAATCATTTTCAGAAAGAGTGTGTTAAGTCTTGGTTCTACCGCAAACAGGAATTTTCCCTAACTGCTGGAACCACCACTTAACCCTACTCAGTTAAAACACTTGAACCAATCTGTGGTCATGTCAGTCCGAACTACGTTTGCTCTGATTTCTTGTACCAGACGAGGATACATAGGTACAAGACGACGGTGTCTTGGCGAGCAACCTTCCCCACCTTCACCCGTAGTTTTCTGAACTACGTTGACTCTGACCTTCCCATTGCACGAGGGAGTACGTAGGCATAGGGCGATGATGACCTATCGAATCTCTTTTCTTTTCTTTTGTCCCTGTGAGCCAACCTTTTGATAGATTAACACCCTTTTAGATAGACAAGAAGCATGGATCCCGTTGAGTACAACGGACGTGAGGGGTGCTCATACCTTCCCCTTGCATAACCGACTCCCGAACCCGAGATATGGTTGCGATGACTTGTCTTTTCCCTCTTTCGTAGGTTTTCTCTTATTGTTTCCTTTCCCTCTCTTTGGGATAAATAACGAACGGTGGCGACTTTTCTGTCCTTGCTGGCCCCTCTTCACAGTGATGCGACAGACAACTAATAAGAACATTAAGAAGATTATGCAGAAGATGGTTGTGACCTGCAAAGATTGGCACGAGATGTTGCCCTTTGCATTGCATAGATATCGTACTTCGGTACGTACTTCAACTAGGGCAACTCCTTTCTCGCTAGTGTATGGTAGAGAAGCTGCCCTACCATTGGAAGTCGAGATTCCTTCCTTGAGGGTTTTGGTTGACGTCAAACTTGATGAGGCGGAATGGGTGAAAGCCAGATTGAATTAACTTAGCTTGATGGACGAGAAGAGATTGGAATCCATTGCGTATGGCCATTTGTATCAAAGCAGAATGAAGAACGCTTTCGATCAGAAGGTGCACCCTCGAAGCTTTCAGGCAGGTGACTTAGTGTTGAAGCAGATTCTCCCTCCATAGACAGACCACAGGGGCAAATGGACTCCCAACTACGAAGGTCCATATGTGGTAAGGAAAGTCTTTTCCGGAGGAGCCTTACTACTCTCAACTATGGACGGTGAAGATTTCACATCCCCTGTGAATGTAGACGTAGTTAAAAAATACTTTCCTTAAATAGACCCGTTGGAATAAAAAAGAAAATCCAGGCAAAAATGGGGCATCCCGACGAACCATAGAAAGAATGGGTTCGGGCAAAAATTTAGGGATAAAAAGGAGAAAAATGTAAACCCGTGAAGTTGAAAACCTGAAAAGGCGACTTTGGCAAAAATGGGTATCCCGGTGAATCAAAAATCCGCAAGGGCGATTCAGGCAAAAGTTAGGGATTTAAAAGCAAATGACTGCGATCTGTGTCCATTCCTATGAGTATGGTGGATTCTTGGAGGACCCGAGGGTCAATCAATCAAGTCGGTCTCTTCGGAAGACGAAGCAATGGAGAAGCATCGAAGTCATGCGAGTCATAGTCGAATCGATACATGGTGGTTGTCTATACCACATTACCGACATTTTGTATATTTATTGCATGTTTGTACTTTTTGCGCAACTTTCTCTTTTCAAGAGTTGCATCTGATGTAAATCTTCCTATTTACAGGCCATTTTCAATAAATGAAGTATATTATTTAGAAAGTTTTTATTCTTGTTTTAGCTTTTTACTGTTTTGTTTGCAAAAGACGCCTGATGTTTTTGATAAAACTTTGCATACATAAACTCGTGGGCTTTGCTAATCGTAATTGAAACATTGATTTGCTTGAATAATGTCATGGACGACGACCGAGATAGCCTTTATTGCATACATGACATATTTGTCATTTGCAGGGTTCTCGTTGTTGAGACTGTTTCAAACCTGTATCCCCAGTGAGGTCACCATATCTCTATCTCCACAAGGTGAAGATGTCAGATCGGAAGTATCTCACCAACGATAATGTGCACTTATCCCCAGCGGGTTGAAATTGTATTTATCCTCAATGAGTCAGGACTAGCCTTTCCCCAACAGGTTGAGATTGCATTTATCCCCTAGTAGGTTAAGACCTAAGTTATCCCCAGAGGGTTGAAACTGAGATTCCCCAACAGTGGTGTGCACCTATCCCTTGACAGGTAGATATGGGAGTGTTTTCCCCGACAACGGAACAAAGCTCAGTGGTGTTTCCCCACAGGTCTTTGGCTCATTCCCCAATCAAAGGTTGGTATTGATGAATCTTATTTCCCTAATCAGAGGTTGATGTTATTGAGTGTTATTCTCATTTTCCCCAAGCAAAGGTTGATGCTGATTCCTAGAGAGTATCCATCAGTGAAGTTGTTCTCCTCAGTAGAGTCCAGTGGTTATTGGTTTTATTTGAAGCAAGATTTTGGGTTAATTTCCCAATAATTGTTTCTCTCAATCCCCCTTAAAAGCAGATTTTATCCCTTTCAGCGCGGATTTTATCCCCAGTAGAAGGATTGTCTCTCTTAATTCCACTCAGAGTGGATTTCATTCCCCGCAGAGTGGGGTCGTCCTCAGAAGAATGTTATTCTGGAAGGACATTCAGGGGGTTTGCCACAACAGAATCCATTTGGTTATTGGTATTCTTCGGAGCAGATCTTTATTCCTAATCCCTAGTGAAGTCGCCGGAGTTGGTTTCTTCTTCGTAGGGGGGATTGCTCCAGAAAATGTTATTCTCCATCCTCAGCAGAGAGAGTTTGGGATATCTTTCCAGTAAATCTTATTATTATCCCTAGAAGATAGCGGATTTAATCTCTAGTAGAGTGGAATCCCCGACAGAGTGGAGCTATTCCCGACAGTTTGATTCGTACCCTAGAAGAATCTTGTGTTCTAGGAGGCTATTCAGGGTTGTTTTTCCCCAGTATAGTGGGTTTATTCCCTAGAAGAACCTTGTGTTCTAGGAGGCCATTCAGGGCTGTTTTTCCCCAGTAGAGTGGGTTTATTCCCTATAAGAATGTTGTGTCATAGAAGGCCGTTCAAGGCATTTCCCCAGCCAAGTCGTTTGTTCCCCAGAAGAGTTGTATTCTAGAAGGCCGTTCAGGGCGTTTTTCTCAGCAGATCTGATTTGATCCCCATCGGAGTGGATTTTATTCTCAGCAGAGCAATTTTTCCCACGAGAGTTCTTCTCCAAGAGGCCATCCAGGGATTGTTTTTCCCCAGCATAAGTCCAATCATACTTGGCACCCGGTCATCCTCAGCGGAGTTGGCTTCGTCTCTTCAGCATTTTTTTGCTGGAGTGGTTCCTTTGCATTTGCATTTGTGCATAGCATCCTCCCAAATGCGTAGCATTTCCATTTCGTATGGAGCATTATGCCATATTCAAACATATGCATACAAAGTATAAGCCAGGTTGTTACCTCTTGTTTTCAGATGTATCTCCAGCAGACAACGATGTTTTCTCTTGAGCCTGCGTGGTATCCAGACCCCGTTAAGAGTTATTGATAAATGTGTTCATCTTATTTTATTGTATCTCCGGAAGATATTGGTATATTTCATGAGCTTGTGTGGTATCCAGACCCCAGCAAGAATCCTTGGCAGATGTGTTCATCTTGTCACATTCTCCCCAACAGAGTTTACTTATTCAAGTTTGTTCTTCCCCAGCGGATTTCTTCTTTCAGATTGTGAATTGACAGATTCTCTTCTCAACTTCGTGTTGAGTCGGCCTTCGGGTTCGATGCCTGTTTTAATTAACGGATGCTTGCTTGGATTAGCAGATCTTCTCAACTTCATGTTGAGCCGGCCTTCGGGTTTGATGCTTATTTTAATTAACGGATGCCTACTTGGATTAGCATATGTTCTCAACTTCGTGTTGAGACGACCTTCGGGTTCGATGCCTGTTTTAATTAACGGATGCCTGCTTGGGTTAGCAGATGTTCTCAACTTCGTGTTGAGCCGGCCTTCGGGTTCGATGCCTATTTTAATTAACGGATGTCTGCTTGGATTAGAATATGTCCTCAACTTTGTGTTGAGCCGACCTTCGGGTTCGATGCCTGTTTTAATTAACGGATGCCTGCTTGGATTAGCAGATGTTCTCAAATTTGTGTTGAGTCGGCCTTCGGGTTCGCTGCCTGTTTTAATTAACGGATGCCTGCTTGGATTAGCAGATGTTCTCAACTTCGTGTTGAGCTGGCCTTCGGGTTCGTTGCCTGGTTTATTTAGTAGATGCCTGCGTGTTAGCAGATGTTCTTACCGACTCAGTGTCGAGCCGAGTTAGTATCGTTGCCTGCATGTTAGCAGATGTTTCTTCCGACTGCGTGTCGTTACTTTTTAATTGGTGATGAGTTATCTCATTTTCCTACAATTGTCAGATGCAGTTTCTCCAATGATTCTATTTCCACTCCGATGGACCTTTCTGCAGTTTATTTTCTTGTGATTGGCAAATTTCTGGGTTTCTTTTGTATTCAATCACCTTCTACCTTGAAAGTTTGAAAGTCGTTCGCTTTTCATCCCTTCAGGTCCAAGTCGTTTGAATAGGGGAAGCTGTTGTACCCTAAAATTTGACCAACCTTTTCTTTTAACTTGGCTTATGTTTCTTTTCATTTAGCATTTGCATTTGCATAACATTGGTTCTGTACAGGGGATCAAGTGGTTGTCATTCAAGAGGAGATCTTCTTTGTTCAAGCTCAAGTCAGGGTACTTGTTCAAGCATCAAGAGCTCATTGTCATCATTAGGATTGGGTTTCAAAGCTCCTTGAGAGGAGAAGTTTGTGTATGGGTGCCACCTCCTATCTTGACGGTCATTAGAGGATCATCAGAGGGTCATCAGAGGTTCATGAGGTCATCATTTTAGATAAGCAGGGTTCAAAAGCTCAATATGTATCTTGAGAGGTCTTTATGGAGCTTGTATGGTCATACAAGTCATGTGCAAGAGCCTCAATCAAAGGATATGGTGTTCAGGCTTCATCTGGTCAACCCAAAGTCAACCGTGGACTTGAGAGGGTTCAAAAACTTGGTTCTAAGTCATTGAGGCATGGGAAGTCATCCCAAAGCATCTAGGATATTAGGTTAAGATCAAATCAAGGAGATTCAGAAGTTCAAGAAGTTACTAAATTAGGGTTTCAGATGATTTTAGTGTTAGATCCCCTTCCTTAGTGCCTAACTTCAAGGACAAGTTTCCCTATGATGCAAGCTCAATCTCACTTTCATGAAAACATGGGATTTGTTCATCATCTTTCAAGTTTTTTTTAGTACAATAATTCATCCATTGAGTTTGTGCATCTCAAGTTATGATGTCAACAAGTTGGTGTCCTCAAATTGGTTGAATGATGCCTAACCCGTGTGTATGTAAAAGTGTAATATTTTTGGCAAAATTTGGAATCACACAATGCAGCCATTATGGGCCTGCATGGCATGTGCAAAGCCCTCATATTTAATCCAAATAACTTTCCCTAATTCTCAAAATTGATAGCAGTTGCGTAAGAGAGAAGAGAGAGCTCCAAAATTTCTCCAAAGTTCATTTCTTTGAATCTTGCATTCCCTGCTCCATTTGGTAGGTTTTCTTCAACTTTTTCTCTCATTCTAGACTTGCATTAGGCTAATTCTGGCTTGCATCTGAAGTACTATGCTATATAGGCAATATTTGTGTAATTTTCATGGATGTTTATTGAGGTTTCAGAATGTACACTTCAAAATTTGTGGCCTGATTCTAGCTTATTCAGGAACGTTTTTGGAAAATGATTGGTAGATTTGGGTTCCTTGTGAAAAGAGCTTTTGAATGGTACAAGATTCCACCATTTTTATTGAGTTTTTAGGCCTGATCTCCGGCGAGCTGGCCGGAGAAGACGACCGGAGCCCTCGCTCTGGCGTCTGGTTATGTTTCAGGCGAGGATGATGTGGCCTGCGTGGACTCTTTGACCTCGTGAGGTGTCTTGCTTGCATTGGATTGACCAGGCTTAGGTGGCACGTTGAATCTGTCTGGGTCAAGTGAAACGCATCGTTTCACTTAAACCTGGCTGAGTTTGATTTGGGCTTTGGTCCAATTGCTCTTCACGCCCTCACCTTTTTGGGCCCATCAGCAAATACAAGAGTTTCAGTTCATTTTAATTTTACTTCTGCACCCCTTTCTCTTTTACATTTTATTTTATTTTATTTTATTTACATTCTAACTTTTAATATTTTAAAAATAGCTCTTTAATTCTTAAAAATCCACAAAAATATTTTTCTAACAGTTCAAGATGTCATTTAAGTTTTCCACGTTTTTATTTTTATTTACCATTTATTTTCATATTTTATTTGGAATTTAACTTTTAATGTGTTTTATGGTTCCTATCTCTTTTGATATTGATCATTTGAACCCTAATTGTAAACCCCCTATGACCAATTCTTCGCCATCAATTAGGTGATGGATTGAAGTATCTTTGAGGGTTGATTTGGTTTATTGATGGTCATTTTTCATTTAGTTTTTCTTTGACTTTTGTTGACCCTCGATAAACCCTCGACAAGGTGGAACACCATACCTTTTGGTTTTATTTGGTGGTGCCTTGAGGGAGCTCTTTGCTTGAGCTTTTGGTTTTTGGTTACCAATTGTTTTATCTTGGCTTGAGATTTTATTTGGGGTTTATTGAGCTTTCCTCCTATTTTTGGTGAATTTTGCAAGTCAAGTTACTTTTATGGTTGTTTATACATGCTAGTTTGACCTAGTTCTTTGGGATATGATCTCAAGTGATCCCATATGCATCTTGTGAGCCTTGTTACATTATTCTAACATGCTTAAGGTGTTGTTTTGCTTGTCTTGGGTCATTTACATGTGTAACTTACATTGCAAGTCATCTTTGAATCATGCTTCTCCACTTGTCTTAAGTGTTGAGATTGTGTTAGAACTTGGTTTTTTTCACTTGTCATGATCTTACTTGTGCCTTGCCTCTTATTTTAAGTTTGATTTGAGCCTTTTATCTTGTTGATTCACCTCTGCCCCATGTTGGTTTGACCATTGTTCATGATAATGTGAAAATCTTTGCTAGGTAAAAGCAATTCTAAAGCGTATGAACCTTACATGGAATGGATTCAAAAGAGAGTCGAGAGGTTGTTGCTACCTTTTCCAGTAAGAGAACCTTGTACCCTTCAGTAGTTGTAGAATCTACGACAGTTGATGTGCAGGAATACGATCAACTGTGGACAGAAAAGGAAAAGCTTCGCAAGGCAAACGAAGAGTTAGAAAAGGAAATTTCCCAGCTCAGTAGTGAAAGGAATCAAGTTACTCAGTCATCCAAGAAACAGACAGAGATAATGAATAAGATGGGTAGGGAATTGACAAAAGAGATTAGTGCCCGAGAACGAGTAGGCTGAGATTTGAAGAGTGTTAGTGATGTTCTCAAGGGTAAGAAGAAGGAGTTAGATAAATCACATTTAGAGATATCAAAGTGAACACCCAATGGAATGCTATCCTAACTAACAACAAAGAGATGGAAGATAAACTTCATCAACAGATTCACAGCTTGAAAACTCAGCTTCAAGTCAGAATTGAGAAAACTCCAAGTGAATCCATGCGCCAATATGAAAGAGACCGCAAGCTCCGTGAAGCTCTTGCGACGTTGGAAGAATACAAGTTGAGAGTAGACTTGAAGAAACCCAGACTTGAAGATGCCTTTGAGGAGGATGCTTGGGAAGACTATGTTCAAGATTTGCAAGCCACTGTCAGCAAGAGGAATTTTCTCATTCAAGGATTGATTGACAGACCTGATCATTCGGACACGAAGGAGTTATTAAAAGAGTTCCAGAATCGATGTCGTACCTAATGCATTTTCTCTTTTATTCATTGTTATGTTGTATTTTGACCATCACCAGGGTTGTTGGATAAGTTCATGTTGACTCTGTTGTAGATCCTCTGTGATGTGTATTGATACTCTGTGCCTCACTTTATTTATGAGATGATTTTTCTGGCTACCTCTGTTGGTTTTTTAATCCTTCTGTCATGCTCATGGAACTAGAATCAAGGGGAGAATTTCCCTGAAACATATTTGCATATCTGCATTTTGCATCATTTTTCATATTGCATCGCAGGTGACCCGATTCCGTTGACCTTACTTATTCCTGTGGTTTACTCCACTAGTTTGTTTCAAGATTGAAGACCAAGCAATTCATCGCTATTCTATGCGGGGAAATCAATGAAAAGCTATGGATCAGATTCAGAACGAGCTACAGGAGTTCTGTGATCGTATGGCACAATTTATGGGCCTAATGCATGGGGTCGCCAATGGACAAGAATAATTGAGGACGCTGGTCCAGCCTCTGGTTGCAAGGGTAGACGAAAACGGAGTTATGCATGATGGGACTATTGTTATCCCTCATACAGCAGACGATGCCACTCCTCATCCCACTGCCATTCCAACAACTGTTATTGTAACACCCCCTTCTATACCCCCAAATAAAATAATAATATATATAGGCACATATAAATTTTATCAGAGTATGATTTAAAATACGGTATAGAAGAAGTATGTCACATTATTACCAATAAAAACACTCAACACCTGCTCTATAAAAATATGTAACAGTGGGATAGTTTTCAAAGTAGAGGAACTTAGTCCTTAAACCCACGTCTCAGTATTTAAAATTAAAGCGGAAGAATAAAACATTTAAATTACTTCAAAACATTTGATCACATAAATACATATTATCCAGTTGTTCATCAATCATTCATGTTACAAAACATCATTAACTGATACATCACAAATGTATCACAAAAGAATGCTATACAACCTAACTACCCAGTGTTACATAATCAGAGCAGTCCAACTCAAAAGAATGAAGCTATACTTCACAAAAAGAAACCTCCAGCAACCTAATCTTCAATGTCTCATAGAGCATTATAAAACAGCAGAAGGGTAAGAAATATTACCATAATAATCAATGCATAAGATTATACATATATATACAAGTAACAATTACATATAATCCACATTTCTCACCACAATTCATTTCCATAATCATATTTGTCACGTTATACATATAAACAAATATGAACGTGCATCAAGCATATCCCTTCATGCATATTTCACAATTATCCAAAAACATCCCATTCACAAGCATACTTCATATATCAATGACATTTATGTTATGTGACTCAATCACAACTCAATGTTATGTGGTACCAACACTTGTTATCATTTTTCGGTTTTTACACTTAAACCGGGTCCACCCTTCTAGACCGATAACAACAAAGCCCATCCCCTAGGCTTCAAACCCACCCTTCTAGGTTTGGGACAAGCCACGAGTCTCCACGAAAGTAGCAAACATCGCCTCTTGACTAAATGATGCATATGCAATCAACCAACAAAAATGCACTTAAGACCATTCCCGCATCTTAATCCCATGCATTCAAATAATTCATCCCTTCAAGAATTACAACATGATTGCATACGCAACATATTCATAACAATTCAAGGCAGTCACATTCAATACGATCATCACATTCATCAAAACAATGCACACATATCCACGATATGTTCCCATGCATTACATACATTAGCATACAACAATATGCATTCACATACTTATCAGAAAATACACACATATTCACTAATATGTTCTCATGTATTACTAAGAAATTCAAACAATACACATATCACAATCTAGGATTCACGCCCAAAGGCTACCCACAACTCATCACAATAGTACACAAGCTATTCATATCACATAGGGATAACATAATTGAACCAATCAATTAATCATTGGATGGATAAAACAGAAAAAGAAACAATGGTGTCCTGCTCGCCACCTTTCTCCTGGAGAAGCCATTGGCGAATGCTCGTTGGGACCTTCGCCCGGCGAACTCGCCAGCGAACAAAAGTCAGTAGCTTCTGACTTGCTTCACTACCCTTCGCTGATGTACTCGCCTGGCGAACCTTCGCCACTTACCTTCGCCTGGCGAACTTGCCAGTGAAGACCACTGGGAGTTTTCTTGAATTATTCGCCAGCTATTCGATGGGCTTCGCCCAGCGAAGCTTCGCCTTCACTCGCCTGGCAAGAGCCAGCGAACCTGCGATATCAGAACCCTCATTTTGTCCAAAACATCCAATGTTCCAAAACCCGACCGATTCTCACCAAACCAGTTCCAGTAATCTTAATCCCATATCACCCGACTATTCTACGACATTATTTCCAGTCTCTAACCGATTAAACTACAATTCTACCGATTAAATCACTTTTGCCCTAAATGGGAAAATGGTGGAAACTCACAACAAAACCCAACCCACACATACATAACCACATACATGGATTAAATAATAATGTTTCTCACCCTTACCTTGATTGGATTGAAGCTTGAAGTTGATTCTTGATGATTTCTCCAAGTTTCCCTCTTCTCTTCTCTTTTCTTCTCTTTCTCTATTCTTTCTCTTCTATTTTCTTTCTATCCAATTCTTTCCACTTATCCCTTATATACTTCTATTATTTTCTTTCCTTCCCATTTCTCTCTTCAATTATCTACCAAATAAATCCAATTAATCCAAATCATTAAGATTAATTCCAATAAATTAATTAATTAACATAATTAATTAATTAATGAAATTTGGGCTGTTACAACCCTCCCCCACTTTAGGAATTTTCGTCCTCGAAAATGTTACCTGGTTCAAACAGTTCTGGATAAGACTCTCTCATTTGGCTCTCCAGTTCCCAAGTCACATTTCCACTAGCCGGTCCTCCCCAAGCGACCTTCACCAAAGAAATATCTTTGCCTCGAAGTTGCTTCAACTTCCGATCCTCTATTCGCATAGGTGATGCCTCCACAGTTAGGTTATCTCTCACCTGTACATCATATGCTTGGACTACATGAGACGGATCCCCAATGTATTTCCTCAACTGAGATACATGGAACACATCATGGAGATTAGCAAGCGACGGCGGTAAGGCCACATGATAGGCCACTTCTCCTATCCTCTGCAAAATCTGATAAGGACCAATGAAATGCAGCGTCAACTTACGCGACTTCAGTGCCCTACCAACACCAGTAATTGGAGTAACCCGAAGAAACACATGATCTACCTCTTAAAATTCAAGTGCCTTCCTCCTCTTGTCATGATAACTCTTTTGACGACTTTGAGAAATCCTCATCTTTTCTTGAATCATCTTAATCTTGTTTGTAGTCTGCTGAACTATCTCAGGTCCAACTACAGAACTCTCTCCGGACTCATACCAACACAATGGCGTTCTACACCGCCTACCATACAATGCTTTGAACGGTGCCATACCAATGCTCGAATGAAAACTGTTGTTGTAAGTAAATTCAATCAAAGTCAAGTAGCTATCCCAAGCTCCTCCTTTCTCCAATGCACAAGCTCTCAAAAGATCCTCGAGTGATTGAATAGTTCTCTCAGTCTGACCATCTGTCTGAGGATGATAAGCTGAACTCAAACGCAACTTCGTACCCAAAGCACTTTGCAAGCTCTCCCAAAATCTCGAAGTAAACCTCGGATCCCTATCCGACACAATGCTCGACGGAATACCATGCAAACTAACAATTCTCTCGATGTATAGCTTTGCCAATTTCTCCAACGGATAATCCATTCGCATAGGAATAAAGTGAGCAGATTTAGTCAATCTATCCACAATAACCCAAATAGCTTCAAAATTACCCAGCGTCCTAGGTAATCGAGACACAAAGTCCATAGAAATGCTATCCCATTTCCACGCAGGAATAAACAACGGCTGCATCAAACCCGACTGATTCTGATGCTCAATCTTCGACTTCTGGCAAGGTAAACAAGAATACATAAATTCGGCAATATCCTTCTTCATACGAGGCCACCAAAATATTTTCCTCAAATCTTGATACATCTTAGTAGCACCCGGATGAATACTCAATCCGCTACGATGTCCTTCCTCAAGAATACTCTTTTTCAGTTCATCAAGATCCGGGACACAAACTTTATCCCGACACCTCATAATACCATTCTCATCAATCCGAAAAATCACCACCTTGGCCTTGGTTGATCAAAGTCAACCGATCAACTAGACTCAAATCATATTTCTGTCCTTCTCGAATTTCATCCATAATACCACTCGTAAGCTTCAACATTCCAAGCTTAACCCCATAAGAAGTCTCCTCACACACCAAACTCAAATCACGAAATTGTTCAACCAATTCCAACTCTTTCACCATCATCATCGAAATGTGCAACGATTTCCGACTCAACGCATCCGCTACCACATTCGCTTTACCCGGATGGTAATTCAACCCAAAATCATAATCCTTCAAAAGCTCTAACCACCTTTTTTGCATAGCATTCAATTCCTTTTGATCAAAGAGATACTTTAAACTCTTGTGATCACTAAACACTTCAAATCTCATACCAAACAAATAAGGCCTCCAAAGTTTAAGCACAAACACAACGGCGACCAACTCTAAGTCATGCGTCGGATAATTCTTCTCATGCACTTTGAGTTGCCTCGAAGCATAGGCTACAACTTGATTATTCTACATCAACACACCTCCCAAGCCCATCAAAGAAGCATCACAATACACAACAAACGGCTCTTTCGGATTTGGCAAAATCAGAACAGGGGCTGTCGTCAATCTTCTCTTGAGTTCCTGAAAACTCTCTTCATACTTGGCATCCCAAACAAAAGCTTGACCCTTCCTAGTCAATTGCGTCAACGGTAACGATAACTTAGCAAATCCTTCAATAAAACTTCTAATCTCAAAAACTGATTTCGGAGTCTCCCATTGCGAAAGCGCTTCAACCTTCGATGGATCAACCGCAATACATTCACTTGAAATTACATGACCAAGGAAACTCACTTCTTTCAACCAAAATTCACACTTAGAAAGTTTCGCATACAACTACTTCTCTTTCAACACAACTAACACAATCTTTAATCGTTCGGCATGCTCCTCTTTATTCTTCGAGTAGACCAAAATGTCATCAATAAACACCACAAAGAACTTGTCCAAATAAGGATGGAAAATCCTATTCATGTACTCCATAAATACACCTAGTGCATTAGTCACACCAAATGGCATTACAGAATACTCATAGTGTCCATACCTCGTTCTAAAAGCAGTCTTCTGAATATCCTCAGCTTTCACACGAATCTGATGATACCCAGACCTCAAATTGATTTTACTGAACACACTTGCACCAACCAACTGATCCATCAAATCATCAATCCTCGGAAGTGGATACTTGTTCCTGATAGTCACCTTGTTCAATTGTCTGTAATCCACACAGAGTCTCATAGAACCTTCTTTCTTCTTAACCAACAACACCGGTGCACCCCACGGCGACACACTCGGACAAATAAACCTCTTCTCAAGCAAATCTTCAAGTTGACTCTTCAACTCTTTCAATTCCGATGCGTACATACGATATGGAGCCATCGATATCGGACTGGTTCCAAGAATCAGGTCAATCAAAAACTCCACTTCTCGTTCCGACGGTAAATCCCTTATCTCATCAGGAAAAACTTCCGGAAAATCACGGACAACTGGTAAGGCATCAACTGCCACACTTTCACCAATACTCAAAGTTGCCATCAACATAAATACCCTTGCACCATCTCGCACTGATTCCTTCACTTGCTTAGCAGTCATAAACAAATTCCCTTCATCACCCGGTTCAGGAAAAATAACCGTTTTATCAAAACAGTTAATATAAACACGATTGAATTTTAACCAATTCATTCCTAGAATGACATCAAGTTGCTCTAAGTGAAGAAACACAAAATCAACCCCAAAGTCTCTACCGAAAATACTCAAAGGACAATTCAAACACACATACGGTGTAGTTACCAAACCCATAGCAGGAGTATCAATAACCATGCCACCACCAATAAAAGACATCTCAAGATTCAACCTTCTAACACACTCCAAAGAAATAAAAGAATGCGTAGCTCCAGTATCAATTATAGCGATCAAAGGTATACCATTAATAAAACACGTACATCTGATCAAGTGATCATCGCTAGCAGTCGCAGATCCAGATAGAGCGAACACCTTTCCGCTCCCTTGATTCTTCTTCAGCTTATCACATTTGGTACTGATGTGCCCTTGCTCACCACAATTGTAGCAAGTCACACCCATACCGCCTCTGCACTCAAGAGCCTTGTGGCCTGGCTTGCCACACTTGAAACACGTCTTCTCAACACTTTTGCATTCCGGAGCACGGTGTCCCTCTTCACCGCACCTATAACATCTCACCGGAGTAGAAACTCCCCCACTTGGTTTCTTACCGAAACCAACCCTTTGTTTCCCCTTTTCAGCAGGAGTCACGTAAGGTTTTCCTCTGAATTGGCCCTTTCCTTTCTTATCACTTAGGCTCTTGTAGTGGCTAGACCGAGCCCTACTATCCTCATCATAAATCCTACTTTTGTTTACCAACTCAGAAAATCGCCGGATTTCCTGATAACCAATAGCTTGCTTGATCTCAGGCCTCAAACCATTCACAAATTTGAGACACTTAGATCTCTCAGCATTAACAGTATTATAGTAAGGACAAAACTTGATCAACTCCTCAAATCTTGCCGCATATTCAGCTACCATCGAATTACCTTGCTTCAGCTCAAGGAATTCAATCTCTTTCTTTCCGCGCACATCTTCTGGAAAATACTTCTCCAGAAATGTCTCTCTAAAAAGATTCCAAGTAATCACAATCTCATCCTCTTCAAATCTTTGGCGAATATTACCCCACCAGTCCTCGGCTTCCTCTTTGAGCATATGAGTTTCGAACTGCACCTTCTATGCATCCGAACAATTCATAACCCGAAAAATCTTCTCAATAGCTTTCAACCAAATTTGTGATTTCTCAGGCTCGTGGGTTCCCTTGAACGTCGGTGGATTATTCCTTTGGAACCTTCCCAAAGCACGGAATTCATCGTCAGCATTATTCCCCCCATTCACGTTGGCCTGAGGATTCTGTCCAATTGCCCCAGCCAATCTCGTCAAAGCCTCCGCAATTGCTTCGTCATTCCTACCTTCAACCATCTTACTGAATTCCAACAACAGAACCACGTAAGAACACCAATATCGATAGTGTAACACACACACATATTAATATACACGGAGAACGACACACAAACAACTTGGCCGGACGGACCGTCCTGCTCTGATACCACTTAATGTAACACCCCATTCTATACCCCCAAATAAAACAATAATATATATAGGCACATATAAATTTTATCAGAGTATGATTTAAAATACGGTATAGAAGAAGTATGTCACATTATTACCAATAAAAACACTCAACACCTGCTCTAAAAATATGCAACAGTGGGATAGTTTTCAAAGTAGAGGAACTTAGTCCTTAAACCCACATCTCAGTATTTAAAATTAAAGCGGAAGAATAAAACATTTAAATTACTTCAAAACATTTGATCACATAAATACATATTATCCAGTTGTTCATAAATCATTCATGTTACAAAACATCATTAACTGATGCATCACAAATGTATCACAAAAGAATGCTATACAGCCTAACTATCCGGTGTTACATAATCAAAGCAGTCCGACTCAAAAGAATGAAGCTATACTTCACAAAAAGAAACCTCCAGCAACCTAATCTGCAATGTCTCATAGAGCATTATAAAACAGCAGAAGGGTGAGAAATGTTACCATAATAATCAATGCATAAGATTATACATATATATACAAGTAACAATTATTATAATCCACATTTCTCACCACAACTCATTTCCATAATCATATTCGTCACGTTATACATATAAACAAATATGAACGTGCATCAAGCATATCCCTTCATGCATATTTCACAATTATCCAAAAACATCCCATTCACAAGCATACTTCATATATCAATGACATTTATGCTATGTGACATAATCACAACTCAATGCAAATCAATGCTATGTGGTACCAACACTTGTTATCATTTTTCGGTTTTTACACTTAAATCGGGTCCACCCTTCTAGACCGATAACAACAAAGCCCGTCCCCTAGGCTTCAAACCCACCCTTCTAGGTTTGGGACAAGCCACTAGTCTCCACGAAACTAGCAAACACTGCCTCTTGACTAAATGATGCATATGAAATCAACCAACAAAAATGAACTTAAGACCGTTCCCGCATCTTAATCCCATGCATTCAAATAATTCATCCCTTCAAGAATTACAACATGATTGCACATACAACATATTCATAACAATTCAAGGCATTCACATTCAATACCATCATAACATTCATCAAAACAATGCACACATATCCATGATATGTTCACATGCATTACATAAATTAGCATACAACAATATGCATTCACATACTTATCAGACAATACACACATATTCACTAATATGTTCTCATGTATTCCTAAGAAATTAAAATAATACACACATCACAATCTAGGATTCACGCCCAAAGTCTACCCACAGCTCATCACAATAGTACACAAGTTATTCATATCACATAGGGATAACATAATTGAACCAAGCAATTAATCATTGGATGGATAAAACAGAAAAAGAACAAATGCTATCCTGCTCGCCACCCTTCGCCTGGCGAAGCCATTGGCGAATGCTCGATGGGACCTTCGCCCGGCGAACTCGCCAGCGAACAATAGTCAGTAGCTTCTGACTTACTTCGCTACCCTTCGCTGATGTACTCACCTGGCGAACCTTCGCCACTTACCTTCTCCTAGCGAACTTGCCAGCGAAGACCACTGGGAGTTTTCTTGAATTATTCGCTAGCTATTCGTTGGGCTTCGCCTGGCGAGAGCCAGCGAACCTGCGGTATTAGAACCCTCATTCTGTCCAAAACATCCAATGTTCCAAAACCCGACCGATTCTCACCAAACCAGTTCCAGTAATCTTAATCCCACATCACCCGACTATTCTACGACATTATTTCCAGTCTCTAACCGATTAAACTACGATTCTACCGATTAAATCACTTTTGCCCTAAATGGGAAAATGGTGGAAACTCACAACAAAACCCAACCCACACATACATAACCACATACATGGATCAAATAATAATGTTTCTCACCCTTACCTTGATTGGATTGAAGCTTGAAGTTGATTCTTGATGATTTCTCCAAGTTTCCCTCTTCTCTTATCTTTTCTCCTCTTTCTCTAGTCTTTCTCTTCTATTTTCTTTCTATCCAATTCTTTCCACTTATCCCTTATATACTTCTATTATTTTCTTTCCTTCCCATTTCTCTCTTCAATTATCTACCAAATAAATCCAATTAATCCAAATCATTAAGATTAATTCCAATAAATCAATTAATTAACATAATTAATTAATTAATGAAATTTGGATTGTTACAGTTATTCCTCCGGGCGGGGGTAATCAGACTAGAGTTCATATTCCAGGAACAACGTGTGCTGTGCACGGTAATACTGGTCCTCAGTGGGAGGAGGACGGACAAGAAGACATCTTTTCCATGGAAGATCTTGGTGTAGGTCTGCAGTCTGACGCAGACAAAAGGTTCAAGGCAATAGAAGAAAAGATGAAGAGCCTTGAGAACCAAAATTTTATGGGTCTAGACATGTCCTGTTTGGGATTAACTCCAGGGTTGAGGATCCCACCGAAGTTTAAGGTTCCGGATTTCGATAAGTATAAGGGAACGATGTGTCCTAGGGTGCACCTTCGTTCTTATTACAGAAAAATGTCAGCATACTCCGACGATGAGAAGTTAATCATACATTTCTTCCAAGATAGCTTGTCAAGTCCATCCCTATAATGGTATATGTGCTTAGATCCGGTAAACATCAAAAGTTGGAGGGATTTGGCAGAGGCTTTTGTCAAGCATTATCAGTATAATAGTGACTTGGCACCAAACTGTGTATAGCTGCAGAACTTATCTCAGAGAAGTAACGAATGTTTCAAGGAGTACGCCCAGAGATGGCGTGAACTTGCCGCAAGGGTTCAACCTCCTATGGTGGAGAGAGAAGTTGTCGACTTTTTTGTGGCCATGTTGCCTGGAATTTACTATAGAAGTTAGTAGGCAACATGTCTGGTAGCTTTTCGAATTTTATCATGATCGGCGAAAGAGTTGAAATGGGATTATGTTTGGGAAGATACAGGCAGGAGAAGGGACCTCATCTGGAGGAGGTAGGAAGAACTTTGGTACCAAGAAAAGGGAGAATGAAACAAATGTTGTGTCGAGTTTCAAGAACCGGAATAGGAACTAAAATCAGCATCAACAACAACCATACTATCAACAACAACCTCAAGTGGCAAGTATTGTTATACCATCAGTACAACCTCAGCAACAACAACAGCAACAACAACAACAAAACTATGTGCCTCGGCAATTCCAGGATCGCAGAAGGACGGTGAACAAGCAATTTGATGCACCACTGATGCCTTACACTCAATTACTACAACATTTGATGCAGCTACAGTTTGTCCAAAAAAGGACGTTAGCACCTTTAACAGACCCACCACCTCCAGGATATGATGCTAACGCTAGGTATGACTTTCACTCTGGCGCCCCCGGCCATCATATCGACAATTGCAAAGCCTTCAAGCATAAGGTGAAAGACCTTATCGACAGTATGGCTATCAACTTTACTCATGATGTGCCCAATGTTGTTCAGAATCCCATGCCTAATCATGGAGCGGCTGGGGTGAACGCTATTGTCAGTGAAGAAGGTTTGAATTCTGTGTCTGATGTGGAAGGTCTTAAAATTCCCTTGATTTTTGTGAAGAGCAAGTTGTTAGAAGGTGGGGTGTTCCCTGGTTGTGGAAGAGACTGTGAAGATTGTGTAGCTTATCCTGAGGGATGTAAGAGTCTGAAAAATCATGTGCAGCGTATGATGGATGAAGGTATACTATAGTTTGATAGGATTGGTGGGAAGAACGACAAAAGGGTAATCAGTGAAGAGAAGGATGAGGTGGCCACCATCTTCATCCCTTATAAAATAATCCATATTTCTGCGCCTCCAAGGCCATCCACTATCATAATTACTAAGGTGGGACCTGTACCCCACGAAAGCACCAAGGCGATCCCATGGAACTATGGGGCTGAGGTCTTTTGCAATGGTCAAAAGCAGGAGCTGAAGAGTTCACCGTTTGATTCTGTTGATAATTTAGTAGGAATCGGTGGGGTAACCAGAAGTGGGAGGGTGTTTGCACCTTTAGAAGCGAATGTGGAAAAATAGGACAAGGGTAAATGGAAGGTTGTAGTTGAAGAAGGCTCTCAGCATGGTGAGAAAGAAACTTTGTTGAAGGATGCGGAAGAACTTATGTGCTTGATTCAGAAAAGTGACTACAAGATTGTAGACCATTTGCAACAAACTTCGTCGAAGATTTCCATCTTATCATTGTTATTGTCCTCTGAGGCACATCGGAATGCCTTGCTAAGGATTCTGAATAATGCTTATGTACCGCATGAGATCCCCGTGAATCAACTTGAAGGGCTGGTGGCCCACGTCAACGCTGGGAATGGGCTAGGATTTACTGATCTTGATTTGACCCCCAAAGGAAGGGACCATAGTCACGCGCTGCTTATCTCCATAGAATGAAGAGGGGTTATACTGTAGCATGTGTTGATGGACAATGGGTCTTAACTAAATGTGTTACCCAAGAAAGCTTTGACAATGTTGGACACCCAGGGAATAATGTGCACCCCAAGTGATTTGCTTGTGCGAGCGTTTGATGGGACAAGAAGGTCCGTGTTTGGAGAATTGACTCTTCCAATCCAGGTTGGTCCAGAAGTTTTTGATGTTGTGTTCTACATAATGGATATCCAGTCGGCATACAGTTGTCTGTTGGGACGACCTTGGTTCCATTCGGCGAGAGCCGTGACGTCAACCCTACAACAGAAACTAAAGTACATGGTGGATGGTAACATTGTCACCATTTGCGATGAGGAGGATATCATGGTGAGCCATCTTTCCTCGTTTAAGTATGTGGAGGTAGACGAGGAGATTCATGAAACGATATGCCAAGCTTTTGAAACCGTCCAGATCAAGGAGAAGGCGCCAGTTAAGGCTAGAGTGTCAGAATTTTTTATGCATCTTTCAAGGAAGCACAAGCCGTGGTGAAATCGGGATCATCCCAGGGGTGGGGGCAAGTTATGAGCGTCCTCAATAAACAAGACAAGTTTGGACTGGGTATAGCCTGTTTTCATCTTCTTCACAGAGTGCTACGTGCTACAAGGGACCAGTCCAATTCACCAGTGGTGGGGTGATATTTTATCGAATCAATCTCGTGTCAGACGAGGAAGGAGATAGTGACTGCAATATGGATGCATGGATTCCGCCATGCATTCCTGGCCAGAGCTTGAACAACTGGACCATCGAAAAAGCTATCTGAGTGACTTATGAAGAGTAACTATTTTGTTTTGATTATGTACAGCCCTATGTTCTGCCCAGAGCATAGTGGTCTTTATTTGTAGGGTCGTATCTTTTATGTTTGAACAATCATTTTATCATTAATCAAAAAGGCGTATTTGCATCCAAATATTTGTGATCCTTGTTTTTCTTGTTTTTACTTTAACAATAAAATGACAGTGTGGTTTGTGTTTGTTTTCATATCATTTAAGCATTAAATCATCATCATTGCAGGTTTCACATTGCAGATGCTATCGACTCAGACTCGTCTATGACTCGGTATGACTTTGATAATCCGATCTTTCAAGCGGAAGAAGAGATCGAAGAAGACGAATACATGCCTGAAGAGCTCGCCAGGTTTTTAAGACAAGAGGAGAAGGTCATTTTGCCTCATCAAGAGGAAGTTGAAGTCGTCAACCTAGGTACAGAAGAGGCTAAGAAGGAGGTCAGAATAGAGGTAGCCTTAGAGGATGATGTCAAACAAAGACTGGTAGAACTACTCCGAGAGTATAAGGATGTCTTTGCTTGGTCATATAAAGATATGCCCGGACTCAATACAGATATTGTAGTTCATCGTTTGCCTCTTCGTGAAGAATGTCCACCTGTCAAGCAGAAGTTAAGAAGAACCAGGCCGGATATGGCAGTGAAGATCAAAGAAGAGGTCCAGAGACAATTAGACGTCGGGTTTCTTGCCATGACGAATTAACCTCTTTGGGTCGCTAACATCGTACATGTGCCTAAGAAAGATGGTAAGGTATGAACGTGTGTAGATTACCGTGATCTAAATAGAGCGAGCCTGAAGGATGACTTCTCGCTCCCCCACATTGATGTGCCTATTGATAATACTGCTCAGTATTCAGTGTTTTCCTTCGTGGATGGCTTCTCCAGATACAATCAAATCAAGATGGCCCCGGAGGACATGGAGAAAACAACGTTTATCACACCATGGGGGACATTTTTCTATAAGGTGATTCCTTTTGGGTTGAAGAATGCAGGGGCAACCTATCAGCGGGCGATGGTCACTTTGTTCCATGATATGATTCATCATGAGATTGAAGTCTATATTGATGACATGATTGCAAAGTTGCAAACGAAAGAAGGACATTTGGTGAATCGGTTAAAGTCGTTTGAGAGGCTAAGGAAGTTCAAGCTAAGGTTGAATCCGAGCAAGTGCACTTTTTGTGTACGGTCAGGAAAGTTGTTGGGGTTTATAGTCAGTGAAAGAGGAGTTGGGGCTGACCCTGCGAAAATAAAAGCAATTCAAGAAATGCCAGCGCCGAAGACGGAGAAAAGGGTTTGTGGTTTCCTGGGTAGATTGAACTACATTGTGAGGTTCATATCTCACCTCACAGCCACTTGTGAACCAATGTTTAAATTGTTGAAGAAAGATCAGGCGGTCGTCTGGAACGAAAATTGCTAGAGGGCATTCGAGAAAATAAAAGAGTATTTGCAGGAACCTCTAGTATTGATGCCCCCAGTGGCTAGAAGACCGTTGATAATATACTTAACGGTTCTTGAGAATTCCATGGGTTGTATTCTCGGTCAACACGACGAGATAGGAAGATAAGAGCATGCAATTTACTACTTGAGTAAAAAGTTCACAGATTGTGAGTTCAGATACTCAATGTTGGAGAAGACTTATTGCGCACTTGCTTGGGCCACCAAATGCCTAAGGCAATATATGCTAAACCACACAACCATGTTAATTTCGAAGATGGATCTGATTAAGTGCATGTATGAAAAGCAAGCACTTTTGGGGAGGATTGCCAGATGGCAGGTGGTTTTGATAGAGTACGACATTCAATACGTCTCCCAGAAGGCCATCAAAGGGAGTATTCTATCATAATATCTTGCAGAGCAACAGATCGACGACTATCAGCCAATGAAGTTTGAGTTTCCTGATGAGGACATCATGTACTTAAAGATGAAGGATTGTGATGAATCGTTACCGGATGAAGGTCCTAAGTTGGGTTCCCAGTAGAAATTGATCTTTGACGGTGTTGTTAACTCCTACGGTAGCGGAACTGGGGCAATCATTACGACTCCCCATGGTTCGCACATACCATTCACTGCTAGGTTAACATTTCCTTGTGTTAGAACACAGATTGGTTCTTAATAATATCTCTATGTTTTGATGATAACTATTATGAAATTTTGTAGTTAAGAATTATATACTCTAAAATTTTCTTAAGAGTGTTTGCTGCAAATATTAAAGTAATTATCACTCCAGAAGCAAATCAGAACTGAACATAAGAATTATGCTAGAATCTGAAGCGCCAGATGCACCCATTAGAAGATTCTGAATGCTACCAACAGAAGATCCTGAGCGTAGCCTCCAGAAGGATCTGAAGCAGAAGCTCTAGAAGGATCTGAAGCAGAAGCTCCAGAAGAATCTGAAGCAAGTCAGAAGCATCTGAACCAAAGAAGAATTATGTATGAAGTGTTTTCAAATCATAGTTACTACAGAAGATTCTGAAAGTACTAAAGCTGCCAGTACTGAGGATCTGACTCAAATATGCTCTGAACTTACACACGCTAAAAGCACACCTGCTGCAGAAGACTCTGATTCAGCAAAACTCTGATCAAACATCACAAGGCTCTGATCAAATTAGGCTCTGATGAATCTTAATGAAATTTGAAGAAGAAGAATTCAAAGATTATGTCCGTTGGAATAATCCAAACGACTCTTTCCTTATTTATGCTAGACACAAGAACACAAACAAAAAGGATTTCTCTGTGCTTTCTTCTTCTAGGAAAGGTCACTTGATGTGAAGACAAAAAGGCTCAGACCTTTTGTGACACTCTTCTCAACGTGAAGCTCTCTTGGATCAGCTGCCTATAAAAGCAAGTCTTCACCTATCTTCTTCAGTTGACGTTTTACCTGAAAAGAAATCAATATTCAAAGCTCTTATACTATTCATATTCTTTCTAAGAATTAATTTCTTTGTTCTTAATATTAAGTGAAAAATCACAGTTGTGATAAAGCTTTTTAGAAGTAATTTAAACACTTGTATTTGTTATTACATTTGATTATAAGAAAACCTTAAGAAGATCCAGTTAGGATCAGTAGTTCTTGAGAAGACTTTGAACAGTTGTTCTTAGTGCTTACTATTGTAATCAGTTGATTAAATAGTGGATTAAGTCCTTGATTGAGAAAGACAAATCACTCTAGGAAGGGTGGACTGGAGTAGTTGAGTTCAACGAACCAGGATAAAAATACTTGAGTTTTTATTTCTAAGTTTTTATCTTCATACTTATTCAACCCCCCCTTCTAAGTATTTTCTCACCTTCAGTTGGCATCAGAGCTTCGGTTCTTTGTGTGCTACCACTTCATTGTGACAGTAAAGATCCAGTGAGAAAAACTTTGATATATATTTGGTTGTTACTATGGCTGATAATACTATGTCTAACGTTAACAACAAATATGAAGAAAGGGACAGAATCAACATTAAACCCCCTATGTTTGATGGGGAGAAATTTGATTATTGGAAAGACAGGATTGAAAGTTTTTTCCTTGGATATGATGCTGAATTATGGGATCTGGTCATAGATGGATATGTTCATCCCACTGATGGGAATGGCAAGAAAATAGACAGAAAATCTATGACAAATGCTCAGAAGAAGGAATTTAGAAACCACCACAAGGCCAGAACAATATTGTTAAATGCAATATCTCACACTGAGTATGAAAAAATTACAAATAGGGAAACTGCATTTGACATGTTTGAATCCTTAAAGATGACTCATGAGGGAAACTGTCAAGTCAAGGAAACAAAGGCTCTGGCTCTGATCCAGAAGTATGAAGCCTTCAAGATGGAAGACTCTGAATCTGTTGAAGCTATGTTCTCTAGATTCCAAATACTTACAGCTGGACTAAAGGTTCTGGATAAAGGATACTCTACTGTTGATCATGTGAAAAAGATCATCAGAAGCTTACCTACCAGATGGAGACCTATGATGACTGCGCTGAAAATGGCTAAAGATCTGAACAAGATCTCCTTAGAGGAACTAATTAGTTCACTAAGAAGTCATGAAATTGAACTTGAGGAAGAGGAACCTCAAAAGAAAGGTAAATTTGTTGCTTTAAAATCTAATAAATCTGCTAAAGCATTGCAGGTAATAGAGGAAAGCTCTGAAGAATCCTCATCTGAAGATGAAGATGAACTATCCATGTTGTCTAGAAGAATAAACAAACTCTGGAAGCACAAAGGAAAGAAGTTCAGAAACTTCAGGAAGCCTGACCAAAGAAAAGAATCTTCTGGACACAGAAGATCTGGAAAAAAGGAGGTTGTCTGTTATGAATGTAAAGAATCTGGACATTACAAAAATGAATGTCCAAAGGTGCTGAAAGACAAGCCTAAAAGAAAATCTGATAAGAAGAAAAAGGTTCTAATGGCCACCTGGGATGATTCAGATACATCTGAATCTGAATCTGAGTCAGAAGAGGAATGTGCAAATGTAGCTTTGATGGCAGACATAGAATATCAGGAGGAAGGAACTTCAGGATCTGAATCTGACTCTGAATCTGACTCTGACGCTGAAGAGGTAATGGCTAAACTCACTAAAGAAGAACTTATCAAAGTGTTATCAGAAGTTCTGAAGAGCTATAACAATATTAAACTCAAATACAAGAAGCGTCAAAGCAATCTTGTATCTGAGAATAATATTCTCAAATCAGAAGTAGCTGAGCTAAATGAAAAGAACTTAAAATTGAAAAATGATTCTGAATTAGCTCAACAAAACTCTGATTCTGAAACTGAATCTGAATGCAAAAATATTTTGGAAAAATATGATTATAGCTTTCAGAAGTTTCTTCCTAAAAGCATAGACAGAAGCAAAATGGCTTCTATGATCTATGGAGTTAGCAGAAATAACAGAAAAGGAATTGGATATGAATCTTCCTCTGGAAAGGATTTAAATCCAAAACCTGTTGATAAAATTATCATCAAAAAGACTCCTTTATATTCCCACTTTAAATTTGGTCACTTGAATGATATTTAACAAAAACATTCTGAAAAGAATATTCATGTGTTTAAACCTAAGGCTAGTCAGAATAAACCTTATGTTGAAAAACAGAAGTTTAGACAAACCTTCAGAACAATTAACCCTAAAGGACCCAAGAAGATCTGGGTACCTAAAAGTAAAATAATTCCTGTTGTAGATGTTCTTAGCAGCAAGGTCAGGACGCCAGTCATGGTATCTGGACTCTGGATGCTCGCGACACATGACAGGAGAAAGGTCTATGTTCCAAAGTCTGGAGCTTAGATCTGGAGGTGATGTGAAATTTGGAGGGAATCAGAAGGGCAAGATCATTGGATCTGGCACCATTGGAAATGGTAAACTTCCTTCTATTACTAATGTTTTACTTGTTGAAGGGTTAAAGCATAACTTATTGTCCATAAGTCTATTAAGTGACAATGGTTATGATATTACCTTTAATCAAAAATGTTGTAAAGCTATTAGTCAAAAGTATGGCTCTATCCTATTTAGTGGTAAGAGGAAAAACAATATTTATAAAATAAATCTTTCAGAACTTAAGGTTCAGAATGTTAAATGCCTCTTGTCTGTTAATGAAGAGCAATGGGTCTGGCACAGAAGATTGGGGCATATTAATATGAGACGTATATCTCAGATTAATAAACTTAATCTTGTCAGAGGACTTCCTAATCTGAAGTTCACCTCAGATGCTCTTTGTGAAGCATGCCGAAAAGGGAAGTTTTCAAAATCATCTTTTAAATCAAAAAATGTTGTTTCTACTTCCAGACCACTAGAATTACTTCATATTGATCTGTTTGGACCAGTGAAAACTGCATCCATCAGAGGCAAGAAGTATGGATTAGTCATTGTTGATGACTATAGTAGATGGACATGGGTAAAGTTCTTAAAACACAAGGATGAGTCACATTCTATGTTCTTTGACTTCTGTAAACAAGTCCAGAATGAAAAAGATTTCAAAATTATAAAAGTCAGAAGTGATCATGGTGGTGAATTTGAAAATAAATATTTTGAAAAATATTTTAATGAAAATGGCATTGCTCATTATTTTTCCTGTCCTAGAACTCCACAACAAAATGGAGTTGTAGAGAGAAAAAACATAACTCTGCAAGAAATGGCCAGAACCATGATCAATGAGACTAATCCGACAAAACACTTTTGGGTAGAAGCAATCAACACAGCCTGTTACATTCAGAACAGAGTGTCTGTAAGACCTCTTCTGGAGAAGACTCCATATGAACTGTGGAAGAACAGAAAGCCCAACATTTCATATTTTCATCCTTTTGGATGTATTTGCTATATGTTAAATACTAAAGAAAATCTGAACAAGTTTGATTCCAGAGCACAGAAGTGTTTCATGCTTGGGTATTCTGAACGCTCTAAAGGCTACAGAGTATGCAACACTGAGACACAGATTGTGGAAGAATATATTCATGTTATATTTGATGATAAGCTTGGCAGTAAATAGCCAAAGCAGTCTGAAAACTCTGCAGATAGAGAAGTAGTCTTCACAGACTCTGAAAGCTCAGAGGCAGACAAAGCTCAAGTGAAGGAACCAGAAGCAACGCCAGATGCCATTCCTTTAACTTCTCAGATGAACAATTTAAACATTTCTAAAGAATCAACTGTTAGAGGATCATCTTCCAGAATCAAAGCTTCTCATCCAGAGAATGTTATTATTGGAAAGAAGGATGATCCTATCAGAACAAGATCCTTTCTTAGATCATCTGAAGCATCATTATTTGGACTGGTGTCAGTAATTGAACCAATTTCTGTAGATGAAGCTCTGCAAGACAATGATTGGATTATTGCCATGCAAGAAGAGTTAAATCAATTCACCAGAAATGATGTGTGGGATTTAGTTCAAAGACCAAAAGGATTCAATGTAATTGGAACTAAATGGGTCTTCAGAAATAAGCTTAATGAGAAAGGAGAAGTTGAAAGAAATAAGGCAAGGCTTGTTGCTCAAGGGTACAGTCAACAAGAAGGTATTGATTGTACTGAAACTTATGCTCCAGTGGCAAGGTTAGAATCTATACGCCTTCTTATTTCATTTGCTGCACAAAATAACATCACTCTGTATCAGATGGATGTTAAAAGTGCCTTTCAAAATGGTATTATAGAAGAAGAAGTTTATGTCCACCAGCCTCCTGGTTTTGAGAGTGAAAAATTTCCAGATCATGTTTTCAAACTAATGAAATCTCTGTATGGTTTAAAACAAGCTCCCAGAGCTTGGTATGAGAGATTGAGCAATTTTCTTTTAGAGAAAAATTTCATCAGAGGCAAAGTGGACACAACACTCTTTTGTAAATCATTTAAGAAAGATCTTCTAATTTGTCAAATTTATGTGGATGATATAATATTTGGATCTACCAATACTATGCTGGGAAAGGAGTTTGCTCAATGTATGCAGGCAGAATTTGAAATGAGCATGATGGGAGAATTGAGATTCTTTCTAGGAATTCAAGTCAACCAAACTCCAGAGTGCACTTACATACATCAGACCAAATATGTTAAAGAACTTTTGAAGAAATTTAACATGACTGATAGTAAGCTGGCAAAGACTCCCATGCATCCAACTAGCTCACTAGGCAAGGAAGAGGTAAGTAAGAAAGTAGATCAGAAACTCTACAGAGGTATGATAGGATCTCTTCTTTACTTAACTGCTTCTAGACCTGATATATTATTCAGTGTATGCTTGTGTGCTAGATTCCAATCAGATCCTAGAGAATCACACTTGACAGCTGTCAAGAGGATTCTAAGGTATCTGAAAGGTACTTCTAATGTGGGTTTGTGTTACAGAAAATCTGATGATTTCAAATTAGTTGGATTCTGTGATGCTGACTATGCTGGAGACAGAGTGGAAAGAAAAAGTACTTCTGGAAGTTGTCAATTTCTAGGAAGAAATCTAATCTCTTGGTACAGCAAGAAGCAACCCACAATTGCATTATCAACCACAGAGGCAGAATATATTGCTGCTGCTGGATGTAGCACGCAGATGCTCTGGATGAAAAGTCAGCTAGAAGATTATCAGATATTTGAAAGTAACATTTCTATATTCTGTGATAAAACTTCTGCTATATGTTTGTCTAAAAACCCCATTTTACACTCTAAGGCAAAACATATAGAAATTAAGCATCATTTCATTAGAGACTATGTTCAGAAGGGAATTATAAATTTGGCCTTTGTTGATACAGATCATCAATGGGCAGATATTTTCACAAAACCCCTTGTTGAAGATAGATTCAAATTTATTCTGAAAAATATTGTTATGGATTTTTGTCCAGAAAGATATTTGTCAGAAGCAAATTTTACAGATGCAAAAATGCCTAATGCTCTGAAGTATTTCTTCTGATTACTTATTCATTTTCTTTAATTATTTTCTTGTGAAACTCTGAACTAACAATCCTCAGAGGATCTGAACGTTGGTTAACGTTTCATTTCTCAAGAGAATTCAGAAGCACATGCAAGCAAACACGTGTCACTCTGAATCTGCAAAGGTGGCGTGTACACTACTGAAGAGACGTTTGAGGTGAAGTTTGAATAGTGAAAATCTTGATTTTCCCCCCAAATTTTCAGAATCAATAAATGCTTGAAATGATTTTTATTCTTTTTCATTAAATGCTTTGTGTGAACGTGCTTTTATCTGACTGTTTGTATGCCTATGTGTTTAGTATAAATATCACACTTCTCACCACATTCACATTTTTCACATCTCAATCGTTTATGCATTTACGTCTTCTCTTCTCTCTTCACAAAAACCCTAAGCATTTGACAAACTCATCTTCAATGGCAACTTCTTCATCCACTACTGCACAATTTCAATCTACCATGGTTGCAGTTACTTCTGCAAATATGGGTGTGACTCCATTTACGACACCCAAGAGAACTTTGTTAACACCTGTTGACAAACTGGAGGTTCTCTGTGAATCAATGGTGGAATTTGATTCACTTGCTGAGAATGGGTTTGAGTTTCGCTCCATTATAGATGCTCAAGGATGGGTGAAATGCTTTGATAGACTTTTTGGACCAGTTTACCCTCTTCTAGTAAAAGAATTCTGGATCCATGCTGCTGTATACCCTAAGTTCATTTTATCTTCTGTTCTGGGAAAAGAGATAATCATCACAGAAGATCTGATCAGGAAACTCATTGGATATGAGGAAACAGATGGAGTATCTCACTTGCCAGCTGGGCGTGTAGATATGGATGAAGTATATGAGGAAGTGATGACTGCTGGACAAGCTTCTAATAAGTTAAAAGATCTGAAGCCTGACTACAAGATCTGGGCTAAGATTTATATTGGATGCAGTCATCACAGAAAGTCTACAAACTCTCCAGACTATGTCAACAATGAACAGCTATACTTTATGTATTGCTTAAGTCAGAGCACCAAGGTAGATCTTCCCTATATTCTGTTTATGCACTTATGGAATCATATAAATGCCTCTAGACAATATGTGAAAGAAAAAGGTCAGAAGATCAGAACTTGGATTCCTTTTGGAAGGTTAATTTCAGATCTTCTAACAGAAAATGGATTGGTGACTGCTATATATGTTGTTGGAGTCACAGATGAACTGGAATTCATTCTTGGAAAGCCTCTGAATGCCAAAAGTCTTCAGAGACTAAAAATAGTTGAAGAACTTACAACAGCACCCAAGAAGCTGAATATCTTAGAACTTAGTCAGAAGAGAATCCCTGTAGATGACTACCCTCTGTTCTTTGCTGAAGAACCCAGAGAGATTATAGTGAGTTATATTGATGCTTTCAAGGCAGATGGAACGCCAATTCCTGCAGATATTCTGAAGAGAGCAAGGGAACCATTGCCTGTTGTAGAAGAAGAGACTCCAAGAAAGAGAAGTCAATCAGAAGCAGAAGCTGCACCTGTTCAGAAAAAGCCCAAGGTTGCTGAGAAGCCTCAGAAGCTGTTCAAGAGGAAAGCATCTGAAGACACTCCTTCTATTCCAGCTAAACGTATCAAGATTAAAGGTAATAAATCTTCTGTATCTTCTGTAAATAATACTGTTGTAAATGATTCAACAATTAAGTCTATTCCAAAACCATCTTCTATCCAAAAACAATTTGTTACTGCTCCACCTCATGTATCTGTTCCATCCCCACAAAAGTCATCTAATCCTGCTTCCATCTCACCTATCAAACTCTCTACTACAAAATCATTTGTACCAAAACCAACAACAACAAAACCACAATTTCAGACTCCACAACCAGAAGTACCAACAAAACAATCTGCACCACAACACCAACAAAAAGAAAAACCATTTGAACAACCAAAAGAAACACCATCTGAACAACAGAAAGAAAAACCATCTGAACAACAACAACCACAAGAAAAACAATTTGTATCACAACAAGCACAACAACCAGAAAAACAATCTGAACCACAAACACAACAACAAGAAAAACAACCAAAAAAAACCATCATCAATCACATCTGAACCCATTGCATCTATTCCAGTTACCTCCGAACCAATAAAAATTACATCTGATCCACCCACATCTGAACCCCCATCAAAACCTTCTGAAAATCCTTCAGAATCAACCAACCCATCTGGAACCAATATCCCTGAGACAGAGGTTCTTGATGTTACACCTCTCAAAACCGTCTTTCAAGTGTCCTCTAGCTCTTGCACACCAATCACATCATCCAATTCCTCAGAATCTGATATACACCCAGATTTTCTGGTATCCCCCTCTCACAGAGATTCTGAGGTAAACCAACCAGAACCCCCTGTATCTTCTGAAGTTCTTATTCCAGATCCTATTCCAACACCTAAACCATCTTCTGAAATCACCATTCCCAATCCTACACCCAAGTCAAGCACATCTGATTGTGTACCCTCCGCTTCTCTTAAACTGTTTTCATCACACCTTCACAACCTTCCCCATGGTTTAAATATAAAAGATTTCTATGACAGATTTGAACCATATGAAACTATCACTCCTCTCAAACCCAAACTTACCATCATTCTACCATCTGTGCTTCAATCCTACATTAAAACAATGTCAGTTGTACCTTTATCAGATCCAAAACCATACTCTGCTATATCTGCTAAAGCTGCTATACCTGCTTCATCTGATAAACTTATTACTTCTGATAAACCTGCTAAATCTGCTTTTCAACCTTACTCAAATAAACCCTTTGATGTGGTTTCCTATCACACCAAAGCAATACCAAATCTGTTGAATGCCTTAAACAGATCAAAACCTGACAAATCCCCTGAAATTCCTTTCATACCCTACTACCCTCCTCCTCTGATCTCCATTCAGAAATCCATATTTCCACCTACTCCCCAACCAAAGCCAATAACCTTGGAAACTCTGTTACACCCCAGACCTAGACTAAATGTTGATCATTTATTTACATGTTTTTTGCAAGAAATACATAAGTATTTAGGTACTGTACAGAGGAAGTGTTCAGCAACAATGGATGTAAAGAAATCTGATGTCATTTGGAATGGCTTCATAAATAGATTCAACACAATAGCATCAAATCTGAAGAACATATGTTCTGATGATGCGAAGCTCAGATTTGCTGAAGCTGCTAGAAGTCTGGTCTGGACTGTTAAGAGATCTGGACCACTGCTTCTTATAGATGCTCCTTCATCATCAGAAGAGAATATTGAATCTGCATCTGAAGACAACCCTTTGGCCATGACTCTGATAGAACATCCTTCTGGCTCTACTGCTTCAAGCTCTAAAGCCCCTATGGAAATTGACTCTGTTCAAGCTTCAGAAACTGTTCCACCTTCTTCATTTGAGATTAAGAAAGAACATTCAGATCTTGAGGATAAGATTGCAGTTCTGGAAGCTGGTCAATCAGAAATCAAGTCATGGATGGCTAAACAAGATAAGAAGTCTGAAGACATGACTCAGTGGATGTCCCAACAGGATCAGAAGAATGAAACAATGGCTAAGTGGATGTCAAAACAAGAACAATCCTCTTCTGAGATCACGGATCTGTTGAAGATGCTTTTGTCAAAACACTCTTAGTTTATTTTCTTTCATTCTGATGTTTGAATCTGATGTTTGCATATGTATTTTTGAATATCTTCTGATGTGTGTACTCTTGCTCTGAATTGAATGAATGATGTTTCAAAGTTTTCTCCACTTGAATTATCTCATTTACTGTTTCCTTTTATTTGTGTTTTCAAAGTTATTACTTTTTGCTTATGACAAAAAAGGGGGAGAAAATATAGATCTGAACTGTTTAATTAAACTTCACCAGAATGAAACTTCAGACATATCTATTTTATCTAACATTAAATCTGAGTATTTCAGAACATTTGATAAGTACACTCTGAAAAAAGAAACTCTGAGACTCTCAGATCATTTGACAATTATCAGACTTTGACTTTGAAATTTGCAAGACACTCTGACTCTCAAATGTTAAAGAACAATCAAGCTCTAACTCTGAAAAATACTCAAGACAAAAGGGAAGTTTCTATTCCTTATTTGTATTTAATTCAGGGGGAGATTCATCATCTCAGGGGGAGTTATAATTATTATATATTCAATGAAACAAAATTTCTGATTTTTTTGTCATCATTAAAAAGGGGGTGATTGTTAGAACACAGATTGGTTCTTAATAATATCTCTATGTTTTGATGATAACTATTATGAAATTTTGTAGTTAAGAATTATATACTCTAAAATTTGCTTAAGAGTGTTTGCTGTAGATATTAAAGTAATTATCACTCCAGAAGCAAATCAGAACTGAACATAAGAATTATGCTAGACTCTGAAGCGCCAGATGCACCCATTAGAAGATTCTGAATGCTGCCAACAGAAGATCCTGAGCGTAGCCTCCAGAAGGATCTGAAGCAGAAGCTCCAGAAGGATCTGAAGCAGAAGCTCCAGAAGAATCTGAAGCAAGTCAGAAGCATCTGAACCAAAGAAGAATTCTGTATGAAGAGTTTTCAAAGCATAGTTACTACAGAAGATTCTGAAAGTACTAAAGCTGCCAGTACTGAGGATCTGACTCAAATATGCTCTGAACTTACACACGCTAAAAGCACACCTACTGTAGAAGACTCTGATTCAGCAAAACTCTGATCAAACATCAGAAGGCTCTGATCAAATTAGACTCTGATGAATCTTGCTGAAATTTGAAGAAGAAGAATTCAAAGATTATGTCTGTTGGAATAATCCAAACGACTCTTTTCTTATTTATGCTAGACACAAGAACACAGACAAAAAGGATTTCTCTGTGCTTTCTTCTTCTAGGAAAGGTCACTTGATGTGAAGACAAAAAGGCTCAGACCTTTTGTGACACTCTTCTCAACGTGAAGCTCTCTTGGATCAGCTGCCTATAAAAGCAAGTCTTCACCCATCTTCTTCAGTTGACGTTTTACTTGAAAAGAAATCAATATTCAGAGCTCTTATACTATTCATATTCTTTCTAAGAATTAATTTCTTTGTTCTTAATATTAAGTGAAAAATCACAGTTGTGATAAAGCTTTTTAGAAGCAATTTAAACACTTGTATTTGTTATTACATTTGATTGTAAGAAAACCTTAAGAAGATCCAGTTAGGATCAGTAGTTCTTGAGAAGACTTTGAACAGTTGTTCTTAGTGCTTACTATTGTAATCAGTTGATTAAATAGTGGATTAAGTCCTTGATTGAGAAAGGCAAATCACTCTAGGAAAGGTGGACTGGAGTAGTTGAGTTCAATGAACCAGGATAAAAATACTTGAGTTTTTATTTCTAAGTTTTTATCTTCATACTTATTCAACCCCCCCCCCCCCCTTCTAAGTATTTTCTCACCTTCACCTTGCACCAACAACGAGGCTGAATATGAAGCATGTATCATGGGTATTGAAGAAGCGATTGATTTGAGAATCAAGAACCTTGATATTTATGGTGATTCAGCCTTGGTAGTCAACCATATCAAAGTAGATTGGGAGACTCGTCAGCCTAATCGGATCCCTTATATGAACTATGCTAGGAGGTTGTTGCCCTTCTTTGATAGGGTAGAGTTTCATCATGTGCCAAGAGCGGAAAATCAGATGACAGACGCCTTGGCTACACTATCCTCAATGTATAAGGTATATTTTTGAAATGATGCTCTGAGAATTGTCATCTCACGCCTTGACAGGCCGGCGTTTGTGTTTGCGATAGAGGAAGCTTCAGATGGGAAGCCTTGGTATTATGATATCCAGAACTTTCTCAAGAACCAAGAGTATCCGCCAGGGGCATCAAGCCGGGATAAGAAGACCTTGAGGAGGTTGTCTGGGAATTTCTATCTGAACCAAGATTGTGTACTCTATCGGAGAAATTTTGACTTAGTGTTGTTATGATGCGTGGACGAAAAAGAAGAAAGTTTGCTTATAGAAGAGGTCCACGAAGGCGCCTTTAGTACACATGCAGGTGGATATGCCATGTCTCGAAAGCTGTTGGGGGTAGGATATTACTGGTTAACTATAGAGTCTGATTGCTTCAAGTATGCAAAGAAATGCCATAAATTCCAGATTTATGTCGATAAGATTCATGTGCCACAAAATCCTTTGAATGTTATGGCGTCCCCTTGGCCCTTCTCGATGTGGGGCATTGATATGATTGGAAAAATCGAGTCGACCGCATCCAATGGGAGTCGCTTCATCTTAGTGGCAATCGACTATTTCACTAAGTGGGTTGAAGCAGCCTCCTATGCCAATGTCACCAAGCATGTTGTAGCCCGGTTCATCAAGAAGGACATCATCTGTCATTATGGAGTGCCTGAAAGAATCATTACTGATAATGGTTCAAATTTGAATAACAAGATGATGAAGGAGCTGTGCCAGAGTTTCAAGGTTGAGCATCAATATTCTTCTCCCTATCATCCAAAGATGAATGGCGTTGTTGGGGCGGCCTATAAGAATATAAAGAAGATAGTGCATAAGATGGTTGTGACATATAAAGATTGGCATGAGATGTTGCCCTTCGCATTGCATAGGTATTGTACCTCGGTGTGTACTTCAACTGGGGCAACTCATTTCCCGCTGGTGTATGGTATGGAAGCAGTCCTACCATTGGATGTCGAAATTCCTTCTTTGAGAGTTCTGGTTGACGTTAAACTAGATGAGGCAGAATGGGTGAGAAACAGATTGAACCAGCTCAGCCTGATAGACGAGAAGAGGCTAGCGTCCATTGCATACGGTCGTCTGTATCAGAGCAGGATGAAGAAAGCTTTTGATAAGAAGATGTGTCCTCGAAGCTTTCAGGTAGGTGATTTGGTGTTGAAGCGGATACTCCCTCCACAGACAGATCACAGGGGAAAATGGACTCCCAATTACAAAGGTCCATATGTCGTAAGGAAATTCTTCTCCGGAGGAGCCTTACTACTTTCAACCATGGACGGTGAAGATTTCACGTCCCCCGTGAATGCAAACGCAATTAAAAGATACTTTGCTTAAGATAAGCCCGCTTGAAAGAAAAAGAGAATCCAGGCAAGAATGGGGCATCCCGGCAAACTATAAAAGGATGGGTTCACGCAAAAGTTAGGGATAAAAAGAAAATATGTAAACTCGCAAAGTTGAAAACCTAGAAAGGTGACTTTGGAAAAAAATGGGATCCCGGTGAATCAAAAACCCGCAAGGGCGATTCAGAAAAAAGTTAGGGGTTTGAAAAGCAAATGACTGCGATTTGCGTATTGATCTTCAAAGCATAGTGGATTATGGGAGAACTCGAGGGTCGACCATTCAAGTCAATCTCTTCAGAAGACGAAGCATCGGAAAAGCGTTGAAGTCATGCGAGTCATAGTTGAGTCGTTACATGGTGGTTGTCTGTACCACGTTGCCGACATGTTCTATATCTTTGTGCATTTCTGTATATTTCTTGTGCAACTTTCTCATTTCAGGAGTTGCATCTGCTGTAATTTTTGCCTATTTACAGGTCATTTATCAATGAAGTATATATTACTCAGAAAGTCTTTGTTTTTGTTTTTTCTTTTTACTGTTTCGTTTGCGAAAGACGCTTGATGTTTTTGATAAAACTTTGCATGCATAAACTTGTGGGCTTTGCCAACAATAATCGAAACAATTTTTTTACTTGAATAATGTCACCAGTGATGATTAAGATGGTGCATGCTACACAGAACATGTTTGTGTATTTGTCATTTGCAGGACTCTCATCCTCGAGACTTTTCCAGAAGTCCCCCACCTGGAGAAGATATGTAGGTTAAGATTGTTTTCATCCCCAGCAGGTTGGAATTTCAGGCAGTTAAGGTTAGCAGATCAAGATTGATATCTTCAGCAGAGCATAGCCATCCCCAATGAGTAGGTGTGAGATTATCCCAAGAAGTGG
This sequence comes from Lathyrus sativus, assembly GCA_963859935.3. Taxonomy (NCBI): domain Eukaryota; kingdom Viridiplantae; phylum Streptophyta; class Magnoliopsida; order Fabales; family Fabaceae; genus Lathyrus; species Lathyrus sativus. The sequence goes on from OZ012735.1 coordinate 336,617,883, forward strand.
AACGAATTCAGAGTTTTGTCTCCCCACAGAGTCTAATTGGTTGACTCCTTTCCCCTCTGACTTTAGGTCATTGACGCATTCCCCAGAAGGAAGTTGTTATTGTCGATTCTATTTCTCATTCCCCAAGTAGAGGTTGATGCTGATTCCCACATTGCCTAATCCCTAGCTGAGTCAGCGGAGTAGTTTCCTCCCCCGCAGAGTGAGACTAATTCAGAGTTTGTTTTTTCTCCATCCTCAGCAGAGAGAGTTTGGGATAATCTCCCAGTAAATCTTACTCATCATCCCTAGAAGATAGCGGATTTAACCTCTAGCAGGGTGGAATCCTCAGCAGAATGGAGTTTTTCCTCGGCAGTTTGCTTTGCTTCACCAGAAAAGTTTTTTGTTCCCCGAAATGTTATATTCTGGCAGGCCATCCTGGGCTGATTTCCCCGGTAGGGTGGATTTGTTGTCTCCAGCCGAGTTGTTTGTTCCCTAGAAGAGTTGTATTCTGGTAGGCCATCTAGGGCATTTTCCTCAGCAGGCTTTGATTAGATCCCCAGCGGAGTGGATTTGCTCTTAGCAAAGCAGTTTTACCCAGAAGTGTTCTCAGAGGCCATCCAGGGCTTATTCCCCCAGCATAAGTCCAATTGTACTTGGCACCTGGTCATCCCTAGCGGAGTTGGTTTTTTTCTCTTCAGCATTTATTTTGCTAGAGTGGCTCCTTTGCATTTGCATCATCCATAGCATCGTCCGAATCGCGTAGCATTTCCATTTCGTATGGAGCATTACGCCATATTCAAACATATGCATTTGAGACATAAGCCAGGTTGTTACCTTTTGTTTTCGGGTGTATCTGCAGCAGACAATGTTGTTTCAGTAAGCTCGTGCGGTATCCAGACCCCGGCTTCCTTCAGTTATTTCAGTAAGTCTGTGTGGTATCCAGACCCCGGCTTCCTCCGGTTATTTCAGTAAGCCCGTGTGGTATCTAGACCATGGCTTCCTCCGGTTATTTCAGTAATCCCATGTGGTATCCAGACCCTGGCTTCCTCCGGTTATTTCAGTAAGCTCGTGTGGTATCCAGACCCCAGCTTCCTCCAGTTATTTCAGTAAGCCCGTGTGGTATCCAGACCCCGACTTCCTCCAGTTCACTTCAGTTAGCCTGTGCGGTATCCACACCCCGGCTTCTTCCGTTCCATTCCAGCAAGCCCGTTGTCGCTTGCACGAAAATAAGGTCCCGACACAACAGAAGAGTCGCCACCTTTCATTATTTATCCCTCAGAGCGGGAAAGGAAACGATCGGAAAAACCTAACGAAAAAAGGGTAAGACAAGGTCATCGCAACCGTTGTCTGGATTCGGGAGTCGGTTACGCAAGGGGAAGGTATTAGCACCCCTCACGTCCGTCGTACTCGACGGGATCCTCGCTTGTTGTGTTTACTTGGACGTGTTGGTTTTATTCTATCTACCTATCAAGGCTGGCTTAAATAGAAAAGAAAATGACTTGGCAAAGCGTCGCACTTTATGCCTACGTATTCTCATCAGAGAACGAGAAATCAGAGTCAACGTAGTTCGGCCTACGACGGGTTATGGGGGAAGGTAGCTCGCCAATACATCAGTATTGTGCCTACGTACTCTCAACAGGTATGAGAGATCAGAGCTCACGTAGTTCGGGAAACTACGGTTTATTTCCTGTCTTTTATGAAAGAAGTGTTTTTTACTGTGTTTGCGATTTCAATCGCACTAGAGACTATGACCTGAGAGTGAATGCATCGCATGTCACCCAAAGGGTACCATACTAAACATCCAGACTGTGGAAAAGAAACTCTCCCACAATCCTTTCTCAGATAGCTTAAGGCTCGTAACGTACGAAAGAAATCATTCATGATTACTGTATCTTAAACTGTTTTGAGATGAGAAGAGAACAGGCCCAACTAGGAGGGAGACTATCAAGTCCTACTGTTGTCATGCCATGGATTCATCCTATGGTTGAGGTTTGAACAGGGAACTCCTAGAAGTTGTCATGCATAGGTTTCAACCTAAAATTCTATCATCAATTCCTTATCAAAGGAAATGAGAGTCCTAAGGGATCATGTCAATGATACACTAAAACAGACAAAGCATCAACTTAACAGTAAAATGCATGCAATGCAAGTGAGGGAGGAAATGTGTGTGGGGCTTCAGCCTCCACAAGCCCATCTCAACCTCAAGCCAGAATGGATAACAGTAATCATACTGAAATATAAATCATGCTATCAAGCAAAACAGAAAATTGCAATCATACAGAAGGAATGAAATGAAATGCCATCAGGCAAACAAACCACATGGGCAAGGGAGCTGGGCTCTACCGAATACCCGCAAGCAAAGCCACACAGTAACAATACAAGCAGAGGGAATAACTCAACCTCTAGTGCAATCATGCTCCTAGATTCTACCTACTCTAGATATGAATTTATTCTAATGCATCAAGCAAGTCAAATAAAACACATCAATACAGCAAAAGAAAAAGATGAGAAACTCCTCTCTCAACTCCAAACCTCAGCTCTTCAAACAGCAATTCAGTCTTCAGACTTCCAATTAATCTTGACAAATATCAATTTGCTTTTCCAGGTTTCAACCCTTCAACGTAAGTTTCAACTTATCTTCTCCTTTAAGCTTCAGCTTCTTGATCAGCTCCACCTTCAGGCTTCACCTAATCTTCAAGGGTCTTCAAGTATCAACTTGCTCTTGTTACTCTTCAAGCTTCAGCTGGAATGGCAATGCTCAAGGATTCATCCTCTTCTACACTCTTCAATGGAGTCTTCATCTTCAAACTCAAGCTCAGCATCTCTCAAGATAATCAAACCAGAGGAAATCACTTACTGGATAAGCTGGGGATATTGAACTGCTTATTGACCACCAAAGGTGACCTATAAGGGTTCAACATCAAAGGAATGGTTCCCTCAAAAGTTCTACTTCCTAGGTACAATCACTTATCCCTCCAAAGGAGAGAGGTGTATACCATGGAAGGACTTCGAATCATAGGGAGGAATGGAGGTGGAAGATACCATCCATGTTTAAGAAAGAAGTTAACTAGATCTAAACTCTTCCTAATCCCTAACCCTAAAACAATCAACAAAACAAATAAGATCAAGCTCTCAAGCTCCTCAATGCTCCTACTACGCTCCTCAGAATAGGACCAAGCTCTCCAAGCCCACAAAGCAAAGCAAACAACAATACAAGCCCACCAGGGCAACACAAACAATCATCAACTACAAAAATCATCTAAAAACAGTATACTACTATATTAAAACCTAATATAATTTCTAAGGGATCCTACCTACCTACCCTTAATACCCTTATATGCCCCAATACCTATCTTGACCTAGAAACCCAAAATTCTAATGTTATTGTGGACCTATGTTAGGGATTAACCTAATTCTACACAACCTAATGTCATCTAATCAAAACTATCCTAAAATTAATCACAAAATTATGGAATAAATCCAGGGGGAAGCTAAAGCTTATATCTAACTATCTTAAAAAGAATGGCCTAAAAATGTTAAGGGAACTACCTAAACAAAATTCTACAAATTCATGGATCAACATAAAAGAATTAAAATGCAATAAAAGTAGAAAATACACAAAAACTATCAAAAATGCATGAAATGACAATATTTTTATTCGATAATTTTCTAGACATGAATATGAAATGGGAGCAAAAATTCCCACTTAAAAATCATTATTTTTCCATTTATTATGATTTTTCAAAGTTTGAAATAAAATGGAAGAAAATAAAATGAAAATATGAAGAGAAGGGGTGCAGATAGTAAGGCAGTGCAGTTCATTTTCCATGTGGGCTAAAAATGGGGGTTCAGATAGTATAAGCGCTAGGCCCAATTTAATCAGAAAATCAATTAACAAAAATAAAAGAAAAAGGAAAAAACCACGGTGCACTTAGTAAAGGAAACTAGTTCAAATAGTCAATGGGTCGTGGGTGGGGGTGTGTATAGCTGTGTCTGGCAACTAAAGCCCAAAGCTCCTTTAATGAAACGGAGCGTTTCATGACTAACTCAGAACTCCTTCATATGCTGAGGTTTAATCAAGGCCGTTGGATATTGGGAATGTCAACGAGTCAAACACGATCTCACGGTAGAGACTTCATCTTCTTCCTCTAGCTCGTGGATGGAGGGAAAACTCCATTGAACAGAACTTCAAATATCATCATCACCCTCACTCGGGTTCTCTCCATATCTCATCAAAACTCATCACTTAAAATACAAACATGCTCCATTTTCAATGCTGAACATGACCATAATCTCAAATTCCATTGAATCTCACTCAAACTTAAAACACGAATCAAACCTCAAATTATGCTTGAACATCAAAACTCAAGATTCTTGAAATTGTTTACACTAAAATGTTCACCTCCTATCACTGATCAACTTCCACTAAAGAACTAAGATTATTACTCAAGATTCAAGGAGTTCTTGGTCCAAACAGAAATCTTGCCATTGCAAAAATCATCATCAAATCTCTTCAAACTCTCCAGAAATGATCTCCTAGTTATCCTTAACCATTCTAACCTATTAATTCTATCTAATAGCACTTAAATTAGAGTGTAAAGAGAAAGTTACAAACCTGGTAAAATCGAGTGAACAGATGAAGAAATCCCTCAATTCAGACCTTCAATCTTTCCCAATTCCTTCACTGAGTAGTATTCTAGCTTCTGTATGCAAAAAGAAGGGTTGAAACTGCTTGATTCTTGGAAACCGATCTTGAGTTGCAGAGGTGAAAATCCAAAAGCTCATGCATGATTCATCAATGGAATTTCCCTCAATTTGATCTGCACACCCTCACTATGATCTATGGAATGTGTTTGTGTAGAAAAAAGGAATGGAAATGAAGAAGAATGTGAAATTGAAACTTGACTTGCAATGGAAGATTTTTGATCTCACTCTCTCTTCTCTGCACCAACTCTCACCAACCTTTGCTTTGAGCAAGTTCTAATCATCTTATAGAACTTGTAGGAACTGTCCAGAACCTTCTGGAACACTTCAATGATAATTTAAACTTCTCATCTCATGATATTTGATTTCACTTCTCACCATATGCTATCTCATGCCATAGTCCTTGTACCCTTCAATTCTGACTTGAAATTCTCCCCACATGAGAAGTATGGTGTGTTACAATGCTTAACTAACTTGTATATTGAGTTTCTTCATATTTTGCTTTGGTGCCTTAAGATGCAAGTAAGTCATTTCCAAAGCAGCCCTATGATCTAGGCCTAAAATCAAAATTGTGGCTGAACCATTGTTCTTAGAATGTCCTTTGGAGTCAAAATGACCTATTATATGACATGGTTTGGATGTATAACTTGTGATTTCCAATTTCCAATTTCAACTTATTTAACTTATGCCTCCATTTTAGGCCATTTTTATCACTTTTTGATACAAGCCTTTTCAACACCTCATGACCTCCCTAATAGCCTTAAAACATCATTCTAAGCAAGTTTGATGTTGAAGATTTTTCCATTTGAAGCTTGGAAATAAGAGATATGGCCTTATGCTTGAAATGACCTATAACCTCCAAATGACCAAAATGCCCTTGACTTGTCAAAGCCATAAGTTGAGTTCTACAAATCCTATCAAGGACTAATAGTACTATCTAGAAAGTTAAGAAGATTCTCTAAAACATTCATGTTTACCAAGAGTTCATAGGAATCATCCTACTAGGGAAAAAGTTGGATGCAAGTTGGGTGACTTTCAAGGACCCAGGTTCACATACCTCAGATGACCTGTAATTTGTCAAAGTCATAACTTGAGCTCTAAAAATCCTATCAAGGACTTCTAGTACTCAAATTAAAGCTAAGAACAAGCTCTACAACATTCATGTTATGGGGAAGATGATATGGCAATCACATCTTGAGCTAAACTGCCTTGAAGATAGGGATCAAACTAGGGGATTTTACACTGTCAATCCTTAGAAACCCCAGCTTAAAACTTCTCAAACTCCTCAATCATGATGAGTTGGTCTAGGAATCATCCTTATAGCATCTCAATGCATCATTCCATGATCACATGGCTCTTGGATTAGGTCTCAACCTTCTCCAAATCATCAGTTGACCTAGGGTTGACCCAGTCAAACCCTAATTCCACCACTCTTGGCTGAGCCTTCTGAATTCTTGTACAATGACCTCTCTAGGATTCATGATGGCTTTCAAGACATCTCATAAGCTTTCTCAAAGCTTCAAGTCCATTCTCATAGTCTTAGAATCATCTGAGGAGTTCCCACAACTCTCAAGTTGTGAGACACACAACCTTGGTTTCAACCAATCCCTCTGAGGATCTCTTGAGTTCTCTGACAAAGATATCAACCTTTGAACATTTGAATAACCTTCTTGGCTTTCTTCAAAGTCTCATATAACTCTTGCTGGGTAATCATACCTCTTGATCTACTGCCCACATATCAATGAGATGCAGATGATGAATAAAATGAACCACAAACTTGGTAAATAAATGTTGGCCAAATTTTGGGGTGCAACAGCTGCCCCTATTCAAACGGCTTGAACCTGACTGGGTGAGGCGAACGGCTCTCAGCCAATCAAGGTGCGAGACGGTTGAATACCGATAAACCCGGAAATTTGCCAACTGCTCAAGTACACGGTACTCTGGTGGGAACAGATCTTCGAACACTGAAATAATAGCTGCACGACAACTAGCTGGAGACATATTGATCTGAACCTTGTCGTCAGTTATCCACATTAAATTCCTCTAACATTGTCATCAGACACCGGACCTCGCCGTCAGGCATTCATGAAAATAAAGCGTCTGACATCGCCGTCGGACAACCAAAACACCCAACGTCGTCGCTGGAAAACTAAATCACCTGACATCGCCGCCAGAAACAAACATCCAACATTGCCGCTGGAGAATCAAACTACCCGACATTGCCGCCAGAAACAAACATCCAACATCGCCGCTGGAGAACTAAATCACCTGACATCGCCGCCAGAAACAAACATCCAACATCGCCGCTGGGGAACTAAATCACCTGACATCGCCGCCAGAAACAAACATCCAACATCGCCGCTGGAGAACTAAATCACCTGACATCGCCGCCAGAAACAAACATCCAACATCGCCGCTGGGGAACTAAATCACCTGACATCGCCGCCAGAAACAAACATCCAACATTGCCGCTGGAGAATCAAACTACCCGACATTGCCGCCAGAAACAAACATCCAACATCGCCGCTGGAGAACTAAATCACCTGACATCGCCGCCAGAAACAAACATCCAACATCGCCGCTGGGGAACTAAATCACCTGACATCGCCGCCAGAAACAAACATCCAACATCGCCGCTGGAGAACTAAATCACCTGACATCGCCGCCAGAAACAAACATCCAACATCGCCGCTGGGGAACTAAATCACCTGACATCGCCGCCAGAAACAAACATCCAACATTGCCGCTGGAGAATCAAACTACCCGACATTGCCGCCAGAAACAAACATCCAACATCGCCGCTGGAGAACTAAATCACCTGACATCGCCGCCAGAAACAAACATCCAACATCGCCGCTGGGGAACTAAATCACCTGACATCGCCGCCAGAAACAAACATCCAACATCGCCGCTGGAGAACTAAATCACCTGACATCGCCGCCAGAAACAAACATCCAACATCGCCGCTGGGGAACTAAATCACCTGACATCGCCGCCATAAACAAACATCCAACATCGCCGCTGGAGAACTAAAGCACCTGACATCGCCGCCAGAAACAAACATCCAACATCGCCGCTGGGGAACTAAATCACCTGACATCGCCGCCAGAAACATCCAACCTCGCCGCTGGGACAACAAAGAATCTGACATCGCCGCCAGCCAAACATAACTCTGAGAAACACCCGACATCGCCGTCAAGTACTCAAAATAATTTGACTTCGCCGTCAAGTCTCAACATCGTCTGACCTCGTCGTCAGGGTGAAGAAAATCCATTGGGGAAGTATGAACTTGAATAATAGACTTTGTTGGAGAGAATGATAAGATGAACACGTGTCAATGATCTTGCTGGAGGTCTGGATACCACACACAGGTGAACGATACTCTGGTCGGTAGGAACATCTTCGACACTGAGCATAACAGTTGCACGACAACCCTACTGGAGAATTGGTCACACGGTAACCGGAAATACATAGTCGATCATGCCATCAGGCATCCAAAGAGCTTGTCGGGCATCAGCCGGACTTCAACCATCAGGTTGATCATGCCATCAGGCATTCAAAGAAACTGCCGGGTGTCAGCCGGACTTCAACCATTAGGTCGATCATGCCATCAGGCATTCAAAGAAACTGTCGGGCATCAGCCGGACTTCAACCATCAGGTTGATCATGCCATCAGGCATTCAAAGAAACTGTCGGGCATCAGCCGGACTTCAACCATCAGGTTGATCATGCCATCAGGCATTCAAAGAAACTGCCGGGCATCAGCTGGACTTCAACCATCAGGTTGATCATGCCATTAGGCATTCCGCATCTGTCGGGCATCAGCCGGACTTCATCAGCAAGTCGGGAATAGAATTCTTGGTCAATCATGAGCCAACTGGGAACATCTAAACCTCTGCCATCAGGCACTCCGCATCAGCTAAGAGAACTGATTCATTAACACGGTCAGACTTCAATCATGGAGTCTTCAAGGGAGGTTTCAACTTCGCCGTTAGAAACCTGCTGGGGATGACGCTTCACCGCTGGAGATTCTGGAGGACTATCAAGTAACTCCGCTCCGGGGGTCCAGACATCATTCTGGATGAATCAACTCTGCTGAGGACTTCAAGAATCATCTTGGACAAATAACTCCGCCGGGGACCTTCAAGAATCATCTTGCACCGGTAACCATGCTGGAGCTTTCGGGAATCATCCTGGGCGAACACTCCGTTGGGGATTTCATGAATCATCCTAGGCAACCTTTACTGGGGACTCTAAGCATCAGCTTGAGCAACCAACTCTGGAGACTGCACTGGGGATCTTAAGAATCATCATAAGCAAACGACCCTGCTGAGGAATTCAAGAATCATCTTGAACCGAAGACTTCGCTGGGGATCTCAAGAATCATCTTGAGCAAGCGACTTCGTTGGGGAGAATGTCAGGAATCATCCTGAGCAATCAATTCTGCGGCGGAACACCTGCAAAACAAGAACGGTAGCAACCTAGATCATGTTTATTATGCATATGCTTCGGCAATGGCGCAATGCTCCACACGGTGGAAATGCTATGCGTTTATGATAAATGCTATGCAATCATGCACAATGATGCGATCCCGTCAGCAAAATAAATGCCGAAGGGGAAATCCTCCTGTCACGGAGAAAGAACTACTCAGATAGAGGAATCATCCTACTGAGGAGAGCATGGTCCCGCCAATATCAATTGGACTCCGCAGGGGACACAACTTCAGTTGACTGCTGCGGGGGAAACAACTTCAGTTGATTGCTGCAGGGGAACGAAGCTCTACGAGAACTAGGACCTGCTGAGGGAAAGCGATGTCAATCGCGGGAGTAAACTGCGTGGCCGTCATGGCTACTTCTCTGGAGATAAGACTCTGTGGGGAAACAACTTCAGTTGATCAACACTCCACTGGGGAAAACCAATCATGGCTTGAGCAGCTTCCAAGGATTCGGCTCTCTTGGGTATCTGCAAACTCGGCTGAGGAAGGAGAAATCATTCTACTTCACTGGAGAGAGTACGACTCTGCGGGGGAATTTCAATTCCACTAGGGAAGAAGGAATCATCCGACTTCGGGGGATGCGCACGACTCTGGTGGGGAATTTCAATTCCGCTGGAGACTTCAGTCTGGACTATCAGTTGCTGCATACTTCGGCGTACGAATAGTTTCCTATGAAACCTGCACTTGTGACCCGGTGCTGGGGGATGAACACGAGCTTCGGCGCCCGACTCAGCTGAGGTGAAGACGTTCCTTCAAGATACATCGGATTGGGGAGAGAATCATCTCTGCCTGGGGAGACATATCAATGCTCACGATCTCGCGTTCAGACTCTGCGGGGAGAGGCTACTGAACTCTGCTGGAGAAGGAGGAATCATCCTTCTTTGGGGATGCGCACGGCGCGCTGTCTGGAATATGCTACACCTGTAACAACACAAACAAATAGACAAGATGCCCTTCTCAAAGGGACCTATCAAGGTTATTATCTCGTGACAATATTCAAGTAATTAATTGCTTCAACAATCAGTGGCCTAGGCCAGTAGGCTTATGTATGCGCATTTTATCAAAAACATCGGCGTTCTTTTTCGTAAACAAAACAGATAAATACTAAACAGACAAACAGAATTGTTGAATAGTATGCATTTTATTGATAACGAACCCCTGAATGGGCAAAAATGTTTTACAACAGATGCGAGCTCGTGGAATGAGGAAGCCGCGCAAAAATAAAACATAAATATACATCAGTATATACAAATGTCGGCAACGAGGCGTAGACGAACACCATGAGTTGATCCCTCTATGACCCACTCGACTTCGATACTTCTCCGACGCTTCAGCTTCGGAAGAGATTGATTCAAACGAACGGCCCTCAGGTCCTCCAAACCACTAAGCAAAGAAAGTCCACACGCGGAACGCAGTAATTTGCTTTTTCAAATCCCTAACTTTTGCGTGAACCGCCCTTTGCGGGTTTTCAGTTCACCGGGATACCCTTTTTTGCCGAAGCCGCCCAATGTAGGTTTTCGACTTCGCGGGTGTACCTTTTTTCAATTTATATCCCTAATTTTTGCCCGAACCTTTTATTCTGTTTTTGGTTCGCCGGGATGCCCCATTTTTGCCTGGACTCTCTTTTTTTGTCCAGCGGGTCGCTTTCAAGCAAAGTATTTTTTAACTGCGTCCGCGTTCACCGGGGATGCAAAATCTTCACCATCCATCGTGGATAACAACAAAGCTCCTCCCGAGAAGACCTTGCTGACGACGTACGGACCTTCGTAATTCGGAGTCCACTTGCCCCTGTGATCGGAGTGTGGAGGAAGAATCTTCTTCAGGACGAGATCACCCGTCTGAAAGCTTCTAGGATGCACCTTCTTATCATAAGCATTCTGTAGCTACTGCGAAAATCGGCGCCGGCTGAACAGAAGAGTCGCCACCGTGCATTATTTATCCCACGGGAGGGAAAGGAAACGCTCAGAGTAAACCTACCGCAAAGACGGGAAAGGTATGGTCGTCGCAACCAAAACCTGGATTCGGGAGTCAGTTACGCAAGGGGAAGGTATCAGCACCCCTCACGTCCGTCGTACTCGACGGGATCCACGCTTGTTTTCGGTCGAAAAGATTGTTATTCTATCTAAACTAAGGGTTAAGGGTTAAAAAGAAAATAAAATGACTCGGCAAAGTATCGCACTTCATGCCTACGTATTCCCGTCTGGAACGAGAAATCAGAGTCAACGTAGTTCGCCTACCTACGGGAAAGGAGGGGAAGGTTTCTCGCTAGGATATTGCATCCTGTGCCTACGTACTTTCATACAGCATGAAAGATCAGAGCAAACGTAGTTCGGGCCACGTACGACACAAGTCTGTTTTGATTGTTTTTATTCCTTCTGAAAAAGGGTTTTTCTTGATTAATAGTCCCAGCGGACAAAAATGACGTTTTGATGAGTTCACATTCTTTTACGAAAGAAGTGTCTTTTATTGTGTTTGAGATATTTATTGTGTTTTTCTGTTTGCTTTGAGAAAGAAAGAGACAGAACTCTAACCTACGGTTGCGAAGGGAATCAAACTAACCTAATGTTATCATGCATGGGTTCAGACCTAATGTCTATCATGCTCCTCTCCTGCACAGAGAGAAACAAAGATCCTAAGGGAACAGACGGAAACAGAAACAAAAGCATATATACAATAAAGCAGTAAAATGCATGGATGCAGCAATACAAGCGAGGCAAGGGAGTCCCACTCAACCTCGAACCTAGAAAACAATAGGCAAAAGTGAACAGGATTCACTTTCAACCCAACAGGTTAAACAGCAAACAATACAGTCAGGGAAAACCAAACAATACATCAGAAATGAACAGCAAAAATAAACAGCCACAACAGCTCTGCATCAACACCTATCTTCAAGTCATCTCCAAACAGCTACAAGCTTCAGCAAGCCTCAATCTCCATCTCCACAGTCTTCAAGCAGGGGCTTTGATTATCAGTCTTCCATCTGCAATGGCTTTTCTTCAAGTCTTAAACTCCAGGATGAACATCAGTCAACAAGATAAAAGTGAATGTTAAACAGTAGACTGCCTACCAAGGGTGGCTCATCAACTGTTAACATTATACAGACAATTTTCTCTCAAAAGTTCTATCTTTCAAATACATTCACTGATCCTTCCAAAGGAAGGAGGTGGATATTTGAAAGAGACTTTGAATCATAGAGAAAGGATGGATGCAGACAAGGAATTCCATGTTTGAGAAACAAGCTTTCTAATCTAAAGCTCTGCCTAGCTCCTAAACCCTAGACTCCTCAACAGCTGCTAGCAAGAATCTCCTCATCAACTCTGGAAGTTGGACTTTAATCTCTGGACCTCCAATGGCTTCATCATCACAAATCTTCAACTCTCCCAGTCCCCAAGCAAACCCAATACCCACACAGACAAGTAATAATCCCAGAGAGGGCACACCACACCAGTCAAGCAAATACAGACAGTACTAATAGCAGTAGGGGAATCCTAACATTTTCTAAGGGATCTAATAACTACCCATAATCCCTATAGTCCCATACCCCAAAGATTCAATCTCTAACTCCTAAGGGAAATGAACTAATTCACCTATGTTATCACCTAAGCCCTAGTTTTGTTCATGTTATTCACACCTGATCAAATCACCTAAAATTAAGTCCTAAAAATATGAACTAAATTTTATATACAAGATAAATGTCTAAACTAACCAACCTAAAAAGAATGGATTAAAAATGTTAAAGCATCTGTTCAAACTAAATTCACCAAATCATGCATTAAACAAAACCATTATTTACACCTATTTAAAAGAAAAATATGCCAAAAAATATTAAAATAAAATGAAATGCCAAATTTTTTATATGATATTTTTCTTGACAAAATTATGAACACTATGCAAAAACAACCAGTTAAAAATAAGCATTTTCCAATTTTATATGATTTTTTAAAGGTGTTAAAAATATAAAGGAATTAAAAAAACACAAAATAGAAATAAAATGGGGAGGGGGTGTTACTAGAAAGTCCGCCCAGTTATATTACTCATTGGGCCAGGGAACCAGGGGTGTGAATATCAAAAGCGCAGGCCCAATATACTCAGAAAATTAATTGAAAAAGGAAAAGAAAAACATGAAACTCTTGGTGCAAATAGCACGTGAATGTAGTTCATTTTGATGGGCTTTTTAAGAAGGGGTGGGGAAAGCATCTGAACTTAAGCCCATGATCTCTCACTAACTCAAACGATGCGTTTTGTGTTTAGAATCTCCCTCCGTTTCTGATTCAAATGTGGACCGTCAGATGGGATTAATTAGTCAAATAACCAGGCTTAATCCAACGATGGATAGCCATCGTCCCCAACTTGAAAACCCTAACCTGAAATTTCTCATGCCATGTACAAACCTTCTACGCCTCTGTTCTCTCTCGTTTCTTCATGGATTCCTTTGATGTCAAAAGCAAAAATGATCTCCTTCTTCCCCTCTATACAGCCATATCCTTAGTTCCTTCTAAAACTCAGCCAAACTCCAAACCCGATAGGTGTAACAGTTAGGTTCCACCATAATCAACTGATATCAAATCTCCCAATGCTTGCTCAATTCTATCCTAACATGCTCTACATCTCACACTGATCATTTCAAGCTATTAACCTACGATTATCATGCTTTAATCTAAGAGTTATAAGCCTTAACAGTTCTTGCACTCCATTAACAACCTTCATGAAAACTCTCCAAACTTTGTGGAATTCATCATCTAACTTAACTTAACCATTCTATGCTAACAAATCACTAACATTCTAGCTAAATCATTCAATTCGAGTAGAGATACTAACCTGGTTCAAAATGAAGAAACAGCTATGGAACTCCTTGATCCAATGCTTGCAGTGATTTGAAACTGATCCACACACTCCAACCTTGATTCTGTATGCAAAGATTCTGACTCAAACTTCTTGGATCTTGTGATTCCAACTTCTTGCACCTTGGATGATGGAACTTGTATGGCACGATCCTTGCTCAACTCAGCCAAATTCTTGTGTGAATTATGATCTATGGATGATGGTGATGAAGACCAGATCAAGAAAAATGGAAATTGGTAAAGATTTGAGAGAGTTTGAATTGATTTTGCAAATTGGAAGAATTGTGTGAAACTTGTGTTTTGATCAATATGAATCACCAACCCATGCATGAAGCTCTTCAATACAATATATACATGAGATTAGAAACTCCTAGAACCTTGGAGAAGCTTCCCATGCACTCTTTCCCTTGAATTTTGGTTATGTACCTTCCATTATAAGTAACCATGAGTAACTTTCAAAACTTGAACCAAACTCAAAATTCCACTTTTGCCAATGTTCTCAAAATGATTTTTCCAATCAAAATGACCTATAATTTCACCTCCTTTGGCCAAACTATGAAAAATCTCATTTTTTAGGTCATTTTTATTCATTAAATCCACCAATTTTGAAACCTTGTGCTATGAATCTTTCCAATCTTTCATGGTCACTTTTATAGACTCAAAATGTCATTTGGAACAAGTTTGATGTTGTGAAGTTTTCCATTTGAAGCTTCCTTGTATGAGTTTTGGGCATAGGCTTGAAATGACCTGTGATTCTTAGATGACCAAAATACCCTTTGTTTGCCAAGACCATATGTAGAGTTTCACAAATCATATGAAGGCATACCATACCATTCTAGAAATATAAGACAATTAGGAACAACTCTTATGTTGACCAGAAATTCATTTGAAATCTCCTTGAGGGGTAAACATTGCTTGGAAGTCAAGTCACTTTCACAGACAAAATTTCAGATACCTCAGATGACCTGTAACTTGCAAGGACCATAACTTGAGTTCTATAAATCTCCTTAATGTCTTCCACCACTAAAATTAAAGGTCTTGAGATCCTCTACAAGTTTCATGTTGGCCAAGGATCCATTTGAAGCTTTCATTTTGACTTATCTTGCTTGGAAATTTGACCTAAACTAGGGGATTTTACACAGAAACCCTAATTTAGAAACTCCTCTTCTCCTTGATTTCTCTTGATTTCTTCTTATCACAACAACATATACTTCTTTACATGTCAAATGATGAACCCCACATCTCTCCAATAGACCTCAATGCCTTTCAATCAATCAATTGACCTAGAGTTGACCCAGGGTTGACCCAGATGAAACCCTAGTTGACTGTCTTCAATTGCAATTCTTGTGATCACACCAATGACTTGTCTCCTTCTCCAAATGACTTTCTAAGTCTCCCATGATGCCCACATACTCTCCATGCTCAGTCCACAGCTCACAACCTCTTTGATGATCCCCAGATACCCTCAACTAGGAGATGGATGCACTGCTTGATCCACTGACTTCTCAGCTTTCAAATTCTTTCTGATGACTTGAATGAGATTGAATTAGAATAATAACCTCTTGATAGGCCCATAGAGATGAGAATAATGCTTGGTCCCCTGTTAGATGAATTGCTATGCTTATGCTATGCAGATGATTAGACTATGTACATGACTCTATATGCAAATGCTAATGATATTGAAACATAAACCAAGTGACTAAGGTTGAGCAAATTTTAGGGTGCAACAGCTGCCCCTATTCAAGCGACTTGGACCCGATTGGGTGAAGAGCGAACAACCCTCAAACATTCGCGGTACGAGACGGTTGAATACTAAGAACCCGGAAATTTGCCAACCGCAAAAATGAACTGCACCACTGCTTGGGGATTATTTTCGTCAGCCTGAAAAGCTTCTCTCAATGCAAGAATAAAATTTTGCTTGTCCACGTTAGGACGCCTGTGTCGTCAACACAAAGAACTCTCAACTAACTCGTCCACGTTAGGAAAAATCTCGACAACTTCACTGGGGATGGCTCGTCTGCCTCTCATCAGAAATAAATCGTCCACGTTAGGACTAAACCCTTCCACGTTAGGAATAACACCGTCCACGTAAGGACTAAAACCTCGTCTGGATCTGTCCACGTCAGGACTAAACTCTTCCACGTAAGGAATCACCTTTCCATATTAGGAATAAACTCTTTTGTATCTGTCCACGTCAGGACTAAATTCTTCCATGTTAGGAATAAAATCTTTCCACCTTAGGAATACCTCTTCTTTTCCACGTAAGGAAACCAACTTCTCTTCTAAATCTGTCCACGTCAGGACTAAACTTTCCACGTAAGGAATACATCGCTCTTCCACGTAAGGAATCAATCTTTCTTTCCACGTAAGGAAACCACAATCTTTCCGATTTGTCCACGTAAGAACTCCCTTCTTTCCACGTAAGGAACCCGTCTTCTTTCCACGTAAGGAAACCAATTTTCTTCCACGTAAGGAATAAAATTCTAGATCTGTCCACGTAAGGACTCCAAGCTTTCCACGTAAGGAATACGACTTTATTCGATCTGTCCACGTAAGGACTCCAATCTTTCCACGTAAGGAAACAATCTTTCCACGTCAGGAATGCCATCTTTTTCCACGTAAGGAAACACCTCTGATTCGTCCACGCAAGGACTCACATTTTTTCCACGTAAGGAAACCGTACCTTTCCACGTAAGGAATACTATGTCAACCTGTCCACGTAAGGACTCCACTCTTTCCACGTAAGGAATGCAATCTTTCCACGTCAGGAATACATCGTCCACGTCAGGACCCACCTTTTGACTCGCTGAGGAAATAAAACTTGTCCACGTCAGGACTCACATCTCAACCTGCTGAAGTAATAGACCCTGTCCACGTCAGGACTTGCGCGTCTTCGACTTGCTGGGGAAATAAAACTTTGTCCACGTCAGGGCTCATACTTTGCCAACAACACGAAGAAGGATAAATTTGTCCACGTCAGGACTCTCGCATCTTGTCATCACAAAGAACTACAAACTTGTCCACGTCAGGACGCATATTTCACCATTACGAATAAAGCTATCTGCTGGAAATAAATGGTCCACGTCAGGATTACAACACGAAGAGTAACCAATTTCGTCCACGTCAGGACCTCACACTCAATCAATACCGAGAACTTGAATCAGTCCACGTCAGGACTAACACATATCGTCACCTGGAAGAAATGTCCACGTCAGGACTCCACATTCCAACAATTCTGAGAAATCAAACCTGTCCATGCTAGGACTAGCACCTCTTATCAACCATGAGGAAAGAAATCTGTCCACGTTAGGACCCACCTCTTTTCTAGCACAAAAGAAAATCTGTCAATAAAATTGTCCACATCAGGACTCATCCTTCCATTGGTCCCAAACCACAAACTTCTCAGCACTGACGTGACAGCGACTTTGAAGCGGACTCTACTGGGGATATTAAAAAACCAAACTACCGGACGCCTGTTCTGATAACCGGCGGTGGCCTCTGAGATTCTGGTTCGGGAAACCCTTTGATGACAAACAACTCTGCTTGGGAATGATGAGAAATTCTGCCTACACGAGAAATTCACAAAGAAAACTTCATCATGATAACTCTGTGGGGAATAATGCCAAAGCTGACACTTCATTGAATGTCTCACGCCGAGACCTCGAATGTTTGATACTTCATCTGAGCAAGAGCTCTCTCTACCTGCAAGAGAAACAATACTTGAAACAAACGGTTAGCCCGCCTAGTTCATGTTTCAAAAATGCGTATGCAATGCTCCACTCGGCATGGAAATGCTACGCTTTTATTTGGTGGATGCAAGTATGACACTATATGCCGATGCCTATGCAGACTCGAACTGCTGAGATACAGGAACTGCTTCCGTAAAATAAATGTTGAAGACAATGCCGACTCCGCTGGGGATAGCCATGTGCTACAGAATTATTCCAGCAAAATAAATGCTGGAAGAGTGAAGTCGACTCAGCTGGGAAATTGGGAACTTGAACCAAGCACCTCATTGAAGTAACACCCTGCTGGGGAATATATCTCTGCTGGAGAATAGCATATGATCCTGGTATGATCGAACTTCCGCTGGAGAGTGAACTGATATCACACGGTATTCTGACAAAATAAATGTCCGGACCCACACCAACTCTGCCCGGGAAAGTCTTAATCTTCGAGTTCCACTATGAGGAATGAAAACACTCGTTGAAAAGAGAAATCCACTGGGGATGGGATGATTCTCTTGGGGAAACCAATTGACTCCGCTAGGGGAGCGTAAATGACCCTGCGGGGGAAGGTAAACTGCCTGAATACAGCTCACCAATATTAATCTTCTGTGGCTAAACCACTCTGCTTGAGATAAGGGAATCCCTCTGGGGGACACCATACTGTCTGAATACAGCCTACAATCTTGGAATCACCAAACTCTGCTAAGGATAAACGACTTTGCTGGAGAATGTCCTTTGGATAAGCTACGACTAGCTGGGGAATTCGATCCTTCTTCAGGAAGAACATGCATGACCTGCGTGGGGGTCGAGTCTTTCGTTACTGCAATCTTTTGATCGTCTTCCTCGTACGGCTATGAAACCTGCAACAACACAAACAAGACAAGACAAGCCTATGCAACCAAATCTATTCAGGTTAGTGACGTCATTTTCAGTTAATTCAAAGTTTTAGCAATTGTTGGCAAGGGCCAATGACGTTATGCACATGCTAGTTTCAGTAAACTTAGGCATTTATCATGCACAAAACAGTAAAGAACCAGCATCAAATACTGAACAACATATTTTATTGATTGGGCCCCTGAATGGGCGGAGTTTTGTACACGGGATGTAACTCCTGAAAAGAGGAAGCTACGCAAAGCAAATATACAAGTATGCACAAGAAGCATAAATATATTGACAAATTAAATTTGTACACATGTCGGCAACGGGATGCAGATGAACACCACGAACTGATCCTCCCATGACTCGCCCGACTCTAATGCTTTCCCGGTATCCACACTTCCGGAGAGATTGTATCCGATAATCAACCCCTCGAGTATATTCTCCCGCACCAACGCTCAATGCAGTATCAAATTCGGACCGCAGTCATTTGCTTTTCAAATCCCTAACTTTTGCGTGAACCGCCCTTTACGGGTTTTCAGTTCACCGAGATACCCCTTTTTGCCGAAGCCGCCCAGTGTAGGTTTTCAACTTCGCGGGTGTACATTTTTTCAATTTTATCCCTAACTTTTGCCCGAACCTTTCATTCTATTTTTGGTTCGCCAGGATGCCCCATTTTTGCCTGGGCTTTCTTTTTCTGCCCAGCGGGTCAATTTTAAGCAAAGTATTTTTTAACTGCGTCCGAATTCACAGGCGACGTAAAGTCTTCACCGTCCATGGTGGACAACAATAGCGCTCCTCCTGAAAAGACTTTTCTGACAACGTATGGCCCTTCGTAGTTGGGGGTCCACTTGCCCCTGTGATCTGCCTGCGGCGGGAGAATCCTTTTCAGCACAAGGTCGCCCGTCTGAAAGCTTCGCGGATGTATCTTCTTATCATATGCTTTCTTCATTCGGCTCTGGTACAAGCGACCGTATGCTAGAGAAGCTAGCCTCTTCTCATCCATTAAACTCAGTTGGTTCAACCTGTCTTTCACCCATTCTGCCTCGTCTAGCTGAACATCTCGCAATACCCTCAGAGAAGGGATCTCAACTTCCAATGGTAATACTGCTTCCATTCCGTATACCAACGAGAACGGGGTTGCCCCGGTTGATGTGCGTACCGTCGTACGATAACCGTGCAAAGCAAAAGGTAGCATCTCATGCCAATCCTTATAGGTCACCACCATCTTTTGAACGATCTTCTTTATATTCTTATTGGCCGCTTCGACAACGCCATTCATCTTGGGTCGGTAAGGGGAGGAGTTGTGATGTTCGATCTTGAAATTCTGACAGAGCTCCTTCATCATTTTGTTGTTCAGGTTTGAACCGTTGTCCGTGATTATCCGCTCGGGGATCCCATATCTGCAAATTATATCTCTCTTGATGAACCTGGCCACCACCTGCTTAGTTACATTTGCATAAGACGCCGCTTCCACCCACTTGGTGAAATAATCGATTGCTACTAGAATGAACCGGTGCCCATTAGAAGCTGTCGGCTCGATCTTTCCAATCATATCGATTCCCCACATCGAGAATGGCCATGGCGATGACATCACATTCAGAGGACTCGGAGGCACATGGATCTTATCAGCATATATTTGGCACTTGTGGCACTTCCTCGCAAACTTGAAACAATCAGTTTCCATGGTCAGCCAAAAATAACCTGCCCGTAGTAGCTTCCTCGTCATAGCATGCCCACCAGCATGCGTACCAAATGTACCTTCATGTATTTCCTCCATGAGCAGCTTCGCCTCTTTCTCGTCTACACAACGCAACAGCACCAAGTCGTGGTTTCTTCTGTATAAGACACCGTCCGGATTCAAATAGAAATTACCTGCTAATCTCCTGAGAGTCTTCTGATCTTGACTGGATGCCCCAGCCGGATACTCTTTATTCTTCAGAAAATTAAGGATATCAAAATACCACGGTTTATCATCGGACGCCTCATCAATAGCAAACACAAAGGCAGGCCTGTCAAGCCGAGAGATAATGATCCGGGGAGCCTCGTTCCAGAAGTTGACTTTGTACATGGAAGACAAAGTAGCTAGGGCGTCAGCCATCTGATTTTCGGCCCGCGGTACATGATGCAATTCAACCTTGTCGAAGAAAGGCAACAATCTCTTTGCATAATTCATGTAATGTATCAAGTTGGGCTGACGTGTCTCCCGTTCCCCTTTGATTTGATTCACCACCAGAGCTGAGTCTCCGTATACGTCCAGATTCTTGATTCGCAAATCAATGGCTTCTTCAAGCCCCATAATACAAGCTTCGTATTCGGCTTCATTATTGGTAACTGCAAAGGTCAATCGAGCAGTAAACGGGATGTGCGACCCGTGTGGAGTAGTGATGATTGCCCCTATTCCGTTACCGTAAGCGTTCACAGCTCCGTCAAATATCATCTTCCATTTGGAACCCAACTCTGGTCCTTCGTCTGGCAACGGCTCTTCGCAATCTTTCATCTTTAGGTACATGATATCCTCGTCAGGAAAATCAAACCTCATCGATTGGTAATCTTCAATAGGCTGCTCTGCCACGTACTTAGACAGCACACTCCCCTTTATAGCCTTTTGCGAGACATATTGGATGTCGTATTCAGTCAAGACCATCTGCCAACGGGCAATTCTCCCTGACAACGCCTGCTTTTTGAATACATATTTGATAGGATCCATCTTCGAGATGAGCATGGTTGTATGATTCAGCATGTATTGCCTCAAACGCTTGACGGCCCAGGCTAGCGCGCAACAAGTTTTCTCCAGCATTGAATATCGAGATTCACAATCTGTAAATTTCTTACTCAAGTAATAAATTGCATGCTCTTTTCTTCCTGTCTCGTCGTGTTGACCGAGGACACAACCCATGCTTCCCTCAAGAACTGTCAAATACATAATCAAGGGTCTTCCTGCCACCGGGGGTATCAAAATAGGAGGCTCCTGCAAATACTGCTTTATTTTATCGAACGCCTTTTGACAATTTTCGTTCCACGTTACAGCTTGATCTTTTTTCAATAGCTTGGACAATGGTTCACACGTAGCTGTTAGGTGAGATATGAACCGGGCGATGTAGTTCAACCTCCCTAAAAACCCGCGCACCTCTTTCTCTGTTTTAGGCGTCGGCATTTCTTGGATCGCTTTTATTTTAGCAGGATCGACCTCTATTCCTCTTTCGCTTACGATAAACCCCAGCAGTTTACCCGATCTCACCCCGAAGGTGAATTTATTAGGGTTCAGTCTCAGCCTGAACTTCCTAAGCCTTTTAAATAACTTCAGCAGATTTACCAGATGCTCTTCCTCCGTCTGGGATTTGGCAATCATATCGTCAACATAGACTTCGATCTCTTTATGCATCATATCATGAAAAAGAGTCGTCATCGCACGCTGATACGTTGCCCCAGCATTCTTCAGACCAAAGGGCATCACTTTGTAACAAAATGTTCCCCAAGGCGTTATGAAAGTAGTCTTCTCCATATCCTCTGGCACCATTTTAATCTGATTATAGCCTGAGAAGCCATCCATGAAGGAGAATACGGAGTATTGAGCAGTGTTATCAACTAGCACGTCGATATGAGGAAGTGGAAAATCGTCTTTTGGGCTCGCTTTATTTAAGTCACGGTAGTCTACGCACATCCGCACCTTACCATCTTTCTTTGGTACAGGTACTATATTAGCGACCCATGAGGGGTATTTCGTCACAGCCAGGAAACCGGCATCCCACTGTTTTTGAACCTCTTCTTTGATCTTCACTGCCATATCTGGTCTAGTTCTGCGAAGTTTTTGTTTGACCGGCGGGCATTCTTCTTTCAATGGCAGGCGGTGCACAACCATATCTGTATCGAGCCCTGGCATGTCTTCATACGACCAAGCGAATACATCACTATACTCTCGGAGAATTTCAACCAGTCTTCGCTTGATGTCACTCTGCAGCGCGGCTCCGATACGAATATTCTTCTCAACCCCTTCCGACCCCAAGTTGATAATTTCGATGACCTCTTCGTGAGGCAGAATGACTCTTTCCTCTTGCTTCACCAACCAAGACAGTTCTTCAGGAACGTCACTATCTTCGACAACCTCTTCTTCGGCCTGAAACACCGGGTGCTCAAAGTCGGGACGAGTCATAGGTGGTTCAAGGATGTCATCTGAAAATGTTATCCTGCAAAAGAATGGTTAAATGCTTCAAAATGCGTATAAAGCGAATAACCACGTTGCCATTTTATTGAAAAATACAAAACAAGAAAAACAGAGATCGCAATATTTGCACATGAAAAACGCCATTTATTTAATGATAAACACGCAATGTTCATAACAGCACAACCCTAAGCAAATCCTGATGCCTCGGGCAAGACATCAGATTGTTCAACAATTAATAAAACAAAGCATTACTGTTTAAGAGTCACAGGAACAAGCTCCTGAATAGACCAGTTGCACAATCCCTGTCCTGGCGTGCTTGGCTGAATCCAGGCATCCATATCACAGTCGCTGTCTCCTTCGTCAGACTCTGAAGCAGCGTTGATGGTTTCATGACATACTCCACTGGCAGAGATGGTTATTGGCCCTCTGAAACGGGGGGCCCCCACAGTAGGTGTTGACGACGACGGTTGGTATCCAAGCCCGAACCGGTCCATCTTCACAGGAATGTCCAGCACCTTGCCCCAGCCCTTTGCTTCTCCTGCCTCCACCAGAGCTTGGGCCTCTTTATACGATGAGACGGCTATCTCCGACGCTTTGCTCGGCCCAGGACCTTTGTCCTTGATGCGCAGCCCTTCAAATGCCTGGCAGGGTGTTTCGTGAATCTCTCCATCGACCTCCACATATTTAAATGACGATAGATGGCTGACCAGGATGTCTTCTTCCCCGCATACGGTGACTACGCTGTATCCCACCATATATTTCAACTTCTGATGCAGGGTAGACGTGACTGCCCCAGCCCCATGAATCCAGGGTCTTCCGAGCAAGCAGCTATATGCGGGTTAGATGTCCATGATATAAATCTCGATTGCGAAAACCTCCGGCCCCACCTGTAGAGGCAATGTTATCGATCCGAAAACTGTTCTCCGCGTGCCATCAAATGCCCTGACTACCAAGTCACTGGGCGTGCACAAGATCCCTCTGACATCCAGCTTCATCATCGCTTTCTTGGGCAGCACATTTAAGGATGATCTGGTGTCGACCAATACATGCGACATGACTGATCCTCTACACTCGACAGATACGTGCAGCGCCATATTGTGATCTCTCCCCTTCGGGGTCAAATCAAAGTCGGTAAAGCCCAACCTATGGCCTGCATTTACATGTGCTAACACTCCTTCCAGCTGATTCACGGAGACGTCTTGGGGTACGAAGGAAGTATCCAGGACTTTCAACAAAGCATTTCTGTGAGCTTCAGAACATAATAGCAACGACAGGATAGATATCTTGGACGGCGTCTGTTGCAGATGCTCCACAATCTTATAATCACTTTTCCGAATCAAATGCATGAACTCTTCTACATCTTTTGATGCCGATGCTTTTTCGCTTGCCTGCACTGGGATATTCTCAACCATCTTTCCCTTCCCCTTTGCCAGTCTTTCGGCCTCTACCTCAGGCGACATAAAGATCCTACCACTCCTTGTCATACCTCCTGAACCGACAACATTCTCTACAGTCTCGTCTGGCTGCTTATTAACATCAATCTTTATTCCGTCACAATACACTTCCAACCCATATGACCATGGGACTGCTTTTGTGCTCTCGTACGGGATCGGTCCGGCCTTAGTTATGGTGATCGGTGGTCGCTGGCCCGGTGCTGCGATAGTGATTGTCTTTCGAGGAATCGTTACAGTGGCCACATCACTCTGATTATCTGCTACTGCCCCTGCAGGCTCTTCAATTGCTGCTCGGTCAAACTGCAACGTGCCGCCATCTATTAAAGCTTGGATACCTTTCTTTAAATCATCACACCCCCCAGCTAGGGTCCAGCATTCTACGCAATACTCGTCACATCCTGGATAAACACCCCCTTGCAATAATCTGCTCTTTATCTCGCTCAGCGACGTCTTTAAATCCTCGACATTCATAATCAGGTTCAACCCTTCCTCAGTTAAAATGGCGTTTGCCCCATGATTAGGCATGGGCTTCTGCACTATATTCGGCCCTGCTGTTCCGAAATTGATGGCCTTATTGTCTAATAAATCCTGTACAACATGCTTAAAAGCACGACAGCCCTCTACATCGTGGCCCGGAGCCCCAGAGTGGAACTCACAGTGCCTGCTTGCATCATAACCATACGGAGGAGTTCCCGTTATCGGTGCCAGAGTTCTCTTCTCTACCAAATTCAGACCCAACAGCGTCTGTAACAAATCCGCATAGGTTGAGGGAGGCTTTTCAAACACTCTCCTTGGTTTACCACCCTGGAATCTACGCTGAGCAGGCTGTGCCCCCTGCTGTGGTTGCTGCTGCTGCTGCTGTTGTTGCATTGGTTGTTGCTGAAACGGTTGTTGCTGTTGAAACAGAATAGTAACACTCGCCACCTGCTGCGGCTGATGATACTGATTTCGACCTCTGCCTCGGCCTCCAAACACTGCGCTTGCCTCGCCCTGACGGCACCCACCAAAAGCCTTCCTATTACTGCCAGATGCAGTTGATTCCTCAGGCTGGAACCTGCCTTGTTTAATGTTATTTTCAATCTTTTCTCCCATCAGAATTAAGTCTGAGAAACTGGCCAAAGATGTGTGAAACAACTTGTCATAAAACATGCCTGTGAATGTTCCGATGAACATGTCATTCATTTCCTTGTCTTCTAAAGTAGGACGGACCCTAGCAGCCATGTCGCGCCATCTTTGCGCGTACTCTTTAAAGCTCTCACCCTTCTTCTGAGACAGCCCTTGCAATTGGACCCGATTGGGCGCCAAGTCGCTGTTATACTTGTAGTGAGCTACAAATGCCTCTGCCAGTTGTTTCCATGTCTTTATATTGGTTGGCTCCAACCCCATGTACCACTCTAAGGAAGGACCTGACAAGCTATCTTGAAAGAAATGCATTAGCATTCTCTCATCAGTTGAATATGCGGACATCTTTCTGTAATAAGCCCGCACGTGCACTTTCGGACAGGTGTCCCCTTTATACTTATCAAATGTAGGAGCTTTGAATTTGATTGGCACCCTCAAGCCAGGTACCAGACCCATTATTGACATGTCTAAGCCCACAGCACATTGGTTCAGGACCCCCCTCATCTGTTCTTCTAGCATTCTGATCTTCTGGGAGTCATCCACCGGTCCTTCGAAACCTCCACCGGAGAAGGCGTCCTCCTGCTGATCTTCTTGCCACATACCATTCCCAGCTCCATACCCATCATATCCATTATTACGGCCAGCTCTGATCTGATTCATCACCGGGCCTCTCCCTCTGTTGCCGTACCCCTGAGCAACTCCAGCAGGTCCAAAATCCATTAACCCAGCGCCGTTTCCATTTCCGAAACCTCCGTAACCCTGATTGGTCACACCAAAACCGTCCTGCCCAAAGCCTTGAGCATTGAAACCATATTTCCCAGCATTATCGAAACCCTGATCATTGAACCCGAATCCAGCATTACCGAAGCCGTTGCCTCCCATATTATCACCCAAGTTGATATCACCAAGCCCAACATTATGGACAGCAGTCTCGTTCCCAACTCCGACGTTACCGTTCCCAGCAGCGGTAGCGTTGTTGACATTAACAGCAGGTATATTGACTACGGGTGGAGCCACTGGCGTGGGAGTGCCATCCCCATGAACAGTGTCGACTCGCACAGACTGATGATCCTCATTACCGTGACCAGCATTTCTAACCAACAGAGGCTGCACCATGGCTTGCAAATTCTCCTGACCTTTTGCAATAGTCTCCATGGTCTGCATGAAGAGTGCTAGCTTCTCGCGCATATCTTGCACCTCGTTCTGCATTTGATCCATGATTCTTCGACAGTTGGTGCGAGTGGAATATCTGTGCCGGCGCTGATCTGCAATCCTGAAAATACCTGGTGCAGAGCAGGAAATAAGATACCATCCAAAGATTACCCGTAATGCAACATGTATATGAATGCAATGCAATGTGTGTGTCTGTGCATTAGGGAAATTCATTCCCCGATTCTAGTGTGAAGGTGCCAGTGCAGTGGCAGTGCTAGCAATATGAAGATCGGAGCTGAATCACAGAAAGCCTCATATATTGCAAAGAAATCCAATAAGCCAAGAATACAATATCACTGAGTACAAAGAAAGGCATGACCTCAACCAACAATCCTGGTGATGGTCAGCATTATGCAAATAAAGCATACAAGTTAATACATGAAGTGATAAAGTACTCCCATAATCCTGATACTCTTCTAGCAACTTCTTGGTCTCTGGATGACCTGGTCGGGTAAGCAGCCCTTCAACAAGTTGGTTTCTTCTCTTGAGAACACGGCGCACGTCTCCTGCGGTTTCTTCCCATGCCCCTTCTCCGAAGCGATCCTCTAGCTTCCGCTTCTGAGACACGGCTTCATCCCTGCCTTTGATGGCCTTGTTCAGTGCATTCTGGAGACTATACCGGGTCATCACTTCTTCCTCACACTTCTTGATGCTAGACTTCAACTGCTCTTCGAGATCTGAAATTTGCTGCTTCAACTTATCCTCCCTCTCCTTATTGTTGGTCAGTGTAGCATTCCAAGTCTTATTGCAAGAAGAGATCTCTCGGTGTGCTGCGTCGAGTGCCTTCTTTTTGGATTCCAGCATGTCATGGGAGCTTCTGAACTCTTGCCCCAGACGTTCGCGCTTCTTCCTCTCTTCAGTCAACTCAGCCCCTAGTCTGTTCATTAGCTCAATCTGCTGTTGGAAAGCATGCGCGGCCTTGTTTTTCTCACTGCGTATCTGGGCTAGCTCTTGTTCTAATCCTTCATTGATCTTCATCAAGGCTTCTTTTTCTTTCACGACTTGCTCGTAGGCCTCCCTAGAAACAGTAGTTGGCTCTTCCACCGGAGTATGAACAGGGACTGGTGCATCTGGAAATGGCATCCGCAACTGACTTGCTCTCTCCTGGATCCAAACTCTGTAAGGTGCATAAGCCTGACAGTCATTCTTCCCTAACAGCGGCTTCCCTCTTCGGTTAATACGCGTCCAAGCATGCTGCAGCTTGGCTAACAACTCTCCACTCAAATCCCCGGTGAAATACAGAGATTCCTGTACTTCTTCCTCCTTTGGTGGGTTCTTCAGCGCATATCCAAACTGGAGAATGAACAGAGAAGGGTTGTAATTGATACACCCCTTTCTTCCTATCAACGGAACATTGGGATACCCAGAACAACTGAAGATGAGCTCAGACCCCAGCAGGTCTCGATCAAGCCACTCAATGTCTTCGGAAGATAGCCTCATCAGGCGCTCTGACCAGCTAGCTGTGGTTGCACTCTCCACAAAAGATCCCCTCAGGGGAAGGTGGCTCTTAAACCACATATTCAACAAAGGCGCACAGCAGTAAACAACCTTTCCCCTTCTGTTTTCATTCTTGTAGTGCAATGAGTGGTAGAAGTCTCCGATCAACGTGGGCACTGGATTGCCAGCAGCAAATATATGGAAAGCGTCCAAGTCCAAGAAATTGGGCAAGTTAGGAAACAACACAATTCCATAAATGCATAGAGCCAAAATAGCATTGAAAACCACCCAACATCCGCTCTTGGCATACTCTTGAGCCTTGCCAACCAGAAAATCAAGAGAGAAACCTGAAACTCCAAGCCAAGAAGTCACTAACAGTTCTGCAGCGTCCATGTGCAAGGCTTTAGCTAAGTCCTCCAACCTGGGCTCAGCAGCAGAGTGAACAAAGGGAACCTGGTTCTGTACTGGTAGCTCAGTGAACTCCACATACTCTTCGATGGTAGGCCCCAGAATGAAGTCAGCAAACGTAAAACATCTCAATGCAGGATTTTAGAATTGCATCAAGGTGTACAGCCCATTCATCTCATCAGCAGTGGGCTTGCAGACTAATCTCAGTAATCTCCCGTGACTCATTCTGAAGCTTCTCCTAACCTCCTCATCAGCAAGAGATATCAGACCAAGCAAAGGAGTAATATCATGTGTAGGCAGCTTATACGCAACTGTTTTCCTCAAACCAGCCATAATCAATACTCAGAAGTCTGGGCACTAGAATCGGAGGATATGCAAATGCACCTGCAGCACAGACACACGTTAATGGGATGCAATGATAATGAGTATGCAAACAATGCAATGCAAGTAACATGCAACAGGGACCAAATGTTGTAGCTGAATAGCCTGAACCATATCAAGAAGTCTCAGATAGACTCTCTAGAAGTCCTCAAACCCTGGTCTCAGATAGACCTGAAACAAAGCTCCATAACTGGTCTCTGACAGACCCATAGCATAACTCCGACTGGTCTCTGATAGACCTCCAATCATATCTCCAACTGGTCTCTGGTAGACCTCGGAACTTTCCAACTGGTCTCCGACAGACCTCAGAACTCTCCAACTGGTCTCTGACAGACCTCAGAACTCTCCAACTAGTCTCTGACAGACCTCAGAACTCTCCATAAATATCCAGGATCTCTGATCAAGAAATAAACCGGTAGTCTGAAGGTCTAGTTACCTGCATAACCCCAAACCCTCTCACAGGTGGATGTCCTAGTAACTGACAAAGGTATGGCATCCTATGCGGTCGTCGGCGTCACAGACATTCAGGGTTGATGATACGATTCCCAGAAGGAGTGGCATCATCAAATCCTGAAGAGGCCTCACTTAGCCAACTTCCAAATGATCGGTTCCCGGAGTCGACAATTCAGCTGACCAACAACCCCTTCGACCCAAAGGGTAGAAAAAGAAGCCAACAAGAAGAACCTCGTCCGAGTGTAGATTTCATGAGACACTAATGCAAGCAAAGCCGGCACGCGCCCACTACTTTCTACTCTAATTCTAGGTGCACTCAAGCCCAGGTCCGACTTATCTCTCAATCATAGGACCATCCATCACACCCCAATACAGCAATGATAATCAATATATATAATGCTGAAAATAAAGGTCAGAAATATAAATCCATACAAAATCCTCGACGGGAAGACAAGCGTTAGGATCGACTCTCTTAAGGGACGTTGGATCCCAAATGCATAAGAACTATCGCAGTCCTTAGCAGCCAGGGGACGTTGGATCCCCAGCAGAGTCGCCAGCTGTCGCTACTGCGAAAATCGGCGCCGGCTGAACAGAAGAGTCGCCACCGTGCGTTATTTATCCCACGGGAGGGAAAGGAAACGCTCAGAGTAAACCTACCGCAAAGACGGGAAAGGTATGGTCGTCGCAACCAAAACCTGGATTCGGGAGTCGGTTACGCAAGGGGAAGGTATTAGCACCCCTCACGTCCGTCGTACTCGACGGGATCCACGCTTGTTTTCGGTCGAAAAGATTGTTATTCTATCTAAACTAAGGGTTAAGGGTTAAAAAGAAAATAAAATGACTCGGCAAAGTATCGCACTTTATGCCTACGTATTCCCGTCTGGAACGAGAAATCAGAGTCAACGTAGTTCGCCTACCTACGGGAAAGGAGGGGAAGGTTGCTCGCTAGGATATCGCATCCTGTGCCTACGTACTTTCATACAGCATGAAAGATCAGAGCAAACGTAGTTCGGGCCATGTACGACACAAGTCTGTTTTGATTGTTTTTATTCCTTCTGAAAAAGGGTTTTTCTTGATTAATAGTCCTAGCGGACAAAAATGACGTTTTGATGAGTTCACATTCTTTTACGAAAGAAGTGTCTTTTATTGTGTTTGAGATATTTATTATGTTTTTCTGTTTGCTTTAAGAAAGAAAGAGACAGAACTCTAACCTACGGTTGCGAAGGGAATCAAACTAACCTAATGTTATCATGCATGGGTTCAGACCTAATGTCTATCATGCTCCTCTCCTGCACAGAGAGAAACATAGATCCTAAGGGAACAGACGGAAACAGAAACAAAAGCATATATACAATAAAGCAGTAAAATGCATGGATGCAGCAATACAAGCGAGGCAAGGGAGTCCCACTCAACCTCGAACCTAGAAAACAATAGGCAAAAGTGAACAGGATTCACTTTCAACCCAACAGGTTAAACAACAAACAATACAGTCAGGGAAAACCAAACAATACATCAGAAATGAACAGCAAAAATAAACAGCCACAGCAGCTCTGCATCAACACCTATCTTCAAGTCATCTCCAAACAGCTACAAGCTTCAGCAAGCCTCAATCTCCATCTCCACAGTCTTCAAGCAGGGGCTTTGATTATCAGTCTTCCATCTACAATGGCTTTTCTTCAAGTCTTAAACTCCAGGATGAACATCAGTCAACAAGATAAAAGTGAATGTTAAACAGTAGACTGCCTACCAAGGGTGGCTCATCAACTGTTAACATTATACAGACAATTTTCTCTCAAAAGTTCTATCTTTCAAATACATTCACTGATCCTTCCAAAGGAAGGAGGTGGATATTTGAAAGAGGCTTTGAATCATAGAGAAAGGATGGATGCAGACAAGGCATTCCATGTTTGAGAAACAAGCTTTCTAATCTAGAGCTCTGCCTAGCTCCTAAACCCTAGACTCCTCAACAGCTGCTAGCAAGAATCTCCTCATCAACTCTGGAAGTTGGACTTCAATCTCTGGATCTCCAATGGCTTCATCATCAAAAATCTTCAACTCTCCCAGTCCCCAAGCAAACCCAATACCCACACAGACAAGTAATAATCCCAGAGAGGGCACACCACACCAGTCAAGCAAATACAGACAGTACTAATAGCAGTAGGGGAATCCTAACATTTTCTAAGGGATCTAATAACTACCCATAATCCCTATAGTCCCATACCCCAAAGATTCAATCTCTAACTCCTAAGGGAAATGAACTAATTCACCTATGTTATCACCTAAGCCCTAGTTTTGTTCATGTTATTCACACCTGATCAAATCACCTAAAATTAAGTCCTAAAAATATGAACTAAATTTTATATACAAGATAAATGTCTAAACTAACCAACCTAAAAAGAATGGATTAAAAATGTTAAAGCATCTGTTCAAACTAAAATCACCAAATCATGCATTAAACAAAACCATTATTTACACCTATTTAAAATAAAAATATGCCAAAAGATATTAAAATAAAATGAAATGCCAAATTTTTTATGTGATATTTTTCTTGACAAAATTATGAACACTATGCAAAAACAACCAGTTAAAAATAAGCATTTTCCAATTTTATATGATTTTTTAAAGGTGTTAAAAATATAAAGGAATTAAAAAAACACAAAATAGAAATAAAATGGGGAGGGGGTGTTACTAGAAAGTTTGCCCAGTTATATTACTCATTGGGCCAGGGAACCAGGGGTGTGAATATCAAAAGCGCAGGCCCAATATACTCAGAAAATTAATTGAAAAAGGAAAAGAAAAACATGAAACTCTTGGTGCAAATAGCACGTGAATGTAGTTCATTTTGATGGGCTTTTTAAGAAGGGGTGGGGAAAGCATCTGAACTTAAGCCCATGATCTCTCACTAACTCAAACGATGCGTTTTGTGTTTAGAATCTCCCTCCGTTTCTGATTCAAATGTGGACCGTCAGATGGGATTAATTAGTCAAATAACTAGGCTTGATCCAACGATGGATAGCCATCGTCCCCAACTTGAAAACCCTAACCTGAAATTTCTCATGCCATGTACAAACCTTCTACGCCTCTGTTCTCTCTCGTTTCTTCATGGATTCCTTCGATGTCAAGAGCAAAAATGATCTCCTTCTTCCCCTCTACACAGCCATATCCTTAGTTCCTTCTAAAACTCAGCCAAACTCCAAACCCGATAGGTGTAACAGTTAGGTTCCACCATAATCAACTGATATCAAATCTCCCAATGCTTGCTCAATTCTATCCTAACATGCTCTACATCTCACACTGATCATTTCAAGCTATTAACCTACGATTATCATGCTTTAATCTAAGAGTTATAAGCCTTAACAGTTCTTGCACTCCATTAACAACCTTCATGAAAACTCTCCAAACTTTGTGGAATTCATCATCTAACTTAACTTAACCATTCTATGCTAACAAATCACTAACATGCTAGCTAAATCATGCAATTCGAGTAGAGATACCAACCTGGTTCAAAATGAAGAAACAACTATGGAACTCCTTGATCCAATGCTTGCAGTGATTTGAAACTGATCCACACACTCCAACCTTGATTCTGTATGCAAAGATTCTGACTCAAACTTCTTGGATCTTGTGATTCCAACTTCTTGCACCTTGGATGATGGAACTTGTATGGCACGATCCTTGCTCAATTCAGCCAAATTCTTGTGTGAATTGTGATCTATGGATGATGGTGATGAAGACCAGATCAAGAAAAATGGAAATTGGTAAAGATTTGAGAGAGTTTGAATTGATTTTGCAAATTGGAAGAATTGTGTGAAACTTGTGTTTTGATCAATATGAATCACCAACCCATGCATGAAGCTCTTCAATACAATATATACATGAGATTAGAAACTCCTAGAACCTTGGAGAAGCTTCCCATGCACTCTTTCCCTTGAATTTTGGTTATGTACCTTCCATTATAAGTAACCATGAGTAACTTTCAAAACTTGAACCAAACTCAAAATTCCAATTTTTCCAATGTTATCAAAATGATTTTTCCAATCAAAATGACCTATAATTTCACCTCCTTTGGCCAAACTATGAAAAATCTCATTTTTTAGGTCATTTTTATTCATTAAATCCACCAATTTTGAAACCTTGTGCTATGAATCTTTCCAATCTTTCATGGTCACTTTTATAGACTCAAAATGTCATTTGGAACAAGTTTGATGTTGTGAAGTTTTCCATTTGAAGCTTCCTTGTATGAGTTTTGGGCATAGGCTTGAAATGACCTGTGATTCTCAGATGACCAAAATACCCTTTGCTTGCCAAGACCATAAGTAGAGTTCCACAAATCATATGAAGGCATACCATACCATTCTAGAAAGCTAAGACAATGAGGAACAACGATTATGTTTACCAGAAATTCATTTGAAATCTCCTTGAGGGGTAAACATTGCTTGGAAGTCAAGTCACTTTCACAGACAAAATTTCAGATACCTCAGATGACCTGTAACTTGCAAGGACCATAACTTGAGTTCTATAAATCTCCTTAATGTCTTTCACCACTCAAATTAAAGGTCTTGAGATCCTCTACAAGTTTCATGTTGTCCAAGGATCCATTTGAAGCTTTCATTTTGACTTATCTTGCTTGGAAATTTGACCTAAAATAGGGGATTTTACACAGAAACCCTAATTTAGAAACTCCTCTTCTCCTTGATTTCTCTTGATTTCTTCTTAGCACAACAACATATCCTTATTTACATGTCAAATGATGAACCCCACATATCTCCAATAGACCTCAATGCCTTTCAATCAATCAATTGACCTAGAGTTGACCCAGGGTTGACCCAGATGAAACCCTAGTTGATTGTCTTCAACTGCAATTCTTGTGATCACACCAATGACTTGTCTCCTTCTCCAAATGACTTTCTAAGTCTCCCATGATGCCCACATACTCTCCATGCTCAGTCCACAGCTCACAACCTCTTTGATGATCCCCAGATACCCTCAGCTAGGAGATGGATGCACTGCTTGATCCACTGACTTCTCAGCTTTCAAATTCTTTCTGATGACTTGAATGAGATTGAATTAGAATAATAACCTCTTGATAGGCCCATAGAGATGAGAATAATGCTTGGTCCCCTGTTAGATGAATTGTTATGCTTATGCTATGCAGATGATTAGACTATGTACATGACTCTATATGCAAATGCTAATGATATTGAAACATAAACCAAGTGACTAAAGTTGAGAAAATTTTAGGGTGCAACACATTCTTCATTCGACTTTGGTACAGACGACCAAACGCAATCGATGCTAACCTCTTCTCGTCCATCAGGCTGAGTTGGTTCAGACGATTCGTAATCCATTCTGCCTCGTCGAGTTTCACATCAACCAAAACTCGCAAAGAAGGGATCTCCACTTCTAACGGTAGGACAACTTCCATACCGTACACTAGGGAGAAAGGAGTTGCCCCGGTCGACGTATGTACCGTCGTACGATAACCGTGCAATGCAAATGGCAGCATCTCGTGCCAATCTTTGTAGGTCACAACCATCTTCTGAACAATCTTCTTTATGTTCTTGTTGGCTGCTTCAACGGCGCCATTCATCTTCGGCCGATAAGGAGATGAATTGTGGTGTTCGATCTTGAAACTCTGGCACAGCTCCTTCATCATCTTGTTATTCAGATTCGAACCATTATCAGTAATGATCCGCTCGGGAATTCCGTAACGACAGATGATGTCCCTCTTTATGAATTTAGCCACTACCTGCTTGGTCACATTAGCATACGAGGCTGCCTCCACCCACTTGGTGAAGTAGTCGATAGCTACCAGAATGAAGCGATGACCGTTAGACGCAGTGGGCTCGATCTTGTCTATCATGTCGATGCCCCACATGGAGAACGACCACGGGGAGGACATGACATTCAACAGGCACGGCGGCACATGAACTTTATCAGCATAAATCTGGCATTTATGACATCTCTTCGCGAATCTGAAGCAATCCGACTCCATTGTCAGCCAGTAGTATCCTGCTCTCAGGATCTTTCTCGTCATAGCATGCCCACCGGCGTGCGTACCAAATATGCCTTCATGTACTTCTTCCATGAGCATATTCGCCTCTTTCTCATCTACACATCTGAGTAGCACGAGATCGTGGTTTCTTTTATACAACACTCCATCAGGATTGAGATAAAAGTTTCCAGACAGCCTCCTTAGAGTCTTCTTATCCTGGGTTGACGCACCCGCAGGATATTCCTTAGTCATAAGGAAAGTCTGGATGTCATGGAACCATGGCTTGCCGTCGGCGGCTTCCTCGATTGCAAAGACAAATGCGGGTCTATCAAGACGCGAAAGGACAATTCTTGGAGCCTCATTCCAAAAATTGACTTTATACATTGAAGCCAATGTGGCTAAGGCATCAGCCATCTGATTTTCTGCTCTGGGCACATGATGGAGTTCCACTCGATCAAAGAACGGAAGTAGCCTTCTGGCATAATTCATGTACGACACCAAATTCGATTGACGAGTCTCCCACTCCCCTTTAATTTGGTTGATCACAAGTGCTGAGTCACCATATACGTCTAGGTTCTTGATTCTCAAATCAATTGCCTCTTCTAGACCCATGATGCATGCTTCGTACTCCGCTTCGTTATTGGTGACTGGAAACGTCAGTCTCGCAGTAAACAAGATATGGGATCCGTGGGGAGTCGTGATGATAGCCCCGATGCCACTTCCGTAAGAATTAACCGCCCCATCGAATATCAACTTCCACTGGGATTTCCTATTTTGCCCCTCGTCGGGCAACGGCTCATCGCAATCCTTCGCTTTGAGAAACATAATATCCTCGTCAGGGAATTCAAATTTCATCGGGTGATAATCCTCGATCGGCTGTTCGGCAAGGTAATCAGACAATACGCTTCCCTTGATGGCTTTCTGGGACACGTACTGAATATCATATTCCGTTAACACCATTTGCCATCTGGCAATCCTGCCCGAAAGAGCCTGCTTCTCGAAGACGTACTTGATTAGATCCATCTTCGAAATTAGCACAGTGGTGTGATTGAGCATGTACTGTCGTAAACGTTTGGCAGCCCAGGCTAGTGCACAACACGTTTTCTCCAGCATCGAGTAGCGAGATTCACAGTCAGTGAACTTTTTACTCAAGTAGTAAATGGCATGCTTCTTTCTGCCTGTCTCATCATGCTGACCGAGAACACACCCCATACTATTCTCAAGAACTGTCAAGTACATGATTAATGGTCGTCCAGCCACTAGGGGTATCAAGATTGGAGGTTCTTGAAGATACTGCTTTATCTTATCGAACGCCTTCTGGCAATTCTCATTCCAAGTAATCGCCTGATCTTTCTTTAAAAGCTTGAACATCGGTTCACACGTGGCTGTGAGCTGAGAAATAAACCTTGCAATGTAGTTTATTCGGCCCAGGAAACCACAAACTTCTTTTTCCATTTTCGGCGCTGGCATTTCTTGAATGGCTTTTATTTTCGCAGGATCAACCTCGATGCCTCGTTCGCTTACAATAAACCCCAGTAACTTTCCGGAACGTACTCCGAAGGTACATTTGTTAGGATTCAGCCTCAACCTGAACTTCCTAAGCCTCTCAAAAAGCTTCAATAAGTTGACCAGATGCTCTTCCTCCGTTTGGGACTTCGCAATCATGTCATCAACATAGACCTCGATCTCATGATGAATCATGTCATGAAACAAAGTTACCATCGCTTGTTGGTAAGTGGCCCCTGCGTTCTTCAGACCGAAGGGCATTACCTTATAGCAAAATGTTCTCCAGGGGGTGATAAACGTCGTTTTCTCCATGTCCTCTGGCGCCATCTTGATCTGATTGTAACCGGAGAAGCCATCCATGAATGAAAACACGGAGAACTGGGCTGTGTTGTCGACCAACACATCGATATGAGGCAACGAGAAATCATCTTTAGGGCTCGCCCTATTCAAATCTCGATACATGCGTACCTTACCGTCCTTCTTCGGTACAGGCACTATGTTGGCGACCCACGGAGGGTAAGTGGTGACCGCTAAGAAGCCAGCATCAAGCTGTTTCTGCACTTCTTCTTTGATCTTAACGGCCATATCTGGTCTCGTCCTCCTAAGCTTCTGCTTAATGGGAGGGCAATCTTCTCGCAGCGGCAAGTGGTGGACCACGATGTCCGTGTCAAGTCCGGGCATATCTTCGTATGACCAAGCAAAGACGTCACTATACTCTCGAAGCATCTCGACCAATCTCTGCTTGACATCACTCTGCAATGCAGCCCCGATCCTGACGTTTCTGACGAGCTCTTCAGAACCCAAATTCACGATCTCAATCTCCTCTTCATGAGGCAGAATAACCTTTTCCTCTTGTTTCAACAAGCGGGCCAACTCTTCAGGAAGGTCTTCGTCTTCATCAATCTCTTCTTCGGCTTGATAGATCGGGCAATCGAAGTCGAAGTGAGCCGTAGAGGGTCCAGAATCGATGTTATATGTTATGTGGATCCTGCAATAACAAGGGTTAAGTTTAAACAAGGATATGCAGGTGTTGCACCCTAAAATTTGACCAACCAATTCTCCTATCTGACTCGTGGTTTAATTTCATATTCGCAAATCAGACGCATGATATTTGTGCACAAACGGAGGATATCAGAGTTAACAGCTTGACTTTCGTCTATCAGATATGGCAGATCCAGTCCAGATTATCGGGATTTTATTTTCAGGAAATTGTGCGCTCCTCGGTGGTTTTTAGCTTGCACAGTAATTTTGGGGATATTCTGATGCCCGGGGATCTCTGTTCGATTCGATCTGGTCTCGTGTGCGCTTTTATGGCGGTCATTCGCATTCATCTGCATTTTTAGGATTTTTATAGACTTTTGTGAATTTTTAATAGGCTTTACAGATTTTTCTGGAATTTAAATAGGGTTTTTGTATTTTTTAATGGTTTAATTCTCTTTTTAGGATTTTATAAGAATTTTTAAATCATTTTTAGGAATTTTGTATAGATTTTTAAATAGATTTTAATATTTTTAGATAATATAGAAAATAATATAGTTTTTCTTTTATTAATAATAGATTTACTAGTTTTAAATGATATTAGGATTTTAATAGAGAATTAGTAGAAGTTTAGAGTTAGTTAGATCTTAATTGATTTTTAGATTTAATTAGGGTAATATAGAATTAATTAGACTTTTAATCACTTTTTTAAAGTTTAATTAGGTTAATTGATTTGTTAGATTTTATTAGGATTAATCATTAGCTAATTAGGTTAATTGTTAATTAGGTTAATTGATATTTTAGATATAATTAGTTCAATTAGGTGTTAACTGATTCAATTAGGTATTATTTGATTTTAATAGTTAGGATTAATTGTTTTTCAAACAAGTTTTTTTACAGTTTTCATTCACTCTCGTGGGCCCAGGAGGGGCTCTGTTTGAGGCCCAGCTCAATTGATATCAGTCCAGAAAAAGTCCAGGAAAAGGTCCGCTTTGTCCAAGTAGCTTCTGGAAGATTCTGGCGGTTTCAGTGGTATAAATATAGCCAGACACGTGTTGCTCAAAAAAGGGTCCCACGCGTTTCGTAGAGAGCACGCCACCACAACTCAGAGAAGCCCCCAGACTCTCCCACGTGTCCCCACAGCTGTCCCACACTTCCTCTCTCTCTGCGCATGCACGCCACTTGGCGCCCCCACACCCATCGCCTGAGTTTCACCAGCAACCTCACCGGCGGCCATGCATCAGCCGTAACTTCCCACCGCCGGTGACCCCCAACTACCTCCGGCCACCGTCTCACTCACCGGAATCTGCAAACATCAAAAATCCCCAGAAATTCATCTTCTTCCTCCGATCGTCTCCTCCACCTTCATCTTCAACGGCACCGGAAAATCTAACCCTCGCCTGAACCTTCATCCTCCATCAAAGATTTCCAGAAACCTCAGACATTCAATCTTCATACAACATTTCTCCAAAATCCACTCAAACCTTCATCGTTCTTCATCAACTGTTTCCAGAAATCAACAACCTTCATCTTCTTCCATCAACTTCATCCGTTCTTTCAAAACAATCTTCATCAGCCAACTCCAGGAAGTCTTCAAGATTCTCAACGCTCGCGTTCAACCTTCCCTCCGCGCTCTCGTCTTCTCCAAAGTTCCTCCACCGTGCATCAAAGATCAACGCGTCTCTTAGATTTGCATCTCCCTCAGTCTTTTTCCCAGAGAGATCGTCGCACCTTCGAGAAGTTTCAAGAACTTCATCGCATCAACTTCATCGTCTCAGGTTCGTTTTCTTCATAGCCTCCATTATTGGTTTAGATCATGAGTTTCGTTTGAGGTTTGCATGTCAGCTTATTAGATCCAGATTAGGTAGTTGATTGTGAGTTAGGGTTTGATTCCTCGTGAGAGAGGTGCGAAGTTCTTTGGGGTTCTTTTTTTCTGGGAATGATGTGTGAGTGAAAAGATGAATTGCAGAGAGAGTGAATTGGGGGAGACGAGTGAACGGCTAGGGTTTAGGAGTGTGAACAGTACCCAAGAGACGGAAGTGATTTCGTTTTTGTTTGTTAGGGTTCCCCAACTGGGTTTAGGGTTAGGGTATTGGGCTAAGCCCAAAAGTGTTCTGCTGAACACTACCCTCGTTTTCACTCAATTACCCCCCCCCCCCCCCCCCGTGTGTGAGATCAGGATGCATTGAGTTGGGCCTTAGGCCCTAATGGCTATCTGCACCCCCTGGGTGTAAGCCCAGTGAATAATAACTGAAACTTGCTGCTAACGGCACCCCCCCAGGCGTTTTTTTTTCATTTCAGTGTTTGTTAGGATTTTTGACAAACCTGGGCCCTGCGCCCAGATGCTAGTTGCACCCCCCAGAATGTGAGCCCAATGAATAAATAACCTGAATCCATTGCTGTTTGAACCCCCAGGTTGTTTCTTTTATTTTTTTTTTCTTTATATTTTCATGTTAGAAAATTCATAAATAAATGTAAATAAATGTTTTTTTTAATAATTCTTTTTTCTACCATTTCATCATAATTCCTAGAAAATTAAATAAAAATAAAAATGTCATTTTATTTTTGTTTGTTATTTTTTGTATATTTTCCATTTTAATTGATGTTTTTTTAATATTTTCAATGCATGCATATCATTAGAAAATTCATAAAAAATGGTAGATTTAGTCAAATAATTCCGTTCTTTTTTTCTGTAGACTCGTAACTCAGTGTAGAATTTTATAGTGCAGAAATATTAGCTCAATCATGCATTTTCATTTTAATTGCATTTTTTCACTGTTATTGATGTTGAATAAATTGGTTTGTGGATATGTCTGTGTTGCTGATTTTAGTTCTTTCATCTGGTATTGAATTTTGTTCTGATTTTTCAGTAGGTTATCCTAGAGCCATGTAGGTCTCCCATTAGATTTTTGATAGATTTTTGTAGGGTGTCCTGATATGATTTGTCTGAGCCTGAAAATAGGAGAAGTCTTGATGACTTCTGACTTTGAAGTTCAACTGTGGTTGAACTTCAGAGATAGTCTCCTGTGGTTTGTTGGTCTGTGGGTTCTTCTTGAAGGTGGGAGCTGATTGAAGTCCTGTTGGAGCTTGCAGAGTTGCAGTGGATTGAGGCTTAGTCTAGGAGCTTGTTGTCTGTTTGTGAGGTTCGAGATCCTGAAGTTTGAAGGGAGTTTATGGTACTTTCCTGAGGAAGGCACTATGAATGACTTTCATTCTTTCTTCTCACCTCTTTCTTAAGTATCCAATGATGTTGGAGCCGACTTGTGAGTTTAATTTCTCCTGAGGAGGAATGTAAACTGATCACATGTTGTTGAGCCACATGGGATACGATTCCTAAGTGGAAGCCTCCTAGTACTTTCCTGAGGAAGGTCCTATGGGTCTATTCACTTAGTTCCATCAGTTTATCTAGGATTTCTTAAGTATCCAGTGATGTTGGAGCCAACTTGTGAGTTTAATTCCTCCTGAGGAGGAATGTAAACTGATCACAGTTGTTGAGCCACATAGGATACGATTCCTAAGTGTCAGCCTCCTAGTACTTTCCTGAGGAAGGTCCTATGAGTCTGCTCACTTAGTTCCCTTAGTGCATATAGGATTTCTCAAGTATCCAGTGATGCCGGAGCCTTCATGTGAGTTTAATTTCTCCTGAGGAGGAATGTAAACTGATCACAGTTGTCGAGCCGCATAGGATATGACTCCTGAGTAGTAACCTCCTGGTACTTTTCTGAGGAAAGCACTATGGGCTTGTCTGCTTAGCTCCCTTTTCTCTGGTAAGCCTGTTCTGAAGCTTGGAGACTGGGATTGATTCCTCTTGCTTAGGTTTTTGATTAGAGTTTGGCTTAGATCTTTGCTTAGGGTGTTGTATAGAGTTTTGTTTAGAGATAGATTAGGAGATTGTTTCAGGTTTGTTGGAGGCCCTGCTCAGGGTTAGTCTCTTTGTATTGTTTGACTTGTGTGATGTTATGTTGCATTAGACTTAGGTACTCCTATAGATGGTTCTGAATAGGTGCATCTTAGAAGTAGACTTTGTGTGCATAAGAAGTTGAGGTGGTCCTCCTTCTGCTTGTTTGTTATTGCGTGGCTTTGCTTGTTGGTATTTGGTAGAGCTGAGCTCCCTTGCCTTTGTGGTTTGCGGCCTTTGCGCCTTGTTTGTTTAGTCGTTGCATTCATGCATATTTTCAGTATTTCTTTACTTTGCAGTTTCTTGTTTGTAGTTTAGTCCTGTTGCCATGATCCCTTAGGAGCTCTGACTTCTCCGCTGCGGAGTTGTTATGATAGACATTAGGATGGTCAACCAGGTGTGATAGCAGTAGGTAGATTCCCCTGTTTCTCAGCTATAGTTCTAGGGTTTCCCTTTCCTTTCTGTAGGAGCTTTTGAGTAGCTTGATCCGTAGTTAGCTGAACTACAGCTGCTCTGATTCTTCGTTCCAGACGAAGATATGTAGGCATAGGATGCGATATCCTAGCGAGCACATTAACGACTAACTTTAGTTCTCTCGCGGCTGTGCGATCGAGACTTTCCCGCTAACGACTAATTGTTACCCCTTTTCTCTTGCCCGAGTGCATTTGAGGCCAGATCGTAGTTGTAGGTTCCCGAGCCTTAGAGACCAGTTTGTTTTCTCACTGCTGTGTGAGCATCCCCTGTTTACCCGTAGTTAGTCGAACTACGTTTGCTCTGATCTTTCATATTAGATGGAAGTACGTAGGCACAGGACGCGATGTCCTGGCGAGCAACCTTTCCCCCGTTTAGACGTAGGCAGTCGAACTACGTTGACTCTGACTTTCCCATTGCACGAGGGAATACGTAGGCCCAGAACACCGTATGTTCTGTCGAGTCCTGTCCTTTTATTTTCTTTTCAGACCAGCCAATAGCGTAGATAGATAATACACCCTTTTACCTATAAACACCAAGCGTGGATCCCATCGAGTACGATGGACGTGAGGGGTGCTAATACCTTCCCCTTGCGTAACCGACTCCCGAATCCAGGTTTTGGTTGCGATGACCATACCTTTTCCCGTCTTTGCGAGGTTTACTTCGAGCGTTTCCTTTCCCGCTCTGAGGGATAAATAACGCACGGTGGCGACTCTCCTGTCAAGCCGGCGCCGATTTTCGCAGTAGCGACAGATGGCGACTCTGCTGGGGACTTATAGCATCTAGGGACTTTTCCCATCCCTTATGCTGGGACCGTTTCCCATCCCCTACGCGAGTCAATCCTAGCGCTTGGGTGTTTATTCGTTGGGTGTTGTGTATATGTGTTTTACTTTTCTGCACTTTACTTTTCTGTACCTTTACCTTTTCGCATTTATTTTCCAGCATTATATATTGTAATTATTGCTGTGGGCAAGGGAGGTTACTGTGAGTGAAAAGCCGGACCTGGGCTTGAGTACACACCTAGATATAGTTGTAGAGAAGTAGTAGACGAACCTGTCTGCTGAGCAGGCACAGTTCCCTACGAAAATCTGCGCTCAGACGAGATTCTTGCAGAGGTGCTCCTTTCCGGTCCTGAGGATCTGAGGGGAGTCCAGACGTGAGGGTTGTCGACTCTGGGGACCGATCATTTGGAAGTCAGCTAAGTGAGGCCTCTTCATGACTTGATGATGCCACTCCTTCTGGGAATCGTATCGTCACTCATGAAAGTCTGTGACGCTGATGACCGCATAGGATGCCGTACCTTTGTCCGTGGATTAGATCTATCCTACCTGTGAGAGGGACTGGGTTATTGCAGGAAAACTGGCCTTCAGAAACCATGATTCAGTATCTTTATCAGATGGTATTCTTGATTCATCTCCAGGTGTGTTGTCTGGGTCAGATGGGTTTCTTATCTGAGGTTGAGGCTATTATCAGATGGTATTCTCGTCAGATACAGAGGTTCAGATGGTTTCTTACCAGGGGATTGATATTTTGAGTATCAAATGATAGTTAGTGGCATGAGATTCTGGTGACCGTGTTGGTTTTCTGTTCTTGATCACAGAGATATTCCTCTTCAGGCTACAGCATAGCCCCTGTGTTCGCCGATTGCATTATTTATCATATTGCATCATTGCATTACCATCTGCATTCAACTAACGTGTGTGTATTGCAGGTACATATTTTCCCTTCCAGTTCTGGTGTTTGTTCCTAGCAAGACATGGAAAACCTGAAGAGAGTATTGCCCTATAAGTTTCCGTCGCCGAATATCAGTCTATTGTTAGAGTTGATTGCTATTGCTAAGAAGAGGGGAATGGGTGACTTCAGGAAGAGATATGGGAGGATTCTGACCTACGTTTATCAGCCATCTGCCTACGAGACCAGCGGCATCTATACTTTGTTACAGTTCTACGACGCGGAGCTCAGGTGTTTTGTATTTCCCGACTTTGTTTTGGCTCCTACCCTGGAGGAGTACTCTGCACTTCTGGATATACCGATCCGTGAGCAGATGCCTTTTTATCGTACGGACGCTGAGCCTAAGCTGGCTGAGCTTTCCGCCATCCTGTGCTTGAAAGAGTCTGAGCTGTCTGGGAAAATGATCAGAAGAGGAGATGTATGGGGGTTCCCGTTGGATGTCTTAGTGGAGAAGGCTCGAGAATATGCCCAGAAGGGTAGCTGGGGTGTTTTTGACGTTATCCTTGCTGTATGTGTTTATGGCATCGTGTTATTCCCGAACATTCCTGATTTTGTTGATTCTGATGCCTTCTATATTTTGGCTGCGAAGAACCCAGTTCCTACTTTGCTGGGAGATATCCACCATTCAACTCATTACCAGAATGAAAAGCGACGAGGAAGGAATGTGTCTTGTTGTGTACCTCTCCTATGCAGGTGGTTCACCAGTCATATGCCTAAGTCAGGCCCGTTTGTCACATCTATCAATTCTCTAGGATGGCCCGAGCGCTTAATGGGATTGACTGCTGAGAACGTGGTATGGGTCAATAAAGAGGTATTTGGAGCTGAAGTCATAC
Organism: Lathyrus sativus; assembly: GCA_963859935.3. Classification (NCBI taxonomy): domain Eukaryota; kingdom Viridiplantae; phylum Streptophyta; class Magnoliopsida; order Fabales; family Fabaceae; genus Lathyrus; species Lathyrus sativus. Next base: position 336,662,550 of record OZ012735.1, read on the forward strand.
TCAAAGGCGAAGGATTCCCGAATGTTCCGTTAATAGGAAGGAAAGGTTGTGTCAACTATAACCCTTCCTTATTGATCAAGCAATTTGGGTACATACCTCAAGGAGCGCCAAAGCCCGAGGAGATACAGGAATCTCTGTATCTCACCGGGGCAATAGGGAAAGAAATGCTGACCAAACTTGAGAAAGCCTGGAAAAACTTGCACAAGAAAGGGAAGCTTTCAGGTAGCAGAGGGGATACTCGAGGTCCTAGCCCATATGTAGAATGGATTCGTGAGCGAGCTGTGAAGTTCCTTATGCCGTATCCAGCGGTTCAGCCATTGCATCCTCCTCCGGTAGAGGAGCCTACCACTGTGGACATTCAGGTTTACAAGCAGCTGATGGCAGAGAAAGAAGAGCTAGCAAGGGCTAAAGAGGCTTTAGAGCAGGAGAATGCCCAGCTTCGGCATGAAAAGATTGAAACAGGATACTTTTCTAAGCAACAGGCTGAAACTCTGAAGCATCTGAAGACTACGCTATTGGAATTGACTGAAACCAAGAAGCGTCTAGAGTTAGATGTCGACTCAGTTAGTAGTGTGTTGGCCACCAAGAAGCAAGAGCTGGAAAGGGCCTACACAAAGCTAGCCAAGTTCAGAGAACACTGGGATCTCACTATGACCAAGCGCAAGGAGCGAGAAGAAGAGCTGAAGACACAGATTGCTCAGTTAGAAGAACAGGTCAAAGTGAAGAACGAAGAGCTTGAAGAAGAAGCCTGTCGCCGATACGAGGCCGAGCGCAAGTTGACAGATGCCATGAAGAATTTGGAAGATTTCCAGCATAGAGCAGATGCCAAGAGACCCAAACCTGGGGGCGGTGCCAATGATAAGGCTTGGGAAGACTTTGTCAGAGACATCCAGGGGACGGTCAGGAAGAGGGATCGACTGATAGAAGGTTTGATTTATCAACCAGATCATGCAGAGACAAAGAAGATGGTCGAGGACTTCCGCAACCGTACCCGTATTTGATTTCTCTCTTGTATTCTGTATGTTGAGATCACCACCAGGCATGTTGGCTGGGATCCTCCTTATCATATCAGCTGTATGGAGCATAGTTATGCAACTTCTTGACAAGACTGTTATTCTAATCAATATATGAGGGTTTTTCTAAATATTTTCTCTATGGTTTATCTCGTCTTGCTACCACCGACACTGGAATTGGAGGGAAAATATCTCCAATGCACACATGCACGTTAGCTTTTTGTATTTCTGTTTGCATAAATCATACTGCATAGCATTTCTCTAGCAGGTCAGAGCACTTATCCAGCCTTTGTTTTCACCAGAAAGTGATTCTCGGGGAATTGTTTGAGGCAAGAGTGGAGTATTGAAGACGACCAAGAGGCTGAAGCGGATTTGAGCAGAATCAAGCGGCATAGTCGGTTACAGGTAATTGGCAGCTATGTCTGAAGGCAATTTCCAGGCTCCTAACACTTTGGCAAGGTTCGCCACGGCGCCCAACCATCAGTATGATTCTATGGAAGACTTCCCGCAAGCGAACAATCTTACTGCAGCCCAAGTTGTGCAGCCTGCTGTTGAGAGCAGAGATCGGCATGATCAATTTCTTGCCCGAAATGAACGTTATCCTCCTGTTAACAATCAATGTGTTGCTTTCCCTGTGATGAATTACCGGAGAGATATTCCAATGACCGGGGTGGTAGATCCAAGAAGACTCCGAGTGTTGGAAGAGCAAATGAAAGCCTTGGAAGCGAAAGATGCCATTAACCTGGATGCTGTAGCCATGTGCTTGGTCCCTGACCTCGTGTTGCCGTACAAGTTCAAAGTACCGGAATTTGAAAAATACAGGGGAGATAGCTGTCCGAAGCTACATTTGATGATGTTCTGCCGAAGGATGACTTCGTTCGTACGAAATGACCAACTAATGATCCATTGCTTTCAGTATAGCCTGACTGGGGCATCCCTGAGGTGGTATGTGCAATTAGAGAGTAATCAGATTCGATCATGGGTGGATTTAGCCAGAGCTTTCATGAAGCAGTACGATTACAACTTGGATTTGACTCCTAGTCTCGTAGATCTGCAAGAATTGTCTCAAGCGGAGAATGAATCATTCAGAGCATATTTGCGAAGATGGAAGGAATTGGCTGCTAGTGTTCAACCACCGCTTCCGGAAAGGGAACTGGTTGACATCTTCTTGGGTACTTTGAAAGGCCATTATTTTGACAAATTGTTCAGTTGCACAAACTTTGTGGGCCTGATGAGGCTGGGAGAGATTGTTGAGAGAGGACTCAGGAGTGGAAAGTTTCGAGGTGTTCCTTACGTCCCAGTTAATAAGATTGAGTCAGTTGTCAGTTCTCAAGAAGAGTGGGAAGGAGATGACGCCACCTCAGAATCTCTAGCATCTCAGGATCAGTTTTCAGACACTTCAAGTCAACGATCATCCTATCGCCGATCGCGTCAGCATGCTCCACGCAGACCAAGGAAGCCTGAAAGGCAGTTTACTCAGCTACCGGTGTCGTACAGTCGGTTGTTGCCAGATCTGGTCAGAAGTGGATTGATAGTGCCAAAAGAGACTAAGCCGGTGATTCCACCGTATCCTCCCGGTTTTGATGCCAGCGCCCGCTGTGAGTACCATGTTGGGGCACAAGGGCATTCAACAAATGATTGTAAGGTGCTTAGAAGTCAGATTCAAGATCTGTTAGACTCTAGCCGTATTTGCATCACTCCTCAGGGTTGTGTTCAGATTAATGATTTTCCATCTTCCAGTTGTGTGGGTTCGTCAGTCAACGTCATGGAAGACTCCACAGGAAGTGTGTGCTCTGAAGATTGTCAATCAGAAAGTTCAGCTGTATGGGAGAAATTTCTAGAGGTTTTCGCGCCGGACGCCGCATCTGTTTTCTCTGCTTAATCCGTTTAGCTTTTTGTGCATCAGTATTTGTCGACCACCACCAGGATTGTTGGCTGGGGTCGTTATATTCATACTCATTTGTGCTTACCTGCTGATTTTGTTGGTTGAACATATGTGGGAGATATTCGTCTGTGTGCTTATAGCTTGAGTTTCTCTTTATCTCGTTGTGAATATGTGTTTGCTTTCTGCGCTGCATTATTATTTAGCAGGTATATCAGAACCGTGGGCCTTACTTCCTCATCAACCAGTTTGTTGCAGGTACTCCTTCAGAGAGATGGAACAGAATCAGTTTGAATTGATCGAAGTCTGAAGCCAGCTGGGGCAGATGATGAGAGACATGCAAGAGATGCGTCTAGAGCAGAAGATTCTCAAAGAGGAGAACAGTCAGCTGAAGACCCAAATGAGTTTGATCATGGAGATAGTCAAGAATGTGCTTAGAAAAGAAGACGATCAGCTATTTGAAGCCGCAATGAAGAAGCTCGCGCCACCTGTGCATGTGGAACCTGAGCAGCAGCAACAAAAGATACATCCGGCTCAACAGAGGATCCAGGAAGGGAAGCCAAAGAGAATGTTTGAGGCACCACCTATGACCTATGCTGAGCTCTTGCAGGCCTTACTGAGGTTTAATCTGGTTGAGAAGAGAACGTTGGCACCGCCAACGAGAGCGTTTCCTCAAGGGTACGATGCCAGCAAGCAATGTGAATTTCATTCCGGGGCATTCGGACACGACATCGAGGGTTGTCATGCTTTTAAACACAATGTTCAAGACCTGATTGACTCGCACGATATTGAATTCACGCCGGGCGGCGTAGCAGTGCACATTGCTCCTGTCTCGATCGATGCTAAAATGATAGATGTTTCTAAAGCTGCAGTGAGTCAGAAGCGTATCCTGGACTCCATGGTGTCAGAATCTCCAGGCCCACAATTGTTGCCTATTCCTGGGGCAGATCTGAGAAAGAAAATGGCTAAGCATAAGGAGGGCGTTAATCAATACATTGAAGATCAAGAAACCGATGTTGCATTTGATACGAAAGGTGCTCAAGGGTCAACCCGATACCGGCAGCAGCAGCCCCAGCAACAGAATAATCGGGGATATAAAAGATGCCAGAATCAAGGTCCTTTGGCAAGCCGTCATTTGGAAACTCCTCCTATACCGTACGCACAGCTTCTGCAGACGTTGCTTCAGCTCCAATTGGTTCATAAAAGGACATTGGCTCCCTTAACGGGACCACCGCCACCGGGGTATGATGCCAACGCTACTTGTGAGTTCCATACCGGGGCACCAGGCCATACGGTTGAGAACTGTAAAGCATTTAAGCACAAAGTGCAGGATCTGCTTGATAGTGCAGCAATCAGCTTCGGGCCGGGAGGTCCCCAAATCATCTGAATGAAGAAGGAAAGGCTCTATAATTTGGTTGAGTCGTTGAAAGCAGATCAGGACAACATCGAATTGCCTCTAATAAAGATAGCTGGTTCAGCAGCAGGGCAGATATGAAAGTCCGGCTCTCGGAAGCTAGCATATTTTCTTTGTTTTAGCTTGTCATTTCTTTACATTTGTAGTTGCTTTCCTGTTTGAATTTGTAAGCTTGTTTGTAAAACTTGTTGTTTTCATTCAAATTGATGATAATGAAATAAATATGCGTGTTTTGATTAAGTCCATTCATGTTCACTAACTGTTTTTTACAAATGTCCAACGCTTGGTTAAGAAGAATTTGGGGAGGATGACGAAAATGACCGACATGCAAATTCCGATTGTATGCTTTTGAGATAAAACCTGCTGATGATGTACAGGCATTGTTTCAAATCCCTAAACACCGGAGATATAAGGAAGATAATCCCTTGTCAACCCCTTTGAGCCTTGTAGTAGGAGTTTCTTTCTGTGAATGAAAAACCCTCAATCATAACCTGGGGCAGGGTAGGTGTTAGCTAATTTGACCAAGCGTCCAAATTGCAAAAGGAGTGTCCATTCGAGGATCGATCACACCCCTAGAGGTCGTGCCTAAAAGACCACAATGGTTCAATCAAGAGTGGGACAGCCACATCATTCCCCAAAGAGTCAGACAACCAGTGTCACACGACCTGTTCGAAAAAAAGAAGAATGAAAAAGAATCAAAAGCCCGCTAAGTCAAGAAAACTCCAAAACAAATGACTTAGGCAAAAATGAGGGCATCCCGCTGGACTTAAAAAAATCAAAAGAAACTCAAAAGGAGTCAGTCCAGGCAAAAGTTAGGGATATGAAAAGAGAAAGATGAAAAGGATCAAAAGAAAAATCCTCAAATGAAATACGAGTCGTGTGACCTCAAGTGTCAAAGGCGAAAGAGTAAGTGGCTGTCACTCCAAAATCCAAAAGTTTCTCGAACTATCATTCCTATTTTTTTCTTTCAGCCTATGAGAGGTGAGCGCTAAGGTCGAATTAGCTGAACATAGGATCGGAGAACATCAAGGAGAACGGGTGGGTTAAAATAAACTTCGAGCCTTTATCCTTTCCTTCAAAACCATGAACCTGACCACATTACAACCTTCAAAAGTCCTAATTGAAGCAGGTTGTTTCGAAAGCATACTCCGGTAAAGGTCGCGTCGATTCTGACTCCTAAAAAGGTTTCTCTTACCATGTTCGTACTGATGTTGATGAATGTTTTATGCATTATATGCTATAAACTGTTTTTCCTTTTCCCAGTGAACAGATTGGATGTCAAAGCTGTCATATGTGTTGCATTAATACATCTTTTATGCATAACAACTTGTTTTACTTGCAAGTAAGCGCTTGACAGCAGAAAAGCTTCCTACAGTGGAAAGTATGGTCAAGGTAGAATGCAGAACGCCCAAATGTTCCGAGAGCAGGGGCAAGCTTTTATTGTGATCCCCAGTCAGGTCAGCTTTTCGAAGTCAGTTATTCCGGGGCAATCAGGTTGAGGTTCGGTGAACACGGCGTAGTCGGGAGGTACTACTCTGAATCAGATAATCGGGGCAAGGTCATTGCATTCAGGGGCAGACCATCTTAAGCGCGCAAAGGTTGTGCGAGAAGCAGATTTCCTTTCAGGGACTATCCCCACAGATGTCCTGTAAGCTGGGGTATATCAGAAGCAAAAGGATTGTTGTTCTCCGTACCTACAGGGTCATTCAGAGTTATTCGAGCAGATGCAGTCGATTTTCGAGAGCGAGATGAATGCGGGAAGTCGTGTTACTATCCCTTGACTCTTCACCAAAAGGCTGTGTATTCAGGAAGAATATTTTCCAGCGTCAGTTGTACCTGACCCAGTAAGATAGTTTAAGAGCTCAGATCCATGTTTGCGATTACTGTGAAGCCCATCTGTGTTGGCGCATCAATTTCCAGATCCGAGCGTCGTCAGTACGCGGGAAGACTCCCTCCATTTTCTCCAGCAAAGTCCAATTTGTCATTGGCATGAATAAGCTATTCCCAGAGGAGTCTAATCATACTCGGCACATCTGCTATTTAGCAGTAGAGTTATGTTCCCCAGCAGGGTATTACTTCGTTGAGGCGTTCGGTTGAGTTCCCAATATCCCCAGCGGAGTTGATTTCACTCTCCCAGCATTTATTTTGCTAGGACGATTCAGTGATATCCGGGTTATCCCCAGCAGAGTTGGCCTCGCCTTCAGCATTTATTTTGCTGAAGTGGTTTTCTGTACCCGGCCCTCTCCGGCAGCTCGAGCCTGCTAGCATATTGCATGCATCGTCATATTTGTATCATACCTGCATGACATTTTCAAAATGCGTAGCATTTCTATCCAGGATGGAGCATTACGCTGTAGAAAGATTAAAGCATTTGCATATGCATACGAAGCATAAGTCAGGTTTTCTATCAGCCTCATACGACGCGTGAATTACTCTGTGATCAGTTCAGGGGCATTTATCCAGCCACAGTATTCAGACAATTCAACGGATTATCTGTATCCCAGATCATACAATAGTTGTGCTTTGATCAGTCAGTCATCTGATGTTGACAAGCTTTTCTTCCCGTCAATTCATATTGACGATGTGTTCCTCCAATGAATGGACTTCTCCGACGTCCTGAGTACGAATGTGGTTTTCTTTCCGTCTATCCATAGACGATGTGAAGTTGTGGGTGGCCGCAGTAAGGTTTCAAGAAGGGGTTTCCCCCAGGATGCTTTCCTTCCCGTCTATCAGTAGACGATGTGAAGTTTTGATGGATTTTCAATAGGGTTCAAAATGGAGTTTCTCTAGCAAGTGGCTTTTCTTTCCGTCTATCAGTAGACGATGTGAACATGGAGATTATGAATGTCTTTCCGTCTACTCTTAGACGATGTGAATATTGATTGGTTCATCAATCAGGATGATGCCGTCTACTCTTAGACGATGTGAATATTGATTTGTTCATCAATCAGGATGATGCCGTCTATCCTTAGACGATGTGAGTATTCTATCAGAATAATCCCGTCTACCCTTAGACGATGAGAATATTGATTTGTTCATCAATCAGGATGATGCCGTCTACCCTTAGACGATGAGAATATTGATTTGTTCATCAATCAGGATGATCCCGTCTACCCTTAGACGATGAGAATATTGATTTGTTTCATCAATCAGGATGATCCCGTCTACCCTTAGACGATGTGTGTATGGAGATTAAGAATTTCTTTCCGTCTACCCTTAGACGATGCAAGTATGGAGATTACTTCTTCCCGTCTATCTTTAGACGATGTGAGTATGGAGATTCAGGCTTTGTATCCGTCTACCCTTAGACGATGTGAATACGGAGAATTATTTCTTCCCGTCTATCTTTAGACGATGTGTGTATGGAGATTAAGAATTTGATCCCGTCTACTCTTAGACGATGTGAATTGATTTGTTCATCAATCAGGATGATGCCGTCTACCATTAGACGATGCAGATTCGGAGATTATTTCTTCCCGTCTATCTTTAGACGATGTGTGTATGGAGATTAAGAATTTGATCCCGTCTACTCTTAGACGATGTGAATTGATTTGTTCATCAATCAGGATGATGCCGTCTACCATTAGACGATGCAGATTCGGAGATTATTTCTTCCCGTCTATCTTTAGACGATGTGAGTATGCGATCAGGCTCTGTTCCCGTCTATCCTTAGACGATGAGAATATTGATTTGTTCAGGATGATGCCGTCTACCCTTAGACGATGTGAGTATGGAGATTATGGTGTCTTTCCGTCTATTCTTAGACGATGTGAACTGGGAGATTAATGTTGGCTTTCCGTCTATCATTAGACGAGGTGAGTATTCAATCAGGGTGTCTTCCCGTCCACCTTTGGGCGATGTGAGTATATTTCTCTTCCTGCCCATCAGGAGGCAATATGAAAGAATCTAGTATTTTGTTGCAGCCCTCAGGGTTTTGTTACATAGGGTATCACAAGCAACGGGTATTCAATCAGGAGTTCTTTATCAGATGATTAATCAATTTGGTGCCATAATGACTGGACTCGGTTTTCTGGACTTTATTCCCCAAGCAGTTGACAGTATATGCTCGCGGTTGGCAAATTTTCGGGTTTTATTTGTATTCAACCGTCTCGTACCTCTGAATGTTTGAAGGCTGAGCGCTCTTCAAACCCTTCAGGTCCAAGTCGCTTGAATAGGGGCAGCTGTTGCACCCTAAAATTTGACCAACCAATTCTCCTATCTGACTCGTGGTTTAATTTCATATTCGCAAATCAGACGCATGATATTTGTGCACAAACGGAGGATATCAGAGTTAACAGCTTGACTTTCGTCTATCAGATATGGCAGATCCAGTCCAGATTATCGGGATTTTATTTTCAGGAAATTGTGCGCTCCTCGGTGGTTTTTAGCTTGCACAGTAATTTTGGGGATATTCTGATGCCCGGGGATCTCTGTTCGATTCGATCTGGTCTCGTGTGCGCTTTTATGGCGGTCATTCGCATTCATCTGCATTTTTAGGATTTTTATAGACTTTTGTGAATTTTTAATAGGCTTTACAGATTTTTCTGGAATTTAAATAGGGTTTTTGTATTTTTTAATGGTTTAATTCTCTTTTTAGGATTTTATAAGAATTTTTAAATCATTTTTAGGAATTTTGTATAGATTTTTAAATAGATTTTAATATTTTTAGATAATATAGAAAATAATATAGTTTTTCTTTTATTAATAATAGATTTACTAGTTTTAAATGATATTAGGATTTTAATAGAGAATTAGTAGAAGTTTAGAGTTAGTTAGATCTTAATTGATTTTTAGATTTAATTAGGGTAATATAGAATTAATTAGACTTTTAATCACTTTTTTAAAGTTTAATTAGGTTAATTGATTTGTTAGATTTTATTAGGATTAATCATTAGCTAATTAGGTTAATTGTTAATTAGGTTAATTGATATTTTAGATATAATTAGTTCAATTAGGTGTTAACTGATTCAATTAGGTATTATTTGATTTTAATAGTTAGGATTAATTGTTTTTCAAACAAGTTTTTTTACAGTTTTCATTCACTCTCGTGGGCCCAGGAGGGGCTCTGTTTGAGGCCCAGCTCAATTGATATCAGTCCAGAAAAAGTCCAGGAAAAGGTCCGCTTTGTCCAAGTAGCTTCTGGAAGATTCTGGCGGTTTCAGTGGTATAAATATAGCCAGACACGTGTTGCTCAAAAAAGGGTCCCACGCGTTTCGTAGAGAGCACGCCACCACAACTCAGAGAAGCCCCCAGACTCTCCCACGTGTCCCCACAGCTGTCCCACACTTCCTCTCTCTCTGCGCATGCACGCCACTTGGCGCCCCCACACCCATCGCCTGAGTTTCACCAGCAACCTCACCGGCGGCCATGCATCAGCCGTAACTTCCCACCGCCGGTGACCCCCAACTACCTCCGGCCACCGTCTCACTCACCGGAATCTGCAAACATCGAAAATCCCCAGAAATTCATCTTCTTCCTCCGATCGTCTCCTCCACCTTCATCTTCAACGGCACCGGAAAATCTAACCCTCGCCTGAACCTTCATCCTCCATCAAAGATTTCCAGAAACCTCAGACATTCAATCTTCATACAACATTTCTCCAGAATCCATTCAAACCTTCATCGTTCTTCATCAACTGTTTCCAGAAATCAACAACCTTCATCTTCTTCCATCAACTTCATCCGTTCTTTCAAAACAATCTTCATCAACCAACTCCAGGAAGTCTTCAAGATTCTCAACGCTCGCGTTCAACCTTCCCTCCGCGCTCTCGTCTTCTCCAAAGTTCCTCCACCGTGCATCAAAGATCAACGCGTCTCTTAGATTTGCATCTCCCTCAGTCTTTTTCCCAGAGAGATCGTCGCACCTTCGAGAAGTTTCAAGAACTTCATCGCATCAACTTCATCGTCTCAGGTTCGTTTTCTTCATAGCCTCCATTATTGGTTTAGATCATGAGTTTCGTTTGAGGTTTGCATGTCAGCTTATTAGATCCAGATTAGGTAGTTGATTGTGAGTTAGGGTTTGATTCCTCGTGAGAGAGGTGCGAAGTTCTTTGGGGTTCTTTTTTTCTGGGAATGATGTGTGAGTGAAAAGATGAATTGCAGAGAGAGTGAATTGGGGGAGACGAGTGAACGGCTAGGGTTTAGGAGTGTGAACAGTACCCAAGAGACGGAAGTGATTTCGTTTTTGTTTGTTAGGGTTCCCCAACTGGGTTTAGGGTTAGGGTATTGGGCTAAGCCCAAAAGTGTTCTGCTGAACACTACCCTCGTTTTCACTCAATTACCCCCCCCCCTCCCCCCGTGTGTGAGATCAGGATGCATTGAGTTGGGCCTTAGGCCCTAATGGCTATCTGCACCCCCTGGGTGTAAGCCCAGTGAATAATAACTGAAACTTGCTGCTAACGGCACCCCCCCAGGCGTTTTTTTTTCATTTCAGTGTTTGTTAGGATTTTTGACAAACCTGGGCCCTGCGCCCAGATGCTAGTTGCACCCCCCAGAATGTGAGCCCAATGAATAAATAACCTGAATCCATTGCTGTTTGAACCCCCAGGTTGTTTCTTTTATTTTTTTTTTCTTTATATTTTCATGTTAGAAAATTCATAAATAAATGTAAATAAATGTTTTTTTTAATAATTCTTTTTTCTACCATTTCATCATAATTCCTAGAAAATTAAATAAAAATAAAAATGTCATTTTATTTTTGTTTGTTATTTTTTGTATATTTTCCATTTTAATTGATGTTTTTTTAATATTTTCAATGCATGCATATCATTAGAAAATTCATAAAAAATGGTAGATTTAGTCAAATAATTCCGTTCTTTTTTTCTGTAGACTCGTAACTCAGTGTAGAATTTTATAGTGCAGAAATATTAGCTCAATCATGCATTTTCATTTTAATTGCATTTTTTCACTGTTATTGATGTTGAATAAATTGGTTTGTGGATATGTCTGTGTTGCTGATTTTAGTTCTTTCATCTGGTATTGAATTTTGTTCTGATTTTTCAGTAGGTTATCCTAGAGCCATGTAGGTCTCCCATTAGATTTTTGATAGATTTTTGTAGGGTGTCCTGATATGATTTGTCTGAGCCTGAAAATAGGAGAAGTCTTGATGACTTCTGACTTTGAAGTTCAACTGTGGTTGAACTTCAGAGATAGTCTCCTGTGGTTTGTTGGTCTGTGGGTTCTTCTTGAAGGTGGGAGCTGATTGAAGTCCTGTTGGAGCTTGCAGAGTTGCAGTGGATTGAGGCTTAGTCTAGGAGCTTGTTGTCTGTTTGTGAGGTTCGAGATCCTGAAGTTTGAAGGGAGTTTATGGTACTTTCCTGAGGAAGGCACTATGAATGACTTTCATTCTTTCTTCTCACCTCTTTCTTAAGTATCCAATGATGTTGGAGCCGACTTGTGAGTTTAATTTCTCCTGAGGAGGAATGTAAACTGATCACATGTTGTTGAGCCACATGGGATACGATTCCTAAGTGGAAGCCTCCTAGTACTTTCCTGAGGAAGGTCCTATGGGTCTATTCACTTAGTTCCATCAGTTTATCTAGGATTTCTTAAGTATCCAGTGATGTTGGAGCCAACTTGTGAGTTTAATTCCTCCTGAGGAGGAATGTAAACTGATCACAGTTGTTGAGCCACATAGGATACGATTCCTAAGTGTCAGCCTCCTAGTACTTTCCTGAGGAAGGTCCTATGAGTCTGCTCACTTAGTTCCCTTAGTGCATATAGGATTTCTCAAGTATCCAGTGATGCCGGAGCCTTCATGTGAGTTTAATTTCTCCTGAGGAGGAATGTAAACTGATCACAGTTGTCGAGCCGCATAGGATATGACTCCTGAGTAGTAACCTCCTGGTACTTTCCTGAGGAAAGCACTATGGGCTTGTCTGCTTAGCTCCCTTTTCTCTGGTAAGCCTGTTCTGAAGCTTGGAGACTGGGATTGATTCCTCTTGCTTAGGTTTTTGATTAGAGTTTGGCTTAGATCTTTGCTTAGGGTGTTGTATAGAGTTTTGTTTAGAGATAGATTAGGAGATTGTTTCAGGTTTGTTGGAGGCCCTGCTCAGGGTTAGTCTCTTTGTATTGTTTGACTTGTGTGATGTTATGTTGCATTAGACTTAGGTACTCCTATAGATGGTTCTGAATAGGTGCATCTTAGAAGTAGACTTTGTGTGCATAAGAAGTTGAGGTGGTCCTCCTTCTGCTTGTTTGTTATTGCGTGGCTTTGCTTGTTGGTATTTGGTAGAGCTGAGCTCCCTTGCCTTTGTGGTTTGCGGCCTTTGCGCCTTGTTTGTTTAGTCGTTGCATTCATGCATATTTTCAGTATTTCTTTACTTTGCAGTTTCTTGTTTGTAGTTTAGTCCTGTTGCCATGATCCCTTAGGAGCTCTGACTTCTCCGCTGCGGAGTTGTTATGATAGACATTAGGATGGTCAACCAGGTGTGATAGCAGTAGGTAGATTCCCCTGTTTCTCAGCTATAGTTCTAGGGTTTCCCTTTCCTTTCTGTAGGAGCTTTTGAGTAGCTTGATCCGTAGTTAGCTGAACTACAGCTGCTCTGATTCTTCGTTCCAGACGAAGATATGTAGGCATAGGATGCGATATCCTAGCGAGCACATTAACGACTAACTTTAGTTCTCTCGCGGCTGTGCGATCGAGACTTTCCCGCTAACGACTAATTGTTACCCCTTTTCTCTTGCCCGAGTGCATTTGAGGCCAGATCGTAGTTGTAGGTTCCCGAGCCTTAGAGACCAGTTTGTTTTCTCACTGCTGTGTGAGCATCCCCTGTTTACCCGTAGTTAGTCGAACTACGTTTGCTCTGATCTTTCATATTAGATGGAAGTACGTAGGCACAGGACGCGATGTCCTGGCGAGCAACCTTTCCCCCGTTTAGACGTAGGCAGTCGAACTACGTTGACTCTGACTTTCCCATTGCACGAGGGAATACGTAGGCCCAGAACACCGTATGTTCTGTCGAGTCCTGTCCTTTAATTTTCTTTTCAGACCAGCCAATAGCGTAGATAGATAATACACCCTTTTACCTATAAACACCAAGCGTGGATCCCATCGAGTACGATGGACGTGAGGGGTGCTAATACCTTCCCCTTGCGTAACCGACTCCCGAATCCAGGTTTTGGTTGCGATGACCATACCTTTTCCCGTCTTTGCGAGGTTTACTTCGAGCGTTTCCTTTCCCGCTCTGAGGGATAAATAACGCACGGTGGCGACTCTCCTGTCAAGCCGGCGCCGATTTTCGCAGTAGCGACAGCAGGTTAGCACAAACCCCATTGCCATTTTACTATTTTTCAAAACAAATATAAAACAGGAATAACAGAGATCACAAAATTTGAATGCGAAAAAACGCCTTTGATTTATTAACAAAATACATGTACATAATCCAACAAGGCCCTGACAATAAAACCACTATGCCCCGGGTAGGACATAGGGTTGTACAATGATTGGAAAAAGTAAATCATTACTCTTCACTTGTCATCTGGATGATATCCTTGATGGTCCAATCGTTGAGGCCCGCGCCTGGCTTGCTTGGCTGAATCCAAGAGTCGAGGTCACAATCGCTATCCCCGCTGTCTTCAGACACCGTGTTGATGCTTTTGAAGATCACTCCGCCACTGGTAAATTGGATCGGCCCTTTACCTCGAGACGCGCTGCTAGACGAAGAAGAAGAAGCTTCAGCTCCAGGAGAATATCCCAATCCAAACTTATCCTGCTTGTTGGGTATCTCCAAAATTCGCCCCCAGCCTGGGGTAGATCCAGCTTGGACAACGGCCCGAGCTTCTTTGAATGAGGAGAGATTCATCTCTGGCTTTTCTGTGACTACAGGAGCTACGTCTTTCACCTTGACGGCTTTGAATGCTTGGCAGAGAGTTTCATGGATTTCGCCATCCATTTCCACATACTTGAAGGATGACAAATGGCTCACCATTATGTCTTCCTCGCCACACACGGTTACTATGCTTCCCCCGACAGCATATTTGAGCTTTTGGTGCAACGTGGAGGTCACGGCACCAGCAGCATGGATCCATGGCCGGCCCAAGAGGCAACTATAGGCAGACATGATGTCCATAATATAAAAGACCGTGTCGAACGTTTCCGGACCGACTTGGATCGGCAGGGTCACCTCCCCGAAAACGTGGCGTTTAGTTCCATCGAACGCCTTCACCACCAGATCACTGGGTGTGCAAAGCAATCCGCGAGTGTCCAACTTCATCAATGCCTTCTTCGGAAGAACATTAAGTGACGAACCCGTGTCTACCAACACGTGCGACATGATTGTGCCCCTACACTCTATCGAGATGTGCAGGGCGCTATTGTGATTTCTCCCTTTTGGCGTCAGCTCTAAGTCTGTGAAACCTAGTCCATTGCCAGCATTTACGTGGGCTACAACCTCTTCTAGCTGATTCACCGATATTTCTTGCGTACATAGGCAGCGTTCAATACCTTCAGTAGCGCGTTGTGGTGTGCTTCAGAACACAGCAACAAGTTGAGAATAGAAATCTTCGAGGGTGTTTGATGGAGATGGTCTACAATCTTGTAGTCGCTCTTTTTGATCAACCGCATAAACTCCTCGGCATCTTTGACAAGCAAATCTTTCTCTACCCCACCCGGGACCTCTTCAACGACTTTGCTTTTACCCTTATCGGCCGTCTCAGCTCTGACCGCTTTCTCTGCCACGACCTCCAGCGGGGCAAACACTCTTCCGCTACGAGTAATACCACTGATTCTTGCAAGATTCTCCGCAGTCGACCCATATGGTTCCAGCTCCAGCTTCTGTCCGTTGCAATAGACTTCAGCCCCTTAATGCCACGGAACGACGTTAGTTCTCTCGAATGGTATTGGCCCAACTTTGGTAATAGTAATTGTGGGCGGTCTGGGCGCAGAAATGGTTATTGGCTGGCGAGGGATGGTGATGGTGGCGACTTTATCGGCCTGCTTCAACACTACCTCTCCTGATACACTTTCAGCCCTCCGGCTAAACTGCAGAATCCCCTCAGTCATCAGACTTTGAATTCCTTCTACCAACTGCTCATATCCATCAGAATGTGTAGCACAGTCCATACATAATTCTCCGCACCCTGGAAAGAACCCTCTTTTTAGCAACTTAGCTTTAACGAAGCTAAGCGGCGTCCTTAGGTCTCTGACATCAGTCAACAGATCTGCACTCTCTTCTTCGATAATGGCGTTCACACCGCCTCCCCTATGATTTGGCATAGGATTCTTTGTGACATTGGGCACATTATCGGAGAAGTTAATGATCTTGGCATCTACTAGGTCCTGCACCTTGTGCTTAAAGGCTTTGCAGTTCTCGATTGTGTGGCCCGGTGCCCCTGAGTGGAAATCGCAAGTGGCATTTGCGTCGTACCCTGGTGGAGGTGCCCCTGTCAAGGGAGCCATCGTCCTCTTCTGAACCAACTGAAGTTGAAGCAAAGTCTGCAAGAGTTACGCGTACGACATGGGCGGTGCCTCGAAGTGACGGTTTGTCAAAGATGCCCGATTCTGGTACTTTCTATATCCCTGCTGATTCGGTTGCTGCGGTTGCGGAGCCGCTGGGATATTTATACTGGCTACCTGCTGCTGAGGGCCCTTGCCCTTTCTTCGAGCGTTGGTCACAGCGCTCGCATCTCCTTCTCGTTGTTTGCCAGCATAAGGTTTATTTCCACCTCCTCCAGCTGAGGATGACTCACCTTGGATTTTCCCAATCTTGATACCATTCTCGACGTGCTCGCCCATGATAATGAGAGCTGAGAACGTCCCAGACATGCCGCTGACTAAATTTTCATAGTAAACCCCTGGGAGGGTGGCAACAAACGTCTGCACGAGCTCGCATTCAACCATTGGCGGTTGAACCCGGGCGGCCAACTCACGCCACCGTTGGGCGTACTCCTTAAATCCTTCATTATTCCTCTGCAACAGGTTCTAGAGCTAGACTCGGTTCGGGGCCAAGTCGCTGTTGTACTGGTAATGGTTCACAAACGCTTCAGCGAGATCCTTCCATGTGCGCACACTAGTGGGCTCCAGACCCATGTACCACTCGAGGGATGGCCCATAAAGACTGTCTTGGAAGAAGTGCATCAGCAACTTCTCGTCTTCGGAATAAGCAGACATCTTCCTGTAGTACGATCTCAGGTGGACACGAGGGCAAGTGGTGCCCTTATATTTTTCGAATTCAGGTACCCTGAACTTAGGAGGTACCTTGAAATCAGCAATTAATCCCAGCTTGGACATATCAACGCCCAAAGTATTCTGATTCTCAATGTCTCTCATTTTATCTTCAAGTGCCTTGAATCTAAGTCGCGCTTCAGCATTCAGCTCCCCTTCAGCACCTCTTTGAGAGAACACATCATCCTAATGATCCTCAAGCCATGGCTGAGGGACCAACAGATTCCCGACGCCTGCATTGCCGTTGCCCGGCCCGATATTGACATTATCTCCCAGACTCCCATTACCGACGCCCGTCGTATTGAGTCCGATGTTGGCCATCACATTGCCATTAGCACTGCCGTTGCCCCCGGCCACGGGGACACCATTCTGCGGAGTATCAACTGGTGGAGGAGTAGGCACGGTCCCACCGTGGAGTATGCCGTTGCTATCAACCCTGGAGATCAAAGGCTGAACCAAAGTTATGAGCTGGTCTTGGCCATTGGCGACCACTTGCATGAGCTCCATGAAGCGATCCATCCTCTCGCGGAGCTCCTGAACATCGGTTTGCACTTGATCCATGATTCTGGTCTGATTAGCTCTAGTAGGGTAGCAGTGAACTAGTCTCTGATCAATCCTGGAATCACCGGAAACAGCCTGGGACAACCTGTAAACCTGAAAAAACCTGTTAAACACAGAAGGGTTAGGAAAAACAACAAAATGCTCGTCATGCAAATGCTTCATGCAAATGCATGCGTGTGTCTGTGTGTTTGGGAGATTTCCCCCGATCCTATTGCCTGAGTTCCAGTGCTGATAATAATAAGAAGAAGAAGTCCGAGTCCAATCATGGAAACAACAATCTCATATATAAAGAAAGCCTATCAAGGCAGTACATAGCATCAGCGAGTACAAGATGAATCCACAGCGTGACCTCAGCCAACAAGCCTGGTGATGGTCAGCATACAACAATGATCAAAACAAAAGGAATACAAATAGTCAAGTACGGCCACGGGCGCAATACTCTTCTAACAACTCCTTCGTCTCTGGATGATCTGGCAGAGTGAGCAACCCCTCGACGAGTAACTCCCTTTGCACAATGGTATACTGAAGTCCTTCGATCGAACTTTCCCATGCTCCTTCGCCGAAGCAATCTTCTAATTTCCGCTTCTTGGACTCAAACGTCAGCTTGCGCTCCTTCAGGTTAGCGAGAGCTTTGTTGAGCTGGCCTTCAGCGGCGTATCTGCAGGCGGTTTCTTCATCAAACCTCTTTTCACTGTCCTTCACCTGGGCTTCCAGCTTGGAGATCTGCAGCTTCAGCTTATCCTCCCGCTCTTTTCTGGTGGCCAGGGAAGCTTTCCAGTGTTGTGTTTGAATTTGGATATCCTCCGATATGCCTCGTCCAAGTGCTGCTTCTTCGTAGCCAGTACGTCGTTGACAGCTTTGAAGTCTTGACCCATGCGTTCCCGCTCGGCTATCTGCTTAGTCAGGTCTATACCTAGCTGGTTCACCAACTCTGTCTGCCTTTTGAAAGAATGCACGGCTTCGTTCCTTTCGCTTCGGAGCTGAGCTAATTCCTTCTCCAGTTCTTCGTTCGCCCGCTTCAATTCATCCCTCTCAGCTAACACCCGATTATGCTGCTGGATGGGCACAGTAGTAGGCTCTTCGATCGTTGGAGGGCTTTCTGGCTTGGCACGAGGAAATGACATCCCTATGGCATTGGCCCTGGCTCTGATCTAAGTCAAATACGGAGGGTAGGCTTAACTGTTTCTTTTTCCCAGCAAAGGCTTTCCTCGCTTACTGATACCATTCCACGCGTGCTGAAGCTTGGACAACAGATCCCCCTCTAGAATACCAGTGAGGTACAGAGATTCCTGTACCTCTTCATCCTTCGACGGAGTTCTCAAAGCATACGCGAACTGGCGGACCAGCAACGACGGATTGTAGTTTATACATCCCTTCCTGCCTATCAAAGGCACATTTGGAAACCCGCTGCAACTGAAGATCACCTCAGTACCCAACCTATCTCTGTCGAACCAGTCAATATCCTCTGCAGATAAACTCATCAGACGCTCAGGCCACTCAGCTGTGGCTGCAGACGAGACAGAAGGACCCCTCTTGGGCAGATGACTATCAAGCCATTTGTACAGCAAGGGTACGTAGCACGATACATTCTTCCCCCGCCTGTTCTTGTTTTTGTAGTGGACTGAGTGATAGACATCTCCTATCAAGGTAGGGACTGGATTCCCTGAAGCAAAGATGTGAAACGCATCAAAGTCTACAAAATCGGGCTTGTTAGGGAATAGGATGATGCCATATATGCATAGAGCGAGGATGGCATTGAACGCGCCCCAACATCCGTCCTTGGCACACTGCTGAGCCTTACCCACTAGAAACTGCAAGGAGAACCCAGGAACCTTGTTCCAACTGGTCAATACTAACTCGGAGGCGTCCAAATGAAGTGAAGGAGCTAAACCAGCCAGATCAGGCTCAGCATCCATGTGAACAAAAGGCATCTGCATCTTGATAGGCACCCCTAGCAAATCAGCATATTCTTCCAGCGTAGGTGCGAGAACAAAATCCTGAAAAGTGAAACATCTCAGCGGAGGGTCGTAGAACTGCAGTAGAGCGTGCAACCCATTCAACTCGAACACAGAAGGCTTATGAACCAAACTGAGTAACCTGCCGTAAGATTTTCTGAACTCATCCCTCACAGAATCATCTGCTAGAGCTATCAAACCAGTCAGCTTAACCACATCGGGGACAGGGCACTTGTAAACCACGGTCTTCCTCAGAGAACCCATAACAATACAATAGGAGGCAAGAAATCCTGGATCGGGGAAAACGGCACCTGCAACACAGACACACGTTAATGAAATGAAAATGAACATGCAAACTAATGCAAAATGCAATCATGCAATAAGAGGCCAACGCAACTGGTGCTGTGGAGATTCTGTATCAACAAAACCATAATCTTGCTCTATCAAGAACAACCACTGCATCTGATAATAAGAGAACCCCGGTGTAGGACCACAAATCTGATCTGCCAGGAACAACCATCTGATAGGACCATATACATAGGATCATAATTCTGCTATGTCAAGAACAAATGTCTGATGATAAGGACCTCTGATGTAGGATCAAGAAATATCTACTGATGAGGTCTTCAGACCCCAAATCAAAAATCTGCTCTATCAAGAACAAACATACAGCTGCTGACGAGATCTTCGGACCCCGCTCAAAAATCTGCTCTATCAAGAACAAACAACATCTACTGATGAGATCTTCAGACCCCAATCAAAAATCTGCTCTATCAAGAACAAACATACAGCTGATGATAAGATCCTCTGATCAAAACCTGCTCTATCAAGAACAGACATACACCTGATGATAAGATCCTCTGATCAAAACCTGCTCTATGAAGAACAGACATATCTGCAACTGAGAAACCCTGGTACCAACAAAACTGATTCACTGTCAAGAAAACCAGGTAGTCTGAAAGTCAAGGTTTCCTGCAATAAACCCAACCCTGCTCACAGGTATGGACCTAAACTGACTCAAGTTCGGCATCCTATGCGTTCATCAGCGTCACAGACATTCAAGAGGGGTGATACGATACCCAGAAGGTGTGGCATCACCAGCTCATGAAGCGGCCTCACTCGGCTGAATCACAAATGATCGGTCCCCAGAGTCGACAATCCACCAAACCAGCAACCGTCTCAACCCAAAGGGTTGAAAGAGAAGCCAACCGGATGAACCTCGTCTGAGCGTGGATTCCATGAGACACTAGTGCCTGCAAAGCAAGCACGCGTACACTAATTTCCACTCTAAGTCTATGGTGCACTCAAGCCTGGGTCTGGCTTCTCACTCATCAGAACTCCCATCCCACAACAGCACAGATAATCATATTATACTGAATATAAAATGCGGGAAATAAAGTGCGAGAAGTAAAATGCGATAAATAAACGCAACCCAACAAGTAATCATACAAGCGTTAGGATTGACTCTCGCAGGGAACCGTTGGAGTCCCCAGCAGAGTCGCCAGTTGTCGCTTGCGCGAAAATAAGGTGCCGGCACAACAGAAGAGTCGCCACCTTTCGTTATTTATCCCTCAGAGCGGGAACGGAAACGATCAGAAAAACCTAACGAAAAAAGGGTAAGACAAGGTCATCGCAACCGTTGTCTGGATTCGGGAATCGGTTACGCAAGGGGAAGGTATTAGCACCCCTCACGTCCGTCGTACTCGACGGGATCCTCGCTTGTTGTGTTTACTTTGACGGGTTGGTTTTATTCTATCTACCTATCAAGGCTGGCTTAAACAGAAAAGAAAATGACTCGGCAAAGCGTCTCACTTTATGCCTACGTATTCTCATCAGAGAACGAGAAATCAGAGTCAACGTAGTTCGGCCTACGACGGGTTACGGGGGAAGGTAGCTCGCCAATACATCAGTATTGTGCCTACGTACTCTCAACAGGTATGAGAGATCAGAGCTTACGTAGTTCGGGAAACTACGGTTTATTTCCTGTCTTTTACGAAAGAAGTGTTTTTTATTGTGTTTGAGATTTCAATCGCACTAGAGACTATGACCTGAGAGTGAATGCGTCGCATGTCACCCAAAGGGTACCATACTAAACATCCAGACTATGGAAAAGAAACTCTCCCACAATCCTTTCTTAGATAGCTTAAGGCTCGTAACGTACGAAAGAAATCATTCATGAGTACTGTATCTTAAACTATTTTGAGATGAGAAGAGAACAGGCCCAACTAGGAGGGAGACTATCAAGTCCTACTGTTGTCATGCCATGGATTCATCCTATGGTTGAGGTTTGAACAGGGAACTCCTAGAAGTTGTCATGCATAGGTTTCAACCTAAAATTCTATCATCAATTCCTTATCAAAGGAAATGAGAGTCCTAAGGGATCATGTCAATGATACACCAAAACAGACAAAGCATCAGCTTAACAGTAAAATGCATGCAATGCAAGTGAGGGAGGAAATGTGTGTGGGGCTTCAGCCTCCACAAGCTCATCTCAACCTCAAGCCAGAATGGATAACAGTAATCATACTGAAATATAAATCATGCTATCAAGCAAAACAGTAAACTGCAATCATACAGAAGAAATGAAATGAAATGCCATCAGGCAAACAAACCACATGGGCAAGGGAGCTGGGCTCTACCGAATACCCGCAAGCAAAGCCACACAGTAACAATACAAGCAGAGGGAACAACTCAACCTCTAGTGCAATCATGATCCTAGATTCTACCTACTCTAGATATGAACTTATTCTAATGCATCAAGCAAGTCAAACAAAACACATCAATACAGTAAAAGAAAAAGATGAGAAACTCCTCTCTCAACTCCAAGCCTCAGCTCTTCAAACAGCAATTCAGTCTTCAGACTTCCAATTACTCTTGACAAATATCAATTTGCTTTTCCAGGTTTCAACCCTTCAACGTAAGTTTCAACTTATCTTCTCCTTTAAGCTTCAGCTTCTTGATCAGCTCCACCTTCAGGCTTCACCTAATCTTCAAGGGTCTTCAAGTATCAACTTGCTCTTGTTACTCTTCAAGCTTCAGTTGGAATGGAAATGCTCAAGGATTCATCCTCTTCTACACTCTTCAATGGAGTCTTCATCTTCAAACTCAAGCTCAGCATCTCTCAAGATAATCAAACCAGAGGAAATCACTTACTGGATAAGCTGGGGATATTGAACTGCTTATTGACCACCAAAGGTGACCTATAAGGGTTCAACATCAAAGGAATGGTTCCCTCAAAAGTTCTACTTCCTAGGTACAATCACTTATCCCTCCAAAGGAGAGAGGTGTATACCATGGAAGGACTTTGAATCATAGGGAGGAATGGAGGTGGAAGATACCATCCATGTTTAAGAAAGAAGTTAACTAGATCTAAACTCTTCCTAATCCCTAACCCTAAAACAATCAACAAAACAAATAAGATCAAGCTCTCAAGCTCCTCAATGCTCCTACTATGCTCCTCAGAACAGGACCAAGCTCTCCAAGCCCACAAAGCAAAGCAAACAACAATACAAGCCCACCAGGGCAACACAAACAATCATCAACTACAAAAATCATCTAAAAATAGTATACTACTATATTAAAACCTAATATAATTTCTATGGGATCCTACCTACCTACCCTTAATACCCTTATATGCCCCAATACCTATCTTGACCTAGAAACCCAAAATTCTAATGTTATTGTGGACCTATGTTAGGGATTAACCTAATTCTACACAACCTAATGTCATCTAATCAAAACTATCCTAAAATTCATCACAAAATTATGGAATAAATCCAGGGGGAAGCTAAAGCTTATATCTAACTATCTTAAAAAGAATGGCCTAAAAATGTTAAGGGAAATACCTAAACAAAATTCTACAAATTCATGGATCAACATAAAAGAATTAAAATGCAATAAAAGTAGAAAATACACAAAAAATATCAAAAATGCATGAAATGACAATATTTTTATTCGATAATTTTCTAGACATGAATATGAAATGGGAGCAAAAATTCCCACTTAAAAATCATTATTTTTCCATTTATTATGATTTTTCAAAGTTTGAAATAAAATGGAAGAAAATAAAATGAAAATATGAAGAGATGGGGTGCAGATAGTAAGGCAGTGCAGTTCATTTTCCATGTGGGCTAAAAATGGGGGTTCAGATAGTATAAGCGCTAGGCCCAATTTAATCAGAAAATCAATTAACAAAAATAAAAGAAAAAGGAAAAAACCACGGTGCACTTAGTAAAGGAAACTAGTTCAAATAGTCACTGGGTCGTGGGAGGGGGTGTGTATAGCTGTGTCTGGCAACTAAAGCCCAAAGCTCCTTCAATGAAACGGAGTGTTTCATGACTAACTCAGAACTCCTTCATATGCTGAGGTTTAATCAAGGCCGTTGGATATTGGGAATGTCAACGAGTCAAACACGATCTCACGGTAGAGACTTCATCTTCTTCCTCTGGCTCGTGGATGGAGGGAAAACTCCATTGAACAGAACTTCAAATATCATCATCACCCTCACTCGGGTTCTCTCCATATCTCATCAAAACTCATCACTTAAAATACAAACATGCTCCATTTTCAATGTTGAACATGACCATAATCTCAAATTCCATTGAATCTCACTCAAACTTAAAACACGAATCAAACCTCAAATTATGCTTGAACATCAAAACTCAAGATTCTTGAAATTGTTTACACTAAAATGTTCACCTCCTATTGTTGCACCCTAAAAATTTGCTCAACCTACTTCACTTGGTTTATGTTTCAATTGCATTGTCATTTGCATATTAGGTCATGTACATAGTCTAATCATCTGCATAGCATAGCATAGCAAGTTATCCAACAAGGGACCAAGTACTATTCTTATCTCTATGAGCCTATTAAGAGGTTATTGTTCAAATTCAAGCCTATCCAAGTCATCAGAAAGAAATTGAAATCTAAGAAGTCAGTGGATCAAGCAGTGGATCTATCTCCTATCTTGGGTGTATTTGAAGATCATCAAATAAGTTGTGAGCTGTGAATTGAGCATGGAGGGTATATAGACACCATGGAGGACCTATAAGGCCATTTTGAAAGTGAGACAAGTCATTGATGTGATTGCAAGAGTTGCAGTTGAAGACAGTCAACTAGGGTTTCATCTGGGTCAACCCTGGGTCAACCCTAGGTCAAATGCTTGATTGAAAGGCATCAAGGTCTATTTGAGAGATGTGGGGTTCATCATTTGACATGTAGATATGGATGTGGTGTTGTGACAAGGAGCAATCAAGAGAAATCAAGAAGAAGAGAGGTTTCTAAATTAGGGTTTCTGTGTAAAATCCCCTAATTTAGGGCAAACTTCCCAGCAAGATAATTCAAAATGAAAGCTTCAAATGGATCCTTGGCCAACATGAAACTTGTATAGGATATCAAGACCTTTAATTTGAGTGGTGGAAGACATCAAGGAGATTTATAGAACTCAAGTTATGGTTCTTGCAAGTTACAGGTCATCTAAGGCCTCTGAAATTTTGTCTGTGAAAGTTACTTGTCTTCCAAGCAATTTTTACCCCTCAAGGAGCTTTCAAATGGATTTCTGGTCAACATGAAAGTTGTTCCTAATTGTCGTAGCTTTCTATAAAGGTATGATATGCCTTCATCTGATTTGTGGAACTCTACTTATGACCTTGGCAAGCGAAGGGTATTTTGGTCATTTGAGAATTACAGGTCATTTCAAGCCTATGCCCAAAACTCATACAAGGAAGCTTCAAATGAAAAACTTCACAACATCAAACTTGCTCCAAATGACATTTTGAGTCTAGAAAGGTGATCATGAAAGTTTGGAAATGCTCATAGCTCAAGGTTCCAAATTTGGTCAATTAAAGGGTGAATTTAATGAATAAAAGTGACCTAAAAAATGAGATTTTTCATAACATGTCCAAATGGGATGAAATTATAGTTCATTTTGATTGGGAAGAATGTTTTAAGACCATTGGCAATAGTGGATTTTTGAGTTTAGTTCAGAATTTGGAAGTTATCATTGGTTGCTTATGTATGAAGTTACACATGCCAAAACACAAGGGATTTGTGTACAAGAAGTTTCTAACAAGTTCTAGAGGGTTCCATGAGCATCTATATATTGAGTAGAGTGGATCCAATCAGGGGTTGGTGATTCATTTTGGTTGAAACTCATAGTTACATCTCATTCCTCAATTTTGCAAATTACACCAAAACTCTATCAAATCTTCATCATTCTTCAAAATTCTTGATTCTATCACTATCTACATTCATCATAGAGCAAGTTTCTATCAAGATCTGGTTGAATTGAAGCAGAATTCGTGTGCTACCAAGTGTATCATCCAAATTGCAAAAGGAATTGGTTACAAGAATCCAAGGGGTTTAAGCAAGAACTAGTGCATACAGAATCAAGATCTTGGTCTATTGATTGCCATTGGAGCATTGCTGAGCTTGAAGTGGTGATTTTATCCCTCTGTTTTCAACTTTAAACCAGGTTAGTATTCCTATCGAATTGGCTTAATTTAGTTAGCATGATATAGGTTGGTTAGGATAAGAATGACCTAGGTAGTTAGGGGAATAATTCTGGAGAGTTTGGCTGAATTTCATGGAGGTTAATACATGAGCACCAAAACTGTTTTGACCTAGAACTAAGAGGATATAGAGTATTAATTCATGTGGATTTGTTTAGAATGATCAGGGATGTGTGGTGGTTACACTAGTACCAAGAAACTGGAGTTTCATGAGAGTGGAAATTGGAGTGTTCATGGAGAGTATGCTATCGGGTTTGGCTTTCTAGGGCGTGTTAGTGAGAATTAATGATGTAGCTTTGTTCAGCTTGAGAATTAGAGCAATTTTGCTTTTTATGGATCTGAATTTCATGGAGAAATGAAGCTGTATGAGAGGGTGGAAGTCTGGTTCATGAAGCTTCGTGCATGGCTCAATCATGGTGGAACCCTAGCTCGTTGGAGAAGAAACATGAGGAGCGTTGGATCATTCACGAGACTTTGACTCAGAAGCGCATCCAATGGCCAGGATTTGAAGATGAAACGCGAGGGAATTCTGAAATGCAAAACGCGTCGTTTCATTAAACGACGTTGCTGAGCTTAAGAATCAATTGCTATCCACACCACCAATATCAAGGCCCATTCCCATTTGAACTATATTTCTTGCTTCCTGCACCGTTTTTGCTTTATTTTTCTTTAGTTTTTTTCTAACTTAACTGGGCCCAGACGCGCATTGCTATGCGCACCCCCAGTCTGGGCCCATCATCCATTTTTTAACTGAAATCACTACTAATTGCACCCCTAACCAATTTTAAATCATTTTAATTTCTTTTATTTTTGTTAATTGTTTGAAAAATCATAACAAATTGAAAATTCCATATTTTTAAGTGGTTGTTTTTGCATCTTTTTTATATTTCTGTCAAGAAAATTGTCATATAATAAAATTAGCATTTTATTTTATTTTTGCATTTTTAGTATATTTTTCTTTTAAATAGGTTTTAAATGATGTTTAGTTTAATATTTGATCTTGTTGATTTTAGTTTAGCTAAATCCTTTTATATTTTGGACCCATTCTTTTTAGAGTACTTCACTTAGGACTTCAATTTTCATATGAGATTTAATTCATGATTTTAGGACTAAATTTTAGATGGTTTGTTTAGGTGTGATTAGGGGAATCAAAATTAGGGTTTAGATATAGCATAGGTGTGAGAAACCATTTCTTTTAGGAGTTGTAGTTTGAATTTTGGGGTATGGGGACTATAGGGGTATTATGGGTAAATAATAGACCCCTTAGAAAATATTAGACTTCCCCTATTCTACTATTACTATTAGTATATTGCTTGTATTTGCTTGATTGTGTGGGGTGCCCTCTCTAGGGTTATTATTTGACTGTGTGGGGTATTGGGCCTGCTTGGGGTTTGGGGTTGAGCTGAAGACTGTGCTGATGAAGCCCATTGAAGATTAAAAGAATGAAGACCAATTTCCAGAGTTGATAAAGAGTATCTCTTGCTGGCAGCTGTTGAAGGTTATAGGATCTAGGAGTTAGGCAGAGCTCTAGAGTAGAAGACTTGATTCACAAACATGGAAGGCTTGTTTGCCTCCATCCCTCTCTATGATGCAGAGTCTCTCTAGGACACTCACCCCCTTCCTTTGGAAGGCTTGGTGGCAGTGTCTAAGAGATAGAACTCTTGAGAGAAACATTCTACTTATTGTTAACAGTCTGTTTGCCACCTTTGGTGGTCAACTAGCTGTTTAACATTCCAGTTCATCCTCGTAACTGTTCCTCATCTTGGAGAGTGAGACTTGAAGAAAAGCACTGAAGGATTGAAGATAGAGACCTTGCTTGAAGGCTGTGAAGATGAAGACCGATGCTTGCTTGGAGCTTGTAGATGGTTGAAGATGACTTGAAGACAGGTGTTGATGAAGATTTTGCTGTTTATAATTTTTGATGTATTGTTTGAATTTCCCTGACTGTATTGTTTGCCATTTAACCTAGTAGGTTGAAAGCGAATATTGTTCGCTTTTGCCTGTTGTTTTGTAGGTTAGAGGTTGAGGGGGACTCCCTTGCCTCGCTTGTATTGCTGCATCCATGCATTTTACTGCTTTATTGTATATATGCTATTGTTTCTGTTTCCGTTTATCCCTTAGGATCTCTGTTTCTCTCTGCACAAGAGAGGAACATGATAGACATTAGATCTTAACCCATGCATGATAACATTAGGTTAGTTTGATTCCCCTTTTCAACCATAGGTTAGAGTTCTGTCCCTTCTTTCTCAAAAACAAACAGAAAAATACAATAAATATTTCAAACACAATAAAAGACACTTCGTCCATAAAAGAATGTGAACTCATCAAAACGTCATTTTTGTCCGCTTGGACCAGTAATCAGAAAAACCCTTTTTCAGAAGGAGATAAAAAAACAATTAAGACAGACTTGTGTCGTACGTGGCCCGAACTACGTTTGCTCTGATCTTTCATGCTGTATGAAAGTACGTAGGCATAGGATGCGATATCCTAGCGAGCAACCTTCCCCTCCTTTCCAGTAGGTAGGCGAACTACGTTGACTCTGATTTCTCGTTCCAGACGGGAATACGTAGGCATAAAGTGCGATACTTTGCCGAGTCATTTTCTTTTCTTTTAACCCCTGACCTGTAGAGTAGATAGAATAACAATCTTTTCGACCGAAAACAAGCGTGGATCCCGTCGAGTACGACGGACGTGAGGGGTGCTAATACCTTCCCCTTGCGTAACCGACTCCCGAATCCAGGATTTGGTTGCGATGACCATTCCTTTCCCCGTTTTGCGGTAGGTTTACCTCGAGCGTTTCCTTTCCCTCCTTTGGGATAAATAACGCACGGTGGCGACTCTTCTGTTCAGCCGGCGCCGATTTTCGCAGTAGCGACAGCTGGCGACTCTGCTGGGGATCCAACGTCCCCTGGCTGCTAAGGACTGCGATAGTTCCTTATGCATTTGGGATCCAACGTCCCTTAAGCGAGTCAATCCTAGCGCTTGTTTTCCCGTCGAGGATTTTGTATGGATTTATATTTCCGTCATTTACTTTCAGCATTATATTATTGTTATTATTGTTGTAATGGGGTGTGACGGGTGTTCTATGATTGAGAGATAAGCCGGACCTGGGCTTGAGTGCACCTAGAATTAGAGTGGAAAGTAGTGGGCGCGCACATGCTTTGCATGTCCTAGTGTCCTGCGAAATCCACACTCAGACGAGGTTCTTCTGGTTGGCCTCCTGTCCTACCCTTTGGGTGGCTCGGGTTGCTGGTTAGTTGGATTGTCGACTCTGGGAACCCATCATTTGGAAGTTGGCTAAGTGAGGCCTCTTCAGGATTTGATGATGCCACTCCTTCTGGGAATCGTATCACCAACCCTGAAAGTCTGTGACGCTGACGACCGCATAGGATGCCATACCTTTGTCAGTTACTAGGACACCTACCTGTGAGAGGGTTTGGGGTTATGCAGGTAACTAGACCTTCAGATACCGGTTATTTCTTGATCTGAGATCCTGGGTATTTATGGATAGTTATGAGGTCTGTCAGAGACCAGTTGGAGTTATGATATGAGGTCTGTCAGAGACCAGTTGGAGTTATGATATGGGGTCTGTCAGAGACCGGTCAGAATTATGTTATGGGGTCTATCAGAGACCAGTATTGGAGCTTTGTATTGGGTCTGTCCCAGACCAGGGTTTGAGGAATTCTAGAGGGTCTATCTGAGACTTATGATGTGGTTCGGGCTTCTCAGCCATGGCATTTGGTCCATGTTGCATTTTACTTGCATTGCATTGTTCGCATAACCATTATCATTGCATCCCATTAACGTGTGTCTGTGCTGCAGGTGCATTTGCATATTCCCTGGTTCTAGTGTCCGGACTTCTGAGTACTAATCATGGCTGGTTTCAGGATGACAGTTACCTACAAGTTACCTATCCCTGATATTACTCCCCTCCTGGGTCTGATTTCTCTTGCTGATGAGGATGTCCGTAGAAGCTTCAGGCAGAGTTACGGACGACTGTTGAGATTGGTTCGCAAATCAACTGATGATGAACTGAATGGGCTGTATACACTGATGCAATTCTATGACCCTACTTTGAGATGTTTCACATTCGCTGACTTTATTTTGGGGCCTACCATTGAAGAGTATGTAGAGTTTACTGAGCTGCCAGTACAGAATAAAGTTCCTTTTATTCACTCTTCCGCTGAGCCCAAGTTGGAGGACTTGGCTAAGGCCGTGCACATGAATGCTTCTGAGCTGTTGATGACTTCTTGGCGCGGGGTTCCAGGTTTCTCTCTCCAGTTTCTGATTGGTAAGGCTCAAGAATACGCCAAGAATGGATGTTGGGTAGTCTTTAACGCTGTTTTGGCTCTATGCATTTATGGGATAATGATGTTTCCCAATTTCCCGAATTTCGTGGACATGGATGCATTTCATTTGATTGCTGCTGGCAACCCTGTACCCACATTGATCGGGGACTTCTACCATTCGATGCACTACAGAAATGAGAACAGGAGAGGCAAGAACGTCTCTTGTTGCGTGCCTTTGTTGTACATGTGGTTTAAGAGCCATCTCCCTCTCAAGGGACCTTTTGTAGATAGTGCAACTACAGCTGACTGGCCTGAGCGTCTGATGAGACTATCTTCTGAAGACATTGAGTAGTTCGACTGAGACTTGTTGGGGTCTGAGCTTATTTTCAGCTGTTCGGGGTATCCTAATGTTCCATTGATAGGAAGAAAGGGGTGCATCAATTACAATATGTCTCTGTTCATTCGCCAGTTTGGATACGCGTTGAAGAACCCACCTAAGGAGGAAGAAGTACAGGAGTCTCTGTACTTCACCGGTGATTTGAATGGAGAGTTACTAGCCAAGCTTCAGCATGCCTGGATGCGTATCAACAAGAGAGGGAAACCACTGTTGGGGAAGAATGATTGTCAGGCTTATGTACCATACAAAGTTTGGATCCAAGAGAGAGCAAGACAGTTGCTGATGCCATTTCCAGCTGCACTGGTCCCTGTTCATATTCCGGTGGAAGAACCCACCACTGTTACTATGGAGGCCTACGAGCGAGTTGTAAAAGAAAAAGAAGCTTTGATGAAGATCAATGAAGGGTTAGAACGGGAACTGGCTCAGATGCGTAGTGAGAAGACCAAGGCTGTGCGTTCTTTCCAACAGCAGATTGAATTAGTAAACCGGCTAGGTGCTGAATTGACTGAAGAGAAGAAGAAGCGTGAACGCCTGGGGAAAGAATTCAGAAGCTCTCATGACATGTTGGAGTCCAAAAAGAAAGCACTCGATGCTGCTCACCGGGAAATCTCTTCTTGTAACAAGACGTGGAACGCTATGCTAACCAACAACAAAAAGAGGGAAGACAAATTGAAGCAGCAAATTTCTGAACTCGAAGAGCAGTTGAAGGCTAGCACTAAGAAGTATGAAGAGGAGGTGATGGCAAGATATAGTCTCTAGAATGCATTGAACAAGGCTATCAAGGGCAAGAAAGAGGTTGTGTCTCAGAAACGGAAGCTAGAGGATCGCTTCGGAGAAGGGGCATGGGAGGAATCCGCTGGTGATTTGCGACGTGTTCTCAAGCGGAGAGATCTACTTGTTGAGGGTCTGCTTACCCGACCAAGTGATCCAGAGACTAAGAAGTTGCTAGAAGAGTACCAGGCATATGGGAGTACTTGATCGTTTCATGTATTAATGTATATGTTTTATTTGCATTTGTGCTGACCATCACCAGGATTGTTGGTTGAGGTCATGCCTCCTTATTGTACGGATTGATATTGTATTCTGGGCTTAATGGATTTCTCTGCAATATATGAGGTGTTTTCTATGATTCGGCTCCGAACTTTGTACTGCTGGCACTGTCACTGCACTGACACATTCGCACTAGAATCGGGGAATGACATTCCCTAATGCACAGACACATATTGCATTGCATTCACATTCATATTGCATTACAGGTGATTATTGAACTGTATCTCATTTCCTGCATTGTACCAGGTCTTTTCAGGATTGAAAGTCAGCGCCCGCACCGATACTCCACTCGTACCAACTGTCGAAGAATTATGGATCAGATGCAGAATGAAATGCAGGACATGCGTGAGAAGCTGGCGCTCTTCATGCAGACAATGGAGACCATTGCGAAAGGATAGTAGAATTTGCAAGCTTTGGTGCAGCCTCTGTTGGTAAGAAATGCTGGGCACGGAAATGAGGATCATCAGTCTGTGCGGGTCGACACTATTCACGGGGATGGTACTCCCACACTAGTGGCTCCACCTGTAGTAAACATACCTGCTGCCAATGTGAACAACGGCGCCGCCATCGGGAATGGTAATGTTGGAATTGGTAACGAGACTATCGTCAACAACGTTGGGCTCGGAGATGTCAACCTGGGTGATAATATGGGAGGTAATGGCTTCGGCAATAATGGATTCGGCTTCAATGACCAGGGGTTTGATCATACTGGGAAGTACGGCTTCAACGCTCAGGGCTTCGGACAGGACGAATTTGGTATGACTAATCAGGGTTATGGCGGATTCGGAAATGGAAATGGCGCTGGGTTGATGGCTTTCGGACCTGCAGGAGTCGCTCCGGGATATGGTAACAGGGGGCGAGGCCCTGTGATGAATCAGACTAGAGTTGGCCGTAACAACGGGTACGATGGATACGGAACTGGGAACGGTAATTGGCAAGAAGACCAGCAAGAGGATGCTTTCTCCGGTGGAGGTTTCGAAGGTCCTATGGATGACTCTCAGAGAATCAGGATGCTCGAGGAGCAGATGAAGGGGGTCGTAAATCAAAGCGCTGTTGGCTTAGATATGACAACGATGGGTCTGGTACCTGGCCTGAGGGTGCCAATCAAATTCAAAGCTCCCACATTCGACAAGTATAAGGGGGATACCTGTCCAAAGGTGCACGTGCGGTCATACTACAGAAGGATGTCGGCATATTCAAACGATGAGAGGATGCTGATGCATTTCTTTCAAGATAGCTTGTCTGGTCCTTCCCTCGAGTGGTATATGGGATTGGAACCAACTAAGATAAAGACATGGAAGCAGCTGGCTGAAGCATTTGTGGCTCACTATAAGTACAATAGTGACTTGGCACCCAACCGGGTCCAATTGCAGGGGTTGTCCCGGAAGAAGGGCGAGAGCTTCAAAGAGTATGCGCAGAGATGGCGCGACATGGCTGCTCGAGTTCATCCTCCTTTGGAGGACAAAGAAATGAATGATATGTTCATAGGAACATTCACTGGCATGTTTTATGACAAGTTGTTTCATACGTCTTTGGGCAGTTTCTCAGACTTAATCCTGATGGGAGTGAAGATTGAAAGCAACATTAAACAGGGAAGATTCCAAGCTGAGGAATCCACTGCAGCTGGCAGTAACAGAAGGGCTTTCGGTGGGCGCCGTCAAGGTGATGCAAGTGCAGTGTTTGGGGGCCGAGGCCGAGGCCGGGGCAGAGGGCAAAGCCAGTACAATCAGCCGCAGCAGGTGGCAAGTGTTACTATTCCATTTCAGCAACAACCAATACAACAACAACAACAGCAACAGCAGCCACAACAGGGGGCACATCCTGCCCAGCGCAGATTCCAGGGGGGCAAACCAAGGAGGGTGTTTGAAACGCCTCCTTCAACGTATGCAGAATTGCTACAGACATTACTGGGTTTGAACTTGGTGGAAAAGAGAACTCTGGCGCCAATAACAGACACTCCTCCATACGATTACGATGCAAGCAGGCACTGTGAATTCCACTCCGGGGCTCCTGGCCACGACGTAGAGGGTTGCCACGCGTTCAAGCATGTGGTACAGGATCTATTGGATAGTAAGGCTATCAATTTTGGACAGGCGGGTCCGAACATAGTGCAAAAGCCCATTCCCAACCATGGGGCAAACGCCATTTTAACCGAGGAGGGTTTGAACTTGATTATGAATGTTGACGACCTAAAGACACCGTTGTGTGAGATAAAGAGAAGGTTATTGCAAGGAGGTGTGTATCCAGGTTGCGACGAGTATTGTTTAGAGTGTTGGACCCAAGCTGGGGGGTGTGCTGACTTAAAGAAGGGTATTCAGGCTTTAATAGATGGAGGCACATTACAATTCGACCGAACGGCAGTTGAAGAACCTGCAGAGGTACTAGCAGACAAGCAAAGTGATGTAGCTACTGTGACAATTCCCCGAAAAACAATAACAATAACGGCGCCGGCCAAGCGACCGCCGATCACCATCACCAAGGCAGGACCAATCCCTTATGAGAGCACTAAGGCAGTCCCCTGGACCTATGGGTTGGAAGTATACTGTGATGGGGTGAAAATTGATGTTAATAAACAGCCAGTTGAAGTTGTAGACGACGTTGTCGGTACCGGAGGTATGACAAGAAGTGGGAGAATCTTCATATCGCCTGAGGTAGAGGCTGAACGACTGGCGAAAGGAAAAGGAAAGATGAATGAAATTGTCCCTGTGCAGATGAGCGACAAAGAAGCGTCGTCGAAGGATGTGGAAGAGTTCATGCGCCTTATTCGTAAAAGTGATTATAAGATTGTTGAGCACCTTCAACAGACGCCGTCAAAGATATCCATATTGTCGTTGCTATTGTGTTCTGAAGCTCACAGAAATGCATTGTTGAAAGTTCTGGATACGTCCTTCGTACCCCAAGATGTTTCCGTGAATCAGCTGGAGGGGGTGTTGGCGCATGTGAACGCAGGCCATAGCTTGGGATTTACAGACTTTGATTTGACCCCGAAGGGGAGAGAGCATAACATGGCGTTACATGTCTCCGTTGAGTGTAGGGGCTCAGTCATGTCTCGTGTACTGGTAGATACCGGATCTTCCTTAAACGTGCTGCCCAAGAAAGCGATGATGAAACTGGATGTCAGGGGAATCATGTGTACGCCTAGTGACTTGGTGGTCAGGGCATTTGATGGTACACGAAGAACAGTCTTTGAATCCATAACATTACCTCTACAGGTGGGGCCGGAGGTTTTCGCGACTGAATTTTATATTATGGACATCCAGCCAGCATACAGCTGCCTTCTCGGACGACCCTGGATCCATGGTGCTGGGGCAGTCACGTCTACCTTGCATCAAAAGTTGAAATACATGGTAGGGGACAGTGTGGTCACTGTTTGTGGGGAAGAAGATATATTGGTTAGCCATCTGTCATCATTCAAAATATGTAGAAGTCGACGGCGAGATTCATGAAACACCCTGTCAAGCCTTTGAAGAGTTGCGCATCAAAGACAAAGGTCCCGGGCCGAGTAAAGCGTCAGAGGTAGCCGTCTCGTCATATAAGGAGGCTCAGGCTCTAGTAGAGACTGGTGAGACAAAGGGCTGGGGCAAGGTGCTGGATATTCCTGTGAAGATGGACCGATTCGGGCTGCGA
This sequence comes from Lathyrus sativus, assembly GCA_963859935.3. Taxonomy (NCBI): domain Eukaryota; kingdom Viridiplantae; phylum Streptophyta; class Magnoliopsida; order Fabales; family Fabaceae; genus Lathyrus; species Lathyrus sativus. The sequence goes on from OZ012735.1 coordinate 336,697,409, forward strand.
TATCAACCGTCGTCATCAACGCCTGTTGCAGGGGAACCCCGTTTCAGAGGACCGATAACCATCACTGCTAGTGGAGTGTGTCACGAGGCCATCAACGCTGTTTCAGATTCCGAAGAAGGAGACAGCGACTGCGACATGGACGCCTGGATTCAGCCGAGCGTGCCAGGACAAGGATTATGCAATTGGTCTGTTCAGGAGATTGTTCCTGTGACTCTCAAACAGTAATACTTTGTTTTCTCAATTGTTGAACAATCTGGTGTCTTACCCGAGGCATCATGGTTTTGCTTAGGGTTGTGCTGTTATGTACATTGCGTTGTTTTATCGTTAAATAAAAGGCGTTTTTTCATGTACAAATATTGCGATCTCTGTTTTTCTTGTTTTGTGTTTTACAATAAAATGGCAACGTGGTTATTCGCTTTATACGCATTTTGAAGTATTTAACCATTCCTTTTGCAGGATAACATTTTCAGATGACATCATTGAACCGCCTATGACTCGTCTCGACTTTGAGCACCCGGTATTTCAGGCCGAAGAAGAGATTGTCGAAGATGGCGACGTTCCCGAAGAATTGTCTTGGTTGGTAAAGCAAGAAGAACGAGTCATTCTGCCTCATGAGGAGGTCATCGAAATTATTAACCTAGGGTCGGAAGGGGTTGAAAAGAACATCCGTATAGGAGCCGCGCTGCAGAGCGACGTCAAGCGAAGACTGGTTGAAATGCTCAGAGAGTACAGTGATATGTTCGCTTGGTCGTATGAAGACATGCCTGGGCTTGATACAGATATGGTTGTGCACCGCCTGCCATTAAAAGAAGAATGCCCGCCGGTCAAGCAGAAGCTTCGCAGAACTAGACCTGACATGGCAGTGAAAATTAAGGAGGAGGTTCAAAAGCAGTGGGATGCTGGTTTCCTAGCTGTTACAAAATATCCCTCATGGGTTGCTAACATTGTACCAGTGCCAAAGAAAGACGGTAAAGTGAGAATGTGCGTAGATTACCGTGATTTGAACAAAGCGAGCCCGAAAGATGATTTTCCGCTTCCTCACATCGATGTGCTAGTTGACAACACTGCCCAATTCTCCGTATTCTCCTTCATGGATGGCTTCTCGGGCTATAATCAGATTAAAATGGCGCCAGAGGACATGGAGAAGACTACTTTCATAACGCCTTGGGGAACATTTTGTTACAAAGTGATGCCCTTTGGATTGAAGAATGCTGGGGCAACGTATCAGCGTGCAATGACGACTCTTTTCCATGATATGATGCATAAAGAGATCGAAGTTTATGTTGATGATATGATTGCCAAATCCCAGACGGAGGAAGAGCATTTGGTGAATCTGCTGAAGTTATTCAAAAGGCTTAGGAAGTTCAGGCTGAGACTGAACCCTAACAAGTGCACCTTCGGGGTGAGATCGAGTAAACTGCTGGGGTTTATCGTGAGTGAAAGAGGAATAGAGGTTGATCCTGCAAAAATAAAAGCAATACAAGAGATGCCGACGCCTAGAACAGAGAAAGAGGTGCGCGGGTTTTTAGGGAGGTTGAACTACATCGCCCGATTCATATCTCACCTAACGGCTACGTGTGAACCATTATTCAAGCAATTGAAAAAAGACCAAGCTGTAACGTGGAATGAAAATTGTCAAAAGGCGTTCGATAAAATAAAGCAGTATTTGCAGGAGCCTCCTATTTTGATACCCCCGGTGGCAGGGAGACCCTTGATTATGTATTTGACAGTTCTTGAGGGAAGTATGGGTTGTGTTCTCGGTCAACACGACGAGACAGGAAGAAAAGAGCATGCAATATATTACTTGAGTGAGAAGTTTACTGAATGTGAATCTCGATATTCAATGCTCGAAAAAACTTGTTGCGCGCTAGCATGGGCCGCCAAGCGTTTGAGGCAATACATGCTGAATCATACAACCATGCTCATCTCGAAGATGGATCCTATCAAATATGTATTTGAAAAGCAGGCGTTATCGGGGAGAATTGCCCGTTGGCAGATGGTTTTGACTGAATACGACATCCAGTATGTCTCGCAAAAGGCTATAAAGGGGAGTGTATTGTCTGAATACTTGGCAGAGCAGCCTATTGAGGATTACCAATCGATGAGGTTTGATTTTCCTGACAAGGATATCATGTACCTAAAGATGAAATATTGTGAAGAGCCGGTGCCAGACGAAGGACCAGAATTAGGCTCCAAATGGAAGTTGATCTTTGACGGAACTGTAAACGCCTACGGTAGCGGAATAGGGGCAATCATCACTACTCCACACGGGTCGCACATCCCGTTTACTGCCCGATTGACCTTTCCAGTTACCAATAATGAAGCCGAATACGAAGCTTGTATCATGGGGCTTGAAGAAGCCATTGATTTGTGAATCAAAAATCTAGATGTATACAGAGACTCAACTCTGGTGGTGAATCAAATAAAAGGGGAATGGGAGACACGTTAGCCTAATTTGATACCGTACATGAATTATGCGAGGAGATTGTTGCCTTTCTTCGACAAGGTTGAATTACATCATGTACCGCGAGCAGAGAATCAGATGGCTGACGCCCTAGCCACTTTGTCTTCCATGTACAAAGTCAACTTCTGGAATGAGGCTCCCAGAATTGTTATCTCTCGGCTTGACAGACCTGCCTTCGTATTTGCCATTGACGAAGCATCTGATGGTAAACCGTGGTATTTTGATATCCTTAACTTCCTGAAGAACAAAGAGTATCCGGCTGGGGCATCCAGTCACGATCAGAAAACTCTCAGGAGATTGGTGGGTAATTTCTATTTGAATCCGGACGGTGTCCTGTACAGAAGAAATCACGACTTGGTGCTACTACGTTGTGTAGACGAAAAAGAGGCGAAGCTGCTCATGGAGGAAATACATGAGGGTACATTTGGTACGCATGCTGGTGGGTATGCTATGACGAGGAAGCTGCTGCGAGCAGGTTATTTTTGGCTGACTATGGAAACTGATTGTTTCAAGTTTGCGAGAAAGTGTCACAAGTGCCAAATCTATGCAGATAAGATCCATGTGCCTCCGAGTCCTCTGAATGTGATGTCATCGCCATGGCCATTCTCAATGTGGGGAATCGATATGATTGGAAAGATCGAGCCGACAACTTCTAACGGGCACCGGTTCATTCTGGTAGCAATCGATTATTTTACCAAGTGGGTGGAAGCGGCATCTTACGCAAATGTGACTAAGCAGGTGGTAGCCAGGTTCATCAAGAGAGATATCATTTGCAGATATGGAATCCCCAAGCGGATAATCACTGACAACGGTTCAAACCTGAATAACAAAATGATGAAGGAGCTGTGTCAGAATTTCAAGATCGAGCATCACAACTCCTCCCCTTACCGACCCAAGATGAATGGCGCTGTTGAAGCGGCCAATAAGAATATAAAGAAGATTGTTCAGAAGATGGTGGTGACCTATAAGGACTGGCATGAGATGCTACCTTTTGCTTTGCATGGTTATCGTACGACGGTACGCACATCAACCGGGGCAACCCCGTTCTCGTTGGTATATGGAATGGAGGCAGTGTTACCACTGGAAGTCGAGATTCCTTCGCTGAGAGTACTACGAGATGTCCAACTAGACGAGGCAGAATGGGTGAAGGACAGGTTGAACCAGCTGAGTTTAATGGATGAGAAGAGGCTAGCTTCTCTAACATACGGTCGTTTGTACCAGAGCCGAATGAAGAAAGCATATGATAAGAAGATACATCCTCGGAGCTTTCAGACGGGCGACCTTGTGCTGAAAAGGATTCTCCCGCCACAGGCTGATCACAGGGGCAAGTGGACCTCCAACTACGAAGGGCCTTACGTTGTCAGAAAAGTCTTTTCAGGAGGGGCTCTATTGTTGTCCACCATGGACGGTGAAGACTTTACGTCGCCTGTGAATTCGGACGCAGTTAAAAAATACTTTGCTTGAAATTGACCCGCTGGACAGAAAAAGAGAGTCCAGGCAAAAATGGGGCATCCTGGCGAACCAAAAACAGAATGAAAGGTTCGGGCAAAAGTTAGGGATAAAATTGAAAAAAATGTACACCCGCGAAGTTGAAAACCTACACTGGGCGGCTTCGGCAAAAAAGGGTATCCCGGTGAACTGAAAACCCGTAAAGGGCGGTTCACGCAAAAGTTAGGGATTTGAAAAGCAAATGACTGCGGTCCGAATTTGATACTGCAATGAGCATTGGCGCGGGAGAATATACCTGAGGGGTCGATTATCAGATACAATCTCTTCGGAAGTGTGAATGCCGGGAAAAGCATTAGAGTCGGGCGAGTCATAGGAGGATCAGTTCATGATGTTCGTCCGCATCCCGTTGCCGACATGTGTACAAATTTGATTTGTCATTATATTTATGCTTCTTGTGCATACTTGTATATTCGTTGTGCGTAGCTTCCTCTTTTCAGGAGTTACATCCCGTGTACAAAACTCCGCCCATTTAGGGGCCCAATCAATAAAACATGTTATTCAGTATTTGATGCTGGTTCTTTACTGTTTTGTGCATGATAAACGCCTAGGTTTAATGAAACTAGCAAGTGTATAACGTCGCTGGCCCTTGCCAATAATTGCTAAAACTTTGAATTAACTGAAAATAATGTCACTAACGCTAACCTGAATAGATTTGGTGGCGTAGACTTGTCTTGTCTTGTTTATGGTGTTGCAGGGTTCGTAGCCGTATGAAATGGACGATCAAAAGATTGCAGTATTGACCAGAAGCTCGTAACGGAAAGACTCGATCCACACGCAGGCCGCGCTTCTGAGGTAACATTATTCCTCACTGAAGAAGGATCAAATTCTCCAGCTACTCGCAGCTTATCCAAAGGACATTCTCCAACAGGGTTGTTTACTCTCAGCAGAATTGACGATTCCTAGATCGAAGGCTGTATTCAGACAGTGCATCCTGAGCAGAGTGGTTTAGCCTCAGAAGATTAACATTTCCAACTCGTGAGCTGTACTTAGACAGTCTACCCTTCCCAGTAGGGTCATTTACTCTCCCCCAGCGGAGTCAGTTGATTTTCCCCAAGAGAGTCGTTTCGTCCCTAGCGGAGTTCTCTTTCCAGCAAGTGTTGTCTTTCCTCCCAGTGAAACTCAAAGATTAAAAAAGAAAATGCTCCCCGGCAGAGTTGGTTGTGTGTCCCGGCATTTATTTGTCGGAATACCGTGTGATACCCGTTCACTCCCCAGCAGAAGTCCAATCAGGATTGGCGCATTCAATTATCCCTCAGCGAAGTTGGCTTCACTCTTCCAGCATTTATTTTGTTGGAATAATTTTGTGGCACCTGGTTACCCCCAGCGGAGTTGGCGTTGTCTTCAGCATTTATTTTGCTGAAACGGTTTCTGTATCCCAACAGTTCGAGTCTGCATTTGCATCGGCATATAGTGTCATACTTGCATCCACCAAATAAAATAAAAAAACGCGTAGCATTTCCATGTCGTACGGAGCATTGCGCCATTTTCAAACATACGCATTTTTGAAACATAAATCAGGTTGGTTAACCTTTTGCTTTCAGTTTTTTTTTCTTAGCAGGAGTATGGATTTCTAGCTTAGATCTATGACCAGACATTCGAGGTTTCACCGTGAGACGTGTGATGATACGGTTCATCATACTATTTTCCCCACAGAGTTACTAGGTTGAGTTTCTCTTTGTCCCCGAGCAGAGTTATTTGTTTAAATTTCTCTTGTTTTCCCCGCCAGAGTTGCTTGTTGAAGTTTCTCTAGTCCGGCCAGCGGATTATTTTCTTCAAATTTGTTGTTACGTCAGTATCAAAGGGTTTCATGAATCAGAATTTCAGAGGCTGCCGCCGGTTATCAGAACAGGCGTCCGGTAGTTTGGTTTCCAAATATCCCCAGTAGAGTCCGCCTCAAAGTCGATGTCACGTCAGTGCTAAAAGGTTTGTGGGTTGGGACCAATGGAGTTAGTTACTATGGAGATAAGCAGAGAAACTGTATTCAGAGTATCTTCCCGTAGGAACAGACGAATGTATTTTCTTACTGGTTGACAGGAGTATTTCCCCGGAGTCGTCAAAATTTTATTGCCTATATTGATAGGAGTTCCTCGAGTTGACGAAAAATGAGTCCTGACGTGGACAATTCATTCCTATATTGATGGGATTTCTTCGTGCTAGAGAAATGGGTGTCCTAACGTGGACAGATTTATTTCCTCGGGTTGACGAGATGTGCTAGTCCTAACGTGGACAGATTCGATTTCTCGGTATTGATGGAATGTGAAGTCCTGACGTTGACAAAATTGATTACTCTTCGTGGACCATTTATCCCCAGAAGATATCTTTCTTCGTAATGGCAAAATGTGTGTCCTGACGTGGACAAGTTTATAGTTCCTCGGGTTGACAAGATGCGCGAGTCCTGATGGGGACAATTTTATCTTTCTTCGTGTTGGCGAAGCGTGAGTCCTGACGTGGACAAGTTTTATTTCCTCAGCGGGTCGAAGATGTGAGTCCTGACGTGGACAAATCAAGACGAGGTGTGAGTCCTAACGTGGACGATGTATTCCTAACGTGGAAAGTTTATTCCTAACGTGGACAGGTTATTCCTAACATGGACGATGTATTCCTAACGTGGAAAGTTTATTCCTATCGTGGAAAAGTTTATTCCTAACGTGGGAAAGTTTATTCCTAACGTGGACAGGTTATTCCTAACGTGGACGATGTATTCCTAACGTGGAAAGTTTATTCCTAACATGGAAAAGTTTATTCCTAACGTGGAAAAGTTTATTCCTAACGTGGAAAGGTTATTCCTAACGTGGAAAAGTTTATTCCTAACGTGGACGATTTATTCCTAACGTGGAAAAGTTTATTCCTAACGTGGAAAAGTTTATTCCTAACGTGGAAAGTTTATTCCTAATGTGGAAATTTTATTCCTAACGTGGACGATTTATTCCTAACGTGGACGGTTTATTCTTGACGTGGACAATTCATTCCTATGTTGATAGGATCCCCTCGTGCTGATGAAATGCAGACGAGTCATCCCCAGCGAAGTCGCCGAGATTTTTCCGTGTTGACGGCAGGTGGAGTCCTGACGTGGACAAGTTTTAGTTGAGATTTCTTCGTGTTGACGAAACAGGCGTCCTAACATGGACAAAGTTCTATTCTTGTGTTGTTGAGATGTGAGTCCTGACGTGGACAGATTTGTGTATTCGTGGTTTGACGAAATTTGGGTCCAGATGTGGGCAAGGTTACTACTGTGACAACAGAATCTCTATTCGTGTTGACGAATTTGTCCCTCTTCTTGTGTTGATAAGGTTAGTCCAGTTGTGGACAGAGGTGTTTTGCGAAAAGTGTTCAGTACCTGTGGCGTTACATAGGTGGTTGAAGTTGAAATCAGAGTCATCAGACGTCGGATCAGTTGTTGCCGTAACAACCAGATTCAGTTGGTGGATGTCGTTCCCCAAATAGTGGTGCAGTTTATTTCTGCGGTTGGCAAATTTCCGGGTTCTTAGTATTCAACTGTCTTGTACCTCGAATGTTTGAAGGCCGTTCGCGCTTCACCCAGTCGGGTCCAAGTCGCTTGAATAGGGGCAGCTGTTGCACCCTAAAAATTTGCTCAACCTACTTCACTTGGTTTATGTTTCAATTGCATTGTCATTTGCATATTAGGTCATGTACATAGTCTAATCATCTGCATAGCATAGCATAGCAAGTTATCCAACAAGGGACCAAGTACTATTCTTATCTCTATGAGCCTATCAAGAGGTTATTGTTCAAATTCAAGCCTATCCAAGTCATCAGAAAGAAATTGAAATCTAAGAAGTCAGTGGATCAAGCAGTGGATCTATCTCCTATCTTGGGTGTATTTGAAGATCATCAAAGAAGTTGTGAGCTGTGAATTGAGCATGGAGGGTATATAGACATCATGGAGGACCTATAAGGCCATTTTGAAAGTGAGACAAGTCATTGATGTGATTGCAAGAGTTGCAGTTGAAGACAGTCAACTAGGGTTTCATCTGGGTCAACCCTAGGTCAAATGCTTGATTGAAAGGCATCAAGGTCTATTTGAGAGATGTGGGGTTCATCATTTGACATGTAGATATGGATGTGGTGTTGTGCCAAGGATCAATCAAGAGAAATCAAGAAGAAGAGAGGTTTCTAAATTAGGGTTTCTGTGTAAAATCCCCTGATTTAGGGCAAACTTCCCAGCAAGATAATTCAAAATGCAAGCTTCAAATGGATCCTTGGCCAACATGAAACTTGTAGAGGATCTCAAGACCTTTAATTTGAGTGGTGGAAGACATCAAGGAGATTTATATAACTCAAGTTATGGTTCTTGCAAGTTACAGGTCATCTGAGGCCTCTGAAATTTTGTCTGTGAAAGTTACTTGTCTTCCAAGCAATTTTTACCCCTCAAGGAGCTTTCAAATGGATTTATGGTCAACATGAAAGTTGTTCCTCATTGTCTTATATTTCTATAAAGGTATGATATGCCTTCATCTGATTTGTGGAACTCTACTTATGACTTTGGCAAGCAAAGGGTATTTTGGTCATTTGAGAATTACAGGTCATTTCAAGCCTATGCCCAAAACTCATACAAGGAAGCTTCAAATGAAAAACTTCACAACATAAAACTTGCTCCAAAGGACATTTTGAGTCTAGAAAAGTGATCATGAAAGTTTGGAAATGCTCATAGCTCAAGGTTCCAAATTTGGTCAATTAAAGGGTGAATTTAATGAATAAAAGTGACCTAAAAAATGAGATTTTTCATAACATGTCCAAATGGGATGAAATTATAGGTCATTTTGATTGGGAAGAATGTTTTAAGACCATTGGCAATAGTGGATTTTTGAGTTTAGTTCAGAATTTGGAAGTTATCATTGGTTGCTTATGTATGAAGTTACACATGCCAAAACACAAGGGATTTGTGCACGAGAAGTTTCTAACAAGTTCTAGAGGGTTCCATGAGCATCTATATATTGAGTAGAGTGGATCCAATCAGGGGTTGGTGATTCATTTTGGTTGAAACTCATAGTTACATCTCATTCCTCAATTTTGCAAATTACACCAAAACTCTATCAAATCTTCATCATTCTTCAAAATTCTTGATTCTATCACCATCTACATTCATCATAGAGCAAGTTTCTATCAAGATCTGGTTGAATTGAAGCAGAATTCGTGTGCTACCAAGTGTATCATCCAAATTGCAAAAGGAATTGGTTACAAGAATCCAAGGGGTTTAAGCAAGAACCAGTGCATACAGAATCAAGATCTTGGTCTATTGATTGCCATTGGAGCATTGCTGAGCTTGAAGTGGTGATTTTATCCCTCTGTTTTCAACTTTAAACCAGGTTAGTATTTCTATCGAATTGGTTTAATTTAGTTAGCATGATATAGGTTGGTTAGGATAAGAATGACCTAGGTAGTTAGGGGAATAATTCTGGAGAGTTTGGCTGAATTTCATGGAGGTTAATACATGAGCACCAAAACTGTTTTGACCTAGAACTAAGAGGATATAGAGTATTAATTCATGTGGATTTGTTTAGAATGATCAGGGATGTGTGGTGGTTACACTAGTACCAAGAAACTGGAGTTTCATGAGAGTGGAAATTGGAGTGTTCATGGAGAGTATGCTATCGGGTTTGGCTTTCTAGGGCGTGTTAGTGAGAATTAATGATGTAGCTTTGTTCAACTTGAGAATTAGAGCAATTTTGCTTTTTATGGATCTGAATTTCATGGAGAAATGAAGCTGTATGAGAGGGTGGAAGTCTGGTTCATGAAGCTTCGTGCATGGCTCAATCATGGTGGAACCCTAGCTCGTTGGAGAAGAAACATGAGGAGCGTTGGATCATTCACGAGACTTTGACTCAGAAGCGCATCCAATGGCCAGGATTTGAAGATGAAACGCGAGGGAATTCTGAAACGCAAAACGCGTCATTTCATTAAACGACGTTGCTGGGCTTAAGAATCAATTGCTATCCACACCACCAATATCAAGGCCCATTCCCATTTGAACTATATTTCTTGCTTCCTGCACCGTTTTTGCTTTATTTTTCTTTAGTTTTTTCTGACTTAACTGGGCCCAGACGCGCCTTGCTATGCGCACCCCCAGTCTGGGCCCATCATCCATTTTTTAACTGAAATCACTACTAATTGCACCCCTAACCAATTTTAAATCATTTTAATTTCTTTTATTTTTGTTAATTGTTTGAAAAATCATAACAAGTTGAAAATTCCATATTTTTAAGTGGTTGTTTTTGCATCTTTTTTATATTTCTGTCAAGAAAATTGTCATATAATAAAATTAGCATTTTATTTTATTTTTGCATTTTTAGTATATTTTTCTTTTAAATAGGTTTTAAATGATGTTTAGTTTAATATTTGATCTTGTTGATTTTAGTTTAGCTAAATCCTTTTATATTTTGGACCCATTCTTTTTAGAGTACTTCACTTAGGACTTCAATTTTCATATGAGATTTAATTCATGATTTTAGGACTAAATTTTAGATGGTTTGTTTAGGTGTGATTAGGGGAATCAAAATTAGGGTTTAGATATAGCATAGGTGTGAGAAACCATTTCTTTTAGGAGTTGTAGTTTGAATTTTGGGGTATGGGGACTATAGGGGTATTATGGGTAAATAATAGACCCCTTAGAAAATATTAGACTTCCCCTATTCTACTATTACTATTAGTATATTGCTTGTATTTTCTTGATTGTGTGGGGTGCCCTCTCTAGGGTTATTATTTGACTGTGTGAGGTATTGGGCCTGCTTGGGGTTTGGGGTTGAGCTGAAGACTGTGCTGATGAAGCCCATTGAAGATTAAAAGAATGAAGACCAATTTCCAGAGTTGATAAAGAGTATCTCTTGCTGGCAGCTGTTGAAGGTTATAGGATCTAGGAGTTAGGCAGAGCTCTAGAGTAGAAGACTTGATTCACAAACATGGAAGGTCTTGTTTGCCTCCATCCCTCTCTATGATGCAGAGTCTCTCTAGGACACTCACCCCCTTCCTTTGGAAGGCTTGGTGGCAGTGTCTAAGAGATAGAACTCTTGAGAGAAACATTCTACTTATTGTTAACAGTCTGTTTGCCACCTTTGGTGGTCAACTAGCTGTTTAACATTCCAGTTCATCCTCGTAACTGTTCCTCATCTTGGAGAGTGAGACTTGAAGGAAAGCACTGAAGGATTGAAGATAGAGACCTTGCTTGAAGGCTGTGAAGATGAAGACTGATGCTTGCTTGGAGCTTGTAGATGGTTGAAGATGACTTGAAGACAGGTGTTGATGAAGATTTTGCTGTTTATAATTTTTGATGTATTGTTTGAATTTCCCTGACTGTATTGTTTGCCATTTAACCTGGTAGGTTGAAAGCGAATATTGTTTGCTTTTGCCTGTTGTTTTCTAGGTTAGAGGTTGAGGGGGACTCCCTTGCCTCGCTTGTATTGCTGCATCCATGCATTTTACTGCTTTATTGTATATATGCTAATGTTTCTGTTTATCCCTTAGGATCTCTGTTTCTCTCTGCGCAAGAGAGGAACATGATAGACATTAGGTCTTAACCCATGCATGATAACATTAGGTTAGTTTGATTCTTCTTTTCAACCATAGGTTAGAGTTCTGTCCCTTCTTTCTCAAAAACAAATAGAAAAATACAATAAATATTTCAAACACAATAAAAGACATTTCGTCCGTAAAAGAATGTGAACTCATCAAAACATCATTTTTGTCCGCTTGGACCAGTAATCAGAAAAACCCTTTTTCAGAAGGAGATAAAAAAACAATTAAGACAGACTTGTATCGTACGTGGCCCGAACTACGTTTGCTCTGATCTTTCATGCTGTATGAAAGTACGTAGGCATAGGATGCGATATCCTAGCGAGCAACCTTCCCCTCCTTTCCAGTAGGTAGGCGAACTACGTTGACTCTGATTTCTCGTTCCAGACGGGAATACGTAGGCATAAAGTGCGATACTTTGCCGAGTCATTTTCTTTTCTTTTAACCCCTGACCTGTAGAGTAGATAGAATAACAATATTTTCGACCGAAAACAAACGTGGATCCCGTCGAGTACGACGGACGTGAGGGGTGCTAATACCTTCCCCTTGCGTAACCGACTCCCGAATCCAGGATTTGGTTGCGATGACCATTCCTTTCCCCGTTTTGCGGTAGGTTTACCTCGAGCGTTTCCTTTCCCTCCTTTGGGATAAATAACGCACGGTGGCGACTCTTCTGTTCAGCCGGCGCCGATTTTCGCAGTAGCGACACCTATCACTGATCAACTTCCACTAAAGAACTAAGATTATTACTCAAGATTCAAGGAGTTCTTGGTCCAAACAGAAATCTTGCCATTGCAAAAATCATCATCAAATCTCTTCAAACTCTCCAGAAATGATCTCCTAGTTATCCTTAACCATTCTAACCTATTAATTCTATCTAATAGCACTTAAATTAGAGTGTAGAGAGAAAGTTACAAACCTGGTAAAATCGAGTGAACAGATGAAGAAATCCCTCAATTCAGACTTTCAATCTTTCCCAATTCCTTCACTGAGTAGTATTCTAGCTTCTGTATGCAAAAAGAAGGGTTGAAACTGCTTGATTCTTGGAAACCGAGCTTGATTCACTGAGTAGTATTCTATGGAATGTGTTTGTGTAGAAAAAAGGAATGGAAATGAAGAAGAATGTGAAATTGAAACTTGACTTGCAATGGAAGATTTTTGATCTCACTCTCTCTTCTCTGCACCAACTCTCACCAACCTTTGCTTTGAGCAAGTTCTAATCATCTTATAGAACTTGTAGGAACTGTCCAGAACCTTCTAGAACACTCCAATGATAATTTAAACTTCTCATCTCATGATATTTGATTTCACTTCTCACCATATGCTATCTCATGCCATAGTCCTTGTACCCTTCAATTCTGACTTGAAATTCTCCCCACATGAGATGTATGGTGTGTTACAATGCTTAACTAACTTGTATATTGAGTTTCTTCATGTTTTGCTTTGGTGCCTTAAGATGCAAGTAAGCCATTTCCAAAGCAGCCCTATGATCTAGGCCTCAAATCAAAATTGTGGCTGAACCATTGTTCTTAGAATGTCCTTTGGAGTCAAAATGACCTATTATATGACATGGTTTGGATGTATAACTTGTGATTTCCAATTTTCAATTTCAACTTATTTAACTTATGTCTCCATTTTAGGCCATTTTTATCACTTTTTGATACAAGCCTTTTAAACATCTCATGACCTCCCTACTAGCCTTAAAACATCATTCTAAGAAAGTTTTATGTTGAAGATTTTTCCACTTGAAGCTTGGAAATAGGAGATATGGCCTTATGCTTGAAATGACCTATAACCTCCAAATGACCAAAATGCTCTTGACTTGTCAAAGCCATAAGTTGAGTTCTACAAATCCTATCAAGGACTTATAGTACTCTCTAGAAATCTAAGAAGATGCTCTAGAACATTCATGTTGACCAAGAGTTCATAGGAATCATCCTACTAGGGAAAAAGTTGGATGCAAGTTGGGTGACTTTCAAGGACCCAAGTTCACATACCTCAGATAACCTGTAATTTGTCAAAGTCATAACTTGAGCTCTACAAATCCTATCAAGGACTTCTAGTACTAAAATTAAAGCTAAGAACAAGCTCTACAACATTCATGTTGTGGGGAAGATGAGATGACAATCACATCTTGAGCTAAACTGCCTTGAAGATAGGGATCAAACTAGGGGATTTTACACTGTCAATCCTTAGAAACCCTAGCTTAAAACTTCTCAAACTCCTCAATCATGATGAGTTGGTCTAGGAATCATCCTTATAGCATCTCAATGCATCATTCCATGATCACATGGCTCTTGGATTAGGTCTCAACCTTCTCCAAATCATCAGTTGACCTAGGGTTGACCCAGTCAAACCCTAATTCCATCACTCCTGGCTGAGCCTTCTGAATTCTTGTACAATGACCTCTCTAGGCTTCATGATGGCTTTCAAGACATCTCATAAGCTTTCTAAAAGCTTCAAGTCCATTCTCATAGTCTCAGAATCATCTGAGGAGTTCCCACAACTCTCAAGTTATGAGACACACAACCTTGGTATCAACCAATCCCTCTGAGGATCTCTTGAGTTCTCTGACAAAGATATCAACCTTTGAACATTTGAATAACCTTCTTGGCTTTCTTCAAAGTCTCATATAACTCTTGCTGGGTAATCATACCTCTTGATCTACTGCCCACATATCAATGAGATGCAGATGATGAATAAAATGAACCACAAACTTGGTAAATAAATGTTGGTCAAATTTTGGGGTGCAACACCCGTGTGGTATCTAGACCTCATCTCATACCCTTTTATTTAACCAACTTGTGTGGTATCCATACCCCAATTGATGTTTGTTTTGGCAAGCCCGTGTGGTATCTAGACCACGGCTTCCACCGATGTATCTTTTCGTCCGTGTCGTATCCAGACCCCGACAATTTATGATGTACTCCGTAGCCTGTGCGGTATCCAGACCCCGACTTTAACCGGTTTTGTTGGCTCAAGCTCGTGCGGTATCCAGACCCCGGCTTCCACCGGTTTATCTTCTTAGCCCGTGCGATATCCAGACCTCGGCTTCCACCAGTTTATCTTCTTAGTCCGTGCGGTTTCCAGACCCCGGCTTTCACCGGTTTTATTGGCTCAAGTCCGTGCAGTACCCAGACCCTGGCTTCCACAGGTTTATCTCCTGAGCCTATGTGGTATTCAGACCCTGGCCATTGATTTGTTTTGCCTGTGCGGTATCAAGACCTCGGCAGACTATAATGTTTCGTTTAACCCGTGTGGTATCTAGACCCCGGTTAACATCATTTTATCCCTTTAAGCTCGAGCGGTATCCAGACCCTAGCTCACGCCATTTGTTTCCTGAGCCTATGCGATATCCAGACCCCGGCTGATAGCTTATCTTGCCTATGTGGTATCCAGACCCTGGCAGGTTATAAAATTTTCTCTCGCTCGTGTGGTATCCAGACCCCGGCAGATTGGGATCCTCGATGGATGCGTCCATCTTATCTTTGTCCATTCCCAACATTGTTTATTCAGTTACTGTTTCTATTTGCGGTTGGTAAATTTTCGGTTTCTTTGGTATTCAACCGTCTTTTACCTTGAATGTTTGAAAGTTGTTCACTTTTCATCCCTTCAGGTCCAAGTCGCTTTAATAGGGGCAGCAGTTGTACCCCAAAATTTGACCAACCCTTTTTCTTGTTTGGCTTATGTTTCATTGCATTTTAGCATCTTGCATTTGCATATCATTGTTCTTACAGGGGATCAAGTGATTGTTTGTGTGCCATCCAAGAAGAGAGTCTTATTTGCTTCAAGCTCAAGCAAAGGCATTGGTAGAGGTCATTAAGTGTGTGGTATCATTTTGAAGTTTTGAAAGCTCCTTGAGAGGAGAGGTGTGCTATAGCTCCTTGTCTGAGGGTCACCAGTGGGTTTTGTCAAGAGTTCATGAGATCTTATCACTGGTGTAAGCATGGGATAGAGGTTTGTTTAGTACCCTAAAGGCTATTGTGGAGTTTGAATGGTCACTCAGTTCATCTACAAAGAGCCTAGACAAAGGGCATAAAATTAGGGTTTCACATACAATCAGTCAGGACTTGTCTCTTGGAGCAAAACTCGTTTCAATTATCCTCCATATGTCCCAACGTGTTTGGAGGTAGAAGATTGATTATCAATTTCAACCAGAAGAGCCCCAATTGGTCATTCAATTGCAAATTAGGAGATTTAGGGAAAAGTCAAATGTGCAGTGGAAAAGTCAACTCCTGAGTTTTTAAGGTCAAAATCATGTCCCTCAAGTTCAATGTGACCAATGGATGAGATTTGACCAAGAAATTTCAAGGGAATCACGAAAAATCAAGAAGTGTTGAAATTTGCCATTTTGGTAAAATTAGGGTTTTGAGAACCTTTCCATTTATGGAAAGTTTCATGTGCGAATCAACCACTTTTCAAGCCATTTTTCTTCATGGTCAAGGTTTTAAATGAACTTTTGGCCAACATCAAATTTGTTCCTCATATTCCAAGCTTTCTTTTGAGTACTAATTCATCATTATATGATGCTTGAAGCTCAAGTTATGATGATTCAAAGTTAGGGTTTTCAATGATCTCAAAATTAGCAAGTTTGGACAGATTTTTGGACATACTTTCCAAGCCAATTTTCATCAAGTTCTTGTTGTCAAATGGGATTTTGTCCCACATGAAAGTTGTAGATCTTGTTCCAATCTTTCCAACCATTACTAGAAGTCTCTCATGTGATGTTTGAAGTTCAAGATATGAATGTCCAAAGTTAGGGTTTCAAGTGGATCAAACTCATAACTTAGAAAATTTTCTAAGTTATTACAAGGCAGATTTTGTGCCATGACTTTCAAGCTCAAATTTCATGATCCTACAAGTTGCCAATCAAACTTTTACCAACATCAAAGTTATTCCTTGCCATGTGTTTCATCGCTACAAAGAGGGGCCGACAAGGACAGAAGAGTCGCCACCGTTTGTTATTTATCCCAAAAGAGGGAAAGGAAACGATCAGAGAAAACCTAACGAAAGAGGGAAAAGACAGGTCATCGCAACCATATCTCGGTTTCGGGAGTTGGTTATGTAAGGGGAAGGTATGAGCACCCCTCACGTCCGTCGTACTCGACGGGATCCACGCTCGTTGTCTAGTCTATGGGTGAAAAATAAACTATCTACGGCTGCTAAAACTAACGGAAAGAACTGACTCAATAGGATATCATCGCCCTACGCCTATGTATTCCCTCGTGCAATGGGAAATTCAGAGTCGACATAGTTCGGGAAACTACGAGGGGATTGCTCGCCAAGACATTGCGTCTTGTGCCTACGTATTCTCATCTGGCATGAGAAATCATAGCAAAACATAATCCAGGCTAACTACGGGAAAACAAGGTGTTCTCGATCACACACGGGTGAGAGAAAAGGTAGACGATACTAGCGTACGCATTCTAGTAGTTAGGTGTATTGCTGCTCGACCATTGGAGATTTAGGCGTTACCTGTTTGCGATAGAACGGGCGTAGTATGTCATTGGTTTAAAGGTACGGGTTACCTAAAGGTTTGGAACAACAGGCTAGTCTCGATTGCGCGGGGCAAGACAAGGGGAAGTTAGTTGTTAGCGGGAAGGTCTCGATCCCACGGAGGCGAGAGAAAAAGGGAAATTAGTTATTAGTGTGCTCGCCAAGACATCGTGTCTTGTGCCTACATATTCTCATCTGGCATGAGAAATCAGAGCAGCTGTAGTTCAGCTAACTACGGAAAATGGTCTCGATTTCACGGGGGCAAGAGGAGGGATCTTAATCGCCAGGATGCGAGAGAAAAGAGTCTCGATCACCAGGACGCGAGAGAAAAGGTTCGGATCGGGACGCACACGCTAGGTCCTAAGAAGTAGGAGCGAATGCGTCGCATATTGTCCAAAGGACATATGCTAAAGACTCTAGATGAGTGAGAAGAGGCTCCCCGCTCATCATTTCCCACGTGTCTATCAATAACAGCTCACAACACTCAACGGTTGAATAAAAGAAATGAAATAAAAACCATGTTATCGAATAAAGTGGTTCTTTTAACCCTTTACTTTGAATGCTAGCTTCCTTTCCAAGCTTCTCCTCTTTGATCCTTGATGTTTTTAACTCGAATCGGGACCAACATGACGCTAAACCTTCGTAACTCGACTTATAAATAGAAGTCAAGCTATAGGAGGCTGCATATTAATATCCGTGTCAAAGACAAGATAGAGAAATGATATTGAGAATCATTCTCCAATTGAATCATGTCACACGGACCAGAACAGAAGAAAGTCAAAATAAAATCAGAAGGAGAAGAGAAATAAGGAGAGAAAGAAGTGGTCTCGGATCCTAAATTATCCATCAACAATTTGATTAATAACGATTTACGGAGGTCTCGTCATCGACCAAAACAAAATGAAAATGGGATGAAAAGCCCAATAACAAATGGGAAGAAGAAAACAACTTCTGAAATTAAAATGAACTTCTAATAGAAAAATTAAGTTCTAAAGAAATTTAAAAGAAATTAAGGTATAGAAAAATAGTATATAAAACTCTATATAAAATATATACATATAATATTCTAAAAGAAAATGGAATATTATAATATACATATAAATTCTTAAAAGAAAATATAATACACATAAAATCCAAAAAGAAATAAAGAATAGGGGGTGTATCAGCAGGATAGGGATGCAAAGTTCAAGAGCCATACGATGGCTTTTTGGTCCACAATCAACAACAAAAACACTCCAACAGAGGGGGGTGTGTGACAGGATAAGGGAGTACAGTCTGAATTAAACAAAAAAATAAGCAATGGGCCACGAGGCCCACTAACCCCAATAGCAGCCAGACAACAAAACCAAGAGCCTTTCTTCTTCTTCACCTTGCCTGAAACCCTAGCTCCGTCATCGCTCTCAGCTTCTTCCAACAGAACCTCTCCCAACTAAAACCTTAAAAAAACTTCTCCCCATCTCAGCTCAGTTTCGTTTTCTTCGAACGCCACCGTAACCTACAAAACCAAACAAGATAACCAATTCACACAATAAAAACAATCCAAATGATTTTTCTCAAATCTTGTTGAGTGTTAAGGTTTGAGCTCTTTTAAAGCTTGAGGGATGAAGATCCGTAGTGAGGATGAAGGTTGGAATCACGTTTTGGAGTTTTTCTGTGCATGATTGGCGTTTGCAGAAGGTTGAACTAGAGAATGATTGATGATGCGTTTGACGGTCCAGATCTGGAGTTTGTGAAGCTTTATTGTTGTGAAGGTGATTGAAGATGTATCGGTGTGATAGATTGATGATGTTGTAAGTTCAACAAATATTTGGTAGTGATGTTGAAATGTTTGAAATGTTTAATGTTTGGATCTAGATTTGATTGAAGTTGGTTCAGTGAAGATCTACGAGTTTGTGGATGATGAAGATCTGGAAGATTGTAATGAAGATGATGATTCGTACATGGTGGATTATTGATGAAGACGAAGCTTCCGATCTGGTTTGAGGGAGAGAGATTGGTGACGGAAGAAGTTGATGTTAATCTGAAGTAAAAATCCGTGAAGCTGATTCAATGTGGATGTTGATGTTGAAGATTCGTATGAAGCTGATGAAGGTTCGAAGATCTGGAAAAAACGATGAAGATATGAAGGTAGATCTAGGTTGAGATGAATTTTTTAGAAAAAATGGATGAAGGTTTAAATGTTTGTATGAAGATCTGAGGAAAAATTGAGGAAGGTTTGAATATCGTATGAATTCTTGAGACAAATGGATGAAGGTGTTGAATGTGTTTTAAATTCTGGAAAAAAGTATGATGAAGATATGAATTTTCCAGTGAGATTTCCGGCGGTGGGTGGCGCTGTTGATTTTTCCGGCGAGGTGTTCTAGGGTTTTCTTGGGGTTCGTGTTAGCTCTGAAGAGAGAGAATGTGAACAGGGACTATTTATAGCCTGACACTTGGCACAGATCTACAATTAGCATAATAGACTGATTAATTAATTAAAAACAACAGTTAAAGCTGCATGATTAATTAATAACAAGTTGGTCAATGATTAATACTACTTAATAAAAGCACTTTGATTGAAAATTGATTAAAACTAAGATCTAAATCCACGTTAAAACCAAACAATTAAAATAAACTAATTAAAACCCTATAATCCAAATAACAACTAATACTCCAAAATTATATTCTAGTCTAAACTTCTAAACGAAATTAAATTAGATTAATAAATTCTAATAAAAGAATCTAAATCATTCTAAAAAATAAAACCTATATTCTAATAAGCAATTAATTATAGAAAAGCCAATTAAAAACTATAAAAAATTAAAAATCTAAAATAGAGAAATTAAATCTAAAAACTATTTAAAAACTCTAATTTCTATGCCAAAAATTAAGAAATAAATTCTAGAAACTATTAATAATTCCATAAGGGAAAATCAATTAAAATAGTGAATAAAAATGCGAGAATACAGCGAAATAAACGGTAAAATGGCGGACACTGAGATATCCCCAAAAATAACAGCATGGACTGAATCACCGGGAAGAGCACAAATTCCAAAAGAAACCTCCATATTCGAGCTGGTTTAAATCGCCTTAAATGCGAGCAGAGGGGTTGTAATCCCGATAAAATCAATCCGACTGACAAAATGTACAGCATTCGGTATGCACATGCAAATGAAACGAAACATAAGCCAAATTGCAAGAAACGGTTGGTCAAATTTTGGGGTACAACAACTGCCCCTATTCAAGCGACTTGGACCTGAAGGGTTGAAAAGCGAACGACTTTCAAACCTTCAAAGGTAAAAGATGGTTGAATACTAAAGAACCCGGAAATTTGCCAACCGCAAAAATAAAACAGCCAACGTGTTAACAGGAACCAAATCTCTGGAAATAACTGGATATGATTGTTGCAAAGGCAACAAGATGACTGATTAACAATCAAACATCGACACGCAGTCGGAAGAATGTCTGCTAACACGCAGGCAACAACATAAAGTCGAAAAGATCATCTGATGTCACACGGCAGATAATGAACATCTGACTTCGCCGTCAAGCATCTGCACCAAGTTGGAAAAGTATCTGACCACGCCGTCAGGCATCGACATCAAGTTGGCAAAACAACTGACCTCGCCGTCAGGCATCGAAATTAAGTTGGTAAACAAATCTGACCTCACCGTCAGGCATCGATATCAAGTCGGTAAATCATTTGACATCGCCGCCAGAACCATTTAACATAATAAGCATTGAACCCGAAGGCTGGCTCAACCCGCAGCTGAGAAGAAACATTTGACATCGCCGTCAGGCAACTGTTAAACAAAAACATGTATTGAATCCAAAGACGTGGACCTCTGACATCGCCGCCAGGCATTCGCTAAATAAATGTGAGTAGCAAAATTGAAAATCGAGTCAACATTTAGCATTTGATATTGCTGCTAGGCCTCTATTGAGTTGATAAAAACATATGACATCATCGTCAAGAATCCACGAAGTTGATACACATCTGACATCACCGCCAGGCATCTGCAGGGGATAAAACATCTGACCTCTCGGTCAGGTATCCGCGCAGTTGAGAAACATCTGACATCGCCGCCAGGAATCTATTGTAACCAATAGGCAACGAACCCGAAGTTAAGGACATTTGACATCGCCGTCAGGCATTCGCTAAATAAAAGCGAGCAACAAACCCAAAGGTAAGGACATCTGACATCGCCGCCAGGCATTCGCTAAATAAAAGCAAGCATCAAACCCAAAGGTAAGGACATCTGACATCTCCGTCAGGCATTCGCTAAATAAAAGCGAGCATCGAACCCAAAGGCCGGATCAAGCAAAGTTGATAAAAACATCTTTGAGAATACTCTGCTGGGGAATAGAGAAACTTAACCAATCAACTCTGGCAGGGAGAAAAAAGAGAAATTTAACCAAATAAATCTGCTTTGGGAGCGCGAGGAAACTTAACCAAGTAACTCTGCTGAGGAACAAAGAGAAACATAATCAAGTAACTCTACTGGATTACACATAATAAGATGAACCCGTCCATTAAATATTGCACCGTGGTATGGATACCATATGGGCTTAAGAATACCATCTCAAATTATCGGAGTCTGGATACTCAACGAAATTATTCGGAGTCTGAATACTCAACGAAATTGACCGGAGTCTAGATACTCAACGAAATTGACAGGAGTCTGGATACTCAACGAATTTACCGAAGTCTGGATACTCAACGAAATTGACCAGAGTCTGGATACTCAACGGACAAAGGAATACACCATAAATATACTCATCAGGGTCTAGATACCACATGAGTTCATAAAAAACCCCACCAACCGAAATCCACTGATGTTGCTAGGGAATAACATAAGATGTGGTCTGGATACCACACGGGCTAAAAGATACATCACTAGTTGCCAAGCTCTGAACACCATACGAGCAACTGAATCAATCAACTTGACATGGTCTGAATACCATACAGGCAACGGAAAATCACCATCTGCTGGAAATACACTTGAGAACAGAAAGGTAACAACCTGGCTTATGTTTTAAATGCATATGTTTGAAAATGGCGTAATGCTCCATACGAAATGAAAATGCTACGCGTTTAGGTGGATGATATGCACAATACAAATGCAAAAGAGCCCCTCCAGCAAAATAAATGCTGGAGAGAAAGAAGCCAACTCCGTTGAGCCTACTGAGGAAAACACCCCGGATGGCCTGCCAAAATACGACTCTTCTGGGGAACAAATGTCTCGGTTGGGGGAAACACATACCTGAATGGCCTCATAGAACACCAAAAACCTTCTATGGTACAAAGCAAATCGTCGAGAAATAGCCATACTCTGCTTGAAATCAAAATCCACTCTGTTGGAGATTACTCAGTGAGGGAATCGGTATCTACCTCTGCTTGGGGAATGAGTCAATGACCCCGACTCTGAGGGGAAAAGAGTCAACCATTTAGACTCTGTGGGGTGATAACTTTGTACTCGTCCCACCGCTGGGGAAATAAACCCAAATCTACTTGTCGAAGAGAACTTCAATCTCAGCCCACTTGGGATGGTCATACACAATCAGTCTGCTGGGGATGGCCAATCTCAACCTGCTGAGGATAATTTTGAGCACATCCTGATAAATGCAATTTCAGCTTGCTGCAACCTTAAATTGCTGAGGAGAAACAATCTTAACCTGCACATCTTTGCTGGCGAGATATTCCTGATTTAACAACAACAATATAGGGAATGCAGAATCTCAACCGTGGAGGAGTGAGGTCAATCAAGCCTCATGTCGGGGAACGTGATAACATGCGAGTCACTGGGAATTATTGTGCCAGGTACGTTTGGACATTTTGTGTTAGGGATGGGAATAGGTTTATGGTGATAGGGATTTATTTCTGGTTACCGACAAAAATGGATTTTAGAGGGAAATACTAGACGAGAACTAGCATTCGAGGGTAGACTACCAGACGAGAACTGGTGGCAAAGGGTTAAGTTGTCATACGAGAACTGACTTCTAGGTTTGGTATTAGACGAGAACTGATTTCTGGTTTTGGTATCAAACAGGAACTGATTTCTGGTTTGCCAGACGAGAGCTGGACTTTGAAACTATGTTAGTCAGACGAGAACTGGTTAAACAGTAGGATAAAGAAAAGATGACCAGACGAGAACTGGTGTAAAAATTGACACGTACCAGGCGAGAACTGGTGTTTAGTGACGGGTTGAGCAGACGAGAACTGGTTTAAAGGTTTGCCAGACGAGAATTGGGCTTCAGAGGTTTACCAGACAAGAACTGGGCTTTGGAAATGATTTCGTGTTACAAGGTTTTGACCGATAACAGGTTTAGGCTGTGGGATGACGATCCAATAACAACGAGGCTTTTTTAGAAGGTTCAGGTTATTTGATGAGGGGTGATAACACGATTCCCCGACACTCGACTCTTGCTGACGAGAAAGAACACGCTTGAGTAACTTGCCCAAGTGTAGTTCAACTTCACCTTGTCTGATCTTCGGAAAGTTCACCTTGAGAAGAAAGTAGCTTACCATGAGACGACCTCGAGATGGCTTGCCCCAGAATTTGTACCATGAAAGGATCTTGACTAACCAACTCTCAGAATGATTGGCTTCAATACACTCTTGAAGTGATTTGCCCCTGAATGAGCGTTGAAGCCACTTAACCTGATCTAATTGAGTACCGGAGGGATCTACCCTCAACTCAAAGAAACTCTGGGTAGCTTGCCCCTGATCGGTAGAGCCTTGAGATCATTCACTTCTGATCAACTGCTTCTTGAATGATTTTCCCCATAATTAACCGATGCTTCGGGACTCGCCTCAGACTGACTGATTCCAAACTCACTAGATGTCAATGCCCCAGATCCACAGGGCTTCAAAGTACACAGCATTCTGATCCAGACTGTTAAATGATCTAGTCCTGTTCGATTATTCCCTATTGGAATTTCCTCCATCTCAATTAATGACATGCAATTAAAACTGTTTTCTCACGAATGGTAATTTTAATGCGGTGTTCATTCAAGTTTTGAGAGGAATGTCACTTATTAAGTGTTGTGATAGTGAGTAACGAATGAACCAAAAGTTCAAACGTAGTGTTGATTTGATTAGTGAAAGATACAACAAGGATATGATTAGCAAATCATGTAGGAGTCAGGTTACTCAACCTCATTGTAGTATTCCTTCAGAATAAACCCCACCTCAATTAGGTCTTTTAAGGGTTGTGTCGTGGTCGGGTTCACGGTTATTGAAACAAAGGATATTAGGCTCAAAGTATGATTTGTACCAACCCCTTCTCTGTGATGATCCCCAATCCTACGGTCAGTTAACTTGGCACAAGCACTCACCTCTTTAAAAGGCTTATTGAATGGTAGGAGCGATGGTTAACGAACCCACAAGGTTTTTAGAGTGACAATCACCTATTTTGTCTTCAGTGTCTGTAACCACACGACTTTGTCCTTGTTTGAAGATTTTTCTTTTGGGATCCTTTCTTTTTATTCTTTTGTTCCCTAATTTTTTCCTGGACTGACTCTTTTTGAGTTCTTTTGATTTTGAAGTCCAGCGGGATGCCCTAATTTTTGCCTAAGTATTTGCTTTCTAGCTTTTCAACTTAGCGGGATTTCTTTTTTTTTTGTTTTTTTTTTCTTGAAACAAGTCGTGTGACACTGGTTGTCTTGATATCTCCGAAAGGGTTGTAACCGTCTCACTCCTGATTGGTGAGTTGTACCCATTGTGGTTGATGAGGAACAACCTCTTGAGAGGGATAAGATGTGATTGGTCCTCGAATAGGGACACTCTTCTATAGGATTTACACACATGGTCAAATTAACTGACAACTACCCTGCCCCAGGTTAAGATGTGAGGGTTTGAAAAGTCCGATAGAAACTTCTACTTCTAGGCTCGAAGTGGTTAACTAGG
Source organism: Lathyrus sativus (assembly GCA_963859935.3). Classification (NCBI taxonomy): domain Eukaryota; kingdom Viridiplantae; phylum Streptophyta; class Magnoliopsida; order Fabales; family Fabaceae; genus Lathyrus; species Lathyrus sativus. The sequence continues at coordinate 336,722,293 of OZ012735.1, forward strand.
GACTAACTCCTTATCTCTCGGGTGTTTAAGGGATTTGAAACAATGTTTGTACATCATCGACAGGATTTTATCCGAAAGCATACAATCATCAATTATGAGTATTCAGTTTTCGTCATCCTCCCTCCAATCTTTGCTAATCAAACAGTGATAAAGTGGAGTGGATAAAAGGTGCATGTGTCTGTGATGTGCAACAAATGAGCGAAAGAGACATGATTAATTCAAAAAATGCATAATCACTTCATTAATATTATCATTCAAAACAACAATGTTTAACAGCAAGTAGCAACTAACAGAAAAGAAACTACAAATGCAAATGATAAAAAGTCTGAGGACTACAAATGTTGAGGACGTCTGCCTGTCTGGACCACTGGCTTCTGGAAATGACCCTCTGAATCTTCGAGCTTAGACAGCTGAGAGGTTGACATGAACAACCAAAACTCCTTTTGGAAAGGATATGCACCATTTTTCAATCAACTGTTGCACTTTGGCTTGAAAAGCTTTGCAATCTTCAGTTGAATGCCCCATGGATCCGCCATGATATCCACACTGAGCATGGGGATTGTACCCAGGAGGGTAAGGTTCTGGCACAGGCTTAAGAGTCTTAGGCTCCACCAATGAGTTTTGAATCAAATGTGGCAGAAGCTGACTGTACGACACAGGAACTGGATGGAAGGGAGCATTCCTTCTTTCCAAATTGTTACGAGGCCTATTCTTATTCTGGCGCTAATTCGGATAACCTCGGCCATGAGCTCGTTGATTTGCATGAGGAGCGACCCAAGTTTTCAGATATGGTTCCCTAGGCACAGTTGTCTGTCCTGAATGACCTGACACAGAAGATACTGACCGCTGAGAAGATGAAGAACCAAAAGATTTCAATGATTCACCCTGAGAATAACCAACATATGTCGTGACTGCATCAACCACACTTTCTTCTTTAGTTTGGGAGTTAACGAGAGACTCGATTTCACTGGCCTAACTGCGTGAGACATTCTGAATTTTTCCAGTCTTTATGCCGTTCTCAATGCGTTCTCCTACTATTACCAATTCAGAGAAAATTGGTGCAATCCCAAGCATTCTTTCAAAATACGGGCTCTGCAAGGAGTTTACGAACATATCTGCCAACTCTTGGTCTAGAAGTGGCGGTTGCACTCTGAAAGCAAATTCTATCCATCTCTGAGCATACCTTCTGAAAGGTTCATTTTTCTCCTAAGATAATTCTTGCAACTGCATGCGATTGGGAGCCATGTCAAGATTATATTTGTACTGCTTCAGAAAAGCCTTGGCTAAATCCACCCATGATCTGATCTGACTGCTCTCTAACTGCATATACCAACTCAGAGATGCCCCAATCAGACTGTCTTGAAAACAGTGAATCATCAGCTTGTCGTTATGCACGAACGGAGTCATTCTTCTGTAGAACATCACCAAATGTTGTCTCGGGCAACTATCCCCATTGTATTTCTCAAACCTTGGTGCTCTGAAATTCGGAGATAACACTAGGCCGAAAACCAGGCACATGTCTGAAGCATTGAGACCAACAGTATATTTAACTTCCAAGGCCTTTAGTTTTTCATCCAACGCATGAAACCCTTTAGCATACTCGAGAGCTCTCGGGTCCTTAGTCTTCATCATCAGAACTTCTCTTCTGGAATTTAACAGAGAGAAAGCAACATCATGACGATCTGTGGTATAATGAGAAGAAAAACGTTCACTTTGGACAACAAACTGTTCACGTAGATCTTGGTCTTCAACAGAGGGCTGCACATGCTGAGCTTCAGTTAGGTTGTTCACTTGCGGAGAATCTTCATCGGGCAGATAGCCATACAGAGGATTAGTCATCACAGTAAAACCTAACAAGGTATCAACAATCTGAAGGTCATTCTCTGACATAGCTACCAACAACTTTCAAACTGACTTCACTGCTTGACACTGCTTGATTCTGCTTCAACCACTTGGTCGTCTTCCAACAATCACCACTTGTTCAGAACAAACATCGGGGAATCAGCTACTGAATCAAAACAAAGGTTGGATAAGAGCTATGGCCAGCTGAGGAATGATATGCAAAATGATGCAAAGATGCTTATGCAAATGCAATGCAAGATGCAGCGAACACGGGATCACATCCCCCACACAGCTCTAAAAAATTGTTGTACTGCTGACTGGATAAGTTTTCTCTAAAGAGAAAACCAAAATATTGGGTTGGCTTTCTTGCAAAAACCCTCCCACTCACAGGTATGGACCTAATCTGGTAAGGTTCGGCATCCTATGCAGTCGTCAGTGTCACAGACTTTCGAGAAACGATGATACCTTCACCATTTCTGGTTTAGCATCATAGTCTAATGAAGCGGCCTAACTTAGCTGACTCCCAAGTGATTGGTCCCCAGAGTCGACAATCCTCAGATCCAAAATCCCCTTGAGCCCAAAGGGCCAGAAAAGAAGTCATCAAAGAGAATCTCGTCTAAGCGTGAATTTCGTGGCAACTAGTGCATACCAAACATATAGGTTCACCACTACTTTCCACTTCTAATGCTATGGTTGTACTCAAGCGTAGGTTTTTGCTTATCTCTCAAAGGAACAGCCACCCAATAGCACAACAACAACAGACAATAATCGAGTGCGGAAAATGTAAACGCAGCAGTATACAAAATACAACACACAAATATACAGACCCAAAGACAAGCAAACAAGCGCTAGGATTGACTCACATAGGGGATGAGAAAAGTCCCCAGCAGAGTCGCCAGCTGTCGCATCACTGTGAAGAGGGGCCGACAAGGACAGAAGAGTCGCCAACGTTTGTTATTTATCCCAAAAGAGGGAAAGGAAACGATCAGAGAAAACCTAACGAAAGAGGGAAAAGACAGGTCATCGCAACCATATCTCGGATTCGGGAGTCGGTTACGCAAGGGGAAGGTATGAGCACCCCTCACGTCCATCATAGTCAATGGGATCCATACTTGTTGTCTAGTCTATGGGTGAAAAACAAACTATCCACGGCTACTAAAACTAACGGAAAGAACTGACTCGATAGGACATTGTCGCCCTATGCCTACGTATTCCCTCGTGCAATGGGAAAGTCAGAATCGACGTAGTTTGGGAAACTACGGGGGGATTGCTTGCCAAGAGATCGCGTCTTGTACCTATGTATTCTCATCTGGCATGAAAAATCAGAGCAAAATGTAGTTCAGGCTAACTACGGGAAAACGAGGTGTTCTCGATCACACAGGGGCAAGAGAAAAGGTAGATGATACTAGCGTTCACATTCTAGCAGTTAGATGTATTGCTGCTCAACCATTGGAAACTTAGGTGTTACCTGTTTGCGGTAGAACGGGCTTAGTATGTCATTGGTTTAAAGGTACGGGTTACCTAAAGGTTTGGAATGACAGGGTAGTCTCGATTGTGTGGGGCAAGAGAAGGGGAAGTTAGCTGTTAGCGGGAATGTCTCAATCACACGGAGGCGAGAGAAAAAGGGAAATTAGTTGTTAGTGTCCTCTCCAAGACATCACGTCTTGTGCCTACATATTCTCATCTAGCATGAGAAATCAGAGCAGCTGTAGTTCAGCTAACTACAGAAAACGGTCTCGATTGCACGGGGGCAAAAGAAGGGATCTCAATCGCCAGGATGCGAGAGAAAAGAGTCTCAATCGCCAGGACACGAGAGAAAAGGTTCGGATCGGGACGCACACGCTAGGTCCTAAGACGTAGGAGCAAATGCATTGAATACTGTCTAAAGGACATACGCTAAAGACTCTAGACGAGTGAGAAGAGGCTCCCCACTCATCATTTCCCACGTGTCTATCGATAACAACGCACAACACTCGACGGTTGAATATAAAAAATGAAATAAAAACAATGTTATCGAACGGAGTGGTTCCGTTGACCCTTGACTTTGCATGTTAGCTTCCTTTCCAAGCTTCTCCTCTTTGATCCTTGATGTTTTGAACTCAAATTGGGACCAACGTGACGCTAAACCATCGTAACTCGACTTATAAATGGAAGTCAAGCTATAGGAGGTTGCGTATTGATATTTGTGTCAAAGACAAGATAGAGAAATGATATTGAGAATTATTCTCCAATTGAATTGTGTCACACGGACCAGAACAGAAGAAAGTCAAAATAAAATCAGAAGGAGAAGAGAAATGAGGAGAGAAAGAAGTGGTCTCGGATCCTACATTATCCATCAACAATTTGATTAATAACGGTTTACGGAGGTCACGTCATCGGCCAAAACAAAATGAAAATTGGATGAAAAGCCCAATAACAAATGGGAAGAAGAAAACAACTTCTGAAATTAAAATGAACTTCTAATAGAAAAATTAAGTTCTAAAGAAATTTAAAAGAAATTAAGGTATAGAAAAATATTATATAAAACTCTATATAAAATATATACAAATAATATTCTAAAAGAAAATAGAATAGAATAATATACATAGAAATTCTTAAAAGAAAATATAATACACGTAAAATCTAAAAAGAAATAAAGAACAGGGGGTGTATCAGCAGGATAGGGGTGCAGAGTTCAAGAGCCACATGGTGACTTTTTGGTCCACAATCAACAACAAAATTAGTCCACCAGAGGGGGGTGCGTAACAGGATAAGGGAGTAAAGTCTGAATTAAACAAAGAAATAAGCAATGGGCCACGAGGCCCACTAACCCCAATAGCAGCCAGACAACAAAACCAAGAGGCTTTCTTCTTCTTCACCTTGCTCGAAACCCTAGCTCCGCCGTCGCTCTCAGCTTCTTCCAACAGAACTCTCCCAACCAAAACCTTAACAAAACTTCTATCCCTCTCAGCTTAGTTTCATTTTCTTCGAACGCCACTGTAACCTACAAAACCAAACGAGATAACCAATTCACAAAATCAAAACAATCCAAATGATTTTTCTCAAATCTTGTTGAGTTTTAAGGTTTGAGCTCTATTGAAGTTTCGACGATGAAGATCCGTAGTGAGGATGAAGGTTGGAATCACGTTTTAGAGTTTGTGTGTGCAAGATTCGCATTTGCAGAAGGTTGAACTAGAGAATGATTGATGACGCGTTTGACAGTCTAGATATGGAGTTTGCGAAGCTTTATTGTTGTGAAGGTGATTAAAGATGTATCAGTGTGATAGATTGATGATGTTGTGAGTTCAACGAATATTTGGTAGTGATGTTGAAATGTTTGAAATGTTTGAAGTTTGGATCTAGATTTGATTGAAGTTGGTTCGGTGAAGATCTACGAGTTTGTGGATGATGAAGATCTAGAAGATTGTAATGAAGATGATGATTCGTTCATGGTGGATTATTGATGAAGACAAAGCTTTCGATCTGGTTTGAGGGAGAGAGATTTGGTGACGGAAGAAGTTGATGTTAATCTGAAGGAAAAATCCGTGAAGCTGATTGAATGTGGATGTTGATGTTGAAGATTCGTATGAAGCTGATGAAGGTTCAAAGCTCTGGAAAAAACGATGAAGATATGAAGGTAGATCTAGGTTGAGATGAATTTTTTGGAAAAAACGGATGAAGGTTTGAATGTTTGTATGAAGATCTGGGGAAAAATTGAGGAAGGTTTGAATATCGTATGAATTCTGGAGACAAATGGATGAAGGTGTTGAATGTGTTTTAAATTCTGGAAAAAGGTATGATAAAGATATGAATTTTTCGGTGAGCTTTCCGGCGGTGGGTGGCGCCGTTGATTTTTCCGGCTAGGTGTTCTAGGGTTTTCTTGGGGTTAGTGTCAGCTCTGGAGAGAGAGAATGTGAACAGGGACTATTTATAGCCTGAAACTTGGCACAAATCTGCAATTAGCACTATAACTGATTAATTAATTAAAAAGAACAGTTAAAGCTACAAGATTAATTAATAACAAGCTGGTCAATGATTAATACTACTTAATAAAAGCACTTGGATTGAAAATTGATTAAAACTAAGATCTAAATCCACGTTAAAACCAAACAATTAAAATAAACTAATTAAAACCCTAAAATCCTAATAACAACTAATACTCCAAAATTAAATTCTAGTCTAAACTTCTAAACGAAATTAAATTAGATTAATAAATTCTAATAAAAGAATCTAAATCATTCTAAAATAATAAAACCTATATTCTAATAAGCAATTAATTCTAGAAAAGCCAATTAAAAACTATAAAAAACTAAAAATCTAAAATAGAGAAATTAAATCTAAAAACTATTTAAAAACTCTAATTTCTATGCCAAAAATTAAGAAATAAATTCTAGAAACTATTAATAATTCCATAAGGGAAAATCAATTAAAATAGTGAATAAAAATGCGAGAATACAGCAAAATGAACGGTAAAAAGGCGGACACCGAGATATCCCAAAAAATAACAGCATAGACTGAATCACTGGGAAGAGCACAAATTCCAAAATAAACCTCCTTATTTGAGCTGGTTTAAATCGCCTGAGAAGACGACCGAAACTAGGGTTCCAGCGTCTGTGTGGTAGGGATGAGCTGACATGTCCTTGGCGCCATTCTTTTGAATTTGAATTATGTGAGTTGTGTTATCTTTGGGCCAATCATTTGGACACACCCCATGCCATGTCAATTAATGAATTGACACCTTCTCATCTGAGTCGGTATTGGGCTTTGCACAATTGTTATTTACACACCCCACAATTCTGGGCCCAACGCATTTGCACATGAATTCAGTTCAGCCTTATATTGCTTCTGCACCCTCTTTGGGTTTTATTTCTTTTTTATTTTATTTTTCTTACTTGTTTGCTTTTATTTATTTAAAAATAGTTATTTAACTCATAAAAATCCCAAAAATATTTTTCTAATAGTTTGAGATGTTAACTAATTTTTCTTCATTTTTATTTTATTTTTCATTTACTTTTGTTATTTTATTTGGAATTTACAAATTAATGTGTATTTTGGTTTACCCTAATTTTCATCTTGTGCATTTGGACTTCAAATTTTATCCTCTATGATCGTTGTTTCTCCCTCACTTAGGTAAGGGACTGAGGCTTCTTTGAGGGTGGTTTTGGACCATGTTTAGTTATTTTGCAATTGATTTTGAGTTGGTTTTTCATGACTCTCGACAAGCACTCGATAAGGTGGAACATCATTCCTTCTTGGATTTATTTGATGGTGCCTTGAGTTGATTTTGTTCATGAGGTTTTGTATGCTGTTTCTAGATTGATCGAGCTTACTTTGAAATTTTATTTGAGATTTATTGGTCATGTCTTCAGTTTTTCATGGTTGCTTCAAGTTCAAGTCTCTTTTTGACATGCATTTACAATCTAGTTTGACCTAGACTTTGGGATATGATCATGAGTGATCCCATATGAACCTTTTGAGCTTTGTTGATTCATTTTAACATAATTAAGGTGTTGTTTCATCTTGTCATAGGTATTTTGAGTTTGTAACTTGTGTCACAAGTCACCTTGGAATCATGCTTGTTGTTGCACCCCAAAATTTGCCTAACCTTTCTTTACCTAGCTTGTGTTTCATTGCATTCATTTTAGCATTTTCATTTGCATTGCATTGACATGTGTGCAGGAGATCAAGAGGTATGACTACCAACACAAGGCTATTAAGGCTATGAAGTTATCTAAGAGGTTCATTCAATTATTCAAGGGTTGATATCCTCACCAGAGAAGCCAAAGATTCTCAGAGAAAGTGGTTGGATATAAGAGTGTATGCCTCCTAACTTGAAGGTTGTGGGAAGGTCATCAGATGATTCTGAAGCCCATCGAGTTGGACTTGAAGCCTTGAGGTGACTCTAACTAGGCTTGCTTCATAGATTAGTCCTTAGAGTGACCTTTAACTAATTCTAAGCTTCAAATACCTTCCTTTAGGATAGAACTTAGGTAAATACCTCTCTAGAACCTTGACTAGGCCTTGATAGAGCCTTTGAGTCTTTAGTTTAGGTGATCCTTAGAATGTAATCATTGAGGTTCATTAGAAGTTCAAATTAGGTGGATGATTCTTCCTATAAGTTTAGCTTCCCTCAAAATCTTCCTTGCTTAACTAGGATCCTCCTTGTGAGCATGATTCCTCCACAGGAATTCATTGCATTTTCACAAAGGAGTTGAATCTATGTAAGCTTTCTAACGTGATGAAATTGGTTGAGTGCCTGTGGTAAGTTCCTGTGGACCTTACCCTGCTTCCCATCTTCATTCTCCTAATCTTCCCTTATCCACACATCCTAGGAACCTTCTTGGGGTAGCATAGTCCCTCCTGTGGGGGAACTTTGCATATCTCCTGAAGGAGTCAAACCTCTAAAACTTTCCAAATCCATTGAGTTGGTTGAGTGCCTGTGGTAAGTTCCTGTGGACCTTACCCTTGCTTCCCAACATTCAATTCCTTTCTTTAGGATAGATGCCTTGTTTGTTTACTTGTGGAATGAATTCCTTATTTGACATAATTCTTTTCCTTCATTCATGATTGAGTGGTGTGTTGCATTAGAGTAGCTCATATTTAGGATAGTCTAAGTGTAGGTGCATGAATGCATTAAGAGGTTGAGTGAGTCTCCCTCTGCTTGCTTGCCTTAAGGGTTGAGGTGACCCTCCCTTTGCTTGTGTGTTGTTTTTCTCTTTCTAATTGATGTATTTGCATATAAATATTGAGGTGATCCTCCCTTTGCTTGTCTGTTTAGTTTGTTCTCTTTGCTTGTTTGTCTTAGGGGTTGAGTGAGTCTTCCTCTGCTTGTATTGCTGCATTGCATTTGCATCTTTACTATATGCTTTGCTGTCTTATCTGCTTTAATGATTTTTGCAGTCTGTTGTCTGTTTCCCACTTCATATGATCCCCTAGGACTCTCACTTCCTTTGATAAGGAAGTGATGATAGAATTTTAGGTTGAAACCTTTGCATGATAACATCTAGGAGTTCCCTGTTTCAAACTCAACCATAGGATGAATCCATGGCATGACAACATTAGGGCTTGATAGTTTCCCCTGTAGAATTCGTTCTCTTCTCATCTCCAAAACAACAGTAAAAAACGTAATAAAGGCAAGTTGGTACAGTGCATTACGAGCCTTAAGCCATTTGGGAAATGATAATTGAGCGGTCTCCTCTCAATCATCTAGAGTGTTTAGTATATGTGCTTTGGACGATATGCGACACATTCGCTCCTAAGTCATAGTCTCTAGTGTTGTACGAACTACAAACGTTCATAAAAAACACTTCTTCTGTACAAGACAAAAAACAAAATTCAAACCTCTTTTTGCCCCATGGGCCCATAATCCGAGGAAAACGTTTTCAAAAAAAGAGTGTCGTTAACTCTCAGTTCTACTGCAAACGGTAACGCATGAGTCTCTGACAAGCAAGCTGCATACACCAAACTGCTGAAACTGTTTGTTAACCCTACTCGTAAAAATAGATGAATCTGAACCCGTAATTCGTATTAACCCGAACTATGTAAGCTCTGATCTCTCACACCTGTTGAGAGTATGTAGGCACAATACTGACGTATTGGCGAGCCACCTTCCCCCATCCTTTCACCCATAGTTAGCCAAACTACGTTGACTCTGATTTCTTGTTCTCTGACGAGAATACGTAGGCACGAAGCGCGACGCATTGCTGAGTCATTTTTCTTTTCTTTTCAGACCAGCCTTGATAGGTAGATAGATAAACCAACCCGTCAGATAAACACAACAAGCATGGATCCCGTTGAGTACAACGGACATGAGGGGTGCTAATACCTTCCCCTTGCGTAACCGACTCCCAAACCCAGACATGGTTGCGATGACCTTGTCTTATACCTTCTTGTCAGGTTTTTCCGATCGTTTCCTTTCCCTTCTAGGGGATAAATAATGAAAGGTGGCGACTCTTCTGTTTTGCCGGTACCTTATTTTCGCAGTAGCGACACTTCTCCACTTGTCTTAAGTATTAAGATTGTGGTAGGACTTTGGTTCCTTCACTTCATATGATCATACTTGTGCTTTGCCTCTTGATTTGTGTTTGAATTTGGATCATTTACATTGTGATTCACTTCTGCCCCATGGGGTTTAGACACTTGTTCATGATAGTTTGATGCTTATGTTTGCATTTTGAGTTTGTCATGAACATTGGTGTTGGTTGTGCATTGTTTGTTTGCCTTACTTTGCTTGAGTTTCAAATAATTACATGGTTGAGATGTGCTTATGGTGGTGGCTGCACCACACTTTTTCCTACCTCTTTTGCTTTGTGTATGCATCTTAGTATAGCATCATTCTCTCTTGATGATTGATGGTATATGGTTGTAGGAGTTTACTTCTCCCATTGCATCTCATCCTTCTTGACTTGTTTAAGTCATTCTTGTATGTTGAGTCTCTTGTGTTATTGAGTCTTGTTACATCATTTGTATTTGCATTTCTTCTTGGCATTTCATATCTCATGTTTGCATTGCATTTGACTTGTTTAAGTCTATTTCTTTTCACTTTCCAATTCATCTGTGATTGAGTTATCTTGTGTTTACTTAGCCTTATACCATGATCCCCCTAGGATTCCTAGTCCCTCTCTTTAAGATGGGAGTAGGAGAGACATTAGTGTTCAATCCTTTGCATGATAACATTAGGATTGTTTCTTCCCTTTTATCCCAACTTTAGGAGCATTGTGTATGATAACATTAAGGTCCAGTTTCCCCTTAGTCTGTATCTTTCTCTTCTCATCTCCTAAACACTCCAAAACACCTAATAAATGATAACATGTGTTGTACGCTACGAGCCTTAAGTACTTTAGGAATGATGGTTGGGGTGCCTCCTCTCAAATGTTTAGAATGTTTAGCGTATGCCCTTTGGGCGATATGCGACGCATTCGCTCTCAAGTCATAGTCTTTAGTGCAACATGAGTTACAAACCTAACTCAATTCACTTCTTGTTTAAAAAATACAAAAACAAAACGTCAAATATTTTTATCCTTCGGGATTAATTGGAAAACATTTTCTCAGAAAGAGTGTGTTAACTCTTGGTTCTACCACAAACAGGTAACGCCTAAGTCTCCAATGGTCGAGCAGCAATACACCTAACTGCTAGAACGAATGTTTAACCTGACTCAGTTAAAACACTTGAACCAGTCTGTAGTCGTGTCAGCCTGAACTACGTTTGCTCTGATTTCTCGTACCAGGCGAGGATACATAGGCACAAGACGACAATGTCTTGGCGAGCAACCTTCCCCTCATCACTCGTAATTTTCCGAACTACGTTGAGTATGACTTTCCCATTGCACGAGGGAATACGTAGGCATAGAGCGGTGATGCTCTATCGATTCTCTTTTATTTTCTTTTATCCTTGTTTTCCAGCCTTTTGATAGATTAACACCCTTTTAGATAGACAACAAGCGTGGATCCCAATGAGTACAATGGACGTGAGGCGTGCTCATACCTTCTCCTTGTGTAACCGACTCCTGAACCTGAGATTTGGTTGCGATGACCTGTCTTTTCCCTTTTTCGTAGGTTTTCTCTGATCGTTTCCTTTCCCTCTCTTTGGGATAAATAACAAACGGTGGCAACTCTTCTGTCCTTGTCGGCCCCTCTTCGCAGCGATGCGACACCAAGTAATCGGGAAAGCGAGTCAAAGACTTGACTATCTCTCTTTTTCATCGTTAAAGAAGGTTGTATTTGAATGGAACAAGTGTTTAGGTCGCATTCTAACTGCTAAATGTTGGCTTGTCTGCGCGCTAGGGGAGGCTGAAGCATTAGTTCATATGCGCGGAAGAATGGACTAAACAATGTTCTTTGGTAAGGTATGTTTGAGTTGTAGATCGCACAAGGGCGAGGAATTAGGTTTTGAGAAGGTTCAATTGCACGGGGGCGAGAAAATAAGAGTTTGATTTGTTAAAAGATATTGGATGTATTAGAAGTTTAGCTAGAGGTGACGATTACCTGAAGATTAAGAAAGACTTCGTGGACCCAAGTAATTAGGAGAGTGAACCAAATACTTGGAGCTCTCTCTTTTTCAACCTCGAATGCGTAAGGATAGGATGCGGTTCGAATAAGTTGATTGGATGACGATTACTTGAAGCTTAAGAAAGACTTCTTGGACCCAAGTAATCGGGAGAGTGAACCAAAGACTTGGAACTCTCTTCTTTTCAACCTCAAATATAAAGGAATTGAGTATGGTTCGAATAAGTTGATCGGATGACGATTACTTGAAGCTTAAGAAAGACTTCTCGGACCCAAGTAATTGGGATAGTGAACCAAAGACTTAGAGCTCTCTCTTTTTCATCTAAGTGTTGATGGAAATGGATATGGATCGAGTGAGTGGATCGGATGACGATTACTCGAAGCTTAAGAAAGACTTCTCGGACCCAAGTAATCAGGAGAGTGAACCAAAGACTTAGAGCTCTCTATTTTTCATCCCAAAGAGTGGTTATGTTTGGAAGGCTTTGAACGATGGGATGTGTTTAAAGTATTTTAACGGATGAGGATTACTCAAAGCTTAAGAAAGACTTCTCGGACCTTAATTAATTGGAAGAGTGAACCAAAGACTTGGAGCTCTCTCCTTTTCTCATCAAATATTATGAAAGATGTTTGATATAGTTAGAGTGAATTAATCGGATGACGATTACTCGAAGCTTAAGAAAGACTTTTCGGACCCAAGTAATCGGGAGAGTGAATCAAAGACTTGGAACTCTCTCTTTTTCATCTAAGTGTTTGGGAAAATAGATTTGAATTTATTTATCATTTTTAGAAGACAATTCTTCGAGCTTAAGAAAGTTTGGTGTGAAATGAACCGATCAAGTTTTAATTAACAAAATTAATTGACTAAAGTTTGGTTAAATTATTTAATTAAATTATTTAAAATTAATTATCCAAACTTAACTTATCAAAAATCTAATTAGTCTAAATCTAAAACAAGTTAATCAAAAATCAAATCGCAATTTTAAAGAAATCAATATCAAGAATAATATCGACATTAAAAGTTAACCAAAAATTAACATCAAATTAGCATCAACATCAAAACTAAAATGTAATCAAAATTTAACAAAAGTTAGAATTAAAGTTAATATCAAAATTTATTTCTAAAAAAAATCTAATTAATCCAAATAAGTTTAACATTTAATCCAAATTGGCATCAAGCTTATCATCAAAGTTAAGAACAAAATTTATTAATAATAATGAAAAAAAAAGAAGTTCAAAACAAAATTTATTAATAATAATAAATAAAAAATAAGTTCAAAACCACAATTAAGAGCTAAATCAAAATATCATCAAAACTCAATCTAAGATTAACTTCTAACCCTTCAAATCATCTAGAAATAGAAGTATCTTCTTCACAATTAATCATGCTTTTAAAGCCAAAAGTATCCTCTAATCTACAACGCCTTGTTCTCACAACTCAACAATCGGCATCTCAACACAAACCATTCCGTAAATCCTACAAAAAATTGTAATAGCTACACAGACACATCAACATAAATTATGCAATACAACATCAATGTTCAACAAATAAATCCACTAAACATCACTACAAATTCAGCATAATAACTCTGAATCATGCAAGAATTCACACGACAATTCAACTCACAATAATAAAGGCTACATAATGCAATTTTCTCACAATAAAACAATGACATCTCACGCAAATCGCAACGCGTACATAAAAACAACTTCAGAAACACGAGTTTAAGAGTGAAATTGAGTATAACAGGAGGATAAATCAACTAACATAACTGAATAATTTGGTAGCCTCGCTCGTAGGTGGAAGCATCCTTTCGTTTGTCGTCACTTGTGTTGCTGTTGACGTTCTAGCTTGTGGCGTGTTAGAGATTCAAACCATGCTGGATTATGCTGCAAATCTACTACTGAATCGAATCTATGATGTTGTCGAAATCATTGTCAAAATGAGTTGAGGACATGTTGAGTTTGCTGTTTTTGTTTGACTTTGTTGTGAGTTACTTTCGACATAGCAGGTTTGTTGTCGTGCTGAATCGTAACCAAAACGATGGTTCGAGTCGAAACCAAGCCTCGCAATCAAAATGACATGAAGCTGCGAATGTTGTCATGTCATGTTATTGCAAAAGAGGTTGATGCCGCGTAATCAAAACTCGACAATATCGCAACCTGCATAAAAATTACAACCCACACAGAACTAAATAAATAAAAAATGCGGTGAAAAATGAAAATCACGGATATGGCTTGTCCTCATCCTCTGCGTCAACTTTACGTAGCAGAATCATCGCGTCATGATCGTTGTTGTTGAACCCGTAGACCAAGCACAAGGGATTATTACTACCGCAACTTGAAGCTTTAATAAATCGATGTTTCAGACTTCACATCTGCTATGAGAATGAATCGAGAATGAGGTTGAAGGTTATCATAACCGAGCCTTCATGGTCGTATCCGGCCTGTACACCTGAACAACACTAATATTTTTCCAGAACCAAAATGAAATCGACTTGATATCAAAGCAAAACGTCGACATAGAAAAGAGACTCGATCGGTAGCAAGGATCTTCAGTATTTGCAATCTTCTAGTTCATCAAAAACTTCGCGGTTCTTTAGCCATCATGAGCATATTTGATGTTCTCGTTGTAGGCTATTGAAGCTACGGTTAACTCTGAAAGTGAACGGTGAAGGAACTCATTGATTCCTGGAGAAGAGAACTTTCACTGGGATAGAGACAGAAGCTCTTCTATTCGAAGTCAGTGCCACCAGCGATGATATCGAGCTGACGAACAACAATAATTTTGGTTCTCAACTTCTTCTTTTCCTTTGTGTAGATTTCGAAACAGAGAAAGAGTGGGGTTAACAGTGGGTTGTTTTTCGGAGTTGAGAAGGAGAAGATGGTTGAGTTGGTGGTGTCGGCGGCCAGTTTGAGAGAAGAAGAGGAAGGGTTACGGGATGGAAGTTTTTTTTTGCGGTGAAGATGAAAGGAAAACAAAGAGGATATATGAGGGTCGTGGTGCGGTGGTTTGAGGAAGAAGGAGAGGAAGGTTTTATGCGGTGAAGGTGAAAAGACGAAGGGATGATGATGTTATTTATGGCGGAGGAGGTAAGATCTATGGAGGTCATTGTGAAACTCACCGGGAAGCATTCTGTAGGTTTTCTCAAAATTTATATGGTGGCGTTTTATAATGATGAAGTTTGGAGGATTTAATGGTTGATTCACGGTGGACGATGGTTCGTGTGGGGGCAGAAATTGAGAGAGAATGAGAGGAAAGTTGATTTGCGGCGGCAGTGATATGGTGTGAAGAAGGGGAAATTAGGGTTTTTCCAATTGGGTTGTGAACAGTGAAAATCTCACCCTTTATACTAATCCTAACCATAATCCAAACTCTTCCGCCTCATTTTCTTTTTCTTTTTTTTTTTTAATTTTTTTTCATTAATTCATTTATCTAAATCTTAATTAAATCATTTTCTATTCTAATTAATAAATCCTAAATCTTAATTTCAATTATAATCCTAACTAACTCTAATCTAAAGTCTAACTAATTAATTTCTAAATTCTAATTTTAACTAATAAAAAAACTAATTCTATTTTAATTAATTAACTCAAATTCCTAATAAAAATCTAATTTTTAATTATAATTAAAAAGTCTAATTCTAAATTCAAATTCTAACCTAAATAATTAATTTTAAAAATATATTACATTATCTAAAAATAAAATGTTAAAACATAAATAATAATAAATAAATAAAAATGCCATGTGGCGCAAGTTCATTGGGCTAAAAAGGTGAAAAAGTTTATTTTTGCTGAAAAATACGTTACGTTGTACAAGCGATTCGAATTGAAAAATAAAGTCGGGCGAATGAAAATTTTGAAAAAGGTAGGACAAATTTGGGGTATAACAGATTCCCCTATCTAATTGCCTTAAACCTAAGAGATGAACAGTTGCATGGCGTTCATTTTAGGTGGAAGTCAATTAGATACAAGAAGAACCTGAAATTTGTCCAACAAGCAAGTAAAATTCAAAGAGATAAGATATACCAGAACGTGATAGCAGGATGTACAAGATGAACAAGATAACCTAATATTCTCTGGGTGGTCGAAGCAGTCTCTTATCCAATAAGGTCTTTCGCGATACCAGAGTAGTACAAACGTGCCTCTTTGGGTGGTCGAAGCAGTCCCTCATTTGCTAAGGTCCTTTGTGATACAAAAGTGGTATAAACGAGCCTCTTTGGGTGGTCGAAGAAGTCCCTTATCCATTAAGGTCCTTCGCGATAACAAAGTGGTATAAACAATCCTCTTTGGGTGGTCGAAGTAGTCCCTCATTCGTTAAGGTCCTTCGCGATACCAAAGTGGTATAAACGAGCCTCTTTGGGTGGTCAAAGTAGTCCCTCATTCATTAAGGTCCTTCGCGATACCAAAGTGGTATCAACAATCCTCTTTGGGTGGTCGAAGCAGTCCCTTATCCGTTAAGGTTCTTCGCGATACCAAAGTGGTATAAATGATCCTCTTTGCACGGTCGAAGTAGCCCCTTATCCGTTATGGTCCTTCGCTATACCAAAGCGGTATAAACAAGCCTCTTTGGGTGGTTGAAGCACTCCCTCATTCATTAAGGTTCTTCACGATACCAAAGCGGTATAAACGATCCTCTTTGGGTGGTCGAAGCAGCCCCTTATTTGTTAAGGTTCTTCGCGATACCAAAGTGGTATAAACGATCCTCTTTGGGTGGTCGAAGCATCCCCTTATTCGTTAAGGTCCTTCGCGATACCAAAGCGGTATAAACGAGCCTCTTTGGGTTGTCGAAGCAGTCCCTCATTGGTTAAGGTCCTTCGCGATACCAAAGCAGTATCTCTGAAACACATGAGATTCTTCGGGTGGTCGAAGCAGTCCCTTATCCAATAAGGTTCTTCGCGATACCAAAGCAGTATCTCTGAAACACATGAGATTCTTCGAGTGGTCGAAGCAGTCCCTTATCCAATAAGGTTCTTCGCGATACCAAAGCAATATCTCTAAACACATGAGATTCTTTGGGTGGTCGAAGCAGTCCCTTATCCAATAAGGTTCTTCACGATACCAAAGTAGTATCTCTGAGCACAAATGAGATTTCTTCGGGTGGTCGAAGCAGTCCCTTATCGTATAAGGTTCTTCGTGATACCAAAGCAGTATCTCTGAGCACAAACGAGATTTCTTCAGGCGGTCGAAGCAATCCCTTATTCATTAAGGCTCTCTGATGATACCAAAGCAGTATCTCGAACAAAACTTGAGATTCTTCGGATTGACGAAGCAGTATCTTATCCATTAAGGCTCTTCGATGATACCAAAGCAGTATCTCGAACAAAACTTGAGATTCTTCGGATTGTCGAAGCAGTGCCTTATCCATTAAGGCTCTTCGATGATACCAAAGCAGTATCTCAAACAAAACTTGAGATTCTTCGGATTGTTGAAGCAGTACCTTATCCATTAAGGCTCTTCAACGATACCAAAGCAGTATCTCGAACAAAGCTTGGCATGGAATAGTTGAGCCAAAATTCCTATTAGAGAAACAGTGTTCTCTAAACTCTGCAGGGAAAAGCCTTCAAGAAAATTTTTAAGATAACCTCTGCTTGGAGATTCATAAAAGCAACGGCTGCTGGGGAACTATCATTATCAACTGCATGGTTGAAGAATGACTTGCTAGGGAGTAAAATTCCTTGAACACACGGGGTATCATTTCTTTTCAGAGAAATACTTTCAACCTTGATGAAGGACTGGCCAAGATGCTTGCGAACTGATCCTGGATCCTGCTATGCTGCTATGCTATGTTGTTGAGAACAGCGATGTTATGCGTTATGATGCATAAATATGCAACTAAGATGCAACTTCTAGCAAAACTGATGCACATGGGAATGCAAATGACGTGCTAATGCTTGATATGATTATTATATGATGTTGTATGCCATGTTTATGCAGCTGATCAGGTATGTTGGCGATAGATTTCCTGTGGGGATACCACCAGGGACTGGATTTGGTAGTTGCCAAATGAATTTGGAATTTTGGTTTTATGAGAGTGCCAACGAGAGTGGACTTTTATTGGTCGCCAATGAAAACTGGACTTTATAGGGTAAATTTGAGATGCCAATTGGAGCGGCTTTTTGTAGTTGCCAATAAAAGATTGGACTTTAAGGGGATGTGACAAGCGATATTGGACTTTCATTGGTAAAAGGATTTGACTTCTCGACACACAGTATCTGACAGCGCCATAATCAGATGACAGATGTGGATGCTCTTGGTGTCCCAAGTTGGATCCTTTGCAGAAGTGGTATACTTGTTCTTAACTTCTAGCCGATGTGCCCTGATGGTTTGCAGATGTTGAGCATAGCGACGTGACCAAAGAATGTTGAATGTGTGAGCATAGCGACTTAACCAATGCTTGTCGGTTATGCTTTTGCTCTTCCCTAATGCTTTTGACACCTGATGACCTCAACAATTCCTGGTGTCTGGTATGGTCTGTTTGACCAACTTGAATGTAAGGAGGGAAACTGCCCCTGTTCAACTAGTTTGCCCCAGTTCAAATGGTTTGCCCCAGTCTGTCGGGTATTTGAAGGATTCCTTCTGGGATGAGAACTTTGACAGTGATTATACCAAGATAGGGCTTGAACCCATTTGCCCCAACGTCTGAACCTTGTAGCGGTCTGCCCCTGTTTGAACCTCAAAAGGATTTGCCCCAGGTTCACAAGGTTATGAGAATTTCTTTATTCAAGCCAGTATCAGTGGATGATCAAGTTCTCCTTCGATTGCTCTTTGTAGGAATTTCCATTATGTCAAGTACTGATTTTCATCTAGAATTGATCATTCAGAAATGGTAATTTTAATGCGACATTCATGTAAGTTTTGAAAATATAATTTATTGGGAATGATGTGAAAGTGTGTGACGAATTGGACCATTAGTCCAACGCAGTGCTAATTTAGCTGGTGTGTGAAAGATATAGCAAGAATATGACACCAATACAGATGATTAGAAAATATGTAGGAGTCAGTTTACGCAACCTTGCTGTAGTATGCTTTCATAATAAACCCCGCCTCAATTAGGTCCTTTGAGGGTTGTAACGTGGTTTGGTTCACGGTTAAGGAAACGAAGGATATAAGGCTCAAAATTTAATTTTAACCCACCCCTTCTTCGTGATGATCTCCAGTCCTACGTTTAATTAACTTAGATTTTGACAGTGTAAGAATGAAGATGATGATTCAAGACTTGCTCGAGATGGCAGTCACCTTATTTTGTGTCGATGGATGTTAGTGACCCTTTTGATTCTTGATATCATAGTCACTGAATCTTATTTTGTTTTTGTTGAGGATTTGGAGACCTCTTTCTTTTTTGCTTTTAATCCCTAACTTTTGCATGGACTAATTTTGTTCTTCAAGTCCATCGGGATTGCCTTTATTTTTTGTCTAAGTCTCCTTTTGAGGTGTTTGACATAGCAGGCTTTTGATTTTTTTGTATTTTGAAAGGCTTGTGACTGCCAAGTCATTGGTCTTTGACGAACAACCGTCGTGTCTTTTGGATTATGTCTTGTGATTCGAGTGCATAATCAGGTTAACTAAACACTACCCATGCCCCAGGTTAAGCGTAAGGGTTTTTAGATCCGAAGAAACCTCCTAATTCTAGGCTCAAAGTGGTTAACTAGGGACTAACACCTTATCTCTCCAGTGTATGAGGGGTTGAAACAATGCATGTACATCATTAGCAAGACTTTATCCAAAACAATACTATCAGCAATTATGGTATTTAGTTTACATCATCCTCCCTCAAATCTTTGCTAAACAGCAGTGCGATAAAGGAAGTGGAGTGAAATTTTTTGTGATTTTTTGCAATAAGTGAGAAAATGTGAGTGAATACGAATGGATTTGATCAAAAACATGCATAATTATCACATTAACAACACCACTAATAAACAACAACGTCTAAAAGCAAATAGCACTTTAATAGAAAAGAAGCTACAAATGCGTAGAAATGATATGGAAACTGCCAGCATTGAGGAACTGGGCTTTTCTTTCTTGCTTAGGTTTTGGACTAGCTTTCTTGTTCATTGAGACTAGTACAGTAGCCTTCTTCACATCTACTCTCGACAAGTACTTCTAAATCATGGACTGACGAACCCGTCTGACCAGATGAAGGATCGATGTGGATATGCAGACCTTGAGGCGTGAATGAGATTAGCTTGGAATCAATCAGATCTTGAACCTTATTCTTAAACTGTTTGCAATCTTTGGTTAAATGCCCCATGGCACCAGCATGGTAGCTGCATCGTGCATTGGTGTCAAAGCCTGGTGGGTATAGAAGAACCACAGGATCCAAGCCCTTGGGCACTATCAGTCCACTATTGATCAAACGTGGTAGCACATGACTGTATGACATTGGTAATGGACCAAAGTGTCTCTTTGGTCTTTGATTATAGTAACATCGTTGTTGCGGTGCATGCATTTGTGTAATCTGTTGTTGATGAGGAGAGCCTCTATTGATAGGAGGATATTATGAAGAGACCGGAGTCACACAAGTAGACCCATAGGATTGCTGACTCTCAACAGTTGAGATGCTTGGGTACATAGGATAAGGTACCGAGGATGGAACTTGTGGAGTGTCCCAGACTGTATTAACTTCATCCTCATCTTCCTCTTGGGATCTAACAACTTATTGACTTTCACTAGTTTGGATGTTCGAGGTGTCTTGGATCTTTCCACTCTTGAGATAACTCTCAATGCATTCCCCTACTGATACCAAGTCAGAGAAGTTGGAGGTCTCATTGCCTGTCATCTTTTCCAAGTATGGGCTTTGCAACAAATTTATGAACATGTCAACCAATTCTCTGTCTAAGAGCGGTGGTTGAAAGCGAGAACCTACTTCTCCATCTCTGTGCATACCCTCTAAAATATTCGTTCTCCTCTTGAGATAAACTTTGCCACTGTGTACGGCTGGGAGCCACATCAAGGTTATATTAGTATTGCTTCACAAAGGCGTTGGCTAAGTCCGACCACGACTGGATATGGCTACTCTCTAGCTGCATGTACCAACTCAATGATGCTCCACTAAAATTGTATTGGAAACATTGAATCATAAGTTTGTCATTGTAAGCATATGAGGTCATCTTTTTGCAAAACATCACCAAATGTTGCTTTGGACAGCTATCTCCTTTGTATTTCTCAAAATTTGGCATCTTTAACTTTGGAGGTACTACAAGTCCAAGTACCAAACACATATCTAGAGCATTTAGATCAGAAGTATCACGCCCCATCATGGTTTCAATTTTCTCTTCCAACACGCGACATCTTTCAGCAAACTCAACATCCTGAGGTCGTTCATTATTCCCCACAAGGCTTGCCCCTTGGGAATTCGGCATAGTGAATGCAAAGTTATGGTACTCAACAACATCATGAGACGAGGCATGTTCATATCGAATAGTGTGACACTCTTTTATAACCTGGTCTTCAATAGGAATCCGCACAGGCTGAGGTATGACGTTCTCAATGACTATAGGTCGTTGAAAGTTGTTCTCTCTCCTTGTCTAGGCTAACATAGATTCCGCTAGTTGGTCCAATTGGTTCTTCATCAAGTCAACATCTTCTTTTGACGCAAACTGGTTTTGCTCTTCTGAGCTCATGATTCTTCCAAAAGCTGCTTCAAGTCTGATACGGGTGTCAGGAAATCAACTGCGGATGACGGAAAAAGGATGGATAAGATTTATGGTTGAGATAATGATTATGCAATGCAAATGAAATGCTAATGCAATGATATGAAAATGCAATGCAGGCACAGACAGGATCACAAGTTCCATCACGTTCTAAGGTTAGATAGAACAACGGGTAAATAACAGACATCTCTGATCAAAGGAACCCCATAGGTAGGCTCTAAACGGGTAGGTTCCTAGAGTCATGGATCTTTTCAAAGATATTATTGCCATGAAAAAGATTCATCAGATAATAATACCCTCGAAGGATCTCTTCTAGGTGAGGTTCTCGCATCGCCCACGAGAAAGACTCCTCGTGAGTCTCTACTACACAACCATTGAGTCCAAGGTTTCTTAAAGGGACCTCAGAGTCATAGATCGAGGTTGAAAATATCATTGTCAGAATAACAATACGTTCAAGGGGTCTCATCTGATTGGGGCGCTCGCATCAACCCAATAAGGAGTGATCCTTATGAGTTAACACTACCAACCACCATGGAAAAAGGGTAAAAGGTCCTTAGAGTTATAGATTCAAGCTCAAAAACATTATTGCCATGGCAAAGACTCACCACGACAACAACATCCTCAAGGAAATCAACTCTAAGCGAGGCTTTCGTTTCCTCCCAGCGAGAAAGACTCCTCGAGGGATCCCACTACACAACCACCATTCTAATCCTATGTTTTTTCTCGGACTCGGGTGTAGAGCCATCTAACAAAGTTCCAACAATCAGAGAACCCCAACAATGTCACAAGAAATAATAATAGGATATATAAGCAAACAAGCAATTAAATAAGAGAAGATAAATACACAAACAAATCTGACTCTCACGAATCGAGTCAAGTTAGGCTTGACTCTCTCTAGCATAGGGCTATGCTTTACTCCCCAACAAAGTCGCCATCTGTCGTACCTCGAAAAATATGATCCTCACGATGGACGCGGAAAGACGTTCGAACAGAGTCGCCACCGAACTTTATTCATTCCAAAGCAGGAATAGGAAAATATCGATAAAACCTTTGAATAGATAAGAACCTAGTCATCGCAACAAAATTCTAGGTTCAAGACTCGGTTACGCAAAGGGAAGGTATTAGCACCCTTTACGTCCGTTGTACTCAACGGGAACCTCTTGATTCGATTCGTGAGAGAAAGTTAACTACGCTTGTTTATCTTCTAAAGGAATTTCTTGCTAATGGGAAAAGGGTGTTTTTATGATAGGATGCTCACCAAGGATTGGGGCCCTTGTGCCTACGTATCTTCACTTGTAAGAAGTGGAAAATCAGAGCGTTCGTAGTTCGTGGGACTACGGGAAAAAGAGGGAAATATGGAATTGTGCGGAAATGTGCTCTCCAAGATCATCGCAATCTTGTGCCTACGTATCTTACATTCAGAAGAGAATGAAGAATCAGAGCAGCCGTAGTTCGGCCAACTACGGGAAAAGGTCTCGATCGCACTCGGGCGAGAGAAAAGGTTTTGAATAACAGGTTGGTCTCGATTGCACTGGGGAAAGAGAAAGGAGAAGTTAGTTGCTAGTGTGCTCTTCAAGGATAGAGACCCTTGTGCCTATGTATCCTTATTAGGGAATAAGGAATCAGAGCAGCCGTAGTTCGGCCTACTACGGTTGGTTGGTTTGAAGTGGGTACAGATGACAATTACTTGAAGCTTAAGAAAGACTTTTTGGACCTAAGTAATCGGGAAAGCGATTCAAAGACTTGACTATCTCTCTTTTTCATAGTGAAAGAAGGTTGTATTTGAATGGAACGAGTGTTTAGATCGCATTCTAACTTCTAAACGTTGGCTTGTCTGCTCGCTAGGGGAGGCTGAAGTACTAGTTCATATGCGCGGAAGAATGGACTAAACAATGTTCTTTGGTAAGGTATGTTTGAGTTATAGATCACACGGGGGCGAGGAATTAGGTTTTGAGAAGGTTTAATCGCACGTGGGCGAGAAAACGAGAGTTTGATTTGTTAAGTATTTGGTTTGGAAAAAAGGGTAGATTTGAATAGGATTTAGGGTTTTGGTTGCACGGGGCGAGGAAGATATTGGATGTATTAGAAGTTTAGCTAGAGGTGACGGTTACCCAAAGATTAAGAAAGACTTCTTGGACCCAAATAATCAGGAGAGTGAACCAAAGACTTGGAGCTCTCTCCTTTTCAACCTCAAATGCGAAACGATAGGATGCGGTTTGAATAAGTTGATTGAATAACGATTACTTGAAGCTTAAGAAAGACTTCTCGGACCCAAGTAATCGGGAGAGTGAACGAAAGACTTTGGACTCTCTCTTTTTCAACCTCAAATATGAAGGAATTGAGTACGGTTCGAATAAGCTGATTGGATGACGATTATTAAAGCTTAAGAAAGACTTCTCTGATCCAAGTAATCGGGAGAGTGAACCAAAGACTTGGAGCTCTCTCTTTTTCATCTAAGTGTTAATGGAAATGGATATGGTTCGAGTGAGTGGATCGGATGACGATTACTTGAAGGTTAAGAAAGAATTCTCGGTCCCAAGTAATCGCGAGAGTGGACCAAAGACTTGGAGCTCTCTCTTTTTCATCCCAAAGAGTGGTTATGTTTGGAGGGCTTTGAACGATGGATGTGGTAAAAGTATTTTAATGGATGAGGATTACTCAAAGCTTAAGAAAGACTTCTCGGACCTTAAGTAATCGGAAGAGTGAACCAATGACTTGGAGCTCTCTCCTTTTCTCATCTAATATTATGAAAGATTTTTGATATGATTAGAGTGAATTAATCTGATGACAACTACTCGAAGCTTAAGAAAGACTTCTCGGACCCAAGTAAACGGGAGAGTGAACTAAAGACTTGGAACTCTCTCTTTTTCATCTAAGTGTTTGGGAAAATAGATTTGAATTCGTTTATCATTTTTAGAAGACAATTGTTCGAGCTTAAGAAAGACTTCTCGGACCCAAACAATTGGGAGAGTGAACCAAAGACTTGGAGCTCTCTCTTTTTCATCTTTATTAAAATTATGTTTAAGTAGTTATTAAGTGTTTTAATTTAATTTGAAGAAATTTTTTGATGTGAATCGAGATTTAAAATTAGAGTTATTAACGTGTATACTAGCAAAGTGGGCTAGCCTTCCGAATGACCAACTAAAAGTAATTGATCAAATAGGTCTCACTGTAAGGAAGCCCAGAAGTAAGCTTTAAATGTTGTGTATGTTGATCAAAGGTTGATGGCGAGGCTATGAAAGCACTCGACTTACAAGGGCGTAAAATGGCTCGATAAACCGAGAATTTGTTTTTAAAAAGGGTTTTAAAATATTAAAGCAATCAAGATAAAAGTGCTAAACTTATTACATTTTTATGGGAGTTGGGATACATTCGTTCAAATGGGGATAGGAATATAATGAAACAGATAAATCAAACCCGATCAATAGAAAAGAACGCAAGTGCACAAAAGAATGGTGTTAAATGAAGCGATCAAGTTTTAATTCACAAAATTAATTGACTAAAGTTTGGTTAAATTATTTAATTAAGTTATTTAAAATTAATTATCCAAACTTAACTTATCAAAAATATAATTAATCTAAATCTAAAACAAGTTAATCAAAAATCAAATCGCAATTTAAAAGAAATCAATGTCAAGAATAATATCCACATTAAAAGTTAACCAAAAAATAACATCAAATTAGCATCAACATCAAAACTAAGTTGTAATTAAAATTTAACAAAAGTTAGAATTAAAGTTAATATCAAAATTAACTTCTAAAAAAAAAATAATTAATCAAAATAAGTTTAACATTTAATCCAAATTGGCATCAAGCTTATCATCAAAGTTAAGAACAAAATTTATTAATAATAATGAAAAAAAGAAGTTCAAAATTTTTTTTATTAATAATAATAAAAATAAAAATAAAAAGTTCAAAACCACAATTAAGAGCTAAATCAAAATGTCATCAAAACTCACTCTAAGATTAACTTCTAACCCTTCAAATCTTCTAGAAATAGAAGCATATTCTTCACAATTAATCATGCTTTGAAAGTCAAAAGTATCCTCTAATTTACAACGCCTTGTTCTCACAACTCAACAATCGGCATCTCAACACAAACCATTCCATAAATCCTACAAAAAATTATAATAGCTACACAGACACATCAACATAAATTATGCAATACAACATCAATGTTAAACAAATAAATCCACTAAACATCACTAAAAATTCAGTACAATAACTCTTAATCATGCAAGAATTCACACGACAATTCAACTCACAATAATAAAGGCTACATAATGCAATTTTCTTATAATAAAACAATGACATCTCACGCAAATCGCAACGCATACAAAACAACAACTTCAGAAACACGAGTTTAAGAGTGAAATTGAGTATAACAGGAGTTGAAATCAACAAACATAATTGATTAATTTGGTAGCCTCGCTCGTAGGTGGAAGCATCCTTTCGTTTGTCGTCACTTGTGTTACTGTTGACGTTCTAGCTTGTGGCGCGTTAGAGATTCAAACCATGCTGGATTATGCTGCAAATCTGCTACTGAATCAAATCTATGATGTTGTCGAAATCATTGTCAAAATGAGTTGAGTACATGTTGAGTTTGCTGTTTTTGTTTGACTTTGCTGTCAGTTACTTTCGACATAGCAGGTTTGTTGTCGTGCTGAATCGTAACCAAAACGATGGTTTGAGTCGAAACCAAGCCTCGCAATCAAAATGAACTGAAGCTGCGGATGTTGTCATGTTATTGCAGAAGAGGTTGATGTCGCGTAATCGAAACTCGGCAATATCACAACCTGCATAAAAATCATCAACCCACACAGAAATAAATAAATAAATAATGCGGTGAAAAATGAAAATCACGGATATGGCTTGTGCTCATCCTCTGCATCAACTTTACGTAGCAGAATCATCGCGTCATGATCGTTGTTGTTGAACCCGTAGACCAAGCACAAGGGATTATTGCTACTGCAGCTCGAAGCTTTAATAAATTGATGTTTTAGACTTCACATCAGCTATGAGAATGAATCGAGAATGAGGTTGAAGGTTATCATAACCGAGCCTCCATGGTCGTATTCGACCTGTACACCTGAAAAACACCAATATTCTTCCAGAACCGAAATGAAATCGACTTGATTTGTCGTTTTCGTCGTAGGCTATTGAAGCTGTGGTTAACTCTGAAAGTGAACGAAGAAGGAACTCATTGATTCCTAGAGAAGAGAACTTTCACTACAATAGAGACAGAAGCTTTTTTATTCGAAGTCAGTGCCGCCGGCGATGATATCGAGCTGACGGACGGTAATAATTTTGGTCTTCAACTTCTTCTTTTCCTTTGTGTAGATTTCGAAACAGAGAAAGAATGAGGTCACTAGTGGGTTGTTTTTCTGAGTTGAGAAGGAGAAGATGGTTGAGTTGGTGGTGTCGGCGACCATTTTGAGAGAAGAAGACGAAGGGTTACAGGATGGAAGTTTTTTTCGCGGCGAAGATGAAATGAAAATGTAGAGGATATAAGAGGGTCGTGGTGCGGTGGTTTGAGGAAGAAGGAGAGGAAGGTTTTATGCGGCGAAGGTGAAAGGATGAAGGGATGATGATGTTATTTATGGCGGAGGAGGTAAGATCTATGGAGGTCGTTGTGAAACTCGTCGGGAAGCATTCCATAGGTTTTCTCAAAATTTTTATGGTGGTGTTTTATAATGATGAAGTTTGGAGGATTTAATGGTTGATTCACGGTGGACGATGGTTCATGTGGGGGCAGAAATTGAGAGAGAAGGAGAGGAAAGTTGGTTTGCGGCGGCGGTGATGTGGTGTGAAAAAGGGGAAATTAGGGTTTTTCCAATTGGGCTGTGAACAGTGAAAATCCCACCCTTTATATTAATCCTAACCCTAATCCAAACTCTTCCGCCTCATTCTCTTTTTCTTTTTCTTTTTTTAATTTTTTTTATTAATTCATTTCTCTAAATCTTAATTAAATCATTTTCTATTCTAATTAATAAATCCTAAATCTTAATTATAATTATAATCCTAACTAACTCTAATCTAAATTCTAACTAATTAATATCTAAATTCTAATTTTAACTAATAAAAAAAACTAATTCTATTTTAATTAATTAACTCAAATTCCTAATAAAAATCTAATTTCTAATTATAATTAAAAAGTCTGATTCTAAATTAAAATTCTAACCTAAATAATTAATTTTAAAAATATATTACACTATCTAAAAATAAAATGTTAAAACATAAATAATAATAAATAAATAAAAATGCCATGTGGCGCAAGTTCATTGGGCTAAAAAGGTGAATATGTTTATTTTCGCTGAAAAATACGTTACGCTGTACAAGCGATGCGAATTGAAAAATAAAGTTGGGCGAATGAAAATTTTGAAAAAGGTAGGACAAATTTGGGGTATAACACACATGAGCCTCAGTCAATAGAAGAAGGATTAGGGTTTCATCTGGTAAAGAAAGTCAATTGTGGCTTCACAAGGTCAAAGTCTTTGATTTTGAGGTAAATCATGGACATTTCATGTCATCTCAAGTGTTTTCATGAGTTTGGAGTAAGAATAATCAAAGAGAAACATAAATCAAGAAATTGGGTGAATTAAGGTTTTAATGGAAAATTTCTAAGTATGGAAAATCTCCATTTTTAGCCATCTTTCAACATCCATAACTTTTTCATCCTTGACCCAAATGGGACAAATTGGTTATCAAATTAAAGAGGACATCATGAACTACAAGTTTGTAGAAGGCAGAAAGTTCAAAAGTTTCATAAATTAATAGTTATGGAGGCTTAAAGTTGAGAAAACCTAAGTTTGTGATTTCAAGACTTAGAAAATTTTCTAAGTGTGGAATTTCAATTTGGTGGGCATGTTTTAAAGGGAAATTTCCTCCATGACCAAAGCTCCAATTCAAAATCTTTCCAACATGAAAGTTTTAGATCATTCTACAATCTTTATTTTAAGTACTATAACTCCTCCATTGGATGTGTGGAGTTCAAGTTATGAAGTCATAAAGTTAGGGTTTTCATTATGCCAAATTTTGCAAGATTTTGTCAACTTCATGAACCAATCTTCCAAGGCATTTTCCATCAAGATCCTAGCTTTAACTCAATTTCCTTCAAACATGGAAGTCGTAGAGTTATTTTCAAGCTTTACAATCATATTAAGAACTCATAGTTTAAATGCTTAAAGCTCAAGATATAAAGTTCCAAAGTGGGTGCCTCAAGTTGCTAAAATTGGCCTTTGTACTTATAAATTCTTGACATGTTTGGATAGTTTGGATGTTATGATTTCCAAGCCAATTTCCACAATCTTCCAAGCTTTGATTCATGCTTCAATTAACACCAAAGTTGTTCCATTATATCCTTACTTCATTTTGAGCTTGAGAACCCCTCATTTGGGCAAGAATTCATCAAGATATGACCTTTTGAAATTGGCTTCATGGTTTATGTTGGCAAGGAACTTGAACCTTTTGTTTTGGCACCACTTGAAAGATCTTTTTGCAGCATGGCATGTGTATACTATTCCCACATGTATGATCTCATTTTCTTTACCTAAAATGACTGAACATGACATGTACACACCATGCACCATATTCTTCTTTTCATGCCTAAGTTGGAAATGTGAGAATGCATCACAAAAACTTGCTAGATGTACCATCGTTTTCACACATCCCTCATAATCATTTTTACTCAGCAACCACCAAAACAAACAACCCATTACATGTCATAACCCATGTGTTTCCCATGATGCATCCTTTTTGGCAAGATTTCCGAACAAACTTTCCACTTGGTATTGGGCCTCAAAAGCCTCATAATCCATCACATATAAACTCCACAAACCCTAAGAGTGAGAGACATTTCATCCTTGGTGGAGATTCAGATCAGAAAAAACTCTCATTTCTTTCAAATTTTCTTCTCTTCAAATTTCCTCACACAAGGCTCCTCTCATGACTTTCTTGCTTCCATTGGCATCAATTAAGATCTAAGAGGACATACGAAGGATTTATTGAAGCTTTGGAGTGACATAAAGGAGCTTCAGATCTACATCATTAGTAATTTTTTTTTAACTTCATTCTCTTATTTCCTGCGTGTTTCGAACTTATCTTTGCTATATCTGAGCTTCTGATAGTGTGTAGGTCATGTTTAGTGAATTGTTGTTTTGATTTGAATGATTTTTAGTTTGCATATGTTTTGTTTGTGGTTGTTTTTCTTCATGTTAGAGTGCTCATTAGTGATTTTTGGTCATGGATTCGAGCTCTCCTTGGAATTCTTTGCGGATTAGTGTATTTGGTTTTGAGGTTTGGTGACGTTTAGTCTTGTCTCCAGCGAGGGTTGCTGGAGAAGATGACCGGGGCAAGGGCTTCAGCGTCTAACTGTGTCTCACCTTTGAATTTTTGACTCGTGACATGGCATCCTGCGTGGATAAGTGACTTCCACGCGTGCTTTTGTTTTTTCTGATCCATGTCATTTTGGATTAGGCCTGCTCCTCATTTTCTTTCTACACTCACATATTTTATGGCCCATTAGCATGATAACTGATTCCCTTTGTAATCAGGATTGCTGATCTCACCCCCTGACTGGTCCATTTTCCTTTATTTTTATTTTCATTGTATTTTCAATTTAATTTTTGTTTTATTAGTTCTAATCATGAAAAAATATCACAAAAATATTTTCCAAACACTTTAATGTGTTATTTAATTTTCATAATTTTTATTTTTATTTTCCAATTATTTTCATATTTTATTTGGAATTATCTTGTGGAGGTGTTCTTGATGCTTACCTTTATGATTAGGGTTTGTGTTGATGATTTGTGTGTGCACTCTTGATCCAAACGTTTTTCCTTGATTAGAGACATGATTGATCTTAAACTAAATGAAGTTGTTATATCTTGATGATGTGTTCTTGATTATTTTCCTATGTGATTATTTGAGGCATCGATACATGCTCGATCAATGTGATACAGTTGTCTTGATGGTTTAATTTAATGGTGCATTCATGCAAATCTTGTTGAGATCTTTTCTTTACTTGTTCTTGATTGCCTTAGTGTGAGTTTGAGTTGTTTAAGGTTTTGATCCTCATGTTATGATGTCCATTGTATGATTATTTCTCACTTCTTTATTCACATGATTTCTTATTTCTTTGTATGGATGATTTGAGTGGTTCTTTGTGTATGATTTGAAATTGATCATTCTTGAACTTGCTTGATATCTTGGATTTGAATTTTAATTGAATCAATTGAGTTTGCTTCTGACCTTGATGTTATGGTATGTCTTACTTGATCATTTTTTTTGCCTTGTGCCTTGCTTGAACACATGTTTTCATTAGAAGATAATCATGGTATATGCTTGCCTAATCTCGATGCATGCTTTGAAGTTGGTCCTTGATTGATCCTTCTTTATTATCTCGTGTTTAATTTTGGGTTGACGTTCATACTTTTGCTACTGCCTCTTATTGGTTTCATACCCTAATTTCATATGTTTAAACCATGTTTGACTTGTTGTTGTGAGTTAATTGTTGAAAAACGTTTAGCCATTGATGTAGTTCATGTTTGATCTTCTTGTGATCCTCTTCCAATCTTTGAAGTGTGTTTAACTTGGCATTATGTTGCTACTGCCCTAAATTTCTTTTCATTTTATTGAACTAATTTTGATTTGGTAGGTTGCTTCATGGTGTTCAATTGTGTTTCTAAAACAAGTTTGCTTGTGCACTTCTTTGAATGTCTTCACCTTTTCTTTTGAATTTGAAAGTATGAAGACTTTGCCCATGATGGTATGATGTTTGAGAATATGTTGGTTGATTTTGTCTTTTATCTATCTTTGATGTATTTATTCATTTGATGAACATGCTCTAATCTTGGTGTGACACTTGTGCATTGATATTGATTTCTTCTCATCTTATGATGCTTTAGCACTTTCTTACTCTTCATCTCTATCTTTCTTCTTTGAGCCTTGAGTTTGCTTTTGTTGTTGGTGATTGATTATTATAATGTTTACTTGTGTTTCTTCACATGATCCCTTAGGATTCCTAGCTCAACTTAAGTTCTGATTAAGCTAGAGGTAGGAGAGACATTAGGCTTTCAATCCTTTGCATGATAACAACTAGGATAGTCCCTTTTAAACCTTAACCTTAGGTCTATCTCTTTTCATGCTAACATATGTAGAGTTTCCTTTCTATCCCAACTTTAGGACCATTGTGCATGACAACATTAGGAGTCATTTTCCCTTAGTTGTTTTCTTTTCAACCTTTGAGTCCTCTCTCTTCTCATCTCAAAACAAAATCAAAACATATAATAATTATGATGTGCATTGTGCGCCACGAGTCCTCTCTCTCCTCATCTTAGGTTACTTTGCACGTGAGACATTTGGATCGTTAGTGGGGAGTACTCGATCTTATGGCATGGACTTTAGTGCGATGCACATTTCAAACAAAGTTAATCCACTTATGTTTAAAAATCACAGACCAAAGTTAAATTCATTTTATCCTTCGGGATTGTTTGTCAAATCATTTTCAGAAAGAGTACGTTCCTTTCGTTCTACCATAAACAGGCATCGATCCTAACTGCTGGAACGCGAATTTAACGTTGCTCATAAAAAAAACACTCAACCAATTTGTGGTTATAACAACGAACTACAAATTCTATAACTTCCTCATTCTCGTCCGAATGAGGATACGTAGGCACAAGACGGCGATTGCTTGGCGAGCAACCTTCCCCCTTTCATCCGTAGTTTTCTAAACTACGTTGACTCTGACTTTCCCATTGCACAAGGGAATACGTAGGCCTAGGACGGTGAAGTCCTATCGAGTCTCCTTTTTTTCTTATTCCCTTCTGTTTCCGTTTAGCAGTAGAGGTTTAGATAATACACCCTTTTATTAGAACAAAAAGAGTGGATCCCGTTGAGTATAATAAACGCGAGGCGGTGCTAATACCTTTCTCTCACGTAATCGACTCCCGAACCCAGAATTTGGTTGCGAGACCATGTCTTCTCCCTTCTTTGAGGTTTTCTTCGATCGTTTCCTTTCAGTTCGTTGGGAAAAATAACGTTCAGTGGTGACTCTTATGTTTTTCTGCTAGGTGTTTTTCGCAGTTGCGACAGGCTCTACCACATTGTATTTCAATCAAGAACATGAAATAAGATCAAACCCTAAGTGGTTGCACAAGTGCACCTCTAAACAAACCACAAAAACCAAGCACATCCAAACAATTAGACATGTAATGCATCACACATGGAAAATAGTTAAGAGCCTCTAAAAATCAAGGATAAATTATCATGATATCAAGGAGAAAATAGCTCAATGTTCCCTGAAAGGAATGCCTAAGCATACAAAGAGTGCTCAAATCATCTCAAACATTAGGCAAGTGAACAAACTAGTGATCACACAAGTCAAGTTCCAAAATAAGATCAAACATGAGCCAAAATATGTGATCAAAACGTCAAATGAACATAGAAATCCCCTTCATACATGTGTCTAAGTGTGTGCAAAAGGATCGGTCAAGAATCAATTGGACAAGACATGAACCAAAGCAATGTTCATAACTAGGTCAAATAAGACACTCTTCACATATATATCAATTAAAATATCGAAATAAATTAAAAATAAAAATAAAAATATGAAGGAAAAAAATAAGACTCCAAAGTATTTAAAAAGTATTTTTGTGGAATTTTACCATTATTAGAACCATTAAAATAAAAATCAAATTGGAAATAGAAAGAAAAATAAAATAAAAGAGAGATGAAATAGGCCAGAGGTGCATTAGTAAAACAGATGACAAAGGAACCCATTTCATGTGTGTCGCTACTGCGAAAATCGGCGCCGGCTATGACAGAAGAGTCGCCACCGTGCGTTATTTATCCCGCAAGAGGGAAAGGAAACACTCAGAGTAAACCTAACGCAAAGAGGGAAAGGAATGGTCATCGCAACCAAATCCTGGATTCGGGAGTCGGTTACGCAAGGGGAAGGTATTAGCACACCTCACGTCCGTCGTACTCGACGGGATCCACGCTTGTTTTCTATCTAAAGGTGTGTTATTCTATCTACTCTATAGGTCTGGGTTAAAAAGAAAAGAAAATGACTCGGCAAAGTATCGCACTTTATGCCTACGTATTCTCGTCTGAAACAAGAAATCAGAGTCAACGTAGTTCGCCTAACTACGTGTTAAGGGGGGAAGGTTGCTCGCCGAGATGTCGCATCTTGTGCCTACGTACTTTCATACGGCATGAAAGATCAGAGCAAACGTAGTTCGGGCTACGGAAGACACAAGCTTGTCTGACATTTTTTTATCTCCTTAAGAAAGGGTTTTCCTGATTAAAGGTCCAAGAGGACAAAAACAGAGTTCGAATGTTTGTTTGAGTTTTTTATGAAAGAAATGTTTTTTTAGTCTGTTTGCAACTTGTACTGCACTAAAGACTTGTGATCTGAGAGTGACTACGTCGCATGTCACCCTAAGGGTACCATACTAAGCAACCAGATTACTGGAGAGTGACCCTCCAGCAACCTTTTCTCAAATAGCTTAAGGCTCGTAACGTACAACACGCGTTATCCTTATTACTGTGTTTTTGAATTGTTTTGAGATGAGAGGAGAAAGACGCTCTAAAAAGCCTACGGTTGAAAGGGAAACTAACCTAATGTTATCATGCATGGGTCAAAACCTAATGTCTGTCATAATTTCCTCTTGCACAGAGGAAATCAGAGATCCTAGGGGATAAACAGCAAAAGATAGCAAGCAATTACAGTAAACAGTAAAATGCATGCAATGCAGCAATATAAGAGAGGAAAGGGAGAAGACAATAGGCAAGAGGAGACAAGCTCCACCTCAAACCTAGAGGTAATCAACACAAGCAAACAGACAATACAGAGAAAAACAAAAGACACAGAGGAGGCAGCCTAAGCAGCAGCAACTAACTCCTACAACAAACAGCAACAGCAAGCTCTAAACAGCACAGTTGAAAACACAGCAAAGTTGACAGCAAGGGCTTCACCTTCAAGCAAGCTTCTATCTTCAAGCTTCATCAATCTTCAAGCTCCAACAAGCACACTCCAAGAGAAGGATTGATCATCAAGATCAAGTTATAATGTTAAGAA
The DNA here is from genome assembly GCA_963859935.3 of Lathyrus sativus. NCBI lineage: Eukaryota > Viridiplantae > Streptophyta > Magnoliopsida > Fabales > Fabaceae > Lathyrus > Lathyrus sativus. The sequence goes on from OZ012735.1 coordinate 336,756,846, forward strand.
ACTTAATGACAACCAAAGGAAATCACTAAGAACTCAACATTGCAAATGAAAGGTATCCTCAAAGTTCTACTCACTTGGGCATACCACTCATCCCTCCTAAGGAGAGATGGAGTTTACCAAGGAGGACTTTATGTCATTGGATAGAATAGAGGAAAACAATGCACTCCATGTTTGAAGAAAGAATCAAAACTAGGTCTAAGGCACTTCCTAAAACCCTAATTTCCTAAGCTCCTAAAAAAAACTCCACAAGAGGAAAAGCCTTCAACTCCAAGCTCCAATCTTCAATTCCAGGCATCTTCAATGAATCCAGAAACTCCAACAAAAAGAACTCAAGCCTAAACCCACTCCAAAGCAGCCAACCAAACCAAACAATCCAAAGCACTCAAGAGAGGAAACCACAAATACAAGCCACTTGCAAAATACAACTAAAATATAAAATGAAGTTGCAAAAATCTAATAAAATTCCTAGGGGAACATACATGTTTGAACAACCTAGTGTAAAAATATTGAAGCTTAAATCAACTTCTAAGTTATCTAAACAATTCATACATTGAGATAGGTCAAGGGGATCCACAATTTTGGGAGAGTCCTAATCTCAATACCTAAAACAGAACCTAATGTTGTTCTAAATATCTAATAAAAATACTAGGGGAACATGAATATCTACCCTAAAAGATAATAAAAGATCTAAGCCAGAAATATTACCAAATGGAAGAACAAAAATAGACAAGGCAGATGAAGAATTATGCAAAAATAAAGAACAAAATAAAATGTGAAAAATCATATTAAATTGAAAAATGCATGGAATTGCATTTTGTTAATCCCAGAAAATCATAAATTCCATCAGGATCATGAGGATATTTTTAAAATAATTTTTGGATCAAAAATGGAATTAATATGAATTTAGGAACTAACAAAGCAATTAAAATAATAAAATGAAATAAAAATTGAATTAAAACTCCGAAATAATGAGAGCCATAGGATCAGTCAACTGGTCAATCCATCCAAGTGCGCTGGTGATGCCACGCCATTTATTTAAACGGTTGCGTTTTGCTATCAGAAATTCAAAAACTAACTTTAAGTCGTGGCCATTGGATTGAGGTTGTGGTCAAGAGTCAAGCAATGATCCAACGATGATGAAGTCGTCTCCTTCACAAAACATGTCATCAGAGTGGAGACACAGGGCGGTGGTTGGTAGTGGCCGGAGAAGACTCTGGTTGTCTTCTCCGGCGAAGGTTCAAGCTCAGGCATCCAGAAATGACAAACTATATATCAATCTTGACCAGAATTTCACGTACATTCCAAATATCTCATCAAAATCCTCTAGATTGTGCTAGGTTTCAAAATACGAATCCATTTTCAGAAATCATGTCAACTTTGATCATCACTAAAATCCAAACTATTGGTATTGAAATCATCCTCATGTTGCCTAAATCATCCTTATCTAAACATCTAGCATTAACTCCTCATGAATCAAGAGATTCAGGTCCAAACAAATCTTACATGTCATCTTCGATCATCATCAATTACTTCCAGATCAAGCCTAAAACGATCTATGCCTTGTGTAGATCCTAACCACAGGTCTAAATCTAAACATCTCATGCTAGAAGTTGAATGTTACTAACCTGGTATAGATCTTGAAACAAAGGTACTTAGAGCTCGTGGCTTGCTTCCAAATGCTCCAGATAGCTTCAATGATCCACAAGGAAGAGATTGCACACTTCAATTTTGCTTGAATTGGCTCTAAACTCAGAATCCGATTTGAACTTGCAGTTGAGAAAATTCACTTGATCTTGCTTTCTCTGGTGCGAAATAATGCTCAACCTTGATATGAACACACTCTAATCAATATATAGAATCATTTCATGGGCTTTTGGATCCAAATTGAAGCCCAAAACAATAGTTTGCATTTTCTGGTTTTTCATCCAAATTCACTATGACAGTCGTGTATTGCAAGCTTTGCATTGGTTCTAGAAGTTTCTCACACCTTGCACATGTCATTTAGAATGAGTTTGAATTGGTAGAATGGACTGAATTGCCTTGTGCATTGATTTTGCAATGTTACTTACAAGTGAAGCAACCACATGGTAACTTCCAAAATTTGACTTGCACTATAAATTCTGGTATTCCCAACACTCTTAGAATGCAATTTCCAATCAGAAAATGTACCCACTTGCTTGGTTTGAGGCATCTAGCACAAAATTGCATTTTCCCTCCTTTAATCATTTGAATTTTCTTCCTTTTCAAGCCATTTTAAGTGACTTTTTGATATGAGCCAAACCAAACTCTCATGAACACTTGGTTGCACTCAAAATCTCATTTTAAGAAAGTTCCATGTTGAACAAATTTCCATTTGAAGCTTGCAAGTTGGAGATATGGACCTATGATTGAAAATGACCTATAATCTCACTTTCCCAAAATACCCCTGACTTGTAAACCTCATAACTTGAGTTATACAAATCATATGGAGGACTTCTAGTACAATTTAGAAATCTAAGATCACGAGGAACAACTTTCATGTTGACCAAAAGTTCAGGTGAAACCTCCTTCTAAGTCAAAAATAGCCTTGAAGTCAGATGATTTTCATACACAAATTTCAGAAGCATCTGAGGACCTGTAACTTGTCTGGGCCATAACTTGAGTTCTATTAATCCAATGGAGGACTTCTAGTACTCAAATTAAAGGTATTGAGATGCTCTACAAGTTTCATGTTGGCTAAAGATAAATTTGAAACTTGTATCTTTACTTATGTGGCCTTGAAGTTAGGCACTAAATAGGGTAATTTGCACTGCAACCCTAATTTAGCAACTTCCCACATTCTTGATTCTTCTTGATTTGATCTTGGCACAACACCACAAATGTCTTATCACATCATTTCATGAACTCCATGACCTAAAAGTAGGCTTTGATACTCTTCAATTGCATAATTGACCTAGGGTTAATCCAGATGAAACCCTAATTGTCTGCACCTCAACTGTGGCTCTTGCATTTGACACAATGACTTGATTTAGCTCCAACATGGCCCTCTAGGAACTCCACGAGCTCTATACACATCTTATATTCACACCTCATGCTTCACATCCCATTGATGGTCCTCAGCTGATCCAGACCTCCCACCACCTCCTGATGACTTGGATGACCTCTCAAGCTTGGATAAGATTTCTTGCTAGGCTTCTCTTGATAATAATCACACTTGATCCCCTGTTGGATGAATGATATACCATGATATGCAAATGATAGAACTTTGCAAATGATAATGCAATGAAACATAAACAAGGTAAAAGATGTTGAGCAAATTTTGGGGTGCAACAATGTGCTATTGGGCTTTGAAAGAGGGGGGTGAATAATAATAATCACTCAAGCCCAGGATCTATTACAAAACCCTCATATCCACATAAGCTTCATTAATTGACGTGGATCCTAGTCACTGTAACCAACGAATCACACCAAAAAAACTCAATGAATTGAATTTTAAAAAAAAGGGCATGCATGCCACATCAGGTCATCCCTGACCTAGAGATGCCGAAGCCCTAGCTCTGGTCGTCTTCTCCAGTGACCTGGCCGTCGAGCCACCACCAACCACCCAGAAACATGCAACACAACCACTATCCTACACAAAATTTCACGTAAATCAAGATTTTGGCGTCAAAGTTTTCATTAGAACCCTCTAACACAAAGAAATTAGGTCACAAAAAAAAAACATGTCATACAGTAAACTTCTTCAAACCATCACAACAACCAATCAAACATGTTCAATAATGCCATATCCTTTCAAAAACAACAAAAAAAAACTTAGAATGCACATGAAAAGAGAGAAAAAATATTGAGAAAACTTACGAAGTGGAGAAGGTCCACTGCCTCTTGATATGAGCTCAAAGCTTCATAAGTCCCTCCTAAATGATTCAGCAACCTTCATAGAGTATAAATCCACCAAAAAAATGAAGAAAACTCTTTTAAATGAATAGATTCAAAACTGAGAAAATTTGAGAGAGAATGAGCTTTTTCAGATTTGAAATGGTGCCCAATGAAGTTGTGAACCACTTTTTAGGGTTTGAGGAAGTTATATAGTAGGCCTGGCATGTGGGAGCAAGAGTGAAATATTTTTGAAATTTGTTTTTTGGTGTTTGTATCTTTTATTTTGAAAATTGAGAGTGAGGTACGGGTGTGGCACATGGGGGCATCATTTGTGTGATGGTTGCTGAGAAAAATAAAGCAAGGAAAGGATGGAAGTTGCACGTGTGAAGGAAGGAAAAATGAGGTCAGAATGTGTGAGTTTCTTCTTTTCCTCTTATGGAAAAAAAAATTCCCATGATATGTGCATGAAAGGCATGACTTGTTTTAGGCTTATTTGGTAAACAAAATTGATGGTCATGCGTGTGATATTTATACCTACATGATCATGCTATAAGAGATTATGCTAATGTACCAAGAAGAACAATAGCAAAATACCATGAAACCCATTAAAGTCCTCCACTTTACATAGGTACAACTTGGTGAATATAGCTCCAATGGAGAAGTTCTTGAGCTTGCAAGAGAGTGGGGAGTGGAAACAACACTTTTCACGTGGACAGTGAGTTGAAAAGAGCTCTAGAATCATATGAAACAAAGGCTTGAAACCATGTACCCAAAATCTGTCTAAGCACTTGAAAAAAACCTAAGTTATGAGATCACTTTGGAAACTTGATGACACTCACTTTAGAGCACCATAACTTGAGATGTATAATTACATTTGAGGAGTCCTCTATATGCGTGTAAAGTTTGGAGGAAAGTTTACAAATTTCATCTTTGAAGGAAATTGAGTTATGTAACACCATTCTAAACCCCACGGAATATATATAAATAATCAGAGTAATTATCATGCATCTCAAATAAGGGTGTCACATATAATTCAAAACATCACACATATACTTGTCATGCTCAATAACACTTAAAACAAATTCATGTTTTCCATATACTTTCACATAGCATGTAGCAGCGGAATTACTTCAATCATAAATTGACATAATGAAATCCCCATGATCAACTCATTCATAATCACCCCTTAGGCATAAAAGTCGATACTCCACATAATTCAAATAAAAATAACAAAATAAAATAAGGTACATAAAGTATCTCTCAAAATATGAATCGAAATGTTCCTAATGTTACATGATTAGAGTACGACTCAACCCAAAATAAATAGAGAAACTAAAACAAGTTACTCCAACGGATACCTCGCGCTAGAAGCAACTCTACTCCTCGGTACCTGAGCGGTGTCATACAAAACATCATTCCAACAGAAGGGTAGGAGTTCATATAATTATCAAAATCATAAGATAATATATAATTTATGGCATACAAACATAACATAATTATTATCACACTCCCAAAGCTTCATCAACATATTATCACTGAAGCGATCATACTATTCACAAGTACATACTCACATTTCCATAATTCGTCAATTCATCAATTTTACATATTTCTCATAATCTTATATTGCAAACATATACATAATGTGACTCAATGTAAGACTCTAATGCAACTCATGCATGTGGTACTAATCACTTGTTATTATTTTTCGGTTGTTATATTAAACCGGGTCCGTTCCCTAGACCAATAACACACAAAAATCCCATTCCCTAAGTTTCAAACCCCGCTCTAGGTTTGGGACAAGTCACTAGTTACCACGGAACTAACAAGCATTGCCTCTTGACAACAAATGATGATGTGCAAGTTCAACAATCATATGCAATTAAGATCATTCCCTAATCCTAACATTAATGCATATATTAAGTAATTCATCACACTTGAATTACCGTAAAATTACACATACTTGCACACTTTTATGAATAATCCACATACAATTCACTTTCAAATGGTATACAACATATTTTACAATACAATCACAATTGTATTATCATTACAACAAGTAATAACTATCATTCATTTCAATTTTTCACGCCCAAATATACTTATACAAGCACACACACAAGTATTTGATAAATTATCCACAAATAATTTCACAACCGGCAGCAAACAGCACAACAATACATTAATAGAATATATAAACAATTGAATCCCTAAACATATTAGTTATAAATATATTGGAAAAACAATTATCTTATCTATACTATTATATAAATCAATTCATTAGCTTTCCGACACTTCAAATGGGGACCAAAACAGACTTACGGATCAAAAGTTACTTCCATTCTACCATCACTCGCTACAGGTTCGATGTTGCTCACATCACGACTTTCGCTATGCAAAATACAGCTCGCATCATGACTCTCGCAACTGCTCTCTACCCTCGTTTTTGCGAGCTCATTACAGAATGTAAACCATAGACTTTCGCTACTGGCTCACTATGCGACCTTCGCTATGCAAACTCTCCAGAACTGCAAACCAGAAAAGTGTGATTTTTGCAGTTTGAAGGCCTTCCGGACCTCGAAATTCGATTCTGTAAAACGTTTCAGTTCCAGAATTCAAAATACTACCATTATATGATAACTATAACAACCCACAACATATATTTAAGGAGCCTACCATCATACATCATGTAATCATTAATTTCAAAACCATAGAAATTAGAGATTTTGATCCTAAATATGATACTACCCATTATACACTATCATACAATCCCATAACCATGTAAAGATCCACCTTACCTTAATTCCTTGGATTCTAGAGCTCTTGTTCTTGGGGTTTTCTCCTCCTCTTCTCCATATCTCTCTTTTCCTCTTTTCTATCTTTCTAACCTTATTCTCTCTTTCTCCTATTTTATCAAACCCCACAATTTCTTATTATTCTAATGGGCTTACTTAACCCATTCTCCTACTTATTATTCACATTCTCAATCTAGACCCAATTACTTATTTCTACCATTTCCACATATTATTCCACCAAATAAAATAAATTAATTAAATCAAATAATTCTATTAATTTAATTAAATCAAATAAATCAATTATGCACAAAATCACTCAATTAATTAATTAATTAATTAATTAATATAAATAATTACTAAAATTGGGGTGTTACAATCCTCCCCCACTTAAAATATTTTTGCATTCGAAAATTATCTCAAACGAACAACTTAGGATAAGACTCCCACGTCTGACTCTCAAGTTCCCAAGTCACATTCCCTCCAACTGGCTCTCCCCAAGCTACCTTTGTCGCTACCGCGAAAATAAGGTGCCGGAAAAACAGAAGAGTCGCCACCTTTCGTTATTTATCCCTCAGAACGGGAAAGGAAACGATCGGAAAAACCTGACGGAAAAGGTGTAAGACAAGGTCATCGCAACCATTGTCTGGATTCGGGAGTCGGTTACGCAAGGGGAAGGTATTAGCACCCCTCACGTCCATCGTGCTTGATGGGATCCACGCTTGTTGGTTTATCTACGGTGAAAAACAATCTATCTACGGCTGCTCAAGCTAAACGGAAAGAACTGACTCGATAGAGCATCGCGCTCTATGCCTACGTATTCTCATCAGAGAATGAGAAATCATAGTCGACGTAGTTCGGGAAACTACGGGGGGGAGGTGGCTCGCCAATACATGAGTATTGTGCCTACGTACTCTGAACAGGTATGAGAGATTAGAGCTTACGTAGTTCAGGCTAACTACGGGTTACAGGGTGTTCTCGATCACACAGGAGTGAGAGAAAAGGTTGACGATACTAGCATACACATTCTAGCAGTTAGGTGTATGTTGCTCGACCATTGGAGACTTAGGCTTTACCTGTTTGCGGTAGAACGTACGTAGTATGTCGGGTTTAAAGGTATGGGAACCTCCGGGAACTAGAACTACGGTCAGGCCTCAATTGCGCTAGGGCAATAGAAAGGGAACATCAGTCGTCATCGGGAAAGTCTCGATCGCACGGCAGCGAGAGAATAGAGAAGTTAGTTGTTAGTGTGCTCGCTAGGATATCGCATCCTATGCCTACATATTCTCGTCTGGTACGAGAAATCAGAGCGGCTGTAGTTCAGCTAACTACAGCAAAACAGGATAAAGGGAGAAGGGAGCTCGCTAGGATCATCGCAATCCTATGCCTACGTACTCTCGTCTGGTACGAGAGATCAGAGCAAACGTAGTTCGACGAGAAAACGAGTCTCGATTGCACAGGGGGCAAGAGAAAGGGTCTCAATCGCCTGAACGCGAGAGAAAAGGGTTTCGATCGCACGGGAGCGAGAACAAAGAGGAAGCAGGCCTACGCCTAAACGGGAAGGAACTCGGGACACACACGCAAGAACCTAAGGCGTAGGAGCGAATGCGTCGCATGTCACCCAAAGGGTACCATACTAGACACTCTAGACAATTGAGAGGAAGCCCCTCAACTGTCATTTCCTATGTATCTAACATTACGGCTCACAACACTCGACGGTTGCACGAAGACTTGAATAAGAAAGACGATGTTGAACGAAGCGGCTCCGTTGGCTCTTGACATGCGCGCAAGCTCCATTCCAATCTTCTCCTCTCTGGATCCTTGATGAGGATGCTCGAATCAGGAACAATGTAACGCTTAGACCCTCATGGTTCGACGTATATGAGAAATCGAACTCTAAGAGGTAGCGTATTGATGTCCGTGTCAAAGACAAGATAGAGAAATGATATCGAAAATCATTCTCCAATTGAATCAGAAAAAAATTGTAAGGGAGGGGAGGGGGTATAGCCTAAAAACTGGGGTGAAATGCAGAAACAGAACTGGGCCCAGCCCACAATACACTAATCAGAAAAAAAATTAAAAAAACAGGTGGGTGCGCTCTGGGAAACTGGAGGTGCAGGTTAGCGGAAATGGTTATTGGGCCCAACTATCAGGCCCAAGCGAGATACAACCACAAAAAAAAAGAAAAAAAAAGGACGGGGGGTGTGTGTAGTGGAACTGAGTGTATGCAATCCATAAACCCAATTGGGCCTAAGCCAAACCAACCCAAGGAAGGGGACTCCTCGTCTTCCTCCTCATTCTTGCCAAAAACCCTAATTCACTTTGTCTCCCACTCCACCGCCGTCTTCTTCCACTTCCATCTCAGTCTCAAACTTCCTCCGTCTCAATTGCACGTGGCCAGCCTCTCATCACTTCTTCTTCTTCCCTCATCGTCTAACCTCTTCAAGACAAAACCTCCACCAATCAATACCCTCTCCCATCACTTCCATCTTGTCTCGGCCATCAATGAGTTACGAGGGAACACAATGGAGATTGAAGAAAAGACTTAGATGTTGCATGTTGAAGGGAGGTTTTTCGTTGGGCTCTTGATGTGCATGCTGGAGATGGAGTGTTCGTTGAGCATTTCTGACGTCCTTGTGAAGTTCGTTGAGGCGTTTCGTTATTGATGATCAGGAGAAGTCTTGAAGAAATGATGAAGACGGATGAACCTCCTGTGAGATTCGAAGAAACATTGGAGTTTCCAGAAAATTATTGATGACCGGATGAACTTCGTATGAAGATTTGCTGGATCTCTGAACTTTCTGGAGAAGTTGGTACGAAGATCTGGGAGATCTTGTGAAGTTGGAGTTTCTGGAGAATCTAGATGAATGCTCTGGAGTTTTGTGGCTTTCTAGAAAGCTCTTGAAGATTGCTGACGAATAGGTGATGGACACAGTGGTTGGATGAATGAACGGTAGAGTTTTCTGGGGAAATGATGAACACGAAGGAGATCTGGGAATTTCTTGATGAGTCTGTTGAAGAAATGATGAACAGGACGAAGATCTGGAGGTTTCTTGATTAACTTCTCTGAAGATCGATGGATGAAGATGAACGGATACGATGATGTTCATGTTGGATTGTTTGATGGAGATGAATTTCCGGTGAAAATATACAGTTTCCGGTGAGAGGAACGGTTACCGGCGACAGTTACAGTGGTCCGGTGACAGTTAGCGGTTACCGGTGATGGTTACCGGCATGGTTGGCCGGATTTGATTTTGCCGGCGAACGCCTCTGGCGGTTTGCATGGCCGGCGGCGAGGTAGGGAGTGGAGGTGGACGCGTGTTGACATGAGACGGAGGGTGATGATGTGTCAAACATGCAGGTGGGGAGAGAATGAGTGGGGTGATAGGTGGCAGCATGTGGGGTCTGGTGAATGAGGTGGCCACACGTGTGGGGAAGTGGGAACGTGAGGTGGCGTCCTCTGAGAGAGTGGAGGGTGATACGTGGCCAGCCAAGAGAGAGAGTACTGCATGTCTGCTTTATATAATGACATGTGGCAGACTAAGTTGACTGGGCCTCCAAAAACAATGCACAAGTGGCCCACAAAAGCTGATTAAAACATGATTAAAGGGACTGACTCCATTAATTCCACTAAGACTCAATTAATTGCAACTAATGATGGTTAATGCTAATTAATGAAAAAACAAAAATGAATAAACTCTGATTCAAAATCCAATTAAAAAAACTGATTAATGACCATTGGATTCAATTAAGACCCCATTGACCAAACTAAATAATATTTCTAATTAATCCTAATTAAAAAAAAAGATTAAAATCTAATTATCATCTAGAAATTTAAATCTAATACTCTAAACCAAATTAAATCTAAAAGAAGATTAAATCTATACAATTTCTATTAATTTCTAAACCAAACTCAATTAATATCTACAAATGAATTAAATCTAGAAAAACTATTTAACATCTATTAAAATCCATTTAAAAATCCATTTAAAATCTAGAAAACAAATCAATTAATCTATTAATCTATTTAAAAAATCTATTTAATATCTAGAAAATAAGGGAAGAAATCTAAAAATGCAATAAAGCCAATTAAATCGATTAGAAAAAAGATGCGAGACTATAGCAAAATAAACGGTAAAAACCGGACACCGAAATATCCTCAAAAACAACAGCAAGAGCTGAAAACCGGGACGAGCACAAATCCCAAAATAAATCCTCGTATTCGAACTGGCCTGAAACGCAACGCCAGGAGAGGGCTGTAATCCCGATAAAATCAATCTGACTGCAAAAATGCAAGGTATGCGGTACGCAAATGCAAATGCAAAATGAGTCGAAACATAAGCCAAATACAACAATTGGTTGGTCAAATTGTAGGGTGCAACAACCTTCACCAAAGCAATCTCTTTACCTCGAAGTTGCTTCAACTTCCAATCCTCTATTTGCATAGGTGATGTCTCCACAATCAGATTATCTCTCACCTGCACATTGTTGCACCCCAAAATTTGCCCAACCGGTTTTCTTGTTACTGGCTTTTGTTTCATTTCATTTTCTTCTAGCATTTCTGCATTGCATAGCATTTGTTCTTGGGACAGGGGATCGAGGTTTTCCTGTGGCTCGGAATTCATTGTTGGTGCAAGCAATCAAAGCAGAGAGGCTCAGGAATTTATTTTGCCCAACAATCGAGAGACCGATTTTATTCTGTTTTGCAGGTTAATTTCAGATCAGGATCTGCACTCAGGCTCATAACAAGTATTTCCATAGCGATACTGTTCAAAAATGAGGTTCAGCAGCTAAATAGAGCTCCAGACAGGTGAAACGGGGCAAATGGACAGATTTCCCTCCAAAGGCGTCAGAATTCAAAATTTGAAGGTCTTAATCGGTTAACCTATATGGTTAATCGATTAACCAAAGGAGAATTAGCCCAAATTCAAAGTTTTAGAGGCGTTAACCGATTAACGCATATGGTTAATCGGTTAACCATAGCAGATTTTTCCCTGTACGTGATTTTGCAAGCCAAATGCACTTGGGGCCCAATTTTGATCACCTTGGAATTCAAATTTTCACTTGGGAAGGATCTAGAACATCTTTAAATTTTAGATTTCCCTCCAAAATCCCATTCCACATTCCAAGCCTTGATTTCCAATCCAAATTCCCAAGCCTAGCTTTGGATCCCAACCTAATTGGTATTTAAGTGATCCACTCCAAACCAACACATTCTAACCTTCATTTTTTCACTCTTACTTCAGATTTGATCTCATCTCTCGCAATTTTCTCTCAAAACCCTCCATAACCAAAACTCACTCAAAGCTCTTTTTCATTGAAATTCTTGATTCTTCATTGGAATCAATGGATTCTTGAGCATAAACCTCCATTTATCATCATCATTGGATCAATTTTCATAATCAATTTTCGTGCAAATTGAGATCTGATTTTGGAGCTTGATCTAGAAGTGATTATTTGAAGCATTTTGACTCAAAGTTGTTGGATCTTCATTCATACAACAACAATTGGCTTGGATCTTGAAGTTTTCCAGATTTCTAGCATTTGATCTGCTCAAATTCAGTTGATCAACATTTACCGGAGCAAATCTCCGCTTCGAAGGTTGGATCCGAATCTGTTTTTAGATTATTTGCTTTAATCATGTGGATATTCATTTTCAATTGAATTTGTGTTGATTTAATCCATGTGATCTGTGAATCGACTGTGATAATCTGTTTCCATATTGTTGGATATCTGTTTTATGTTGTTAATTTCGTGTTTAATTGATAAGTTGATCTATTGAAACCTTGGATAAGTTGTTTTGTGCTAGAAGTGATTTTCTGCTGCTGCTTTTGGCTTTTGGTACAGTGTTAATCGGTTAACCAATTCAAATATTCACATTTTTAAAAGTTTTCAGTGTGTTAACCGGTTAACACCTGGTGTTAACCGATTAACACCTATGAATTTCCTGATTTTCACTTGTTTTACACAGGTTAACCGATTAACAGTATGTGTTAACCGATTAACACCTATAAATTTCCAGATTTTCACTTGTTTTACACAGGTTAACCGATTAACAGTATGTGTTAACCGATTAAAACTGTGCCAGAATGTCATATTTGTTGTTTTGCTTGCTTGTTTGCATACTGATTCACATCGAATAATCGTAAATCAATACAATGCATTAGGAGTGAATTATTCTGGAGTTTTGGTTGCTATTCTCGATTATTTTTATCGAGATTTCCTTGGTATGTGCTTGCATTTGTATTTCTTTTAAGTTTCACATCCTTATTATTTGCATCAATTGAAGGTCGAGATGAGCTTGTGGTGGTGTCTACCCCACACTAATTTTCCTCCCTTGCTTGTGTGCTGCATTTTCTGTTTGCATCCTTATTTTCATACTTGTTTGTGCTTGGTTCCTTATTCTTTTGTCTTTCTTCCCTTAGGATCTCTAATCACTTTTGAGATTATGATAGACATTAGGTTCCTAACCATGCATGACAACATTAGGTAGGTGTTTCCCTTTTGTATCCTAACCTTAGGTCCACTTTACATGCTAACACTAGGATTGATCTAGTCCCCCCCTCAGACCTTCTGTGCGTCTCTCTTCTCATCTCAAAACCATTCTAACTCATTTAATAAAGGCGATAAACGTTGCGTGCTACGAGCCTTAAGCTACATGGGGAATGATGAGTGAGGGTCTCCTCTCGCTTGTCTAGAGTGTTTAGTATACGTCCCGTTTGGGGGCGATATACGATGCATTCGCCTCCATGTCTTAGTCTTTAGTGCAACGTGAATCACAAACCAAATTAATTCACTTCACTAAAAAACACAAAAACACTTCAAACCTTTTTCATCCTTCGGGATCTTAATCAGGATAATCTTTTCATAAAAAGAGTGTTGTTAACTCTTAGTTCTATCGCAAATGGTAACGCCTAAGTCTCCCATGCTCGAGCTGCATACACCAACTGCTAGAACTGATTGTTAACCCTACTCGAGCCTAAAAAACTTTTGAATCAAACCGGTGTTCTTTTTAGCCCGAACTACATCTTCTCTGATCTTTCATACCAGATGAAAGTACGTAGGCACAAGACGCGATGTCTTGGTGAGCAACCTTTCCCCTTTCTCTCCCGTAGTTAGCCGAACTACGTTCACTCTGACTTTCCCATTGCACGAAGGAATACGTAGGCACAGAGCTGCGACGCTCTGCCGAGTCTCACTTTTCTTTTCTTTTTGTCCTGCAAGCCTGTAGCGTAGATAGTTTAAACACACCCTTAGATAGACAAAAAGCGTGGATCTCGTCGAGTACGACGGACGTGAGGGGTGCTAATACCTTCCCCTTGTGTAACCGACTCCCGAATCAAGACTTGGTTGCGATGACCTCGTCTTTTCCCTTTTTCGTTAGGTTTTTTCGATCGTTTCCTTTCCTTCTCTGTGGGATAAATAACGAAAGGTGGCAACTCTTCTGTTTTTCGCAGTTGCGACACACATCATCTACTTGGACTACATGAGATGGATTCGCAATGTGTTTCCTCAACTAAGATATATTGAACACATTGTGGAGATTAGCAAGCGACGACGGTAAGGCAACCCGATAGGCTACCTCTCATATCCTCTACAAAATATGATAAGGACCAATAAAATGCGGCGTCAACTTGTACGACTTCAATGCTCTACCAACACTATTTACAGGAGTAACTCGAAGAAATACATGATCTCCCTCTTAAAACTCAAGTGTTTTCCTTCTCTTGTCATGATAACTCTTCTGAAGACTTTGAGAAATCTTCATCTTCTCTTGAATTATCTTAATCTTATCAGTAGTCTGCTGGACTATCTCAACTCCAACCACATCACTCTCTCTCGACTCATACTAATACAATGGTATTTTACACCTCCTACCATACAACGCTTCAAACAGTGCCCTGTCAAAACTCGATTGATAACTGTTGTTGTAAGTAAACTCAATTAAAGGCAAGTAGTATCCCAAGCACCTCCTTTTTCCAACACACAAGCTCTCAAGAGATCCTTAAGCGACTGAATCATCCTCTCAGTCTGACCATTTATCTGCGGATGATAAGCAGAACTCAAAGGCAACTTTGTACCCAAGGCACTTTGTAAACTCTCTCAAAATCTCGAAGTAAACCTCAGATCTCTATCTGACATAATGCTAGACAGAATACCATGCAAACTGACAATTCTCTCAATGTACAACTTTGCTAACTTCTCCAATAACTCAAATAGCCTCACAACTACTTGGAGTTCTAGGTAAACCAGACACAAAATCCATCGATATGCTATCCCATTTCCACTCAAGAATAGATAACGGTTGCATCAAACCTGATGATTTCTGATGTTCGATCTTCGATTTTTGACAAGTAAAACAAGAATACAAAAACTCTGTAATTTCCTTCTTCATACTAGGTCACCAAAATATTTTCCTCAAATCTTGATACATCTTAGTAGCACCCTGATGAATACTCAACCCACTACGATGCCCTTCCTCAAGAATAATCTTGTTTAACTCAATAATATCCGAAACACAAAATCTATCACGACATCTCATGATACCATTTTCATTAATCCAAAAATCACTACTTCGACCTTGATTGATCAAAGTCAACCGATCTACCAAACTCAAATTAGATTTCTAACCTTCTCGAATCTAATCAAGAATACCACTAGTAAGCTTCAACATACCAAGCTTAACTCCATAAGAAATCTCTTCACAAACCAACATCATATCTCAAAATTGCTCAATCATTTCTAACTCTCTTACCGTCATCGTTGACATATGTAAAGGTTTCTGACTTAATACATCAGCTACCACGTTTGGTTTACCCGGATGGTAATTCAAACCAAAATCATAGTCTTTCAGAAGTTCCAACCATCTCCTCTGCCTCACATTCAACTCTTTCTGATCTAAGAGATATTTCAAGCTCTTTTGATCACTAAACACTTCAAATCTCGATACGAACAAATAATGCCTTCAAAGCTTCAACACAAACACAACATCGGCCAACTCTAAGTCATGCGTCGGATAATTCCTCTCATGAAATTTAAGTTACCTTGAAGCATAAGCTACAACTTGCTAATGTTGCATCAATACACCTCCCAAACCCATCAATGGAGCATCACATTATACAATAAATAATTATGTCGGATTAGGCAAAATTAAAACAGGAGTTGCTGTCAACCTTCTCTTAAGCTTATGAAAACTTTATTCATACTTTTCATCCCAAACAAAAGCTTGACTCTTCATAGTCAACTGCTTCAACGGTAAAGATAAATTGGAAAATCCTTCAATGAATTTCCGATAATAACCTACCAACCCAAGAAAATGTTTAATCTCTAAAACTGATTTCAGAGCTTCCAATTGCGATACATCTTCAACCTTTGACAGATCAACTACAATACCTCTACTTGAAATCACATGGCTAAGGAAACTCACTTCCTTCAACCAAAACTCGCACTTAGAAATTTTAGCATACAACTGCTTCTCTTTCAACACAGATAGCACAATCCTCAGATGCTCATCATGATCCTCTTCACTCTTCGAATAGATCAAAATATCATCAATGAGCACAACCAAAAACTTGTCCAAATAGGAATGGAAAATTATCTTGTTCATGTACTCCATAAATACACCAGGCGCGTTAGTCACACCAAATGGCATCACAAAATACTCATAATGACCATACCTGGTTCAAAAATCAATCTTCTGAATATCTTCAGCTTTCACATGAATCTGATGATACCCAGACCTCAAATCTACCTTACTGAACCCACTTGCACCAACCAATTGATCCATCAAATCATCAATCCTCATAAGTGGATACTTATTCTTGATAGTCACCTTGTTCAATTGTCTATAATCTACACACAGTCTCATAGAACCTTCTTTCTTCTTAACCAACAAAACTGGTACACCCCACGGTGACATACTCGGACGAATGAATCTCTTCTCAAGAAGATCTTCAAGTTTACTCTTCAAGTCCTTCAATTCTGATGTGGATATACGATATAAAGCCATTGGTACCAAACTAGTTCCATGAACTAAGTCGATCATAAACTTCACCTAGCGTTCCGACGGTAAATCACTTATCTCATCAGGAAAAACATCTGAAAAATCAGAAACAATTGGAAAAACACCAACTACTCCACTTTCACTAATACTCAAAGTTGCCATCAACATAAATATCTTAGCACCATCCTGCACTGACTCATCAAAACAATATGTAAGCACTTGGTTTAACTCCAAACAATTCACTGCACACACCATCTAAGCTCGTAAGACACGTCTATGCCATCCAACATGATCCTGTCTACAATCAACAAGAGATAAGGTATAAACCATCTTTACCAAACTATAATAGCGTTCAACGACACACTGAGCCACCACTCCACACTTGAAGCATCTTAGAGAAACACAAGTTTTTCCCTCACTTGTTTCAATCCCACTCCTGCAGACAAAGGTTAAAAAAACAAATGTGTACCGACAGTGTTTTCACACACATGTCACGTACTAGGGAACGAGCAACATTAGACAACCTGGCCGGATGGACCGACTTGCTCTAATACCAATAATGTAACACCCTTCTAAACCCCGAGAATTATATATAAATAATCAGAGTAATTATCATGCATCTCAAATAAGGGTGTTACATATAATTCAAAACATCACACATATACTTGTCATGCTCAATAACACTTAAAGTAAATTCATTATTTTCATATACTTTCACATAGCATGTAGCAGCGGAATTACTTCAATCATAAATTAACATAATGAAAGCCCCATGATCAACTCATTCAGGATCATCACTTAGGCATAAAAGTTGATACTCCACATAATTCAAATAACATTAACAAAATAAAGTAGAGTACATAAAGTATCTCTCAAAACATGAATCAAAACATTCCTAGTATTACATGATCATAACACGACTCAACCTATAATAAATAAATAAACTTAAACAAGATACTCCAACTGCTATCTCACGCTAGAAACAACTCTACTCCTTGATACCTGAGTGATGTCGTACAAAATATCATTTCAACAAAAGGGTGAGAATTCACATAATTATCGAAATCATAAGATAATATATAATTTATGGCGTACAAACATAACATGATTATTCTCACACTCCAAAAGCTTCATCAACATATCATCATTCAAGTTATCATACTATTCACAAGTACATACTCACAATTCTATAATTCGTCAATTCATCAATTTCACATATTTCTCATAATCTCATATTGTAAACATATACATGATGTGACTCAATGCAAGACTCTAATGGAACTCATGCATGTGGTACCAATCACTTGTTATTATTTTTTGGGTTTTACATTAAACCAAGTCTGTTCCCTAAGCTTTCAAACCCTAAGCTTTCAAACCCCGCTCTAGGTTTGGGACAAATCACTAGTTCCCACGGAACTAACAAGCATTGCCTCTTGACAACAAATGATGCATGTGCAATTTCAACAACCATATGCAATTAATACCATTCCATAATCTTAACATTCATGCATATATTCAATAATTCACCACACTTGAATTACCACACAGTTACACATACTTGCACACTTTTATGAATCATGCACACACAATTCACTTTCAAATGGTATATAACATGTTTTACAATACAATCACAATTATATCATCATTAAAATAATAAATAACTATCATTCATTTTATGTTGTCACACCCAAGTATACTTATACATTCACACACACAATTATTCGATAAATTATCCATAAATAATTTCACAATCGGCAGCAAATAGCACAATAATCCATTAATAGAATATATAAACAATTGGCTCCCCAAACAAATTAGATATAGAAACCAATTATATTTTATATACTATGATATAGCTCTATTCATTAGCTTTTCGAAGCTTCAAATAGGGACCAAAACAGACTTACGGATCAAAAGTTACGTCCATTCTGTCATCACTCGCTACTACTCGCGTCGCGACTTTCGCTATGTGAAATACAGCCCGCATCGCGACTCTCACTACTCCTTGCTACCCTCAATTTTGAGAGCTTATTACATAATATAAATCATGGGCTTTCTCTACAGGCTCGCTACGCGACGTTCGCTATGCAAACTCTTCGGGACTGCAAACCAGAAAAGTGCGATTTTCGGAGTTTGAAGGCCTTCCGGACCTCCGAATTCGATTCTGTAAAATGTTTCAGTTTCAGTTCCAGTTTGAAGGCATAACAAAGATGTTCCAAAGTTAACTCACTCTCCCACTTATTACTCACACTCCCAATCTAGTCCCAATTACTTATTCTTACCATTTTCACATATTATTCCACCAAATAAAATAAATCAATTAAATCAAATAATTCAATTAATTCAATTAAATCAAATAAATCAATTATGCACAAAATCACTTAATTAATTAATATAATATAAATAGATGAATAATTACTAAAATTAGGGTGTTACAAGTTGGGGCTTTGATCATAGTAAAAAATGATTTGGAAGATTGGTTCATGAAGTTGACAAAACCTTGCTAAATTTGGCATAATGAAAATCCTAATTATGTGACCTCATAACTTAAGTTCCACACATCCAATTGAGGAGTTTTAGTACTCAAAAGAAATCTTGGAGAATGTTATATAAATCTTATGTTAGAAGCAAAGTGAGATAATACCTTGATTATGGAGAAAAATGGCCTTGGAAAAAAAACATGTTGAACTTGAAAAATGATACTTAGAAAATATTCTAAGTACAAAAGTTCACATTTCACTTTTTCTCAAATTCATGACCTCATAAATTCTTATTCTTTGATCTTTTGAACATCATTCCTTCTTCAAATTTGTAGTTCATGATGTCCTCTTTAATTTGATAACAAGTTTTCCCCATTTTGATCAAGGATGAAAAGGTTATGGATGTTGCAAGATGGCTAGAAATTAAGTTTTTCACACTTAGAGATTTTTCCACCAAAACCCTAATTCACCAAATCTCCTGATTTTATGTTTCTCCTTGATTCTTCTTGATCCAAACATAAGATAACACTCAAGATGACATGGAATTCCCATGAATGACCTCAAAATATAAGACTTAGACTTTGAGAAGCCACAATTAACTTTCTTGCCCAGATGAAACCCTAATCCTTCTTCCACTGCCTGAGGCTCATGGTATGACTTGTGATGAGATATAATACATGTAGGGAACCCTTGGGATGTGCGTTAAGCCATAGAATACTACTTTTCTCAAATAAATAACCACAGGTGTCCTTTGATCAAAACCCTAATTCATGAACAAAGATAGAAGGATATAATCAATGCTTGTAACCTTGATTCAGATGATTGTGTGTGATGGTTGAGAATTCCTTGATGAGGAAAGGACTTTGAAGCTTGAGAATTCCATAAGATTGAGTGTAATACCTTGATTGGACCTCTGATGATCATACCCTTCTCTTGAGAACCACCCAAGATACCTTTATCCCATGCTTAGAACCAATGCTATGCACAAATGAAAATGCAAATGATATGAAACATAAGCTAAAAGGTTAAGAAAATATGAGGCCAATTTTGGGGTGTTACAGTACGGTGAACTTAAGTAAAATATGGAATGTGGTAAGGTACCACGCGCTTAAGCATTATGCGGTACGCCATAAGATATGATGCACGTGCACTTAAGTGGGCTTTTTAGCTTGTAGCCCACATAAGAGGTTCTACAAATAGAACTCTTGTGCAGAAGTGTTCACACTTGACAAAAATTTGGTTTGTGAAACCCTAACCGTATTTTCCTTCTCTCTCTCACTCAAAGCCTTCTATCGTAGCAACTAGCACTAAGACTGAAGGAATTTGTTCGTTTGGAATGAGTAGAGGCGTTGTTCATCATACATCGCTCGTGATCACTCCTTCAATTCAGAATCAAAGGTTTCATCACCACAAGAGGTAATAGTTCTATCACTGATCATGACCTCTTGAAAGGATCACTAAATGGAATTTTTATTTTCTGCTACATTTTGGATCACATATTTCCCTTTAAAACTGTGAATGTTAAACATGTTATCCGCATTTTAACCATTGGGTATATCTGTAATTACAGACATAGACTTATTCAGTGTGATATTTCACCATAAGGGAACTTTATTCATGATAAGCACATGTTTTACACGGGATGAAATGAAACCTTTGTAGAAGGGAAAGACCCTTATAAATGGAATTTTTCAGAGACTGTTAGCTTATTAAAGAGTGGGTTATGATGAAATTGGACTTTGGAGAAAGATACCAGGACTTAATGAAGAGTTTATTCATTTCATTGATGATGTACAAGTTAAAGAATTTGATAATCACAACTTTGATAATAATGTTGATGGTCATATATGGGTTGAACGTGGTGTTAAAGACATGCTAAGCAAGGCTTTGAGGCCTCTTGTTGATAAATTCAATGAAGTTAATGATGATGTTTAGCAGTGATGATGATGTTAGAGGCATAATGTTTGATGATAGTGAAGAAGAAAGAACTTGTAAAAGAAATGAAGGATTTGTGAAAGTTGTACTGGAAATGATTGATTGTGTGTTTATGCAAATGTCAGGGACTTATGAGTGTATTTGACGAGATGTTTGAAAAAAATTAAGCATAGAATATGTATAAAACATTTGTATGCCAATTTCATGAAGAAGTATGGTGGTGGAGCTACAGCAGGAGACCTTTTGATGGGGGCTGCCAAAGCTATTTATTTTCAAGATTGGGAGAAAAAGATGAATGAGCTGAAGAAACCGAACAAGATTGCATGGGAATAATTGATGGGAGTACTTATCAATCTATGGTGTAAGCCTTGTTTCAGTTTTTACCCAAAGTGTGATGTGTTGATGAACAACCTTAGTGAGTCTTTTAATAGTACAATTTTACAAGTTAAGGATAAACCAATCCTCACATTGTGTGAGTGGATTAGGATCTATTTAATGAATATGATTGCTAACAGTTTAGTTAAGCTTGACAAATGGAAACACAATGTTATACACATATATAGGAAAGTCCTATATGAGGAAGTTATGTTGAGTGGTCAGTGGCTGCCAACATGGAGTATGGGTGACATATGGCAAGTTCATCATTCATATAATGGACTTAAATTTGTAATGGATCTTGGTACAAAAAACTTATACATATTTCTTTTAGGACCTAATGGGGATACCTTGTAGACATGTTGTGTCTAGTATGCATTATTAAATTCTAACCCAAAGTTGTATGTTGATTCCTATTATATGAGGGAGGCTTATAAAATGTGTTATAAAAATAATGTATGTTCCATCAATGCTATGGGCATGTGGCCAAATGTCGATGTTAAAGATATATTACCACCACATTATAAGAAGGGTCCAGGTAGGCCTAAGAAATTAAGGTTTAGAGAGCATGATGAAACAAGGTCAAGGATGAAGAGGCCGGGTGTAGCTTATAGATGCACCAAATGTGATAAATTTGGCCATAGTTCAAGGAAATTCCAAAGCAATGAATAAGATCTTAATGAATTGAAAATAAAGGTAAATTACTCATGATTATTTAATATTAGTCTCATGTATTATGAATGAATTGATAACTGACTATTGTATACCACTTTTTGCATTCTGACTATATGCTAAGGAAAACAGCAAGGACTAATGCCTCATTAACGGCTGCTGAAACGGTGTCATCATCTATTGCTGAAGGGGTGTCATCAACTTCTAATGATGATCCAATCAATGACTCTTATTTAGATGCAATGATTAAAGAAATGATGACATCTTTTAAAGATCAACCTTCCCAAGATTCACAATTTCAAGCGTGTAATCCTACACCTGTTACTGAACAAGTTAATCCCAAACAAAGCTCTCCAAGAAAGGTGAAAACACAAGAAAAAGTTGAGAAGAACTTACAAGATGAGAAGAAAAAATAAGTTGAGAAGAAGAAACAAGTTCAGAAGAACAAACAAGTTGAGAAGAAGAAACCTCAAGCACCTAAGAGGAGCAGTGTCATGTTGAAAACTATTTGGAGGTCTAAAAATAATGTTGGCCCAAGATCAAGTTTAGTTGCACCATTGAAAGTTGATGACTCTCATGGTCCTAGCAATGAAAACCCAAAATTAGGTACTTATGTGATGAAAATGAAGTCATGAGATGAAATTTCTAGGCAAATGACTCAGTAATGCTTATTACGAAATAGTTTGTGAAACAATCTATAATGTAATACTTATTATGAAATAGTTTGTAATGTAACTTAAGAACATTTATGTTATGCAGAATGTGTGCTAACTTTGGAACATCTTTGTTATGCACAATGTCGCAACTGCAAAAAACACCTGGCAGGAACAAACGGAAGAGTCGCCACTGTATGTTATTTATCTCAAGAGAGAGAAAGGAAACAATCGAAGAAAACCTAAAAGAAAGGAGAAGACAAGGTCATTGCAACCAAATCTTGGGTTTGGGAGTCGGTTACGCAAGGGGAAGGTATGAGCACCCCTCACGCCCGTTATACTCAACGGGATCCACGCTTGATGTCTAATCAAAGGGTGTGTTATCTAAAAGCTATTACTAAATAGAAACGGAAACAAAGGAAAAGAAAGAGACTCAATAGGACATCGCTTCCCTATGCCTACGTATTTCCTCATGCAATGGGAAAGTCAGAGTCAACGTAGTTTGAAAAACTACGAGTGATGGGGGAAGGTTGCTCGCCAAGACATCGTCGTCTTGTGCCTACGTATCCTCACCTGGTATGAGAAATCAGAGCAAACGTAGTTCGGGTAAATAGGAAACCACAGGTTGATTAAGTGTTTTTTATGAGCAACATTAAGTTCCCATTCCAGCAGTTAGGGACGATGCCTGTTTTCGGCAGAACGGAAAAGTAACGTACTCTTTTCTGAAAATGAGTTTGAAACACAAATCCCGTAGGATTAAAAGGTTTGAATTTTGTTTGTGAGTTTTAGTGAAGTGAATTAGTTTACTTTGAAATTCACGTTTCACTAAAGACTATGATATAGGAGCGAATGCGTTGCATATCGCCCAAAGGGCATACACTAAACACTCTAGACAATTGAGGAGAAACCCCTCACTCATCATTTCCCATATGCTTAAGGCTCGTGGCGCACAATTTTCATCATCTTTATTAGATGAGTTAGAATTTTTTTGAGATGAGAAGAGAGACACACAGAAGGTCTAAGGGAAACTCGGCCCTAACGTTATCATGCAAAGTGGTCCTAAGGTCGGGAGGTGAAAGGAAATTTTATCCTAATGTTAGCATGCAAAAGATGGACCTAAGGTTGAGGTTAAAAGAGACTAGCCTAATGTTATCATACATGGATTAAACTTCTAATTTCTATCCTACTCCAAGCTTAATCGAAAATTAAGTTGGACTAGGAGGCCTTAAGGGAGCATGCAAGAACAAGACAAAAACAAGGAAAGCAAGGCAAAAACAGCAGCTACAACAACAATTCCTGCATAAAACAGTAGTAAAATCCAGCACGGTGGCATAATAACATACAACAGCTACTAATTCAACACAAAAATAGGTGTAAAAGGCAGGTAGGAAGCAAGCAAGCAAAGACAACATGCAAAGTTCAGAATAAGATAGCTGTGAAAGTAGGGCAGCAAGCATGTTTCTATGCAATTAACATGAGCAAATGCCAATCATGAATAAGCATCATACAAGGATGGACATGCATCAACAATCAAACATAAATGTTCGACGAGATTGCATCATCAAGAATGAACAAGAAAAACATGCTTTATTCATCAATTAAACAATTCAATCAGTCATGCGACAAGTGGAATCGGAAGCAAAAACAAACATGTATCACAAGTGTAGCGAGATAATCATCAAGAATTAATCATTAACATGATACAAGCAAGCAAAGCATATGATCATCGCATCAATCAAGCAACATGAACATGTTAAGTATTCAAAAGTAAACCAAAAGTCACGCGTCGAAGAATCCAAGTTAAACATTCAAGCCTAATGAAATAGGTCAAAAACAGTCCACAGAAATGCATCATATCAATCCATGAAGTTTAAGGATGAAAAGGAACCCAATCAAGCAAAAAATTGCAAGAAAAAGGCAATATGTCCCAGTGGTAATCGATTACCATGATCAAATAACCGATTACCCCTTTGAGAAATAACCAGAAACATGAAAAATAGGCAGGGTAATCAATTACCTGATAGTGGTAATCGATTACCACTGAGACAGAGGCAAAAAATCAGCTTCCAAAATCACTTTTTAGCAGCAAACGACTTATTTGATCATCCAAATGACTAAGCAATCAATTATGCACAGAAATTAGGTCATATCACAACAAGAAAACTCCAATAGAATCAAACATAGAACAATATAAAAGATCATATCAAAGAAAATGGATCACACATCAACAACAAACCAAAGATCTACATTGTAACATGCAAGATTAAGCAATATCAAAGCTAGATCTAGAAATTACTAACTAACAAAGCTGAGAATTTCTTTGGTAAGTGTTGTTAAGCTGCAATTAATAGATCCAAGCAAGAAAACTTGAAGATCCAAGCAAGAATCCATAAATAAGCAAAAACTCTTCCAAAAGTGATTCCAACAACTTAATTCAAGATCCAAATGAACTGAAAAACCAGAATTGATCCAAGGATGAAGATGCAATGAAGGTTTAGCTCAAGGATTCAAAAATTGAAGTGCATAATTTATGAAGCTTTTAGTCATGGAGCTTTGGTGGAAGGTTTTGGAATGAGAGAATAGTTGAGAGAATTTGAGTGAGATGTGTAGATAAATCGGAAAAATGAGTGAGAGTTATGAGAGGTTTGGAGTGAAATGGATTAAATTATCCCTAGGTTAGGAATCAAAATATGATTTGGAGTGTGGGTTAGTGTTGGGAATGGAAATTAGGAGTGGAATTAGGAATGAAGTGTTTGAAATTTGGAGGGAAATGGTGAAAATGAATCAATTCTAGATCCTTCCAACGATGCACATGTGAAATGAAAGGTTAAAAATGATTGGAAATTTTGCAGTGCTGAAATTTGAACCACTTTTTTCAAAATACACCTGAGGTAATCGATTATCCATATGTGGTAACCGATTACTGTTGCACCCTAAAAATTTGCCCAACCTTATTCACTTGGTTTATGTTTCAATTGCATTAGCATTTGCATATAGGGCCATGTACATAGGTTACTCATCTGCATAGCATAAGCATAGCAAGTCAGCTAACAGGGGACCAATCATTATTCTCATCTCTAGAGGCCTATCAAGAGGTTATTATCCTGATTCAAACTCATTCAAGTCATCAGAAAAGAATTTGGAAGCTATCAAGTCAATGGATCAAGCAGTTCATCTATCTCCTAACAGAGGGTGTCTGAGGATCAACAAAGAAATGGTGAGCTGTGGGCTGAGCATGGGGAGTAT
Organism: Lathyrus sativus; assembly: GCA_963859935.3. NCBI lineage: Eukaryota > Viridiplantae > Streptophyta > Magnoliopsida > Fabales > Fabaceae > Lathyrus > Lathyrus sativus. Next base: position 336,782,854 of record OZ012735.1, read on the forward strand.
CTAGACATCTTGGAGGACTTAGAAAGTCATTTGGAGAAGGAGACAAGTCATTGGTGAAGTCACAAGAATTACAGTTGAAGACAGTCAACTAAGGTTTCATCTGGGTCAACCCTGGGTCAACTCTAGGTCAATTGACTGATTGAAAGGCATTAAGGGCTATTGGAGAGATGTGGGGTTCATCATTTGACATGAAGAATAAGGATATGTTATTATGCTAAGAAGAATTCAAGAGAAATCAAGGAGAAGAGGAGTTTCTAAATTAGGGTTTCTGTGTAAAATTCCCTAGTTTAGGACAAACTTCCAAGCAATTTTTACCCCTCAAGGAGATTTCAAATGAATTTTTGGTAAACATAAGAATTGTTCCTCATTGTCTTAGCTTTCTATAATGGTATGGTATGCCTTCATATGATTTGTGGAACTCTACTTATGGTCTTGGCAAGCAAAGGGTATTTTGGTCATTTGGTGATTACAGGTCATTCTTAGCCTATACCTAAAACTCATACAAGGGAGCTTCAAATGAAAAACTTCCCAACATCAAAGTTGCTCAAAATGCCATTTTAAGTCAATAAAAGAAGTCATGAAAGTTTGGAAATGCATGGAACAAGACTTGATAAAAGTTGGTGAAAAATGACTTAAAAAAGGCATATAACTTGAAAAAGTTCAAGTTGGAAAATGGTTTGAGAGATCTACAAGTCCAATATGGGTCATCCGATATACCAAATTGATTCCCAACATCATTTTAAAGACATTGGTTCAGCCACTTTTTTGAGTTAGGGTTTAAAAATTGGACTTGCTTTGTATTTTTGTTACTTGCATAATAAGGCAAGTATAGAAAACTTGGCACAAGATGAATTTTCAAGGCAAGGAGCTTACATACACTTCCCATATCTCATGTAAGGAGATTTTGACATAAGTTTGGAAAGGTGCAAGCATGAGATAAGAGATATTCAAAGTATCATGGCATGAGAAGTTCATGAAATTTCCACAACTTTCTAGAATCCTCCAAGATTATTCTAGAAACCTCTAAGTTTGTTAATCATCATCTATATATTGGATTGAGATCATTAAGAGTAGAGGTTGGTGATAGTTGATGTTGAATCCATTTGCAAATCATATTGAATTTTTTCCATCATTTTTCCATTTTTTCCCACACTTTCACATGTTTGAATTTCCATTTTTTTCAATCCTTTTTCTCTCCATTTTTTTTGATCCTTTCTCATTACCAATTAATTCAATATACTACATAGGATTTTTCCATCAATTTTTGAGAAGATTTTAGTGCAATTCCATGGTTGTATTAACATGAAAAAGTGAGCTCCAAGTGCAAAAGTGATTTTCATTTCCTCACCAATTCAAGCAATTTCTTTGATCCTAATACCTCTACCAAGAATTATTGAAGGTTTCTACACTTTTTTCCAAAGAAATTCGTGCTCCATTAAAGCTCCATAATTCATTTTTCCAAGGTATAAAGAATTCGACATAACTCATGATTTATGAGTCTTTCTTGCATTATTGTTGTTGCATCACATTGCTCTCATCTCCTACATGGATTCTAGTACAAAAAAGATGGTTTTTATGACAATTTTTGGTTCTTGAGTTTTTCTTGAGGTGCCACATTTTGGGAGTTAGAGAGAGTTTCAAGAAAATCTAAGACCATATTTGGATTCCTTGAATTTTTTCCTTCAATTTTGACTAAAATTTTGTGCGAAACGGATAATTATTGATGGAGTTATGGTGTTTCAAAGTAGCAAAAAACTCATGTTCATGGGGCTGCGGGTTACTATTCACAAAGTTGAAAATTTTGATTTGGAGAAGGTGTTAACACCGTCGGATGCATTTCCAAGTCAAGGTTTCCTCCATTCATCCAACGCCTCTCACTGCGCCACGTAATCGGCCACATAAGCCTCATGCCACTTTTATTTATTCATGTTATTTTCTTTTATTTTTCTATTGCCATGTTTCTTTTATTTTTTCTGTTTTATATGCTGACTTCAAATAATCATAAAAAATAGGAAAATTAGTCTTTTTGATCCCCATTTTTTTGTGCTGAATCTTTAAGACGTCTAGGATTTAATAAAACTGGAATTATAATTTTACCATTTTTTGACATTTTCTTTGGATTTTTTATATTTGGGTCGTCATAAAAAGGACAATGCTGATGCTATCATTTTGTTGAATTTCTTTAACCTATCAAAACACAATTTAAATGTCAATCCTTTTGCAGGGATCTCATACACACGTTGAGGTATTGTGATATATTTTTGTGGGAATTTTATTGTACCATTTTAATTGGTTTTGGATGCTTTCTTTAACATGTTCCACTTCAATCTTTCCTTTGGTATACATGAGATAGCTTGCAATGTTTTCATCTTGTTTGACCATTTATCTTTGGATATTTTTGTGGTATCTCTCACCCCTGGTTTGTGGCTTGATGTAGGGAATTGGAGATTTTTATTTGAATTTTTTAGCACCTTTTGCTATTTTTCTTATGTTTTGTATTCGAACTTGTAATTTGGACTTCCGAACGGACTTTATTTTTGTTAAGGTTCCAACGGCCGATTTGTGTTTGCGTGGTGGATGCCGTGGTTTATATTTCTTATTATAGATAGGCTAGAGGTATTTGAAGACCCCTTAGGTGGCTTTTATTTGTATGTGTAGCTTGCCCGATTATCGACTTGTTTGCATGATAGCACGTTGCGATTCCAAATAGTGGATTACGCGTTTCATTCGGAGTTTTCACTCGATTCTTTGCATATGATCACTTGATATTTTCTTATTCCACCCATGAATGGGCTTGAGGTTGAGATGAACCTTCCTCCCTCCTTTGCATTGCATTTACCATTGCTATATTCATGTTCACTTGTATGCGGTTATTACTTGTATTTCCGTTTCTTCCTTTCGTTTCCTTTCCCGTAGGACTTCCATTCTTCCTTGTTCAAGGGAGGATGTGATAGACATTAGGAGTTAACCCATGCATGATAACATTAGGGTAGATTTTATTCCCTTTTAACCCTAGGATTTGTAGAGTGTCATCTCTTCTTCCTTCAAAACAACAAAAAAACAGTAATAAAGGTTATAACAGAGATTAATTCATTTCTTCCGTCAAAAGATTTGAACAGACATCAACCTTTTGCAATAAGAAAACCCTTGTTTAAGGTGAGATTTTTCATAAAAAACAACAGACAGACTTGTGTCGTACGTGGCCCGAACTACGTTTGCTCTGATCTTTCATGCTGTATGAAAGTACGTAGGCATAGGATGCGATATCCTAGCGAGCAACCTTCCCCTCCTTTCCCGTAGGTAGGTGAACTACGTTGACTCTGATTTCTCGTTCCAGGCGGAAATACGTAGGCATAAAGTGCGACACTTTGCCGAGTCATTTTTATTTTCTTTTTAACCCTTGACCTATAGTTTAGATAGAATAACAATCCATACCCGAAAACAAGCGTGGATCCCGTCGAGTACGACAGACGTGAGGGGTGCTAATACCTTCCCCTTGCGTAACCGACTCCCGAATCCAGGTTTTGGTTGCGACGACCATACCTTTCCCGTGTTGTGCGAGGTTTACTCTGAGCGTTTCCTTTCCCTCCCGTGGGATAAATAACGCACGGTGGTGACTCTTCTGTCAGCCGGCGCCGATTTTCGCAGTAGCGACAGCTGGCGACTCTGCTGGGGATCCAACGTCCCCTGGCTGCTAAGGACTGCGATAATTCTTATGCATTTGGGATCCAACGTCCCTTAAGAGAGTCAATCCTAACGCTTGTTTTCCCGTCGAGGATTTTGTATGGATTTATATTTCTGACCTTTATTTTCAGCTTTGTATATATGGATTATTATTGCTGTATCTTGGGGTGTGACGGGTGTTCTGATATTGAGTGAGAAGCCGGACCTGGGCTTGAGTGCACCTAGAATTAGAGTAGAGATTAGTTGGCGCCCGCTTGCTTTGCTTGCTTTGGTGTCCCGCGAAATCTACACTCAGACGAGGTTCCTCTGGTTGGCCTCCTGCCCCTTCCTTTGGTTGGCGTGGGTTGCTGGTTAGTTGAATTGTCGACTCTGGGGACCGATCATTTGGAAGTTGGCTAAGTGAGGCCTCTTCAGGATTTGATGATGCCACTCCTTCTGGGAATCGTATCATCAACCCTGAAAGTCTGTGACGCCGACGACCGCATAGGATGCCATACCTTTGTCAGTTACTAGGACATCCACCTGTGAGAGGGTTTGGGGTTATGCAGGTAACTAGACCTTCAGATACCGGTTATTTCTTGATCAGAGATCCTGGGTATTTATGGAGGGTTATGAGGTCTGTCAGAGACCAGTTGGAGATGTGATTTAAGGTCTGCCAGAGACCAGTTGGAGTTATGGTTTGAGATCTGTCAGATACCATTATTGGAGCTTGATTTTAGGTCTATCTGAGACCAGGGTTTGAGGACTTCTAGAGAATCTATCTGAGACTTCTTGATATGGTCCAGGCTATTCAGCTACGGCAGTTGGCCCCCGTTGCATGTTACTTGCATTGCATTCTGTTTGCATACTCATCATCATTGCATCCCACTAACGTGTGTCTGTGCTGCAGGTGCATTTGCATTTCCCTAGTTCTAGTGTCCGGATTCCTGAGTGATTGGTCATGGCCAGCTTAAGAAGGACAGTTACTTACAAATTGCCTACTCCTGATGTTGTTCCCCTGCTTGGGTTGATCTCTCTGGCTGATGAGGAGGTTCGTAGGAGCTTCAGAATGAGCTATGGAAGACTATTGAGATTGGTGCGCAAACCCACGGAGACAGAGCTAGATAGGTTGTACGCTTTGATGCAATTCTATGATCCCGCATTGAGATGTTTTACGTTCGCTGATTTCATTATAGGGCCTACCATTGAGGAGTATGTGGAGTTTACTAAGTTACCCGTGCAGAACCAGGTTCCATTCATTCATTCGGGCATTAAGCCCAAGCCGGAAGACTTGGCAAAAGCCTTGCATGTGGATGCTTCTGAACTGTTGACTACTGTTTCCCGTGGAGTTCCAGGCTTCTCACTCCAGTTCTTGATCGGTAAAGCTCAAGAGTACGCTAAGAGCGGATGTTGGATTGCCTTCAATGCTGTGCTGGCTCTGTGCATTTACGGCATAATATTGTTTCCCAATGTACCGGATTTTGTGGACTTCGATGCCTTCTACTTGTTTGCCGCTGGTAATCCTGTACCGACCATGCTCGGAGATTTCTACCACTCACTGCATTACAAGAATGAGAAGGGAAGAGGAAAGAATGTTCATTTCTGTGTACCATTGCTGGATATGTGGTTTAAAAGCCACCATCCCCTGAAGGGATCTTTTGTAAAGAGTGCAACCACAACTAGCTGGTCAGAGCGCCTGATGAGGCTATCTTCTGAAGACGTTGAGTGGTTTGATCAAGACCTGCTAGGATCTGAGCTTATATTCAGTTGTTCTGGGTACCCTAATGTTCCGTTGATAGGGAGGAAAGGGTGTATCAACTACAACCCTTCTCTGTCCGTCCGTCAGTTCGGATATGCGTTGAAGAACCCACCAAAGGAGGAGGAAGTACAGGAATCTCTGTACTTCACCGGAGACGTGAAGGGGGAGTTACTAGCCAAGCTGCAGCATGCCTGGACGCGTATTAACCGCAGAGGGAAGCCGTTGTTAGGGAAGAACGACTGTCAGGCCTATGCACCTTACAGGGTTTGGATCCAGGAGAGAGCAAGTCAGTTGCGGATGCCATTTCCAGATGCACCAGCCCTTGTTCCTATTCCGGTAGCAGAACTAACTACTGTTTCTCGGGAAGCCTACGAGCAAGTTGTGAAAGAAAAAGAAGCCTTGATGAAGATCAATGAAGGGTTAGAGCAAGAGTTAGCCCAGGTACGCAATGAGAAAAACAAGGCCGTGTATGCTTTCCAACAGCAGATTGAGCTAATGAACAGATTAGGGGATGAGTTGACTGAGGAGAGGAAAAAGCGCGAACGTCTGGGGCAAGAGTTCAGAAGCTCCCATGACATGCTTGAATCCAAGAAGAAAGCGCTTGACATCGCTCACCGAGAGATCTCTTCTTGCAATAAGACTTGGAATGATACGCTCACCAACAATAAGAAGAGGGAAGATAAGTTGAAGCAGCAAATTTCCGACCTCGAAGAGCAGTTGAAGTCCAGCATCAAGAAGTGTGAAGAAGAAGTGATGACCCGGTACAGTCTCCAAAACGCACTGAACAAGGCCATCAAAGGCAGAGATGAAGCCGTGTCTCAGAAGCGTAAACTAGAGGATCGCTTCGGAGACGGGGCATGGGAAGAAACTGCTGAAGACGTGCGCCGTGTTCTTAAGAAGAGAAACCAACTTGTTGAAGGGCTGCTTGATCGACCAAGTCATCCGGAGACCAAGAAATTGCTAGAAGAGTACCAGACTTCTGGGAGGATTTGATCACTTCATGTAGTAGCTTGTATGCTTTATTTGCATATTGCTGACCATCACCAGGATTGTTGGTTGAGGTCATGCCTTCTTATTGTACTCAGTGATATTGTATTCTTGGCATATTAGTTTTCTCAGCAATATATGAGGCTTTCTATGATTCAGCTCCGATCTTTGTATTGCTAGCACTGTCACTGCACCGACACCTCCACACTAGAATCGGGGAATGAATTTCCCTAATGCACAGACACACACATTGCATTGCATTCATATTCATATTGCATTACAGGTAATTATTAAACTGTAGCTCATCTCCTGTATCTCTCAGGTCCCCCAGGATTATCGACTGAAGAATTCCCTAGCATTCAACCAGAAGCAGCAGCAAGGAAGTCATGAGTCAGGATCCGACTGAGATGCAAGAGGTGCACGAAAATATAATGCGGCTCATACAGGTAATGGAAGCCATGGCCGAGAGTCAGAAACAGTTGCAGAACATGGTGCAGCCTCTGATTGCGTGGGCTGATGATAGGGCTGCCGACTTTGCTCAGCTAGAGAATCAAGGTTTTCTCCCAGGCCGCATACGCCAACTTGTGGGGGTAGCCATCAAACAGGTTCAAGCAGAATTAACGGATGTTCGAGGCCAGCTGGGGCAGTTCACGAAAGATATGCAAGAGTTGTGCTCGAATCAAGAGACGCTAGAAGAAGAGAACTGCCGACTGAAGGCACAGATAGGGTTGATGGCTGAAGTATTAAGGAACGTACTCAGGAGAGAAGGAGGGCAAATGTTGGAAGACGCGGCTGGCTTATCTGTTCCTCAGGGGTCTGAAGAACCATTACCCACGCAGGATAGGCTTAAGAGACCCTCTCCACGGTTCGAAGCTCAGGAGTCTCCTCGTCAGCAGTCGCAATTGATTTTGCAGGATAACTCAAGGAGGTGGGGTAAGAGAATGAGGTTTTCTAACAGAGTATTTGATGAGATCCCTGTGGATTATGATCAGCTGGTGCAACTCTTGTTCCAACTTCAACTGGTTGAGCCCCGCATTTTGGTTCCACTGACAGGGCATCCGCCACTAGACTATGACCTGAACGCCCATTGTGCCTTCCACTCCGGAGCACCGGGGCATAGCATTGCAAACTGCAAAGCTTTTAAGCATAAGATTCAAGATTTGCTGGATGAGAAAATAATTGAGTTTGTACCGGGGGGCATAAAAGTTGCAGGGACTGATATTCCCATTTCTCCGCCAGAGGTTGCAGATGAATCGAGGTATATCCCAGAGCCACTGGAAGCTAAGTCTCCATGTCCACAACAGTTGCCAATGCCAGGGTTGAACTTAAGGATGATAACGCGTGAGCCTAAGGAAACGTCCGAGCAAAGCCAGCAGCCTACAAGACGCCAGTATACAACTCAGCAAAGAATTCGGGAAAAAAAGCCAAGGAGGGTGTTTGAGAAGCCTCCCTCAACGTACGCAGATTTGTTACAGACACTACTAAGATTGAACTTGGTGGAGAAAAGAACTCTGGCGCCAATAACCGGCACTCTGCCGGATGGCTATGATGCGAGCAGGCACTGTGAATTCCACTCCGGGGCTCCCGGACATGATATTGAAGGTTGCCACGCGTTCAAGCATAACGTCCAAGATTTAATCGACAGCAGGGTCATTAACTTCTCCGATAGGGTCCCCAAGGTGGTGCAAAGCCATAGACAAGCAAAAGCCGGGGTGATGAAAAGGTTTCCCAGATTTGATCGGGCCGGTGAAAGAAGATTGAGACAGTAGTAGACTACCCCTGATGATAGCTTCTGAGAATGGTTGACTCGCCAATAAGTCAAAGTGTAGGAAGTCCAGTTCTGAGACACCGACATTTTTCATGTTATCTTGTTCATGTCCGCGCATTCGTAGTTTCTTTTCTGTGTAATTGCAAATTTCGCTCTTAAAACTTGTTGTTTTTCAATTGATATTAATAAACGAAATGAATATGCATGTTTTGAATTAATCCAGTCGTGTTCACTCTTTGTTTTGCTTTAATGCTTAATGCTTGTTTTAGCAGGAATCTGGGGAGGATGACGAAAACAGATGACGAATAATATTCCGATCGTATGCTTTTGGATAAAAAAACTTGTTGATGAAATACAGGCATTGTTTCAATCCATAAACACTGGAGATATAAGGAAGGTAATCCCTTGATAACCCCTTTCGAGCCAGTAGTAGGAGGTTCTTTTCGAAAATGAAAAAACCCCAAATCTTAACCCGGGGCAGGGTAGGTGTCAGTTAGTTTGACCAAGCGTTCGAATCGTGGAAAGAGTGTCCGGTTGAGGATAAATCACACTTGTATAAGTCGTGCCTAAAGAACCGCAATGGTTAAACCTTGCCGACAAAGAGTGAAACAGTCACATTACTCCACAAGAAGTCAGACAAACCAGTGTCACACGACTTGTTAAAAAAAAAAAAGAGAACAAAAAGTGAAAAGAATCAAGAGCCCGCTAAGTCAAAACTTGAAAACAAATGACTTAGGCAAAAACAGGGGCATCCCGCTGGACTGGAAAATCAAAAGAATCTCAAAATATACTCAGTCCAGGCAAAAGTTAGGGAACGAAAAAAAACGAAAGACAAAAAGGATTGTCAAAGAAAAGAACAAATCCTCGAAAAGGACAAAAGTCGTGTGATTCTAGGCACCCAAAGACGAAAAGCAAATGACCGTCACTCAAAAAAGAAAAACGCGTGGTATCCTGAACCATCACTCCTATCATTCCACCTCTAATAGGTGAACGCTGAAGTCAGATTAGCTGAACATAGGATTGGAGAACATCACGAAGAATGGGTGGGTAGAAATAAATTTTGAGCCTATATCTTTCCTTGTTAACCGTGAACCTGACCACGTTACAACCCGCAAAAGTCCTAATTGAAACAGGTTTTGTCCGAGGGCATACGTCAGTAAAGATCTCGTCGATTCTGACTCCTAAAAGGGTTCCTCTTACCGGCTTTCATATTGACATTTTGATAATTGATTCATTACATGTCACAAAATTTTTTAGTGAACAGACTTGGATTTTGAAACTGTCATATGCATTGCGTTTAATATATCTTTTATGCAGAACAACTTGTGTTACCTGCGAGTAAGCGCATGCCGACAGGAAAGATTCCTACAGTGGAAGGTATGATCAGGATAAAATGCAGAATGCCCAAATATCTCGTGAACTGGGGCAAGCTATACTGATTAATTCAGGTAGAGTCGGTCATCCTAGAATCAGTAAATCCAGGGCAGTCAGGTCAAGATTTGGCAAATCTCTCATAGCTATGGGCAGTGCTCCACGACACAGTCGATCAGAGACAAAAGATTGTTGCGAGACCGGGGCATGTCACCCTAGAAGCACGAAAGTTATGTTCTTGAAACACCCCTTCGAGGTCCGAAATGTAGAAGCCGTCCAAGTCTGGTCGTCAGGATACAAAGACTGTAGGGTCCATTCCAAAACTGTTGCAGATTCAGGGGCAAGCTGGGCATGTTAGTATCCCCGAAGCGGAGTTCTCTCCTTTCAGCAAGTGTTCTTTCCTCCCAGTAGAACTCGAAGATTAAGACTCTCCCCAGCAGAGTTGGTTGTGGGTCCTGGCATTTATTTTGTCAGGGATACTGTGTAATATCAGTTCACTCTCCAGCAGAAATCCAATCGTACTGTGCACATCTGCTATTCCCCAGCAGAGTTATATTCCCCAGCAGGATGCTACTTCAACAAGGTGTTTGGTTTAAGTTCCTAATTTCCCAGCTGAGTCGACTTCACTCTTACAGCATTTATTTTGCTGGAATAATTCTGTAGCACCTGGCTATCCCCAGCGGAGTTGGCATTATCTTCAGCATTTATTTTGCTGAAGCAGTTCCTGTATCCCAGCAGGTGGGGAGAGCACTTGCTCAAATGAACTACCAAACACTCAAGATCTCGGCATGAGATATTCAATGATAATGTCAGTTTCGGCAGTATTCCCCACAGAGTTACCAGGATAAGTCTCTCTTTATTCCCAAGCAGAGTTATTTGTCATCAAAAGGTTTCATGAACCAGAATTTCAGAAGTGGCCTCCGGGCATCAGAGCAGGCATCCGGTAGTTTGGTTTCCAGATATCCCCAGTAGAGTCCGCCTCAAAGTCGTTGTCACGTCAGTGCTAAGAAGTTTGTGGGTCGGGACCAATGAAGAAGTGAGTCCTGACGTGGACAAGTTGTATTTCCCCAGCGGGTCGAAGATGCCTGAGTCCTGACGTGGACAAACCAAGACGAAACATGGGTCCTGACGTGGAACGAAGTTGTTTCCTTACGTGGAAAGATTGAGTCCTTACGTGGACATATCAAGCCAGAGTCCTTACATGGACAGATTGATAACGTATTCATTACGTGGAAAAAGATCATATTCCTTACGTGGAAAGATTGGAGTCCTTACATGGACAGATTAAGATTGTGTTCCTAACGTGGAAAGATGGAGATTCCTTACGTGGAAAGATTTGAGTCCTCACGCGGACATATCAAGATTGATTCCTTACGTGGAAAGATTAGAGTCCTTACGCGGACATATCAAGAGGAGATTCCTAACGTGGAAAGAAGGTAGATTCCTTACGTGGAAAGTTTAGTCCTGACGTGGACAGATTCAGATCAAGATCATTCCTTACGTGGAAAGATTGGAGTCCTTACGTGGACAGATTAAGATGGTGTTCCTGACGTGGAAAGGTGGGTCCTAACGTGGACGATGTTCTCCTTACGTGGAAAGACAATGTTTCCTTACATGGAAAGAAGATGGTTTCCTTACGTGGAAAGACGAATTTATTCCTTACGTGGAAAGAAGTTGGTATTCCTTACGTGGAAAGATTGAGTCCTTACGCGAACATATCGAGATGGATTCCTTACGGGGAGACAAGTGCATTCCTAACGTGGAAGAGTTTAGTCCTGACGCGGACAGATCCAGACGAAGTCTTATTCCTTACGTGGAAAAATGGTGATTCCTTACGTGGAAAAGAGATTGATTCCTTACGTGGAAAGTTTAGTCCTGACGCGGACAGATGGAAAAGAAGTTGATTCCTGACGTGGAAAGAGAAGGTGTTTCCTTACGTGGAAAAGTTTAGTCCTGACATGGACAGATCAAGGTTTGATTCCTAACGTGGAAAGATCAGAGTCCTTACGTGGACTGATGCGTGTTTTTCGCAAGTGTACGAATCACGTCAAAGTAATATAAAAGATTATCGAATCCACAGAGACCAAGTGTCAATCTATCGTACCTGTTGTTATGGTGTTTATCTAAGGCAACTATTTTTAAGGGTTTTAGTAAGGGTGCAATGGTAAATAAAATTATAATTTTAAATAATAAATAAAAGACAGGCTCGAATGTAATTCACGTAATCAATGATAATCCAGTACTTGTTAATGGAACTACTTATGGGCAATGTTTTCTCCTTTGAAAAGAACTAATTTAACAGGAACTGTCGCTTTCGCGTATTCAGAACCGAGTTGTACTCTCTAATCAACCCCTCCTATTGTCACGGATAAGAAGGTGCGTACTGCGTTAGAGTAGTAAACCTATTTTTAAGAAATATAGTTTCTTAACAAAGTTGAAAAGTATTTTAACCTGGACTTCTTAGCAAAAAGAGGTTCTTATGAACCAGACTCTAAACCTCATAACGCGTCCGAAAATCGTTTTAAAATCTCTTTTCTTTTTAATCTAAAAACTCCTAATGAACTATACAAAGCGCTTTTGGCTGTTTTTGAAATAGTTAAAAACAATTACTTGAATTGAAAGATAAAATAGCCCTTAGGTGTTTCCACGAACAATTATACTGATTACTGGTTTAATTACGATCCTTACATTCTAACCTTTATGGGATTAGTTAGACATGATAAAGTAAATATTCTTTTTATAGTTTTTCATATGAGTAATTTAAGGCGAGTGCAGGAAGTAAACAAAGTAAATGTGCGAGTGCGGGAAGTAAACAACGTAAATGTGCGAGTGCGGGAAATAAACAACGTAAATGTGCGAGTGCGGGAAATAAACAACGTAAATGTGCAAGTGCGAGAAAATAAATAAAAGTAAAGCAATGCGGAAAAATAAAATACTAACTGGAATTAAAATGGCGGCAGGATTAACTTCCTCCAGAGTGCTCCAAAACTCGAACCACAGACAGATTACAGACTCGATCACTCGATTGCAGAGGCACCCCGATGTGGAATGGCAACTGCTTTATAACTTATATATGCCTAGAGAATTCTAATTCTGGATGAAGAAAAACGAAAATCTAAGGTCCTATTTATAGGAGAAACTGAAAGCGCGAAATGACCGGGACGCCCCTCCACTAAAAAGTGGAGGTTGTGGATTTTTGCCTTGTGGCGCCCGCCACAGGCCTATGGCGCCCGCCACGGTCCCTACAGGGGATGATGTAGTGGGGATCGTGGGTCTTGGAGGTTGAGGAGTGGTCTTGAGACGTGGCCACGTCATGGCTAACCCTATGGCGCCCGCCACAGTGGGTGCCGTAAGTGCAAAATGCTGAATTTCTAGGTTTTCGTCCGTTTTCACTCCTTTTTCGCTCCTTTTCCCGATTCAAGATCCGATTATTATAAAAACCTGAAAACATAAGAAAACAAAGCAATAACGAAGCAAAACAACAATAAAAGCTAAGAATGCATGCGAAATCGGAGTCAGAAATACGGTGAATTTTAGTGTGATCAAATTCTCCCACACTTAAACCTTTGCTTGTCCTCAAGCAAACATTAAAGCTTAAGAAAATATGGTGTCAACACTTGTCTTTGGGCTAAAGGGATTCTAAGTTCAAGTCAGGATGCAGTGACAGATACTAACTAAGTGAACCAAGGGTACCATAGTAACACAAACACAAACTTCAATCCTATATTAACCACTCCATGTCATCCCACGATACCTAGGCCTATCTTCTCATCTTTTTGTGTCCTTTTCATTCAGGCGCAATCACATTAAGCCCGTTATCCGTACATGCTTCATAGTAGAGTGACCGGTTAGTGATTCTGATCCATAACATAAGGTTTCTGGCACATAAGCATGTGTAAACCTGTTTTTATTTCGCCTAAATGTAGCTGCGGGGGATCGGATCGTAATCCGCCCTACCAAGTTCAGTGCCAGATACCTCTGAACCAACTAACAATAGGTGACTTGCAATTTTTTTCTTTTTGTGGCAAAAAATTTTTTTCTTCTCTTTTTTCGGTTTAAATGACTTTGTGAGGGTCACCTATACCAGAGTTTGCCTTTTTTCTTTTTTTTTTCTTTTTTATTAGCACTGGATCATTCACTTATATTCATCGGCCCCCTACGTAGAGTATGCTTAGGCCGGAGCTGACTGCTAAAATAAACTACTTAGGACAATTTTTTTTGAATGATAGTAAAGGCCATGGTGGTGGGGTTTAGGAGTGATTCCTATATTCAAGAGGTCTATGGTGCTAAAATGGTTCTGATGTTTCAAAAAGTTGACCTAAGTCACCACATCCTAATCTAAACCTGTCTCAAAGCCCAAAAAACATGTGAAACAACATTGTTTTCTTTTTTAAAAATTTTCTGGTAAGGCTAAGGAAATGGGAAAAAATGAAGATGAACTAAAAAGACACTATACTGGTGACTCGTCAGACTCATGCATTATCTAAGAAAAATAAATTACTGAAAAAGGGAAATAACTGAAAGGAAATTAACTAAAAAGGGAAATAACAGAAAGCAATAAAATCCCCTCCCACACTTAAATCGAACCTTGTCCCCAATGTTTCGAAATAAGATAAGGGGGGTAACCTGGAAAAAGACTACTGAGGAGGGGCACTGGTGCCTTCGCCGTCCTGATGTGATGGTCTGGAACGACGAGATCTACTACGATGCTGGTCCCTCCGGTCGAGTCGTGCTGATAAAGCAGCCTGAGCACTCCGGACCTCTCGAAGGTTACCCAAGATGGAACCCTGAGTAGCCTCTACAAGCTGGTAGTGTCGGCTGTTGAACTCTCTCTGACGGTTCTGCTCTAATGAAATAGCGTTCAAGGTACGGCAAACGTTGCTATAGGAACGATCCGAAACCAATCGCGATTGTTGCATGAAGTTCATATTGTCCGTCAGCTGTTGTGAAATAGTAGAGAGAAGGCCATCACGCCTTTCCTCTCTAGCTGTCATATCACGCCACATCTCCTCGGTGACAAAGAATCCAGGAGCAGTACCTGCAACAGGGTTAGAGGAAGATGGTGCAGTGTGTGACTGTGAAGGACGATGGGGGGACATGTGAGGGATGGGAGACTGCTCTCTCCGATCATACTCATCATCAGTGTCATGTGCCTCCCCATCGGGAATATTAGGAGGAAGTGGACCCAAAACACGCGGAGCATTAAGATCATAGGTCCAGTTCCTTTCATCACGTACATCAGTACGTCTACTGCATGGTAAAGCAACAGATGGGATAGCTACCCCATGAACCATCAACTCATAACCACCTTCTCTCCTTGTTCGGCACAATTTCATGTCTTTCAGAAATTTTAAATTAATTGTGCGAGGAGGTAGTGGTTCAAGTGTAGCTATCTCATCGTTCAGGCCAAGAGCCCGAGCAATAGACGTAACAAGCCCTCCAAAAACAATCGGTCCTGTTTTATTAGTAAATAAAGTCATGTGGGCAAGCATAAACGGGACCGGATTGATGTGGGTTCTAGTGAGGCATCCTTGCAAAAATAGGAGTTCACGAGCATTAACCTTGTTTGGACTTTCCCGGCCAAAAATAGTACATGCCAAAAGAAGTCTAAAAACTCTTATGGCCGGGTTGTGAATGGTTGACGCAAGTATCCCTTCAAAAGAATTAATTGAAGTACTTGAAGGCCTTAGCCAGAAGGTAAATACCTCGGCCGACCATTCAGCATCCAAAGGTGCCTCACAAATCGAACCTTCCCTATGAGGGATTCCTAACAAATCTGCTAGCTCATTGGTACTGAATTCATATTCAATTCCAAATAGTCTAAAAATAGCAGTACCGACAGTGCTAGCAGTGTCAGGACTGACAGTGTATATCAAAGAACTCAAAAACTCAGTTGTCAGCCTCTCATAGGTAGGTTCCTGATTAATGAAAATATTATGCAAGCCTAGAAATTCTAATAAATTAAAAACACTATGATAAATACCCAAAGCATACAGGCAGTTATCGTCGACGTACCTAGTCGAGAGGATTTCTCGACTTTGAAGCCTCTGAATAATTTTCCGTTGCCTTTCGCCCGGTCTTCCATCACGAAGAATAAATCCGTTGAACTCCATTGTTGAAAAGCTCCTTAGGTAGTGAAAATAGTAGAAAAGTGGTTTATGAGGGGAATGATAAAGTTTTGATTTTTTTGGTTTTTGATGGATGAAAATGGAAATGGATGTTGGATATGTTTTATGGATGGAGGGTATTTTGGAAATGGGGGAGCTTTAATGGGGTTCAAGGAGGATTTGGAAGGTTGGAAAAATGGGTTTTTGGTGAAGAAAGGGATGAAAATGGTGGAAATGGGGATTTGAATCCCGTATTTGATGATGACAACGGTGTGGCGCCCGCCACAGGGCCTATGGCGCCCGCCACAAGGCCAATTCCTGGGCCTTGTGGTTTTGGGTCCTCCTTTTGGGCCTTCCTTGCACCTTGGTCTTCGGGGGGTCTGAATAGCGTTTTCTTCTTCTTTTCAAGGCTTGAGGCTTGCATATTTTTTTTTGTAAAGACAAAAATGAAAATATTTTTGTCTTATATTTTTTTTCTTTTGCACGACAAAAAATAAAATAATTAAAAATCAAAAAAGAAAAAGAAAAATTAGTGCATAATATGTATATATATAAGGAATTCAAAGTGCATGAAAATATAAAAGTGGAAATGCGATAAATAAAACGAAGTTAAATACTAGGGTAGTGCTGTCAAGGTGGAATGAGTCATGTGGTAGGTTTCTTATCCTGGCCTGATCCACGAATCTCAGCTATCTCCCTCCGAAGCTCGTCGATCGCCTGATGTAGAGCATCGGTCTCTGAGGCATGAGTGAGATCAGAAACCTGCATCTGTAACTCTAAGTCTGCCACTTCCTGCTTGAGCAGGGCAGTCTCCTTGCGGAGCTCATAAATCTGTGTTTGTAGGTCGGGTGGCTGCAGAGACATATTGTTAGACATAACAGTGATTCGGGGAGTAAGAGGTGTAGGAGTGTACTCAGCGGCGGGAGGCGATTTCGGCTCTTCGACAGTCTCTCCATAACCCTCTAGAGCATAACTCCAGTTGGCAGGATCATGGACACTGGTCATCAGCGGATCTGGTAATGTAAAGTAGTGTATCGCTTCACCGTCGATCAGCAATCTAAACCTGTTGGGCTCAAAAGAAGCCCTCCTCATCAGTCCTCTATCAAGACAAAAATCAATATCCAGGGTGGTGTAGCAGCAGAAGGTCCTGAGGTGCAATAGCTTGCGAGACAAACCCAATGCAGTAGCAATCTGTGTAACAATCCCACCGACATGGATGATTCCTACTGATGATCTGGCAACACTAGCAAGGCCCTTCAGTAGAAAGTTGCCACAAGCAACAGGGCGAGACTGAGTCGCACAAAACAGTAGGAAAATCTCCTCTTCACTTAGCAGTGTCTCTGTATCTAGAAAACCTAGGAAAGAATGTGCTAGAATCATCTGGAAGTACCTCAATGCAGGGTTGTGGATTACCTGAGAAAACTGGGTAGAAGGATCTTGGCTCCCTCCGCCTGATATTTTAGTCCAAAACTTTTCCACTTCTCTGCTCATAAAATACCCCATCGGAGTCTCTGGAATAGCATCAGGAGTAGTCTGGAAACCTAGTAAATCACCAAACTCTTTGTGAGAGAATGAGTAGTCAATCCCGAACAACCTGAAAACAGCGAGTCCATCGGGTCCAGCCCAAGGGTCATGATGAAACGAGCTGAGGAACTCAAGAGTCAAGTTCCTATAAGTGTCGTTCCTGTCATCAAACTGGTCCCACTGGAGTTGATGGCATAAAATCTGACGCTTGGCTCTATCCCCAAGGCATCCATGCAGACATGGTCAGGGTACCTGGTAGGAGCCATAGGGCGTCTCATGTGAACATAGTAACGCTCTCTCTGTGCATCATCTCTAAAGGCCACGTGCATGTCATCAGGGTTCTGCATTCTGTACAAGGTTAGCAAACAAGTCCTGAAAGCACATAAAACATTCAATCGTGAGTCCTGACATAATAATAAAATAAACAAAAAAAAAAAAAAAAAAAAGTAAAAATAAAAATAAAAAGTACAAAAATTAGAAAAACCATGGGTTGCCTCCCAGGCAGCGCTTGTTTAACGTCATTAGCTCGACGACCGATATTTAAACATCATTGGAAGGATATGGTGGATCACTCAGAGTATGACAGGTGTATGTTGTTGGAATGTCACCTCCTTCGTAGGGCTTCAACCTCTGTCCATTGACTATGAACGGTTTACATGTTTGGTTCTTGATTTCAATAGCACCGGATCTCAGGATCTTAGATACTTCGAAAGGGCCAGTCCATCTCGAACGGAGTTTACCTGGAAATAGTCGTAACCTAGAATCGAACAGGAGAACAGGATCGCCTATTTTGAAGTCTCTTCTTATGATTCTTTTGTCATGCCAAGCTTTTGTTCTTTCTTTGTATATGATGGCATTTTCGTAGGCAGATTGTCTGAGCTCTTCTAATTTGTGGATATCAAGGATACGTTTCTCACCAGCTGTCAAGTAATCCAAATTCAAAGTTTTGATGGCCCAATAGGCCTTATGCTCCAACTCCAATGGTAAGTGACATGATTTTCCATAGACCAGTTGATAAGGGGTTGTTCCTATAGGAGTTTTGAAAGCGGTTCTATAGGCCCATAATGCTTCTTGAAGTTTCTGCGACCAATCTTTTCTAGATATAGAGACAGTCTTCTCGAGGATTTGTTTTATCTCCCTATTAGATACTTCCACTTGTCCATTGGTCTGTGGGTGGTATGGTGTTGCTACTCTATGCTTAACTCCATACTTGCTTAAAAGTTTATCAAATATTCTCGATATGAAGTGTGATCCTCCATCACTTATGACTAAACGGGGTGTTCCAAACCTGGGAAATATATAATTCTTGAATAATTTGATGACTACTCTGGTGTCGTTTGTGGGTGCGGCGATAGCTTCAATCCATTTAGACACGTAGTCAACAGCTACTAATATGTACTGATTTCCAAAAGATGGTGGGAACGGTCCCATAAAGTCTATACCCCATACGTCGAAGAGTTCTACTTCTTGGATATTTCTTAACGGCATTTCATTACGTCTTGAAATATTTCCTGTGCGTTGGCATCTGTCACACTTGACAATGAAAGCATGGACATCACGCCACATAGTGGGCCAGAATAGGCCAGCTTGAAGAATCTTGGCGTAGGTCTTAGATGTGCTTGCATGTCCACCATAGGGTGCAGAGTGACAATGCTCAATTATATTATTTACCTCTTCTTCTGGAACACAACGGCGGAAAATGCCATCTTTACCTCTCTTGAAAAGAAATGGATCGTCCCAATAGAAGTTTCTCACATCACTATAGAACTTCTTCTTCTGGTGGTAGTTTAGATCAGGGGGTATGATGTTAGCGGCTAGGTAATTAACAAAATCTGCATACCAAGGTACATTGCTTATAGCTAAGGATTTATGAAATTGCTCATGAGGGTCTGGGTTATCATCTTCAATGGTTTCTAGTTGGGCTATCAGTCTATCGTAGGCAAAATCGTCATTTATGGGTACTGGATCAGGTTTCAGGTATTCTGGCCTAGATAGGTGATCAGCTACCACATTATCAGTGCCTTTCTTGTCACGGATATCCAAATCAAACTCTTGTAATAATAGAATCCATCGAAGTAACCTAGGCTTGGCATCCTTTTTGCTTAGTAAGTAACGAATGGCAGCATGGTCAGTGTAAACTATAATCTTGGCTCCTACTAGATAAGATCTAAATTTGTCTATTGCAAAAACTACAGCTAGGAGCTCTTTTTCGGTTGTTGCGTAGTTGAGCTGTGCAGCGTCTAGGGTTCTACTGGCATAATAGATCACATGTAACTTCTTATCTTTTCTCTGACCTAGAACGGCTCCAACAGCATAATCACTGGCGTCACACATTATCTCAAACGGTTCCGACCAATCAGGGGGTTTCATTATAGGTGCTGAAATCAGAGCTTGCTTCAGAAGATTAAATGCTTCAGTACATTTTTCATCGAAGATGAACTCAGCATCCTTCATTAAAAGACCAGTTAAGGGCTTTGTTATTTTGGAGAAATCCTTGATAAAACGTCGGTAAAATCCGGCATGTCCAAGAAAACTTCTTATCTCCCTGATAGTCTTCGGCGGTTTTAGATTCTCTATGACTTCTATTTTTGCTTTATCTACCTCTATACCTTTTTCGGAAACTATATGTCCTAAAACAATCCCTTCGGTGACCATGAAATGACATTTTTCCCAATTTAGCACAAGGTTTACCTCCACACATCTCTCCAGGATTTTCTCAAGGTTGACAAGACAATTTTTGAAATCTGACCCACAAACTGAGAAATCGTCCATAAATACTTCCATGATTCCATCCAAATAATCAGCAAAGATAGACATCATGCAGCGTTGGAAAGTTGCAGGAGCATTACAAAGTCCAAAAGGCATTCTTCTATAGGCAAAGGTTCCAACTGGGCATGTAAAGGTAGTTTTTTCTTGATCTTCGGGGTGAATAGGTATTTGGAAGAATCCTGAATATCCATCTAAATAACAAAAGTAAGAGTGTCTGGCTAGGCGCTCCAACATTTGGTCTATGAATGGTAATGGGAAATGGTCCTTCCTAGTTGCTTTATTTAATTTTCTATAATCTATGCACATACGCCAACCTCCATCAGTTCTTTTTGCTACAGGTTCGCCCTTCTCGTTTTGCACGACTGTGATGCCTCCCGTTTTAGGTATTACATGCACAGGACTCACCCATTTACTGTCCGAGATCTGATATATTATACCTGCCTCTAGTAACTTAAGAACTTCAGTCTTAACTACAGTACTCATTATAGGATTTATTCTACGTTGGTGTTCTCTGGAAGGTTTTGAATCTTCTTCAAGCAAAATCCGATGCATGCATACGGATGGGCTTATTCCTTTTAGATCAGAGATCTTATATCCTAAGGCTGAGGGGTACCTACGTAAAACTTCTAATAATTGATCGGTTTCTTCTTGGTTTAAGGTAGCACTGACTATAACTGGACGGTTCATATCTTCATCAAGAAATTCATATCTCAGGTTTTTAGGCAGTTCCTTAAGTTTTACGGTCGGTTTTATAGGGCAAGGCATAGGATCTGGGGTTAGAGATAAACATTCGTGAAGGTTATCATCAATGTAGGGTGTTTTATAATTGTCATCTTCCAAAATAAGGGTTGATGGCAATTTTATAGATTCAGTTTCTTGTTCTAATTCCCTAATACATTCTTCGATGATATCTAAGGCATAACAAGAATCTCCTATCACAGGTGCCATAAGAAATTTTGACAATATAAATTCTATCTTCTGGCCACCTACCTCAAAAGTTAGTTTTCCCTTTTTAACATCTATTACGGCTCCAGCAGTCGATAAGAACGGTCTACCTAGGAGGATTGGTATGTCGTCATCTTCTTTAATGTCCATGACAACAAAATCAGTAGGCATAAACAGCTGACCTATCCTAACAGGGACGTCTTCAAGTATGCCTACAGGGTATTTAACGGATCTATCGGCTAATTGAAGTGACATCTTAGTAGGTTGTAATTCTCCTAAGTTTAATCTCTCACAAACTGCTAAAGGCATTAAGCTCACACTAGCTCCTAAGTCTAGAAAAGCTTTTTCGATGACATGATTCCCCAAAACACAAGGAATGGAAAAATTTCCGGGATCTTTATCTTTCTTTGCTAACCTATTTTCGGAAATAGAATTACATTCCACGGGTTTCGGATCTTCGAGTCTACGTTTATTTGTAAGTATGTCTTTGAGAAACTTAGCATAAGAAGGTATTTGGGTGATGGCTTCTGTAAAGGGGATTTCTACGTGAAGTTTTTCTATAACCTTAACGAATTTTTGATATTGATTATCGATTTGGGTTTTCTTTAATCTTTGAGGGTAAGGTATTGGTGGTTTGTATGGCGGTGGCGGTACATAGGTTTTATTTTTAGGTTCTTCTCCTTTTTCTTGACTTTCCGGGGTTTCAGGCTTCTCTGGTTCCTTTTCCTCATTCCTCTCAGAAGTTTCGGGCTCACTTAATCTAGGGTTTAAAGGTTCCTTATAAGCGGTTCCACTTCGTAGAGTAATGGCATTAGCTTGCCCTTTCGGGTTTTGTTGAGGTTGTCCAGGGAACTGTCCTCCAGGTGTAGTCTGTGGGGCTTGGTTTAACGCTACCTGAGAGATCTGGGTTTCAAGCATCTTATTATGAGTAATAATTTGATCAACCTTGGTTCCTAACTTGGTAATTAGTTCGTTAACATGGACGTTATGGTTCATGAACTCTTTGTTTTGTTGTTTTTGAGCAACGATAAAATCTTTTACAACTTCCTCAAAGCTCGGGCTAGGTGGTACAGGTTGCATAGGTTGATTTGTTCTAGGGGCTTGGTAACCTTGTTGTCTCGGAGGTGCGGTATTTTGGATAGGGTTATTATTTTTGTAGGAGAAGTTTGGGTGATTCCTCCATCCAGGGTTATATGTATTTGAAAATGGGTTCCCTTGGGTATAGTTCACTTGCTCAGTGTTGGTTTCATTCAACAGATTGCATTCGGCGGATTGGTGTCCTTGCGTTCCACATATCTCACAATTCGGCGAAACTGCGGCAACAGTATTCGGAGTTGTACACATATGTTCGACTCTAAGGGCCAACGCGTCCATTTTAGCCTGCATCATGTCTATAGAGCTTAGCTCATGTATTCCTCCTTGGGCTTCCTTCTTTTCCACTGTCGCTCGTTCTACTCCCCATGATTGATGGTTTTGGGCCATATCCTCGATAAGGGCACTAGCTTCAGGGTAAGGTTTGTTCATCAGTGCGCCACCAGCGGCAGCGTCGATGGTCATTTTAGTGTTATAAAGAAGTCCATTATAGAAGGTTTGGATGATTAGCCAATTCTCTAGGCCATGGTGTGGGCATGCTCTTAATAGTTCTTTATATCTCTCCCAGGCTTCGAACAACGACTCTCCTTGGTGTTGGGTAAATCTAGTTATTAGGTTTCGAAGAAGAGCGGTCTTACTTGGGGGAAAATATCTAGCAAGGAAAACTTTTCTAAGGTCATCCCAAGTTGTTATTGAATTAGGTGGAAGGGAATCTAACCATGATAGAGCTTTATCTCTGAGGGAAAAGGGAAATAATCTTAAGCGTATTGCCTCAGGAGAAGCTCCATTGGTTTTAAAGGTGTCTGCTAATTGAAGAAAGTTTTTTAAATGTTGGTTCGGGTTATCAGTAGCGAGACCTGCGAATTGTCTCTGTTGCACTAATTGCAGCAGGGATGGCTTAAGTTCAAAATTATTGGCTGGGATAGCGGGGTTTACTATACTGGAACTAGGTTCCTCGTTTGATGGTTGGGCGAAGTCCTTAAGAGGTCTTCGGTTTTGATCTTCGGCCATAGCTCTCCTATTCCTATGGAAAAATAAACGTGCGCGAGCGTAACGTTCAGGTTCAGCTAGAGGGTCTACTAAACTTCCGGCACTGCGAGTCTTTCGCATTGACCGGTGGGTAACAACCTTAGTCTAAACGGTATAACTACAGGGTAATGAAATTTGACGATATTGGTCCCCGGCAACGGCGCCAAAAACTTGATGCGTGTTTTTCGCAAGTGTACGAATCACGTCAAAGTAATATAAAAGATTATCGAATCCACAGAGACCAAGTGTCAATCTATCGTACCTGTTGTTATGGTGTTTATCTAAGGCAACTATTTTTAAGGGTTTTAGTAAGGGTGCAATGGTAAATAAAATTATAATTTTAAATAATAAATAAAAGACAGGCTCGAATGTAATTCACGTAATCAATGATAATCCAGTACTTGTTAATGGAACTACTTATGGGCAATGTTTTCTCCTTTGAAAAGAACTAATTTAACAGGAACTGTCGCTTTCGCGTATTCAGAACCGAGTTGTACTCTCTAATCAACCCCTCCTATTGTCACGGATAAGAAGGTGCGTACTGCGTTAGAGTAGTAAACCTATTTTTAAGAAATATAGTTTCTTAACAAAGTTGAAAAGTATTTTAACCTGGACTTCTTAGCAAAAAGAGGTTCTTATGAACCAGACTCTAAACCTCATAACGCGTCCGAAAATCGTTTTAAAATCTCTTTTCTTTTTAATCTAAAAACTCCTAATGAACTATACAAAGCGCTTTTGGCTGTTTTTGAAATAGTTAAAAACAATTACTTGAATTGAAAGATAAAATAGCTCTTAGGTGTTTCCACGAACAATTATACTGATTACTGGTTTAATTACGATCCTTACATTCTAACCTTTATGGGATTAGTTAGACATGATAAAGTAAATATTCTTTTTATAGTTTTTCATATGAGTAATTTAAGGCGAGTGCAGGAAGTAAACAAAGTAAATGTGCGAGTGCGGGAAGTAAACAACGTAAATGTGCGAGTGCGGGAAATAAACAACGTAAATGTGCGAGTGCGGGAAATAAACAACGTAAATGTGCAAGTGCGAGAAAATAAATAAAAGTAAAGCAATGCGGAAAAATAAAATACTAACTGGAATTAAAATGGCGGCAGGATTAACTTCCTCCAGAGTGCTCCAAAACTCGAACCACAGACAGATTACAGACTCGATCACTCGATTGCAGAGGCACCCCGATGTGGAATGGCAACTGCTTTATAACTGATATATGCCTAGAGAATTCTAATTCTGGATGAAGAAAAACGAAAATCTAAGGTCCTATTTATAGGAGAAACTGAAAGCGCGAAATGACCGGGACGCCCCTCCACTAAAAAGTGGAGGTTGTGGATTTTTTCCTTGTGGCGCCCGCCACAGGCCTATGGCGCCCGCCACGGTCCCTACAGGGGATGATGTAGTGGGGATCGTGGGTCTTGGAGGTTGAGGAGTGGTCTTGAGACGTGGCCACGTCATGGCTAACCCTATGGCGCCCGCCACAGTGGGTGCCGTAAGTGCAAAATGCTGAATTTCTAGGTTTTCGTCCGTTTTCACTCCTTTTTCGCTCCTTTTCCCGATTCAAGCTCCGATTATTATAAAAACCTGAAAACATAAGAAAACAAAGCAATAACGAAGCAAAACAACAATAAAAGCTAAGAATGCATGCGAAATCGGAGTCAGAAATACGGTGAATTTTAGTGTGATCATGGACATATCAAGAGCATTCCTTACGTGGAAGAAAAATGGTTTCCTTACATGGAAAGACGAGTTTATTCCTTACGTGGAAAGATTGAGTCCTCACGCAGACATATCAAGATTGATTCCTGACGTGGAAAGAAAGAGATTATTCCTGACGTGGAAGAGTTTAGTCCTGACGCGGACAGATCAAAGAAGTTATTCCTAACGTGGAAGAAGAAGATAGATTCCTTACGTGGAAAGTTTAGTCCTGACGTGGACGGAAAGAAGAAACGGTATTCCTTACGTGGAAAGAAGAAGCATTCCTAACGTGGAAAGAAAGATTGATATAGTATTCCTCACGTGGAAAGATTGGGGTTCCTTACGTGGAAAATTTGTGATTCCTAACGTGGAAAAAGAAAGAGTCCTTACGTGGACAAAGCAAAAGAAGACGTATTCCTTACGTGGAAGAGTTTGACAAAGCAGAGAAAAGTCACCCCTGACGGGGAAAAGCGATGTATTCCTTACGTGGAAAGGTGAGTCCTAACGTGGACAGTATTATTCCTAACGTGGAACGGTTATTCCTTACGTGGAAAGGTGAGTCCTAACGTGGACAGTATTATTCCTAACGTGGAACGGTTATTCCTTACGTGGAAAGGTGAGTCCTAACGTGGACAGTATTATTCCTAACGTGGAACGGTTATTCCTTACGTGGAAAGGTGAGTCCTAACGTGGACGGTGGTATTCCTAACGTGGAAGAGTTTATTCCTAACATGGACGATTTATCTCTGACGAGAAGGCAGACGAGCCGTCCCCAGCAAAGTTGTTGAAGTTTTTTCCGAGTTGACAGCAGATAGAGTCCTGACGTGGACAAGCAAAGGACGAAGTTTCCGATGATTCAATCTTTTTCAGGATGATGAGAAGAATCCCCAGCACGGTCGCACGAGATCAGTGGGTTGCCGTAACAGTTAAATTCAGCTGATGAATGTCGTTCCCCAAGCAGTGGCGCAGTTTATTTCTGCGGTTGGCAAATTTCTGGGTTCCTAGTATTCAACCGTCTCGTACCGCGAATGTCTGAAGGCTCCGGGCTCTTCACCCAATCGGGTCCAAGCCGCTTGAATAGGGGCAGCTGTTGCACCCTAAAAATTTGCCCAACCTTATTCACTTGGTTTATGTTTCAATTGCATTAGCATTTGCATATAGGGCCATGTACATAGGTTACTCATCTGCATAGCATAAGCATAGCAAGTCAGCTAACAGGGGACCAATCATTATTCTCATCTCTAGAGGCCTATCAAGAGGTTATTATCCTGATTCAACCTCATTCAAGTCATCAGAAAAGAATTTGGAAGCTATCAAGTCAATGGATCAAGCAGTTCATCTATCTCCTAACTGAGGGTGTCTGAGGATCAACAAAGAAATGGTGAGCTGTGGGCTGAGCATGGGGAGTATCTAGACATCTTGGAGGACTTAGAAAGTCATTTGGAGAAGGAGACAAGTCATTGGTGAAGTCACAAGAATTACAGTTGAAGACAATCAACTAGGGTTTCATCTGGGTCAACCCTGGGTCAACTCTAGGTCAATTGACTGATTGAAAGGCATTAAGGGCTATTGGAGAGATGTGGGGTTCATCATTTGACATTAAGAATAAGGATATGTTGTTATGCTAAGAAGAAATCAAGAGAAATCAAGGAGAAGAGGAGTTTCTAAATTAGGGTTTCTGTGTAAAATTCCCTAGTTTAGGACAAACTTCCAAGCAATTTTTACCCCTCAAGGAGATTTCAAATGAAATTCTGGTCAACATAAGAATTGTTCCTCATTGTCTTAGCTTTCTAGAATGGTATGGTATGCCTTCATATTATTTGTGGAACTCTACTTATGGTCTTGGCAAGCAAAGGGTATTTTGGTCATTTGGTGATTACAGGTCATTCTTAGCCTATACCTAAAACTCATACAAGGGAGCTTCAAATGAAAAACTTCCCAACATCAAAGTTGCTCAAAATGCAATTTTAAGTCAAGAAAAGAAGTCATGAAAGTTTGGAAATGCATGGAACAAGACTTGATAAAAGTTGGTGAAAAATGACTTAAAAAAGGCATATAACTTGAAAAAGTTCAAGTTGGAAAATGGTTTGAGAGATCTACAAGTCCAATATGGGTCATCCGATATACCAAATTGATTCCCAACATCATTTTGAAGATATTGGTTCAGCCACTTTTTTGATTTAGGGTTTAAAAATTGGACTTGCTTTGTATTTTCGTTACTTGCATAATAAGGCAAGTATAGAAAACTTGGCACAAGATGAATTTTCAAGGCAAGGAGCTTACATACACTTCCCATATCTCATGTAAGGAGATTTTGACATAAGTTTGGAAAGGTGCAAGCATGAGATAAGAGATATTCAAAGTATCATGGCATGAGAAGTTCATGAAATTTCCACAACTTTCTAGAATCCTCCAAGATTATTCTAGAAACCTCTAAGTTTGTTAATCATCATCTATATATTGGATTGAGATCATTAAGAGTAGAGGTTGGTGATAGTTGATGTTGAATCCATTTGCAAATCATATTGAATTTTTTCCATCATTTTTCCATTTTTTCCCACACTTTCACATGTTTGAATTTCCATTTTTTTCAATCCTTTTTCTCTCCATTTTTTTTGATCCTTTCTCATTACCAATTAATTCAATATACTACATAGGATTTTTCCATCAATTTTTGAGAAGATTTTAGTGCAATTCCATGGTTGTATTAACATGAAAAAGTGAGCTCCAAGTGCAAAAGTGATTTTCATTTCCTCACCAATTCAAGCAATTTCTTTGATCCTAATACCTCTACCAAGAATTATTGAAGGTTTCTACACTTTTTTCCAAAGAAATTCGTGCTCCATTAAAGCTCCATAATTCATTTTTCCAAGGTATAAAGAATTCGACATAACTCATGATTTATGAGTCTTTCTTGCATTATTGTTGTTGCATCACATTGCTCTCATCTCCTACATGGATTCTAGTACAAAAAAGATGGTTTTTATGACAATTTTTGGTTCTTGAGTTTTTCTTGAGGTGCCACATTTTGGGAGTTAGAGAGAGTTTCAAGAAAATCTAAGACCATATTTGGATTCCTTGAATTTTTTCCTTCAATTTTGACTAAAATTTTGTGCGAAACGGATAATTATTGATGGAGTTATGGTGTTTCAAAGTAGCAAAAAACTCATGTTCATGGGGCTGCGGGTTACTATTCACAAAGTTGAAAATTTTGATTTGGAGAAGGTGTTAACACCGTCGGATGCATTTCCAAGTCAAGGTTTCCTCCATTCATCCAACGCCTCTCACTGCGCCACGTAATCGGCCACATAAGCCTCATGCCACTTTTATTTATTCATGTTATTTTCTTTTATTTTTCTATTGCCATATTTCTTTTATTTTTTCTGTTTTATATGCTGACTTCAAATAATCATAAAAAATAGGAAAATTAGTCTTTTTGATCCCCATACTTTTGTGCTGAATCTTTAAGATGTCTAGGATTTAATAAAACTGGAATTATAATTTTACCATTTTTTGACATTTTCTTTGGATTTTTTACATTTGGGTCGTCATAAAAAGGACAATGCTGATGCTATCATTTTGTTGAATTTCTTTTACCTATCAAAATACAATTTAAATGTCAATCCTTTTGCAGGGATCTCATACACACGTTGAGGTATTGTGATATACTTTTGTGGGAATTTTATTGTACCATTTTAATTGGTTTTGGATGCTTTCTTTAACATGCTCCACTTCAATCTTTCCTTTGGTATACATGAGATAGCTTGCAATGTTTTCATCTTGTTTGACCATTTATCTTTGGATATTTTTGTGGTATCTCTCACCCCTGGTTTGTGGCTTGATGTAGGGAATTGGAGATTTTTATTTGAATTTTTTAGCACCTTTTGCTATTTTTCTTATGGTTTGTATTCGAACTTGTAATTTGGACTTCCGAACGGACTTTATTTTTGTTAAGGTTCCAACGGCCGATTTGTGTTTGCGTGGTGGATGCCGTGGTTTATATTTCTTATTATAGATAGGCTAGAGGTATTTTAAGACCCCTTAGGTGGCTGTTATTTGTATGTGTAGCTTGCCCGATTATCGACTTGTTTGCATGATAGCACGTTGCGATTCCAAATAGTGGATTACGCGTTTCATTCGGAGTTTTCACTCGATTCTTTGCATATGATCACTTGATATTTTCTTATTCCACCCATGAATGGGCTTGAGGTTGAGATGAACCTTCCTCCCTCCTTTGCATTGCATTTACCATTGCTATATTCATGTTCACTTGTATGCGGTTATTACTTGTATTTCCGTTTCTTCCTTTCGTTTCCTTTCCCGTAGGACTTCCATTCTTCCTTGTTCAAGGGAGGATGTGATAGACATTAGGAGTTAACCCATGCATGATAACATTAGGGTAGATTTTATTCCCTTTTAACCCTAGGATTTGTAGAGTGTCATCTCTTCTTCCTTCAAAACAACAAAAAAACAGTAATAAAGGTTATAACAGAGATTAATTCATTTCTTCCGTCAAAAGATTTGAACAGACATCAACCTTTTGCAATAAGAAAACCCTTGTTTAAGGTGAGATTTTTCATAAAAAAACAACAAACAGACTTGTGTCGTACGTGGCCCGAACTACGTTTGCTCTGATCTTTCATGTTGTATGAAAGTACGTAGGCATAGGATGCGATATCCTAGCGAGCAACCTTCCCCTCCTTTCCCGTAGGTAGGCGAACTACGTTGACTCTGATTTCTCGTTCCAGGCGGGAATACGTAGGCATAAAGTGCGACACTTTGCCGAGTCATTTTTATTTTCTTTTTAACCCTTGACCTATAGTTTAGATAGAATAACAATCCATACCCGAAAACAAGCGTGGATCCCGTCGAGTACGACGGACGTGAGGGGTGCTAATACCTTCCCCTTGCGTAACCGACTCCCGAATCCAGGTTTTGGTTGCGACGACCATACCTTTCCCGTGTTGTGCGAGGTTTACTCTGAGCGTTTCCTTTCCCTCCCGTGGGATAAATAACGCACGGTGGCGACTCTTCTGTCAGCCGGCGCCGATTTTCGCAGTAGCGACAGCTGGCGACTCTGCTGGGGATCCAACGTCCCCTGGCTGCTAAGGACTGCGATAGTTCTTATGCATTTGGGATCCAACGTCCCTTAAGAGAGTCAATCCTAACGCTTGTTTTCCCGTCGAGGATTTTGTATGGATTTATATTTCTGACCTTTATTTTCAGCTTTGTATATATGGATTATTATTGCTGTATCTTGGGGTGTGACGGGTGTTCTGATATTGAGTGAGAAGCCGGACCTGGGCTTGAGTGCACCTAGAATTAGAGTAGAGATTAGTTGGCGCCCGCTTGCTTTGCTTGCTTTGGTGTCCCGCGAAATCTACACTCAGACGAGGTTCCTCTGGTTGGCCTCCTGCCCCTTCCTTTGGTTGGCGTGGGTTGCTGGTTAGTTGAATTGTCGACTCTGGGGACCGATCATTTGGAAGTTGGCTAAGTGAGGCCTCTTCAGGATTTGATGATGCCACTCCTTCTGGGAATCGTATCATCAACCCTGAAAGTCTGTGACGCCGACGACCGCATAGGATGCCATACCTTTGTCAGTTACTAGGACATCCACCTGTGAGAGGGTTTGGGGTTATGCAGGTAACTAGACCTTCAGATACCGGTTATTTCTTGATCAGAGATCCTGGGTATTTATGGAGGGTTATGAGGTCTGTCAGAGGGGTTTGACGAGAATAAAACATATCCAAAAAATCATATCGTCAAAGGGGTTTGACGGGAAGAAATCCTGTCCGAAGAATCACATTGTGAAAGGGGTTTGACGGAAAGAAAAACTTGTTGTAAGAAACACATCGTCAAAGGGGTTTGACGAAACGAACACCCGAAGGCCATATTTTCAAAAGGATTTGACGGGAAGAAAAACAAAGACCATATCGTCAAAAGGATTTGACGGAAAGAACACTCAAAGGCCACATCGTCAAAAGGATTGACGGGAAGTAAACCAAAGACTACATCATCAAAAGGATTTTGCTGGTAAGGACGGGTGAAACCTAATGGTGATTGATTTTTGGAAGGTTATATTTTTTGGGTACCAATGGGGATTGTATTTTGGCATGAGGTGATATTTTTTAGGTACGAATGGGGATTGGATTTTGGGTTATCTGTTCGGTTTCACTAGGCTCCATGCTATACTATGATAGATGATATGCAATGATTATGTAATGGTATGATGGCTCAACTAGTGGTTTCGAGGTAGGTCAACGAGATTGCATCATCAAGAATTAAACACAAATGTTCAACGAGATTGCATCATCAAGAATTAACAAGAATAACATGCTTCGTTCATCAATTAAACAATTCAATCGATCATGCGACAAGTGGAATCGAAAGCAAATACAAACATGTATCACAAGTCCATCCAGATAATCATCAACAATTAATCATTAACATGATAGAAGCAAGCAAAGCATATAATCATCACATCAATCAAGAAACATGAACATGTTAGTATTCAAACGTATACCAAAAGTCACGCGTCGAAGAATCCAAGTTAAACATTCAAGCCCGATGAAATAGGTCAAAAACAGTCCACACAAATGCATCATATCAATTCATGAATTTTAAGGATGAAAAGGAACCCAAACAAGCAAAAAAATGAAAGAAAAAGGCAATATGTCGAAATGGTAATCGATTACCATGATCAGGTAATCGATTACCCCTTTGAAAAATGACCAAAAACATGAAAAATAGGCAGGGTAATCGGTTGCCACTGAGATAGTGGTAATCGATTACCACTGAGACAGAGGCAAAAAAATCAGCTTCGAAAAGCACTTTTCAGCAACAAACGACTTATCTAATCATCCAAATGAATAAGCAATCAACTATGCACGAAAATTAGGTCATATCACAGCAAGCATACTCCAATTGTAAGAAACAGACAACAATATCAAAGATCAAATCAATGTAAATAAATCGCACAGAAACAGCTAAACAAAGATCTACATTATAACATGCAAGATTAAGCAATATCAAAGCTAGATCAAGAAATTACTAACTAACAAAACTGAGAATTTCTTTGGTAAGTGTTGTTAAGCTGCAATTAATAGATCCAAGCAAGAAAACTTGAAGATCCAAGCAAGAATCCATAAATAAGCAAAAACTCTTCCAAAAGTGATTCCAACAACTTAATTCAATATCCAAATGAACTGAAAAACCAGAATTGATCCAAGGATGAAGATGCAATGAAGGTTTAGCTCAAGGATTCAAAAATTGCAGTGCATAATTTATGAAGCTTTTAGTCATGGAGCTTTGGTGGAAGGTTTTGGAATGAAAGAATAGTTGAGAGAATTTGAGTGAGATGTGTAGAAAAATAAGAAAAATGAGTGAGAGTTATGAGAGGTTTGGAGTGAAATGGATTAAATAATCCCTAGGTTAGGAATAAAAATATGATTTGGAGTGTGGGTTAGTGTTGGGAATGGAAATTAGGAGTGGAATTAGGAATGAAGTGTTTGAAATTTGGAGGGAAATGGTGAAAATGAATCAATTCTAGATCCTTCCAACGATGCACATGTGAAATGAAAGGTTAAAAATGATTGGAAATTTTGCAGTGCTGAAATTTGAACCACTTTTTTCAAAATACACCTGAGGTAATCGATTATCCATATGTGGTAACCGATTACCACATTCAAAAATTTCCAAGTTTGGCGCAATATGGAGGAAAACTTGCGTAACCACCTATTGCCATCTGTTCTGAACCTTGTTAAGCCTCTGAAACTTATCCTTTGACATTGCACCTGTAAAATGCCTGAAAAAACCTATGAATTGCCTCCTGTGCTCAAAATTACTTGCTGAAGAATATAATTTGGTGCTCGATTGCTGAGCAAAACAAGGGTTGAAGCCTCTGATGCTTGCTGTTCTAAAAATTGCAATAAAAGGAAACCTCGATCCACTAAAACACCTTGATCCCATATCTCGAGAGCCAATGTCATGATATGCTAAAAGGAGAAATGCAGAGAAACACAAGATAGTAAAGTGAAAACGATGAGGCAAATTTTGGTGTGCTATAGCTACCCTTATTTAATCAACTTGAACCTAAAAGGATGATAGCAACGACTTTCAGACATTCAAAGCACAGGGAGATTGAATACCAAGAGAGCCCAGAAATTTGCAGTCTATGGAGATGTATGTAATTGGAGCCCAGTCACACGTCTTCAAAGGAAGGCGACAGAAAGAAAACATGCCCCAAAGAAAGAACAGTGAACCCCAGAACCACATCGTCAAAGGGATTTGACGGAAACAACACTTAAGACCACATCGTCAAAAGGATTTCACGGAAAGAAAGTCATATCTGAAGAAAAACATCGTCAAATGGATTTGACAGAAAGAGAGCCTATCCAAAGAATCACATCGTCAACGGGATTTGACGGGAAGAAAACATATAAAAAGAATCACATCATCAAAGCGATTTGACGGAAAGAGAGCATGTCCAAAGAATCACATTGTCAAAGGGGTTTGACGGGAAGAAAGAATATCCGAAGAAACACATCATCAAAGGGATTTGACAGAGAGAAAACATATCCAAAGAATCATATCATCAAAGGGATTTGACAGAAAGCAAAATGTGTTTGAAGAAACACGTCATCAAAGGGATTTGACGGAAAAAAAACATATCCAAAGAACCATATCGTCAAAGGGATTCGATGAAAAGAAAGCATGTCCGAAGAATCACATCGTCAAAGGGATTTGATGGAAAGAAAACCTGTTCGATGAATCACATCGTCAAAGGGATTTAACAGGAAGAAAACATACCCAAAGAATCACATCGTCAAAGGGATTTGATAGAAAGAAAAACTTTTCCGAAGAAACATGTCGTCAAAGGGATTTAACGGAAATAAAACATATCCAAAGAACCACATCATCAAAAGGAGTTAACGAAAAGAAAGTGTGTCCGAAGAATCACATCGTCAAAGGGATTTGATAGAAAGAAAGCATGTTTCAAGAAACACATCATCAAAGGGATTTGACAGAAAGAAAGCCTGTCCGAAGAATCACATCATCAAATGGATTTGACGAGAAGAAAACATATCCAAAGAATCACATTGTCAAAGGGATTTGATGGAAAGAAAAACTTGTCCGAAGAACCACATCGTCAAAGGGATTTGACGGGAAGAAAACATATCTAAAGAATCACATCGTCAAAGGGATTTGACAGGAAGAAAACCAAAGGCCACATTATTAAAAGGATATGACGGAAAGAACACCTAAAGGCCACATCATCAAAAGGATTTGACGGGAAGAAAACCAAAGACCATATCATCAAAAGGATTTGAAGGGAAGAAAACATATCCAAAGAATCACATCGTCAAAGTAATTTGACGGAAAGAAAGTCTGTCCATAGAACCATTTCATCAGAAGGGTTTGACAGGAAGAAAACATATCCAAAGAATCATATCGTCAAAAGGGTTTGACAGGAAGAAAGTATGTCCTTAGAATCACATTGTCAAAGGGGTTTGACGGAAAGAAAAAACATGTCCGATGAAAGACATCATCAAAGGGGTTTGATGGAACGAACACCCAAAGGCCACATCGTCAAAAGGATTTGACAGGAAGAAATCCAAAGCCCACATCATCAAAAGGATTTGACGGGAAGAAAACATATCCAAATAATCACATCATCAAAGGGATTTGACAGAAAGAAAGCCTGTCCAAAGAACCATATCGTCAGAGGGGTTTGACGAGAAGAAAAGATATCCAAAGAATCATATCGTCAAAGGGGTTTGACGGGAAGAAAACATGTCCGAAGAATCACATTCTGAAAGGAGTTTGACGGAAAGAAAAACTTGTCCGAAGAAACACATCGTCAAAGGGGTTTGACGAAACGAACACCCAAAGGCCATATTGTCAAAAGGATTTGACGGGAAGAAAAACAAAGACCATATCGTCAAAAGGATTTGACGGAAAGAACACTAAAAGGCCACATCGTCAAAAGGATTGACGGGAAGTAACCAAAGACTACATCATCAAAAGGATTTTGCTGGTAAGGACGGGTGAAACCTAATGGTGATTGATTTTTGGAAGGTTATATTTTTTGGGTACCAATGGGGATTGTATTTTGGCATGAGGTGATATTTTTTAGGTACGAATTGGGATTGGATTTTGGGTTATCTGTTCGGTTTCACTAGGCTCCATGCTATACTATGATAGATGATATGCAATGATTATGTAATGGTATGATGGCTCAACTAGTGGTTTAGAGATAAGTCAACGAGATTGCATCATCAAGAATTAAACACAAATGTTCAACGAGATTGCATCATCAAGAATTAACAAGAATAACATGCTTCGTTCATCAATTAAACCATTCAATCGATCATGCGACAAGTGGAATCGAAAGCAAATACAAACATGTATCACAAGTCCATCCAGATAATCATCAACAATTAATCATTAACATGATACAAGCAAGCAAAGCATATGATCATCGCATCAATCAAGCAACATGAACATGTTAGTAATCAAACGTATACCAAAAGTCGCGCGTCGAAGAATCCAAGTTAAACATTAAAGCCAGATGAAATAGGTCAAAAACAGTCCATACAAATGCATCATATCAATCCATGAATTTTAAGGATGAAAAGGAACCCAAACAAGCAAGAAAATGAAAGAAAAAGGGAATTTGTCCAAGTGGTAATCGATTACCATGATCAGGTAATCGATTACCCCTTTGAAAAATGACCAAAAACATGAAAAATAGGCAGGGTAATCGGTTACCATTGAGATAGTGGTAATCGATTACCACTGAGACAGAGGCAAAAAAATCAGCTTCCAAAAGCACTTTTCAGCAACAAACGACTTATCTGATCATCCAAAAGAATAAGCAATCAACTATGCACAAAAATTAGGTCATATCACAACAAGCAAACTCCAATTGCAAGAAACAAACAACAATATCAAAGATCAAATCAATGTAAATAAATCGCACATAAACAACAAAACAAAGATCTATATTGTAATATGCAAGATTAAGCAATATCAAAGCTAGATCTAGAAATTACTAACTAACAAAGTTGAGAATTTCTTTGGTAAGTGTTGTTAAGCTGCAATTAATAGATCCAAGCAAGAAAACTTGAAGATCCAAGCAAGAATCCATAAATAAGCAAAAACTCTTCCAAAAGTGATTCCAACAACTTAATTCAAGATCCAAATGAACTGAAAAACCAGAATTGATCCAAGGATGAAGATGCAATGAGGGTTTAGCTCAAGGATTCAAAAATTGCAGTGCATAATTTATGAAGCTTTTAGTCATGGAGCTTTGGTGGAAGGTTTTGGAATGAAAGAATAGTTGAGAGAATTTGAGTGAGATGTGTAGAAAAATCAGAAAAATGAGTGAGAGTTATGAGAGGTTTGGAGTGAAATGGATTAAATAATCCCTAGGTTAGGAATCAAAATATGATTGGGAGTGTGGGTTAGTGTTGGGAATGGAAATTAAGAGTGGAATTAGGAATGAAGTGTTTGAAATTTGGAGGGAAATGGTGAAAATGAATCAATTCTAGATCCTTCCAACGATGCACATGTGAAATGAAAGGTTAAAAATGATTGGAAATTTTGCAGTGCTGAAATTTGAACCACTTTTTTCAAAATACACCTGAGGTAATCGATTATCCATATGTGGTAACCGATCACCACATTCAAAAATTTCCAAATTTGGCGCAATATGGAGGAAAACTTGCGTAACCACCTGTTGCCATCTGTTCTGAACCTTGTTAAGCCTCTAAAATTATCCTTTGACATTGCACCTGTATAATGCCTGAAATAACCTATGAATTGCCTCCTGTGCTCAAAATTACTTGCTAAAGAATATAATTTGGTGCTCGATTGCTGAGCAAAACAAGGGCTGAAGCCTCTGATGCTTGCTGTTCTAAAAATTGCAATAAAAGGAAACCTCGATCCACTAAAACACCTTGATACCATATCTCGAGAGCCAATGTCATGATATACTAAAAGGAGAAATGCAGAGAAACACAAGATAGTAAAGTGAAAAACAATGAGGCAAATTTTGGTGTGCTACAGCTGCCCTTATTTAATCAACTTGAACCTGAAAGGATGATAGCAACGACTTTCAGACATTCAAAGCACAGGGAGATTGAATACCAAGAGAGCCCAGAAATTTGCAGTCAGTGGAGATGTATGTAATTGGAGCCCAGTCACACGTATTCAAAGGAAGGCGACACAAAAAAAAACATGCCCCAAAGAAAGAACAGTGAACCCCAGAACCACATCGTCAAAGGGATTTGACGGAAACAACACTTAAGACCACATCGTCAAAAGGATTTCACGGAAAGAAAGTCATATCCGAAGAAAAACATCGTCAAATGGATTTGACAGAAAGAGAGCCTATCCAAAGAATCACATCGTCAAAGGAATTTGACGGGAAGAAAACATATCAAAAGAATCACATCGTCAAAGCGATTTGACGGAAAGAGAGCATGTCCAAAGAATCACATTGTCAAAGGGGTTTGACGGGAAGAAAGAATGTCCGAAGAAACACATCATCAAAGGGATTTGACAGAGAGAAAACATATCCAAAGAATCATATCATCAAAGGGATTTGACAGAAAGCAAAATGTGTTTGAAGAAACACGTCATCAAAGGGATTTGACGGAAAAAAAACATATCCAAAGAACCATATCGTCAAAGGGATTCGATGTAAAGAAAGCATGTTCGAAGAATCACATCGTCAAAGGGATTTGATGGAAAGAAACCCTGTTCGAAGAATCACATCGTCAAAGGGATTTAACAGGAAGAAAACATACCCAAAGAATCACATCGTCAAAGGGATTTGATAGAAAGAAAAACTTTTCCGAAGAAACATGTCGTCAAAGGGATTTAACGGAAATAAAACATATCCAAAGAACCACATCATCAAAAGGAGTTAACGAAAAGAAAGTGTGTCCGAAGAATCACATCGTCAAAGGGATTTGACAGAAAGAAAGCATGTTTCAAGAAACACATCATCAAAGGGATTTGACGGAAAGAAAGCCTGTCCGAAGAATCACATCATCAAATGGATTTGACGAGAAGAAAACATATCCAAAGAATCACATTGTCAAAGGGATTTGACGGAAAGAAAAACTTGTCCGAAGAACCACATTGTCAAAGGGGTTTGACGGGAAGAAAACATATCTAAAGAATCACATCGTCAAAGGGATTTGACAGGAAGAAAACCAAAGGCCACATCGTTAAAAGGATTTGACGAAAAGAACACCCAAAGGCCACATCATCAAAAGGATTTGACGGGAAGAAAACCAAAGACCATATCATCAAAAGGATTTGACGGGAAGAAAACATATCCAAAGAATCACATCGTCAAAGGGATTTGACGGAAAGAAAGCCTGTCCAAAGAACCATTTCATCAGAAGGGTTTGACAGGAAGAAAACATATCCAAAGAATCATATCGTCAAAAGGGTTTGACAGGAAGAAAGCATGTCCTTAGAATCACATTTTCAAAGGGGTTTGACGGAAAGAAAAAAACCTGTCCGATGAAACACATCGTCAAAGGGGTTTGACGGAACGAACACCCAAAGGCCACATCGTCAAAAGGATTTGACAGGAAGAAATCCAAAGACCACATCATCAAAAGGATTTGACGAGAAGAAAACATATCCTAATAATCACATCATCAAAGGGATTTGACGGAAAGAAAGCATGTCCAAAGAACCATATCGTCAGAGGGTTTTGACGAGAAGAAAACATATCCAAAGAATCATATCGTCAAAGGGGTTTGATAGGAAGAAATCCTGTTCGAAGAATCACATTGTGAAAGGGGTTTGACGGAAAGAAAAACTTGTCCGAAGAAACACATCGTCAAAGGTGTTTGACGAAACGAACACCCAAAGACCATATTGTCAAAAGGATTTGACGGGAAGAAAAACAAAGACCATATCGTCAAAAGGATTTGACGGAAAGAACACTCAAAGGCCACATCGACAAAAGGATTGACGGGAAGTAAACCAAAGACTACATCATCAAAAGGATTTTGCTAGTAAGGACTGGTGAAACCTAATGGTGATTGATTTTTGGAAGGTTATATTTTTTGGGTACCTATGGGGATTGTATTTTGGCATGAGGTGATATTTTTTAGGTACGAATAAGGATTGGATGTTGGGTTATCTATTCGGTTTCACTAGGCTCCATGCTATACTATGATAGATGATATGCAATGATTATGTAATGGTATGATGGCTCAACTAGTGGTATCGAGGTAGGTCAACGAGATTGCATCATCAAGAATTAAACACAAATGTTCAACGAGATTGCATCATCAAGAATTAACAAGAATAACATGCTTCGTTCATCAATTAAACAATTCAATCGATCATGCGTCAAGTGGAATCGAAAGCAAATACAAACATGTATCACAAGTCAATCGAGATAATCATCAACAATTAATCATTAACATGATACAAGCAAGCAAAGCATATGATCATCGCATCAATCAAGCAACATGAACATGTTAGTATTCAAACGTATACCAAAAGTCACGCGTCGAAGAATCCAAGTTAAACATTCAAGCCCGATGAAATAGGTCAAAACAGTCCACAGAAATGCATCATATCAATCCATGAAGTTTAAGGATGAAAAGGAACCCAAACAAGCAAGAAAATGAAAGAAAAAGGCAATTTTTTCAAGTGGTAATCGATTACCATGATCAGGTAATCGATTACCCCTTTGAAAAATGACCAGAAACGTGAAAAATAGGCAGGGTAATTAGTTACCACTAAGATAGTGGTAATCGATTACCACTGAGACAGAAGCAAAAAATCAGCTTCCAAAAGCACTTTTCAGCAACAAACGACTTATCTAATCATCCAAATGAATAAGCAATCAACTATGCACGAAAATTAGGTCATATCACAGCAAGCATACTCCAATTGTAAGAAACAGACAACAATATCAAAGATCAAATCAATGTAAATAAATCGCACAGAAACAGCTAAACAAAGATCTACATTATAACATGCAAGATTAAGCAATATCAAAGCTAGATCTAGAAATTACTAACTAACAAAGCTGAGAATTTCTTTGGTAAGTGTTGTTAAGCTGCAATTAATAGATCCAAGCAAGAATCCATAAATAAGCAAAAACTCTTCCAAAAGTGATTCCAACAACTTAATTCAGGATCCAAATGAACTGAAAAACCAAAATTGATCCAAGGATGAAGATGCAATGAAGGTTTAGCTCAAGGATTCAAAAACTGCAGTGCATAATTTATGAAACTTTTAGTTATGGAGCTTTGATGGAAGGTTTTGGAATGAGAGAATAGTTGAGAGAATTTGAGTGAGATGTGTAGAAAAATCAGAAAAATGAGTGAGAGTTATGAGACGTTTGGAGTGAAATGGATTAAATAATCCCTAGGTTAGGAATCAAAATGTGATTTGGAGTGTGGCTTATTGTTGGGAATGGAAATTAGGAGTGGAATTAGGAATGAAGTGTTTGAAATTTGGAGGGAAATGGTGAAAATGAATCAATTCTAGATCCTTCCAATGATGCACATGTGAAATGAAAGGTTAAAAATGATTGGAAATTTTGCAGTGCTGAAATTTGAACCACTTTTTTCAAAATACACCTGAGGTAATCGATTATCCATATGTGGTAACCGATTACCACATTCAAAAATTTCCAAATTTGGCGCCATATGGAGGAAAACTTGCGTAACCACCTGTTGCCATCTGTTCTGAACCTTGTTAAGCCTCTGAAACTTATCCTTTGACATTGCACCTATAAAATGCCTGAAATAACCTATGAATTTCCTCATGTGCTCAAAATTTCTTGCTGAAGAATATAATCGGGTGCTCGATTGCTGAGCAAGACAAGTGTTGAAGCCTCTGATGCTTGCTGTTCTAAAAATTGCAATAAAAGGAAACCTCGAGCCACTAAAACACCTTGATCCCATATCTCGAGAGTCAATGTCAGGATATGCTAAAAGGAGAAATGCAGAGAAACACAAGATAGAAATTGAAAAACGATGAGGCAAATTTTGGTGTGCTACAACTGCCCCTATTTAATCAACTTGAACCTAAAAGGATGATAGCAACGACTTTCAGACATTCAAAGCACAGGGAGATTGAATACCAAGAGAGCCCAGAAATTTGCAGTCTGTGGAGATGTATGTAATTAGAGCCCAGTCACACGTCTTCAAAGGAATTCGACAGAAAGAAAACATGCCCCAAAGAAAGAACTATGAACCCCAGAACCACATCGTCAAAGGGATTTGACGGAAACAACACTTAAGACCACATCGTCAAAAGGGTTTCACGGAAAAAAAGTCATATCCGAAGAAACACATCGTCAAATGGATTTGATAGAAAGAGAGCCTATCCACAGAATCACATTGTTAAACGGATTTGACAGGAAGAAAACATCTCGAAAAAATCACATCGTCAAAGCGATTTGACGAAAAGAGAGCCTGTCCAAAGAATCACATTGTCAAAGGGGTTTGACGAGAAGAAAGAATGTCCGAAGAAACACATCATCAAAGGGATTTGACAGAAAGAAAACATATCCAAAGAATCACATCATCAAAAGGATTTGACAGAAATAAAAATGTGTTTGAAGAAACACGTCATCAAAGGGATTTGATAGAAAGAAAACATATCCA
Source organism: Lathyrus sativus (assembly GCA_963859935.3). Taxonomy (NCBI): domain Eukaryota; kingdom Viridiplantae; phylum Streptophyta; class Magnoliopsida; order Fabales; family Fabaceae; genus Lathyrus; species Lathyrus sativus. The sequence goes on from OZ012735.1 coordinate 336,824,239, forward strand.
AAGAACTATATCGTCAAAGGGATTTGATGGAAAGAAAGCCTGTCCGAAGAATCACATCGTCAAAGGGATTTGATAGGAAGAAAACATATCCAAAGATTCACATCGTCAAAGGGATTTGACGGAAAGAAAAACCTGTCTGAAGAAACACGTCATCAAAGGTATTTAACGAAAAGAAAAAATATCCAAAGAACCACATCATCAAAGGGATTTGACGGAAAGAAAGCGTGTCCGAAGAATCACATCATCAAAGGGATTTGATGGAATGAAAGCATGTTCGAAGAAACACATCATCAAAGGGATTTCACGAAAGAAATCCTGTCCAAAGAGTCACATCATCAAATGGATTTGACAGGAAGAAAACATATCCAAAGAATCACATTGTCAAAGGGATTTGATGGATAGAAAAACCAGTCCGAAGAACCATATCGTCTAAGGGATTTGAAGGGAAGAAAAGATATCTAAAGAATCACATTGTCAAAGGGATTTGACAGGAAGAAAACCAAAGGCCACATCGTTAAAAGGATTTGACGGAAAATAACCCAAAGGCCACATCTTCAAAAGGATTTGACGGGAAGAAAACCAAAGACCATATCATCAAAAGGATTTGACGTGAAGAAAACATATCCAAAGAACTATATCGTCAAAGGGATTTGATGGAAAGAAAGCCTGTCCGAAGAATCACATCGTCAAAGGGATTTGATAGGAAGAAAACATATCCAAAGATTCACATCGTCAAAGGGATTTGACGGAAAGAAAAACCTGTCTGAAGAAACACGTCATCAAAGGTATTTAACGGAAAGAAAAAATATCCAAAGAACCACATCATCAAAGGGATTTGACGGAAAGAAAGCGTGTCCGAAGAATCACATCGTCAAAGGGATTTGATGGAATGAAAGCATGTTCGAAGAAACACATCATCAAAGGGATTTCACGAAAGAAATCCTGTCCGAAGAGTCACATCATCAAATGGATTTGACGGGAAGAAAACATATCCAAAGAATCACATTGTCAAAGGGATTTGATGGATAGAAAAACCAGTCCGAAGAACCATATCGTCTAAGGGATTTGAAGGGAAGAAAAGATATCTAAAGAATCACATTGTCAAAGGGATTTGACAGGAAGAAAACCAAAGGCCACATCGTTAAAAGGATTTGACGGAAAATAACCCAAAGGCCACATCTTCAAAAGGATTTGACGGGAAGAAAACCAAAGACCATATCATCAAAAGGATTTGACGTGAAGAAAACATATCCAAAGAACTATATCGTCAAAGGGATTTGATGGAAAGAAAGCCTGTCCGAAGAATCACATCGTCAAAGGGATTTGATAGGAAGAAAACATATCCAAAGATTCACATCGTCAAAGGGATTTGACGGAAAGAAAAACCTGTCTGAAGAAACACGTCATCAAAGGTATTTAACGGAAAGAAAAAATATCCAAAGAACCACATCATCAAAGGGATTTGACGGAAAGAAAGCGTGTCCGAAGAATCACATCGTCAAAGGGATTTGATGGAATGAAAGCATGTTCAAAGAAACACATCATCAAAGGGATTTCACGAAAGAAATCCTGTCCGAAGAGTCACATCATCAAATGGATTTGACGGGAAGAAAACATATCCAAAGAATCACATTGTCAAAGGGATTTGATGGATAGAAAAACCAGTCCGAAGAACCATATCGTCTAAGGGATTTGAAGGGAAGAAAAGATATCTAAAGAATCACATTGTCAAAGGGATTTGACAGGAAGAAAACCAAAGGCCACATCGTTAAAAGGATTTGACGGAAAGAACACCCAAAGGCCACATCTTCAAAAGGATTTGACGGGAAGAAAACCAAAGACCATATCATCAAAAGGATTTGACGTGAAGAAAACATATCCAAAGAACTATATCGTCAAAGGGATTTGATGGAAAGAAAGCCTGTCCGAAGAATCACATTGTCAAAGGGATTTGATAGGAAGAAAACATATCCAAAGATTCACATCGTCAAAGGGATTTGACGGAAAGAAAAACTTGTCTGAAGAAACACGTCATCAATGGGATTTAACGGAAAGAAAAAATATCCAAAGAACCACATCATCAAAGGGATTTGACGGAAAGAAAGCGTGTCCGAAGAATCACATCGTCAAAGGGATTTGATGGAATGAAAGCATGTTCGAAGAAACACATCATCAAAGGGATTTCACGAAAGAAATCCTGTCCGAAGAGTCACATCATCAAATGGATTTGACGGGAAGAAAACATATCCAAAGAATCACATTGTCAAAGGGATTTGATTGATAGAAAAACCAGTCCGAAGAATAATATCGTCTAAGGGATTTGAAGGGAAGAAAACATATCTAAAGAATCACATTGTCAAAGGGATTTGACAGGAAGAAAACCAAAGGCCACCTCGTTAAAAGGATTTGACGGAAAGAACACCCAAAGGCCACATCTTCAAAGGGATTTGACGGGAAGAAAACCAAAGACCATATCATCAAAAGGATTTGACGTGAAGAAAACATATCCAAAGAACTATATCGTCAAAGGGATTTGATGGAAAGAAAGCCTGTATGAAGAATCACATCGTCAAAGGGATTTGATAGGAAGAAAACATATCCAAAGATTCACATCGTCAAAGGGATTTGACGGAAAGAAAAACCTGTCTGAAGAAACACGTCATCAAAGGGATTTAACGGAAAGAAAAAATATCCAAAGAACCACATCATCAAAGGGATTTGACGGAAAGAAAGCGTGTCCGAAGAATCACATCGTCAAAGGGATTTGATGGAATGAAAGCATGTTCAAAGAAACACATCATCAAAGGGATTTCACGAAAGAAATCATGTCCAAAGAGTCACATCATCAAATGGATTTGACGGGAAGAAAACATATCCAAAGAATCACATTGTCAAAGGGATTTGATGGATAGAAAAACCAGTCCGAAGAACCATATCGTCTAAGGGATTTGAAGGGAAGAAAACATATCTAAAGAATCACATTGTCAAAGGGATTTGACAGGAAGAAAACCAAAGGCCACATCGTTAAAAGGATTTAACGGAAAGAACACCCAAAGGCCACATCTTCAAAAGGATTTGACGGGAAGAAAACCAAAGACCATATCATCAAAAGGATTTGACGTGAAGAAAACATATCCAAAGAACTATATCGTCAAAGGGATTTGATGGAAAGAAAGCCTGTCCGAAGAATCAAATCGTCAAAGGGATTTGATAGGAAGAAAACATATCCAAAGATTCACATCGTCAAAGGGATTTGACGGAAAGAAAAACCTGTCTGAAGAAACACGTCATCAAAGGGATTTAACGAAAAGAAAAAATATCCAAAGAACCACATCATCAAAGGGATTTTACGGAAAGAAAGCGTGTCCGAAGAATCACATCGTCAAAGGGATTTGATGGAATGAAAGCATGTTCGAAGAAACACATTATCAAAGGGATTTCACGAAAGAAATCCTGTCCGAAGAGTCACATCATCAAATGGATTTGACGGGAAGAAAACATATCCAATGAATCACATTGTCAAAGGGATTTGATGGATAGAAAAACCAGTCCGAAGAACAATATCGTCTAAGGGATTTGAAGGGAAGAAAACATATCTAAAGAATCACATTGTCAAAGGGATTTGACAGGAAGAAAACCAAAGGCCACATCGTTAAAAGGATTTGACGGAAAGAACACCCAAAGGCCACATCTTCAAAAGGATTTGACGGGAAGAAAACCAAAGACCATATCATCAAAAGGATTTGACGTGAAGAAAACATATCCAAAGAACTATATCGTCAAAGGGATTTGATGGAAAGAAAGCCTGTCCGAAGAATCACATCGTCAAAGGGATTTGATAGGAAGAAAACATATCCAAAGATTCACATCGTCAAAGGGATTTGACGGAAAGAAAAACCTGTCTGAAGAAACACGTCATCAAAGGGATTTAACGGAAAGAAAAAATATCCAAAGAACCACATCATCAAAGGGATTTGACGGAAATAAAGCGTGTCCGAAGAATCACATCGTCAAAGGGATTTGATGGAATGAAAGCATGTTCGAAGAAACACATCATCAAAGGGATTTCACGAAAGAAATCATGTCCGAAGAGTCACATCATCAAATGGATTTGACGGGAAGAAAACATATCCAAAGAATCACATTGTCAAAGGGATTTGATGGATAGAAAAACCAGTCCGAAGAACCATATCGTCTAAGGGATTTGAAGGGAAGAAAACATATCTAAAGAATCACATTGTCAAAGGGATTTGACAGGAAGAAAACCAAAGGCCACATCGTTAAGAGGATTTGACGGAAAGAACACCCAAAGGCCACATCTTCAAAAGGATTTGACGGGAAGAAAACCAAAGACCATATCATCAAAAGGATTTGACGGGAAGAAAACATATCCAAAGAATCACATCGTCAAAGGGATTTGACGGAAAGAAAGCTTGTCCAGAGAACCATATCATCAGAGGGGATTGACGGGAAGAAAACATATTCAAAGAATCATATCGTCAAAAGGGTTTGACGGGAAGCAAGCATGTCCAAGGAATCACATTGTCAAAGGCTTTTGACGGAACGAACACCCAAAGGCCACATCGTCAAAAGGATTTGACAGGAAGAAAACCAAAGACCACATCATCAAAAGGATTTAACGGGAAGAAAAAATATCCAAAGAATCACATCATCAAAGGGGTTTAACGGAAAGAAAGCCTGTCCAAAGAACCATATCATCAGAGGGGTTTGACGGGAAGAAAACATATCCAAATAATCATATCGTCAAAAGGGTTTGACGGGAAGAAATCATGTCCTAAGAATCACATTGTCAAAGGGGTTTGACAAAAAGAAAAAACATGTCCGAAGAAACACATCGTCAAATGGGTTTGTCAGAACGAACACCCAAAGGCCACATCGTCAAAAGGATTTGACAGGAAGAAAACCAAAGACCACATCGTTAAAAGGATTTGGTGGAAAGAACACTCAAAGGCCACATCGTCAAAAGGATTTGACGGGAAGAAAACCAAAGACCACATCGTCAAAAGGATTTGACGGGGAAGAAAACATATCGAGAGAATGACTGTTTAGGATATGTCATTGTCTTAATTAAGAGGTGCTTTGAGCTTCGTGCACGGTACCAAATCTGGCTTATGCTTCACATGCATATGTTTGATTTTTCTTTCTATGATATAATTCTCCATATAAAATGGAAATGCTAAGTATTTAAGATGCAATATAATGATGCTTATGATATGCAAAAGGATCGCTCTGTCGGGGAAAGAAGGATATACCAAGTATGATTGGACTTTGCTGGTAAGGACGGGTGAAACCTGATGGGGATTGATTTTTGGAGGGTGATATTTTTTGGGTACCAATGGGGATTGTATTTTGGCATGGGGTGATATTTTTTAGGTACCAATGGGGATTGGATTTCGGGTTATCTGTTCGGTTTCACTAGGCTCCATACTATACTATGATAGATGATATACAATGATTATGCAATGGTATGATGGCTCAACCGGTGGTTTCGAGGTACGTCAACGAGATTGCATCATCAAGAATTAAACACAAATGTTCAACGAGATTGCATCATCAAGAATTAACAAGAATAACATGCTTCGTTCATCAATTAAACAATTCAATCGATCATGCGACAAGTGGAATCGAAAGCAAATGAAAACATGTATCACAAGCCCATCCAGATAATCATCAACAATTAATCATTAACATGATACAAGCAAGCAAAGCATATGATCATTGCATCAATCAAGCAACATGAACATGTTAAGTATTCAAACGTATACCAAATGTCACGCGTCGAAGAATCCAAGTTGAACATTCAAGTCCGATGAAATAGGTCAAAAACAGTCCACACAAATGCATCATATCAATCCATGAAGTTTAAGGATGAAAAGGAACCCAAACAAGCAAGAAAATGAAAGAAAAAGGCAATTTGTCCAAGTGGTAATCGATTACCATGATCAGGTAGTCGTTTACCCCTTTGAAAAATGATCAGAAACGTGAAAAATAGGCAAGGTAATTGGTTACCACTGAGATAGTGGTAATCGATTACCACTGAGACAGAGGCAAAAAATCAGCTTCCATAAGCACTTTTCAGCAACAAACGACTTATCTGATCATCCAAATGAATAAGCAATCAACTATGCACGAGCATTAGTTCATATCACAGCAATAAAACTCCAATTGCAAGAAACAAACAACAATATCAAAGATCAAATCAATGTAAATTGATCGCACATAAACAACAAAACAAATATCTACATTGTAACATGCAAGATTAAGCAATATCAAAGCTAGATATAGAAATTACTTACCAACAAAGCTGAGAATTTCTTTGGTAAGTGTTGTTAAGCTGCAATTAACAAATCCAAGCAAGAAAACTTGAAGATCAAAGCAAGAATCCATAAATAAGCAAAAACTCTTCCAAAAGTGATTCCAACAACTTAATTCAAGATCAAAATGAACTGAAAAACCAGAATTGATCCAAGGATTAAGATGCTATGAAGGTTTAGCTCAAGGATTCACAAATTTTAGTGCATAATTTGTGAAGCTTTTGGTTATGGAGCTTTGGTGGAAGGTTTTGGAATGAGAGAAAAGTTGAGAGAATTTGAGTGAGATGTGTAGAAAAATCAGAAAAATGAGTGAGAGTTATGAGAGGTTTTGAGCGAAATGGATTAAATAATCCCTAGGTTAAGAATCAAAATGTGATTTGGAGTGTGGGTTAGTGTTTGGAATGGAAATTAGGAGTGGAATTAGGAATGAAGTGTTTGAAATTGGGAGGGAAATGGTGAAAATGAATCAATTCTAGATCCTTCCAACGATGCACATGCGAAATCAAAGGCTGAAAATGATTGGAAATTCTGCAGTGCTGAAATTCGAACCACATTTTTCAAAATACGCCTGAGGTAATCGATTATCTATATGTGGTAACCGATTACCACATTCAAAAATTTCCAAATTTGGCGCCATGTGGAGGGAAACTTGCATAACCACCTATTGCCATATGTTCTGAACCTTGTTAAGCCTCTGAAACTTGTCATTTGACATTGCACCTTTAAAGTGCCTGAAATAACCTGTGAATTACCTCATGTGCTCAAAATTACTTGCTGAAGAATATAATTGGGTGCTCGATTGCTGAGCAAAACAAGTGCTGAAGCCTCTGATGCTTGTTGTTCTAAAAATTACAATAAAAGGAAACCTCAAGCCACTAAAATACCTTGATCCCATATCTCGAGAGCCAATGTCATGATATGCTAAAAGGAGAAATGCAGAGAAACACAAGATAGTAAAGTGAAAAACGATGAGGAAAATTTTGGTGTGCTACAACTGCCCCTATTTAATCAACTTGAACCAGAAATTTGCAGTCTGTGGAGATGTATGTAATTGGAGCCCAGTCACACGTCTTCAAAGGAAGGCGACAGAAAGAAAACATGCCCCAAAGAAAGAACAGTGAACCCCAGAACCACATCGTCAAAGGGATTTGACGGAAACAACACTTAAGACCACATTGTCAAAAGGATTTCACGGAAAGAAAGTCATATCCAAAGAAACACACCGTCAAATGGATTTGACAGAACGAGAGCCTATCCAAAGAATCACATCGCCAAAAGGATTTAATGGGAAAAAAATATCGAAAGAATCACATTGTCAAAGTGATTTGACGGAAAGAGAGCATGTCCAAAGAATCGCATTGTCAAAGGGGTTTGACGGGAAAAAAGAATGTCTGAAGAAACACATCACCAAAGGGGTTTGATAGAAAGAAAACATATCCAAAGAATCACACCATCATAGGGATTTGACAGAAAGAAAAATGTGTTTGAAGAAAACACGTCATCAAAGGGATTTGACGAAAAGAAAACATATCCAAAGAACCATATCATCAAAGGGATTTGATGGAAAGAAAGCCTTTCGGAAGAATCACGTCGTCAAAGGGATTTGACATGAAGAAAACATATCCGAAGAATCACATCGTCAAAGGGATTTGACGGAAAGAAAAACCTGTCTAAAGAAACACGTTGTCAAAGGGATTTAACGGAAAGAAAACATATCCAATGAACCACATCGTCAAAGGGATTTGACGGAAAGAAAGCGTGTCCGAAGAATCACATCGTCAAAGGGATTTGACGGAATGAAAGCATGTTCGAAGAAACACATCATCAAAGGGATTTGACGGAAAGAAAGCCTGTACGAAGAATCACATCATCAAATGGATTTGACGGGAAGAAAACATATCCAAAGAATCACACTGTCAAAGGGATTTGATGGAAAGAAAAACCAGTCCGAAGAACCACATCGTCTAAGGGGTTTGACGGGAAGAAAACATATTTGAAGAATCACATCGTCAAAGGGATTTGACAGGAAAAAAACTAAAGCCCACATTGTTAAAACGATTTGACGGAAAGAACACCCAAAGGCCACATCGTCAAAAGGATTTGACGGGAAGAAAACCAAAGACCATATCATCAAAAGGATTTAACGGGAAGAAAACATATCCAAAGAATCACATCGTCAAAGGGGTTTGACGGAAAGAAAGCCTGTCCAAAGAACCATATCATCAAAGGGGTTTGACGGGAAGAAAACATATCCAAAGAATCATATCGTCAAAAGGGTTTGACAGGAAGAAAGCATGTCCGAAAAATCACATTGTCAAAGGGGTTTGACGGAAAGAAGAAACATGTCCGAAGAAACACATCGTCAAAGGGGTTTGACGGAATGAACACCCAAAGGCCACATCGTCAAAAGGATTTGACAAGAAGAAAACCAAAGACCACATCATCAAAAGGATTTGAGGGGAAGAAAACATATCCAAAGAATCACATCATCAAAGGGGTTTGACGGAAAGAAATCCTGTCCAAAGAACCATATCATTAGAGGGGTTTGACGGGAAGAAAACATATCCAAAGAATCATATTGTCAAAGGGGTTTGACGGGAAGAAATCATGTCCGAAGAATCACATTGTCAAAGGGGTTTGACAGAAAGAAAAAACTTGTCCGAAGAAACACATCGTCAAAGGGGTTTGACGAAACGAACACCTAAAAGCCACATTGTCAAAAGGATTTGACGGGAAGAAAAACAAAGACCACACCGTCAAAAGGATTTGATGGAAAGAACACTCAAAGGCCACATCGTCAAAAGGATTTGACGGCAAGAAAACCAAAGACCACATCATCAAAAGGATTTGACGTGTGTTGCACCCCAAAATTTGCCCAACTTTTCTTTACCTAGCTTATGTTTCATTTCATTCACATTAGCATTATCATTTGCATTTCATTGACATGTATGAAGGAGATCAAGATGTATGATTACTAATCAAGGGCTACACAAGACTTTGAAGCTAGCTGGGAGGCTTATTCAGGTGTTCAAGGGTTGATATCCTTGTCAGAGAAGTTAAAAGAGCCTCAGAGAGAGTGATTGAAGCCAAGTGTGTAGGTTTCCTAACTTGAGAGTTGTGGGAAGCCATCAGATGATTATGAGGTCATGGAGATGGACTTTAGGTCTTGAGAGAGCTCATGAGAAGTTTTAAAGATCACTTTGAGGTCTAGACAGGTCATTCTGCAAGAATAAGAAGCCTCAGCCATGATTGGTGCAGCTAGGGTTTGACTGGGTCAATCCTAAATCAACTGAGGATTTGAAGAAGGTTGAGACCTAATTCAAGATACAAGTGATCATGGATTGATACATTTAGATGTTCTAAGAATGATTTCAAGGTTAACTCATCATGATTGAAGAGTTTGAGAAATTTCAAGCTAGGGTTTCTAAGACTTGACAGTGTAAAATCCCCTCGTTTGACCCCTGACTTCAAGACTATTTAACTCAAGATATGATTGTCATCTCCTCTTGACCCAAACATGATTGTTGTAGGGCATGATCTTAGCTTTAATTTTAGTACTAGAAGCCCTTGATAGGGTTCATAGAACTCAAGTTATGAGCCAGACAAGTTACAAGTCATTTGAGGCATGTGAACTTGGAGCTTGAAAGTTACCCAACTTGCATGACAATTTTTCCCTAGAAGGATGATTCCTATGAACTTTTGGTCAACATGAATGTTGTTCCTTATCCTCTTAGCTTTCAATAGAGTGCTAGAAGTCCATGATTGGATGTATAGAACTCAAGTTATGGCTTTGACAAGTCAACGGTATTTTGGGTATTTGGACATTACAGGTCATTTTGAATCATAAGTCCATTTCACCATCTTGCAAGGTTCAAATGGATTTTTGTTCAACATGAAAGTTGTTCAAAATGATTTTTTTAGCTTGTCTATGTATCAAGAGTCCATTGATATGGATTATATCAAGCATTGGTGGAATAAAGTTCATATAAAAGCCATTTTAATGAATTAAGATGAGAAAATTCAAAACAATTGAGACTAACATGTTTTCAAGTCAAATTTGTGGTCAATTTGAATGGAATTAATGTTTTAGAGAGATTTTCATTATTACATTTTTGGTTTGAAGTCCATAACATGGCCATTTGGAAGGTTGCTTCACAAATAAGAAACACATCTCACACACTCCATATGTTGAAATCAAAGGAAGGAAACCACATCACTACATTCCATAAGGCTTAAGTGAATGATTGGGACTGAGTTTGGAGTATGAACAAAGCTTGAAAGCACATATCCACATTGAAAATTTGGAAGAAAGGTGAAAATCCAAAACTCATGAATGGGCCTGGTTTGGGCCTCTAACCCATTGAAACAGATCATAAATAGGATTTAGAACAGAATTGGAAGGTTCTGGTGATCATTTTCGTGGAGAAGCCATTGGAGAGAAGTGAAGAAGCAAGCTTGAAGTTGAAATCTGATTTTGGAGTTCAAGGGGGAATCAAGATCAATTGAGGATTTCTTTACCTTCATCAAGCATCATGGAGTGAATCTGCACTTTCTTGGAGGTTGAAGATTGCAAGAACCATCTCGGTTACAAGCTTGAACACAGGTTGGTGAATTTTACGATTACTCATGATTTAGGAAGTTTTAGATATCAATTCATAGGTGGTTAGGATCAGGATGAAGTGTAGTTTGATTTAGGATGATCAATTGCATGATTAGAGACAATTTAGGGTGGATTCCATTTTTGGTTGAGATTGTGATTTCATGATTCAGGCATTTTTAGAGCGAATAGATGATATGGTTAGATTGCTGGTGAAATTCTGGACAAGTTTCATGTAAAGATCGTGGCGAATGGTGGTCTGTAGAGGAAGTTAGGGTTGTGCAGGGTGACCGGAAATGTCACCGGCGGTGGCCATGGCTGCGCGCGAATGTGCAGAGGTTTAAACGAGGAAGATAGAATCTTCACCCTTCATTTGCAGGGAAATGTTGACTCAGTCCTTCATCCAAGCGCGTATGTGGCGCCACGTACCCCCTCCCCTTGTACGCTGCGTTTCACTAATTGGAATTCAGGCCTTGTGGAGCATTGGTTCGATCCTCACGCGTGACATTTTCCTTTAATTTTTCTGAGCTGAAGAGAATGGGATTGAACTCCAGGCGCATGGGCCTTGGCACTTTCTTTCTATTCACACTCCCCATCTGGCCCAATCCACATTTTGAACTGATTGCATTTGCTATTTACCACGCAAGTTTATTAATTTCTTATGTTTTTCTTTTAAATTCATCATTTCATGTTAGTTTGAAAACAATTCATAAAAAATAGAAAAATAGGTCAATTAATTCCAAGTTTTTTTCCTTGATTCATGATTGAATCTAGAATTTTATTGAATAAAAATATTAGGAAAATCATGCATTTTCAATTTTTGTGCATTTTTTACAATTTTATTTGATAATAAAATGCCATGGTTGATACCTCTGTTTGGTGAATTTAGTTTGATCATTTGGTGATGAGCTTTTGCTTGAGATTTTGTTTGTGATTAGCTTAGACATGTATGCTCCCATAATATTTTTGTCACATTTTTGTGATGAAATTAGGTGTTATTTTTAGGCAACCAAATCCTGGGTTCGGGAGTCGGTTACGCAAGGGGAAGGTATTAGCACCCCTCACGTCCGTCGTACTCGACGGGATCCACGCTTGTTTTCTATATAAGGGTGTGTTATTCTATCTACTCTACAGGTCTGGGTTAAAAAGAAAAGAAAATGACTCGGCAAAGTATCGCACTTTATGCCTACGTATTCCCGTCTGGAACGAGAAATCAAAGTCAACGTAGTTCGCCTACCTACGGGAAAGGAGGGGAAGGTTGCTCGCTAGGATATCGCGTCCTATGCCTACGTACTTTCATACATCATGAAAGATCAGAGCAAACGTAGCTCGGGCTACAGAAGACACAAGCTTGTCTGACTATTTTTTATTACCTTCAAAAAGGGTTTCCCTGATTAAGAGTCCAAGCGGACAAAACTGACACTTTGATGTTTGTTTTGACTATTTTACGAAAGAAGTGTTTTTTTAGTTTATTTGCAATCTCTGACGCACTAGAGACTATGATCTGAGAGTGACTACGTCGCATGTCACCCTAAGGGTACCATACTAAGCAGTCAAATTACTGAAGAGTGACCCTCCAGCAACCTTTTCTCAAATAGCTTAAGGCTCGTAACGTACGACGTCGATTAACCTTATTACTGTATTTTTGAATTCTTTTGAGACAAGAAGAGAAAGAAGCTCTAAAGAAACCTAGGGTTGAAAGGGGAATAAAACTAAACTAATGTTGTCATGCATGGATAAGAATCCTAATGTCTGTCATAATTCCCTCCTGCACAGACGAAATCAGAGATCCTAGGGGATAAACAGAAAAGAAAGCAAGCAAATACAGTAAAATGCATGCAATGCAGCAATACAAGCGAGGCAAGGGAGCCCCACTCAACCTCGAACCTGGGAAAACAACAGGAAAAGTGAATCAACATTCACCTCAAACCTAGGGGGCAAGCTACACAAGCCAACAAACAATACAGAAAACAAAACCCCAAAGCAGAGGAGGCAGCCCAAGCAGCAGCACCAAACTCCTACAACAAACAGCAGCTCTGACAGCAACAGATGATTAACCAACAAAAAGTTGACAGAAACAACCTTCATCTTCATGAATAACTCTCATCTTCAAGCTTCAATAAACTTTCAATCTTCAATAGACACCAGGCTTCAACAAACAACCAGCTTAGGCAAGCTCAAACCCCAGCCAGTAACCAGCTTCAACAAGATCCTGACTTCACCCAGCTCCTAGCTTCAACAAGCAAACAAAACCCTAGCTTCAACAAGCAACCTCATCTTTTCCTTTACCAAACTTCAACAAGCACCTCCAAGGGAGAATCATTCAACAAGATCAAGTTGAAATGTTAAGAAGCTCAATGACAACCAAGGGAAGTCACTGAGAACTTAGCATTATGAGAGAGACTGGCATCCTCAAAGTTCTACTCCCTTGGGCATACCCCTCATCCCTCCTAAGGAGATATGGAGCTTCCAAAGGAGGACTTTATGTCATTGGATAGAATAGAGGCAAACAATGCACTCTATGTTTGAAGAAAGAATCAAAACTAGGTTTAAGGCACTTCCTAAAACCCTAATTCTCCTAAGCTCTTGACAAGCACTCCACAAGATGAGAAAATCTTTAGCTCCAAGCTCCTTCAATCTCTCTAAAGCACCTTTAATTGGTCTTCATGATTACCCAAGCTCAAAACCAACACCACCCTAGTCTAAGGGGAACTATTGAATTAAACTAGTCACATTAGTTCATCAGAAACACCTAGAAGTTAGTCTTAAAACTAATTCTACTTAAAACACCAAACATGATTGTAAAATCCTACAAAAATTACTAAGGGTTATTAAACCTCTTATGAATCTCTCATACAAAAACCAGGGGGTTAACCATTCATTTGGACCCTAAACTATGCCCTAAACCTAAAGGTATCAACTTAAAACCCTAATTCTAAACCACCTAATGTTCAATGCTCAGACTAGCCTAAAATTCTCTCACAAAAATATGAGAAAATTAATATGGTTACATGCATTTCTAATCTATCTAGCCTAAAAAGAATCAACTCAAAATTCATCACTAATCATCCATAATAAAATCAGCAAAATGGCATACCAAACAAATTAAAAATAAAACCAATTAAAATGCAAAAAATGCAAATGAAATATAAAATGCATGAATTAACTATTTTTCAATCCTATTAAATTCTACATTTTATAAGGAGTTAGGGAAAAAAAATCTAGCCTAAAAAGATTTATTTTTCTATTTATTATGGATTTATTCCTAACTATATGAAAAATATGAAGAAAAAAAAAAGAAAAAAAATGAATAAAGCGCGTGTTGTTTAGCAATTAAGATCAGTTGTTTCTCCAGACTGGGCCAAACAGGGGGTGCATATATCATTCTGACCTAAGCCCAAACCAAACTTAAAACAAATCAGAAAATCAACTGGAAAATGGGAAAATGCCTGTGTCAAATAGCAAGTAAATCACGTAGTAATTTCCAATTGGGCCTGGAAGGAGGTGTGGTTAGCAAAGGATCCTTAAGCCCATCCAACAAATTTAAATGAAACGGAGCGTTTTGGTCTCCCTCTCAATCCTTCAGTAATTGAAACATCATCGTGGCCATTTGATTAGGTCTTCAGTCAAGGTCAAAGGGTGATCTGATGGTGGTGGTTCATCGTCCCCAAAATATTTGAACTGAGGGGGGAAAACACAGACGGTGGCCTGAGCTTGGCGCCACCGTCTTCTCCGGCGAAGCAAACCCCAAAACTCACCAAACAAGCCAACTAAAAACCCTAATCCACTCCAAATTTCACCCTGGTCACGAATATGGTCCCCATTCTCATTGATTCTCACTTAAACTCCAAACCCGATGGTAGTTGCAGAAAAATCACAAATCTTGAATCACCTCAAACCCTAAAATTAATGATCCCATTGTGTACTACACTTCTCCATGATCAATTCTCAACATTCAAACACCATTAAAGCTTCAAGAACAAGGAGGTACAAGCTTCAACAGAAAATGACATCACCCTAATTTGGTCTCTAATTGCTCCCAAACCTATCCAGAAACGATCCTCATACATCTTAGGCCCTAACCACATACACCCTCTAGAAAGTTCTGTAACAACCACAATGAGAAATTCAATTTCTCACTTTCCTCCAAAATCTCATATGCTCAAATTGTGCCTTGCTCTGTTTCAGTCCCCAATTTCACCTGAAATTCTCTCCTCATGATAATTAGAACTGAATTAGATGTGTAATTCCCTTGTTTTTGATCTTATGGAGTGTGATGGTTATGTTACTTCCATCTTAAGTAACAAAATGAAACCATGAGCAAATGACCTCAAATCCACAATGTGATATTTCCATCATCTTTAAAACATGTTTTCTGATCAAAATAGTATATAACATTGCTTGGATTGGCCATGAAATCAAGAAATCACAATTTTGCCTTTTAAATGACTTTAATTTCTTCATTAAAAAGCCATTTCAAACCAACTTCTCATATGAGCCAATTCAAACCTTCCTTGATGCATGGTCAAGGTTAAAACCCTATTTTGAGCAACTTTCTAGTTGAAAAATTTTCCATTTGATGAGTGGAAGATGGAGATTTTGGCACATGCTTGGAAATGACCTATAATCACAAATGCCCAAAATACCCCTGGATTGCCAAGATCATAACTTGAGTTCCATAAATCCCCTTGAGGACTTCTAGTACTCTATGGAAATCTAAGATCAAGATCTAAAACTCTTATTCTGGCCAAGAATCCATTTGAAAACTCCTTGAACGGAAAAAGTTGCTTGGAAGTCAAGTGACTTTCATAGATAAATTTCAGTGTCCTCTGGTGACCTGTAATTTGCAAAGACCATAACTTGAGTTCTACAAATCTTCTTGAAGACTTTTAGTACTCAAATTAAAGGTATTGAGAAGCTCTACAAGTTTCATGTTGGCCAAAGATCCATTTGAAACTTTTATTTTGACTTATGTGGCTTTGAAGTTGGGCACTAAACAAGGGATTTTACACTGAAACCCTAGTTTAGCAACTTCCCACATTCTTGATCTTTCTTTGCTTAACCTTGGCACAACACCACACATGTATCAACATACCAATTCATGCATCCCATGACATCAAGGTAGGCTTTGATGCTCTCCAACTACTCAATTGAATTAGGGTTGACCTAGATGAAACCCTAGTTGACTGCACCTCAACTGTGGCTCTCATACTTGAATCAATGACTTGCCTCATATTTAATAAGGCCCTCTAGATATCCCATGAGATCCATACACACCTCACATTCACATTCCATGCTTCTCATCCCCTTGATGATTCTCAATATTCCTCAAGATAGGAGCAAAGCCCACATGTAGGCACTCAAACTTCTCAAGACTTCAGATCCTTTCTTGATGGCCTGGATGACTTCTCATCTTGGATAACACACCTTGCTAGGCTCTTCTATTGATAGACACCCTTGATCCCTTGTTGGATTCATGCTATGCTATGATATGCCAATGATTGAACTATGTACATGATGTAACTATGCAAATGAAATGCAATGAAACATAAATCAGGCAAGGAAAGGTTGAGCAAATTTTGGGGTGCAACAGCTGCCCCTATTCAAACGACTTGGACCCGACTGGGGTGAAGAGCGAACAGCCTTCAGACAATCGAGGTACGAGACGGTTGAATACCAAGAAACCCAGAAATTTGCCAACCGCAGAAATAAACTGCACTGCTTGGGGACCGACATCCACCAACTGAATCTGGTTGTTACGGCAACAACTGATCCAACGTCTGATAATATTTCTAATCTCAACCTCAACTACCTATGTAACGCCACAGGTGCTGAACAATTTTTGCAAAAACACCTCCGTCCCTAATTGGACTAACCTTGTCAGCCCAAGAAGGGAAACAAATTCGTCAACACGAATAGAGATTCTGTCATCACAGGAGTAACCTTGTCCACATCTGGACCCAAATTTCGTCAAACCACGAATACCCAAACCTGTCCACGTCAGGACTCACATCTCAACAACACAAGAATAGAACTTTGTCCACGTTAGGACGCTTGTTTCGTCAACACGAAGAAATCTCATCATAAACTTGTCCACGTCAGCACTCCACTTGTCGTCAACACGGCAAAATCCCGGCGACTTCGCTGGGGGATGACTCGTCTGTATTTCGTCAGCACGAGGGGATCCTATCATCATAGGAATAAATTGTCCATGTCAGGAATAAATCGTCCACGTTAGGAATAAACCGTCCATGTTAGGAATAAACTGTCCACGTTAGGAATAAACTTTCCACGTTAGGAATAACCTTTCCACGTTAGGAATAACCTTTCCACGTTAGGAATACATTGTCCACGTTAGGACTCACACCTCGTCGTGATTTGTCCATGTCAGGACTCACATCTTCGACCCGCTGAGGAAATAAAACTTGTCCACGTCAGGACTCACGCTTCGCCAACACGAAGAAAGGTAAATTTGTCCATGTCAGGACTCGTGCATCTTGTCAACACAAAGAACTATAACCTTGTCCACGTCAGGACACACACTTCACCATTACGAAGAAAGATATCTGCTGGGAATAAATGGTCCACATCAGGACGCCATTTCGTCAACATGAAGAGTAATCAATTTTGTCCACGTCAGGACTCCACATTCCGTCAACACGGAGAAATCAACCCTTGTCAATGTTAGTACTAGCACATCTCGTCAACCCGAGGAAATAAATATGTCCACGTTAGGACACCCACTTCACTAGCACGAAGAAACCCCATCAATATAGGAATAAATTGTCCACGTCAGGACTCATATTTCGTCAACGCGAGGAACTCCTATCAGCATAGGCAATAAAATTCTGGTGACTTCCGGGGAAGTACTTTTGTCAACGGGAAGATACTCTGAATATAGTTTCTCTACTTATCTCTGCAGTAGCTAACTCCATTGATCCCAACCTACAAATCTTTTAGCACTGATGTGACAGCGACTTTGAGGCGGACCCTACTGGGGATATTTGGAAATCAAATTGTCGGACGCCTGTTTCGATAACCAGCGGTAGCTTCTGAGATTTTAATTCATGAAACCCTTTGATGCTAACGTAACAACAAATTTGAAGAAAATAATCCGCTGGCCGGATAAGAAAAACTTCAACAAGCCACTCTGGCGGGGAAAACAGGAGGAATTTAAGCAAACAACTCTGCTCGAGGACCAAGTAACTCTGTGGGGAAAATAGTAAGATGAACCGTATCATCACACGTCTCACGGAAAGACCTCGAATACCTGGTAATAGATCTGAGCTAGAACTCCATACTCCTGCTGAGAAAACACACCTGCGAGCACAAAGGTTAACCAACCTGATTTATGTTTCAAAATGCGTATGTTTGAAAATGGCGTAATGCTCCGTACGGTACGAAAATGCTACGCGTTTGAGTAGATGCAAATATGACGATATATGCAAATGCAAATGCAGGCTCAGGCTGCCGGGGCCACTCTGACAATGATGTCTCAACAACATGAATGCTGAGGGTAACGCCAACTCCGCTGGGGAGAACAAGTATCACAAAATATCCTAGCGAAATAAACTCCAGAAACACAACCATCTCTACCGGGGAGAGATTAAACACCAATTTCCACTGGGAGGGAAGAAACACCTTGCTGGTGAACAAACTTAGCTTGGGGAGAAGCGACACTTCTGGGCAAAACACACTGTCTGGGCACAGTTTACACCTTTAGAGTTACGGACTCTGCTGAGGATCAACATCCTGTCAATGGCATGGCAACTTGTGGGGAGAAGGGAAATCGTCCTTCGGGTATAATCCTTCTGAACCAATCAACTTGGTTAACTATTGTAGAACTCTCCCTTGCTGGAGATTGATCGCGCACATCTCCGATTCGCTGAGGAGCGCAACCTCTGCAGGGGACACTGATTTTGACTTGCTGGGATTAATCCTATGGATGGCTTTCCATGAGGACACTCTCCTGGGGAAAATAATTCCCTGCTTTGGGAAGGGATGACTGTCATTTCAAATCTCGGGGGATAAGCTGCGACTAACTGAGGAATGACACCGACTGAAGTCAGGTCTTATGTCAAGCGACCTGGGCTGGGGAATACAATTCCGGACCATTTGCTCCAAAGGTAAGAACCCTGCAAAACACAAACGAGACAAAATAGGCCTATACAATAGAATCTATCCGGGTTATCATCTGTGACATTACTTCAGTCAATTCAAAGTTTTAGCAATTATTGGCAAGGGCCAGCAAGATTATATAAGTGCAAGTTTATCAAAAACATCGGCGTCTTTCACAAACAAAACAGTAAAGAACAAGCATCAAGTACTGAATAATATGTTTTATTGATAATGGGCCTCTGAATGGGCAAAGTTTTGTACACTGGATGCAACTCCTGAAAAGAGGAAGTTACACACACACACATACATACATATATGCACAAGCATAAATAAAATACAAAACAATATTCGTATACATGTCGGTGACGTGGTACAAACAAACACCATGAGCTGATCCTCCTATGACTCGCCTGACTCTGCGCTTTCCCGATACTCGATCTTCGGAAGAGATTGTTTTTGAATAGACGGCCCCCAGGTACTCCCAAACCATTAAGCAATGCCGTATCAAGTCCGGATCGCAGCCATTTGCTTTTTCAATCCCTAACCTTTGCATGAACCGCGCTTTGCGGGTTTTCAATTCACCGGGATACCCTTTTTTGCCGAAGTCGCCCTTTTCAGGTTTTCAACTTCGCGGGTGTACATCTTTTCAATTTTATCCCTAACTTTTGCCCGAACCTTTTATTCATTTTTTATGGTTCGCCAGGATGCCCCATTTTTTCCTGGACTCTCTTTTTACTGTCCAGCGGGTCACTATCAAGCAAAGTATTTTTTTAACTGCGTCCGAATTCACAGGAGACGTAAAGTCTTCACCATCTATGGTGGATAGTAACAAGGCTCCTCCAGAGAAGACTTTTCTGACAACGTAGGGACCTTCGTAATTGGGAGTCCACTTGCCCCTGTGATCTGTTTGTGGTGGGAGAATCTTTTTCAAAACAAGATCGTATGTCTGAAAGCTTTGAGGGCACACCTTCTTGTCGTAAGCTTTATTCATCCGACTCTGATATAACCGACCGTAGGCTAAAGAAGCCAGTCTCTTCTCATCCATTAAACTGAGCTGATTCAGTCTATTTTTAACCCATTCTGCCTCGTCAAGTTGGACATCACGTAAAACCCTCAGAGAAGGAATCTCGACCTCCAACGGTAATACCGCCTCCATTCTGTATACCAATGAGAAAGGGGTTGCCCCGGTTGATGTGCGTACCGTCGTACGATAACCGTGCAAAGCGAAAGGTAGCATCTCGTGCCAGTCCTTATACGTCATAACCATCTTCTGAACAATATTCTTTATGTTCTTATTGGCCGCTTCGACAGCGCCATTCATCTTGGGCCGGTAAGGAGAAGAGTTGTGATGCTCAATCTTAAAATTCTGACACAGCTCTTTCATCATTTTTTTATTCAAATTTGAACCGTTGTCGGTGATAATCCGCTTAGGGATTCCATATCTGCAGATAATATCTCGTTTGATAAATCTGGCCACCACTTGTTTGGTCACGTTGGCATATGACGCTGCTTCCACCCATTTGGTGAAGTAATCGATTGCCACCAAAATGAACCGGTGTCCATTTGATGTCGTGGGCTCAATCTTACTAATCATATCAATTCCCCACATCGGGAAAGGCCACGGTGATGACATCATATTCAGAGGACTTGGAGGCACATGGATCTTATCCACATAAATCTGGAATTTATGACACCTCTTTGCAAACTTGAAACAGTCTGTTTCCATAGTTAGCCAATAATAACCTGCCCGCAGCAGTTTTCTTGTCATAGCATGCCCGCCAGCATGTGTACCAAATGTACCCTCATGTATCTCTTCCATGAGCAACTTCGCCTCTTTCGCGTCTACACAGCGTAGCAACACCAAGTCGTGGTTTCTTTTGTACAGGACACCGTCAGGATTCAGATAGAAATTGCCAGCCAATCTCCTGAGAGTCTTCTGATCTCGACTGGATGCCCCACCCGGATACTCCTTGTTCTTCAGGAAATTCTGGATGTCAAAGTACCAGGGTTTACCATCCGGAGCCTCGTCAAGGGAAAATATGAATGCAGGCCTATCGAGCTGAGAGATAACAATCCGGGGAGCCTCGTTCCAGAAGTTAACTTTATACATTGAAGACAACGTCGCCAGGGCGTCGGCCATTTGATTTTCTGCTCGTGGCACGTGATGTAATTCCACCTTGTCAAAGAAAGGCAACAATCTCCTTGCATAATTCATATATGGTATCAAATTGGGCTGACGTGTCTCCCATTCTCCTTTAATCTGGTTCACCACTAGAGCTGAGTCTCCGTATACATCTAGATGTTTGATACGCAAATGAATAGCTTCTTCCAGACCCATGATGCAAGCCTCATATTCAGCCTCATTATTGGTAACGGGAAAAGTCAATCGGGCAGTAAAGGGGATGTGCGACCCCTGAGGAGTGGTGATAATTGCACCTATTCCTCTACCATAGGAATTCACAACTCCGTCAAATATCAACTGCCATTTGGAACCCAACTCTGGTCCTTCGTCCGACAACGGTTCTTCATAATCCTTCATTTTCAGGTACATAATATCCTCGTCAGGAAAATCAAACCTCATCGATTGGTAGTCCTCAACTGGCTGCTCCGCAAGGTATTCTGACAGAACGCTACCTTTAATAGCCTTTTGCGATACATATTGGATATCGTATTCTGTTAACACCATCTGCCATCGGACAATTCTCCCGGAGAGTGCTTGCTTCTCAAACACATATTTGATTGGATCCATCTTTGAAATGAGCATGGTTGTATGATTCAGCATGTATTGCCTCAAACGTTTGGCGGCCCAGGCTAGCCCGCAACATGTCTTCTCGAGCATTGAGTATCTGGACTCACAGTCGGTAAACTTCTTACTCAAATAGTAGATCGCATGCTCTTTATGTCCGGTCTCGTCGTGTTGACCGAGAACACAACCCATACTTTCCTCAAGAACCGTCAAATACATAATCAAAGGTCTCCCGGCCACTGGGGGTATCAAAACAGGAGGTTCGTGCAAGTATTCTTTTATCTTGTCGAACGCCTTTTGACAATTTTCATTCCAGGTCAACACCTGATCCTTTTTCAACAACTTGAATAACGGCTCGCATGTCGCAGTTAGGTGAGATATGAACCGAGCGATGTAGTTCAACCTCCTTAAAAACCCACGCACTTCTTTTTCTGTTTTAGGCGTCGGCATTTCTTGTGTTGCTTTTATCTTCGCAGGATCAACCTCTATCCCTTTTTCGCTCACAATAAACCCCAGCAGCTTACCCGATCTCACCCCAAAGGTGCACTTGTTAGGGTTCAGTCTTAACCTGAACTTCCTAAGTCTTTTGAACAGTTTCAGCAGATTAACCAAATGCTCCTCCTCTGTCTGGGATTTGGCAATCATATCATCAACATAAACCTCGATCTCTTTGTGCATCATGTCATGAAAGAGGGTCGTCATAGCACGTTGATATGTTGCCCCAGCATTCTTCAGTCCGAAGGGCATCACTTTGTAGCAAAATGTTCCCCAGGGAGTAATGAAGGTAGTCTTCTCCATGTCTTCTGGTGCCATTTTGATCTGATTATAGCCTGAGAAGCCGTCCATGAAGGAGAATACAGAGAACTGAGCAGTGTTATCAACCAGCACATCAATGTGAGGAAGTGGAAAGTCGTCTTTCGGGCTCGCCCTATTCAGATCACGGTAGTCTACACACATTCGCACTTTACCGTCTTTCTTCGGCACTGGTACTATATTAGCGACCCATGACGGATAAGTTGTAACAGCTAGGAAACCAGCATCCCATTGTTTTTGAACTTCCTCCTTAATTTTTACAGCCATGTCTGGTCTGCTTCTTTTGAGTTTTTGCTTAACAGGCGGACATTCCTCTCGCAACGGAAGACGGTGCACAACCATGTCCGTATCTAACCCAGGCATATCCTCGTACGACCAAGCAAATATATCACTATACTCTCGCAATATCTCGGTCAGCCTTTGCTTGACGTCGCTCTGCAGCGCAACCCCTATACAGATATTTCTCACAACTTCTTCTGACCCCAAGTTGATAATCTCAATTTCCTCCTGATGAGGATGAATGATTCTCTCTTCCTGTTTCAACAAACAAGTCAACTCCTCTGGCAGGTCGCTATCCTCAACAATCTCTTCCTCTGCTTGGAATACCGGGTGCTCGAAGTCGAAACGAGCCATAGGCGGTTCGTATGAGATGTCATCTGAAATATTAGTCCTGCAAAGGAAATGGTTAAACGCTTCAACACGCAAACAAAGCAAATAACCACGTTGCCATTTATTATTAAAGTAAAAACAAGAAAAACAGGGATCACAACATTTGAATATGAAAAACACCTTTATTTCATGATTAAACAGTGCAATACACATAATCAAGCAGCCCTAATGCAACATCACTATGCCCCGGGTAGGACATAGGACTATTCAACAATTGATAAAACAAATCATTACTGTTTAAAAGTCACTGGGACAGTTTCCCGGATGGACCAGTTGCAGAGACTTTGTCCTGGAATGCTTGGCTTGATCCACGCGTCCATATCGCAGTCGCTATCTCCGTCTTCAGCATCGGAAATAGCATTGATAGTCTCAAAGCACACCCACTTGGCGTAATCGTGACCGGTCCCTTGAACCTGGGCGCTCCTGAAGATGACGCTGACGACGTCGGTCGATACCCTAGCCCAATATTGTCATTCTTCACGGGAATCTCCAATACCTTCCCCCAGCCTTTAGTCTCACCAGTCTGCACTAAAGCCTGAGCCTCTTTGTAAGATGACACTGCCACATCTGATATTTTGCTGGAACCCTGAGCTTTGTCTTTAATTCGCAACCCTTCGAAGGCTTGACAAGGTGTCTCGTGTATTTATCCGTCGACCTCCACATATTTGAATGATGATAGGTGACTGACCAAAATATCCTCCTCCCCGCAAACAGTAACAACACTATCACCCACCATATACATCAACTTCTGATGCAGTGTGGACGTTACGGCCCCTGCAGCATGGATCCATGGGCGTCTAAGAAGGCAGCTATAAGCTGGGTGGATATCCATGATGTAGAATTCGGTATCAAAAAGTTCCGGCCCCACCTGAAGCGGTAACGTTATTGACCCAAACACTGATCTTCTCATTCCGTCAAACGCCCTCACAACCAAATCGCAGGGTGTGCAAATAATTCCCCGTATGTCCAATTTCATCATGGCTTTCTTTGGCAATACGTTCAACGACGATCCAGTATCCACCAATACACGCGACATTACGGTGCCCCGGCATTCCACCGATATATGCAAAGCCATGTTGTGCTCTCGACCCCTGGGTGTTAGATCAAAATCTGTGAAACCCATGCTATGTCCAGCATTGACATGTGCCATTACCCCCTCTAACTGATTTACAGAAACTTCTTGGGGTACGAATGACGTATCCAGTATCTTCAGCAAGGCGTTCCGGTGGGCTTCGGAACATAACAACAACGACAAGATAGAAATCTTTGATGGCGTCTACTGTAGGTGTTCAACAATTTTGTAGTCGCTTTTACGAATCAGTCTCATGAACTCCTCTATGTCCTTGAGCGACGTATCCTTTTCTTTCGACTGAGAAGGCCCACTTTCATTTACTTTGGCTTTGCCTTTGGCCAACCTCTCTGCTTCTACTTCAGGTAAGGTGAAGATCCTTCCGCTACGGGTCATGCCCCCCGTTCCAACGACATTATCAACAGCCCCAGCTGGCTGGTTATTCACCACAATCTTTTCCCCGTTGCAATACGCTTCTAATCTGTAGGTCCACGGGACAGCTTTCGTACTCTCAAAGGGAACAGGCCCTGCTTTGGTAATCGTAATAGTTGGCCGCTTGGCGGGCGCCATTATCATTATAGTCTTCCTCGGGATCGTCATCGTTGCAATATCATTATGCTCTTCACATAATGCCTCCATAGGCCTTTCTACCGCAGTTCGATCAAATTGCAAGGTCCCTTCGTCGATCATGGCCTGAATGCCCTGCTTCAAATCAGTACAACCCTCAGGCTGGGTTCAACACTCTAAACAGTATTCATCACAACCAGGGAATACTCCCCCTCTGAGCAACCTGTTTTTCACCTCACTCAATGGTGTCTTCAGTTCGTTAACATCCATCACCAAGATCAAATTCTCTTCTGTCAAGATAGCATTTGCCCCATGATTAGGCATAGGCTGTTGTACAATATTAGGCCCAGTTTGACCAAAGTTGATGGCTTTACTGTCCAACAAGTCTTGAACTTTATGCTTGAAAGCATGGCAAGATTCTACATCATGTTTGGGCGCCCCTGAATGGAATTTGCAGTGCTTACTAGCGTCGTACCCATAAGGAAGTACCGGTCCTGTAGGCGGTTCCAAAGTTCTTTTCTCAACCAAATTCAACCCCAGCAATGTCTGAAGAAGCTCTGCATATGTCGACAGAGGCTTATCAAATACCCTCTTTGGCTTTGCATTCTGAAACCTTCTCTGACCCTGATTCTGCCTTTGTTGTTGCTGCGGCGGTTGCTGCTGCTGTTGTTGTTGTTGAGGAATCGGAATAGTAACACTGGCTATTTGTTGAGGTTGACTATACTGATTTCTACCTCTGCCCCGGTCTCTGCCACCAAATACAACGCTTGTATCGCCCTGTCGTCTTCCGTCGAACGCTTTTCTCGCACCCCCAGCTGAAGTAGATTCACCTGCCTGAATCTTCCCAATTTTAATTCCATTCTCGATCCTTTCTCCCATAAGGATCATATCAGAGAAGTTGCCCATCGAAACATTGAGTAACTTGTCATAGTACATTCCTGTAAATGTCCCCACAAACATGTCATTCATCTCCCTTTCAACCAAAGGAGGGTGCACCCGAGCTGCCATATCGCGCCACTGCTGCGCATACTCTTTGAAACTTTCACCGCTTTTCTGTGACAGACTCTGCAACTGAACTCTGTTTGGCGCCAAATTGCTGTTATATTTGTAATGCATAACGAAAGCATCAGCCAACTGCTTCCAGCTCCTAATCTGGGTGGGCTCCAGTCCCATGTACCATTCCAATGATGGTCCCGATAAGCTATCCTGAAAGAAATGCATGAGCATCCTTTCATCATTGGAATACGCAGACATCCTTCTATAATACGAACGTACATGGACCTTTGGGCAGGTATCCCCTTTGTATTTGTCGAATGTTGGAGCCTTGAATTTTAATGGCGCCCTCAGCCCTGGTACCAACCCCATAGTAGTCATACCTAACCCAGCGGAGTTCTGATCAACCACACCTTTCATCTGCTCTTCTAGCATTCTGATCCTCTAAACAGGGTCAATAGAGCCTTCAGGTCCCATACCTCTTCCTGAAAAAGCGTCCTCCTATTGATTCACATTCCAGTCATTGCCATACCCATCGTAACCCATGTTACGGCCAAATCCTTGCTGATTGAACACAGGACCCTATCCTCGGTTGCCGAACCCTAGATTGACCCCAGCAGATCCAAAACCATTGTTGAAAGGAAATGCTCGAGTGCCGTTGTTATTCACATTACCGAACCCACCATTACCATAGCCATACCCCTGATTGTTGCCGTAACCGTCATTACCGAAGCCTTGATTGTTGAACCCGAAGTTCCCGTCCTGATTGACATTGCCATACCCATTGTTTCCAAAGCCGACATTGTCAACGAATCCTTGATCGGCATCCACAGTGTTGCCTTTGTTGTTAACAACATGCCCATCACCACCATTTCCAGTATTACCATTACCAGCGCCAGCACCTGCACCAGTACCCGTGTTTCCGTTGACAGTCACAACAGGTGGAGTAACAACTGCCGGTATCTCATCCTCCCAGCGAGGAGTTTCAACAGAAATGTGGTCAGTGTTGCCATTTTCGTTTGCCCGCGTCAGCAGCGGCTGCACCAAGGTCTGAAGATTCTCCTGGCCCTTGGCCATGCTCTCCATAGCTTGCATGAACAGAGTCAACTTCTCACGGATTTCCTGCATCTCGACCTGAACTTGATCCATTATCTTCTTGCAGTTGTTTCTGGTTGAATAGCGATGGACTCTCTGGTCGTCAATCCTGAAAAACCTGTGAGATGCAGGAAATAAGATACAGATTCAAAAATACCGGACATGCAATATGAGGATGCAGATGCAAACGTATAAATATGCTACAGGTTATATCCCCCCCCCCCCCGATTCTAGTTTCAGAGAGAAGGCCATCATGACAATGGAGTCCCCATCAAGCAAGCAAGGAATCAGAAAACCCTCATTCATAAACAAATGCCAAGAGGCAGAGTACAAGAGTACAACTGAATACAACTGAAGAGACCTCGGCCAACAAGCCTGGCGATGGTCCAAATACAAGTATAGATAACAAAAGCAAGGCGAAGATAACTCAGGCCAAATGGCGCGCTCTGACATCTTCCAATATCCTTAACGTCTCCGAATGACCTAGTCTAGAGATTAGCTCTTGTATCAGTAACGCATGTTGCTCAGCAGTGGATCTCAGCTTTTTGGCGTCGTCCTTGCAGGTCCCTTCGCCAAAACACTCGTCGAGTCTGCATCTCTTAGAGCCGGTCTTCAATTCACAACCTCTCGGCTTCTTGTCAAGGTTACTTACTTTAAGCTCAATAGCGCTCCTAAGTGATGTCTCTTCAGCAATCTTTGCATCCTAAGCTCTAATCTGCGCCTCTAGCGTGGCAATCTGCAGCTTTAGCTCGTCTTCACGCTCCTTCCGCTTGGTAAGCGTGGTATTCCATAATGTTTCCCACTTGCCGAGTCGGGAATAAGCCTTGTTTAAGAGTTCCTTCTTGGAAGCAAGCACCTTGCTAACGCCGTTCAAGGCTGCTCCCACTTTTTCCCTCTTGTCGGTCTCCTCAGTCAAATCCAAACCCAACCTGTTAATCAACTCAATCTGTTCCTTGACAGTGAAGGTATCTTCATTCTTCTCATGACGCAACTGGAAGATCTCTTTCTCTAACTCGTCATTGGCTTTCTTCAATTCTTCGTTTTCAGCCAAGAATTTGTTATACTTCTCAATCTCTTCCGAAGTAGGTACCTCAATCACTGGAAGATACAGAGGTTTCACAGCAGGATATGGCATCAGGGAAATCCTAGCTCTCTCGTGGATCCAAGCCAAATAGGGATCATAAGCTTTTATGTTGCTCTTACCAAGCAAAGCCTTCCCTCTCCTATGGATGTTTGCCCATGCATGTCTCAACCTGCTCAAAACAACCTCGTCTAATGAGCCCGTGAGATACAGAGATTCCTGTATCTCAACCTCAATAGGAGCATCTCTCAAGGCATAACCAAACTGTCTCACCAGCAGAGACGAGTTATAGTTGATACAGCCTTTTCGTCCAATCAAAGGGACATTCAGAAAGCCACTGCAACTATATATAATATCAGTGCCAAGCATGTTTCGATCAAACCAAATGATGTTCTCAGCAGACAGCCCCATCAACCGGGAAGACCAATCCAAAGTATCAACAGCATCAATAAAAGGTCCTGTCTTCGGAAGATGTCCCTAGAACCACCTGTACAAAAGAGGAAAATAACAGGAAACATTCTTGCCATGACGTTTCTCATTCTTATAGTGAATAGAATGATAAATATCGCCCAAGAGAGTAGGATTTAGATTCTTCGAGGCAAGAATCAAGAAGGCATCTGAGTCAACAAAATCAGGCACATTAGGAAACAAGACAGTCCCATAGATGCAGACAGCTAGAATGGCACTGAAGGCAACCCAACATCCACTTTTCGCGCACTGTGTAGCCTTCTCAACCAGGACAGACAGGTGAAAACCATAGGCTCCGTTCAGCTTGACCAATCCTCCAGGAAATTCAAAAGCGTCTAAACTGACAATCTCAGCAAGTGTAGCCATCTCAGGCTCAGCATCAACATGTATAAAGGGCATCTGGTCTAACACAGGAACCCCCAACATAGCAGAATACTCCTCCAAAGTGGGTGCCAGAATATAGTCGGGGAACAGGAAGCATCTCAGCTGAGGCTCATAAAACTGCATCAAAGTATATACCCCAGTCGTCTCAAATGCTGAAGGCCTGTACAACAAACTAAGCAATCTCCCATAAGATACTCTGAACTCAGCCCTCACTCTCTCATCTTCTAGAGCAACTAATCCCAGCAAGGCACTGATATCTGCCGAATGCAACCGGTAAGCAACTGTCCTCTTCATGGACTCCATGTCTGGCTAGAAGATACACTAGAATCAGAGGGGAATGATCACACCTGCAACATAATTACACGTTAATGAAATGAAAACATGAAAATGCACATGCGTATGCAAACAGGGGATCAAGTGCAGTGCTGATGAACTGTGCTGCTTTGTACTGAAGCCTGAGAACCACCAAATCTTCATCTCAAACCAAACCAACCACTCAAATGAACCCTGTAACCACATCTCACTGACAGAGATAAACCAGGTACTCTGAGGTCAAAGATTTCCTGCAAACAGACCTACCTACCCCTCACAGGTATGTACTTAACTCGCAGATGAGGTACGGCATCCTATGCGGGTTCAACGTCACAGACTTTCAAGAGCGATGATACGATACCTAGGAGGTGTGGCATCATCATCCCTTAAAGTGGCCTCACTTAGTTGAATCCCAAATGATCGGTCCCCAGAGTCGACAATCCTCGGGTCAGACAACTTGTCGAGCCCTAAGGGCCAGGCAAGAAGCATCAAAGAGAATCTCGTCCGAGCGCAGATTTCGCGGCTAGCTGGTGCGAGCTAAGCAAGCAGGCTAACCACTACTCTCTACTTCTAAGTCTATGTGCAAACTCAAGCCCAGGTTCGGCTTATCTCTCAATCTAACCCTCTTCTGAGCACAACAATAATATAATACTGAAAGTAAAGGCAGAAAGGTAAATACATACGAAACCCCAGACGAGAAAACAAGCGCTAGGATCGACTCGCATAGGGAACCGTTGGAGGTCCCCAGCAGAGTCGCCAGCTGTCGCTACTGCGAAAATCGGCGCCGGCTATGACAGAAGAGTCGCCACCGTGCGTTATTTATCCCACAGGAGGGAAAGGAAACACTCAGAGTAAACCTAACGCAAAGAGGGAAAGGAATGGTCATCGCAACCAAATCTTGGATTCGGGAGTCGGTTACGCAAGGGGAAGGTATTAGCACCCCTCACGTCCGTCGTACTCGATGGGATCCACGCTTGTTTTCTATCTAAGGGTGTGTTATTCTATCTACTCTACAGGTCAGGGTTAAAAAGAAAAGAAAATGACTCGGCAAAGTATCGCACTTTATGCCTACGTATTCCCGTCTGGAACGAGAAATCAGAGTCAACATAGTTCGCCTACCTACGGGAAAGAAGGGGAAGGTTGCTCGCTAGGATATCGCGTCCTATGCCTACGTACTTTCATACAACATGAAAGATCAGAGCAAACGTAGCTCGGGCTACGGAAGACACAAGCTTGTCTGACTGTTTTTTATTACCTTCAAAAAGGGTTTCCCTGATTAAGAATCCAAGCGGACAAAAATGACACTTTGATGTTTGTTTTGAATATTTTACGAAAGAAGTGTTTTTTAGTTTATTTGCAATCTCTGACGCACTAGAGACTATGATCTGAGAGTGACTACGTCGCATGTCACCCTAAGGGTACCATACTAAGCAGTCAAATTACTGAAGAGTGACCCTCCAACAACCTTTTCTCAAATAGCTTAAGGCTCGTAACGTACGACGTTGATTAACCTTATTACTGTATTTTTGAATTGTTTTGAGACGAGAAGAGAAAGAAGCTCTAAAGAAACCTAGGGTTGAAAGGGGAATAAAACTAACCTAATGTTGTCATGCATGGATAAGAATCCTAATGACTGTCATAATTCCCTCCTGCACAGAGGAAATCAGAGATCCTAGGGGATAAACAGAAAAGAAAGCAAGCAAATACAGTAAAATGCATGCAATGCAGCAATACAAGTGAGGCAAGGGAGCCCCACCAACCTCGAACCTGGGAAAAAAACAGGCAAAGTGAATCAACATTCACCTCAAACCTAGGGGGAAAGCTACACAAGCCAACAAACAATACAGAAAACAAAACCCCAAAGCAGAGGAGGCAGCCCAAGCAGCAGTACCAAACTCCTACAGCAAACAGCAGCTCTGACAGCAACAGATGATTAACCAGTGAAAAGTTGACAGTAACAACCTTCATCTTCATGAATAACTCCCATCTTCAAGCTTCAATAAACTTTCAATCCTCAATAGACACCAGGCTTCAATAAGCAACCAGCTTAAGCAAGCTCAAACCCCAGCCAGTAACCAGCTTCAACAAGCTCCTGACTTCACCCAGCTCCTAGCTTCAACAAGCAAACAAAACCCTAGCTTCAACAAGCAACCTCATCTTTTCCTTTACCAAACTTCAACAAGCACCTCCAAGGGAGAATCATTCAACAAGATCAATTTGAAATGTTAAGAAGCTCAATGACAACCAAGGGAGGTCACTGAGAACTTAGTATTATGAGAGAGACTGGCATCCTCAAAGTTCTACTCCCTTGGGCATACCCCTCATCCCTCCTAAGGAGAGATGGAGCTTCCCAAGGAGGACTTTATGTCATTGGATAGAATAGAGGCAAACAATGCACTCTATGTTTGAAGAAAGAATCAAAACTAGGTTTAAGGCACTTCCTAAAACCCTAATTCTCCTAAGCTCCTGACAAGCACTCCACAAGATGAGAAAATCTTCAACTCCAAGCTCCTTCAAGCTCTCCAAAGAACCTTAAATTGGTCTTCATGATTACCCAAGCTCAAAAGCAACACCACCCTAGTCTAAGGGGGACTATTGAATTAAACTAGTCACATTAGTTCATCAGAAACACCTAGAAGTTAGTCTTAAAACTAATTCTACTTAAAACACCAAACATGATGCTAAAATCCTACAAAAATTACTAAGGGTTCTTAAACCTCTTATGAATCTCTCATACAAAAACCAGGGGGTTAACCATTCATTTGGACCCTAAACTATGCCCTAAATCTAAAGGTATCAACTTAAAACCCTAATTCTAAACCACCTAATGTTCAATGCTCAAACTAGCCTAAAATTCTCTCACAAAAATATGAGAAAATTATTATGGGTACATGCATTTCTAAGCTATCTAGCCCAAAAAGAATCAACTCAAAATTCATCACCAATCATCCATAATAAAATCAGCCAAATGGCATACCAAACAAATTAAAAATAAAACCAATTAAAATGCAAAAAATGCAAATGAAATATAAAATGCATGAATTAACTATTTTTCAATCCTATTAAATTCTACATTTTTTAAGGAGTTAGGGGGAAAAAATATAGCCTAAAAAGATTTATTTTTCTATTTATTATGGATTTATTCCTAACTATATGAAAAATATGAAAATAAAAGAAAAAAGAAAGAAAATGAATAAAGCGCGTGTTGTTTAGCAATTAAGATCAGTTGTTTCTCCAGACTGGGCCAAACAGGGGGTGCATATATCAATCTGACCTAAGCCCAAACCAAACTTAAAACAAATCATAAAATCAACTGGAAAATGGGAAAATGCCTGTGTCAAATAGCAAGTAAATCACGTAGTAATTTCCAATTGGGGCTGGAAGGAGGTGTGGTTAGCAAAGGATCCTTAAGCCCATCCAACAAATTTAAATGAAACGGAGCGTTTTGGTCTCCCACTCAATCCTTCAGTAATTGAAACACCATCGTGGCCATTGGATTAGGTCTTCAGTCAAGGTCAAAGGGTGATCTGATGGTGGTGGTTCATCGTCCCCAAAATATTTGAACTGAGGGGGGAAAACACAGACGGTGGCCTGAGCTTGGCGCCACCGTCTTCTCCGGCGAAGCAAAACCCAAAACTCACCAAAAAAGCCAACTAAAAACCCTAATCCACTCCAAATTTCACCCTGGTCACGAATATGGTCCCCATTCTCATTGATTCTCACTTAAACTCCAAACCCGATGGTAGTTGCAGAAAAATCACAAATCTTGAATCACCTCAAACCCTAAAATTAATGATCCCATTGTGTACTACACTTCTCCCTGATCAATTCTCAACATTCAAACACCATTAAAGCTTCAAGAACAAGGAGGTACAAGCTTCAACAGAAAATGACATCACCCTAATTTGGTCTCTAATTGCTCCCAAACCTATCCAGAAACGATCCTCATACATCTTAGGCCCTAACCACATGCAAGATGCTATCCAATTCTTCCTAGATTATGAGGAATTTGAAGGTTTACATACCTGGAAAAATTGGATCAACAGAGGTGTCAAATGCTCAATTCAAGCTCCAAGACTCTTCAGACACGATCATTGATGCACAATGAAGCTTCTTCAACCTTCAATTTGGCTTGAATAGGCTTGCAACTCCAAAACCAATTCTGAGTTGGAGGTGAGAAAATTCAATAGCTCTCTACGATTCCTTGCCTGATCCTTGCCAAAAAACTACCTGAACCCAATGCAATGCTTATATAGAAGCTAATAGAACCCTCAAGAAAGTTCTGTAACAACCACAATGAGAAATTCAATTTCTCACTTTCCTCCAAAATCTCGTATGCTCAAATTGTGCCTTGATCTGTTTCATTCCCCAATTTCACCTGAAATTCTCTCCTCATGATAATTAGAACTGAATTAGATGTGTAATTCCCTTGTTTTTGATCTTATGGAGTGTGATGGTTATGTTACTTCCATCTTAAGTAACAAAATGAAACCATGTGCAAATGACCTCAAATCCATAATGTGATATTTCCATCATCTTTAAAACATGTTTTCTGATCAAAATGGTATATAACATTGCATGGTTTGGCCATGAAATCAAGAAATCACAATTTTGCCTTTTAAATAACTTTAATTTCTTCATTAAAAAGCCATTTCAAAACAAACTTCTCATATGAGCCAATTCAAACCTTCCTTGATGCATAGTCAACGTTAAAACCCTATTTTGAGCAACTTTCTAGTTGAACAATTTTCCATTTGAGGAGTGGAAGATGGAGATTTTGGCACATGCTTGGAAATGACGTATAATCACAAATGCCCAAAATACCCCTAGATTGCCAAGATCATAACATGAGTTCCATAAATCCCCTTGAGGACTTCTAGTACTCTATGGAAAGCTAAGATCAAGATCTACAACTATTATGTTGGCCAAGAATCCATTTGAAAATTCATTGAAGGGCAAAAGTTTCTTGGAAGTCAAGTGACTTTCACAGATAAATTTCAGTGTCCTCTAGTGACCTGTAATTTGCAAAGACCATAACTTGAGTTCTACAAATCTTCTTGAAGACTATTAGTACTCAAATTAAAGGTATTGAGAAGCTATACAAGTTTTGTGTTGGCCAAATATCCATTTGAAACTTGTATTTTGACTTATGTGGCTTTGAAGTTGGGCACTAAACAGGGGATTTTACACTGAAACCCTAGTTTAGCAACATCCCACATTCTTGATATTTCTTTGCTTAACCTTGGCACAACACCACACATGTATCAATATACCAATTCATGCATCCCATGACATCAAGGTAGGCTTTGATGCTCTCCAACTACTCAATTGAATTAGGGTTGACCCAGATGAAACCCTAGTTGACTGCACCTCAACTGTGGCTCTCATACTTGAATCAATGACTTGCCTCATCTTTAATAAGGCCCTCTAGATATCCCATGAGATCCATACACACCTCACATTCACATTCCATGCTTCTCATCCCCTTGATGATTCTCAATATTCCTCAAGATAGGAGCAAAGCCCACATGTAGGCACTCAAACTTCTCAAGACTTCAGATCCTTTCTTGATGTCCTGGATGACTTCTCATCTTGGATAACACACCTTGCTAGGCTCTTCTCTTGATAGACACCCTTGATCCCTTGTTGGATGCATGTTATGCTATGATATGCCAATGATTGAACTATGTGCATGATGTAACTATGCAAATGAAATGCAATGAAACATAAATCAGGCAAGGAACGGTTTAGCAAATTTTGGGGTCCAACACTACTGAAGATGAAAGCCTTAAGGAACAGTTAAAGACTGAGGACTGAACTGCTGTCAGAAGGATTGTTTTGCTGGGGAAGCTGTTGATCTGCTTTCTTTCCTGTCTGTCTGCTTTCTATGCAACAGTATTGGTGTGACTTGTTTGATTTGCTTGATGCATTAGAATAAGTTCATGTTTAGATTGTGTTAAGCTAGGAGCATGATTGCACTAGAGGTTGAGTTGCTCCCTCTGCTTGTATTTTTACTGTATGCCTTTGTTTGCGGGTATTCGGTAGAGCTCTGCTCCCTTGCCTATGTGGTTATGATTTGCTTGATGGCATTTTATTTCTTCTGTATGATTGCAGTTATTCATACTTGGCTTGAGGTTGAGATGAGCTTGTGGAGGCTGATACCCCACACACATTTCCTCCCTCACTTGCATGGCATGCATTTTACAGTCGTTTACTGTTTACTGTTTACACTTATGCTTTATCTGTTTCTGTTTATCATTGACATGATCCCCTAGGAATCTCATTTCCTTTGATAAGGAAGTGATGATTAGAACTTTAGGTTGAAACCTATGCATGATAACTTCTAGGAGATCCCTGTTTCAAACTTCAACCATAGGATGAATCCTTGGCATGACAACATTAGGACTTGATAGTCTCCCCTTAGTTGAGCCTGTTCTCTCTTCTCATCTCAAACAACAGTAAAAAACGTAATAAAGGCAAGTTAGTATAAGCGCGTTATGAGCCTTAAGCGACTTGGGTAATGATGATTGAGCGGCCTCCTCTCAATCGTCTAGAATGTTTAGTATACGTCCTTTGGACGATATGCGACGCATTCGTTCCCAGGTCATAGTCTCTAGTGCTGTACGAACTACAGACAACTAAAAAACAGTTCTTCCATAAAAGAAAGAAAACAAACTTGAAACCTTTTTTGCCCCGTGGGCCCATAAGTCAAAGGAAGCTTTTCTGAAGAAAAGAGTGTCGTTAACTCCCAGTTCTACGGCAAACGGTAACGCCAAAGTCTCCAAGGGTCGAGCTGCGTACATCCAACTGCTGGAACTGTTTGTTAACCCTACTCGATAAAACAGATGAATCTGATTTCCTATAATCCGTATTATCCCGAATTACGTAAGCTCTGATCTCTCATACCTGTTGAGAGTACGTAGGCATAATACTGATGTATTGGCGAGCCACCTTCCCTGTAACCCGCAGTTTGTCGAACTACGTTGACTCTGATTTCTCATTCTCTGATGAGAATACGTAGGCATAAAGTGCGACGCTTTGCCGAGTCATTTTCTTTTCTTTTTTAAGCCGGCCTTGATAGGTAGATAGTAAAACCAACCCGTCAGATAAACACCACAAGCGTGAATCCCATCGAGTACGATGGACGTGAGGGGTGCTAATACCTTCCCCTTGCGTAACCGACTCTCGAATTCAGACATTGGTATCGACGACCTTGTCTTATACCTTTTCGTCAGGTTTTTCCGATCGTTTCCTTTCCCGTTCTGAGGGATAAATAACGAAAGGTGGCGACTCTTCTATTTTGCCGGCACCTTATTTTCGCGGAAGCGACAACGCGAAGAAAACATATCGAGAGAATGTCTGTTGGGGATATGTCACTGTCTTGATTAAAAGGTGCTTTGAGCTTCGTGCACGGTACCAAATCTGGCTTATGCTACGCATGCATATGTTTTATTTTTCTTTCTATGACATAATTCTCCATATAAAATGGAAATGCTAAGCATTTAAGTATGCAATGTAATGATGCTTATGATATGCAAAAGGATCGCTCTGCCGGGGAAAGAAGGATATACCTAGTATGATTGGACTTTGTTGGTAAGGACGACTGAAACCTAATGGTGATTGATTTTTGGAAGGTGATATTTTCTGGGTACCAATGGGGATTGTATTTTGGCATAAGCTGATATTTTTTAGGTACCAATGGGGATTGGATTTTGGGTTATCTGTTCGGTTTCACTAGGCTTCATGCTATACTATGATAGATGATATGCAATGATTATGAAATAGTATGACGGCTCAACCGGTGGTTTCGAGGTAGGTCAACGAGATTGCATCATCAAGAATTAAACACAAATGTTCAACGAGATTGCATCATCAAGAATTAACAAGAATAACATGCTTCGTTCATCAATTAAACAATTCAATCGATCATGCGACAAGTGGAATCGAAAGCATATACAAACATGTATCACAAGTCCATCCAGATAATCATCAACAATTAATCATTAACATGATACAAGCAAGCAAAGCATATGATCATCGCATCAATCAAGCAACATGAACATGTTAAGTATTCAAACATAAACCAAAAGTCACGTTGTTGCACCCCAAAATTTGCCCAACCTTTTCTAACCTAGGTTTATGTTTCAATTGCATAGTCATTTGCATAGTCATTATGTACATAGTGTATTCATCTGCATTACATAGCATAAGCAAGCTGTCTTAATCAGGGGATCAAGTGCTATTCTTATCTAAAGAGGCATGTTCAAGGGTTTCATTCATATTCAAGACTACTCAGGTCATCAGGGAAGAATTTGAGCTTTGAAGAGTTGACAGGTTGATCAGTGAGTTCTCTCCTATCTTGAGGATTAGTTGGGGATCATCAGAGGAAGTGTGAGCTATGAGCCAAGAGCATGAGGTGTGTATGGATGTTATGAAGAGCCTAGATGATCATTTTTGAGGAGTAGCCAAGTCATTGGAATAATTGCAAGAGCCTCAGTTGAAGTCAGTCAACTAGGGTTTTATCTGGGTCAACACTAGGTCAATCCTAGGTCAAAGACTTGTTTTGAAAGGCATCAAGGATCATTTGAAGAATGTGGGATTCATTATTTGCTATATGGATATGGATATGGTGTTGTGCTAAAGAAAAATCAACAGGAGTCAAGGAGAAAAGGAGTTACCAAATTAGGGTTTCAGTGTAAAATCCCCTGATTTAGGTCAAACTTCAAAGCAGTGTAACTCAAGATGAAAGCTTCATATGAATTTCTGGTCCACATGAAACTTGTAGAGTATCTTCATATCTTTAATTTGAGTGGTGGAAGTCATCAAGATGATTTATGGAACTCAAGTTATAGCTCTTGCAAGTTACAGGTCATCTGAGGGCACTGAAATTTGTCTGTGAAAGTTGTCTGTCTTCCAAGCAACTTTTGACCTTCAAGGAAGTTTCAAATGGATTTCTGGCCAACATGAGAGTTGTTCCTCATTGTCTTAGCTTTCTAGAAAGGTATGGTATGCCTTCATATGATTTGTGAAACTATACTTATGTCCTTGGCAAGAAAAGGGTATTTTGGTCATTTGAGAATTACAGGTCATTCTTAGCCTATGCCTAAAACTCATACAAGTAAGCTTCAAATGAAAAACTTCCCAACATCAAAGTTGCTCAAAATTGCATTTTAAGTCTAGACTAGATGTCTTGGAAGTTTGGAAATGCATAGAACAAGACTTGATAAAAGTTGGTGGAAAATGACTTAAAAATGGCATATAACTTGAAAAAGTTCACATGAAAAATTGGTTTGGGCAATCTACAAATCCAAAATGGGTCATGTGATATACCAAATTGATTCCAAACAATATTTTAAAGACATTGGTTCAGCCACTTTTTTGAGTTAGGGTTTAAATTTTGGACTTGCTTTGTAAAGTTCTTTCTTGCATATTAAGGCAACTTTGGAAAACTTCACACAAGGCAAGGAAATGCTTGTTTTTTGTACATATCTTTTCAATATCTCATGTAAAGAGATTTTGATACCAATTCAAGGAGCTTAATGCATGAGATAAGAGATATCCAATATGTCATCAAGTGAGAATTCCATGAATTTCTACCACATTCTAGAAGCATCTAGGATCTTCTAATTGGCTCTACATAACAAGTGGATCACACTGAAGGAGGGGGTTGGAGAATTCAGTTGGAGAACTCAGTGGAGAGAGTGATATTCAAGCATACCTTCAAGTGCAAGCAAGGCTCGAATTCACCATTGCAAGCTTCTTCCATCAAAGATTGTGCAAACAGAAAGAATTACTCCATTAGAGGAGCATTGTGAAGAAGAATCAGGTCTTGAATCCATCTGCATCCACATCTGCCATAGCTACCAAGCAGGTTGGTGATTTCACTTCTATCTCCCTAATTAGGTGTTGTTAGATTAGATTGTTAGTGTAAGATTGTTAGGTTAGGTTAGATGACCATTTTCAGAGACTTAGGGTGAATTCCATGAGGTTTAATGGCAGGTTGTAGATTCTTTGATGATCAAGATTAGGTTATGTATTGAGTTTTAATGCACGTGTAATAGCTTGCTGAGATCAGTGTAGAATGAAGAACACGTTAGTGCCATCAGAATCTAGAATTGTTAGGGTTGATCACAGTGAGAATTCTTGGAACCAATGATTTCGTGGCCTCTGTTTGTGAGTTCTAGGGAGTTTTAATCAAAATCAAGGATAGGGTTGTATTCCTGGGAAAGAATAGATCAACTTTGGTCTTTGAAGTTTTTAATTCCATGAAGAACTGAGAGAGTATGAGATGGTGGAAGATTCTTGCATGGGATGCGATTCTGAAAACCCTAATGGCATGTTGGGGACGATGACCCCTGATCGTTGGATCCTTCCAATTCAATTGACTCATTAGACTAATCCAATGGCTGAGATTTAAAGAAAAAACGGAGGGAAAATCTGAACTTAATGAAACGCAGCGTTCCACTTAAGTTGAACATTGGGCCTCAGCAAAGCATGCTAACCCCACCCCCACCAGCGAGCCCAATTGAAATAACACTAGAAATTGTTGCTTTTCACACCGCTCGCGTTTTATTTTTCTTTTATTTTTTTCATTCAATTTTCTGATGCTTGCTGGGCCTAGCGCCTTTTGTTATTCACGCCCCCCACTTCCCTGGCCCATCAGTAAATGAACTAGGCGCCCTTACTAGTAGCACCCCCTCCCCATTTAATTCATTTTTTTGATTTTCATTTTCTTTAATATTTTTTGCATCTTAAAAAATCCATATAAAATTGAAAAAAGCTTATTTTTAATTGATTCTTTTTGTGGTAGCTTCATAATTCTGTTAAGAAAAATATCCAATAATAAAAATAGCATTTTATTTTGTTTTAGTATTTTTTGTGTATTTTTCTTGTAAATAGCTTTTCAAGTGGTTTAGTTTAGTACTTAAATTTGTTGATTTTAGTTCAATTAGCTCCCCTTAGATTTAGGGTCCATTCTTTTTAGGGTGATTAACTTAGGACCTCAACTTGTATATAGGATTTAATTCATAATTTTAGGATTAATTTTTAGCTGATTTGATTAGGTGAGATTAGAGTGGTTAAAATTAGGGTTTTAAGTGAACATAGGTGAGATAGATCATTTCTTTTAGGAATTTTAATTTGATTTTGGGGTATGGGACTATAGGGGTTATGGGTAGATAATAGATCCCTTAGAAAATATTAGGCTTCCCCTATTACTATTAGTATATTGCTTGTATTTGATTGATTGTGTGGTGTGCCCTCTTTAGAGTTATTTTTTGACTGTGAGGGGTATTGGGCTTGTTTGGGGCTTGGGGTTTGAGCTGAAGACTGAGGTGATGAAGCCCATTTGAAGATTAAGGAATGAAGACCAACTTCCAGAGTTGATGAGGAGCACCTCTTGCTGGCAGCTGTTGAAGGTTCTAGGATCTAGGAGTTAGGCAGAGCTCTAGAGTAGAAAACTTGATTCACAAACATGGAAGGTCTTGATTGCCTCCATCCCTCTCTGTGATGCAGAGTCTCTCTAAGACACTCACCCCCTTCCTTTGGAAGGCTTGGTGATAGTGTCTAAGGGATAGAACTCTTGAGAGAAATCTTCTATGTGTTGTTGGCAGTCTGTTTGCCACCTTTGGTGGTCAACTAATTGCTTAACACCCAGTTCATTCTTGTGATTAGTACCTCAGCTGGGAGATTGAGACTTGAAGAAAAGCCATTGGGAGATTGAAGATAAAAGACTGATGTTTGCTTGAAGCCTGTAGATAGTTGATGCTGACTTGAAGACAGATGCTGATGAAGATTGCATTGCTGTTTAGTTTTAGCTGTTTTAATTCATGATGTATTGTGTGAATTTCCCTGACTGTATTGTTTGCTGTTTAACTTGTTAGGTTGAAAGTGAATTCTATTCACTTTTGCCTTTTGTTTTCTAGGTTCGAGGTTGAGTGGGACTCCCTTGCCTCGCTTGTATTGTTGCATCCATGCATTTTACTGCTTTATTGTATATATCTGCTGTTTCTGTTTCCGTCTATTCCCTTAGGGTCTCTGTTTCTCTCTGCGCAAGAGAGGAGCATGATAGACATTAGGTCTTAACCCATGCATGATAACATTAGGGTAGATTTTATTCCCCTTTTTCAACCCTAGGATTTGTAGAGTGTCATCTCTTCTTCCTTCAAAACAACAGAAAAACATTAATAAAGGTTATAACAGAAATCAATTCATTTCTTCCATCAAAAGATTTGAACAAACATCAACCTTTTTGCAATAAGAAAACCCTTGTTTAAGGTGAGATTTTTCATAAAAGACACTTGAACAGCTTGTGTCGTGCGTAGCCCGAACTACGTTTGCTCTGATCTTCCATGCTGTGTGGAAGTACATAGGCATAGGATGCGATATCCTAGCGAGCAACCTTCACCCACCTTCCCCTGTAGTTAGGCGAACTACGTTGACTCTGATTTCTCGTTCCAGACGGGAATACGTAGGCATAAAGTGCGACGCTTTGCCGAGTCATGTTTTCTTTTCTTTTCAGACCTCATCCTTTAGTTTAGATAGAAGTGTAAATCCGTACAACCCAAGCAAGTGTGGATCCCGTCGAGTACGACGGACGTGAGGGGTGCTAATACCTTCGAGCGTTTCCTTTCCCTCCGTTGGGATAAATAACGCACGGTGGCGACTCTTCTGTCAGCCGGCGCTGATTTTCGCAGTAGCGACAGCTGGCGACTCCGCTGGGGATCCAACGTCCCTTGGCTGCTGAGGACTGCGATAATTCCTTATGCATTTGGGATCCAACGTCCCCTGGCTGCTGAGGACTGCGATAGTTCCTTATGCATTTGGGATCCAACGTCCCTTAAGAGAGTCAATCCTAGCGCTTGTTTTCCCGTCGAGGATTTTGTATGGATTTACATTTCTGTATTTACATTTCAGCATTTTATTATTATTATTATTGCTGTATTGTGGGGTGTGACGGGGGTTCTATGATTGAGAGATAAGTCGGACCTGGGCTTGAGTGCACCTAGATTTAGAGTGGAGATTAGTGGGCGCGCACGTGCTTTGCATGTCCTAGTGTCCCGCGAAATCCACACTCAGACGAGGTTCTTCTG
This sequence comes from Lathyrus sativus, assembly GCA_963859935.3. Classification (NCBI taxonomy): domain Eukaryota; kingdom Viridiplantae; phylum Streptophyta; class Magnoliopsida; order Fabales; family Fabaceae; genus Lathyrus; species Lathyrus sativus. The sequence continues at coordinate 336,866,577 of OZ012735.1, forward strand.
GTTGGCCTCCTGTCCTGCCCTTTGGGTGGCTCGGGTTGCTGGTTAGTTGGATTGTCGACTCTGGGGACCGATCATTTGGAAGTTGGCTAAGTGAGGACTCTTCAGGATTTGATGATGCCACTCCTTCTGGGAATCGTATCATCAACCCTGAAAGTCTGTGACGCCGACGACCGCATAGGATGCCATACCTTTGTCTGTTACTAGGACACCTACCTGTGAGAGGGTTTTGGGGTTATGCAGGTAACTAGACCTTTAGATACCGGTTATTTCTTGATCTGAGATCCTGGGTATTTATGGACAGTGGTGAGGTCTATCAGAGACCGGTCAGAGTTATGGTATGAGGTATATCAGAGACCAGTTGGAGTTATGTTATGGGTCTATCAGAGACTAGTGTTAGAGCTTTGTATTGGGTCTATCAGAGACCAGTTAGAGTTATGTTATAGGTCTATCAGAGACCAGTGTTGGAGCTTTGTATTGGGTCTATCTGAGACCAGGGTTTGAGGAATTCCGGAGGGTCTATTTGAGACTTTTGATATGGTTCAGGCTTCTCAGCTATGGCACTTGGTCCCTATTGCATGTTGCTTGCATTGCATTGTTTGCATAATCATTATCATTGCATCCCATTAACGTGTGTCTGTGCTGCAGGTGCATTTGCATATTCCCTGGTTCTAGTGTCTGGACCTCTGAGTATTGATCATGGCTGGTTTGAGGATGACAGTTGCGTACAAGCTACCTATCCCCGACATTACTCCCCTCCTGGGTCTGATTCTCTTGCAGATGAGGATGTCCGTAGAAGCTTCAGGCAGAGTTACGGACGGCTGTTGAGTTTGGTTCGCAAATCCACTGATGATGAATTGAATGGGCTGTACACGCTGATGCAATTCTATGACCCGGCTTTGAGATGCTTCACATTTGCTGACTTCATTTTGGGGCCTACCATGGAGGAGTATGTAGAGTTTACTGAGCTGCCGGTACAGAATGCAGTTCCTTTCATTCACTCTGCCGCTGAGCCCAAGTTGGAGGATTTAGCTAAGGCCTTGCACATGAATGCTTCTGAGCTGTTGATGACTTCTTGGAGAGGGGTTCCAGGTTTCTCTCTCCAGTTTCTGGTTGGTAAGGCTCAAGAATACGCTAAGAATGGGTGTTGGGTGGTCTTTAACGCTATTTTGGCCCTATGCATTTATGGGATAATGTTGTTTCCCAATTTCCCAAACTTCGTGGATATGGACGCGTTTCATTTGTTCGCTGCTGGCAACCCGGTACCTACATTAATCGGGGACTTTTACCATTCGATGCACTATAGAAATGAGAACAGGAGAGGCAAGAACGTCTCTTGTTGCGTGCCTTTACTGTACATGTGGTTTAAGAGCCATCTTCCCCTGAAGGGACCTTTTGTGGATAGTGCAACTGCAGCTGACTGGCCAGAGCGTATGATGAGGCTATCTTCTGAAGACATTGAGTGGTTTGACCGAGACTTGCTGGGGTTTGAGCTTATTTTCAGTTGTTCTGGGTATCCTAATGTTCCGTTGATAGGGAGAAAAGGGTGCATCAATTACAACCCATCTCTGTTCGTCCGCCAGTTTGGATACGCGTTGAAGAACCCACCTCAGGAGGAAGAAGTACATGAATCTCTGTACTTCACCGGTGATTTGAATGGAGAGTTACTAGCCAAGCTTCGGCATGCCTGGATGCGTATTAACAGAAAAGGGAAACCACTGTTGGGGAAGAATGATTGCCAGGCTTATGCACCATACAAGGTTTGGATCCAGGAGAGAGCAAGACAGCTGCTGATGCCATTTCCAGCTGCACCAGTCCCTGTTCATATTCCGGTAGAAGAACCAACCACTGTCACTATGGAAGTCTACGAGCGAGTTGTGAAAGAAAAGGAAGCCTTGATAAAGATTAATGAAGAGCTAGAAAAGGAGCTGGCTCAGATGCGTAGTGAGAAGAATAAGGTTGTACGTTCTTTCCAACAGCAGATCAAACTAGTAAACAGGCTAGGTGCTGAGTTGACTGAGGAGAAAAAGAAGCGCGAACGTCTGGGTCAAGAGTTCAGAAGCTCTCACGACATGTTGGAGTCCAAAAAGAAAGCACTCGACGCCGCTCACCGAGAAATCTCTTCTTGTAACAAGACATGGAATGCTACGCTAACCAACAACAAAAAGAGGGAAGATAAATTGAAGCAGCAAATTTCTGACCTCGAAGAGCAGTTGAAGGCTAGCATTAAGAAGCATGAAGAGGAGGTAATGGCCAGATATAGTCTCCAGAATGCATTGAACAAGGCCATCGAAGGCAGGAACGAAGTTGTGTCTCAGAAGCGGAAGCTAGAGGATCGCTTCGGAGAAGGGGCATGGGAGGAAACCGCTGGTGACGTGCGACGTGTTCTCAAACGAAGAAATCAACTTGTTGAGGGGCTGCTTACCCGACCAAGTCATCCAGAGACCAAGAAGTTAATAGAAGAGTACCGGGCTTATGGGAGTACTTGATCATTTCATATATTAACTTGTATGCTGTATTTGCATAGCGCTGACCATCACCAGGATTGTTGGTTGAGGTCATGCCTTCTTATTGTACTCAGTGATATTGTATTCTTGGCTTAATGGATTTCTCTGCAATATACGAGGTTTTCTATGATTCGGCTCCAATCACTGTATTGCTAGCACTGTCACTGCACTGGCACATTCACACTAGAATCGGGGAATGATAATCCCTAATGCACAGACACATATTGCATTTTGCATACATACTCATATTTGCATTACAGGTTTGTGATCCGTGTATCTTATCTCTTGCATCTTTAAAGCAGGTATTTTCAGGATTGCAGAAAAGCGGGTCCACCGTTACTCTACAAGGATTAACCAGAAGAAGATCATGGACAACGTGCAGAGTGAAATGCAAGAGATGCGTGACAGGATGGCCCTGCTCATGCAAACCATGGAGACTATCGCCAAAGGACAAGAGCAGCTGCAGAATCTGGTTCAACCGATAGTCGCACGGGCTGAAAACAACGGGACACCGCATGGTGAAAACATTGCTGCTTCTCCCCGAATTGAGAATCGTCAAAGTGCTGATGTTATTCCCGTAACCGGTTTGAATGCTGGAGAAACTGGTCCTGTAGGTGGAGGTGGGAACGCCGGTAATGTGAATGCCAATGCAGATACTGCTGGGGTATTTGTGGGTAATGTCAACCAGGGTTTCAATGGGGGCGTTGAGAATGTCGGAATGAGTGGTATTAACGGTAACCAAGGCTTCAATGGTGTGAACATGGGGTATGGCAGCATTGCTGGCGCCAAGGCTGGGTTTGGTGGCTATGGTAATCTTGGATATGGAGATGGCGCATACAATGCTCAAGAGATGGGTAATCTGAGGTATGACCCCAGGTACGTCCAAACGGGTCCGGGTCGTGACGCAGATTATGTTGGATATGATGCAGTACCTCGCTGGGAGGATCGTCAGGAGGATGTGTTCTCTGGTCAGAACGAGGGTCATGAAAGAACCAGGGACGACAACCATCGGATGAGATTGCTAGAAGAGAAAGTGAACGGATTGGCCAGCCAGAATGCTCTTGGGCAGGATATGTCAAATATGGGGTTAGTCCCAGGGTTGAGGGTCCCGCTGAAATTCAAAGCACCGTCATTTGATAAATACAAAGGGGATACATGCCCTAGGGTGCATGTGCGCACGTTCTACAGACGTATGTCTGCGTATTCTGAGGATGAAAAGATGCTAATGCACTTCTTCCAGGATAGCCTGTTAGGGCCGTCGCTGGAGTGGTACATGAGCTTGGAGCCTACTCAGATCAGGAGTTGGAAAGAGCTGGCAGAGGCTTTTGTTCGACATTATCAGTATAATAGTGATCTCGCCCCTAACCGAGTCTAGTTGCAAAGCATGTCTCAAAAGTCTAGCGAGAGCTTTAAGGAATACACCCAGAGATGGCGAGATCTGGCTGCTAGGGTGCACCCTCCAATGGTGGAACGCGAAATGATGGATATGTTCATAGGAACTTTCTCTGGAATGTACTATGATCGGTTGCTCAATTTTTTGATGAGTACTTTCTCTGAGTTGATCTTGATGGGGGAGCGCATTGAAAACGGGGTAAAGATTGGTAAAATCCAAGCGGGTGAGTCCAGTTCCGCAGGAGGTAATAAGAAGACGTTTGGTGGTAAAAGGCAGGGTGATACCAATGCTGTATACAATGCTCGACAAAGGAATAAAAGTCAGAACTGGCGTCAGCAGTCGCAAGTGGCAAGCGTAACCATCCCAGGGCCTCCTCAGCAGCAGAGACAACAACCACAGCAGCAGGCTCAGCAGCAGCCTAATAATAATCAGCGCAGACTTCAGAACCCACGACCGAGGAGAGTATTCGAGGTACCGCCGGTATCATATGCAGAACTCCTTCAAACTTTGTTGAAATTGCAGCTAGTCGAGAAGAGGACCTTAGCACCACCAACCGGCCAGCCACCAGTCGGGTATGATGTTAATGAGCACTGTGACTTCCATTCGGGTGCACCAGGGCACAATATTGAAAATTGCCTAGCGTTCAAGCATAAAGTACAGGATTTGCTTGATAGTACGGCTATTAACTTCGGGAAGGAAGGTCCCAATATCACGCAGCAGCCAATGCCCAAGCATGGTGGGGCTGGGGCCAATGCAATCATGGTAGATGATGAGTTGAACTTAGTTTCAGAGGTGAGCGAGCTGAAAACCCCTTTGAGTTACGTAAAGCATCGTTTATTGGAAGGAGGTGTCCATCCCGGGTGCAGTGAAGAGTGTGCTGACTGTTTGGTTCAACCTGAGGGCTGTGAGAAGTTGAAGAGGGGAGTTCAAGGCTTGATTGATGAAGGAATCTTGCAGTTTGACAGGGCCGTGGGGCGAGAGAAGTCTGTTGAGACAGAATCGGGTGAAGAGCGTAGGGAGATTGCTACGATCACCATTCTGTTCAAATCAGTGACGATTTCGGCATCATCGAAAAGGCCGACCATTACTATTGCCAAGGCTAAGCCAGTCCCTTATGAAAGCACAAAGGCAGTCTCGTGGTGCTATGGTGCTGAGGTGTATTGCAATGGGGAAAAGATTGACTTGAATGATCCGCCAGCGGGATCCGTAGATAACATAGTGGGAGCGGGTGGTATAACCCGGAGCGGGAGAATTTTCACTTCACCTGAGGTTGAAGCAGAGAGGCTTGGCAGGGGTAAGAACAAAGTTGTTGAGGGGGAATCTTCGGGGAGTAAAGAGCCGATAACCAAAGATGTGGAAGAATTCATGAGGTTGATCCGCAAAAGTGATTACAAGATTGTAGATCACCTGCAGCAGACCCCGTCAAAGATCTCCATATTATCGCTGTTATTGTGTTCTGAGGCGCATAGAAATGCCCTGTTGAAGGTACTTGAGACATCCTTCGTGCCGCAAGAGATTTCAGTTAATCAGCTGGAGGGAGTTATAGCACATGTTAATGCTGGGCATGGGCTGGGATTCACGGATTTTGACCTAACACCTCGAGGGCGTGATCATAATAATGCCTTGCATATCTCTATCGAATGCAGGGGCACCACTTTATCCCATGTGCTGGTAGACACTGGGTCCTCGTTGAATGTGTTACCAAAGAAAGCTCTGTTGAAATTAGATACCCGTGGGTTGTTGTGCACACCTAGTAATTTGGTAGTGAGGGCCTTTGACGGAACAAGGAGGTCGGTATTCGGGTCAGTAACGTTACCCATTCAGGTAGGTCCGGAGGTGTTTGATACAGTATTTTACATCATGGACATTCAGCCTGCATATAGCTGTTTGATCGGGAGACCTTGGATTCATGCCGCTGGGGCAGTGACTTCTACACTCCATCAAAAGCTGAAATATATGGTTGAAGGGAGTATTGTGACGGTGTGTGGCGAAGAGGATATCTTAGTCAGTCATTTGTCTTCCTTCAAGTACGTGGAGGTAGATGGAGAGATTCATGAGACGCTGTGTCAGGCGTTCGAGGAGGTGAAAGTTAAAGAAGAAGCTCCGGTGAAGAGTGAAGGACAGGAGGTGGTCGTCTCCTCGTATAAAGAAGCCAAGGCGTTGGTACAAGCAGGAGAGACTCAGAAGTGGGGGCAGGTTCTGGACATCCCAGTGAAGCAAGATAGGTATGGTTTGGGGTACCGCCCATCTCCCTCGCAGAGTGCGCCTAAGTACAAGGGGCCTGTCGTGTTCACGCCCGGAGGAGTTAGCTTCGAAAGGATTAATGCCGTGTCTGATACGGAGGGAGTGGATAGCGATTGCGACATGGACGCATGGATTCGACCCAGCACGCCGGGGCAAAGCCTATGCAACTGGTCCATCCAGGACGTCATCCAAGTCACCAAACAGTAATGCGTTGTTTTTCAATCATTGTATGATCACATGCCTTGCCCGGGGCATCGATGATTTTGTCTTAGGGCCTAACTGTTTACCTGTATGTTTGCATGATCATTAAATGACGGCGTTTTTTACATTCAAATGTTGTGATCCTTTTCTTTCTGTTTTTATTTTTCAATAAAATGGCAGCGTGGTTATGCATTTTGCTTGTACATCATTTTTGAAGCACTTAACCGTTTCCCTCGCAGGATTTACGAATTTTTAGACGACACCGACCAAAAACTTCCTATGACTCGTTTAGACTTCGAGCATCCGATCTTCCAAGCTGAGGAGGAGATTGTGGAGGATAGTGACTTACCAGAAGAGCTTAGTCGGCTATTGAAGCAAGAGGAGAGAGTCATTCTGCCTCACCAAGAGGAGATTGATATTGTCAACTTGGGGTCTGAAGAATGCGTCAGGAATATCCGTATAGGGGCCGCATTGTAAGTTGACATCAAGCGAGAGCTTATTGAGATGCTGCGTGAATACAGTGATATATTTGCTTGGTCCTACGAGGACATGCCGGGTTTGGATACTGATATGGTTGTTCATCGTCTACCATTGAAAGAAGATTGCCTGCCTGTGAAGCAGAAACTCAAAAGGACTCGTCCTGACATGGCCGTAAAGATAAAGGAAGAAGTGCATAAGCAATGGGATGCTGGATTCCTGGCTGTTACCACTTATCCCACTTGGGTCGCTAATATCGTGCCTGTGCCAAAGAAAGATGGCAAGGTTCGAATGTGCGTTGATTATAGGGATCTAAACAAAGCGAGCCCGAAGGATGATTTCCCGCTGCCGCATATTGACGTGTTAGTTGACAACACAGCTCAGTTTTCAGTGTTTTCCTTCATGGACGGATTTTCAGGGTACAACCAGATCAAAATGGCTCCGGAGGATATGGAAAAGACGACCTTTATCACCCCGTGGGTAACCTTCTGTTATAAGGTGATGCCCTTTGGTTTGAAAAATGCTGGGGCAACGTACCAGCGGGCTATGACAATGCTTTTTCACGACATGATGCACAGAGAGATTGAGGTGTATGTCGATGACATGATTGCCAAGTCTCAAACAGAGGAAGAACATCTGGTTAATCTGCTGAAGTTGTTCAAGAGGCTGAGGAAGTTCAGGATGAGGCTGAATCCTAACAAATGTACCTTCGGAGTGAGATCCGAGAAGCTACTGGGGTTCATTGTGAGCAAGAAAGGAATCGAGGTCGATCCTGCAAAAATAAAAGCAATACAAGAGATGCCAGCACCGAGAACAGAAAAAGAAGTCTGTGGATTCTTAGGGAGGTTGAACTACATTGCTAGGTTCATCTCTCACCTAACGACCACGTGTGAACCATTATTCAAACTGTTAAAGAAAGATCAAGCGGTGGTCTGGAACGACAATTGCCAAAGGGCATTTGAAAAGATAAAAGAATACTTGCAGGAACCTCCGGTGTTGATACCCCCAGTAGCGGGACGACCACTGATTATGTACCTGACGGTTCTGGAGAGCAGTATGGGTTGTGTTCTCGGTCAACATGACGAGACAGGAAGGAAAGAGCATGCAATTTACTACTTGAGTAAAAAGTTCACGGATTGTGAATCTCGATACTCTATGCTCGAAAAGACGTGTTGTGCATTGGCGTGGGCTGCCAAACGTCTAAGACAGTACATGCTGAACCATACAACCATGCTGATATCGAAGATGGATCCGATCAAATATGTGTTTGAGAAGCAAGAGCTCTCTGGAAGGATTGCTAGATGGCAGATGGTATTGACAGAATACGATATCCAATATGTTTCCCAGAAGGCCGTTAAGGGAAGTATTCTGTCCGAATATCTCGCCGAACAGCCGATTGAGGATTATCAGCCTATGAAGTTTGAGTTTCCTGATGAGGACATAATGTACTTGAAAGCTAAGGATTGCAATGAGCCGTTGCCTGGTGAAGGTCCTGAGCGGAGTTCCCAGTGGCAATTGATTTTCGATGGGGCTGTCAATTCGTACGGTAGCGGGATCGGGGCAATCATCACAACTCCCCACGGGTCGCACATCCCGTTCACAGCCAGATTGACTTTTCCAGTGACGAATAATGAAGCCGAGTATGAAGCTTGTATTATGGGGTTAGAAGAGGCTATTAATCTGAGGATCAAGAATCTGGATGTATATGGGGATTCAGCATTGGTTGTGAATCAGATTAAGGGAGAGTGGGAGACGCGCCAACCTAATCTGATATCGTACATGAATTATGCGAGAAGGTTGCTACCTTTCTTTGATAGGGTGGAGTTCCATCATGTACCTCGGGCGGAGAATCAAATGGCGGACGCCCTTACAACGTTATCCTCGATGTATAAAGTCAACCGCTGGAATGAGGCTCCCAGCATTGTCATCTCTCGCCTTGATAGGCCGGCCTTTGTATTTGCAATCGATGAAGCATCTGACGGTAAACCTTGGTATTTCGACATACAGAATTTCCTAAAGAATAAGGAATATCCGGCTGGGGCATCCAGTCGCGATCAGAAGACTCTAAGGAGATTAGCAGGCAACTTCTATCTGAATCCCGACGGCGTTTTGTATAGAAGGAACCACGATTTGGTACTCCTCCGGTGTGTAGACGAGAAGGAAGCTAACTTACTCATGGAAGAGGTCCATGAAGGAACTTTTGGTACACATGCGGGTGGGCATGCTATGACCCGAAAGTTGTTGCGAGCAGGGTATTACTGGTTAACGATGGAAACTGACTATTTCAAGTTCGCCAAGCGGTGTCACAAGTGCCAGATCTATGCAGATAAGATCCATGTGCCACCCAGTCCACTGAATGTTATGGCATCCCCGTGGCCTTTCTCCATGTGGGGAATTGATATGATTGGAAAGATCGAGCCTACTGCTTCTAATGGGCATCGCTTCATTCTGGCCGCGATCGATTACTTCACTAAGTGGGTGGAAGCAGCATCTTACGCCAATGTGACGAAACAGGTGGTGGCCAGATTTATCAAGAAGGATATAATTTGCAGATACGGTATTCCTGAACGGATCATTACTGATAATGGTTCGAATTTGAACAACAAGATGATGAAAGATTTATGTCGGGATTTCAAGATCGAGCATCATAATTCATCTCCCTACATACCCAAGATGAATGGCGCTGTTGAAGCGGCCAACAAGAACATAAAGAAAATTGTTCAGAAGATGGTGGTAACGTATAAGGATTGGCATGAGATGCTGCCATTCGCTTTGCACGGTTATCGTACTACAGTGCGTACATCAACCGGGGAAACACCGTTCTCACTAGTATATGGCATGGAGGTTGTCCTGCCATTGGAGGTTGAGATACCATCTTTGAGGGTTTTGCTTGATGTTAAGCTGGACGAAGCAGAATGGGTGAGAAGTAGATTGAATCAGCTGAGCTTGATAGATGAGAAAAGACTGGCATCCATTACGCATGGTAGGCTGTATTAGAGCCGGATGAAGAAAGCGTTCGACAAGAAGATTCGACCTCGAAGCTTTCAGACGGGTGATCTTGTGCTGAAGAAGATTCTCCCACCGCAATCGGATCACAGGGGCAAATGGACTCCCAATTATGAAGGTCCATACGTCGTGAGAAAGGTCTTCTCCGGAGGAGCCTTATTGTTATCCACCATGGATGGTGAAGACTTTTCGTCCCCTGTGAACTCGGACGCAGTTAAAAAATACTTTGCTTAAAAATTGACCCGCTGGACAGTAAAAAGAGAGTCCAGGCAAAAATGGGGCATCCTGGCGAACCAAAAACAGAATAAAAAGGTTCGGGCAAAAGTTAGGGATAAAATGAAAAAAAATGTACACCCGCAAAGTCGAAAACCTACACTGGGCGGCTTCGGCAAAAAAGGGTATCCCGGTGAATCGAAAACCCGCAAAGGGCGATTCACGCAAAAGTTAGGGATTTGAGAAGCAAATGACTGCGGTCTGAGTTTGTTTGTTAACGGTTTGGGAGCATCTGGGGGTCAATTATCCAAAGCAATCTCTTCCGAAGACAGAGATCGGGAAAGTGTCAGAGTCCGACGAGTCATAGGAGGATCGGTTCATGGTGTTCGTCTGTAACACGTTGCCGACATGTGTACAAATTTTATTCTGTATATTTGTGTACTTCTGCATTTTGTTTATGTGTGACTACCTCTTTTCAGGAGTTGCATCTGATGTACCAATCTTGCCTATTCTCAGGCCGTTATCAATAAAGTGTTTTATTCAGTGTAGTGTGTGACTTTGGTTTTAATTTTTTACAGTTTTGTTTGTAAAAAACGCCGATGTTTTTTGATAAACTTACATGCGTGTAAACAGGCGGGCCTCGGCCGATGATTGTTAAAACCGAAAATTACTTGAATGGTTGTCGTGGGTGACTACCAAGATGTTCCTTTTTGCATAGATTGCCTTGTGTTTGCTTGTTGACTTTTGCAGGTATTCAAAAGCTCGCAAATTTCCCCGCCAGAGTCCATGGCAGGCTGGTACCCTCTCCAGAGGATAAACGTTGTGTCCTTCCCCGGTGAAGTCTCCCCAGGCAAAATTGAATGTTGTCTCCCCAGGAGAGCGGAGATTGCGTCAAAGGAAAATATTGATGTATCTTCAGTAGTTCAGAAGTAGCTCGTCAAGCAGAGCAGAGTCCTCCCCAGTGAAGGTCGAGATGGATGTGATTAACTTCCCAGAGAGTTCTTGTGTAGTGCAAATCAGAATGTGTAGTTCAATCCCCAGCTCAGTGATAGCGGGATGATTTCCCCAGCTCAGCGATAGCAGGAGGGGTTCCCCACAGAGTGTGATCAGGTGGTTGGAGCTGCTGAAAGGAGTTTTCCCGAGCAGGATTGTCCTTTCTTTCCCCAGAAAGTCGCTCTTCCTCGTCAGGAGGATCGTCCTCAGCAGATTTTGGAGTTTTGAGTCTGTGAGCTACCTTCCCAGCAGGATGGTTATCCCCGGCGGAGTTGGTTCATCTTTCCAACATTTATTTTGTTGGAGGCGTATCGGTAGTATTCCGGTCATCCCCAGCGGATCCAGTGTGTCTTTAGCATTTATTTTGCTGAAGTACCTCTTTGCATAAGCATGCATCATGAGCATTTGCATTTTACACGAGTACGTAGCATTTCCATGTTGTATGGAAGCATTACATCATTATCAAACGTGCATTTTTGAAACATAAGCCAGGTGGTTACCTCTTCGGTTTCAGATGTGTTATTCCCTGCCGATAAGAGAAATCGTGGTTTCAGGAAGATGTGGATTTTGTGGTCAAGGTACACAGTGATCGTATTTTGTACCAGCTATGGGGTTCATATTGTAAGGCACGCAGTGATCGTGTTGATTTTGAGATGTTGATTTGTGGCCCAAGTATGCAGTGATCGTATTTGTGCCAGATACGGGGTTCATGTTGTAGGACATGCAGTGACCGTGTTGGTCTTGGTATGTGTATCTGTGGTCGAATGGCGCAGTGATCGTATTCGTCCTGATCTAAGAAGATTGTTTTGTAAGGCACGCAGTGATCGTGTTGGTATCAACTCGGGGGTTTATTGAGCAGGACGCGCAGTGATCGTGTTTACTCTATTGGTGGTGCAGGACACGCAGCGATCGTGTTTACCATATCATGTGATGTTTATTGGTCGATATATGCAGTGATCGTATTCGTCCGTTATACAGTGGTTATAGATTGACACGCAGTGATCGTGTTCATCCAGTTTTTGTTGGTCGATATATGCAGTGATCGTATTCGTCCGTTATACAGTGGTTATAGATTGACACGCAGTGATCGTGTTCATCCAGTTTTTGTTGGTCGATGTGCGCAGTGATCGTATTCGTCCAGTATACGGTTTGGTTATAGGGTGAGGCACGCCGTGAACGTGTTCATCTGGTTGTTGGTGGCCGAAGTACGTAGTGATCGTATTCGTCCCATGTTTGAAGTTGTGTCACAGCACGCGGTGATCGTGTTTCCTCCAGTCAAGAGGGCCGTGACATGAAGCGCGCAGTGATCGCGTTCACCCTATGTATGGTTAGAATATGCAGTGATCGTATTCGTCCAGTTATGTGGGTTAGTTGAGAGACACAGCACGCAGTGATCGTGTCTTCTCCAGTCAAGAGGATCGTGGCTCAGAACACGCAGTGATCATGTTCAAACACGCAGTGATCGTGTTCAAGATACGCAGTGATCGTATTCGTATAGCACGCAGTGATCGTGTTGATAGTACCATGGGAACTTGTGATGCGGAGCACGCAGTGATCGTGGCTATCGTATCAGTTGGTTTTGTTGGTCGGCATACACAGTAATCGTATTCGTCCTATTACATGGGTTGGTTGTGGCACGCGTAGTGATCGTGTTGACATCATTTTGTTGGGTTTGTTGGTCGAGATGCGCAGTGATCGTATTCGTCCTATTGCAACACACGCACTGATCGTGTTCGTCATATTGGTGTTTGAAGTACGCAGTGAACGTGTTCACCTCTTCTATGTGGATTTATTCCGTCGGGAACGCAGTGATCGTGTTTATCTCATCCGGTTGGACTTATGGTCGATGTGATTTTGGTTGTAACGCAACACGCTGTGATCGTGTTTGTCCCATTGTGTGATTTTGTTTGCAACGCCAGGACGCGCAGTGATCGGGTTTCCTCCTGTCAAGAGGGTTGTGGTGTGGAATACGCAGCGATCGTGTTCATTTTGTTACAGAGGGTTGTTGTGCCAGACACGCAGTGATCGTGTTCGTCATGGCATATTCCCTTAGCAGAGTTGCTTGGTCAAGCACTTCTCTTTCTCCCCAGCCGAGTCCTTTCTCAGAGTGCTGTGGAAATGGCATAATGCAGATCTTGGGTGGTTACCCACAGTTACCCCAGTAGAGACGTAATCCCCAGCAGGGTCTTCTTCAACGAGATACTTGGTTAAGTTCCTCGTAGTCCCCGGCAGGGTATTCTTTGACAAGTCGCTTGTTTAAGTTACTTGTATTCCCCCGGCTGAGTCTTTCTCGGGATGCTGTGGAGTCAGTATTATAAGACGGTAATGCAGTTTGTGGATCGTTACCCGTAGTTCCTCAGCAGAGTTATGTTCTCCAGCAGGATGTTATGTTAGTGAGTTACTTGGTTAAGTCCCTCACAGTCCCCGGCAGGGTATTCGCCACAGGAGGTGTTTGGTTAAATTCCTCGTATTTTTCAACAAGGTTATTCTCGTCAGGGTGCTTGGTTAAGTTCCCAATTTCCCCAGCAGGTGTTTGACGGCAGTCGTCAGAATTGTCCTCAGAGTTACTTAGTTAAGTTTCTCATTTCCCCCGCAAAGTCAGTTGTTCATGTCTTCGAACATTGTCTCGGATACGGAAGGTTGATCAGTGAAATCAACATGACAAGTGAAGTCAATATTCTCCCGCTGGTTAGCGTGGGCTCGGTTGATAAGTGAGATCAACAGAGGTTGATAAGTGATATCAACAATTTCTCGTTGTGTGGTGTATGCTCATCTCTTCGGAATGGAGTGGTCTGCGGACAATATCCGATTATTTTACAAAACAGATTGACAGATGGATGGTTAGGTGTTGCTGTAACAACAGAAGTCATTTCCCTGAAGGGTTTTCCCAAGCAGTGGTCGTATGCGCAATTTATTTTTGCGGGTGGAAAATTTCCGGGTTCTTTTATATACAACCGTCTCGTACCTCGAATGTCTGAAGGCTGCGCGCTCTTCATCTAGTCGGGTCCAAGCCGCTTGAATAGGGGCAGCTGTTGCACCCCAAAATTTGCCCAACCTTTTCTAACCTAGGTTTATGTTTCAATTGCATAGTCATTTGCATAGTCATTATGTACATAGTGTATTCATCTGCATTACATAGCATAAGCAAGCTGTCTTAATCAGGGGATCAAGTGCTATTCTTATCTCAAGAGGCATGTTCAAGGGTTTCATTCATATTCAAGACTACTCAGGTCATCAGGGAAGAATTTGAGCTTTGAAGAGTTGACAGGTTGATCAGTGAGTTCTCTCCTATCTTGAGGATTAGTTGGGGATCATTAGAGGAAGTGTGAGCTATGAGCCAAGAGCATGAGGTGTGTATGGATGTTATGAAGAGCCTAGATGATCATTTTTGAGGAGTAGCCAAGTCATTGGAATAATTGCAAGAGCCTCAGTTGAAGTCAGTCAACTAGGGTTTTATCTGGGTCAACACTAGGTCAATCCTAGGTCAAAGACTTGTTTTGAAAGGCATCAAGGATCATTTGAAGAATGTGTGATTCATTATTTGCTATATGTATATGGATATGGTGTTGTTCTAAAGAAAAATCAACAGGAGTCAAGGAGAAAAGGAGTTACCAAATTAGGGTTTCAGTGTAAAATCCCCTGATTTAGGTCAAACTTCAAAGCAGTGTAACTCAAGATGCAAGGTTCATATGAATTTCTGGTACACATGAAACTTGTAGAGTATCTTCATATATTTAATTTTAGTGGTGGAAGTCATCAAGATGATTTATGGAACTCAAGTTATAGCTCTTGCAAGTTACAGGTCATCTGAGGGCACTGAAATTTGTCTGTGAAAGTTGTCTGTCTTCCAAGCAACTTTTGACCTTCAAGGAAATTTCAAATGGATTTATGGCCAACATGAGAGTTGTTCCTAATTGTCTTAGCTTTCTAGAAAGGTATGGTATGCATTCATATGATTTGTGGAACTCTACTTATGTCCTTGGCAAGCAAAGGGTATTTTGGTCATTTGAGAATTACAGGTCATTCTTAGCCTATGCCTAAAACTCATACAAGTAAGCTTCAAATGAAAAACTTCCCAACATCAAAGTTGCTAAAAATTGCATTTTAAGTCTAGAAAAGATGTCATGGAAGTTTGTAAATGCATAGAACAAGACTTGATAAAAGTTGGTGGAAAATGACTTAAAAATGGCATATAACTTGAAAAAGTTCACATGAAAAATTGGTTTGGGCAATCTACAAATCCAAAATGGGTCATGTGATATACCAAATTGATTCCAAACAATATTTTGAAGACATTGGTTCAGCCACTTTTTTGATTTAGGGTTTAAATTTTGGACTTGCTTTGTAAAGTTCTTTCTTGCATATTAAGGCAACTTTGGAAAACTTCACACAAGGCAAGGAAATGCTTGTTTTTTGTACATATCTTTTCAATATCTCATGTAAAGAGATTTTGACACCAATTCAAGGAGCTTAATGCATGAGATAAGAGATATCCAATATGTCATCAAGTGAGAATTCCATGAATTTCTACCACATTCTAGAAGCATCTAGGATCTTCTAATTGGCTCTATATAACAAGTGGATCACACTGAAGGAGGGGGTTGGAGAATTCAGTTGGAGAACTCAGTGGAGAGAGTGATATTCAAGCATACCTTCAAGTGCAAGCAAGGCTCGAATTCACCATTGCAAGCTTCTTCCATCAAAGATTGTGCAAACAGAAAGAATTACTCCATTAGAGGAGCATTGTGAAGAAGAATCAGGTCTTGAATCCATCTGCATCCACATCTGCCATAGCTACCAAGCAGGTTGGTGATTTCACTTCTATCTCCCTAATTAGGTGTTGTTAGATTAGATTGTTAGTGTAAGATTGTTAGGTTAGGTTAGATGACCATTTTCAGAGACTTAGGGTGAATTCCATGAGGTTTAATGGCAGGTTGTAGATTCTTTGATGATCAAGATTAGGTTATGTATTGAGTTTTAATGCCCGTGTAATAGCTTGCTGAGATCAGTGTAGCATGAAGAACACGTTAGTGCCATCAGAATCTAGAATTTTTAGGGTTGATCACAGTGAGAATTCTTGGAACCAATGATTCCGTGGCCTCTGTTTGTGAGTTCTAGGGAGTTTTAATCAAAATCAAGGATAGGGCTGTATTCCTGGGAAAGAATAGATCAACTTTGGTCTTTGAAGTTTTTAATTCCATGAAGAACTGAGAGAGTATGAGATGGTGGAAGATTCTTGCATGGGATGCGATTCTGAAAACCCTAATGGCATGTTGGGGACGATGACCCCTGATCGTTGGATCCTTCCAATTCAATTGACTCATTAGACTAATCCAATGGCTGAGATTTAAAGAAAAAACGGAGGGAAAATCTGAACTTAATGGAACACAGCGTTCCACTTAACTTGAACATTGGGCCTCAGCAAAGCATGCTAACCCCACCCCCACCAGCGAGCCCAATTGAAATAACACTAGAAATTGTTGCTTTTCACACCGCTCGCGTTTTATTTTTCTTTTATTTTTTTCATTCAATTTTCTGATGCTTGCTGGGCCTAGCGCCTTTTGTTATTCATGCCCCCCACTTCCCTGGCCCATCAGTAAATGAACTAGCCGCCCTTACTAGTAGCACCCCCTCCCCATTTAATTCATTTTTTTTATTTTCATTTTCTTTAATATTTTTTGCATCTTAAAAAATCCATATAAAATTGAAAAAAGCTTATTTTTGATTGATTCTTTTTGTGGTAGCTTCATAATTCTGTTAAGAAAAATATCCAATAATAAAAATAGCATTTTATTTGGTTTTAGTATTTTTTGTGTATTTTTCTTGTAAATAGCTTTTTAAGTGGTTTAGTTTAGTACTTAAATTTGTTGATTTTAGTTCAATTAGCTCCCCTTAGATTTAGGGTCCATTCTTTTTAGGGTGATTAACTTAGGACCTCAACTTGTATATAGGATTTAATTCATAATTTTAGGATTAATTTTTAGATGATTTGATTAGGTGAGATTAGAGTGGTTAAAATTAGGGTTTTAAGTGAACATAGGTGAGATAGATCATTTCTTTTAGGAATTTTAATTTGATTTTGGGGTATGGGACTATAGGGGTTATGGGTAGATAATAGATCCCTTAGAAAATATTAGGCTTCCCCTATTACTATTAGTATATTGCTTGTATTTGATTGATTGTGTGGTGTGCCCTCTTTAGAGTTATTTTTTGACTGTGAGGGGTATTGGGCTTGTTTGGGGCTTGGGGTTTGAGCTGAAGACTGAGGTGATGAAGCCCATTTGAAGATTAAGGAATGAAGACCAACTTCCAGAGTTGATGAGGAGCACCTCTTGCTGGCAGCTGTTGAAGGTTCTAGGATCTAGGAGTTAGGCAGAGCTCTAGAGTAGAAAACTTGATTCACAAACATGGAAGGTCTTGATTGCCTCCATCCCTCTCTGTGATGCAGAGTCTCTCTAAGACACTCACCACCTTCCTTTGGAAGGCTTGGTGATAGTGTCTAAGGGATAGAACTCTTGAGAGAAATCTTCTATGTGTTGTTGGCAGTCTGTTTGCCACCTTTGGTGGTCAACTAATTGCTTAACACCCAGTTCATTCTTGTGATTAGTACCTCAGCTGGGAGATTGAGACTTGAAGAAAAGCCATTGGGAGATTGAAGATAAAAGACTGATGTTTGCTTGAAGCCTGTAGATAGTTGATGCTAACTTGAAGACAGATGCTGATGAAGATTGCTTTGCTGTTTAGTTTTAGCTGTTTTAATTCATGATGTATTGTGTGAATTTCCCTGACTGTATTGTTTGTTGTTTAACTTGTTAGGTTGAAAGTGAATTCTATTCACTTTTGCCTTTTGTTTTCTAGGTTCGAGGTTGAGTGGGACTCCCTTGCCTCGCTTGTATTGTTGCATCCATGCATTTTACTGCTTTATTGTATATATCTGCTGTTTCTGTTTCCGTCTATTCCCTTAGGGTCTCTGTTTCTCTCTGTGCAAGAGAGGAGCATGATAGACATTAGGTCTTAACCCATGCATGATAATATTAGGGTAGATTTTATTCCCCTTTTTCAACCCTAGGATTTGTAGAGTGTCATCTCTTCTTCCTTCAAAACAACAGAAAAACATTAATAAAGGTTATAACAGAAATCAATTCATTTCTTCCGTCAAAAGATTTGAACAAACATCAACCTTTTTGCAATAAGAAAACCCTTGTTTAAGGTGAGATTTTTCATAAAAGACACTTGAACAGCTTGTGTCGTGCGTAGCCCGAACTACGTTTGCTCTGATCTTCCATGCTGTGTGGAAGTACGTAGGCATAGGATGCGATATCCTAGCGAGCAACCTTCACCCACCTTCCCCTGTAGTTAGGCGAACTACGTTGACTCTGATTTCTCATTCCAGACGGGAATACGTAGGCATAAAGTGCGACGCTTTGCCAAGTCATGTTTTCTTTTCTTTTCAGACCGCATCCTTTAGTTTAGATAGAAGTGTAAATCCGTACAACCCAAGCAAGCGTGGATCCCGTCGAGTACGACGGACGTGAGGGGTGCTAATACCTTCCCCTTGCGTAACCGACTCCCGAACCCAGGTTTTGCTTGCAATGACCATACCTTTCCCGTTTTTTGCGAGGTTTACTTCGAGCGTTTCCTTTCCCTCCGTTGGGATAAATAACGCACGGTGGCGACTCTTCTGTCAGCCGGCGCCGATTTTCGTAGTAGCGACACACGCATCGAAGAATCCAAGTTAAACATTCAAGCCCGGTGAAATAGGTCAAAAACAATCCACACAAATGTATCATATAAATCCATGAAGTTTAAGGATGAAAAGGAACCCAAACAAGCAAGAAAATGAAAGAAAAAGGCAATATGTCCAAGTGGTAATCGATTACCATGATCAGGTAATCGATTACCCCTTTGAAAAATGACCAGAAACGTGAAAAATAGGCAGGGTAATCGGTTACCACTGAGATAGTGGTAATCGATTACCACTGAGACAGAGGCAAAAAATCAGCTTCCAAAAAAACTTTTCAGCAACAAACGACTTATCTGATCATCCAAATGAATAAGCAATCAACTATGCATGAACAATAGGTCATATCACAGCAAGCAAACTCCAATTGCAAGAAACAAACAACAATATCAAAGATCAAATCAATGTAAATGGATCGCACATAAACAACAAAACAAATATCTACATTGTAACATGCAAGATTAAGCAATATCAAAGCTAGATCTAGAAATTACTTACCAACAAAGCTGAGAATTTCTTTGGTAAGTGTTGTTAAGCTGTAATTAACAGATCCAAGCAAGAAAACTTGAAGATCCAAGCAAGAATCCATAAATAAGAAAAAACTCTTCCAAAAGTGATTCCAACAACTTAATTCAAGATCCAAATGAACTGAAAAACCAGAATTAATCCAAGGATGAAGATGCAATGAAGGTTTAGCTCAAGGATTCACAAATTGCAGTGCATAATTTTTGAAGCTTTTGGTTATGGAGCTTTGGTGGAAGGTTTTGGAATGAGAGAAATGTTGAGAGAATTTGAGTGAGATGTGTATAAAAATCAGAAAAATGAGTGAGAGTTATGATAGGTTTGGAGTGAAATGGATTAAATAATCCCTAGGTTAGGAATCAAAATGTGATTTGGAGTGTGGGTTAGTGTTTGGAATGGAAATTAGGAGTGGAATTAAGAATGAAGTGTTTGAAATTTGGAGGGAAATGGTGAAAATGAATCAATTCTAGATCCTTCCAACGATGCACATTCGAAATCAAAGGTTGAAAATGATTGGAAATTCTGCAGTGCTGAAATTTGAACCACTTTTTCAAAATACGCCTGAGGTAATCGATTATCCATATGTGGTAACTGATTACCACATTCAAAAATTTCCAAATTTGGCGTCATGTGGATGGAAACTTGTGTAACCACCTATTGCCATCTGTTCTGAACCTTCTTAAACCTCTGAAACTTGTCATTTGACATTGCACCTTTAAAGTTCCTGAAATAACCTGTGAATTGCCTCATATGCTCGAAATTACTTGCTGAAGAATATAATTGGCTGCTCGATTGCAGAGAAAAACAAGTGCTAAAGCCTCTGATGCATGTTGTTCTAAAAATTGCAATAAAAGGAAACTTTGAGCCACTAAAACACCTTGATCCCATATCTCGAGAGCCAATGTCATGATATGCTAAAACGAGAAATGTAGAGAAACACAAGCTAGTAAATTGAAAACGATGAGGCAACTTTTGGTGTGCTACAGCTGCCCCTATTTAATCAACTTGAACCTGAAAGGATGATAGCAACGACTTTCAGACATTCAAAGCACAGGGAGATTGAATACCAAGAGAACACAAAAATTTGCAGTCTGTGGAGATGTATGTAATTGGAGCCCAGTCGCACGTCTTCAAAGGAATTCGCAGAAAGCAAACATGCCCCAAAGAAAGAACAGTGAACCCCAGAACCACATCGTCAAAGGGATTTGACGAAAACAACATTTAATACCACATCGTCAAAAGGATTTCACGAAAAGAAATTCAGATCCGAAGAAACACATCGTCAAATGGATTTGATAGAACGAGAGCCTATCCAAATAATCACATCGTCAAAGGGATTTAACGGGAAGAAAACATATCGAAAGAATCATATCGTCAGAGCGATTTGACAGAAAGAGAGCCTGTCCAAAGAATCACATTGTCAAAGGGGTTTGACGGGAAGAAAGAATATCCGAAGAAACACATCATCAAAGGGATTTGACAGAACGAAAACATATCCAAAGAATCACATAATCAAAGGGATTTGACAGAAAGAAAAATGTGTTTGAAGAAACACGTCATTAAAGGGATTTGACGAAAAGAAAACATATCTAAAGAACCATATCATCAAAGGGATTTGATGGAAAAAAAGCATGTCTGAAGAATCACATCGTCAAAGGGATTTGACAGGAAGAAAACATATCCAAAGAATCACATCGTTAAAGGGATTTGGTGGAAAGAAAAACCTATCCGAAGAAACACGTCGTCAAAGGGCTTTAACGGAAAGAAAACATATCCAAAGAACCACATCATCAAAGGGATTTGACGGAAAGAAAGCATGTCCGAAGAATCACATCTTCAAAGGGATTTGACGGAAAGAAAGCATGTTCGAAGAAACACATCATCAAAGGGATTTGACGGAAAGAAAGCCTTTCCGAAGAATCACATTATCAAATGGATTTGACGGGAAGAAAACATATCCAAAGAATCACATTGTCAAAGGGATTTGATGGAAAGAAAAACATGTCCGAAGAACCACATCGTCAAAGGGGTTTGACGGGAAGAAAACATATCTAAAGAATCACACCGTCAAAGGGATTTAACAGGAAGAAAACCAAAGGCCATATTGTTAAAAGGATTTGACGAAAAGAACACCCAAAGGCCACATCGTCAAAAGGATTTGACTGGAAGAAAATCAAAGACATATCATCAAAAGGATTTGACGGGAAAAAAACATATCCAAAGAATCACATCGTCAAAGGGATTTGACGGAAAGAAATCTTGTCCAAAGAACCATATCATCAGAGGGGTTTGACGGGAAGAAAACATATCCAAAGAATCATATCGTCAAAAGGGTTTGACAGGAAGAAAGCATGTCCTAAAAATCACATTGTCAAAGGGGTTTGACAAAAAGGAAAAACATGTCCAAAGAAACACATCGTCAAAGGGGTTTTGACGGAATGAACACCCAAAGGCCACATCGTCAAAAGGATTTGACAGGAAGAAAACCAAATACCACATCATCAAAAGGATTTGACAGGAAGAAAACATATTCAAAGAATCACATTATCAAAGGGGTTTGACGGAAAGAAATCATGTCCAAAGAACCATATCGTCAAAGGGGTTTGACGGGAAGAAAACATATCCAAAGGATCATATCGTCAAAGGGGTTTGACGGGAAGAAATCTTGTCCGAAGAATCACATTGTCAAAGGCGTTTGACGGAAAGAAAAAACCTGTCCTAAGAAATACATCGTCAAAGGGGTTTGACGAAACGAAACCCAAAGGCCACATTGTCAAAAGGATTTGACGGGAAGAAAAACAAAGACCACATCGTCAAAAGGATTTGACGGAAAGAACACTCAAAGGCCACATTGTCAAAAGGATTTGACGGGAAGAAAACCAAAGAACACATCGTCAAAAGAATTTGACAGGAAGAAAACATATCGAGAGAATGTCTGTTGGGGATATGTCACTGTCTTAATTAAGAGGTGCTTTGAGCTTCGTGCACGGTACCAACTCTGGCTTATGCTTCGCATGCATATGCTTGATTTTTCTTTCTATGACATGATTCTCCATATAAAATGGAAATGCTAAGCATTTAAGGATGCAATGTAATGATTCTTATGATATGCAAAAGGATCGCTCTGCCGGGGAAAGAAGGATATACCAAGTATGATTGGACTTTGTTGGTAAGGACGGGTGAAACCTAATGGTATTTGATTTTTGGAAGGTGATATTTTCTGGGTACCAATGGGGATTGTATTTTGGCATTAGGTTATATTTTTTAGGTACCAACGGGGTTTGGATTTTGGGTTATCTGTTTGGTTTCACTAAGCTCCATGCTATACTATGATAGATGATATGCAATAATTATGTAATGGTATGATGGCTCAACCGGTGGTTTCGAGGTAGGTCAATGAGATTGCATCATCAAGAATTAAACACAAATGTTCAGCGAGATTGCATCATCAAGAATTAACAAGAATAACATGCTTCGTTCATCAATTAAACAATTCAATCGATCATGCGACAAGTGGAAACGAAAGTAAATAAAAACATGTATCACAAGTCCATCCAGATAATCATCAACAATTAATCATTAACATGATACAAGCAAGCAAAGCATATGATCATCGCATCAATCAAGCAACATGAACATGTTAAGTATTCAAACGTATACCAAAAGTCACGCGTCGAAGAATCCAAGTTAAACATTCAAGCCCGATGAAATAGGTCAAAAACAGTCCACACAAATGCATCATATCAATCCATGAAGTTTAAGGATGAAAAGGAACCCAAACAAGCAAGAAAATGAAAGAAAAAGGCAATTTGTCCAAGTGGTAACCCCTTTGAAAAATGACCAGAAACGTGAAAAATAGGCAGGGTAATCGGTTACCACTAAGATAGTGGTAATCGATTACCACTAAGACAGAGGCAAAAAATCAGCTTCCAAAAGCACTTTTCAGCAACAAACGACTTATCTGATTATCTAAATGAATAAGCAATCAACTATGCACGAAAATTAGGTCATATCACAGCAAGCAAACTCCAATTGCAAGAAACAAACAACAATATCAAAGATCAAATCAATGTAAATCGCACATAAACAACAAAACAAAGATCTACATTATAACATGCAAGATTAAGCAATATCAAAGCTAGATCTAGAAATTACTAACTAACAAAGCTGAGAATTTCTTTGGTAAGTGTTGTTAAGCTGCAATTAACAGATCCAAACAAGAAAACTTGAAGATCCAAGCAAGAATCCATAAATAAGCAAAAACTCTTCCAAAAGTGATTCCAACAACTTAATTCAAGATACAAATGAACTAAAAAACCAGAATTGATCCTAGGATGAAGATGCAATGAAGGTTTAGCTCAAGGATTCACAAATTGCAGTGCATAATTTTTGAAGCTTTTAGTTATGGAGCTTTGGTGGAAGGTTTTGGAATGAGAGAAAAGTTGAGAGAATTTGAGTGAGATGTGTTGAAAAATCAGAAAAATGAGTGGGAGTTATGTGAGGTTTAGAGTGAAATGGATTAAATAATCCCTAGGTTAGAATTCAAAATTTGATTTGGAGTGTGGGTTAGTGTTTGGAATGGAAATTAGGAGTGGAATTAGGATTGAAGTGTTTGAAATTTGGAGGGAAATGGTGAAAATGAATCAATTCTAGATCCTTCCAACGATGCACATGTGAAATCAAAGGTTGAAAATGATTGGAAATTCTGCAGTGCTAAAATTTGAACCAATTTTTTCAAAATACACCTAAGGTAATCGATTATCCATATGTGGTAATTGATTACCACATTCAAAAATTTCCAAATTTGGCGCCATGTGGAGGGAAACTTGCTTAACCACCTGTTGCCATCTGTTCTGAACCTTATTAAACCTCTGAAACTTGTCATTTGACATTGCACCTTTAAAATGCCTAAAATTACCAGTGAATTACCTCATGTGCTTAAAATATTTGCTAAAGAATATAATCGGATGCTCGATTGTTGAGTAAAACAAGTGTTAAAGCCTCTGATGCTTGATGTTCTAAAAACTTGCAATTAAAGGAAACCTCGAGCCACAAAAACACCTTGATCCCATGTCTCGAGAGCCAATGCCATGATATGCAAAAATGCAAAATTCCGAGAAACATAAGTATTGCACCCCAAAATTTGCCCAACATTTCTTTACCTAGCTTGTGTTTCATTGCATTCATATTAGCATTATCATCTGCATTTCATTGACATGTATGCAGGAGATCAAGAGGTATGACTGCCAATCAAGGGCTACACAACGCTATAAAGCACCCCAAGAAGCTTATTCAAGTGTTCAAGGGTTGATATCCTCACCAGAGAAGCCAAAGATCCTCAGCGAGAGTGGTTGAGACCAAGTGTGTATATCTCCTAACTTGAGGGTTGTGGGAAGATCATCAGATGATTCTGAGGCCATGAAGTTGGACTTGAGGTATTGAGATAGCTCATGAGAAGTGTTGAAGATCATTTTGAAGCCTGGACAGGTCAATATAAAAAGGATATGAAGATATACCCAAGATTGGTGCAACTAGGGTTTCATCTGGTCAACCCTAGGATAACTAATGATTTGAAGAAGGTTGAGACCTAATTCAAGAGCCATGTAATCATGGATTGATGTGTTTATATCTCCAAGGGATGATTCCAAGGTAAACTCATCATGAATCAAGAGTGTGAGGAGTTCCTAGGCTAGGGTTGCTATGCTTGACAGTGTAAAATCCCCTGGTTTAGTGCCTAACTTCAAGACCACATAACTCAATATGAGTTTTTCATCTCACCTTGACCCAACATGATTGTTGTAGAGCATGATCATAGCTTTAATTTGAGTACTATAAGTCCTTGATAGGGTTTGTAGAACTCAAGTTATGAGCCAGATAAGTTACAGGTCATTAGTGGCATGTGAAATTGGAGCTTGAAAGTAAACCAACTTGCATGACATTTTTGCCCTAAAAGGATGATTCCTATGAACTTTTGGTCAACATGAATGTTGTTCCTTATCTTCTTAGCTTTAATTTGAGTACTAGAAGTCCATTATTGGATTTGTAGAACTCAAGTTACAAGCTTTACAAGATAAGGGTATTTTGGAAATTTGGAATTACAGGTCATTTTTGGTTATAGGTCAATTTCATCAACTTAGGCACCTCAAATGAACTTTTGATCAACTTGAAAGTTGTTCAAAGTGGTGTTTTTAGTCCAACCATGACCCAAGCATCCCTTGATATGGATTGAATATGGAAGTGTATGATGAAATTTGGAAAAAAGATCATTAAAGGCATTAAGAAAGGAAAAAATTCAAAATAAATCACAATGGTTCAAAACTTCACAAATTGGTACATATTTTGATTGGAAATGGCATTTTGAAGACAATAGCAATGTTAAACTTTTGGTTTGAGTCATAATTCATGGACTTTGGTTGGATTACATAGAATTGAAGTTACACATCAAAGGTGCACCATTGGATCAAACCAAGCTTGCAATCTAATCCATTCATCTTCACCAAGGGTTATGCAAGTCATTTGAGTGGAGAGTGAGCTGAAATTGAGTCAGAACACACGAGTTACCATAGTTTCACTTTAAAGAAATTTGAATTTTGGATTAATCAAATTGGGCCATGTTATGATCCAAATAGCTTCTATTTAAGTTCATTATCAGGTTCAGATGGTTTTTTGGATAGCATTTGGTGAAGAAACGGTTATGGCAGTTTGAGATTGAAGCTTCCAAAGTGAAATTCGTTTCTTGCAATCCAGAGCATTTCAAGAAGAATTGAGGATTTCTCTAGCACCAGGATCATTAAGTGAAGGAATCTGCACGTTTTGAAGTCAAGATTCACACTCAAGAACCTCAAATTTCAAGCTTCAGAACAGGTTTTTATTTCTCACAATCCCTCTTGATTTAAGCTTGTTTAGCATGAATTGAGCATGTGGTTAGGTTGTAGATACAACATAGATCGTTTTAGGATTGGAATTGTGAAGTTTAGTGATGATTCATGATGTGATGCAAATTCTGTTGAGATTCGTATCTAGATGATTCTTGAGAGTTAAGATGAGTTGGATATTGATTTTTGATCCTTGAGAGGTGAGGAAGATTTCTGTGTAGCCAATTTGAAGTTTGGTGATACTTTTGGAAATGGTGAGTTTTCTGTTCATCATCGTGTTTGGAGATTTATGAGGAATTAGTAAAAATGGAGTGGATTTTCATGCTCAGGATGAAGAGATGAGTGATTTTGTATAATTTTCTTTAAGTTTGGTTGAGGATGAATTCAGAGCATGATTGCTCTCGTCGGAGAAGACGGTGGAGCTCTTCTCCGGCCATCGTGGATGTTTTCCCTCTCTCGGTTCAGTTCAAACGAGGAAGATGATGGAGCACTGTTGGATCTGATTGAATTCATTGACTAGGTATTAGTATCCAACGCATGAGGTTTAGTTTGACTAGGGCTAGCTGAGTTGGCACAACATGAAGCGTAGGATGAGACTACTTTTGCAATGGATGGACGTGATTAGGGAGTACCATAGGACTTAGTCAACTGAACCATACCATTACCCCTGACCAAAACGCGCTGTTTCAATAAATGATGTGGCACAAGCGTAGCTGTTGGATGAGTTGACTAGTAGTGTGATCCAACGCCTCTGATATTTTCTGATTCTTTTAATTTCTTTAATTGATTTTCTATTTTCTTTTAATTTATTTTTCATGTTTAATTCATATTAATTAGAATAATGATCAGAAAATTATG
Source organism: Lathyrus sativus (assembly GCA_963859935.3). NCBI lineage: Eukaryota > Viridiplantae > Streptophyta > Magnoliopsida > Fabales > Fabaceae > Lathyrus > Lathyrus sativus. The sequence continues at coordinate 336,893,604 of OZ012735.1, forward strand.
GAAAAAATATGTGGTTGATCCTTGTTTAATTCCTGATTTTTTCATGCCTTTGGATTTTATTTTGGTGTTGTTTTCAATTTAATGTCCATTTTTCTATTTTTTTATAATTGATTAAAAATGCATAATATGACTAGTTTGATTGCTGATTTTATTACTAATTCATGATTTAGAATTTGATGATGAAATTTTGCATGCTTGTTATAGACCCCTTGATAGGTTTGGGTGATTTTTTTTGTAATTTTTAGATGATTCTAAATAGGAGTTTGAGATAGATGTTTAGGAGCCTTCCATGATGGACCCCCTTTAGCACACTCTTTGGATTTAGATTTTATTTGGAACCTTTAGGATCAGGTTTTGCCCCTGGTTTTTGTACCATAGATTGTTAACACATGTAGGATAATGTAGGATTTTCCTTAAGATTTGTAGAATTAATTTTCTATTAGTTCCTCATTTTACAAGTTGCTTATAGTTTAGGTGACCCTAACTAGGATAACTTCATAGATTAACATTTTAAGTGACCATTAGATGATTCTAAGTTTCACATCTTTTCTTGATAGAATAGAAATTAGGTAGATACCTCATTAGAACCTTGTTGAAGCCTTGATAGAGCTTTTGATTCCCCTAGCTTAGGTGATCCTTGTAGCTAGTCTGTAGGGTTTCTTGGAAGTGTTGTGTTGCGTTCTGTCCCGTATGTGATTTCTTCCCTGGGCTTTGGCCTATCCTCTTTCTCCAATTCTTGAAGAGGAGCCCTCCTGGGAGAGCCTAATCCTTCCTTTGGTTGGATTTTATGCATTCCTCAGGAGGTTGAGCCTTGAATTGACATTCGTCAGTATAGTACATTCCTTTGGTTTGTACTATCTTTCTCCTTCAAAGTCTTGATGAGGAGCCCTCCTGGGAGAGCCTAATCCTTCCTTTGGTTGGATTCTGTGCATTCCTCAGGAGGTTGAGCCTTGGATTGACATTCTTGGCATGGTATATTCCCTTGGTTTATATACTGTCATCCATCTCCAAGTCCTTTTCTTAGGATCCCTCTTGGGAGAGCCTAATCCTTCCCTTGGTTGGATTCTGTGCATTCCTCAACAGGTTGAGCCTGAGATGGACATTCTGTGTTGATACACTTTAAATCAGATAACTTAGATTGAGATCTAGGAATAATACCCAGTCTTTTCTGTCCTATTGACATAGGATCCCTCTTGGGAGAGCCTAATCCTTCCTTTGGTTGGATTTTGTGCATTCCTCAAGAGGTTGAGCCTATGATGGACTCTGGTGTTGAAACACCTCCAACCTGATGTAGCCTAGGATGACTTCCTTGTTGCTCATTTTGGTTTCTCTATCTTGTTTGAATTGCTTGATGCATTAGAATAGGTTCATATTTAGATTACTTTAGGCTAGGAGCATGATTTCTTAGAGGTTGAGTGAGTCTCCCTCTGCTTGTTTGCATTAAGGGTTGAGGTGATCCTCCCCTTGCTTGTGTGTTGTTTTTCTTTTTATCTGTGTGTTTGGATTAGAGGTTGAGTCTGTCTCCCTCTGCTTGTTTGTTTTGATTGATTTCTATGCTTGATTGCTTAGAGGTTGAGTGAGCCTCCCTCTGCTTGTATTGCTGCATTGCATGTGCATCTTTACTATTTTCTTTTGTATATCTGTTTACTGTTTAGCTGATGCTTTACCTTTGTTTGTTTCTGTATCCCATTGACATGATCCCCTAGGAGTCTCACTTCCTTTGATAAGGAAGTGAGGATAGAACTTTAGGTTGAAACCTATGCATGATAACATATAGGAGTTCCCTGTTTCAAACTCAACCATAGGATGAATCCTTGGCATGAAAACATTAGGGCTTGATAGTTTCCCTGTAGAGCTCGTTCTCTTCTCTCTCTAAAACAATAGTAAAAAACGTGATAAAGGCAAGTTAGTACAAGCGCGTTACGAGCCTTAAGCTACTTGGGTAATGATAATTGAGTGGCCTCCTCTCAATCGTCTAGAGTGTTTAGTATACGTCCTTTGGACGATATGCGACGCATTCGTTCCCAGGTCCTAGTCTCTAGAGCTATACAAACTACAAACAACCATAAAAAACACTTCTTCCGTAAAAGACAGAAAACAAACTTCAAACCTTTTTTGCCCCGTGGGCCCATAATCAAGGAAACTTTTCTGAAGAAAAGAGTGTCGTTAACTCTCAGTTCTACCGCAAACGGTAATGCACGAGACTCTGACGAGCAAGCTGCATACACCAAACTGCTGGAACTGTTTGTTAACCCTACTCAAAAAACAGATGAATCTGAACTCCCGTAATCCGTATTATCCCAAACTACGTAAGCTCTGATCTCTCATATCTGTTGAGAATACGTAGGCACAATACTGACGTATTGGCGAGCGACCTTCCCCCATTCTATAACCCGTGGTTAGCCGAACTACGTTGACTCTGATTTTTCATTCTCTGATGAGAATACGTAGGCATAAAGCGCGACGCTTTGCCGAGTAATTTTTCTTTTCTTTTCAGACCAGCCTTGATAGGTAGATAGTAAAACCAACTCGTCAGATAAACACAACAAGCATGGATCCCATCGAGTATGATGGACGTGAGGGGTGCTAATACCTTTCCCTTGCGTAACCGACTCCCGAACCCAGACATGGTTGTGATGACCTTGTCTTATACCTTTTCGCCAGGTTTTTCTGATCGTTTCCTTTCCCGTTCTGTGGGATAAATAATGAAAGGTTGCGACTCTTCTATTTTGCCGGCACATTATTTTCGCAGTAGCGACAGTTGGCGACTCTGCTGGGGACGTTTATAACTGCTGGGAAATTTTCCCATCCCCTATGCTGGGACCGTTTCTCATCCCCTGTGCGAGCCAATCCTAGCGCTTGTTTGTTTATCTCTTTGGGTTTTGTACATACATGTTGTACCTTTAGCTTTATTTTCCCGCATTTTATTTTCAGCATTATATTATATCATTATTGTGTTGTTGTGGGAGGGGACTGATTCTGATGAGTGAGAAGCCAGACCCAGGCTTGAGAGCAAATATAGCATTATAGTGGATTAATGGCGAACATGTTTGCTTTGCTTGCATCAGTTCCCATGTAATCCACACTTCGACGAGGTTCTCTTTGATGACTTCCTATCGGTCCTTTGGACTCTAGGGGATTTTGGATCTGAGGACTGTCGACTCTGAGGACCGATCATTTGTGACCCAGCTAAGTGAGGCCTCTTCAGGGAGTGATGATGCCAAACCAGAAATGGTGAACGTATGATCATTTCGTGAAAGTCTGTGACACTGGGAAACGCATAGGGTGCCGAACCTTTTTCGTGATTAGGTCCATACCTGTGAGCAGGGTCGGGTTATTGCAGGGAACCTTTACCTTCAGACAACCTAATTTTCTTGATAGTGAATCAGTATTGTGGGTATCAGAGGGTTCTTATCATCAGAGATATGTGTGTTCTTGATAGAGCAGAGTTTTGGTCCTTCTCCTCAACAGCACAGCCATCTTGATCTCCTGCTGCATGATTGCATTCTGCATTATTTGCATCCTCATTTACATATCATTAACGTGTGTTTGTGTTCCAGGTGTATATTTCTCCCCTGGTTCTAGTGATCTTGATCCTCATGGCTGATATGGCATCTCTGAAGAAGACTGTGGCTTACAAGCTACCAACACCTGACATCCGAGAGTTACGGGCTTTGATTTCTTTGGGTATAAGACAGTGATGGAGGATTTCAGAAAGAGTTATGGGAGACTTCTGGGTATTGTGTGTAAGCTTTCTACGTATGAGTTGAACGGCCTCTACGCGCTTCTGCAGTTTTATGACCCGCAGCTCAGATGCTTTGTTTTTCCAGACTATTTCCTAGCTCCGAACTTGGAAGAGTATTCAGACTTGCTAGGGGTACCTTTGTTGAATCAGATGCCTTATTACCGTGTTGATGGTGAACCTGACTTGGGTAAGTTGACTACCGCTCTTCATGTAGATGATTCAGAGTTGAAAGGGATGGTGTTCAGAAAGATTGGAGTTTATGGTTTCTCTTTGCCTTTCCTGATGGAAAAGGCCCGAAAGTTTGCCAAGAAGGGTCGCTGGGATGTTACAATGTCATCTTAGCCCTTTGCATTTATGGGATCATGCTATTCCCAAGTCATCCGGACTTCATAGGTATGGATGCCTGCCATATATTTGCTTCCGGGAATCCAGTGCCCACGCTCCTCGGAGACGTCTACCATTCAGTTCACAGCAAGAATGAAAACAGAAAGGGGAAGAACGTGGCATGTTGTGCTCCTTTACTGTATAACTGGTTTGCTAGCCATCTTCCTAAGACGGGTCCGTTCATTGATTCTGCTGAGTCTTCACCCTGGTCTGCACGTTTGATGGGTTTTTCGGTTGACAATATTATCTGGTTTGATAGAGATCTAGTGGGAAAAGATATTGTGCATAGTTGCGGTAGCTTTCCTAACGCCCCCCTGGTCGGAAGGAATGGATGTATCAATTACAACCCATCTCTGCTGGTACGAAAATTTGGGTATGCACTACAAGGTCCTCCTGAAGAGGAAAAGATACAGGAATCTTTGTATCTCACAGGGTTGCTTAAAGGTGACACTTTGGCTAAGGTAGAGAACGCTTGGAGCAAAATTCACCGAAAGGGGAAAGTCTTGCTAGGAAAAAGCAACAACAAGGCTGATCCATATGTGGCCTGGGTCCGAGAAAGAGCCTCTAAGTTTCTAATGTCGTTTCCTGCAGTGGAACCATTGTATCCTCCCGTGTACAAAGAGCCTACCACAGTTGATATTCAGAAGTTCAACCAGGTACTCCGAGAGAAAGAAGAGCTACGAAAAGCTAACGAAAAATTGGAGAAAGAGATCGATCAACTCCGGAGCGAGAAAAACGAAGTCGTATACACCTGCAAGAAGCAGACAGAACTGATCAACCACTTGGGCACTAATTTGACCAAAGAGACTGACTCCAGAGAACGACTTGGGTTAGACCTGAAGGCAGTGCACAGTGTGTTGACCACCAAAAAGCAGGATCTGGACAGGGTATACCGGAAGTCATCCAAGTACGAGACATTGTGGAGAAGCACCCTAGCCAAGTACAAAGAGCGGGAAGAAAAGATGAAGCAGCAAGTAGCCGAGCTAGAAGTCCAGATTGAGATCAAGGACAAGAAAATAGAGGTTGAAGCCTCACTTCGACGAGACATCCGGTACAGATTGGTTGAGACCAAGGCGAATTTACAGGATTGTCAACTCCGAGTTGACGTTAAGAGGAGTAGAGTCGAAAACCATTCTGAAGAAGGTGTTTATAGGGACGTTGCCAAGAACCTCGCAGATACCATCAGGCAGAGGGATCTGCTGATCCAAGGTCTGCTCGCCCAACCTGATCATCCCACTACGAAGAAGTTGTTAGAAGATTTATGTGCCCGTAGCCGCACTTGATCTCTCTGTATTTTCTTTGTACCTTTTATGCATTGATATGCTGATCACCACCAGGCCTGTTGGTTTGGGTCATGCCTTGTTGCTTCAGTTGTATGTGATTACAGTTGTACGCTGCCCGCGCGGGTTTTTCAGATAAATATATGAGGATTTCTTTTCCATGATTGGATGTTAGACTTTATTTGTCTTGGAAACTAGGATCGGGGGGGAATCTCCTCAAGGCACAGACACACGTTTGCATTTGCATGAATCATTTGCATAACAGGTACCTCGAGCCGTTTTTCTAACCCCTTGTCTTGCAGGTTATTTCAGGATTGAACAAAGACAGATTTACCGGTACTCAACCAGAGCGAATCAAGCCAGAGCAATGGAACAGGTTCAGACTGACATTCAAGAACTCAGAGAGAGTATGGACTGCTTCATGGATCTCATGCAAGTGGTCGCTAATGGCCAGGACCAGCTCAAGACTCTGGTGCAACCTCTGATTGCACGCGTCGACAGCAACGGCGTGCTACATGGTGAGAATGTGGTGAACCCCCCTCTTGTTGAGACCCCCCATGTTGGCATCCTTGTGACTGGAGGGAATGGAAGTGGTAACGGTAATGTTGTCACTAACATTGGAGCTAATGGGAATACGACTGGCGTCGGAAATGGTAACTTCGAGGCCAATGGCAATGCTGGTATAGGCCATGGCAATACTGGAGGAACTGGTAACGCTGGGAATGCTGGTGCTGGTAATCTGTATGGTACTGATGCTGCTAGGTTTGCTCAGGGTAATGGCCATCAGCCATGGCAAGAGGATCGTCAAGAGGACTTGTTCTCGATGAAGGGAGCTGAGGGCGAATTGAATTCTGAAGCCCGTTTAAGGTTCAAGGCACTCGAGGACAAAATGAAGAGTTTCGAGAACTTGAATACTATGGGTGTTGACATGACCAAGTTGGGATTGATATCAGACTTCAAGGTGCCTCCCAAGTTTAAGGTACCCGACTTCGAGAAGTATAAGGGCACCACTTGCCCCCGTGTCCATCTAAGGTCGTATTACCAAAAGATGTCCGCACATTCTGAAGATGAGAAGTTGCTGATGCACTTCTTCCAGGACAGCCTGTCCGGCCCCTCGTTAGAGTGGTATATGGGTTTAGAACCCACCAGTGTACGTACATGGAAAGACCTTGCTGAAGCATTTGTACGCCATTATCAGTATAACAGCGATCTGGCCCCCAACCGGGTTCAGTTATAAAACTTGTCTCAGAAGAACAATGAAGGATTTAAAGAGTACGCCCAGAGGTGGTGTGAACTGGCAGCAAGAGTTCAGCCGCCGATGGTTGAGTGGGAACTAGTTCAGATGTCCATAGCTACTCTTCCAGGGGTTTATTATGAGAAGCTTGTCAGTGGTATGTCGGGAAGCTTCTCCGATCTCATCATCACTGGAGAACATGTAGAGAATGGCATCAAACTCGGAAATATTCAGGGTGTAGATGTATCCTCAGCTGGAGGAGGGAAGAAACCTTACAGTGGTAAGATACGTGAAGGTGAGGCGAGCTCGGTGTCTAATGCTCGGGGAAAAGGTAAAGGCCAGCACCAGAAGGTCGCTAGCATTACTATTCCTGCTGTCCAGCAACCTCAACAGCAGTAGCAGCAGAACCAGCGAGGGTACCGGAGGTACCAGAACAAAGCTCCATTATTAAGTCGTCATCTTGAGGCCCTACCTATGTCGTATGCTCAGTTTTTTCAGACTTTGCTTCAGTTACAGCTAGTTCAGAAGAGAACTTTGGCCTCCTTGACAAGGACACCTCCACCGGGCTACGACGCGAATGCGAGATGTGAGTTTCATTCGGGGGCACATGGCCACTCGATTGACAATTGTAAGGCATTCAAGCACAAAGTGCAAGATATGGTTGACGCCAAGATAATCAAGTTTTTGATAATGTTCCGAATGTTACAAAGAACCCTATGCCTAACCATGGGGGAGATGGGGTTAGCGCCATCATTGAAGAAGAATATTCGGACTTATTAACTGATGTCAAAGACCTGAAAACACCACTTGGTTTCGTTAAAGCCAAGTTGATGAAGAAAGGTATTTTCCCGGGCTGTGGAAAGTTGTGTATGGATTGTGCAAATCATTTAGACGGTTGTGATCAGTTGGTAGCAGGGATTCAGAGTTCGATGAACGAAGGAATTCTGCAATTTAGTCGGAGGGCTGAGAACAAATCAGGGGAGGTAATGCTGAAGCAGAAGGATGAGGTTGCCACTATCACAATCCCTCGTAAAACAATAACCATTTCTGCATTCATGCCACCTACGATCACCATCACGAAGGCTGGGCCTATACCATTCGAGAGCACTAATGTTGTTCCATGGCACTATGGGGCAGATGTCTATTGCAATGGACAAAAGTTGGAGTTGGAGCCATCCGGGCAATCTGTTGACAACTTAGTTGAAACTGGGGGAATAACACGTAGCGGAAGAGTGTTCGCTCCACCAGAGATTATGGCCGACAAAGCTGACAAGGCTGAGAAAGCTGGCAGAGGTAAGAGTAAGGTCGTTGAGGAAACCTCCCGTGAGGTAGAGAAGGACCTGCTTGTGAAAGACGCCGAAGAGTTTATGAGACTGGTCAAGAAAAGTGATTATAAGATCGTTGATCATCTTCATAAAAAGCCGCCTAAGATCTCTATTCTGAATATGTTGCTATGTTCCGAGGCACATTGCAATGCTCTGCTGAAGGTTCTGAATGCAGCGTATGTACCGTAAGAGATCTCCGTCAACCAGCTAGAGGGAGTAGTTCCTCATGTGAATGTTGGGAACGGATTAGGGTTTACTGACCTAGAGCTGACGTCGAAGGGAAGGAACCACAATAGCGCCTTGCATATCTCGATAGAATGTCGAGGAATGGTTATGTCCTATGTGTTGGTGGACACGGGATCATCTCTGAATGTCCTCCCTAAGAAAGCTCTGATGAGGTTGGATACGAGAAAGCTGATTTGTACACCCAGTGATCTGGTTGTGAAAGCTTTCGATGGAACTAAGCGTCATGTCTTTGGAGAGGTAACTCTACCCATCCAAGTTGGGCCAGAAACCTTTGACGCGGTTTTCTATATCATGGATATCATGCCAGCCTATAGCTGTCTATTGGGCCGACCTTGGATCCATTCTGCGGGCGCAGTGACTTCCACATTGCACCAAAAGCTGAAGTATGTTGTGGGGGACAGCATCGTGACCGTCTGTGGTGAAGAGGACATAATGGTGAGCCATTTGTCATCTTTCAAATATGTTGAGGTGGATGGCGAGATCCACGAAACATTGTGCCAGGCGTTTGAAGCTGTTAAAGTCAAAGATGCGACTCCGGTGATGATTGAGAAACCTGAGATGACTCTCTCTTCCTTCAAGGAAGCTCAAGCTGTTGTTCAAGTTGGCTCTGTCCCAGGCTGGGGGAAAGTTCTGGAAATCCCTAACAAGCAGGATAAGTTTGGGTTAGGGTATTCTCCCTCTGCTGATGCTTCCTCCTCTCGCAGTGCGCCGTGCGTCAAAGGGCCAATTCAGTTCACAAAAGGTGGGGTGATATTTGAGAATGTCAACGCCGTGTCTGAAGACGACGAAGATAGTGATTGCGACCTGGACTTCTGGATTCAGCCATGCAAACCAGGCCAGAGCCTCAACAACTAGTTCGTCCAGGATATCATCCAAGTGACGCGCAAAGAGTAATGCTTTGTCTTTTCCAATTATTGTACAACCTTATGCTCTACCCGGGGCATAACAATTTTATTGTCAGGGCCTTGATAGCTTATGCATGTACATATTATCAAGAAATCAAAGGGCGTTTTCTTTGCATTCAAATTTTGTGATCTCTGTTATTCCTGTTTTTATTTTTGTTATGAAAAACAATAAAATGGAAATACGGTTTGTGCTAACCTGCATATCCTCTGCTTAAGCTTAACCCTTGTTATTGCAGGATTCACATCACAGGCGACATCGACTCTGAACCTTCTACGACTCACTTCGACTTTGATTGCCCGATATATCAAGCCGAAGAAGAGATTGATGAAGACGAAGACCTTCCCAAAGAGTTGGCCCGCTTGTTGAAACAAGAAGATAAGATCATTCTGCCTCACGAGGAAGAGATTGAGATTGTTAATCTGGGTTCTGAAGAACTTGTCAGAAATGTCACGATAGGGGCTGCGTTACAGAGCGATGTCAAGCGAAGGTTGGTCGAGATGCTTTGAGAGTATAGTGACATCTTTGCTTGGTCGTATGAAGATATGCCCGGACTCGATACTGACATAGTGGTCCACCATCTACCACTGCGAGAAGATTGTCCTCCCGTTAAGAAGAAGCCTAGAAGGACACAACCAGATACGGCCGTTAAGATCAAAGAAGAAGTGCAAAAGCAGCTGGATGTTGGCTTTTTCGCGGTCACTACTTACCCTCCATGGGTCGCCAACATCCCTGTACCGAAGAAGGACGGTAAGGTGCGGATGTGCGTTGATTATCGGGATTTGAATAGGGCGAACCCCAAAGATGATTTCCCGCTCCCTCATATTGATGTGTTGGTCGACAACACAGCTCAACTTTTCGTGTTTTCGTTCATGGATGGCTTCTCCAGCTATAATCAGATCAAGATGGCGCCGGAAGACATGAAGAAAACCACGTTTATTACACCTTGTGGAACGCTCTGCTACAAGGTAATGGCTTTCGGTCTGAAGAACACAAGGGTCACTTACCAGCAAGCAATGGTCACTTTGTTTCATGACATGATTCACCATGAGATTGAAGTCTATGTTGATGACATGATTGCGAAGTCCCAAACGGAGGAGGGACATCTGGTCAATTTGCTGAAGCTTTTTGAGAGGCTTAGGAAGTTCAGGTTGAGGCTGAATCCTAACAAGTGTACTTTCGGAGTACGGTCTGGAAAACTATTGAGGTTTATTGTGAGTGAAAGAGGCATTGAGGTTGATCCTGCTAAGATAAAAGCAATACAAGATATGCCATTGCCAAAGACTGAAAAAGAAGTTTGTGGTTTCTTGGGCAGAATAAACTACATTGCAAGGTTTATATCTCAGCTCACGGCCACGTGTGAACTGATGTTCAAGCTACTGAAAAAAGATCAGGCAATTATCTGGAATGAGGATTGCCAAAAGGCATTCGACAAGATAAAACAGTATTTGCAGGAACCTCCGATTTTGATACCCCTAGTGGCCGGAAGACCCTTAGTCATGTACTTGACAGTTCTTGAGAATAGCATGGCTTACGTTCTCGGTCAGCACGATGAGACTGGCAGAAAGGAGCATGCCATTTATTACTTGAGTAAAAAGTTCACAGAATGTGAGTCCCGTTACTCAATGCTGGAAAAAACGTGTTGCATACTCGCGTGGGCTGCCAAACGTTTACGACAGTATATGCTCAATCACACGACCATGCTAATTTCGAAGATGGATCCGATTATGTACGTCTTCGAGAAGCAAGCGCTTTCAGGCAGGATTGCCAGATGGCAAATGGTGTTGACGGAGTATGACATTCAGTATGTTTCCCAGAAGGCCATCAAGGGAAGCGTATTGTCTGAGTACCTTGCCGAACAGCCTATCGAAGATTATCAGCCGATGAAATTTAAATTCCCTGATGAGGATATCACGTTTCTCAAAGTGAAAGATTGTGATGAACCGTTTCCCGACAAGGGGCCAGATAGGAAGTCCCAGTGGAAATTGATATTTGACGGGGCAGTTAATTCGTACGGAAGTGGTATTGGGGCAATCATCACGACTCCCTAGGGATCCCACATCCCGTTTACTGCTAGATTGACTTTTCCGGTCACCAATAATGAAGCGGAATATGAGGCATGCATCATGGGTTTGGAAGAAGCCATTGATTTGAGAATCAAAAATCTAGATGTATACGGTGACTCAGCACTTGTTGTTAACTAAATTAAAGGGGAGTGGGAGACTCGTCAGTCGAATTTGGTTCCGTACATGAATTATGCCAGAAGGCTACTTCCGTTCTTTGATCGAGTAGAACTCCATCATGTGCCTAGAGCTGAAAATCAGATAGCTGATGCCTTAGCCACGTTGGCTTCGATGTACAAAGTTAATTTTTGGAATGAAGCTCCAAGAATTGTCATTTCCCGTCTTGATAGACCTGCATTCGTTTTTGCAATTGAGGAAGCCTCCGATGGCAAGCCATGGTTCCATGATATCCAGACTTTCCTTATGACTAAGGAATATCCCGCGGGAGCGTCAACCCAGGATAAGAAGACTCTGAGGAGGCTGTCTGGAAATTTCTATCTCAATCTTGATGGAGTTCTGTATAAGAGAAATCACGATCTCATGCTACTCAGATGTGTGGACGAGAAAGAAGCTAGTCTGCTTATGGAAGAGGTCCATGAAGGCACATTTGGTACGCACGCAGGCGGACATGCCATGACGAGAAAAATCCTACGAGCAGGGTATTACTGGCTGACGATGGAGTCGGATTGCTTCAAATTCGCGAAGAGATGTCATAAATGCCAAATTTATGCTGATAAAATTCATGTGTCGTCGTGCCCGTTGAATGTCATGTCATCCCCGTGGCCATTCTCCATGTGGGGCATTAACATGATAGGAAAGATCGAGCCCACTGTATCTAACGGTCATCGCTTCATTTTGGTAGCCATCGACTACTTCACCAAGTGGGTGGAGGCAGCCTCGTATGCTAACGTGGCCAAGCAAGTGGTAGCCAAATTCATAAAGAAGGACATCATCTGTCAATACGGAGTTTCTGAGCGGATCATTACTGATAATGGTTCGAATATGAATAATAAGATGATGAAGGAGTTATGTCAGAGCTTCAAGATTGAACATCACAACTCATCACCTTACCGACCGAAGATGAATGGTGCGGTTGAAGCGGCCAATAAGAACATTAAGAAGATAGTACAAAAGATGGTTGTGACCTACAAAGATTGGCATGAGATGTTGCCATTTGCATTGCACGGTTATCGTACGACGGTACGCACGTCAACCAGGGCAACTCCTTTCTCACTAGTGTACGGTATGGAGGTTGTCCTACCGTTGGAAGTTGAGATTCCTTATTTGCGAGTTTTGGTTGACGTGAAACTCGATGAGGCATAATGGATTAAAAACCGATTGAATCGATTCAGTCTGATGGATGAGAAGAGATTAGCATCGATTACATATGGTCATCTGTACCAGATCCGAATGAAGAAAGCTTACGATAAGAAGGTACGTCCTAGAAGCTTTCAGACGGGTGATCTCGTCCTGAAGAAGATTCTTCCACCATATTCCGATCACAGGGGCAAGTGAACTCCTAACTACGAAGGTTCGTATGTCGTCAACAAGGTCTTCTCGGGAGGATCCTTGTTGTTATCCATGATGGATGGCGAAGATTTTGCATCCCCTGTGAACGCGGACGCAGTTAAAAAATACTTTGCTTAAAAATGACCCGCTGGAAAGAAAAAAAGAATATCCAGGCAAAAATGGGGCATCCCGGCGAACCATAAAAAAGGAAAAAGGTTCGGGCAAAAATTAGGGATATAAATGAAAAATGTACACCCGCAAAGTCGAAAACCTGAAAGGGCGACTTTGGCAAAAAAAGGGCATCCCAGTGAATCGAAAACCCGAAAGGGCGGTTCTGGCAAAAGTTAGGGATTTGAAAAAGCAAATGACTGCGTTCCACGTGTGGACTTTCACTGTTTGGTGGTTTGGGAAGACTTGAAGGCCGTTTATCCGAATCAATCTCTTATGAAGCTGAAGCGTCGGAGAAGTATCAAAGTCGAGTGGGTCATAGAGGGATCGACTCATGGTGTTCGCCTATGCCACATTGTCGACATTTGTATATATTGATGTATATTTATGTTATTATGCTTGCGCAGCTTCCTCATTTTAGGAGCTTGCATCTGTTGTAAAACATTTTTCCCATTCAGGGGCTCGTTATCAATAAACATATACTATTCAACATTTCTGTTTGTTTGTCTAGTTTTATCTGTTTTGTTTGCGAAAAAGAACGCCTGATGTTTTGAATAAAATGCGCATACATAAACTTGCTGGCCTAGGCCGATAATTGTTGAAACATTGAATTACCTGAACATTGTCACAGGATGATAACCTTGATAGGTCCCTTTGTGAAGGGTATCTAGTCTGTTTGTTCATGTTGTTGCAGGGACGTCACCCTCCAGGCAGTATGCCAGATGTTTTTAAGCAGGATGATTCCTTCTTCCCCAGCGAGTTCAACAGTGGTTCCCCACGGAGTCTGAACATGGGATTGTGAGCATTGATGTGTCTCCCCAAGAAGAGATAGATTCTCCCTAGTGATATGTGTCCTAGGCAGGATCGTTATCTTCCCAGCTGAGCCATATGCTGAAGTGTATATTCATTCCTAGCACTGGATCAGTGTGCAGTTTTCTCATAGCAGACTATTCGCAAGTGTTCAGCTTCCGATAGTTCAGACTGAAGTCTCCAGCGGAATTGAAATTCCCCACAGAGTTGTATTCTCTCTGGCAGGTAGGAGTTATTCTAGCGTCTGGTTGCCTATCCTCAGTCAAGTTTGCAGTTCCCCAAGGGAGCCGAGTCCTTGGAAGCCGTTCAAGCCATGATTGGTTTTCCCCAATAGAACGTTGAATAGCTGATGCTGTAGTTCCCCATCAGAGTTTGTATCTCCAGGAAGATTCTATTTGTGAAGGCTGTGCAGTTTATTTCTGCGATTGACATCGTTTTCCTCAGCAGTTTGTGGTTTGTATACCTAGTTGAGCGAGTACAGGTTCTCGTAGAACTTTGTTCCCCTGCAGAAAGTCGTCTGGAGTTCGTTTCCCCAGGTTAAGTCCCATTGAGATTGGTGTGATTTCTTCTCCCCAGCAGGATGATTCTTTCTCCCCATCTGAGTGGTTCTTTCTCCTTGACAGGAGGGTTTTCTCTTCAGCATTTATTTTGCTAATTTGGTTCCTAGCATTTTGCATGATTGCATAGCATTTACACTAAACACATAGCATTTCCACCGTGTAGAGCATTACGCCATTGTCAAACATATGCATGTGAAACATGAGCTAGGTCGTTACCATTCTTGTTTTGCAGGTGTTCCTCCGCAGAAGGGTTTGCTTAAGATTATTCTTGAATTCCTCAGCGAAGTTGTTTGCTTAAGATGATTCTTAAAGTCCCCAGTGAAGTCGCCAGAGTTGTTGCTCGAGATGATTCTTAGAGTCCCCGGCGAAGTTGTTTGTTCATGATGATTCTTGATTTCCTCAGCAGAGTTTATTCGTATAGGATGATTCCTGAATCCCCGAAGCAGAGTTACTTGATAGTTCTCCAGAATCCCCAGCAGAGATGTGTCATCCCTAGCAGGTTTTGAACAGAGAAGTTGAAATTTCCCTTGAAGACTTACTGATGAAGTCCGATCGTGATGTCCAAACAGTTCTCTTAGCTGACGCGGAGTGCCTGATGGCAGACAATCGTATATCCTTATTGGTTCATGAGTGATTAAGGATTCTACTTCCGACTTACTGACGAAGTCCAGCTGACGCCCGAGACTTTCTTTGAATGTCCGACGGCATAAATATAGAGATTGTCAAAAGTTCCTAATGACCTGATGAGGCCAGAGGAATTCTTCTGCTGCCGTGCCGCAGAATGCCTGACGGCAGTACCAGTTATGTGTCACCAGTTACCGTGTGACCAGTGATCGCTTGATGACTTGAGGAAGAAGCTGAAGTGAAATCTGATGATTATCCTGATGAAGATTTGGGCGAGTTGTCGTGCAACTGTCATTTCAGACTTCAAAGATTTTCCTACCAATTAGAGTATCGTTTACTTGTGCGGTTGGTAAATCTCCGATTACCGTGTAACCGATTCTCTAGCAAGTTGTCGTGCAACTGTCGTTTCTGATTTCGAAGATGTTACTACCAATCAAAGTATTGTTTACCTGTGCGGTTGACAAATCACCTGTTACCGTGTAACCAGTGATCCCTTGATGACTCGAGGGCGTAGAAAATCATCCTGATGGAGATTTTTGGGATTAAGAATTCACCAGCAAGTTGTTGTGCAACTATCAATATCAGCTATCCTTCACCAGTTACCGTGTGACCAGTGATCCCTCGATGATTTGAGGAAGCGGTGATATCAGATATGTCAGATCAGTAATTCTCCATCCAGTTGTTGTCTAACTGTTATTTCGGTTTTCGAAGATTTGTCCCTATCAGAGTACCGTATACTTGTGCGGTTGGCAAATTTCTGGGTTTATTGGTATTCAACTGTCTTTTACCTTGATTGGTTGAGAGCCGTTCACTTCTCACCCATTCAGGTCCAAGCCGTTTGAATAGGGGCAGCTGTTGCACCCCAAATTTGCCCAACATTTCTTTACCTAGCTTGTGTTTCATTGCATTCATATTAGCATTATCATCTGCATTTCATTGACATGTATGCAGGAGATCAAGAGGTATGACTACCAATCAAGGGCTACACAAGGCTATGAAGCTATCCAAGAAGCTTATTCAAGTGCTCAAGGGTTGATATCCTCACCAGAGAAGCCAAAGATCCTCAAAGAGAGTGGTTGAGACCAAATGTGTATATCTCCTAACTTGAGGGTTGTGGGAAGATCAGCAAATGATTCTGAGGCCATGAAGTTGGAATTGAGGTATTGAGATAGCTCATGAGAAGTGTTGAAAATAATTTTGAAGCCTAGACAGGTCAATATAAAAAGGATATGAAGATATACCCAAGATTGGTGCAACTAGGGTTTCATCTGGTCAACCCTAGGATAACTGATGATTTGAAGAAGGTTGAGACCTAATTCAAGAGCCATGTGATCATGGATTGATGTGTTGAGATGTCCAAGGGATGATTCCAAGGTCAACTCATCATGAATCAAGAGTGTGAGGAGTTCCTAGGCTAGGGTTGCTATACTTGACAGTGTAAAATCCTTTGGTTTAGTGCCTAACTTCAAGACCACATAACTCAATATGAGTTTTTCATCTCACCTTGACCCAACATGATTGTTGTAGAGCATGATCATAGCTTTAATTTGAGTACTATAAGTCCTTGATAGGGTTTGTAGAACTCAAGTTATGAGCCAGATAAGTTACAGGTCATCAGTGGCATGTGAAATTGGAGCTTGAAAGTAAACCAACTTGCATGACATTTTTGCCCTAGAAGGATGATTCCTATGAACGTTTGGTCAACATGAATGTTGTTCCTTATCTTCTTAGCTTTAATTTGAGTACTAGAAGTCCATTATTGGATTTGTAGAACTCAAGTTACAAGCTTTATAAGATAAGGGTATTTTGGGAATTTGGAATTACAGGTCATTTTTGGTTATAGGTCAATTTCATCAACTTAGGCACCTCAAATGAACTTTTTATCAACTTGAAAGTTGTTCAAATGGTGTTTTTAGTCCAACCATGACCCAAGCATCCCTTGATATGGATTGAATATGGAAGTGTATGAAGAAATTTGGAAAAAAGATCATTAAAGGCATTAAGAAAGGAAAAATTCAAAATAAATCACAATGGTTCAAAACTTCACAAATTGGTACATATTTTGATTGGAAATGGAATTTTGAAGACAATAGCAATGTTACATTTTTGGTTTGAGTCATAATTCATGGACTTTGGTTGGATTACATAGAATTGAAGTTACACATCAAAGGTGCACCATTGGATCAAACCAAGCTTGCAATCTAATCCATTCATCTTCACCAAGGGTTATGCAAGTCATTTGAGTGGAGAGTGAGCTGAAATTGAGTCAGAATACACGAGTTACCATAGTTGCACTTTGAAGAGAATTGAATTTTGTATTAATCAAATTGGGCCATGTTATGATCCAAATAGCTTCTATTTAAGTTCATTATCAGGTTCAGATGGTTTTTTTGGATAGCATTTGGTGAAGAAACGGTTATGGCAGTTTGAGATTGAAGCTTCCAAAGTGAAATTCGTTTCTTGCAATCCAGAGCATTTCAAGAAGAACTGAGGATTTCTCTAGCACCAGGATCATTCAGTGAAGGAATCTGCACGTTTTGAAGTCAAGATTCACACTCAAGAACCTCCAATTTCAAGCTTCAGAACAAGTTTTTATTTCTCACAATTCCTCTTGATTTAGGCTTATTTAGGATGAATTGAGCATGTGGTTAGGTTGTAGATACAACATAGATCGTTTTAGGATTGGAATTGTGAAGTTTAGTGATGATTCATGATGTGATGCAAATTCTGTTGAGATTCGTATCGAGATGATTCTTGAGAGTTAAGATGAGTTGGATGTTGATTTTTGATCCTTGAGAGGTGAGGAAGATTTCTGTGTAGCCAATTTGATGTTTGGTGATACTTTTGGAAATGGTGAGTTTTCTGTTCATCATTGTGTTTGGAGATTTATGAGGAATTAGTAAAAATGGAGTGGATTTTCATGCTCAGGATGAACAGACGAGTGATTTTGTTTAATTTTCTTTAAGTTTGGTTGAGGATGAGTTCAGAGCATGATTGCTCTCGCCAGAGAAGACGGTGGAGCTCTTCTCCGGCCACCGTGGATGTTTTCCCTCTCTCGGTTCAGTTCAAACGAGGAAGACGATGGAGCACCGTTGGATCTGATTGAATTCATTGACTAGGTATTAGTATCCAACGCCTGAGGTTTAGTTTGACTAGGGCTAGCTGAGTTGGCACAACATGAAGCGTAGGATGAGACTACTTTTGCAATGGATGGATGTGATTAGGGAGTACCATAGTACTTAGTCAACTGAACCATACCATTACCCCTGACCAAAACGCGCCGTTTCAATAAATGATGTGGCACGCATGTGTCGCTACTCGAAAAATACGCGCAACGACGGGGAAGGCGAAAAGGAAAAGGACAGAAGAGTCGCCACCGAACTTTATTTATCCCATGAGGGGAAAGGAAAATACCGAGAAAATCTTAAGAAAAGGATGGATAAGATGGTCTCACAACCATGAACGGGTTCGGAAGCCGGTTATGCGAAGAGAAGGTATTAGCACCCCTCGCATCCATCGTACTCGATGGGAACCATTTGTTTGTCGTGTGTGATTTATTTGCTTAAAAATTTTACTATGAAGAGTGTTCCAAAAGATACAGAAAAGGGTTTAGAAACGGGGAAAGAAAGGTAACGCGGGGAAGAAGGGAAAGAACGGACTCAGTAGGACTTCGCGGTCCCAGGCCTACGTATTCTCAACGGATATGAGAAAGTCATAGTCGACGTAGTTCGGGAAACTACTGATATGAGGGAGTGTGCTCGCCAAGACATCGTCGTCTTGTGCCTACGTATCCTCATCTGGTATGAGAAATCAGAGCAGCCGTAGTTCGGCCTACAATTTGTTGATGACTTTATGGATGATGCTATCGTACGCATTCTAGCAGTTAGGTGTATTCCTGCTCGTTCGTTGGAGACTTAGGCATTACTTGTTTGCGGTAGAACGGACGTATCATATCCTTTTCGAAAGATAAGTTTTCGCCATGCGAGGCAAGATGTCGCATTTGATTTGTTGAATTGTTTTTTTAGGGGCGAGATAGGTCCTCGGGTAGTAACCCCTACGGGTAGTAATCCCTACGGGTAGTACCCAATTCTTTATCTCAAAGTTTTTTTTATGAAAGGGTGTGGCGAACATAGCGTCTTCGTATTGAAAGACGAGTATCAAAACCACACACACTACAGTGAGCATCTCGACACTCGAAGAGGAAGAAGTCTACACTTAATCCTCTCTCTTTAGTTTAATACAAAGAGAGCTTTATTCTATTATTAAAGTGTTTTTGGTTTTGAATGGTAAGTGCTTTTGCGACAGAGAACCCTACGGTAAACGTCAGCACTCGGGATAGGAGAAGGCCTACGCCTAACCACTCCACGACCATTCAAGTTTTTGTTATGAAAAGAGTTTTAAAATGCGCTCGGTACGGGACCGAGGTTTTTAGGTGACAAAGGTTGAGGAAAGAAGTTGTAGAGGGAGATAGGTGGCGGATAAAGTCACGTCTTCGTATTGAAAGACGAGTATCGAGATCACCCACACTACAGTGAATATCCCAACACTCGGAGAGGAAGAAGTCTACACTCAATCCTCTCTATTTAGTTCAATACGAAGAGAATCGATTTATTTATTGTAAGTGTTTTGAAAATGCACTCGGTACGGGGCCGAGGTTTTTTTAGGAGAAAAAGGTGTGGATGAAAACGTCTTCGTATTGAAAGACGAGTATCAAAACCACCCACACTACAGTGAGCATCTCGACACTCAGAGAGGAAGAAGTCTACACTCAATCCCCTCTTTTTAGTTCAATACAAAGTGAACTTTATCCTTTTGTTAAATATGGTGAGTTGGTTTAACCATTATTTGAGAAAATCCACTTGACATTGGGTCAAGGGTTTTAGTTGCTTAAAAAGATTTGAGGTGAAGAGAGCAAGGTTGATGGCGACGCACAAGGCAATCGGCTTACAAAGTCAAAATGGCTCGATGAGAATCGAGAGTTTGTTTTCTTGAAAATGGTTTTTAGAACCAAAGGTAAAAAATGACCAACAATAAACATGCACAAGAACCAAACAATAACAACGGGTTAACTGGCTTAAAAAAAACAAAACACAAAAAAAAACGGCATGAAGTGCCATCAAGGAGTTCGCCGTGCGAACTCCTTGAGAAAAAAAATTTTGAGGTAAAAAGGTCAAAAAAACGTGAAAAACAGAGGTCTGACACGGGCGGCCGTGTTGTGTGACATAGCCCGTGTCACAGTTCCAGAGAAATCAGGTTTTTGAGGCAAACAATAGCGTGACACGGCCGCCCGTGTTGCATGACACGACCCGTGTCACAAGGTCTGGGGGGAAAATGCAAAAAAACTTAAACAGTGGTGGGACACGGCCGCCCGTGTTGCATGACACGGCCCGTGTCACAAGGTCTGGGCCAAAAAAGTTAAACAAAGGTGTGACACGGCCACCCGTGTTGCATGACACGGCCCGTGTCACAAGGTCTGGGCCAAAAAAGTTAAACAGAGGTGTGACACGGGTGGCCGTGTTGTGTGACACGGCCCGTGTCTGGGGACTCAGGGAAAATACGCCATGAAAACTCAAGCAGAAATGTGACACGGGTGGCCGTGTCGTGTGACACGGCCAGTGTCAGGCTACCAGGGTGAAAAACCAAACATTTCTCTTATTTTTTGCTTCTTTTTGTGGTTCTTTCAAAAGGTTTCTTGGTCCCCCTTGGGTTCTTACATGATATACACAGCACAACAACACTCAAACAAAGAGAACAAATGATAAATGCACAATATAAAAGAAGAAAAGAGTTTGAAGAAATGGATACCCAAGAGTTGTTACCCTCCTTGCAAAGCCTCCGTTGATTTTGGCTAGGTGTTCACTTCTCTTCACTCTATGCTTTGATGACTCTCCTCAATGGCTCCCTTGTGTTTCTCTTTTACTCTCTTCACTTTTTGCTGGTTTTTGCTCTCTCTATTTTTTCTGGTTTTCTTTCTTACTCTTTGCTCTCAATCTCTATCTCAATTCTGTTGTGAATAATAGTGAATGATAGTGAATGCCCCTTTTTGCAGCCTTCTATCCTCCTTATCTCACTTTTTCTGCTGCCTTTTCCTGCTGTACCAAAATCACAGCTCTTGCACACTTCTCTATTTTCAGAATTTCCATTCTTGGCAATATCTTTTACCACCTTTTGGTGCAGCCCCACTTTCCTTCCATTTCTAGTATGTTTTTTGCTGTATTTTCTTCTGCAGCGCTCTACCTTTCTATTCATCCTTGTACCCATTGGTTGGTTGATTTGTTTGGACATACTCATGTAGTCAATACACTACCTTTTGGACATCATTTTCAAATTCTGATTTTTGATGTGTAGATGTATCAACATAAGCTTATAGCCTTGGTTTTGTGACATAAAATGATTTGTTAATATGATACACATTGCCACTTCTTGCATGGGGCTGTTTTGGACCATATTCAAATTGCCCATGAATGTATGCATAGCCTTGATCTTGAGATATTCCAACATTTATTAGCTCTTAAATATTTTCCTTGCATGTTTGTAAGCACAAAGAGGATGTGGACTTGATGAGGCATGGGGGATACCATGACATGAAGTTATTTTTAGAAACTTGAATTAAGACTAGAAATAAATTAATTTCCTAAGCATTACCAAGAGTTTGGATTTTGTAACAAATATGACATTCTTGTAAATGTCATGAAATTTCTCTTTGTAATATTCTTGAATCTAGCCTTGAATTCATGAACCTTTTGAATTTGGAATAATGGGTCTCCCTTATGACATTGAATTTGAAAGAAATGAAGAAATGAGTCAAGCCTTGAAAGAGGGCAAATTTTGGGGTGCAACAGATGCCCCTATTCAAGCGACTTGGACCTGAAGGGATGAAAAGCAAACGCTTTCAAACATTCGAGGTAAAAGGTGATTGAATACAAAAGAATCCAAAAATTTGTCAACCGCAGAATGAAACCTCTGACATCGTCGTCAGGCACCTATATCAGGTAGAACATCTGACTTCGCCATCAGTCGTCGATCAAATACAAACATCTGACCTTGCCGTCAGCTCTTAATAGCATCTAACTTCGCTGTCGGAACTCAACTTCAAATCTGTGAGATCTGACCTCACCGTCAATATTCCACATAATCTGTAAAAACATCTGATTGGTAGAACATCTGATCTCGCCATCAGTCCTCCATATCCTCTGACTTCGCCATCAACTTACAACATAATCTGACTTCGTCGTCAATTAAAATCATCTGACTTCGTCATTATTTCTCAAACCATTCTGACGTTGTCGTCAACCCTCTACATGATCTAACTTCGCCATCAATTCTCCACATAAAATTTGGAAAAACACCTGACTTCGCTGTCAGTCCTTAACATCAAATTGATAGGACACCTGACTTCGCCGTCACCCCTCCATAATCTGACTTCGTCGTCAATTCTTTACATAATCCGACCTCGCCGTCAACTCTCAACATAACCTGACTTCGCCATCAACTCTCTTCATGATCTGACTTCACCGTCGATTCCCAACATGGCCTGACTTCGCCGTCAACTCTCTTCATATTCTGATTTCATCGTCAATTCTCTTCATAATCTGACCTCGTCGTCAATTCTCTTCATAATCTGACCTCGTTGTCAATTCTCTTCATAATCTGACCTCGTCGTCAATTCTCTTCATAATCTGACCTCGTCGTCAATTCTCTTCATAATCTGACCTCGTCGTCAATTCTCTTCATAATCTGACCTCGTCGTCAATTCTCTTTGTAATCTGACCTCGTCGTCAATTCTCTTTGTAATCTGACCTCGTCGTCAATTCTCTTCATAATCTGACCTCGTCGTCAATTCTCTTCATAATCTGACCTCGTCGTCAATTCTCTTCATAATCTGACCTCGTCATCAATTCTCTTCATAACCTGACCTCGTCGTCAATTCTCTTCATAATCTGACCTCGTCGTCAATTTTTTAATAGCATTTAACTTCGTGCTAGCTATAAAAATCATTTGACTTCACCGTCACTTCACTTTGCTAAAAAGCGAGCATCGAATCTAAAGGTCGGCTCAACCCTAATTTCAGAAGAACGTTCATCGGTTCACCATCTGGGTGAAGAAATCTGTTGGGGAAACATGAACTTGAATCAATAGACTCCGCTAGGGAGACCGATAAGATGAACACATTTGTTAATGACCTGGCTGGAGGTCTGGATACCACGCAGGATTGAGAAATATACCGATAACTGCTGGAGATACGCTTGAAAACAAAGGGGTGGCAACCCGGCTTATGTTTTACATGCATATGTTTGAATATGGCGTAATGCTCCATACGAAATGGAAATGCTACGCGTTTGGGAGGATGTTATGCATGATGCAAATGCAAAGGAAACACTTTGGCAAAATAAATGCCAAATAGAAAGGATTAATTCCGCTGGGGAAAAGACTAGACATGTCTAGTACAAATGTTGGGGAAAACAAACCCTGGATGGTCTTTTGAGCAAACTTCTGGGTAAAATTGTTCCGCTAAGAGCAAATCCACCCTACTGGGAATTAGACAATGAGGGAATCAACATCAACCTTTGCTTGGGGAAATGAGCAATAAACTCAACAAATACAACTTCCGCTTGAGGAATGAGTCAATGACCTAGACTCTGAGGGGAAAAGGAGCCAGTTGTTCAAACTCTATGGGGAAAACAAATTTCTGAATTCGTTCCACTACTGAGGGATAAACCTACACCCGCTCACTAGAAACGATCCTGCTCTGCTGGAGATGTCAATCTTGACCTGCTGAGGATATCCTTTGATTGTCAAGGTTTCAAACTGCTGGGGGTGAGAACCCACTTAAACTGCACACTTCCTTTAGATGAGGAACTTCTGGAGAAGCCTTGAGGAAAATTCTCTTGCAAATAACCAATAAACAAGTATGTTTTATGCAGCAGGTACCATCTCGATTATCACTTAAGACATTATTCAAGCAAATACAATGTTTCAATTATAGATAGCAAAGCCCACAAATTTATGTATGCAAAGTTTTATCAAAAACATCAGGCGTCTTTTACAAACAAAACGGTAAAAACAAAACAAAAGGTTTTCTGGATAGTATGTTTTATTGATAAATGGCTTGTAAATAGGAAAATTTACAAGGGACACAACTCCTGAAATGAGAAAGTTGCGTAAGAAATATACAGAAATGCACAAGAATATCAAAATGTCGGCAATGTGGTACAGACAACCACCATAGGACGACTCAACTATGACTCGTATGACTTCGACGCCTTTCCGATGCTTCGTCTTCTGAAGAGATTGATTTGAACAACTGCTTCTCAAATTCTCCCATAATCCACTATGCTTTAGAGATCAATGCGTAGGCCGCAGTCATTTGCTTTTCAAATCCCTAACTTTTGCTTGAATCGCCCTTGCGGGTTTTCGATTCACCGGGATACCCATTTTTGCCAAAGTCGCCCTTTCAGGTTTTCAACTTCGCGGGTTTACATTTTTATTTTTATCTCTAATTTTTGCCCGAACCTATCCTTTTATGGTTCACCGAGATGCCCCATTCTTGCCTGGATTTTCTTTTTCTTTCCAGCGGGTCTATTTTAAGCAAAGTATCTTTTGACTGCGTCCGCGTTCACACGGGACGTAAAATCTTCGCCATCCATAGTTGAAAGTAGCAAGGTTCCTCCATAGAAGACCTTCCTTACAACATACGGACCTTCATAATTGGGAGTCCATTTGCCCCTATGATCGTTCTGTGGTGGGAGAATCCGCTTCAACACCAGATCGCCTATCTGAAAGCTTCGAGGACGCATCTTCTTATCGTAGGCTTTCTTCATCCTACTCTGATATAGACGACCGTACGCAAGAGACGCCAACCTCTTCTCATCCATCAAACTGAGTTGATTCAACCTGTTCTTCACCCATTATGCTTCATCTAACTTGACGTCAGCCAGAACTCTCAAAGATGGGATCTCGACCTCCAATGGCAGAACAGCCTCCATGCCATATACCAACGAGAAAAGGATTGCCCCAGTTGAAGTACACACCGAGGTGCGATATCCATGCAAAGCAAAAGGCAACATCTCGTGCCAATCCTTATAAGTCACAACCATCTTCTGTATTATCTTCTTAATGTTATTGTTAGCCGCTTCTACAGCGCCATTCATTTTCGGACGATAGGGAGAAGAATTGTGATGCTCGAGTTTGAAATTTTGGCACAGTTCCTTCATCATCTTGTTATTCAGATTAGAACCATTATCAGTAATGATCCTCTCGGGTATTCCATATCGACAGATGATGTCCCTTTTGATAAACCGGGCTACGACTTACTTCGTGACATTGGCGTAAGAAGCTGCTTCGACCCATTTGGTGAAATAGTCGATGGCTACTAAGATGAAGCGATGTCCATTAGATGCAGTTGGCTCGATCTTTCGAATCATATCGATGCCCCACATGGAGAAAGGCCATGGGGATGACATGACATTCAAAGGACAAGGTGGCACATGAATCTTGTCGGCATAAATCTGGCATTTATGGCACTTTTTGGCGTATTTGAAGCAATTCGACTCCATAGTTAACCAATAATAGCCCGCCCTCAATAATTTTCGAGACATGGCATGCCCACCTGCATGTGTTCCAAAGGCACCTTCGTGGACTTCTTCCATAAGCAAACCTGCTTCCTTTTCGTCCACACATCTTAGCAGCACCAAGTCAAAGTTTCTCCGATAGAGTACACTGTCTGGATTCAGATAGAAGTTACCAGATAACCTTCTCAAGGTCTTCTTATCCTGGGCCGATGCCCCATGCGGATATTCTTGGTTCTTGAGAAAGTTATGGATGTCATAAAACCACGGTTTACCATCAGAAGCTTCTTCTATTGCGAAAACAAAAGTCGGCCTGTCGAGGCGTGAGATGATAATTCTCGGTGCATCATTCCAGAAATTTACTTTGTACATCGAGGACAATGTAGCCATGGTATCAGCCATCTGATTTTCTGCCCTCGGTACATGGTGAAACTCTACTCGGTCAAAGAAAGGTAGCAACCTTCTGGCGTAATTCATGTAAGGGATCAGATTAGGCTGGCGGGTCTCCCACTCTCCCTTGATCTGGTTTACCACCAGAGCTGAATCTCCATAGATATCAAGGTTCTTGATCCTCAAGTCGATTGCTTCTTCGATACCCATGATACACGCTTCATATTCAGCCTCATTGTTGGTGCATGGGAATGTTAGTCTTGCGGTGAATGGTATATGGGAGCCATGGGGAGTCATAATGATTTCCCCAATCCCGGTACCGTAGGAGTTAACAGCACCGTCAAAGATTAATTTCCACTGGGAACCCAACTCTGGACCTTCGTCTGGAAACGGCTCATCACAATCCTTCATCTTTAAATACATAATGTCCTCATTAGGAAAATCAAACTTCATTGGCTGGTAGTCATTGACTGGTTGCTCTGCGAGATATTCTGACAGGACACTACCTTTAATAGCTTTCTGAGGCATGTACTGGATGTCATATTCTGTCAGAACCATCTGCCATGTAGCAATCCTTCCTGATAGTGCTTGCTTTTCGAATACGTACTTAATAGGATCCATCTTTGAAATTAACATGGTTGTGTGGTTTAGCATATAATGTCTTAGGCGTTTGGCAGCCCAAGCGAGTGCGCAACAAGTTTTCTCCAACATTGAGTATCTGGATTCGCAGTCTGTGAACTTCTTACTCAATTAGTAAATTGCATGCTCTTTTCTTCCAGTCTCGTCGTGTTGACAGAGAACACAACCCATGGAATTCTCAAGAACTGTTAAGTACATTATCAACGGTCTTCCAGCCACCGGAGGTATCAGTATTGGAGGTTCTTGTAGATACTCTTTTATCTTCTCAAACGCTCTCTGGCAATTCTCATTCCAGATAACCGCCTGATCCTTTTTCAATAGCTTAAACAATGGCTCACAAGTGGCTGTGAGGTGAGATATGAACCTTGCGATGTAGTTCAATCTACCTAAGAAATCACGAACCTCCTTCTCGGTCTTTGGCGCTGGCATTTCATGAATTGCATTGATCTTCACAGGATCGACCTCAATACCTTTCTCACTGACAACGAACCCCAACAGATTTTCTAACCGTACGCCGAAAGTACACTTATTCGGGTTCAACCTCAATTTGAACTTTCTCAACCTCTCAAACAACTTTAGAAGATTCACCAGGTGCTCCTCCTCCGTTTGGGATTTCGCAATCATATCATCGACATAGACCTCAATCTCATGATGAATCATATCGTGAAATAGAGTGACCATTGCTCGCTGATAAGTTGCCCCTGCGTTCTTCAACCTAAAAGGCATTACTTTATAACAAAACGTCCCCCAGGGCGTGATAAAATTCATCTTCTCCATGTCCTCCGGTGCCATCTTGATTTGGTTATATCCGGAGAAACCGTCCATGAAGGAAAACATTGAGTATGATGCGGTGTTATCAACGAGAACGTCAATATGGGGGAGCGGGAAACCATCTTTTGGGCTCGCTCTATTCAGGTCCCTATAGTCAACACACATCTTGACTTTGCTGCCCTTCTTAGGCACGGGCACGATGTTAGCGACCCAAGGAGGGTAGTTGGTCACAGCAAGAAATCCAGCATCTAGTTGCTTCTGGACTTCTTCCTTGATCTTCACTGCCATATCTGGCCTGGTTCTTCTCAGTTTCTGTTTGACAGGAGGACACTCTTCACACAAAGGCAGGAGATGAACTACAATATTTGTGTCGAGTCCGGGCATATCTTCGTATGACCAAGCAAAGACATCCTTATACTCTTGGAGTAACTCAATCAATCTTTGCTTGATATCATTCTGCAGCGCAACCCCTACTCTGACCTCCTTTTTATCCTCTTCTGTTCCCAGGTTGACGACTTCAACTTCCTCCTGATGAGGCAGGATGACCTTCTCCTCTTGTTTTAACAATCTGGCAAGCTCTTCGGGCAGGTCTTCGTTTTCGTCAATCTCTCCTTCCGCTTGAAAGATCGGATTGTCAAAGTCACACCGAGTCATAGACGAGTCTGAATCGGTGGTATCTGAAATATGCAACCTGAAATGATGATGATTTTATGCTTAAATGATATGCAAACAAACAAACACAAACCACATTGCCATTTTATTGTTGGAAATAAAAAAATAAGAAAAACAAGGATCACAAAGTTTTGAATGAAAAGACGCTTTTTGATTGATAATGATAAAAGGGTTGTTCACACACATAAAAGATAAGGCCCACCAAATAAAGACCATTATTCCCCGGGCAGAGCATATGGCAATACATTAATCAAAACAAAACAATTACTCTTCATAAGTCGCAGTGATAACTTCTTCCATGGTCCAATTCTTCAAGCCTTGGCTGGGGACGCATGGCTGGATCCATGCATCCATATCACAGTCACTATCTCCTTCCTCGTCATATACGACGTTGATCTCCTTGAACACCACCCCACTACTGGTGAATTGAATAGGTCCTTTGTAGCGAGGAGCGCTTGAATAAGACGCGTATGGGCTGTACCCTAATCCGAACTTATCTTGTTTTTTAGGGACGTTTATCACCTCCCCCCATCCTTTCGCTGATCCAGACTTCACCACAGCTTGGGCTTCCCTGTAGGATGACATAGCAACTTCTGGCGCCTTGGCTTCAACTGTTGCTTTCTCTTTGATTTGGACAGTCTCAAAGGCTTGGCACAGGGTTTCGTGAATTTCACCATCGACCTCCACATACTTGAATGAGGACAGATGGCTTACCATGATGTCTTCCTCTCCATAAACAGTCACAATGTTATCACCCACCATATACTTCAGGTTTTGGTGTAGGGTTGACATCACCGCTCCTGTTGAGTGTATCCAAGGCCGACCCAAGAGACAGCTATATGCCGGCTGGATATCCATTATATAGAAAACTGCATCAAAATCCTCAGGACCGACTTGAATTGGCAAGGTTAGCTCTCCAAACACGGACCTCCTTGTCCCATCAAAAGCTCTGACCACCATATCGCTTAGCGTACATATTATCCCTTGAGTGTCTAGCTTCATGAGGGCTTTCTTGGGTAGCACATTTAATGACGACCCAGTGTCTACCAATACATGAGACAAAACGACACCTCTACATTCCATAGAGATATGCAGAGCCAAGTTATGATTCCTTCCTTTCGGTGTCAAATCACAGTCAGTGAATCCCAAAACATTCCCTGCATTGACATGGGCCACTACTCCTTCCAACTGATTAACGGATATTTCTTGTGGCACATAAGCATTATCCAAGACTCTAAGCAAAGCGTTCCTATGAGCCTCGGAACATAACAACAACAAGATAGAAATTTTTGAAGGCGTCTGTTGTAGATGATCCATGATCTTATAGTCGCTCTTTCTTATTAGGCGCATGAACTCTTCTACGTCTTTCAGCACGACTTCTTTTTCTCTAGCCTGAGAGCTTTCCTCCACTACTACCTTCCCTTTACCTTTATCAGCTCTTTCTACACTTACTTCGGGAGGTGCAAATATCCTCCCACTCCGAGTCATTCCCCCGGTTCCCACCAAGTTGTCAACTGAGTCCAATGGCAAGCTTTTTAATTCCTACTTTTGTCCATTGCAGTAGACTTCCGCTCCATAGTTCCAAGGGATCGCCTTGGAGTTTTCATAAGGTATAGGTCCTGCCTTCGTAAAGATGATGGTAGGTCGCGCTGGCGGCGCAGAAATAGTGATTGTTTTGTAAGGGATAGAGATGGTGGCCACCTCATCCTCTTTCTTACTGACTATCTTCTCATTCTTTTTCTCACAGATCTTGTCAAACTACATAACACCTTCGTTTATCATACATTGTATATAACTCTTCAAGCTCTCACACCCTTCAGGATGGGCGGCACAATTTTCACAATCCTTTTCACACCCGGGAAACACCCCACCTTCTAACAACTTGCATTTTACAAAACTTAAAGGAGTCTTCAATTCTTCAACATCATATACCAGATCTAAATCCTCCCCTTCAACAACAGCATTTACTCTACCTGCTCCATGATTTGGCATAGGGTTCTGATCAACATTCGGCACATCATGGTTGAAATTAATGGCCCTACTATCAACAAGGTCTTGTACCTTGTTCTTGAAGGCTTTGCAATTATCAATATGATGGCCGGGAGCGCCAGAGTGGAAGTCACACCTAGCGTTGGCGTCATACCCGGGTGGTGGTGAGCCATTTAGAGGGGCCATCGTCCTTTTCTAGACCAACTGCAGTTGCAATAAGTGTTGTAGTAGCTGAGAGTAAGGCATTGGTGGTGCGTCAAAGTGCCTATCTACCATCCTTCTTCGGTCTTGATATGGTCTTGGCGCGTAATTCTGTTGTTGTGGTTGTTGTCGTTGCTGTTGACGTGATTGTTGCTGAGGCTGTACTGCCGGGATGGCAATACTAGCTACTTGTGGTTGTTGTTGATAGTACGGTCGTGGGCGATACTGATTCTGATTCTGGTTCCAATTTTGATTCTTAAAACCTGATATTGCGTTTGTCTCATTCTCCTTTCTTTTAATACCGAAGTTTTTTCTTCCACCTCCAGATGAGGTCCCTTCTCCTGCTTGTATTTTACCCAATTTAATCCCATTTTCTACTCTCTCGCCTGTGATGATCAGATCTGAGAAACTTCCAGACATGTTTCTTATCAATTTCTCATAATACACACCAGGTAGTATAGCTACAAACAAGTCGATGAGTTCTCTCTCCACCATTGGAGGTTGAACCCTCGCAGCCAACTCGCGCCACCTCTGGGCGCACTCCTTGAATCCTTCATTGTTCCTTTGCGATAGGTTTTGTAACTGTACACGATTCGGTGCTAAGTCACTGTTATACTGGTAGTGTTTGACAAAAGCTTCTGCCAAATCCTTCCAACTTCTGATATGGACCGGCTCCAGTCCCATATACCATTCTAAAGATGGACCTGACAAGCTATCTTGAAAGAAGTGCATCAACAACTTCTCATCATCGGAGTATGCAGACATCCTTCGGAAATAGGAGCGAAGATGCACCCTTGGACATGTTGTTCCTTTGTATTTATCGAAGTCTGGCACTTTGAACTTTGGAGGAATCCTAAGTCCCAGAATCAATCCCAGATTGGACATGTCAAGACCCATAGTATTCTGGCCTTCAAGAATGCTCCTCATCTTTTCTTCGATTGCATCAAACCTTCTATTAGCGTCAGATCGTAATCCTGCCCCAAGGTCTCCCATGGAGAAGACGTTATCTTGCTCATCTTGGTTCCACTGAGGACCATTGTTAACAGGCACGGCACCCGCCGCAACTGTGATGGGAATTCCATCTTGGTTTTCTCCACCCGGAAGATTGACTACAGTTGGACCACCATTGGCCTGCGAAGTGCTACCATTAGCCGGAGGAGGAACAGCAGTAGTTCCTCCATGCAAAACACCACTGCCATCCACTCGAGCTATCAATGGTTGAACCAGAGTTCTCAATTGTTTCTGCCCATTGGCTACCCCTTGCATTGTTTCCATGAATTGCGTCATATTTTCCCTAAACTCCTGCAACTCTTGTTGTACTTGATCCATGACTCTTCGTTGGTTCCCTCTTGTGTTGTATGAACGTTGAGAAGTCAGCTTGCTCTTTCTCTTTCTTTTCTTCTGAAATGGCAAGTGGTATGAGGTCGGGTTTCAGGGAATTCAAAAATGATTCGTGGGTATATGCAATGCTCGAATGATGTTCAAGGGACTTTCAAGATTTATGATTATCAATGGTATTATGGAACTATAAATAAATAGCAAAGAATGCACAATTTAAGCCAAAAAGCAAACTTTCATTAATTTTGAGGGAAGATTCAATACAACTGATTGTTCAATAAGCTGCAAAATAAAAACTCATGCTACAAGAAAATATTGAATGAACTAAAACTCTTTCTTTCGGAGACGTTCTTCAAGCTTTTTTGTCTCGGACATGAATCTTCTAACCATTTGGTTGCAGAGCCGGATAAAGTGATGGATGGAAGGAGGAATATCATTTCCTTCTAAGTCTTGAATTGCGCTTTCCAACCTCCATGGGATATCACGGATCATAAGGTTGCAATGCTCCACTAGATTGTTATACCTAGCGCGACACATGTCTAGGGTCGGCTGGTAATAACGAAGAGAATCCTCATACGTATCCAAAAGTTCATTGAGTTGAGCTTCCTTCTTCAACCATAGTGAACTATTCCTTTGCAGGGCCTTGAAACGGTCTTTCCACAAGGTGGTTGTTTCCTGAGCGGTCTTCAATTCTGAGCATTTGTTGTGCCATACATTAGAGGTGACATATGAAGCTCTCAATGCTTCTTCTTTGAGTTGTCGCTCGCTTTCGGCTAGAATTAAGGCACCCCTCCACTCCTTTTTAAGGACATCAATATCGGCCTCAAGTTCCTCCCTTGTCTTCTTCTTTTCAGCCGAGGCTAACTCGAAGAATCTCCATGCTTTATCACAAGAGGCCTTGGTTTCCTTTAGACGTTGCCAGAGGGCTTTTACCGATGCATCAGCTCCTTCATAACCTTATTGATACCTGACCCTCAGATCTGCTTCTAGCTTCAACTTCTTGCTACTCTCAGCCGCTTGGTCTTGTTCGAACTCCACTTTCCTCTTATATTGGCCCTTCTCCACTCCTGCTTGGTGAACCTCAGCCTGAAGGTCTTGATTTTCCTTTGTCAACCTTTCTATACTAGCTTTAGTTTCTCATACTCCTCCATGGATACATGAGTAGGAGCAGGAAGTTCTTCTCACATGGATGGTTCGGAGGGAAATGGAAGCAACCTTCCGGCCACTCTAGCTTGCAACCATCGGTTGTAGGGCTCCTTAGCCACACAGTTCTTCGCCTTTAACTCTTTCCTCCCCTTCGTATGAACCTTGGCCCACGCTTTAACAATATTCCTGACAAACGCAGGATCATCTGTTGTGGCTAGCAAAAAGAAACTCTGAACCTTCTCTGCTTCGGGCTCATCTTCCATAGCATAGCCCAACTGACGCAACGCCATGACGGGGTTGTAGTTGATGCACCCATCCCTACTGATTAGAGGTGCATTACCGAAATTCCCACAACTAAAGATGATCTCCACGTCGTAATACTCATGGGAGTACCAAGCAATATCACTGGCCTCTAGAGACATAATGCGTTGAGACCATTTCAGTTTCTTCTTGTTTTCCACAAACAGCCCTTTCTTCGGCAGGTGGGAAGCATACCATTTGACAGTAGATGAGAACAGCATTGGACCATTCCTGTCTTCTTTTCACTTCTCCAATGAATGGAGTGGTAAACATCAGCGAGGAGGGTAGGGATAGGATTCTTTTGCATGAAGAGAATGATAGCAGTGATGTCTATGAAATTGTCCACATTTGGAAAAAGGACAATCCCATAAATCATTAGAGCAACGACAATACCAAAACTTTCCCAAACCCCATTGGTCTTGTACTGATCGGCTTTATCTAGCAAAAACCTCAAAGGAAAGCCTTGAGTACCTCCCTTATTGGTTAGACCATCTTTAACCTCTTCCTCGGTCATACGGAGAGCGAGAGCAATGACAGAAGACTTTGGCTCTTCTTCCAGGCCGGTGTAAATAGGTTGATCCTTAATCTTGATATTCAAAAGGTGGGAATATTCTTCAAGAGTAGGAGCCAACTAATAATCTTGAAAGGTGAAGCATCTGAGAGGCGCATCATAAAATTGAACCATAGCGAAGAAAGCCCATGTATCGACCCCAGAATGAAGAAGGTCAAGCAATTTCCCATATTTCCCTTGAAAGTTGATTTTGATAGCTTTTGGCACATCAATCAAAAGATCTTGGATTGGTCCCAACTTCGGTTCTCTGAACTTTAAGGAATTTGTATTTCTTTTCCTTTGATCATTCATCTTGTTCTTCAATACCTATGATAATCACAGTCTCTTAAGTCCCTTGATATGCAATAATGCTATGAAATGCAATGCTTTATGGATGCATATGAGAATGGAAACACATGGATCAAAGTCACAGATCCGGCAGGGTATTGTAATAAGATATCTCTCACCACGGGTGGGTAATCTATTGGTTTATAAGAGGGCATCCCAAAAGGCTTTTAAACAAAGTCCCATGCACTAACCCTCAAAAGTTTTCCATCATAACGACTACTCGTAAGACGGTAATCCCTTCAAAAGGATGAACACAGAGTTATGTTTTAGTAACCTTTTGGAATAAGGTTCTACAAGAGGTCCTCAAAATCACGGAATCCCACATCGGAAATAAAAACGCCATTACGACTACACGTAATACATAATCATTCCAATGGGGTCTCATCTGAGCGGTGGAATTCGATCCAACTCAACGAGTCCTACGTCTCGCAAATCAGAAAGAAACCACCTCTTAATCTTAGTGTATACTCGAAAGCTTGGGTAGAAAGCTTTATCCTCACAAACCATCCGAATAAACCCAACAGGTTAGAAAGAAACACAATAATAAAATAAAATAAAACATAAAAGCAAATAAAGCACAAATGCAACAAACAAACTAGGTTTGGCTTGCTAGGCGTCCCCAGCAGAGTCGCCAGCTGCCGCTACTCGAAAATACGCGCAATGACGGGGAAGGAGAAAAGGAAAAGGACAGAAGAGTCGCCACCGAACTTTATTTATACCATGAGGGGAAAGGAAAATATCGAGAAAACCTTAAGAAAAGGACGGATAAGATGGTCTCGCAACCATGAACGGGTTCGGAAGCCGGTTATGCGAAGGGAAGGTATTAGCACCCCTCGCATCCATCGTACTCGATGGGAACCATTTGTTTGTCGTGTGTGATTCATTTGCTTAAAAATTTTACTATGACGAGTGTTCCAAAAGATACAGAAAAGGGTTTAGAAACGGGGAAAGAAAGGTAACGCGAGGAAGAAGGGAAAGAACGGACTCGGTAGGACTTCGCGGTCCCAGGCCTACGTATTCTCAACGGATATGAGAAAGTCAGAGTCGACGTAGTTCGGGAAACTACTGATATGAGGGAGTGTGCTCGCCAAGACATTGTCTTCTTGTGCCTACGTATCCTCATCTAGTATGAGAAATCAGAGCAGCCGTAGTTCGGCCTACAATTTGTTGATGACTTTATGGATGATGCTATCGTACGCATTCTAGCAGTTAGGTGTATTGCTGCTTGCTTGGAGACTTAGGCATTACCTGTTTGCGGTAGAACGGACGTATCATATCCTTTTTGAAAGATAAGTTTTCGCCATGCGAGGTAAGATGTCGCATTTGATTTGTTGAATTGTTTTTTTAGGGGCGAGATAGGTCCTCAGATAGTAACCCCTACGGGTAGTACCCAATTCTTTATCTCAAAGTTTTTTTTATGAAAGTGTGTGGTGAACATAGCGTCTTCATATTGAAAGACAAGTATCAAAACCACACACACTACAGTGAGCATCTCGACACTCGGAGAGGAAGAAGTATACACTTAATCCTCTCTCTTTAGTTCAATACAAAGAGAGCTTCATTCTCTTATTAAGGTGGTTTTGAAAATGCACTCGGTACGGGGCCGAGGTTTTTTTAGGAGAAAAAGGTGTGGATGAAAACGTCTTCGTATTGAAAGACGAGTATCAAAACCACCCACACTACAGTGAGCATCTCAACACTCGGAGAGGAAGAAGTCTACACTCAATCCCCTCTTTTTAGTTCAATACAAAGTGAACTTTATCCTTTTGTTAAATATGGTGAGTTGGTTTAACCATTATTTGAGAAAATCCGCTTGACGTTGGGTCAAGGGTTTTAGTTGCTTAAAAAGATTTGAGGTGAAGCGAGCAAGGTTGATGGCGACGCACAAGGCAATCGGCTTACAAGGTCAAAAATGGCTCGATGAGAATCGAGAGTTTGTTTTCTTGAAAATGGTTTTTAGAACCAAAGGTCAAAAGTGACCAACAATAAACATGCACAAGAACCAAACAATCACAACAGGTTAACCGGCTTAAAAAGAAACAAAACACAAAAAAGAGGTCTGACACGGGCGGCCGTGTTGTGTGACACAGCCTGTGTCACAGTTCCAGAGAAATCAGGTTCTTGAGGCAAACAGCGGCGTGACACGGCCGCCCGTGTTGCATGACACGGCCCGTGTCACAAGGTCTGGGGGAAAAATGCAAAAAAAACTTAAATAGTGGTGTGACACGGCCGCCCGTGTTGTATGACACGGCCCGTGTCACAAGGTCTGGGCCAAAAAAGTAAAACAGAGGTGTGACACGGCCACCCGTGTTGCATGACACGGCCCGTGTCACAAGGTCTGGGCCAAAAAAGTTAAACAGAGGTGTGACACGGGTGGCCGTGTTGTGTGACATGGCCCGTGTCCGAGGACTCAGGGAAAATACGCCATGAAAACTCAAGCAGAGATGTGACACGGGTGGCCGTGTCGTGTGACACGGCCCGTGTCAGGCTACCAGGGTGAAAAACCAAACTTTTCTCTTGTTTTTTGCTTCTTTTTGTGGTTCTTTCAAAAGGTTTCTTGGTCCCCCTTGGGTTCTTACATGATATACACAGCACAACAACACTCAAACAAAGAGAACAAATGATAAATGCACAATATAAAAGAAGAAAAGAGTTTGAAGAAATGGATACCCAAGAGTTGTTACCCTCCTTGCAAAGCCTCCACTGATTTTGGCTAGGTGTTCACTTCTCTTCACTCTATGCTTTGATGACTCTCCTCAATGGCTCCCTTGTGTTTCTCTTTTACTCTCTTCACTTTTTGCTGGTTTTTGCTCTCTCTATTTTTTCTGGTTTTCTTTCTTACTCTTTGCTCTCAATCTCTATCTCAATTCTGTTGTGAATAATAGTGAATGATAGTGAATGCCCCTTTTTGCAGCCTTCTATCCTCCTTATCTCACTTTTTTTGTTGCCTTTTCCTGCTGTACCAAAATCACAGCTCTTGCACACTTCTCTATTTTCAGAATTTCCATTCTTGGCAATATCTTTTACCACCTTTTGGTGCAGCCCCACTTTCCTTCCATTTCTAGTATGTTTTTTGTTGTATTTTCTTCTGCATCGCTCTACCTTTCTATTCATCCTTGTACCCATTGGTTGGTTGATTTGTTTGGACATACTCATGTAGTCAATACACTACCTTTTGGACATCATTTTCAAATTCTGATTTTTGATGTGTAGATGTATCAACATAAGCTTATAGCCTTGGTTTTGTGACATAAAATGATTTTGTAATATGATACACATTGCCACTTCTTGCATGGGGCTGTTTTGGACCATATTCAAATTGCCCATGAATGTATGCATAGCCTTGATCTTGAGATATTCTAACATTTATTAGCTCTTAAATATTTTCCTTGCATGTTTGTAAGCACAAAGAGGACCATGTGGACTTGATGAGGCATGGGGGATACCATGACATGAAGTTATTTTTAGAAACTTGAATTAAGACTAGAAATAACTTAATTTCCTAAGCCTTACCAAGAGTTTGGATTTTGTAACAAATGTGACATTCTTGCAAATGTCATGAAATTTCTCTTTGTAATATTCTTGAATCTAGCCTTGAATTCATGAACCTTTTGAATTTGGAATGATGGGCCTCCCTTATGACATTGAATTTGAAAGAAATGAAGAAATGAGTCAAGCCTTGAAAGAGGGAAAATTTTGGGGTGCAACAGCGTGTAGCTATTGGATGAGTTGACTAGTAGTGTGATCCAACGCCTCTGATATTTTCTGATTCTTTTAATTTCTTTAATTGATTTTCTATTTTCTTTTAATTAATTTTTCATGTTTAATTCATATTAATTAGAATAATGATCAGAAAATTATGGAAAAAATATGTGGTTGATCCTTGTTTAATTCCTGATTTTTCCATGCCTTTGGATTTTATTTTGGTGTTGTTTTCAATTTTATGTCCATTTTTCTATTTTTTATAATTGATTAAAAATGCATAATATGACTAGTTTGATTGCTGATTTTATTACTAATTCATGATTTAGAATTTGATGATGAAATTTTGCATGCTTGTTATAGACCCCTTGATAGGTTTGGGTGATTTTTTTTTTGTAATTTTTAGATGATTCTAAATAGGAGTTTGAGATAGATGTTTAGGAGCCTTCCATGTTGGACCCCCTTTAGCACACTCTTTGGGTTTAGATTTTATTTGGAACCTTTAGGATCAGGCTTTGCCCCTGGTTTTAATACCATAGATTGTTAACACATGTAGGATAATGTAGGATTTTCCTTAAGATTTGTAGAATTAATTTTCTATTAGTTCCCCATTTTACAAGTTGCTTATAGTTTAGGTGACCCTAACTAGGATAACTTCATAGATTAACCTTTTAAGTGACCATTAGATGATTCTAAGTTTCACATCTTTTCTTGATAGAATAGAAATTAGGTAGATGCCTTATTAGAACCTTGTTGAAGCCTTGATAGAGCTTTTGATTCCCCTAGCTTAGGTGATCCTTGTAGCTAGTCTGTAGGGTTTCTTGGAAGTGTTGTGTTGCCCTTTGTCCCCTATGTGATTTCTTCCCTGGGCTTTGCCCTATCCTCTTTCTCCAAGTCTTGAAAAGGAGCCCTCCTGGGAGAGCCTAATCCTTCCTTTGGTTGGATTTTGTGCATTCCTCAGGAGGTTGAGCCTTGAATTGACATTCATCAGTATAGTACATTCCTTTGGTTTGTACTATCTTTCTCCTTCAAAGTCTTGATGAGGAGCCATCCTGGGAGAGCCTAATCCTTCCTTTGGTTGGATTCTGTGCATTCCTCAGGAGGTTGAGCCTTGGATTGACATTCTTGGCATGGTATATTCCCTTGGTTTATATACTGTCATCCATCTCCAAGTCCTTTTCTTAGGATCCCTCTTGGGAGAGCCTAATCCTTCCCTTGGTTGGATTTTGTGCATTCCTCAACAGGTTGAGCCTGAGATGGTCATTCTGTGTTGATACACTTTAAATCAGATACCTTAGATTGAGATCTAGGACTAATACCCAGTCTTTTCTGTCCTATTGACATAGGATCCGTCTTGGGAGAGCCTAATCCTTCCTTTGGTTAGATTCTGTGCATTCCTCAAGAGGTTGAGCCCATGATGGACTCTGGTGTTGAAACACCTCCAACCTGATGTAGCCTGGGATGACTTCCCTGTTGCTCATTTTGGTTTCTCTCTCTTGTTTGAATTGCTTGATGCATTAGAATAGGTTCATATTTAGATTACTTTAGGCTAGGAGCATGATTGCTTAGAGGTTGAGTGAGTCTCCCTCTGCTTGTTTGCATTAAGGGTTGAGGTGATCCTCCCCTTGCTTGTGTGTTGTTTTTC
Source organism: Lathyrus sativus (assembly GCA_963859935.3). Lineage (NCBI taxonomy): Eukaryota > Viridiplantae > Streptophyta > Magnoliopsida > Fabales > Fabaceae > Lathyrus > Lathyrus sativus. Next base: position 336,932,714 of record OZ012735.1, read on the forward strand.
TTTTTATCTATGTGTTTGCATTAGAGGTTGAGTCTGTCTCCCTCTGCTTATCTATTTTGATTGCTTTCTGTGCTTGATTGCTTAGAGGTTGAGTGAGTCTCCCTATGCTTGTATTGTTGTATTGCATGTGCATCTTTACTGTTTTCTTCTGTATATCTGTTTACTGTTTAGCTGATGCTTTATCTTTGTCTGTTTCTGTATCCCATTGACATGATCGCCTAGGAGTCTCACTTCCTTTGATAAGAAAGTGAGGATAGAACTTTAGGTTAAAACCTATGCATGATAACATATAGGAGTTTCCTGTTTCAAACTCAACCATAGGATGAATCCTTGGCATGACAACATTAGGGCTTGATAGTTTCCCTGTAGAGCTCGTTCTCTTCTCTCTCTAAAACAACAGTAAAAAACGTAATAAAGGCAAGTTAGTACAAGCACGTTACGAGCCTTAAGCTACTTGGGTAATGATAATTGAGCGACCTCCTCTCAATCGTCTAGAGTGTTTAGTATACGTCCTTTGGATGATATGCGACGCATTCGTTCCCAGGTCCTAGTCTCTAGAGCTGTACAAACTACAAACAACCATTAAAAACACTTCTTCCGTAAAAGAAAGAAAACAAACATCAAACCTTTTTTTGCCCCGTGGGCCCATAATCAAGGAAACTTTTCTGAAGAAAAGAGTGTCGTTAACTCTCAGTTCTACCGCAAACGGTAACGCACAAGACTCTAACGAGCAAGCTGCATACACCAAACTGCTGGAACTGTTTGTTAACCCTACTCGAAAAACAGATGAATCTGAACTCCCGTAATCTGTATTATCTCGAACTACGTAAGCTCTGATCTCTCATATCTGTTGAGAGTATGTAGGTATAATACTGACGTATTGGCGAGCCACCTTCCCCCATTGTGTAACCCGTGGTTAGCCGAACTACTTTGACTCTGATTTCTCATTCTCTGATGAGAATACGTAGGCATAAAGCGCGACGCTTTGCCGAGTCATTTTTCTTTTCTTTTCAGACCAGCCTTGATAGGTAGATAGTAAAACCAACCTGTCAGATAAACACAACAAGCGTGGATCCCATCGAGTACGATGGACGTGAGGGGTGCTAATACCTTCCCCTTGCGTAACCGACTCCCGAACCCAGACATGGTTGCGATGACCTTGTCTTATACCTTTTCGTCAGGTTTTTCCGATCGTTTCCTTTTCCGTTCTGTGGGATAAATAACGAAACGTGGCGACTCTTCTGTTTTGCCGCCACCTTATTTTTGCAGTAACGACAACAAGCCAGTAAATCGAAAAATGATGAGACAAATTTTGGGGTGCTACACACAACATGTGCTCATTTTGGATTATCATGTAATGCACAATATGTGCTTATTTTAGATCAATATGTAATGTAATTAATGTTAATATTATGTAATGGAATTATTTGTACTGTTATATAAATATGTGTTTACTGTCAGAATGCCAAAGTTATTTTTATTGTCATGGAAGTTTGACAATATGTGCTCATTTCCTGTCAAAGTTGGCACTCTTGTATCATGGAAGTATGTTTACTGATATGGAAGTATGTCAAAATTATGTCCAACTTCCAAATAATTCATCATCCCAATGGAATAATTCACAATCTTCTTCTTTACCCAAATACTTGCACTTCCAGTATTTTCACCCTGGATTTGCATTAGACTTAAAAAAAACATCTTCATATAAAGATTATGTCCATGTTTGAGAGGGATTCTTCCATTTGAAGACATGCTTGACTTGGAACTTTATGAGATTTTCATTCTCGGTGGAGGAATAAGGAGGATAGTTTGACTTTGATGCAAAATTAAAGGAAAATGAAAGATAACTATGAAAAAGAAGGAAGGAGAAGATGGAAACGTAGCAGAAGAATGACGGAGCGGGCAAAATCAATGAAGAAGGAATAATGTATATGATATTAAGGTTTTTCAATTTAATTTGGTTAAGAAATAAAAATAGGATAAATTAGGTTACTTAGGGGTAGGTTGGTCATTTACATGAGTTAAAAATCCACGCGAATTAAAATTTAAATGGGAAATGAAAAAATGGCATTGTCACATCAACTCTTTTGATGATTGGGTTTAACAAGGACATAAAATAGGAGAATCTTCAAAAATTAGGAAGAGAATTCAAATTTTTTTTACAGAGAGTCTTTTTCGAAAACGGTCCAAATTATAAGAAAAAATAGATATTAACCTTTATATTTATTATTATGTTTGTTTCATTTAATTGAAAAATTGAATAAATTTGAAATAATTTTAGATCTATTTGTCTCTCTTGTATAAGTTTTGTATGAAAGCTTTTCTTTTTATCATTGTGGTTTCAATTGTTTTTTTTATCAAAAAATTATTTTGACACTAAAAGTTTATAAACTTTTTTTTCTCTCTCTAAAACAATTTTTGTTAATGGTGTGCAAAAATTTTGTTAATATAATTTATAATTTGATTAATATTGTTTTGATAATAAAAATAATTCTATGCAAGAAAATAAAGTTGATTAGTTGAGTATAATAAATTGGCTAATATAGTTTATAATTTGATTTTATTTTACGGAGTTCATAATTTGGTTATTAAGTGTTTTGCTATTAAAAATAAAGTCTTACGCTATAAATCTACTTTAATTAATAATACATATAAAATTGATTAATGCAATTCATAATTTGGTTAAATTATTTGGTTAAAGTAGATTTACATGGTAAATTTATTTTAGTTAATGATACATATAAGGTTGATTAACGCAGTTCATAATTTGATTGAAGAATTTTTAAAAAAAAAAATCTTAAATGATAAAATAAAATTATTTAATAGAGTGTAAAGATTGATTAATATATCTTATATTTTGTAATTTAATGTTTAAAAATGGTTAGATTTAATTGCAATTTTGGTCTCTTATTTTCATTTTTTTTTAAATTGTGTTCTCTTCATTTTAAAATCTGATTTTTAGTCCCGCCATTTTATTTTATTTTTTGGATTTTTAGTCCTTCATCTCATTTTAGTGTCATTTTTTATGACATGACATATAAAGTGATGATGTGTAATGGCATAAGTGGTACAGTTCAATTATCACGATTTTTACTTACATGTTTTTTGACATCGTTCATAGTGGTTTTTGGATTCTTCGATATTAAATTCCAAAGAGCGTCATTATTATGTATTATTCCTTAATAATTTTACAAACCATTTATGGACTTTTCCAATCTCAAACAAATCACAAGTGTAACACCCCCTTCTATACCCCCAAACAAATCAGATAAAGCATTTAGGCACATACAAAATTTTCATCAGAGTATATTTTAAATAAGGTATAAAAGAAGTATGTCACATCATCACAACAAAACATTCAACACCTGCTCTATAAAAATATATGCAACAGTGGGATAGTTTTAAAATAGAGGAACTTCGTCTTTATGCCCACATCTCGATATTTAATTAAAGCGGAAGATAAAATCATTGAATCATTGCAAAGCATTAAGTCACATAAATACATGTCATCAAGATCTGTTCATCATATCATTCATGATTACAAAATATAACATCAGATACATATACAATGTATCTCAAAAGAATTGCTATACAAGCCTAACTACCCGGTGTTACATAATCAGAGCAGTCCGACTCAAAAGAATGAAGCTAAACTTCATACAAACCTTCAGCAAACTAATCTGCAATGCCTCATAGAGCATTATAAAACAGCAGAAGGGTGAGAAATACTACCATAATAATCAATGCATAAGATTATATATATATATATATATATATATATATATAAATACACAATACAACTGATCCACATTTCTCACCACGATTCATTTCATTATCATATGCATTCATCATACATATACGCAAACAATTCATGGATATTCAACAAGTATATTTCATCCTACACACACATCCATATCCTCAACTCCATAATTCACAATCAAGCATATTCATATAACCATGACATCCATGTTATGGGACTCAATCACAACTCAATGCAACTTAATGCTATGTGGTACCAACACTTGTTATCATTTTTCGATTTTTACACTTAAACCGGGTCCACCCTTCTAGACCGATAACAACAAAGCCCGTCCCCTAGGCTTTCAAACCCACCCTTCTAGGTTTGGGACAAGCCACTAGTCTCCACGAAACTAGCAAACATTGCCTCTTGACTAAATGATGCATATGTAATCAACCAACAAAATGCACTTAAGACCATTCCCGCGTCTTAATCCCATGCATTCAAATAATTCATCCCTTCAAGAGTTACAACATGATTGCACACACAACATATCACAACAATCATCAATGTATTCAAATATCAATGCCATTACCACATTATCAAGCTATGCACAGATATTCACAATATGTTCTCATGCATACTTCACACACAATCGCATACAACAATATGCATTCACAACAATGTATACCAAACGGAAATCGAACACCCTAATTATTTAAGTCTCACTTACTTAAATAATCAATCTCGATTAATCGGTAAAATCGGCTAAAAGTCGGCTAAAAATAATATTTCTTTTCACCAAGTTATAGAACATATTATTAGCTTTAGTTTGATATAAAGAACTTCAAAATCCGATAAACGGTGAAGAAGTTATGAATTTTCGAAGTTTTGAAATAAATATTTTTCTCACACTTACAGTGTTAATCGGTTAACGCATATGGTTAACCGATTAACCACTCCAAAAACTCAGTTTTTAGGCCAAAAACTCAGTTTTTAGGCCCCTAACACTGTGTTAATCGGTTAACGTATATGGTTAACCGATTAACACCTGAAAAACTCAGAAAAACAGCTACGGGTTCGGGCTTAAAAGCCCCAAAAAGTCGCCTGATTAAATAGTTTTTACCCGATTAAATACTTACTCATCATCACCACTCATATAAGGATAATTTAGGATCATAAAACACTAATTCTACGACTTCCTAATTTCACCCAAAATCTTAACCTCCAATTTCTCCAAAAATGGCAAAACTCATAAACTCGATCAAATTCACTCAAACGAAACTCAATACTCTCGGCTAAACACTACCCGACTAAACTACATAATTTATTTCAAGTTTCATCCGCTAAAATTCGATTTCTATTGATTTAACACATTTGCCCTTGAAATGGAAAATAGAGAAAACTACCAACAAATCCATCACAACTCATACATAATCATACACATTGATCAAATAATAATGTTTCTCACCCTTACCTTGATTGGATTGAAGCTTGAAGTTGATTCTTGATGATTTCTCCAAGTTTCCCTCTTCTCTTCTCTTTTCTCCTCTTTCTCTATTCTTTCTTGAAGGTGAGATAATACTTAGAAGGGGGTTGAATAAGTATGAAAGATTAAAACTTAGAATTAAAACACAGTTATTTTTATCCTGGTTCGTTGAACTCAACTACTCCAGTCCACCCTTCCTAGAGTGATTTTCCTTTCTCAAACAAGGACTTAATCCACTATTTAATCAAACAGATTACAATAGTAACACCTAAGAACAACTGTTCTTAGTCTTCTCAAGAGCTACTGATTCCAACTGAATCCTCTTAAGGAAATCCTTTACAATCAATGTAAATCTAATACAAGAGTAAGAATGCTTCTAAAAAGCTTTTATCACAACAGTGATATTTCTCTTAAGTTTAAGTACAATTAATTCTAAGAATGAATATGAATGTATGAGATCTTGAATGTTTTAATTCTTTTTCAGCAAAACGTCTAACTGAAGAATTTGGTGGAGTCTTGCTTTTATAGGCAGTTGATCCAAGGTGAGCTGCACGTTGAGAAGAATGCCCCCAAAAGGTCTGAGCCTTTTTGTCTTCACATCAAGTGACCTTTCCTAGAAGAAGAAAGCACAGAAAAATCCTTTTTGTCTGTGTTCTTGTGTCTAGCACAAATTAGGAAAGAGACGTTTGATTTACTCCAACGGATATAATCTTTGGATATTTCTTCTTCAGTTTTCAGCAAGTTCATCTGAGTCTGATTGGGTCAGAGTCTTCTAATGATGATCAGAACTTTGTTGTATCAGAGTCTTCTGCAGCATGTGTGCTTTCAGCGTGTTAAATATCAGAGCATATTTGAAACAGAACTTCAGTACTGGCAGCTTTAGTACTTTCAGAATCTTCTGTAGAAACTATGCTTTGAAAAACTCTTCATACAATATTCTTCTTTGCTTCAGATGCTTCTGACTTGCTTCAGATGCTTCTGACTTGCTTCAGATGCTTCTGCTTGCTTCAGATTCTTTTGGAGCTTCTGCTTCAGAATCTTCTGGAGGCTACGCTCAGGATCTTCTGTTAGCAGCAATCAGAATCTTCTAATGTATTCATCTGGCGCTACAGATTCTGGCTAGTTTCTTGTATTCAATTCTGATTTGCTTCTGGAGTGTTAATTTCTTTACTATCTGCAGTAAAAACTCTCAAGCAAATTTTAGAGTATATAATTCTTAAATACAAAATTTCCTAATAGTTATCATCAAAACATAGAGATATTATTAAGAACCAATCTGTGTTCTAACAATCTTCCCCTTTTTGATGATGACAAAAACATCAGAAATTTTGTTTAATTGAAAATATTAAAATTATAACTCCCCCTGAGATGATGAATCTCCCCCTGAGTTAAATACAAATAAGGAATAGAAACTTCCCTTTTGTCTTGAGTAATCTTCAGAGTTAGATCTTGTTTGTTCTTTTAACATTTGAAGGTCAGAATGTCTTGCAGATTTAATATTCAGAGTTTGATAATGGTCAAATGATCTGAGAGACTTAGAGTTTCTTTTATAGAATGTACTTATCAAATGTTCTGAAATAGTCAGATTAAATGTTAGATAGAATAAATATGTCTGAAGTTTCATTCTGGTTAAGTTATATTAAACAGTTCAGATCTATATTTTCTCCCCCTTTTTTGTCATAAGCAAAAAGTAAAAACTTTAAAAAGACAAATAAAAAGAAATAGTAAATGAGATAATTCAATGGAGAAAACTTTGATTCATTCAATAAGATCAGATTAAGAGTACATGCATCAGAAGATATAAAAAATACATAGCAAACATCAGATGCAAAAACATTAGAATGAAAAAAAATGAAAATCTAAGAGTGTTTGGACAAAAGCATCTTCAATAGATCTGTAATCTCAGAGGAGGATTGCTCTTGCTTGGACATCCACTTAGCCATAGTTTCATTCTTTGATCTTGCTTTGACATCCATTCTGTCATATCCTCAGACTTCTTATCCTGTTTTGCCATCCAGGACTTGATCTCTGATTGGCCAGCTTCCAGAGCAGCAATCTTATCTTCAAAATCTGGATGTTATTTCTTTATCTCAAATGAAGAAGTATGATCAGGTTCTGGAGCTTGAACAAAGTCAATTTCCATGGGTTCTGTAGAGTCTGGAGCATTAGAGCTAGAAGGAGGGTCTACCAGAGTCATGGCCAATTGATTTTCTTCAGATGCAATTTTAGTAGATTCTGCTGAAGGTGGAGGAGCATCTGTAAGGAGCAGAGGTTCAGATTTCTTGACAATCCAGAATAAAGTCCTTGTAGCCTCAGCAAATCTGAGCTTCGCATCATCAGAACAGATGTTCTTCAAATTTGAGGCCACAGAGTTGAATCTGTTGATGAATCCATTCCAGATGATATCAGATTCTTTGGCATCCATTGTTGCTGAGCATTTCTTCTGTACAATACCTAAATACAACTGTATTTCTTGCAAAAATGATTGGAATAAAGGATTAATATTAAGTCTGGGCTTAGGATGTAACAAAGTTTCCAGAGTTACAGGTTTTGGTTGGGGAGTTGGTGGAAAAAGAGATTTCTGAATGGAGATCAGAGGAGGAGGATAGTATGGAATGAAAGGTATTTCAGGAGCTTTTTCTTTGGATCTGATTAAGGCATTTAGCAGATGAGGTTTTGCTCTGGTGTGAAGGGTAACTACATCAAAAGGTTTATTGGAGTAGGTTTGGAAGGCAGATTTGGGGGGTTCATCAGATGCAACATTGTTATCAAATGTAATTGGTAGAGCTGAAGCAACAGCTTTATCAGATTTTGTAGAACAGGATATAGTTGCTAAGGATCCTACATCTGACATGGATTTTATATAATCAAGAATCACAGATGGAAGGGTCATGGTGAGTTTTGGTTTCAGAGGGTTGATAGGGTCAGATGGTTCAACTCTGTCATAAAAGTCTTTGAGTTTGAAACCATAAGCCAGATTATGAAATAGAGATGATACTTGGGCACAAGATATAGATGATCTTGGGTTTGAATTTGGGATCAATTTTTCAGATGATGGTGCAGGTGTGGGAATAGGATCTGGAATGGGAGCTTTTGAAGGTATAATGGGTTCAGGTTGGTTTACCTCAGAGTCTCTGTGAGATGGAGAGATTAGAAAGTCTGGGTGGATGTTTGATTCAGAGGAGTTTGAAGAGGTGGTTGGTGTGCAGGAAGTAGAAGATACTTAAAACACAGTTTTTAAAGGTGTGACATCAAGAACTTCTGTCTCAGGAATGTGAGGTTCAGAAGTGTTGGTTGGTTCTGAAGGAATTTCAGAGGGTTTTGTTGGTTGTTCTGAGGTAGGTGAATCAGATGGAATTGTGATTGGTTATGATGAAATTAGAACAGGTGTTATTTTTGTAGGTTCAGATGCAGTGGGTTCAGATGATTTTGATGGTGGATTATTTGATGGTGGTTGATTTTCAGTGGCTTTTTCTGGTTGAGATTCTTGTGGTTTTTCTGGTTGTTTTTCTTGTGCGTGCTTTTGTTGTTCAGATTGCTTTTGTTTAGATTGTTCAGAGGATTTTTGTTGTACAGAAGGTTGTGGTTGTTGTTCTGTAGATTGTTGTTCTGATGATTGTTTCTGTGAAGATTGTTTTAATGGAACAAACTGTTTGATTTGGATTTTTGGTTGAGATGATTGTGGTACAGAGACTTTTGGTGTTTGAATGGTTTTTGTTGTTGGTGGTGTTGGAACAGAAGTTTGTTTTTGTGGTGATTTTAAACTTGGAGCAGTAACAGAAGTAGTTTGTGTAGAGGGTGGTTTTGGAACAGACTTAATATTAGGATCATTTAAAACAATTGTATTTGCAGAAGATACAGAAGATTTAGTACCTTTTATCTTGATCCTCTTGGCTGGTACAGAAGAAGTGTCTCCAGATTCTTTTCTCTTCAAGAGCTTCTGTGGCTTCTCAGCAATCTTGACCTTCTTCTGAGCAGGTGCAGCTTCTGCTTCTGGCTGAGTCCTCTTTCTTTGGAGTTGTTCTTCTTCTTCTTCTTCTTCTTCTTCTTCTGCATCAGGTAGTGGTTGTCTTGATAGCTGTATTACGTTTGCAGGAACAGGCTTTCCTTCTTACTTACATTCATCAATGTACATAACAATAATGTGTCTTGGCTCTTCAGCAAAGAACAGTGGAAAGTCATCTACAGGAATCCTCTTCTTACTCAGTTCAGACACATTCAGCTTCTTGGGAGTTGTTGTGAGTTCATCAACTATTTTAAGTCTCTGAAGACTTTTGGCATTCAGAGGCTTTCCCATTATGAATTCCAATTCCTCTGTAACTCCAGCAGCGTACAGAGCAGTGACCAATCCATTTTCAGTTAGAAGATCTTAGATCAACCTTCCAAAAGGGATCCAGGTTCTGATCTTCTGTCCTTTTTCTTTCACATACTCTCTATTTGCATTTATATGGTTCCACAGATGCATAAAAAGAATATATGGAAGATCTACCTTGGTGCTTTGACTGAGGCAATACATGAAATAGAGTTGTTCATTATTGACATAGTCTGGAGAGTTTGTTGACTTCCTATGATGGATGCATCCCATGAAGATCTTAGCCCAGATCTTGTAGTCAGGCTTCAGATCTTTGAATTTGTTAGAAGCTTGACCAGCAGTCATCACTTCTTCATACACCTCATCCATATCCACACGCCCAGCTGGCAAGTGGGAAACACCATCTGTTTCTTCATATCCAATTAACTTTCTGATCAAATCTTCTGTTATAATGATTTCTTTTCCCAGTACAGAAGATAGGATGAACTTAGGGTAAACTGAGGCATGGATCCAGAACTCTTTCACAAGGAGGGGATAAACTGGTCCAAAGAGTCTATCAAAGTACTTTACCCACCTTGAGCACCAATGATAGAACGAAACTCAAAGCCATTTTCTTCAAGTGAATCAAATTCTACCATTGATTCACACAAAACCTCCAACTTTTCAACAGGGGTTAAAAGAGTTCTTTTGGGAGGAGAATAAGGAGCAACACCCATGTTTGCAGAAGTAACTGCAGCCATTGAAGATTGGAATTGAGCAGCTGTTGAAGATGAAGTTGCCATTGAAGATTGTTTTGTCACACGCTTAGGGTTTTTATGCTGAGAGAAGAGAAGATGAAAATGCATAAATTTTCTGAGATTGTGAAAAGTGTGAAAGTGAAGACAGGTCAAGTATTTATACTAAAACATTTAGGCATACCATCAGTCAGAATTTTTTGCACGTTTGAGCAAGCATTAAATGCAAAGAATAATAATCATTTCAAACATTTATTGCTTCTGACAATTTGGGGGGAAATCAAGATTTTCACTATTCAAACTTCACCTCAAACGTCTGTTCAGTAATGTACACGCCACCTTTGCAGATTTGGTGTGACACGTGTTTGCTTGCATGTGTTCTGAATTCTCTTGAGAAATGAAACGTTAACCAACGTTCATATCCTCTAAGGATTGTTAGTTCAGAGTTTCACAAAAAAATATTAAGCAGAATAAGTAAGCAATCAGAAGAAACACTTCAGAGCATTAGGCATTTTTGCGTCTGTAAAAATTTGCTTCTGACAAATATCATTCTGGACAAAAATCCATACCAATATTTTTCAGAATAAATTTGAATCTATCTTCAACAAGGGATTTTGTAAAAATATCTCCCATTGATGATCTGTATCAACAAAGGCTAAATTTATGATTCCCTTCTGAACATAGTCTCTGATGAAATGATGCTTAATTTCTATATGTTTTGCCTTAGAGTGTAAAATGGGATTCTTGGACAAACATATAGCAGAAGTATTATCACAAAAGATAGAAATGTTACTTTCAAATATTTGATAATCTTCTAGCTGACTTTTCATCCAGAGCATCTGCGTGCTACATCCAGCAGCAGCAATGTATTCTGCCTCTGTGGTTGAAAGTGCAATTGTGGGTTGCTTCTTGCTGTAACAGGAGATTATATTTCTTCCTAGAAATTGATAACTTCCAGAAGTACTTTTCCTTTCCACTCTGTCTCCAGCGTAGTCAGCATCACAGAATCCAACTAATTTGAAATCATCAGATTTTCTGTAACACAAACCCACATTAGAAGTACCTTTCAGATACCTTAGAATCCTCTTGACAGCTGTCAAGTGTGATTCTCTAGGATCTGATTGGAATCTAGCACACAGGCAAACACTGAACAATATGTCAGGTCTAGAAGCAGTTAGATAAAGAAGAGAGCCAATCATACCTCTGTAGAGCTTCTGGTCTACTTTCTTACTTACCTCTTCCTTACCAAGTGAGCTAGTAGGATGCATGGGAGTCTTTGCCAGCTTACTATCATTCATGTTAAATTTCTTCAGAAGTTCTTTAACATATTTGGTCTGATGTATGTAAGTGCACTCTGGAGTTTGATTAACTTGGATTCCTAGAAAGAATCTGAGTTCTCCCATCATGCTCATTTCAAATTCTTCCTGCATACATGTAGCAAACTCCTTTCCAAGCATAATATTTGTTGATCCAAAAATAATATCATCTACATAAATTTGACAAATTAGAAGATCTTTCTTAATTGATTTACAAAATAGTGTTGTATCCACTTTGCCTCTGATGAAATTTGTCTCCATAAGAAAATTGCTCAATCTCTCATACCAAGCTCTGGGAGCTTGTTTTAAACCATATAGAGATTTCTTTAGTTTGAAAACATGATCTGGAAGTTTTTCATTTTCAAAACCAGGAGGTTGGTGGACATAAACTTCTTCTTCTATAATACCATTAAGAAAGGCACTTTTAACATCCATCTGATACAGAGTGATGTTATTTTGTGCAGCAAATGAAATAAGAAGGCGTATAGATTCTAACCTTGCCACTGGAGCATATGTCTCAGTGTAATCAATACCTTCTTGTTGACTGTACCCTTGAGCTACAAGCCTTGCCTTATTCCTTTAAACTTCTCCTTTCTCATTTAGCTTATTTCTGAAGACCCATTTTGTACCAATTATATTGAATCCTTGTGGTCTTTGAACTAGATCCCATACATCATTTCTGGTAAATTGATTTAGCTCTTCTTGCATAGCAATAATCCAATCATTGTCTTGCAGAGCTTCATCTACAGAAGATGGTTCAATTTCTGACACTAGTCCAAATAGTGATGCTTCAGATGATCTAAGAAAGGATCTTGTTCTGATGGGATCATCCTTCTTTCCAATAATGACATCCTCTGGATGAGAAGCTTTAATTCTGGATGATGATCCTCTAATAGTTGATTCTTCAGAAATGTTTAGATTATTCATCTGAGAAGTTAAAGGAATAGCATCTGGCGTTGCTTCTGGTTCCTTCACTTAAATTTTGTCTTCTTCTGGGACTTCAGAGTCAATGAAGACTACTTCTCTATCTGCAGAGTTTTCAGACTACTTTGGCTTTTCAGAGCCAAGCTTATCATCAAATCTGACATGAATGGATTCTTCCACAATCTGTGTCTCAGTGTTGTATACTCTGTAGCCTTTAGAGCGTTCAGAATATCCAAGCATGAAACACTTCTGTGCTTTGGAATCAAACTTGTTCAGATTTTCCTTAGTATTTAACATATAGCAAATACATCCAAAAGGATGAAAATATGAAATGTTGGGATTTTTGTTCTTCCACAGTTCATATGGAGTCTTCTTCAGAAGAGGTGTTACAGACACTCTGTTCTGAATGTAACAGGCTGTGTTGATTGCTTCTGCCCAAAAGTGTTTTGCCAGATTTGTCTCATTGATCATGGTTCTGGCCATTTCTTGCAGAGTTCTGTTTTTCCTCTCTACAACTCCATTCTGTTGTGGAGTTCTAGGACAGGAAAAATCATGAGCAATGCCATTTTCAGAAAAATATTTTTCAAAATATTTATTTTCAAATTCACCACCATGATCACTTCTGACTTTTATAATTTTGAAATCCTTTTCATTCTGGACTTGCTTGCAGAAGTCAAAGAACACAGAATATGACTCATCCTTGTGTTTTAAGAGCTTTACCCATGTCCATCTGCTATAGTCATCAACAATGACTAATCCATACTTCTTGCGTCTGATGGATGCAGTTTTCACTGGTCCAAACAGATCAATATGAAGTAATTCTAGTGGTTTGGAAGTAGAAACAACATTTTTTGATTTAAATGAAGATTTTGGAAACTTCCCTTTTTGGCATGCTTCACAAAGAGCATCTAAAGTGAACTTCAGATTAGGGAGTCCTCTGACAAGATTAAGTTTATTAATCTGAGATATACGTCTCATATTAATATGGCCCAATCTTCTGTGCTAGACCCATTGCTCTTCATTAACAGACAAGAGGCATTTAACATTTTGAACTTTAAGTTCTGAAAGATTTATTTTATAAATGTTGTTTTTCCTCTTACCACTAAATAGGATAGAGCCATCCTTTTGACTAATAGCTTTACAACATTTTTGATTAAAGGTGATATCATAACCATTGTCACTTAATTGACTTATGGACAATAAGTTATGCTTTAACCCTTCAACAAGTAAAACATTAGTAATAGAGGGAAGTTTATCATTTCCAATAGTGCCAGATCCAATGATCTTGCCCTTCTGGTTCCCTCCAAACTTCACATCACCTCCAGATCTAAGTTCCAGGCTTTGGAATATAGACTTTTCTCATGTCATGTGTCGTGAGCATCCAGAGTCCAGGTACCATGATTGGCGTCCTGACCTTGCTGCTAAGAACATCTGCAACAGGAATTATTTTATTTTTAGGTACCCAGATCTTCTTGGGTCCTTTGGGGTTAGTTGGTTTGTAGGTTTGTCTAAACTTCTGTTTTTCAACATAATGTTTATTCTGACTTGCCTTGGGTTTAAACACATAAGTATTCTTCTCAGAGCTTGTGTGTTTAATGTCATTTAAGTGACCAAATTTAAATTGAGAATACAGAGGTGTCTTCTTGATGAAAAGTTTGTCAACAGATTTTGGATTACTTCCAGATGAAGATTCATATCCAATACCTCTTCTGTTGTTCTCACTAACACCATAGATCATAGAAGCCATCTTGCTTCTGTCTATGCTCTTAGTAAGGAATCTCTGAAAGCTAGAGTCATATTTTTCTAAAATGTTTTCACATGACTTAGTCTCAGATTCAGATTCTTGTTGAGTTATTTCAAAGTCATTTTTGATTTTCAGATTAATTTCTTTTTGCTCAACAAGTTCTGTCTTCAGAAGATCAATCTCAGATTCAAGATTGCTTTTCAGCTTCTTATATTTGAGTTTGATATTGTTATAAATTTTAAGAACTTCTGATAAAACTTTTATAAGTTCTTTAGTAAGTTTAGCCATTACCTCTTCAGCGTCATCATCAGATTCAGAATCTGATTCATATCCTGAGGTTCCTTCCTCCTGATCTTCTGTGCTGGCCATCAGTGCAACATTAGCACATTCTTCTTCTGATTCAAAAGATGATTCAGATTCATCTGAGTCATCCCATGTTGCCATCAGAACCTTCTTCTTTTTGTTAAACTTCTTCTTGGGTTTTTCTTTTTGAAGTTTGGGGCAATCATTCTTGTAATGCTCAGGTTCTTTGCACTCATAGCATACAACTTCTTTCTTGCCAGATCTTCTGTGCCCAGAAGATTCCTTTCTATGATCAGATCTTCTGAAGTTGTTGAACTTCTTCCCCTTGTGCTTCCAGAGTCTGTTGATCCTTCTGGACAGCATGGATAATTCATCTTCTTCTTCTTCAGAAGATTCTTCAGAGCTTTCTTCAATAACCTGCAAAGCTTTAGCAGATTTATTAGATTTTAAGGCAACAGATTTACCTTTTTCTTTCTTCTGAGGTTCATCTTCCTCAAGCTCAATTTCATGGCTCCTTAGTGAGCTGATGAGTTCTTCTAAAGAGATCTTGTTCAGATCTTTAGCCATCTTCAGGGCAGTCACCATTGGTCTCCATCTGGTAGGTAGACTTCTGATGATTTTCTTTACATGATCTGATGTGGAGTATCCCTTGTCCAGAACCTTTAGCCCAGCTGTGAGGATCTGAAATCTGGAGAACATAACTTCAACAGATTCAGAGTCTTCCATCTTGAAGGCCTCATACTTCTGGATCAGAGCCAGAGCTTTTGTTTCCTTGACTTGAGAGTTTCCCTCATGAGTCATCTTTAAGGATTCAAACATATCAAAAGCAGTTTCCCTGTTTGTAATTTTTTCATACTCAGTATGAGAAATTGCATTCAATAATATTGTTCTGGCCTTGTGATGATTTCTAAAATCTTTCTTCTGAGCATCTGTCATAGATTTTCTATCTATCTTCTTGTCATTCCCATCTGTGGGATGGACATATCCATCTATGACTAGATCCCATAAATCAGCATCATATCCAAGAAAAAAACTTTCAATTCTGTCTTTCCAGTAATCAAATTTCTCCCCATCAAACATAGGGGGTTTGGTGCTGATTTTGTCCCTTTCTTCATATTTATTGTTAATGCTGGATATTGTATTATCAGCCATTGTAACAAATAAATATATATCAAAGTATTTCTCTCTGGATCTTTACTGTCACTGTTAAGTGGTAGCACACACAGAATCGGAGCTCTGATGCCAACTGAAGGTGAGATAATACTTAGAAGGGGGTGAATAAGTATGAAAGATTAAAACTTAGAATTAAAACACAATTATTTTTATCCTGGTTCGTTGAACTCAACTACTTCAGTCCACCCTTCCTAGAGTGATTTGCCTTTCTCAAACAAGGACTTAATCCACTATTTAATCAAACAGATTACAATAGTAACACCTAAGAACAATTGTTCTTAGTCTTCACAAGAGCTACTGATTCCAACTGAATCCTCTTAAGGAAATCCTTTACAATCAATGTAAATCTAATACAAGAGTAAGAATGCTTCTAAAAAGCTTTTATCACAACAGTGATATTTCTCTTAAGTTTAAGTACAATTAATTCTAAGAATGAATATGAAAGTATGAGAGCTTGAATGTTTTAATTCTTTTTCAGCAAAACGTCTAACTGAAGAATTTGGTGGAGTCTTGCTTTTATAGGCAGATGATCCAAGGTGAGCTGCACGTTGAGAAGAGTGCCCCAAAAGGTCTGAGACTTTTTGTCTTCACATCAAGTGACCTTTCCTAGAAGAAGAAAGCACAGAAAAATCCTTTTTGTCTGTGTTCTTGTGTCTAACGCAAATAAGGAAAGAGACATTTGATTTACTCCAACGGATATAATCTTTGAATATTTCTTCTTCAGTTTTCAGCAAGTTCATCAGAGTCTGATTGGGTCAGAGTCTTCTAATGATGATCAGAACTTTGCTGTATCAGAGTCTTCTGCAGCATGTGTGCTTTCAGCGTGTTAAATATCAGAGCATATTTGAAACAGAACTTCAGTACTGGCAGCTTTAGTACTTTCAGAATCTTCTGTAGAAACTATGCTTTGAAAAACTCTTCATACAATATTCTTCTTTGCTTCAGATGCTTCTGACTTGCTTCAGATGCTTCTGACTTGCTTTAGATGCTTCTGCTTGCTTAAGATTCTTTTGGAGCTTCTGATTCAGAATCTTCTGGAGGCTACGCTCAGGATCTTCTGTTAGCAGCAATCAGAATCTTCTAATGTATGCATCTGGCGCTACAGATTCTGGCTAGTTTCTTGTATTCAATTCTGATTTGCTTCTGGAGTGTTAATTTCTTTACTATATGCAGTAAAAACTCTCAAGCAAATTTTAGAGTATATAATTCTTAAATACAAAATTTCCTAATAGTTATCATCAAAACATAGAGATATTATTAAGAACCAATCTGTGTTCTAACATTTCTCTTCTATTTTCTTTCTATCCAATTCTTTCCACTTATCCCTTATATACTTTTATTATTTCTTTCCTTCCCATTTCTCTCTTCAATTATCTACCAAATAAATCCATTTAATCCAAATCATTAAGATTAATTTTAATAAATCAATTAATTAACATAATTAAATAATTAATGAAATTTGGGCTGTTACAACAAGTATATACCATTTTTGTACAATTTCATGCTCACATTAAAACACAATTTGAAGGTGAAATAAAATATTTTCAATGTGACAATGTCAAAGAATATGATAACTTTCTCTTTCAAAAGTCTTGTGAACTAAATGTAATGCTCCTTATATTTTTTTTTTGTCCTCACACCTCCCCTCAAAATGGAAAAGCCGAAAGAAAAAATTGTACAATCAACAACATCATTCAAACCCTCATTGCTCATGCTTCTATTCCACCATTTAATTTGGCACTATGCCCTTCGGATGGCCACTTACCAGCACAAAATACTTCCAAATAAAAAAAGAATCACTCTCCAATCACCCACAAAACTTCTCTACCAAAAAGACCCAAGTCATAGTACTTAACATTGCATTATCCAAGTCACGGTACTTAACATTACATTATCTAAGTCATAGTGTCTCCATCAACTAGATGTCAAGAATGTCTTTTTGCATGGAAATCTTGACGAAATCGTGTATATGCACCAGCCTCCTGGATTATGTGATCCACAATATCCTGAACATGTTTGTCTCCTCAAGAAGTCTTTCTATGGTCTCAAACAAGTACCTCGTGCCTAGTACCAAAGATTCACTTACTATGTTGTCATATTGAGTTTCTCTCATAGCATCTCTTATCACTCTTTATTCATTTATCATCATGGTATTGGTACTCTTTATATCCTTCTATATGTGAATGACATGATTTTCACTGCTTCCTCTAATGTTTTTCATGACTCTATTATGTCTAAACTTAGATCTAAATACGTCACGAAGGATTTGGGTCCTCTAAATTATTTTATGAAAATATTTGTCACTAAACATATTGGTGGTCTTTTCTTGTCTCAAAGAAAATATGCAGAAGAAATTATAAAACGATTAGGCATGTCCTCTTGCAACCCATCACCCACCCCAGTCGACACTAAGGCAAAACTCGGTGGGTCTTCTAAGGCAAAACTCGGTGGGTCTTCTGGGAATCCATATCATGGCCCCAACTAAATATCTTGCAAGAACATTGCAATATCTAACTTTCACAAGACCTGATATTTTTTATATTTTTTATACAGTACAATAAATATGCTTATTCATGCATGACCTTAAAAGTTGTCTGCGGCCAAGTACGAGTCTTAAATGTCCATTCACTAAAGAGCTTTCGTTACAACTCTTTGATAGTCCCAACATTCGTTAGCCTCCCATTTTGACTACAGAGGTGTATTAGAATATATTATTATTATTATTAAAATATTTATTATTATTAAAATATTATAATAGACGTCCTTTTTATATAGAGAATTGTCATGATGATTATATAGCAAACACAGGAAATTAACGTTGTATATATGTCTTGAAAATCAATAGAAAGACACGGTTTATGATTCTTTCACCATCACAATTAGGTGGAATCAACAAAATAAAGGGTGAAGACTGGTTCTTTGTGGTTGGCCAGGGATTTTTATTTTTGTTAGAATTCCGGTTAGTAGAGAGATTTTACAAATTTTGGAAGGAAAGTGGGTTTTGTGGTCACTACCCTGTTTCTGCGTTATTATATTGTCATGCGTTGAAATTCATTTATCACACGAAGGATTTGTTCCATCAATTTGAATAATATTAACCCAACATAGCTCCCTATCTTGGGAATTCTCTGTTTCATAATTAATTTTAATCCAAGAAACTAAATCATGAAGAAATCCTAATCAGATCAACATTACTGCTGTTGTCAACAAAGAATATAAGAGGCTACAAAGTGTCAAAAAAATATATATTACCATGCACTAAATTAAAAGAACGATACAGCAAGTCAACTAGAGCAGGATAATCAGAAAATGGTACATAATTCAATTCCCAAATTTCCAAAATTTATTATCATTGTTGAAAACCAACAGGCAGCTTAGCTAGGAAAGTCATACCCAACTCAGAAAATATCACTGTATGCGAAAAGTAAATTTAACAGAAATTATATTGGTTGATAGTTAAAGCTATGTGCTAAGAAACAAATACATGAAAGAGCAATCAGTGTTTGGTGTTCCCAACTTCTTCTGTTACCTATTTGAATACGAGATAGGTATATATTTTTCTTCAGCCTGAAATGGAAGATTTCTTCAATATAAACAACACAACATGAACCTTTCAGTATCACTATATAGCACGTTGAGATCAACATTTTTAACTGTTTGGTCAAGAAGTAGACTACTTACAAGACATTAGTTTTGCTCATTGGCGTGCAAAACAGTAGTTAAAGCATCCAAATTGTTCAGATGACATCTAGGGCACATCGATCTGTTCTGAAGTTCTTCACCAAGTGAACTGCATGTTTCTTCTAATTTAGAAGACTGCGTGTTTTCAGTTAAGAAAACAGTTGCTCTGATGATGCTAATCAATCAAACACTTGATATACTTTAATATTACTAGGATATAAGAACAAGTGAGTTGTAATGAAACATATTTTAGCCAGGTTTTAAAGCGGAAGTATACTTCACTGTAGCAATTAAACATAAATTAAATTAAATTGCTTCGTTTTGCTTTTGTTTTCATTAGATTTTACGAAACTCAGAATGTCAAAAGTCTAGATAGTGAACATTTTGATTTTTGCAGGTTAGATTCTAGCATCGATCAAATTTGTCATTAATTTCAAGCCTTACAATTGAACATGAAACATGCTAAAAAGAGCAGCTTATCAAATAAATAGATTTTATGTTAAACAAAATGTGTTTGACCTGTATATATCTAAATTACATTTGTATATTGATGTGACCAGGATTCTACTTTTTTGTTAGTTAAATTATTTCAAGATTTCAGGTTGTGACTTGTGAGAGACAATAAAAACAACTGTACCAGATAATAGTTTATAAGGATATATGGTGAGATCTTGCAATTCTTTTGTTTCTGTGACTAACATATTCATTAAAGACACCTTTCTTTCACGATCAATCAACTCACGCCGGACCTGCAGAAGGCTCTCCACACCATGAGAAAGAGTTAATTGAAGAAAACAATGATAAGCAAGGAAACTTGACTTAAAAGCATTTGATTTTAAACTTACGCTCTCATAAATTTTCTGTTGGGCTTGGAGTTCATGCTCTTCTTTAGTTGTTTGAGATATTATCTCCAAAAGCCTACTTTCAAGAGCCCCTAGAGCATCATCAGCATCATTTTCTTTCATAGTTACTTGTGCCAGATCTAAAACAAAGTCAAAGTCTATCTTAGTAAGCTTGTTAAAATTCAAATATAGAGTAAAGCAGGATGAGTGTATAAGCACCTCATGCAGACCAAAAATAAAATTATGCAGAGAAAGGACTGAACTGCTTGAAGAAATCCTCAGCATTAATGAATAAATAATCATAACACACAATATCTAAAACTAGTAATTAAGCAAACAACGGCCTTAGGAAATAGTACAAATCAAATATGAATTATTAACAGGAGTCACGTTATATATTGCCTAATATCATCTGTATTTAAACGAGTTGACTAGAAATTAAGAAACACAAAATATCTTAGGAAACTGTATCAAATAATAAAGAGAAGAATAACCTATAAACCAAATTACAGTCAACATTCCCATTCAAACTGGAACACATATTATAAGCATTTGTTTTGTACATATGTAGCCTATAAGAGATCCAAGAAGAGATTTAGTGAGGATGATAGGTACACATTAGTATCGCATCTTCAGTACATTAGTAGATGGATTAGTTATTGAGTACGTTAATTACAAATTTGCGAGGAAATATGGGCTCTGATGAGGAGTTAGGAAATTGTGAGATTAAAATTGGGGTGTGAATCTCTCAAAATTACAGGAATTTTTGTGCTATTTCTATTCATAAATCTAAACCGGGTCAAATGAATTTCTTTCTATTCATAAATCTAAATTGGGTCAAATTAATTCCTATCAACTGGTACCAAAGCCCCATCCTTGGAGCTGTGAGGGAGTCTAGAGTAAAAATGGGTTCAAAATTTATGCCAAGATTCGATGGAGGCAGTGACACCTATTGGCAATTGATGAGTTTAGATCAGTATTTTAAAGTCATTAGAGTAAATTAGGAAGAATGGCTACTGGCTATCATGGGTTTGGATGGCATTGTATTGAACACTTCATCTTCTATAGATGTGAGTCAAAAGCAATATTTTGATGACAGTGACTCAGAAAGTTGATAGCAGCCTAGAGAAGAAGAGCGGATCTTGCTTCTCTCATTTGAGATAATCTTTGTTCACTTAGAGTCTATAGCCTTTAATTACTGCTTCAATTTTCTGTCTCCAACTAGGAAGCTCTTCTCATCAAGTCAAACTGAGACCGCTACATGAAGCTCTTCAATTTTCTGTCTCCAACTAGGAAGCTCTCCTACTGAATCAATCACAGGAGGTTCTCTTCCAGTTGTGTCATGGTTTGTGATTGGTGTTCATTGCAGAGTTGTTAGCATATTATGGCTTCCACTGATTCTATTATGTTGAGGGGTTTAGATAATAACCTAATAGGAAAGTTTCGGGAGTGCTCTAATTCTGAAACCTTACAGAAACAGCAATAACTAAACTATATGTCTGTAAGTGACCAAGACTAACACTGAGCCGAATCGCTTAAGCTGAGTTGGCAATGCCACCTGTTTGATCTAATAAGCTGAACTGATTATCCTATGACAACAGCACTTCAATGCATACTTTGGTACAAATATGCATATTCCAACAGGATACAGCAAAATATTGTGGTACTAATACAAACATACAGACATGCATCAAAAGATCAACATAAAACTAGAGGCAAATGTAATCTTGTCCAAACAAAGTAAACGCACTTTGTCAGAACTCAGAAGAAATAAGAAAAATGTAATCTCTTTCAACACACATATCATCTAATTCTGTGCTTCTAATGACTTTATAATTTAACTAACATTATACATAGGAAGAAAATCGTCATCTACAACAATAGGAAGAATGAAAGAACCTCTACAAGCTTCATCTTCTACTGAATCAATTTCGCAAGTGATGATGCTCTCTTGAAATTTCCTGTATTAAATGAGGAATCAGTAACTGTAGTAAGGTTGTGTGAGATCTGATGCTATAAACCTACACTTTGAAGATGACACTTGCCAACTTCTGCATTGAGTAATAAATAAGTGACTGTGTAAGATAACATGAATGAAAGTTATCAAATAGATTTGAGAGCATGCCTAGTGTATGGTAAAGTATATTAAATAGCCAAATTTTAATAAACGTGCAATAGTGAGAAGATCTTCACACCTATCATAACAACCTCAAAAGAACTTGTTGCATAAAAATGCACACATTTCAAAAGATAACAAAAAGAACGTAATGAAAGAGCCACGTCAGCAGGAAAGACAGGTGGCAAAGGTTATAGAAGGTGAAAGAATAACAAATTTTGTTAGTGGTCCGCAAAAGCAGGGAACGAGAAAGGGAGCAAGACCTCGCAGTCCATCACACAAATTGCGTGATTTCTGCACTTGAGCCTCATATATACGGATTGGAGTTGGAGATTATTTTCTTATGAATGTATTGAGTATTTTCTCTCTTCTTTATCAGGTCTGGGAACTTTTCCCAAAACTCTTATGCATTCATCTTGATTTGTAATTGTTGCCCTAAATTCCTTATAATTCATAGACTGGAAGTTACAATTGAATTGATTAGTAACACCATCTTTTCTTTGTTCCATTGATTAGAACCATAACATTGGTGCTTTCATCTCATCATGTCCGATAACGCACGCTTGAAAGAGATATAGGAGGAGATTACGAACAATGTCCAACTTCAACACCAGAAGTTCATGGACACCATGGAGATTCGTGATCGAGAGCATGCTAGCCGCATCGACGACATAGAAATGGGTAATGAAGACCGCCTCAAGAGAATCGAAACGGCGGTCGAATCATTACTAACGCGTGCTGCCAAAATTCAACGTGATGAAGAGAACTCACGTCGACGCCAAGCCCCGTTTCACACCAGAAGCGTGAAGCTCGAATTTCCCAGATTCGATGGTACACACGCAATCGAATGGATTTTCAAAGCTGAACAGTTTTTCGAATACTACAACACTCCGGATGAGGATTGTTTGACGATTGCGACGGTTCACTTGGATCAGAAAGTGGTGTCGTGGTACCAGATGATACAACGCACAAACCCGTTTCAATCCTGGCAAGTGTTTGCGCGCGCGATTGAGGTAGATTTTGGCCCTTCTTGTTATGATTGTCCTCGTGCAACCTTGTTCAAATTATCTAAATGTTCTTTTGGCATGAAGGAAGTAGACTATTTGGGCCATACAGTTTCAGGTACCGGTGTGGCAATGGATAAGGATAAAGTGCAGACAGTTTTAGAGTGGCCTCAACCCCACAATGTTAAACAACTCCGAGGATTCTTGGGGCTTACAGGGTATTACAGAAGATTCGTTAAAGGGTATGCTGCAATAGCTGCGCCTCTTACTGATTTGTTAAAGAAGGAAGCATTCAAATGGACTACAGCAGCTACAACGGCTTTTGAAAAGCTGAAAATAGCTATTACTACAGCACCGGTTTTGGCACTTCCACAGTTTTCAATACCTTTTACTATTGAAACAGATGCATCTGGTACTGGGGTAGGGGCTGTGTTGAGCCAACTTGGTCACCCAATTGCTTTTTTCTCTAAGAAAATGGTCCCTAGAATGCAGAAGCAGTCGGCTTATACTAGAGAGTTGTTTGCTATTACTGAAGCCATTGCTAAGTTTAGACACTACTTGTTGGGGCACAATTTTATCATCAGAACCAATCAAAAAAGTTTAAAAAACCTAATGGACCAGTCGTTACAAACCCCAGAGCAACAGGCATGGTCGCACAAATTTATTGGGTATGATTTTACAATTGAATACAAGCCAGGGAAAGAAAATGTGGCAGCTGATGCGTTATCTAGAGTATGCTTAATGGCCTGGTCTAAACCTGAAGTTGCACTTTTAGAAGAGTTGAGAAAAAGCACGGACCAAGACAGTCACTTACAAGGCCTCATTGTCAACAATACTGCTGGACAGAAGCAAAAGTTTCTGAAAAAGGGAGGATTAATTTACTGCAAAGACAGAATTGTAGTGTCAGATGATGCACAGTTGAAAACAAAGATATTAGTGGAGTTTCATTCTTCTCCTATTGGTGGGCACGCAGGAATAGCAAGAACGATGGCTAGAATATCAGCTCAATTTTTCTGGCCCAATATGCAACAGGATGTTAAAGAATTTGTCCAAAAGTGCTTAATCTGTCAACAGGCCAAACATGACACTAGAGCTCCTGCCGGACTACTACAGCCATTACCCATACCAGAGCAAGTTTGGGAAGACGTGGCAATGGATTTCATCACAGGATTGCCGGCCTCTCATGGATACACTGTTATCATGGTTGTTATTGATAGGTTAACTAAATATAGTCACTTCAGCCCCCTTAAAGTAGACTATAATAGCAAAACGGGAGCGGACACGTTCATGAAAGCTATAGTTAAGTTACATGGTATGCCTAAGTCTATCATCTCTGATAGGGACAAGGTGTTTATGAGTAAATTTTGGAAAGATTTATTTCAGCTGCAGGGCACTACCTTGGCTATGTCATCAGCATACCATCCACAAACTGATGGCCAATCTGAGGCTCTTAATAAATGTGTTGAGATGTATTTGAGGTGTCTCACTTTTGAAAATCCAAAGTCATGGTTCAAGGCACTTGATTGGGCAGAATATTGGTATAACACAGCTTGGCACACTAGCTTGGGTATGACACCTTTCAAGCATTATATGGCAGACCACCTCCTAATTTGAGCAGATATAGTCATTCACCAAATGATTCAGTAGCTGTGCAACAACAATTAATAGAGCGGGACATGTTATTGGCTCAGCTTAAAGATAATTTGAGGCGTGCACAACAAGTGATGAAGGCACAAGCTGATAAACATAGAAGAGATGTTCAATTGGCAGTAGGAGAACAAGTGCTGGTAAAGCTGCAACCATACAGGCAGAATTCAGTTGCTCTAAGAAAAAATCAAAAATTGGGTATGCGCTATTTTGGACCATTCATTTACCATTTGTAAGAAAATAGGACAGGTTGCTTATAAACTCACACTACCTCCTGAAGCGCGATTCCATCTGGTCTTCCATATATCGCAGCTGAAGCAATTTAAGGTGCACACCATGAATCCATACCTTCCTTTACCTCTCACTACACATGACATGAATTGGGACCTATTCTGCAGCCTACAGCAGTAATTCAAAAGAGGGAAATCATGAGAAATGATCAAATCATTCCACAAGTAAAAGTGCAATGGGAAGGCTTGAGTGACAAGGATGCTACATGGGAAGATACTGATGATGTAAGTGCAAGCTATCCTAACTTCAACCTTGAGGACAAGGTTGATTTTAAAGGGAAAGGTATTGTAATGAAAGAGCCACGTCAGCAGGAAGGACAGGTGGCAAAGGTTATAGAAGGTGAAAGAATAACAAATTCTGTTAGTGGTCCACAAAAGCAGGGAACGAGAAAGGGAGCAAGACCTCGCAGTCCATCACACAAATTGCGTGATTTCTACACTTGAGCCTCATATATACGGATTGGAGTTGGAGATTATTTTCTTATGAATGTATTGAGTATTTTCTCTCTTCTTTCTCAGGTCTGGGAACTTTTTCCAAAACTCTTATGCATTCATCTTGATTTGTAATTGTTGCCTTAAATTCCTTATAATTCATAGACTGGAAATTACAATTGAATTGATTAGTAACACCATCTTTTCTCTGTTCCATTGATTAGAACCATAACAAAGAACGATGCCAAAACACGACGACAATAATAATACAGGCATTGAATATACTATAGTATAGTTTGATTTTTAAATGTGATAACTGCTACTCTATTGATATGCCGAACATTGACTCAATGAGGAAGAGTATGCATAATATTTTCTTCAACGAGATGAACCTTATTTTGGCATTTAGGTCAAGCATGTTGGCGATGAATTCATCACTGCAAAAAAAATGATAGAAGTCTTAACAAACATGCAAGACTTGTTGTTTCCAAAACTAATGGCACAACATTGTCAAAACAAACAAAAATTGAAACAAGCACAGAAGTAGCAAGGCATTACCGCAAAGTCACTTCTTCATTCTTTGAACATGAAAGCACATAAAATACACGATTAAATGAGACCTTTGAAACTTAAAGAGCATAGCAATTGAAGTTTGAAATACAAGACATGATATGCACCTTGAGAGTTTCCAAATCAGATTCCACAACAGACATCTCATTCTGAGTTAAAGACACCCTTGCCTACAACCGATTACATTTTCAAGTTCAACGGATCAATAATTAAAGCAACAAAATGTGGATTTAGCTTCAAAAGATTAGCATCAACCTCAATTCTGATGCTTCTAATAATTAACTTGAAATGCACTACAACATATGTAACAAACAATTAACTAACCTCTAGGGTTTGAACCGAAGCTTCACTCAAGAAGAGATGAAGTTCAAAACCTTTAAGTTCCTGTTCAACAAGTTCTTTGCAGCGCTTAGCTTTCTCAAGTTCTGCAATAGCGACGCCCAACTCCGATTTCAGCGTTTCAATTTGCTTTCTGAGAGTAACTACTCTTCGTTCTTCGCAATTTGAAGGAAAGAAATTAAGGCGCGAAGTTTGAATTGAAAATTGAGGCAATGAGAAATTGACGGTAGAACTAATTGGAAGAGAAAGCATAAGCGTACCTCCTTGAGATTTCTCGGTGGCGAAGTTGCGGATGATGCTTAGCAGTTGTTTCTGCGGATCATTTCCTGTGCCCGCCATAGCTATTTGTTTCTTGAGCAAGCAATGCTTATTTATACTTGAATCTCAGCTTCGAAATTATACATTTTCATATTTAATTCACTTACCTTTTTTATTTCATAGATCTGTTTGAATTGATGGAAAGGGATGAAATAGAATAAAGTGAAGTTATGTTTACAAAAATTGAATACAATGAAATGGAGTATGATGTAACACATTCCATTTAATATTACTATTTTGGTCAATTTTTAATTCTCCAAATTAGGGTGTATTCAAGGAAATGTAATCAATTAATAAGACAATTACAATTTTATCCTCTAAATTTTCACTTTTATTATTAACCGTTCATATTCCTTATTTTAATCGACGTGATATTTTTCTATTCATTCACTGCAATTTTTTTTCTTCACAAGTCTTCTTCTTATTTGTAAAGAGTATGTTTTTCTTCTACTCTAACAAGATATATTTTCTTTTCATTTTTTTACCTAAATTTATATGTGTGATCTATTAAATTAAACATCTTGATTTATCTTCATGTTCATGTCTTTTTCATTTTTCAAAAATTAGGTATAGTTACTAAAAACAAAACCTAAAATTATAATTTATGTTGATTTATGTTACTAAAAGCAAAACTTGATTTGGTTATGAATTATTATGAATACCCAGTATGGTGTTAATCAAAATTTGTGCACTTGGTCTTTGCAATTTCAAGTTATAACAATCATGTTTTATTTATGAACATTTTAATTTATTATTGTATGTTTTAATTTCTTTCGAGTGTTAAGTTGATATTTTCTATGATTACTTATATATTATTTTAGTGTGAGAATGTTGGATCTATCAATATTGCAGCAAAGAGTAAAAATAAAATAAAAAAATTATAATGTTTTTCGCTCCATCCAATTTCCAAACAGTGGAATGAGATATTAGTTCCGCTCCGTTGTAAAATATCCAAATAGTGAAATAAAGTTTATATTGCGTTTCATTCCATTCCATCCTATTCCGTTCCGTTCTGTTCCGCTCCGTTATTTTTAAATTATCCAAATATAAAGAGGTGGGATATTTCGACATATAATCATTTAGATTTCAATTTTATCATTAGATATTTCAAACTTTGTATAAAATAAACTAATAAGTAAATTAAAATTATAAATTAATTAAGATATTATGATAAATCTAGACATGGTGGAGACTAGAGCGTGAATATGTTTCATGTCTTCAAAATGTCTTTGAAAATACTTTATTTTATTCTGTTGGAAAATTTCTCATCTCGATGGCCCTAAATGGAAGATTCCTGTCTCGTTAGTGAATGCAAAATTTGGCGGTCCCGACTCTCACGAGGATGAATTTAATATTTTCAAAATGATAAATTTATGGTAAGAATTAGTTTCTTAATTTTTTGTGGTTGATATTTAAGTTTTTCTATTAATTTGGTTTATAATAATATATTGATTTTTTAATGTTTATGTACCGTTATAATTTGATTAATCTTTAAGATGGGTTAACCTAAGAAGAAGGGAAAATCAAAAATGTTAGGCAAGGTGGTTATACTGGGTAGTACCTTGTGTCACTTAACGCTTCACCCATGACGTCAGACGATTGTTAGAATTAACTCAAATTTTAGAGATAATCTGAATCAATCTTAATGAACAAGAATTAATCTTTTTAATTGATCATTTCTTTCGTTCCTCACTTTTCACTCGAGCGATTCAACCATTGCTTGGTTGCAAGATGATTCCGCCGCACAAAGAATTGAAAGAAAAAGAAGTTTGTGAAAGTGAATTGGGGAAGAAAAGAGAAATTAGGATTTTGGGAGAAACCGGAAGAAGATGGATTAAATTCTGCGGAGTTTCTCTCTGCTTTTATTCACTCTAAATTTCTCTTATACAACACCTATAATAATATGGTACCTCCCTATTTATAAATGAGATTACTTTCACACTAAATAATCTCTAACTAACAAACAAAATATATGTTAAGTTTAACTCTGTTGAGGTTAACTCCTTCGACAATTGTAACATCTTATTTTCCCAGCGCATAAAAATACAATAAAATTAGAATATTCACATAATCAAATAGGATGTCACACATTCTATTTTCAAAACATGCATGCTCTGTAACACTTTATCAATTAAAAACAACAATCAACACCTTCACTTAGGTTGTCATCACATCCTCACCTTCACTTAGGGTATTAGTGCAACGAAATATCTCATAATAAAGCATGCATGAACTAAATCATTTAAACTTCAAATGCGCTTTAGGGCATACTCAAACTCATAATGAAATCTCCTTAAAATATATAAATACCAAACATGAGAGTGTACATTAACTCTCTAAAGAAAGAATAAAATGACTCGCATACATTCTCCAGTGTTACATATCAGAGCATATAAACTAAAACGCATAAAAAAATAAAGAAACATCCTCATGCCTTCCTCCAACTCTAAGCAGTACTCAGTTACCTGTTTATCTATACTCCTAAGAGGAGCACAGCCCACATCAACAACAAAGGGGTGATAAATTACAAACAATAATAATAGGCATATGCTGCAAGGTAGGATATCAAACACAACATTCTCTACACAATTTCATTCATAGTATATCATATCACATTCTCACACTCATGCTAATAAATCAACCCTAATAAATCATTGTGTAATGCAACTCGACTAATGTAACTCTATGCATATATACATGTGGTACCAACTCAATTTTCAATTCTCTCTGGAAATTAGGTCCCTTCTCTAAACCCGTGAGCCCCCTCTCTTAGCTCTAAGCCAACTCTCTGAGCTTGGAACAAATCACTAGTCCCCTCTCTAAACTAGATGACATGCCTCTTGACACAATTCAATGATGCATGCTCATACACTTCAAATCAATATTTTAAGACCTCTATCTGGTCTTAACATAATGCACTGACAACTCAAGTAATCCCCTCTATGGATTACACACCATAATAATTCACATATGTACAACATCATATAATTCAGTGCAACTTAATTATACAATCAATTTACTCAACTAGATTATTACGCATACATGCAACAACAAAATAGTCATAATCATCACTTCAAACTTAATAACATCGTCACACACTTAATTCACACAATGACATTATTGTAAAAGCATCATCATCAATTAATTCATGAGGTAGCTCTGTGAGTTAGCTTCCCAACGCTTCAAATGGCATCTCATTTGCAGTCACAGAACTCAAGTTATGCTCGAAAGCGTCTCACTTGATACAAAATCCAAGGAGCTGCTACGGTCGCCCATAGCATTCCCCAGGCCAAAAAAAACGCCATTTCGAGCACGCCTCTGGTACAAAATCATAGGGCTGCTAAGACCGCCCGTAGCATGTGCTACGACCCATAGCAGAGTCAAGAAAATCCCTAATTACTCGTGATTTTGTGCGATCGCTCTTGTTTTTCAACCTTTCATCAAACCCCAAACCCTAAGTTTTGACCTCTAATAGTCCCAAAATATATCATACATCATTGTACATAAAAACATATGGATTGTTATCATCCTTAACACATAAATCAACAATACATCATTGCAACAAAATTCATTAAAGCTCTTTCAATGGATGTTCTTCCTATACCCTAGCCCTTACGTCTTCCTCTTTCCACCAAAATTTGATTTTACGTATGAAAACTCTCACAACTCCTTACTAACCTTTTTATTAGTAACCTAATCTCTCAATTAGATACTTCGGTATTACTTCACTTATCCCCATATTCACCAAAATGCCTTTATCATCTCTAATTTTATTTATATAAAGAGACTACTAATACTCCTTATTTTCTATTATTATATTTTCTCATTTTAATTAAATAATTTGATTAAAATATCATAATTTAATTATTATTAATAGACTCTAATAATTCTAGTTCACCTTTATCAATCTCTAATCACTCTCCACGCTCCCACCTCAAGGTTACACACTGCTGACACCCTATTAATTCAATTATCACACACAATAATTAAATTAAATCTTAATAATTCAAATAAATATAAGCAGTTTCTGAAATAAAATTGAATTTTAATTCTGAAACTGCAACGCACCTGTGAAAAACCGATGTTTTTCACAAGACATTTTTAAAGGTAAATAAACATATTAGAGAATTTAGCGTTATGATAAGCAATCGTAGAGTGATTCATGTAGAAATCACTCTATGGGAGGCCGGTCAATAATACTTTATGTGTTTAAGCAATTTCTGAAGTTAAATTGAATTTTAACTCCAAAATTGCAACACATCTCCCATAATAATTATAATAATAAATAATAATGATAAATAATAAAAATAAATAAATAGTAACAATAATAATTATTATCAATAATCAATAACAACAATAATCCTTATAAATGATATTAATAAATCAATAATAATAATAAATAAAAAGCAAATAATAATAATCAATAATGAAATTTAAAAATGATAAACAATAATTATAATTAATAGTAACAATAAATATTCAATAATAATAATAAATAATAATAATAATAATATTAATAATATAGTAATAATAACTATAAACAACAACAATAATAATAATAATAATAATAATAATAATAATAATAATAATAATAATAATAATAATAATAATAATAATAATAATATTAATAATAATAAAATATGTAGTTAAATATTAAAAAAATAAAACAAAAAAAATAAAGAAAATAGAACAAAAGTTGGGCGGCTTAAGAGAGAAAGAGAGTTTTATGAGAATTTTGTGACATTCAAAAGCAAACAAGTATATGAATAGGGATGACAATTTAGCTCATCACCAATGAACGCCCACAAGGGATAAAGTAAAAATCTACAAAAATGAGTACGGGCACGGACTCGGGTAATTACCCACAAAAATAAGTGGGTATGGGTTCGGATATGGGTAATTACCCACAAAAGAGCTGAGTGATTCCGACTCAAGTGATGACGAAGATGACAAAACGAATGAGGATATGGGGTTGTTCGTGAATGATACAATCACTATGTAAAGAAAAATGGTATCCAACATTCCGAAAAGAATCTCGTCAATTTCATAAGACAATCAAGGTCTTCTAAGAATAAAGGCAATAAAGGGAGTAGAGTTAGAGGGTCGTGCTTCAATTGCAGAAAAGCAGGACACTACAAACCAGATTGTCCATTGATGAAAAAGGACAAAGGAAAGGAAAGCAACCGGTCACATAAGAAATAAGTTAAGCCTAGAAGAGCTTACATCGCTTGGGAAAGCGATATCAAGTCATCTGAGGATGATAGTTCAAGTGACAAAGAAGAATCTGTCATCCTTTGTCTCTCCGCTCATCAAAAGAAGAAAAACAAAAAGGTACGGCATGATAAATATGAAAACTCTACTAGATTGTCTCATTCTGAATTACAAGCTACCTTTGATACCTTACACCATGAAGCCAAGGAAGCTTTTAAACGACTGGCCTCAAACAAATAAATTTTTGCTCATTTGGGGCAAAAGATCCTCAATTCCAAAAGGAAATTGGAGGCTCTAAAGGGATCCATAGTGGAAGGAACAAAGGTGGATTTTCAGAAAGAAATAAATAAATGGGTAAACTTTGGGTGTGATACTTGTTATATTTGGAAAAAGAAGGTTAGAACTCTCAAGGCCAAACTTAACAAGGCTCTAGAACCTAAAATCACTTTTGCTATTGATAGATCAGATTTTAGAAAAAGTATGATTAATCCTTATCAAAAATATACATATGTGGTCAAAAATCAAGACAATAAAAGTGATACAAAATTTAACCTTACTTGCTTGTATTGTTGCAAAAGGGGTCACACCATTGCTAAATGTTGCTTTAGGAGATTTTTAGTTCCTAAAGGGGTTTATCAATGGTTGCCTAAATGCAACCAAGATTTCACTCACAACCAAGGACCCAATAAACAATTGGGTACCTATTTTCGTTGATTATTTTTATAGGTACAAAGTCTTGAGCCTACTGAGAAAAAATGGGTCCTAGATAGAGACATATGATAGGAGACATATCTCTCGCCATTGATTTTATGGAAAAGAAGAAGGGATTTGTAACCTATGGAGACAACAACAAGGGAGCAATACTTTGAAAAAGTAGTGTATGTAATCCCTCGTCTACTACTATCTTTGATGTATTTCTAGTTGAGGGCCTTAAACGCAACCTCATTAGCATTAGTCAATTATATAACAAGGGATACAAAGTATCTTTTTCAAAAGATTGCTGCATGATTGAAAATAATGATAAAAAGAGGGATGTGTTTAATGGCTTGAGGGTAAATAATGTCTATATGCTAGATTTGAGTGAAGTATCATTGAGCTACGACAAATGTCTCGTGACTATGAGTGAGGACTCATGGTTGTGGCATAGACGTTTGGCGAATGTCAACTTTGACTTGCTAAACAAGATAGTTTCTGTAACGCCCCAATTTCGATTATTCCCGTTTTTGTTGAGTCTTTTGATTTAATTGGGTGATTATTATTTTAATTGTGGAATTTATGTGATAATATGTTATGTTTGCATATTGTGCTATTTTACCGATCTTGAGAGTTTCGGGGGAAATAGATTGGAGGGTATTTTAGACATTTAGTATTTAATGTTAAGTTGGATATTTGTGAGAAAATGGATTAATAGATGTTTTGAGAGAAATAGGATAGAAAGAGATATAAGTGGAAAAGCTTATTATGGAGAGAAAAGAGAATAGAAACATAAGAGAAAGAAAGAGGAGGAAGAGAAAAGAAGAGAAATAGAGGAAAAGCTTGGAATCATCAATAATCAACCTTTAGGAGTCGATTTAATCGGGTAAGGGTGTGAAATATTGTTATTCTATCCATGTGTATGATTATGTATGCTTTTGTTGGATTGTTTTGGATTGTTGGAGAGTTTTTGTTCATTTTCCATTTTAGGGCAGAAGTTGGATTTAATCGGTAGAACCGAAGTTTTAACGGTTAGAATCGTGAATAAGTTGTGTAGTTTAGTCAAAGGATGTTAGACTAAGACTATAGAAACTGGTTTGGTGAGAATCGGAAGGTTTTGTGGAGTTTTGGAGTTTTGGACAGTTGTGAATTCTGAGTTCGCATACACTCGCTAGCACCTTCGCTAGGCGAGCAAGTCGCGAACATTCGCTGTAGCGAGCATGTAGCGAACGGTCCCAGACTTGGACAGAATGGAAATGGTATTCTTCGCTGATAGTGAGTGAGGTAGCGAAGCATTTGCTAGGACCTCGCTACAGCGAGTAGGTAGCGAGCATAGTCAGTAGCTTTTGTTT
Source organism: Lathyrus sativus (assembly GCA_963859935.3). Classification (NCBI taxonomy): domain Eukaryota; kingdom Viridiplantae; phylum Streptophyta; class Magnoliopsida; order Fabales; family Fabaceae; genus Lathyrus; species Lathyrus sativus. The sequence goes on from OZ012735.1 coordinate 336,966,943, forward strand.
GCCTTTGCGAGCTTGTTCGCTAGGCGAACGGGTAGCGAGCATTCGCTAGGGACTCGCTAGGCGAGCAAGCTAGCGAGCGTGACAACATTTTTGTTTCCTTTGTGATTCCATTCAATGTTGATTGTTTGGTTCGATTATGTTCAATCTTGACCTGAATGAGTAGTTGTGTGTTGTTATGATATGATGTGTTGTGGGTAGCCGTATGGCGTGAATCCTAGATTGTGAATTGTGAAGTGTGAAATGTGTCCGTTTGGCAATTATGTGCATTGTTTGAATTAAATGAAAATGCATGATTGTGTGATAAGAGTTCGTAGCCGTGTGGGTAGTAAAGCGATACTCATTGTCGTTTGGCATGGTTGATATGAATGTACATAGATTGTATGTGCTAGTATGAGATGAATGCATGATTATATATTTGTGAATATGTATGCATTTCAAGGATGTCATGAGTCATTTTGCATGTTAAGCATCATGATATGCATTCTTGTGTTGATTGATCCCTTGGAGGATCTGCAGAAACCTCGTGTGCCCATGTGGGGTGTGAGCGATGGTTTATAATTGATTTCGCGTAGAATCTGCAGAACGATTGTGTGCCCATGTGGGGTGTAAGCAATCAGATTGTGTGCCCGTGTGGGGTGTGAGCAATCCTGAAACATCGTGTTCCCATGTGGGGTGTGAGCGATGGGTGAACATCGTAGGCTCGATGGGGATTTATTTCGGTAACAAGCGATGGTTCCATTTGATTCTTCAATTGAACCTGCTGAATGAGTCGGTACCGCATTTGCATCTGCATAGAGTCGTGAGTCGGTCTCTATGAGTTGCATTTATCATCTTTATATGATGCATTAGTGAAATAAACATGAATGTAGATGTTTATGTGAATTGTTGATGAAATAAACATAATTGTACGTGTTTATGTGTGAATGATGTGAATGGTAGAAGCATGATTGATGAATATGCTTAGTTATGTATGTATACAATGTGAGGTATATGATGAATGGTGGTAAACCTTGATGAATTGTGGTGAGAAATGAGAAAATATATGTATTCTATGAATGTATATAGATATATGATTATATGCATTGATTATTATGATAATATTTTTCACCCTTCTGCTGTTTTATGACGCTCTATGAGGCATTGCAGATTAGGTTTGCTGGAGGTCTTTTGTGAAGTATAACTTCATTCTTTTTGGTCGGTCGGCTCTGATATGTAGCACCGGGTAGCTAGGATGTATATAATTCTTTTGTGATACGTTGTATATGTATCTTGATGTGAATGCTTATGAGAAACATAAATTATGTTGTGGATCAAACTGGATGACATATATACATGATTATATGTTTTGATGTTATTCAATGTTTAGATGTTCCGCTTTTATTCTAAATGTTGAGATGTGGGTGTAAGGACTAAGTTCCTATGTTTGTAGTTACCCCACTGTTGCATATCTTTATGAGCAGGTGTTGTATGTTTTTAATTTCATGGATAATGTGACATACCTCTTTTATGCCATGTTTAAATATACTCTGATAAATGAATTGTTATATGTGCCAAAATGATTTATTTGATTATTCGGGGGTATAGAAAGAGGGAGTTACAGTTTCTAAGGACATAGTTATTGGCTTACCCAAAATCAAGTTTACAAAGGATCACTTATGTGACGCATGCCAAATGGGGAAGCAAACAAGGGTCTTGTTTAAATCTAAAAACATTATGTCAACTATGAGACCTCTTGAACTTCTTCATATGGACATCTTTGGATCATCTAGAATTAAGAGTCTAGGTGGTAATTACTATGGTTTTGTTATAGTCGATGATTTCTCTAGGTTTTGTTGGACTATCTTCTTGGGTAGCAAGAGCGATACTTTTTACGCCTTTGAAAATTTTTCTAAACTTTCTCAAAACAAGTTAAACACAAACACTATATCAATTAGAAGTGATCATGGAGGTGAGTTTGAAAATCATCTTTTTGAAGAATATTGTGGTAGACACGAAATTGATCATAACTCTTCCACTCTGTGTACCCCTCAATAAAATGGTGTCGTGGAACGTAAAAATCGAATTTTGGAAGAGTTAGGAAGAACTATGATCAATGAAAGTGGGCCTCCTAAATATTTTTGGGCCCATGCCATTAGTACGGCTTGTTACGTTCTGAATAGGTTGCTAATTTGTCTTATTCTTAACAAGACTCCATATGAGCTTTTAAAAGGGAGGAAGCAAAATGTGTCTCACTTTCATGTTTTTGGTTGTAAGTGTTTCGTGTTAAACAATGGAAAGGAAAGTCTAGGTAAATTTGACTCCAAGGCAGATGAAGGTGTCTTTCTCGGATACTCTCAGTCAAGTAAAGCTTATAGAATATACAATAAGAGATTACCTATAGTTGAGGTGTAACGCCTCATATTACTTTCAAGATTACCGACTGACCCCACAACCCAACACGGGTCTTTTCAGCATGTTTTTTCCTCACTCACATGCTTTCCGGGAAACTTCCCAGAAGGTGGCCCATCCCTAAATTTCTCCAAGTCAAGCACGTTTAACTATGGAGTTCTTATGAACGGGCTACCGAAAAGAAGATGCATATTGTTGGTATATGTAGTATCAATTAATCCATTAAGTCTTCCTTCAACCATACAGTTCTATACCTGCATAGCCTCTGGATCCCTCTCATTTCGATGTGAATTCAGGTTTTTCCTAGAAGCTGCTAGGAGTGTCTCATTATCATGCCTCGTGCACCGACAACCACTCCCTCTCCCACAGGTGTTACATGTAACCACTCTCCGCCCTCTTCGGCCTTGGGTGTTACATGCCCACCAGCTTCCGCTTGGTTCGTCCCCGAACCATATCATACTGGGAGAGGTCTGGATCTGATACCATTTGTAACACCTCATATTGCTTTCAGGATTACCGACTGACCCCACAAACCAACACGAGTCTTTTCAACATACTTTTTCCTTACTCACATGCTTTCTGAGAAACTTCCCAGAAGGTCACCCATCCCTAAATTTCTCCAAGTCAAGCACGCTTAACTATGGAGTTCTTATGAATGGGCTACCGAAAAGAAGATGCATCTTGTTGGTATAGGTAGTACCAATTAATCCATTAAGTCTTCCTTCAACCATACAATCCTATACCTGCATAGCCTTTGGATCCCTCTCATTCCGATGTGAATTCAAGTTTTCCCTAGAAGCTGCTAGGAGTGTCTCATTGTCATGCCTCGTGCACCGACAACCACTCCCTCGCCCATGGATGTTACATGTTACCACTCTCCGCCCTCTTCAGCCTTGGGTGTTACATGAGGAGTTTGTTCATGTCACATTTGACGAGTCTTATGCGAAAAGTGTCGAAAAAGGTTTTTCATTTCATGGTGGAGGTGTATCTTCTGAATACATACTCAAAGACGCTGAGAAACGAATTAATCAACCTGGTCCAGTGAAAGTTGAGGAGGAAAAAGATCACCACCATGAGGAGATTTAGGAATTTCATATGACCAACACCGATGGTCTTCCTCCAGCATGGAAGTCTTCTAAAGACCATCCCATCAACAACAATCTCGGTGATATCTCAAAGGGAGTGACAACTCGATCTAAGCTAAGTAATTTTTGTTATCACTTTGCTTTCGTCACTCAAGTTGAGCCTAAAAACCCACAAGAGGCATTACTGGATGAACATTAGTTCTTATCAATGCAAGAGGAACTTAATCAGTTTAAAAGAAATGAGGTTTGGGACCTTGTCCCTCCTCTGCGAGACCATCGAGTAATTGGCGCCCAATGGGTGTTTAGGAATAAACTAGACGAAAACAGAGTTATAACTTGCAATAAGGCGCAATTGGTTATGCAGGGGTACAACCAAGAAGAAGGAATCAACTATTAGGAAACTTATGTGTCGGTTGCCCGACTCGAGGCTATACGCATTCTGCTTGCTTTCGCTTATGTGAATGATTTCAAATTATTTCAGATGGATGTAAAAAGTGCTTTCCTCAATAGATATATAAATGAAAAGGTTTATGTAGCCCAACCTTCCGGGTTTAAATCCCATGAGTATCCTGATCATGTCTACAAATTAAAACGAGCTTTGTATGAACTCAAACAAGTCCATAGGGCTTGGTATGACCGTCTTAGAAAATTTCTTCTTGATCAAGGATACTCAAGAGGAAAGGTTGACACAACCCTTTTCATTAAACGTCAAGGAAAACACTTAATCTTGGTACAAATATATGTTGAAGATATTATTTTTGGATCAACCAACATGAATCTGGTAAGGGAGTTTTTTAGATTAATGCAGGGAGAGTTCGTGATGAGCATGATGGGGGAGATCAACTAATTCCTAGGATTGTAAATCAAACAACTGAAAGAGGGTACATTTGTGAGCCAGACAAAATATTGCCTTGAGCTTCTCAAGCGTTTTGACATGGCAAACTCCAAGGTTATTGACACTCTGATGCCTACATGTGCAAATCTCAATCGAGACGAAAATGGTAAGGATGTAGAGGTTAAAAAGTATAAAGGTATGATTGGATCTCTCCTCTATCTTACCAAATCTCGACCGGACTTGATGTTTAGTGTTTACATGTGTGCGAGGTATCAATCATGTCCCAAAGAATCTCACTTGAAGGCTGTAAAGCGCATACTTAGATACCTCTCTGGTACTCCAAAGTATGGGCTTTGGTATTCTAAGGGTAATGATTGCTCCTTGGTTGGATTTTCTGATTCTGACTTTACTGGTTGCAAATCGAATAGGAAAAACACAAGTGGCACGTGCCATCTGTTTTCAAAATCTTTGGTGAGTTGGCATAGAAAAAAGCAAGTTTTCGTTGCTTTGTCAACAACAGAAGCAAAATACGTTGCTGCCGGTAGTTGTTGTGCTCAAGTCTTATGGCTTAAGCAATATTTGCTCGACTTTAATCTAAAACTTAAACTTGTTCCGATCTTTTGTGATAACACTAGTGCCATTAACCTAACCAAGAACCCCATTTTACGTTCACGCACCAAGCATATCGAAATACGCCATCACTTCCTTAGGGATCATGTGGAGAAGGGTGATGTGGTATTTGAGCACGTTGATACTAAGAATCAACTTGCGGACATTTTTACAAAACCACTCACTACAGAGCCTTTCTTTCACATCCGTAGGAAACTCGGCGTTCTCGACATCTCATATCGTGTTTAGGAGGTCATTATCACATGCTTTATATATATGTGCTTTGTTCATCTTTTTATCTAAAAAATGAAGAAGTATAGAGCCATATGTGAGGGCATTAGCTATCAATTGGAGTTGAGGTACTATCTTTCCTTATTTGCAAACTTTTGCATTCACCTCATTCGTGTAAAGTAATGTATCAAACTATGTGTTGTTCTTGATGTTTATTCCATGATTAAGCATGTTTCATCCTTTTGCATGTTTGAAAAATGTGTATGTTGTCTATTTATATCTTTTTGGATGCTTGTTTGAACCAAATTAGTGAATTGTGCTATTTTTAATTATAGAGTCATCCTACACAGGATTCCGATCGACTCACAAAATTGAAAATTTTCAAGTTTATAAAGCAGGGCTGCTCAGGTCGACTCAAACCCTAAGAATTTCTCATTGAGTTTGTTATTATAGTATGCATCAATGCACAACCTGCATAAATTAAAGCGTCGCACGATGATGCTGAAAATTTGTTTGATGAACTGTTCAATTTATTAATCATTTAATGCATTTATTCTCATGTTATGTATTCAAACTACATCATCATTAACATTTGCATTATTCATTGCACCTACTCAAGGCTATCTCTCTACCTTTCCTCTTCCCAAAGTCCTCTTCAAAACTTAATTTCTCCATCAAAAGGGTAAAGTTAGTTTCTCCTCTCTGTCTCAAAAGAAAATCTCAGCTTCTACAATTCTTCATCTCCACAAAGTTAATCAAACTGGCTACAAGAAGAGCTACCGAAAAAAGAACTACTCGAGCTTCATCCGCTCAAGCCGATCCATCTAGAGCTACCTTACCGGTATTAACTATCTCTCTCTTACCTCCTGCATACTCTGAGATTTATGAGAAACTTTTTAGCAAGAGATCCATAGTCAAGCGACATGTTTACTATAGAAGAGCTACTGAGAGAATGCATATACAAGAAATGATTGAACTTTTGGATGAGCAAAATTTCAACAATTTCTTAGAATGTGATGTTAAATATAATGAAGATTTAGTAAGAATCTTCTGCACTGGACTTCAAGGTAAATTTCAGGGTTTTGAGTTTAATACCAAGCTTAGAAATAACAAGGTTTGTGTTAATGACTCGATATGGAAAAATCTGTTCAATATGTCGCCTTTGTCTGCTGAGCCAATCGTTAAGGCAAAAAATGCTCGTATTGTGGTTGGTTATGACTTCAAGGAGGCCTTGAATTCCATGCTGAAGAAATCCTATGTTGTCGACATCATCGCCAATGACCTCTTTCCGAAATCGGTCACGACTGGAAAATTGAAACCTGTTGATAGAATCTTGTAGTGGATTGTTTCGCACATCCTATGTCCCAAGAAAGGTGGCCACTCTCGGGTCAATCAAGATGAGGTTCACTTGGTCTAAATTCTTAAGAGAAAGATCAAGATTAGCTGGCCTCATTACATTGCTAGTCGAAACTACTCACTGAAGGATTCTGGTAGAGGAACTGCTTTGTCATATGGTTCCTTTATACAATTGGTTCTCAATAATGCAAACATCACTATTCCAGGTATTCCTTATACATCTCTGACAACCGATCAAGAGTTCTGTCAAAAAGACTCTGGCTATCATGGGGTATATCTGGGATCCAAAAGATAGTCTATATATATTCTTTGTTAAGGCCACTAGCTCTTAGTTAGAAGAATCTGATGAGAGTGATGAACATGTAGAAGAAGAAGAAGAAGAACAAGGTGGACAACACATGGAAACTAATGAGCACAATGACAGTGGTTGGCTAGACCTATCACCCCACTTGGTGCATGATGATAACCAAGCATGGGGTGCCTGGAAACACACTAGCTGGACATCATTGGGTGACAATTACATGCCACAAGCGTCGAATTGGGATCATCAAGAGACCCCAGATTGGAGTTACGTGCCTCTATCTCCTCTGTGTCCCCAACAAAACAATGATGAACTCCTTGATCTGATGAGGAGCATACAACTTGAACATTGAACCTTCATGTCTACCCAAGATGAGCGGTTCTCGCAATTGCAGAACTAGTTTCAAGCTCACACATAAAATTTCAACTCCTTTACATCAGCTGTAATAGGTAGGATTGACGGCATCGTTGAAACTGCAGTGGGACAACATCATGCTATCACTAACAACTTCAACACTCTCAATCGAGCTGTTTTGAAGTATATGAAACAAGCTGATGCACAACTACCTCCACCTCCTGAATATTCCTTTTGCAGACAATGCCATCACTTTATAGGGAGGAGACCTTGAGGCTGTCTTAAAAATCTCATTGTGCATCTCATATCATCTTGTGTTCATTAACTTCTATTGTAGATTTCTTATTATACTTGCTTGCTTTATGAAGACATGACTAATGGTTGTTATGTACTAGAGAATATTTTGTTCTTTTGAGTGTCTTTCTATTTATCCACTTATACGCCTTCATTGACTGCATTATATGTGAATGTTTGTTGATTCCTAACATGTTGCAAATTGCTTGAATTTGCTTATCTCTTTATATAATATGCAATACATTAACCTTTGTCTTCTTTCTTTTTGATGTTGTCAAAGGGGGAGAAGAATATCAAGCAGAAACATCACTTTTATAAGACTTATCAAACATGCAGATCGTGTACAGACAAATGCATGGAGTAAGGGGGAGGATGATACAATGCATTGTACACCATGTTTGTACTGTTTTTCCATCATAAAAAAGGGGGAGTATGTGAGGGAAAAGTTCCTCATACTTAGCTATACTTATTTTAATTATGTCAAAACTTATATAGGTAGAAAAATGTACTTTGGACGATATCATCATGTCGCATATGCATACCCTATTTCTCTTGCGTTAAACATTGGTCAAAAACATGTTTAGGTACATATAAAAAAATTACAATATGTGTTCCATACAGGTTTGATCATGTTGGTCTAGCTTGGGATATGTTGGAGTATCTTAAAAGTAGCTAAATACATGGAAAAATGCATTTTTGCATATTCTGAGTCTTTGAGTCGACTCACAGACTGTTTAGGTCGACTCACACAAAAGTTATTTTTCATGGATTACTCTCAGGAGTGCTCGTGTCGACCCTCCGGTCGACTCATACTGTATTCATTTCTGTCTGTCTAAATTTGCATCCTTTGCATCGACGCATGACATGTTCCGGTCGATGCAAAGTATTGTTTTTTGCATAATCTGAAAATTGGGAGAGCTCAGGTCGAACCTCCCTTTTCTGTAGGCCGACCGCTCGCGTGCTTTTCACCAAAATTATGTTATGTGAAATTGTCAAAGTGTTTGTTAAGTTGGTTAATTGGTTTTACAGTTGCATATATATTGAGTTGGCTTATTCTTCAACCTATAATAAGAAAAGTGAAAATATTCACTGATTTTGTTCTCATCATCTTCATCCTCTTTCTTTCATTTTCTCAACAACTACACACAATCATTTTTGTTGTGTATTCTGCATTATTGAGGTGATAACGTCCAAACATAGGATTGGTGTAATTAGGTTTGGGTTGAGAAATCAGTGGCTTTTTCTTGAATAAAACTGTTAGGGTTTTATCCTCCAAGAATCTTGTATTTTGGGGGTTTTTTTGCACAAATCGGTCCATCGTAGATTCAGCCGAGCGAAGGTAATCGAAGAACGGGAGGTTTTGTCGGTTTAGTAGCGGTAACCGGAGGATTGTGAGAGGAAGATTTGGGTTCGAAGCGTTGGTGATTAAAATCAGTCGGGCAAGTTTTGAAGACTAGAGGGTTGTTCAAAGGGTGTTCCGTAATCGGAGGTTTACTCATCATGTTCGAAAGACTTGATTCAGCTTGAATCAAGGGAAGAGAAGAAATAGGCTCTGCATCAACAATTGGGTTTGATTGTTTGAATTCTATTACTTCTCTTGTAAACAATTCTATATACATGTCTCAATTCTATTTTTAGAATTGAGGGCAGACGTACCCCGAGCGAGGATGATGGGGGAACTGCCTCAACAAATTGGTGTTTTCTCTTTATTTTTCAATTGTTTAATTTTTGAGTTTGTGTGCAAACAATTTAGTTGATAAAAATTCTGATGTTTGTAATGCTGAACCATTTTTAGAAACCTTATTACAATCCTTGATTGTAATTGAATACTATAGCACTTCACTCACATATTGAAATTCACTTGTGATGCCTTGCACACCAAGTGTTCGACTGATTACGTGAACACAAGCACTTGCGCTGTCTTTTCAATTGGGTTATATTTTACATGCATTGGAAACTGTCCAACCTTATAGTGAATAAAATCTAGTTGATTTGTGTTCAAATTAGTGATTCTAAATCTTGTCTTTATCAGATTCTATAGGCTTTGCGTATATTCGACCTTTTTGGTAAAAGTTCGTTTAGACGTATATAGTTCCTTGACTGCTTCTTCCTATAACTTTTTAAAACCAAATATTGATAAGCGCCGACTCTATTTTTAATAAGTGATTTATTCAACCCCCCTTCTAGATTTGTGTCGTCGTCTAACAAAAGGATCATTTGAACATTGGATGAAGCAGGGTGAAATGACTCACTAGGGATACTGGTATATCAACTTGGGGGTTGAGAAAAGAAAATATTCTATCGACTCGGGGGTCGAGAAACACTAAGATAAATTGTCATCAACTTAGGGGTTGAAAGAAAGGCAAAGACAACAGAATCGACTCGAGGGTCGAGAGAATAAAGACAATATCGACTCGGGGGTCGAGAAAAGAAAATAACAAAGATATCGACTCAGTGGTCGAGAACTATCAAGATGATATATCAACTCGGGGGTTGAATAAAAAATAAAATATCAACTCGGGGGGGTTAAAAAACGGTAAAGGCAAATATCGACTCGGGGGCCGAGAGAATAAAGATAATATCGACTCAGGAGTCGAGAAAAGAAAATAAAAAATATATTGACTCTGGGGTCGAGAACTATCGAGATGATATATCAACTTGGGGGTTGAAGAAAATAAAGAAAATATCGACTCGGGGGTCGAGAAATTAAAGAGAATATCGACTCAGGGGTCGAGAATAAATCAAAATATCAACGCGGGGGTTGAAGAAGATATAAAATATCAACTCGGGGGTTGAAGGAGGAAGGTAAATATTGACTCGGGGGTCGAGAAAAATAAATAAGATAATATCGACTCAGGGGTCGAGAGCTATAGCGAGATATCAACTCGGGGGTTGAAAGAAAGGAAATGATTATGTTATGAATGCATATGGTACATGCCAATTGTATGCGATGCATATGTGAATGCCATCAGGTGATTGGTTTTATGAAGGTGCCAATGAGGTGGACTTTTGGTAGTTGCCAATATGAATTGGCCTTTAGGAGGTGCTAAGCAGGGTTGGACTTTCGATGGTTGCTAAGTAAAATTGGACTTTTTGGTGGTTGCCAAGCAGGGTTGGACTTTAAGAGGTATCAAGCACGGTTTCACTTTGATAGGTGCCAAGCGGGGTTGGACTTTAATGGTTTCCAAGAAGGGTTGGACTTTAAAAGGTGCCAAGCAGGGTTTCACTTTAATAGATGCCAAGCGGGGTTGGACTTTGGTGGTTGCAAAGCAGGGTTGGACTTTAAGAGGTGTCAAGCAGGGTTAGACTTTTGTCTATGATGATGTTGTGAGGGCAAAGCCGCATATATAGATGTGCTCGTTTCGATGATTTCAAAACTCAGCTCCATAGAAAAATATATGTTGGACTTTGTCACCATGTCATATTTGCATGTCTTGTCTCTCATAAGTCAAACGCTTGTCAAAAACATGATTGTTGCATATAGAGATGGCCAAATCTGTGTTTCATATAGGGTTGGCTTAGTTGGTTTTGTTTTCCATACTATAGGTTTCATCAAATGTGTCTTAATGCATGAAAATGGGTATTTTTTCCTATTTCAGGATTTTGAGTCGACCCAAAACCTGTTTCGGTCGACTCATAGAGCGAGTCATTTTAATGAATTAGTCTTAGGAGGGCTCACGTCGACCCTCCGGTCGACTCATACTGTGACCATTTGTATTTGGCTAAAATTACATGTTGTGCACCGACGCATGTCATGCTCCAGTCGACGCATGGTCCTGATTTTTACATAATCATGTATACGGGTAAGCTCAGGTCGACCCCTTTACTGCATAGGTTGACCGCTCGCTATTTTGTTTCAAAATTCTATTATGTCAAACTGTTTTTGTGAGTCTGTTTTGTTTGTTAAGTCTGTTATGTTTTGCATATAAGATGAGTTGTACTTTCCTTTCACTTGAAACTAAGAAAATAAGAAAAGTGAAATTTACGTGTCGATTTGGTTCTCATCATCTTCACTCTCTTCATAGCATTTCACAATAATTACACATAATCATTTTTGTTGTGCATTGTGCATGTTCGAGGTGATAACGTCCAAAGTCGAAGATTGGTTTAATCTGGTTTGGGCAGCAGGTTTTTCTTGAATAAAACCGTTAGGGTTTTATCCTCTAAGAATCTCAGATTTTAGGGGTTTTTTGCACGAACCGGTCCATCACAAATTCAACCGGGCGAAGGTAATCAAAGAGCTGGAGGTTCTGTCGGTCTAGTAGCGGTAAACGGAGGTTATGAGTGGAAGATTCGGGTTCGACGCGTGGGTGACTGAAATCAGCCGGGCCAGATTTGAAGACCGAGGGTTGTTCAAAGAGAGTGTCGTAATCAGAGGTTTATTCACCGTGTTTGAAGTACTTGATTCAACTTGAATCAAGGGGCAAGAAGAAATAGGCTTTACGACAACAAATTGTGTTCGATTGTTTGATCTCTATTTGATTCTTGTATAAACATTGACCAACAGGTTATATCTATCTATATACATGTCTCAATTCTATTGTTAGAATTGAGGGGAGACGTACCCCGAGCGAGGACGACGGGGGAACTGCCTCAACAAACCGTTGTGTTTTTTTCTTTACGTTTATATTACTAAATTTCTGAGTTTTTAGTGCAAACACTTGTGTCAATCAAATTCTGATTTGACTTGTGCTGAACTATTTTTAAGCCAGTTACAATCATTGATTGTAATAGAAAACTTAAGCACTCAACTCTCAAAATAGAATTCACTTGTACTGCTCTGCACTCCAAGTGTTTGATCAATTGTGTGAACTAAAAACATCTTGTGATGTCTCTTCAAATTGTCTATATTTTAAAGGCATTGGAACTAGTCACATCTTATAGTGAACATAATCTTATTGAAGTGTGATTGAAGTAGCGATTTTCAAATCTCGTTTATAAAATTCCATAGGCTTTACGCATATCCGGTTTTCTAGTAATCATTCGTTTTAGACGTGTATAGTTCCTCGGCCGCTTCCGCCTTAAACAATTTAAAAAACCAATTTTTGGTAGCGCCGACTCTGTTTTAAACAAGCGATCTATTCAACCCCCCTTCTAGATCTGTGCCATTTGCCCAACTTTTTGCTTTAGCTGGCTGTCGCTTCATTGCATTTATCATTGCATTCATAGCATTAGCATCTGCATACCATAGTCCATGAACAGGGGATTGAGAGGTGTGCTTATCAAGATAGGGCTATCAAAGGTATAAGCCTGTTCAAGGGGTTATATTCAAGCTATCAAGTGCTTATCATTATCAGAAGAATCTCCAAGCTCATTAGAAGGAGTGGATTGATTAAGAATGGTGTACCTCCTATCCTGGGGGTCTATGAAGATTTTCAGATGAGTTTGAATCCATGGTTATGGATGGATAACATTGTGAGAACTCATGGGATACCTTGAGGGTCATTTTGAAGCTTATGAAGTCATTATATCAAGTGTGTGGAGCCACAATCAAGATTGGTGCAATCAGAGTTTTCACCTGGTCAACCCTATCAACAGTTGAACTGAAGGAGATTAAGACCCAATTCTAAGTATTTGTAATCATGGATAGTTGTGTTGAGATACATGATATGATATTCCAAGATCAATCCAAGAATAAGCCCAAGTGTGAGGAGTTGCTAAACTAGGGTTCTCAGGGTAAAATCCCCTATTTAGTGCCTAACTTCAAGACCACTTATCACAAGATGCATGTTTCATATCCACTTTTGACCAACATGAAACTTGTAGAGAATGCTCTTAAATTTAATTTGAGTACTAGAAGTCCTTCATTGGATTTATAGAACTCAAGTTATGGTCCAGACAAGTTACAGGTCATCTGAGAAATGTGAAATTTGTCTGTGAAAGTTCACCAACTTCCAAGGCACTTTTGACCTAGAAGGGTGTTTCTCCTAAACTTTTGGACAACGTGAAAGTTGTAGGTCTTGATCTTAGATTTCCAAATTGTATTAGAAGTCTTGCATCTGATTGGTAGAACTCAAGTTATGAGGTTTACAAGTTAGGGGTATTTTGGGAAAGTAAGATTGTAGGTCATTTGACATTATAGGTCATTTTCACCATCTTGCAAGCTTCAAATGAGATTTTGTTCAACACAAAACTTGTTCAAAATGACGTTTCTAGGTCAACCATGTCATCATGATGAATTTATTTGGCTTAGGGTGAGACTTGGTTTGAGAAATTTGGCAAAAGGGAGAATTTAAAGGCATTTAAGTGAAAAATTCAAGATTAATTCATTTTGTGCTCAAACAAGGCAAGTGGGTACTCTATTTAATCAGAAAAATCATTCTAAACACTTTGGCATTATTAGAAAATCCATTTGAGGCTTATTTCATGGTGTTCTAAGTTGTAACTTCATGAATAAGTAACACATCAAAGGTTGGTCATGTGATACAATTAAGCTCTTTACTTGATTCCTACACTCTCACCATGCTACCAGCAAGCCATGTGAAGCTTCTAGAAGGTGGAATCAAAGCAAATTCGTGCACACCATTGTTGCATTTTGGAAGAAAAGTGGGAAAGTGGATATCTTAAATTGGGCCTCCAAATCATTCTAACAACTTCTATATAAACTCTTTGATGAATTTGGATCAGTTTGGACGGTTATTTGGTGCAAAAAACGGTTATGGAAGTTTGAAGCTTCAAGAGCAAAAGTGGAAAGTTGAATTTCGTTTCAAGAGCTTCTAAAGCCAAACCAAGGATTCCAAAAGCTTCCACATACTTCATTGAAAGAATCTGCACGAGATTGAGCAAAGAATCACACTGCAAGTGCTCCAATTTGAAGCTCTAACTCAGGTTTTTACATTTCAAAACTATGCTCTGTTAAGATGGAATTAAGGTAGAATATGCATGTGGTTAGGTTAGGTATGAACCATAGGTGGAATTAGGATTAAAAAACTGAAGTTTAGAGACAATTTAGGATTGGACACGATTTGTGTTTGGATATGGATCTCTCTGGTTTTGAAGTTTCAGCATGAATAAGTAGGATATTCTTGATCCTTGTGAAATTTCCTTCAATTTTCATCCAAAAATCGTGCGAAACCGTGGAGTATTGAGAGAGATATGTGTGGAAGTAATTCGCCGAAAAATGTTACGGCCGCTACCGCCGGTACTGTGCGCGGTCACTCTTTGGAATTCAAATCGGAGAAGAAATGTTGAGGTCGTTGGATCGCGCATGAGAAGCAAGACCAGGTTTTCGAATCTAATGGCCAGCATCGCGCCACGTCAGCGCTTCATCAAAATGCATCACTCTACTTAAGTGACTTCAGACGGGCTTAAGAAGTACCGCTATCTGCACCCCACCCCTCACACGGCCCATTCGTTTTACCTTGGATAACTGCTACTTGCACCACCTTCCAATTTCATTTAATTGGCATTTTCTTTTATTTTTCTGTTTTATTGCTGTTTGTTATTAATTCAAGAAAAATAGTTAATTGTTTCATAAAATTATGAAAAATATTTTCTAGCTAGGTTGAGACGTGTAGAATTTTATCATATTTTTATTTTGATTTTCCATTTCTTTTTCAATTAATTTCGTACTTTCTCTTTTAATATG
The DNA here is from genome assembly GCA_963859935.3 of Lathyrus sativus. Taxonomy (NCBI): domain Eukaryota; kingdom Viridiplantae; phylum Streptophyta; class Magnoliopsida; order Fabales; family Fabaceae; genus Lathyrus; species Lathyrus sativus. The sequence goes on from OZ012735.1 coordinate 336,981,984, forward strand.
TTTTTAATGGTTGAAAATTGACATACATGATTTTGCTGATTTTTGTTCTTGCAATTGGTATAGAATTTGGGGCTGATTTTATGCTAGCTGGTAGATTAGAGATGCATGGTCCCCTATGATTTAATTTAGATTTTTTAGACAACAATAGGTTATGTTTTGGATTAGGATCTTTAGACCTTCCTTTTGAGGGTTCTTATGTGATACCTTGTGATCTAGGATGTCTTTAGGTGACTTCCCTTTAGATTAAGGTTCTGATCCTTTGCCCATAGGTCCTTAACATACTTAGGTTTCCTTATAAATTTTCTTAGGATTTTAGAATGTGTTTTATGATTTTTCATAGATTTAATACTTAGAATAGTTTTAAGTTGTTTTCAACATAGCACTTGCTTTAGAATGACCCCAATGGTTGCCTTTAGTGCATAATAGGTTTGCTAATCTTCTTTGATGGTGTTTTAGACATGTTTAAGCTTCTGTTTGCTTGTTGTTGGTGCTTGATTTGGTGTTTAGACCTCCCTTTAGAAGCTTTCTTTGAGCTTGTTCAATTAGGGTTTAGGAAGAGCTTAGTTGATTTCTCTTTCTTCAAATAAACTTGGATTGCTTTGATTGCTTTCCATTCTCATCCTATGATTCGAGGTCTCTATGTGAAATCCTCATCCTTCCTTTGGAAGGATGTGTGGAATTTTACAAGAGGTAAAACCTTTGAGGGTGCTTTTCTCGGATGACTGGTTGAGTGTTAGGTTGGATTCCCTTGGTTTCCTTCCTGCTTCCCATCATCAATCAAATATTTTGGTGTTCTTTCTCTTCCTTTTGTTGGAGCTTGTTGGAGCATGAAGATGAAGACTTCTCTTGACGTGGCTTGAATTTGTTTGTTTGCAGACTGTTTGATTTATTGGCTGTTTATCTACTTTGCTGTTGAGCTGTTTTGTCTGCTGTTTCTCTGACTGCTCTGCTTTGCTTGTGTGACTAATTGAATGTGTGTTGCATTTAGAATAGGTTTCTCATATAGTGATCTAGGCTTAAGAGCATCTTAAAGGTTGAGAATAGCTCCCTTTGCTTGTCTGCATCTAGAGGTTGAGGTTGTCTCCCTCTGCTTGACTGTTATTGATTGGCTTTGCTTGCTGGCTTAAGGTTGAGTCTGTCTCCCTTGCCTGTGTTTTGTGTGTTGCCTTTGGGCTTGCTTGCTCTAGAAGTTGAGCTTGGCTCCTTCTGCTTGTTTGTTGCATTGCATGCATTTTATTTACAGTTGTTTCTGTATAGTTATTTCTTTTGCTGTTGATTTCCTTTGCCATGTTCCCGTAGGAACTCTGACTTCTTTTGTTCAAGAGAAGTTATGATAGACATTAGGGTTCTAACCATGCATGATAATGTTAGGTAGTTCCCTCCTAACCTCAACCATAGGATCAATTTTGCATGACAACTTTAGGATTGGATCAGTTCCCCTTTAGTGCTTCTTTTCTCTTCTCATCTGCAAACAAATCAAGATACAGTAATAATGGTTAATTGACGTCGTACGCTACGAGCCTTAAGCTACTTGAGAAAGGGTTGTTGGAGAGTTTCTTTCCAATAGTCTGGATGTTTAGTATGGCACTCTTTGGGTGACATGCAACGCATTCACTCTCAGGTCATAGTCTCTAGTGCGATATCAGTTGCAAACATCCATAAAAGATACTTCTCTAAAAAACAGAAAACAAAGATCAAACTCTTTTTGTCCTCTGGGGACCTTTAATTCTTGGAAACCCTTTTCAGAAGGAGAGTTTTGTTAACTCCCGGTTCTACCGCAAACGGTAAACGCCTAAGTCTCCGTCGAGCGAGCTGCATACACCAAACTGCTGGAACCATCTGTTAACCCTACTCGGATAAAAAAGACAAACTTGTGTCTCTCGTTATCCCAAACTACGTTAGCTCTGATCTTTCGCGCTGTGTGAAAGTACGTAGGCACGAGATGCAATATCTCGGCGAGCAACCTTCCCCCGTAACCCATAGTTAGGCGAACTACGTTGACTCTGATTTCTCGTTCCATACGAGAATACGTAGGCATAGAACTGCTGTGTTCTGCCGAGTCACCTTTCTTTTTCTTTTCAGACCAGACTTTTAGCGTAGATAGTCAAATCAACCCTTCGAGATAAACACAACAAGCATGGATCCTATTGATTACGATGGACGTGAGGGATGCTAATACCTTCCCCTTGCGTAACCGACTCCCGAACCCAAACATGGTTGTGATGACCTTGTCTTATACCTTTTCGTTAGGTTTTTCCGATCGTTTCCTTTCCCGTTCCGAGGGATAAATAACGAAAGGTGGCGACTCTTCTGTTTTGCCGGCACCTTATTTTCGCAGTAGCGACAACTGGCGACTCTGCTGGGGACTTTTCCCATCCCCTAGGCTGGGACCGTTTCCCATCCCCTAGGCGAGTCAGTCCTAGCGCTTGGTTGTTTATCTTTAGGGTTTTGTACATACCTGTTGTACCTTAGCTTTACTTTCCCGCATTTTATTTTCCCGCAGTTTATTTTCATAATTATATTATATCCTTATTGTGCTGTTGTGGGAGGGGATTGATTCTGATGAGTGAGAAGCCAGACCCAGGCTTGAGTGTACCTAGCATTAGTTGTGGAAAGTAGTGGGCGCGTGCTTGCTTTGTAGGGACTAGTGTCTCATGAAATCCACGCTCAGATGAGATTCTCCCGGTTGACTTCTTTTCCAGCCCTTTGGGCTTGAGGGGTTGTTGGTTTGGAGGATTGTCGACTCTGGGGACCGATCATTTGTGATTCAGTTAAGTGAGGCCACTTCAAGAGATGATGATACCACACCTTATAGGTATCGTATCGTCGTTTCTTAAAAGTCTGTGACGCTGATGAATGCATAGGATGCCATACCTTGTCTGTGATTAGGTCCATACCTGTGAGCGGGGCCGGGTTATTGCAGGAAACCGTAACCTTCAAACTACCTGGTTTTCTTGATAGTGAATCAGTATTGTTGGTATCAGAGGGTTCTTATCATCAGAGATATGTTCGTTCTCGACAGTGCATAATTATTGGTCCTCTTCAGGGTTGTATTATCAGAGCAGTGCTATGATCTTGTCAAAGCGGAACTTTGGTCTCTTTCAGCCAACAACACATTAACTCTTGATCTCCCGTTGCATCGTGCATTTGCATTGCATCATCATCTTTGCATTTTGCATATTACATTTGGCATTTTCATTTGCATGGCAGGTACTCTCCGTGGTTATTTGTTCCTAACTCTGCTATTCCACTTAGTGATAGGATTGAGGGATCCGGCTTACATAGATACTCAATAAGGGGGAATCATCGCAAAGCAATGGATCAAGTACAGGCTGAGATGCAGGAGTTCCGGACTCGTATGAATCAATTCATGGAGATGATGCAAAATGTTGCTGCAGGACAGGAACAACTGAAAACCATGGTCCAACCATTAATAGCACGGGTTGATACAGAAGGTGTGTTTCATGGAGGTGTTGGGGTTGTTCCTCCTGTTGGTGGTGGGTCTGTTCCACCTTTTATTCCTGATGTTGTCGTACCTCTGGGCGGAGGTGGTGTGAATGTTAATGTGGCTGGTGGTAGTGCACATGCTGAGCACGGGCCTACTGTTCCCCGTTGGGATGATCATCAAGGTGATATATTTTCTATGAGAGACCTAGTGGAGGGTATGCCTACTGAAACTGACCAAAGATTGAAGCTGGTTGAAGAGAAGATGAGGTCTTTAGAGAATCAGGGTTCATTGGGTTTTGACATGTCTGACTTGGGGCTGGTGCTAGGGGTTAGGATCCCTCCTAAATTCAAGGTCCCAGATTTCGAGAAGTACAAGGGGAAGACTTGCTCGAGGATGCATATCCGGGTATATTTCAGAAAGATGTCAGCTCATTCTGATGATGAAAAATTACTAATGCACTTTTTCCAGGATAGCCTGGATGGGGCATCACTAGAGTGGTACATGGGACTCGAGAGGGCCCATATACGTAGCTGGAAAGAGTTGGCAGAGGCCTTCGTGCGTCACTACCAATACAATAGTGATCTCACACCCAACCGGGTACATCTGCAAAGTCTGACGCAGAGGAATAATGAGAGCTTCAAAGAATACGCCCAGAGGTGGCGAGATTTGGCGGCTAGAGTGCAACCCCCTGTCGTGGAAAGGGAATTAAAGGATATGTTCATGGCATCGCTACCAGGTGTATATTTTGAGAAGTTAATAGGGTGTATGTCCGGGGACTTTTCTGATTTAGTGGTGGCAGGAGAAATGGTCGAGAGTGGGATCAAGGCTGGTAAGATCTCAAGTGGTGACGGATCCTCTGCAGGAGGAGCAAGGAAACCATATTCATGGAATCCTAGAAGGAGGGAAGACACAGTTGCTATTTCCAACAGAGGTAGAGGGAGAGGTCGAGCCCGGTATGATTCACAAGTTGCCACTGTTAATATTCCAGCAGCAGCTCAACCACAACAACAGCAGGGTAATGGTACACGATAGTATACCCCTAGACGTCAGGCACCGGATATGAATTTCGATAATCCTCCAGTTCTGTATGCGCAGTTATTACAACGTTTGTTACACTTGCAACTAGTACAGAAGAGAACCATAACTCCTCTCACTGGTGGCCCGCCTCCAGGTTATGAAGAAAACGCCAGGTGCGAGTTCCATTTGGGCGCACCAGGGCACGACATAGATCACTGCAAAGCCTTTAAGCATAAGGTCCAGGACCTGTTGGATTCTAAGGCTATAAACTTCTCCCATGATGGCCCCAACGTAGATCAAAACCCAATGCCTAATCATGGAGCGGCACAGGTTAGTGCCATCACGGACGAAGAAGGGTTAAACCTAGTAACTGATGTGAGAGAGCTGAAGACTCCGTTGGCTGTGGTGAAGAGCAGTTTGTTGAGAAAAGGGGTATTTCCGAGATGTTCGATTGATTTCCAAGACTGTGGGGGGCAGCCTGAGGGTTGCGATCTTTTGAGGAAAGGTATTCAAAGAATGATTGACGAAGGTTGCTTGCAGTTTGATAAAGTGGTAAAAGAGAATGTCAAGAACAGAGTGAGCAGTGCTGGAAAAGAGGTCGCTACCATTTCTATTCCATTTCAGACTATTACCATTTCAGGGCCAGTCAAGCCTGTTACTATTTCAGGGCCAGCCCAGCCAGCTCCGATTACTACCACGGCACCAGGACCCATGTCGTACAAAAGCACCAAGGCTATCCCCTGGAATTATGGGGGAGATGTATTCTGCAACGGTCAGAAGATAGAATTGATAGAGCCTGCAGGTGGGGGATCTTCAGTTGAGAACATAGTAGGTGCCGGAGGTATGACCAGGAGTGGGAGAATCTTTTCAGCGCCAAAGATTAATCAGGATAAGAATGACACGGGCAAAGGTAAGGCCGTGATCGAGGAGAACACCCAGCGGCAGGGTGATACCAGTGCGTCTCCTGAGGAGGCAGAAGAATTCATGAGGCTTATCAGGAAAAGTGACTACAAGGTGGTAGACCACTTGAAGCAAACGCCTTCAAAGATTTCGATCCTATCGTTGTTGATGTGTTCAGAGGCGCACCGTAATGCGCTGTTGAAAATTTTAAATGCGGCTTACGTACCCCAGGAGATTTCTGTAAATCAGTTGGAGGGGATAGTAGCCCATGTAAATGCTGGTAATGGTCTCGGCTTCACAAATCTAGACCTGACCCCTGCGGGGAAGAACCACAACCATGCTTTGCATATATCAATTGAGTGTAGGGGCTCTATGATGTCCCATGTTTTGGTAGATACCTGATCTTCCCTCAATGTGCTGCCTAAGAAGGCATTGATGAAGTTGGACACTAAGGGTTTAGTTTGTACGCCCAATGATTTGATTATAAGGGCTTTTGATGGTTCGAAGAGATCAGTATTCGGTGAAATTATGATACCCATCCAAGTGGGGCCTGAGACGTTTAACACGACATTCTTCATCATGGATATCCAGCCGGCTTACAACTGTCTTCTCGGTCGACCCTGGATACACTCTGCAGGGGCAGTTACGTCCACGTTACATCAGAAGTTGAAGTATATGGTGGAAGGAAAGATTGTGACGGTGTACGGAGAGGAGGAAATTATGGTCAGCCATTTGTCTTCGTTTAAATATGTTGAAGTGGACGGGGAAATCCACGAGACACTCTGTCAGGCTTTTGAAGTTGTTCCTGTTCAAAAGAAGCCTCCTGTGGTAGCCCAGGATTCAGAGGTCCCTATGTCGTCGTTGAAGGACGCCCGTGCTATTGTAGAGTTCGGTTCTTCTCAGAATTGGGGCCAGGTTCTCGAGGTTCCTATTAAGCAGGACAAGTTTGGTATCAAATATCAGCCTTCTAGCTCTTCCCAGAGAACTCCAAAGTACAAAGGACCAGTTCTGTTTACCGGCAGTGGTGTGTATTTTGATACTATTAGTGCTGTTGAAGGTGATGGGGATGACAGTGAGTGTGATATGGATACCTGGATTCGTCCGTGTACTCCCGGAGAAAAGCTATGCAACTGGCGCACCGAGGAAGTCATTCATGTTACTACCGCAGAGTAATGTCATTTGTTTCTTTTATGTTTGGTCCTACGTTCTACCCAAGGCGTAGTGACCCTATCTGTAGGGCTTTGTTAATACTTTCATGTTATCATTAATAAAGGACGTTTTGTATTCAAATATTGTGTTCCCTGTTTTTCTTATTTTTGTTTTTACATTTATATTAACAAAGAAAAATGGCAATGTGTTTTGTTAGTGCATAGCATAATAAACATAAACATCTTCATGCAGGTCTTTTCTAGTAGATGGCATCGATTCAGGTTCAGCTATGGCTTCATATGACTTTGATAATCCCATTTATCAAGCAGAAGAAGAGACTGACGAAGACTGTGAACTCCCTGAAGAATTAGCCAGGCTTCTCAAGCAGGAGGAAAGAGTCATTGTGCCTCATCAGGAGGAGGTCGAAATTATCAATCTGGGTACCGAGGACGATAAGAAAGAGGTTAAGATTGGGGCCGTATTGGAAGACAGTGTCAAGAGAGGATTGGTTGAAATGCTCCGCGAGTATAACGATATCTTCGCTTAGTCTTACCAAGACATGTCTGGGCTGGATACAGATATTGTGGTACACCGGTTACCTCTCAGAGAAGAATGTTCGCCGGTCAAACAGAAGTTGAGACGGACAAGGCCGGACATGGCAGTCAAGATAAAAGAAGAGGTTCAGAAGTAGCTGGATGCTAGTTTTCTTGCTGTCACAAATTACCCTCCGCGGGTCGCCAATATTGTTCCTGTTCCTAAGAAAGATGGAAAGGTACGAATGTGCGTAGACTACAGAGACTTAAACAAGGCGAGCCCGAAAGACGACTTCCCGCTCCCTCATATTGACGTGGTGGTTGATAACACCGCTCAATTTTCTGTGTTTTCCTTCATGGATGGCTTCTCTGGGTATAACCAAATCAAGATGGCCCCAGAGTACATGGAGGAAACAACCTTTATCACACCATGGGGGACTTTTTGCTATAAAGTGATGCCTTTTGGATTAAAGAATGCAGGGGCCACTTATCAGCGGGCCATGGTGACTCTCTTTCACGACATGATTCATCATGAAGTTGAAGTTTATGTTGATGATATGATTGCGAAGTCACAATCGGAGGAAGGACATCTGATTGATCTTCTGAAGTTATTCGAACGGCTGAGGAAGTTCAAGCTGAGGCTGAATCCTAACAAGTGCACCTTCGGGGTGAGGTCTGGAAAGTTATTAGGTTTTATTGTCAGTGAAAAGGGTATTGAGGTAGATCCTGCCAAAATAAAAGCTATACAAGAAATGCCTGAGCCGAGAACAGAAAAGCAGGTTCGTGGTTTCCTAGGGAAATTGAACTACATTGCAAGGTTCATATCTCATCTTACGGCCACTTGTGAACCAATATTTAAATTGCTGAGAAAAGATCAAACGGTCAGTTGGAATGATAATTGCCAGAAGGCTTTTGAAAAAATAAAGGTGTATCTGAAGGAACCTCCAATACTCATGCCTCCAGTTGCAGGGAGACCACTGATAATGTACCTTACGGTTCTTGAAAATTCGATGGGATGTGTGCTCGGTCAACATGAAGAGTTAGGTAGAAAGGAGCATGCCATCTACTACCTGAGAAAGAAGTTTACTGATTGTGAGTCAAGGTACTCGATCCTGGAAAAAACATGTTGTGCACTCGCTTGGGCTGCTAAGCGTTTGAGGCAGTACATGATAAACCACACAGCCCTATTGATTTCAAAGATGGATCCAATCAAATACGTTTTTGAAAAATAAGCCCTCTCCGGGAGGATTTCCCGTTGGCAAATGGTTTTGACGGAATATGATATTCAGTACGTTTCCCAGAAAGCCATCAAGGGAAGTGTCTTGTCGGAATATCTAGCTGAACAGCCAGTGGAGGATTATCAGCCGATGAAGTTTGATTTCCCAAATGAAGATGTCATGTTTTTAAAAGTGAAAGACTGTGATGAACCCTTGCCTGATGAAGGACCGGAGAAGGGGTCTCAGTGGAAGTTGATTTTCGATGCAGCCGTTAATTCATATGGTAGTGGAATCGGTGCAATTATTACGACTCCTCGTAGTGCTCATATACCATTCACCGCCCGGTTAACCTTCGCATGCACCAATAATGAGGCTGAGTACGAAGCATGCATTATGGGTCTGGAAGAGGCCATTGATATGCGGATTAAGAATCTCGATGTATATGGCGATTCGGCTCTGGTCGTCAACCAGATTAAAGGGGAATGGGAAACTCGTCAGGCAAACCTGGTGCCCTATAAGGATTATGCAAGGAGACTGCTGCCTTTCTTCGATAGAATTAAGTTCCATCATGTGTCGAGGGCTGAAAACCAGATGGCGGATGCGTTGGCCACTCTAGCCTCGATGTATAAAGTAAATTTCTGGAATGAAGCTCCGTCTATCACCATTAAGCGTCTTGATAGACCAGCCTTCGTGTTCACAATTGAGAAGACATCGGATGGAAAGCCTTGGTATTTTGATATCAAGCAGTTTCTCAAGACTCAGGAGTACCCAGCAGGGGCATCCAGTAAGGATAAAAAGACTCTGAGGAGGTTAGCCGGTGATTTCTATCTGAACAAGGATGATGTGCTCTATAGGAGAAACTTTGACATGGTTTTGCTGCGTTGTGTCGACGGACTTGAAGCAAGCCTGTTGATGGAAGAGGTTCATGAGGGTTCTTTTGGTACTCATGCTAATGGGCATGCTATGGCTAAGAAACTGTTGAGAGCTGGGTATTATTGGATGACGATGGAATTCGATTGCTTCAAATACGCCAGAAAATGTCACAAATGCTAGATCTACACGGATAAGGTGCACGTGCAACCTACCCCTCTGAATGTAATAACGTCTCCTTGGCCCTTCACAATGTAGGGAATTGATATGATAGGAAAGATTGAGCCGACTGCTTCTAATGGCCATCGTTTCATACTGGTTGCAATTGATTACTTTACAAAGTGGGTGGAGGCAGCCTCGTATGCGAATGTGACGAAGCAGGTTGTCGCCCGGTTCATAAAGAGGGACATCATCTGCAGATACGGTGTACCTGAGCGGATCATTATAGACAATGGTTCAAATCTTAACAATAAGATGATGCAAGAGTTGTGCCAGAATTTCAAGATATAACACCACAATTCTTCTCCATACCGCCCGAAGATGAACGACGCTGTTGAGGCGGCTAACAAGAACATTAAGAAGATTGTGCAGAAAATGGTGGTGACTTACAAGGACTGGCACGAGATGTTGCCCTTTGCTCTTCACAGTTATCGTACTTCTATACGTACATTAACCGGGGAAACTCCTTACTCACTAGTATATGGTACGGAGGCGGTCCTGCCATTGGAGGTTGAGATTCCCTCTTTACGGGTATTGTCGGATGTGAAGCTTGACGAAGCTGAATGGGTACAGACCAGGTTGAATCAGTTGAACTTGATTGACGAGAAGAGGTTGGCTGCCATCGCTCACGGCCGGTTGTACCAGAGTAGGATGAAGAAGGCCTTTGATTAGAAGGTGCATCCTTGGTGTTTTCAAACAGGCAATTTGGTGTTGAAGAGGATTCTTCCTCCTCAAACAGATCACAGGGGCAAGTGGACTCCTAATTACGAAGGTCCGTATGTGGTAAGAAAGGTTTTCTCAGGCGGAGCCTTATTACTGTCTACGATGGATGGTGAAGATTTTTTGTCCCCTGTGAACGCAGACGTAGTCAGAAAATACTTTGCTTAAAAAACGACCCGCTGGACACAAAAAGAAAAGTCCAGGCAAAAATGGGGCATCCCGACGAACCAAAAAAAGGAAAATGGTTCGAGCAAAAATTAGGGATATATAAAAGAAAAATGGTAAACCCGCAAAGTCGAAAACCCGAAAGGGCGACTTTGGCAAAAATGGGTATCCCGGTGGATTGAAAACCCGAAAGGGCGATCCAGGAAAAAGTTAGGGATTTAAAAGCAAACGGCTACGATCCGCGTTCGATCTGTAAACTTGCGAGCGGTTATCCCGAAGGAAAGGAATCAGTCCAGTCAGACTTTTCAGAAAGCGAAATATGGGGATCGTTGAAGACATATGAGTCATAGCTGAATCGTTACATGGTGGATGTCTGTTTCCACATTGCCGACATGTGTATATTTTCTTTTTACTTTTGAAATTACCTCTTTCTAGGAATTGCATCCAAATTGTAATTTGCCTATTCACAGGCCCTTTATCAATAAAAGTATTCACTTCAGATAAATAGCTTTCTTTCTGTGTTTTTACTATTACTGTTTTGTTTACAAAGACGTTCGATATTTTGATAAACATTACATACAAAAACACGAAGCTTTACAGAGCATGAACGAAAGAAATGACTTTATTCTAATGGCCAGTAGCATGAATGGTTACTAAGGTAGCCAATGCACGAGTTTGTTTTATTGTTGTTTAATTGCAGGAGTGCAGGATTTTCCCCAACAGGATATTTCCCCCAGCAATGAGGGCGTGGTGCAGGATGGTTCGTAGTCTCCAGGTGGAGGTCAGTATTGATATTCATGGATTAATCCCCTACAGATTTACGGAAATAAGTGTTTTTCCCCATCAGCAGAAGTGTGCCAATCTCCAGTAGAGTAAAGTAGCAGGTGTTTAAGCTGAGTCGGATCCATTCTTCGATAGAGTGGAGTTCGAAAGATCTCTGGCATTCCCCAACAAGGAGGTCGGTTGTATGGCGTATCCCGTGCAGAGCAGGTTACTTTCCAAGCAGAGTGGGACTTACAGGTTGTCCTTGACTCCCTACTGAGTGGAGCTTTGATCTTTTCCCAGACAGAGCATATTTTTATCCCCAGCAGGTTGTCTATTCCCCAGGAGAGTCCAATCATACTTGGTACCTTCTGTTATTCCTCAGCGGAGTCGGTTTCACCTTCCCAGCATTAATTTTGCTGACATAATTCTGTGATGGTTTTCCCCAGCGAAGCCGGTCTCTCTTCTCTAGCATTTATTTTGCTAGGGGTGATCCCTTTACATTTTGCATCGTTGCATAGAATCCTCCCAAACACGTAGCATTTCCATTTCGTATGGAGCATTACGCCATTCTCAAACATATGCATCGGAAACATAAGCCAGGTTTGGTGCCGATTACCATTAAGAATAAAGATTGTCTGGTTCAGGATATGGCTGACAGCATTCCCGACATTGGCTGTCTGGTCTTCTTCCCAATGGAGTCTTACTGATTCAAACCCCTTTATGAGTCTGTTGATTCTCTTAATCCAACTCTTGGTTAGCATTCCCCAATGTAGTCCAATTCATGGTGACTGGTGTCTTTGGTAAGTCGGGGTGTCTCAGGTTTCCCCTTCGCAGAATCTTCGTTCCGACTATTGGTTGGTGGTAGCTTTTATCCTAACTCTTGGTTAGTAGCTTTTGTTCCGACTTTTGGTCGAGGAGGATCTATTTTTCCTGGTTATCCTAACTCTTGCTTAGCAGCTTTTGTCCTAACTCTTGGTTAGCAGCTTTTATTCTAACTCTTGGTTAGTGGCTTTTGTTCCGACTTTTGGTTGATGAGGATTTATTTTCCTTGCGATCCTAACTCTTGGTTAGTGGCTTCTGTTCCGACTTTTGGTTGATGAGGATTTATTTTTCTTGCAATCCTAACTCTTGGTTAGTGGCTTATGTTCTGACTTTTGGTTAGCAGCCTGGTTTACCAACTTTTGGTTGGATGTTATCCCTCGCAGTCGTTTTTCTGACTATTGGTTGGTAGCCCCCTTTTTTACTCTTCCAACTATTGGTTGGCGGTTTTCCCTCGTTATTCCGACTCTTGGTTGGTGGTCTTTATTCATTGTTACGACTATTGGTTGGTGTTATTTGTACGTTCTTCCAACTATTGGTTGGTGGTCTTCTTTCGACTCTCCCAACTATTGGTTGGTAGTCCTTCTTTTACTCTTTCAACTATTGATTGCTAGTAGTCCTGTGGAGATTTCTACTGTTGGCTGGTGATTTTCCTCACAGTTCCGACTATTGATTGGTGGTCTTCATTTGACGCTTCCAACTATTGGTTGGTAGTTTTCCTTTGGATGTAGTTCCCACTATTGGTTGGTAGTCCTGTTCCTCCACAGCAGAGTTGCTTGTTTCCAACTCTTGGTTGGTAGTTTTCAGCTGTTGTCAATTCATCTCCGGTTAGTAGGTCCTGTTGATTCTAACTATTGGTTAGCTGTTTTAGTTCCGGATTTCCGGTCGGACTTTATCCCCTGCAGTGTTGTTATCCCAACTCCTGGTTGGTATTCCTTGTTTCCCCAGCAATCCTAACTCTTGGTTAGCAGCTTGTGTTCCGACCTTTGATCAATGGTATTCCATGGCGATTCTAACTATTGGTTAGTACCTTTGTTTTCCAACTCTTGGTTGGTATTCCCGAGTTTGTTTTCCAACTCTTGGTTGGTATCCTTCAGTTGTTTCCCAACTTTTGGTTGGTATCTGTTGATTGTTTCATCCCGACTCTTGGTTGGTAGCCATGGTTTGTTAGTCCGACTCTTGGTTGGTATCCCGAGTTTTCTTCCAACTCTTGGTTGGTATCCTCTAGTTGTTTCCCAACTCTTGGTTGGTACCTGTTGGACGTTATCCCGACTCTTGGTTGGTGTATCTGTTGATCTTTGTTCCAACTCCTGGTTGGTATTCGAGGTTTTGTCACCCCAACTTGTGGTTAGTACCCTATTTATTTGTTGTTCCAACTCTTGGTTGGTACTCCGAGTTCGCTATCCCGACTTTTGGTTGGTATTTGTTGTCGGTTTCGTCCCAACTCTTGGTTGGTATCTTTGGTTGTCTTCCCAACTCTTGGTTGGTATCCGTTGGCCTTTGGTTGTTCCAACTCCTGGTTGGTGTCCTTCGGGCGTTATCCCGACTTTTGGTTGGCATCTTTTGGATAAATTTCAGACTATATTGGATTATTATCCTTGGCATATCGGTATCTCAACTATTGGTTGGCATTCGCTGTTTTGGATTTGTACATGTTGCAAATTTTTGGGTTTGTCGATATTCAATCGCCTTTTACTTTGATTGGCTGAAGGTTCTTCACCTCTCAGCCAGTCTGGTCCAAGTCGTTTGAATAGGACAACTGTTACACCCCAAAATTTGCCCAACTTTTTTCTTTAGCTGGCTGTCGCTTCATTGCATTTATCATTGCATTCATAGCATTAGCATCTGCATACCATAGTCCATGAACAAGGGATTGAGAGGTGTGCTTATCAAGAGAGGGATATCAAAGGTATAAGCCTGTTCAAGGGGTTATATTCAAGCTATCAAGTGCTTATCATTATCAGAAGAATGGCCAAGCTCATCAGAATGAGTGGATTGGTTAAGAATGGTGTACCTCCTATCATGGGGGTCTATGAAGATTTTCAGATGAGTTTGAATCCATGGTTATGGGTGGAGAACATTGTGAGAACTCATGGGAGACCTTGAGGGTCATTTTGAAGCTTATGTCAGTCATTATATCAAGTGTGTGGAGCCACAGTCAAGATTGGTGCAATCAGGGTTTTCACCTAGTCAACCCTATCAACAGTTGAACTGAAGGAGATTAAGACCCAATTCTAAGTCTTTGTAATCATGGATATTTGTGTTGAGATACATTAGATGATATTCCAAGATCAATCCAAGAATAAGCCCAAGTGTGAGGAGTTGCTAAACTAGGGTTCTCAGGGTAAAATCCCCTATTTATTGCCTAACTTCAAGACCATTTATCACAAGATGCAAGTTTCATCTCCACTTTTGGCCAACATGAAACTCGTAGAGCATGCTCTTAGATTTAATTTTAGTACTAGAAGTCCTTCATTGGATTTATAGAACTCAAGTTATGGTCCAGACAAGTTACAGGTCATCTGAGGAATGTGAAATTTGTCTATGAAAGTTCACCAAATTCCAAGGAACTTTTGACCTAGAAGTGTGTTTCTCCTAAACTTTTGGCCAACGTGAAAGTTGTAGGTCGTGATCTTAGCTTTCCAAATTGTATTAGAAGTATTCCATCTGATTTGAAGAACTCAAGTTATGAGGTTTACAAGTTAGGGGTATTTTGGGAAAGTAAGATTGTAGGTCATTTGGCATTATAGGTCATTTTCACCATCTTGCAAGCTTCAAATGAGATTTTGTTCAACACAAAACTTGTTCAAAATGATGTTTCAAGGTCAACCATGTCATCATGATGAATTGATTTGGCTTATGGTGAGACTTGGTTTGAGAAATTTGGCAAAAGGGAGAATTTAAAGGCATTTAAGTGAAAAATTCAAGATTAATTCATTTTGTGCTCAAACAAGGCAAGTGGGTACTCATTTTAATCAGAAAAGTCATTCTAAACACTTTGGCATTATTTGAAAATCTATTTGAGGCTTATTTCATGGTGTTCTAAGTTGTTACTTCATGAATAAGTAACACATCAAAGGTTGGTCATGTGATACAATTAAGCTCTTTACTTGATTCCTACACTCTCACCATGCTACCAGCAAGCCATGTGAAGCTTCTAGAAGGTGGAATCAAAGCAAATTCGTGCACACCATTGTTGCATTTTGGAAGAAAAGTGGGAAAGTGGATATCTTAAATTGGGCCTCCAATGGGCCTCTAAATCATTCTAACAACTTCTATATAAACTCTTTGATGAATTTGGATCAGTTTGGATGGTTATTTGGTGCAAAAAACGGTTATGGAAGTTTGAAGCTTCAAGAGAAAAAGTGGAAAGTTGAATTTCGTTTCAAGAGCTTCTCAAGCCAAACCAAGGATTCCAAAAGCTTCCACATACTTCATTGAAAGAATCTACATGAGATTGAGCCAAGAATCACACTGCAAGTGCTCCAATTTGAAGCTCCAACTCAGGTTTTTACATTTCAAAATTATGCTCTGTTAAGATGGAATTAAGGTAGAATATGCACGTGGTTAGGTTAGGTATGAACCATAGGTGGAATTAGGATCAAAAAACTGAAGTTTAGAGACAATTTAGGATTGGACACGATTTATGTTTGGATAGAGATCTTTCTGGTTTTGAAGTTTCAGCATGAATAAGTAGGATATTCTTGATCCTTGTGAAACTTCCTTCAATTTTCATCCAAAAATCGTGTGAAACCGTGGAGTATTGAGAGAGATAAGTGTGGAAGTAATTCGCCGGAAAATGTCACGGCAGGTACCGCCGGTACTATGCGTGGTCACTCTTAGGAATTCAAATCGGAGAAGAAATGCTGAGGCCGTTGGATCGCGCATGAGAAGCAAGACCGGGTTTTCCAATCTAATTGTCAGCATCGCGCCACGTCAGCGCTTCATCAAAATGCATCACTCTACTTAAGTGACTTCAGACGGGCTTAAGAAGTACCGCTATCTGCACCCCACCCCTCACACGGCCCATTCGTTTTGCCTTGGATAACTGCTACTTGCACCACCTTCCAATTTCATTTAATTGGCATTTTCTTTTATTTTTCTGTTTTATTGCTGTTTGTTATTAATTCAAGAAAAATAGTTAATTGTTTCATAAAATCATGAAAAATATTTTCTAGCTAGTTTGAGACGTGTAGAATTATCATATTTTTATTTTGATTTTCCATTTCTTTTTCAATTAATTTCGTACTTTCTCTTTTAATATGTTTTTAATGGTTGAAAATTGACATACATGATTTTGCTGATTTTTGTTCTTGCAATTGGTATAGAATTTGGGGCTGATTTTTTTGCTAGCTGGTAGATTAGAGATGCATGGTCCCCTATGATTTAATTTATATTTTTTTAGACAACAATAGGTTCTGTTTTGGATTAGGATCTTTAGACCTTCCTTTTGAGGGTTCTTATGTGATACCTTGTGATCTAGGATGTCTTTAGGTGACTTCCCTTTAGATTAAGGTTCTGATCCTTTGCCCATAGGTACTTAACATACTTAGGTTCCCTTAGAAATTTTCTTAGGATTTTAGAAGGTGTTTTAGGATTTTTCATAGATTTAATACTTAGAATAGTTTTAAGTTGTTTTCAACATAACACTTGCTTTAGAATGACCCCAATGGTTGCCTTTAGTGCATAATAGGTTTGCTAATCTTGTTTGATGGTGTTTTAGACATGTTTAAGCTTCTTTTTTCTTGTTGTTGGTGCTTGATTTGGTGTTTAGACCTCCCTTTAGAAGCTTTCTTTGAGCTTGTTCAATTAGGGTTTAGGAAGACCTTAGTTGCTTTCTCTTTCTTCAAATAAACATGGATTGCTTTGATTGCTTTCCATTCTCATCCTATGATTCGAGGTCCCTATGTGAAAGCCTCATCCTTCCTTTGGAAGGATGTGTGGTATTTTACAAGAGGTAGAACCTTTAAGGGTGCTTTTCTCTGATGACTGGTTGAGTGTCAGGTTGGATTCCCTTGGTTTCCTTCCTGCTTCCCATCATCAATCAAATATTTTGGTGTTCTTTATCTTCCTTTTGTTGGAGCTTTTGGAGCATGAAGATGAAGACTTCTCTTGAGGTGGCTTGAAGTTGTTTGTTTGCAGACTGTTTGATTTGTTGGCTGTTTATCTGCTTTGCTGTTGAGCTGTTTTATCTGTTGTTTCTCTGACTGCTCTGCTTTGCTTGTGTGACTAATAGAATGTATGTTGCATTTAGAATAGGTTTCTCATATAGTGATCTAGGCTTAAGAGCATCTTAAAGGTTGAGAATAGCTCCCTTTACTTGTCTGCATCTAGAGGTTGAGGCTGTCTCCCTATGCTTGACTGTTATTGATTGGCTTTGCTTGCTGGCTTAAGGTTGAGTCTGTCTCCCTTGCCTGTGTTTTATGTGTTGCCTTTGGGCTTGATTGCTCTAGAAGTTGAGCTTGGCTCCTTCTGCTTGTTTGTTGCATTGCATGCATTTTATTTACAGTTGTTTCTGTACAGTTATTTCTTTTGCTGTTGATTTCCTTTGCCATGTTCCCCTAGGAACTCTGACTTCTTTTGTTCAAGAGAAGTTATGACAGACATTAGGGTTCTAACCATGCATGATAACATTAGGTAGTTCCCTCCTAACCTCAACCATAGGATCAATTTTCCATGACAACTTTAGGATTGGATCAGTTCCCCTTTAGTGCGTCTTTTCTCTTCTCATCTGCAAACAAATCAAGATACAGTAATAAAGGTTAATTGACATCGTACGCTACGAGCCTTAAGCTACTTGAGAAAGGGTTGTTGGAGAGTTTCTTTCTAATAGTCTGGATTTTTAGTATGATACCCTTTGGGTGACATTCGACACATTCACTCTCAGGTCATAGTCTCTAGTGTGATATCAGTTGCAAACATCCATAAAAGATACTTCTCTAAAAAACAGAAAACAAAGATCAAACTCTTTTTGTCCTCTGGGACCTTTAATTCTTGGAAACCTTTTTCAGAAGGAGAGTTTTGTTAACTCCCGGTTCTACCGCAAACGGTAAACACCTAAGTCTCCATCGAGCGAGCTGCATACACCAAACTGCTGGAACCGTCTGTTAACCCTACTCAGATAAAAAAGACAAACCTGTGTCTCTCGTTATCCCGAACTACATTAGCTCTGATCTTTCGTGCTATGTGAAAGTATGTAGGTACGAGATGCGATATCTTGGAAAGCAACCTTCCCCCGTAACCCGTAGTTAGGCGAACTACGTTGACTCTGATTTCTCGTTCCAGACGGGAATACGTAGGCATAGAACTGCTATGTTCTGCCGAGTCACCTTTCTTTTTCTTTTCAGACCAGACTTTTAGCGTAGATAGTCAAATCAACCCTTCGAGATAAACACAACAAGCGTGGATCCCATCGAGTACGATGGACGTGAGGGGTGCTAATACCTTCCCCTTGCATAACCGACTCCTGAACCCAGACATGGTTGCGATGACCTTGTCTTGTACCTTTTCGTCAGGTTTTTCTGATCGTTTCCTTTCCCGTTCCGAGGGATAAATAACGAAAGGTGGCGACTCTTCTGTTTTGCCGGCACCTTATTTTTGCAGTAGCGACAACATGCAAAAGAGATTTTCTCATCTTATCAATAGACTAAATTCACTTGGTAGGCCAGTTGCCAATGATGTTGCTACTAACAAAGTCTTAAGATGTCTTACCAGGAAATGGAAACCAAAATTAACTGCCATAAAGGAAGCAAATGATCTTATGACCTTGCACCTTACAACACTCTTTGGAAAGCTTCAAGAACACGAGCAAGTGCTTCTTAGTCTCGAGCAATTTGAGAAAAAGGAAAAGAAGGAGAAAACGAAAAATACGGAAAAGAAGTCCATAGCTCTAAAGGTTTCTTGTTCAAAGTCCTATGCAAAAGAGTTGAGTGATTGTGATACGAGCGATGACGAAAAGAATGAGGATATGGGGCTGTTTGTGAAGTGATCCAATCGCTATGTCAATAAAAATGGTATCCAATATTCTGAAAAGAATCTAGTCAATTTCAGAAAACAATCAAGACATTTTAAGAATGATGACAACAAAGAAATTAGAGCAAAAGGGTCGTGCTTTATTTGCGGAAAAGCCGGACATTACAAGCCGGACTGTCCCTTGATGAAAAAGGACAAAGGAAAGGAAACTAATCAATCACACAAGAAGTAAGTTAAGCCTAGAAGAGCTTACATCGCATGGGAAAGTGATAGCGAGTCATTCGAGGATGATAGTTCTAGTGACGAAGACGAATCCGTCAACCTTTGTCTCTCTGCTCATTAAAAGAAGAAAAACAAAAAGGTACGACATGCAAAATACGATAATTCTACTAGATTATCTCATTCCGAATTGCAAACTGCTTTTGATACCTTACATCATGAAGCCAAAGAAGCCTTTAAAAGGCTAGCCTCAAGTAAATAAAATTTTGCTCACTTAGTGCAAAAGATTCTTGATTCCGAAAGGAAACTAGAAGCGTTAAAGGCTTCCATAGTGGAAGGTACAAAAGTGAATTATGAGGAAATAAGAAAAAGAGTAGTTAACTTCGGGTGTGATACTTGTTACATTTGGCAAAATGAGGCTAAAAATCTCAAGGCCAAACTTAACAAGGCTCTAGAACCCAAAATTACACTTGCTATCGATAAAGCACATTTTAGAAAGAGTATGATTAATCCATATCAAAAATACACACATGTGGTAAAGAATCATGATAGCAAAAGTGATACAAGATGGGGTTTTGGAATGCAAAAATCGCATTTTGGAAGAGTTAGGGAGAACTATGATCAACGAAAGTGGGCTTCCTAAGTATTTCTGGGCTGACGCCATTAGTACGACTTGTTACATTTTAAATAGGGTGCTCATTCGCCCTATTCTAAACAAAACACCGTATGAACTTTTAAAAGGGTGGAAGCCAAATGTGTCTCACCTACATGTCTTCGGTTGTAAGTGTTTCGTGTTAAACAATGGAAAAGAAAGTCTAGGTAAATTTGATTCCAAGGCAGACGAAGGTATCTTCCTCGGATACTCTCAGTCAAGTAAAGCCTATAGAATATACAACAAGAGATTACTTACTATCGAAGAGTCTGTTCACATCACATTTGATGAGTCTTATCCAAAAAGTGTCGAAAAAGGTAGTTTGTTTCATGGTGCAGGTGTATCTTCTGAAGATATACTCAAAAGTGCTAAGACGAGAATTGATCAACCTGACCCAGCCAAAGTTGAGGAAGATAAAGATGACCGCCATGAGGAGACTGAAGAAGTTCATCCGTCTAACAAAGATGATCTCCCTCCAGCTTGGAAGTCTTCCAAAGACCATCCCGTCGATAATATCCTTGGTGATATCTCAAAGGGAGTGACGACTCGATTAAAGCTAAGTAATTTCTGTTATCATTTCGCTTTTGTTTCTCAAGTAGAAGCTAAAAACCCAAAAGAGGCTTTACTCGATGAATATTGGTTCTTATCAATGCAAGAGGAACTTAATCAGTTTAAAAGAAATGAGGTTTGGGACCTTGTCCCTCCTCTGCGAGACCATCGAGTAATTGGCACCCAATGGGTGTTTAGGAATAAACTAGACTAAAATGGAGTAATAACACGTAATAAGGCGTGCTTGGTCGCGCAGGGGTATAACCAAGAGGAAGGCATCGACTATGAGGAGACTTATGTGTCGGTTGCCCAACTCGAGGCTATACGCCTTCTACTTGCCTTCGCTTGTGTGAAAAGTTTTAAGCTATTTCAAATGGATGTGAAAAGTGCATTCCTTAATGGCTATATAAATGAAGAGGTTTATGTTGCCCAACCTCAGGGGTATGAATCCCACGAGTATCCTAATCATGTATGCAAATTAAAACGTACCTTGTATAGACTCAAGCAAACCCTGGGGCTTGGTATGTTCGTCTAAGCAAGTTTCTCCTTGATCAAGGGTACTCAAGAGGAAAGTTTGACACAACTCTTTTCATTAAGCGTCAAGGAAAAAAATTTAATTTTGGTACAAATTTATGTTGATGATATCATTTTCTGGTCAACTAACATGAATCTGGTAAGACAATTTTCTAATTTAATGCAGGGAGAATTCAAAATGAGTATGATGGGGGAGCTCACGTATTTCCTCGGATTGCAAATCAAGCAACTGTAGAAGGGTACCTTTGTGAGCCAGACAAAATACTTCCTTGAGCTTCTCAAGCAGTTTGACATGGAAAACTCCAAAGCTATCGATACTCCAATGCCAACATGTGTAAATCTTAGTTGAGACGAAAATGGTAAGAATGTAGAGGTGAAAAAGTATCAAGGTATGATTGGATCTCTCATCTATCTTACTGCCTCTAGACCCGATATTATGTTTAGTGTCTGTATGTGCGCTAGGTACCAGTCATCTCCTAAAGAATCCCATTTAAAAATAGTAAAGCGCATACTTAGATACCTCTCAGGTACTCCAAAGTACGGGCTTTGGTATTCTAAGGGAAATGATTGCTCCTTAGTTGGCTTTTCTGATTCTGATTTTGCGGGATGTAAATCAGATTGGAAAAGTACGAGTGACACGTGTCATCTATTTTCAAAATCTTTGGTACGTTTGCATAGAAAAAAGTAGGTCTCTGTAGTTTTGTCAACTGCCAAAGTGGAATACGTTGCGGCTGGTAGTTGTTGCGCTCAATTCTTATGGCTTAAGCAACAATTGCTCGACTTTAACCTCAAACTTGAGCGTGTTCCAATTTTTTGTGATAACACGAGTGCTATTAACCTAACCAAGAATCATGTGCTACATTCACGCACCAAGCATATCGAAATTCGACACCACTTCATTAGGGATCATGTGGAGAAAGGCGACGTGGTGTTTGAGCATGTTGACACTAAAAATCAACTTGCGATATCTTTACAAAACCACTCGCTACAGAGCCTTTCTTTCACATCCGACAGAAGCTTGGTGTTCTTGATATTTCAGATAGTGTTTATAAAATATCTCTTGCATGCTATATATATATATATATATATATATATATATATATATATATATATATATATATATATATATATATATATATATATATATATATATATATATATATATATATATATATATATATATATATATATATATATATATATATATATATATATATATATATATATATATATATATATATATATATATATATATATATATATATATATATATATATATATATATATATATATATATATATATATTAATATGTGCTTTGTCCATCTTTTACCTAATAAATGGAGATGTTTAGAGCCATATGTGAAGGCATTCCGTTACACTTGGAGTTGAGGTAATATCCTTCCTTAATTAGAATCTCTCAAAATTCCCATGTTCATAAAATGTAATGTGTCAAATTATGTGTCATTATTGTCTTGTAGACCATGATTGCGCTTATTTCACTCCTTTTGTCTCATTGTATGCTAAATTGATCAAAATTGAAGTTTTGTTGTTTTTTGTCTGCATGAGTCGACCTATGTAGGGTAACGGTTGACTCACAAAAGTGATATTTTTCATGCCTGAGAAACAGGTATGCTCCAGTCGACCCTTCAGTCGACGCATACCCATGTTATTTCCAACGTGTTATTTTTCACATAGTATGCACCGACGCATGACCCTTATGGACGACGCATCGCGCGAATTTTCTAAAAAATGTCTGCTAAAACTGTTCATTTTCCACTATTTTCAATACAATTTAATTCATATTGTCCATTCAAATTCATCATCATTAAGACATTTACATTGAGATTTGTAACCTACGTCAAGGCTATCTATCTTTTTCTCCTCTTCCTAAAACCTAACATCTACAAAAAGGGGTAAAATAATCATCCTCTCTCTATCTTCAAAGAATACCCTCTTCATCACAAATTCGTCATCTCCAAACTTGAAAGTAAAAATGTCTACCCGAAGGATAACTGGCAAAAGAACTACCAGAGCATCCTCCTCCCTTGCAGGTCTATCATCTGGAACCCTATCGGTAACGGTTGTATCCCTTGTACTCCTTGAGTTTGCAGAAATCTATGAGAAATTTTTTAGCAAACGATATGTGGTTAAGCAACATGCTTACTACTGAAAGCCTGCTGAACGTATGCACATCCCACAAGTGATTGATCTTCTTATGCTCAAGGGTTCAATAGCTTTTTAGAATGCAACACTAAGTACAATGAAGACCTTGTGAGGATATTCTACACTGGCCTTCAAGGGAAATTTCAAGGTTTCGAGTTCAACAATTAAGTAGGAAATACTAAGGTATGTGTGAACGAATCGGTCTGGAAAAAACTGTTTGACATGTCACCAGTATTCGTTGAGCCCATCATTAAGGCCACGGATGCTCGTACTATCATAGGCTACGAGTTCAAAGAGGCTTTGAACTCCATGTTGAAGAAACCATATGTTGATGATATTGTGGCAAGTGATCTCTTCCCCAAAACGGTCACAACGGGAAAATTAAAACCAATGGATAGAATCTTACACTGGATTGTGGCGCACATTCTGTGGCCAAAGAAAGGCGGCTATTCTTGTGTTGATTAAGCTGAGGTACATTTTATCTATATTCTGAAGAAAAAGATTAAAATCAGTTGGCCTCACTACATTGCAAGTCGAATTTATTCACCGTGGGATTCTGGTAGAGGAATTGCTCTATCGTACGGGTCCTTTATCCAAGAAGTTCTCAACAACGCCAAAATCACAGTTTAAGGCATACCATATGAATCACTGACCTCGGATCAAGAGTTTTTCCACAAGACTCTTACCATGATGGGATATATTTAGGATCAAACAGACAGTCGTTACAGGTTCATTGTCAAGGCGACTACCTCTCGGTTGGAAGAATCGGACGAGAGTGATGACCAATATAATAGCGAGTGGCTGAATCAATCACCTCACTCTGATCATGAGAATGACCAAGGGTGGGGCGCCTGGCAACATACAGGCTGGACATCGTTAGGTGACAACTATATGCTATAACATCATTCGGAGTATCAAGACACTCCAAACTGGAGCTATGAGACTCAACCATCCCAGCATCCGCAACAACACTCTGATGAACTCCTCGACATGATGAGGACTATTCAGCTAGAGCAACGCTCCTTCATGACTGCTCAGGATGAACGATTCTCTCAACTACAAAGTCAATTTGAAACTCACACCGAAAATTTCAATGCATTTTCATCCAGTTTCATGAGAAGGTTCAATGGGTTTGTTGAAACAGCAGCCAGTCAACATAGGGCTCTTTCCACCAGCTTCAACACCCTAAATAGAGCGGTCTTGGAGTTCATTGAAAGAGACGATGCACAATTTCCTCCGGAGTATCCCTCTCGAGGGCGTAGCCATCATTTCAAGGGGAGGAGACCTTAAAGATGTCTTGCATACTGCATTTTGCATCTGATCATCTGTTCATTAATGTTTTTATTTGTTGTTGAATGGTTTTATATACTTATGTGTGTTTAATGACATGTCTTTTGTTCATGACTAAGATAGTAAACCTTATTGTTGTTCTATTTTGCGTAGCTCTATTTATCATTTTGTTTATGTGTTCATTAACTACATTGTATGTGAATATCGGTTAATGTAGAGCCTGTTGCGAGTGTCTGGAACTTGCGTCTTCTTTTACTTTTATACAATTCATTGACAAGTGTTTCTTTCTTTTTGATGTTGTTAAAGGGGAAAAAAGTATCAAGCACCGCAGTAGAAACATAAACATCATAGGTGAAGACTAGGTATTCACGCAGAAGAGTGTGTATGGATGAAGGCATCAAGCAAGGGGGAAGATAATGTGACATATCATACATCAAGGTTTTATTTGTTTTGCCATCATAAAAAAGGGGGAGTATGTGAGGGAAAAGCCTCATATATAGATGTGTTCGTTTCGATGATGTCAAAACTCAGCTCCATAGAAAAATGTATGTTGGACGTTGTCACCATGTCATATTTGCATGTCTTGTCTCTCATAAGTCAAATGCTCGTCAAAAACATGATTGTTGCATATAGAGATGGCCAAATCTATGTTACATATAGGGTTGGCTTAGTTGGTTTTGTTTTCCATATTATAGGTTTCATCAAATGTGTCTTAATGCATGAAAATGAGCATTTTTGCCTATTTCAGGGTTTTGAGTCTATCCAAAACCTGTTCCGTTCGACTCATATAGCAAGTAATTTTAATGAATTAGTCTCAGGAGGGCTCGCGTCGACCATCCGGTCGACTCATACTGTGACCATTTGTATTTGGCTAAAATTGCATGCTGTGCGTCGATGCATGTCATGCTCCGGTCGACGCATGGTCCTGATTTTTGCATAATCATGTATACGGGTAAGCTCAGGTCGACCCCTTTACTGCATAGGTCGACCGCTCGCTGTTTTGTGTCAAAATTATGTTATATCAAACTGTTTTTGCGAGACTGTTTTTTTGTTAAATCAGTTATGTTTTGCATATAAGTTGAGTTGTACTTTCCTTTCACTTGAAACTAAGAAAACAAGAAAAGTGAAATTTACGTGTCGATTTGGTTCTCATCATTTTCACCCTATTCATAGCATTTTACAACAACTACACGTAATCATTTTTGTTGTGCATTATGCATGTTTGAGGTGATAATGTCCAAAGCCGAAGATTGGTTTAATCTGGTTTGGGTTGAGTAATCGGCAGTTTTTTCTTGAATAAAACCGTTATGGTTTTATCCTCAAAGAATCTCAGATTTTGGGGTTTTTTGCACAAATCGGTCCATCACAGATTCAGCCGAGCGAAGGTAATCAAAGAGCTGGAGGTTCTGTCGGTTTAGTAGCAGTAAACGGAGGATTTTGAGTGGAAGATTCGGGTTCGACACGTGGGTGACTGAAATCAGTCGGGCCAGATTTGAAGACCGAGGGTTGTTCAAAGAGAGTGTCGTAATCAGAGGTTTATTCACCGCGT
Source organism: Lathyrus sativus (assembly GCA_963859935.3). Taxonomy (NCBI): domain Eukaryota; kingdom Viridiplantae; phylum Streptophyta; class Magnoliopsida; order Fabales; family Fabaceae; genus Lathyrus; species Lathyrus sativus. The sequence continues at coordinate 337,007,735 of OZ012735.1, forward strand.
TCGAAGTACTTGATTCAACTTGAATCAAGGGGCAAGAAGAAATAGGCTCTATAACAACAAATTGTGTTCAATTGTTTGATCTCTATTTGCTTCTTGTATAAACATTGACCAACATGTTATATCTATCTATATACAGGTCTCAATTATATTGTTAGAATTGAGGGCAGGCATACCCCGAGCGAGGACGACGGGGGAACTGCCTCAACAAATCGTTGTGTCTTTTTCTTTACGTTTATATTGCTAAATTTATGGGTTTTTATTGCAAACGATTGTGTCAATCAAATTCTGATTTGAGTTGTGCTAAACTATTTTTAAGCCAATTACAATCATTGATTGTAATAGAAAATTTAAGCACTCAACTCTCAAAATAGAATTCACTTGTAGTGCTCTGCACTCAAAGTGTTTGATCAATTGTGTGAACTAAGAACATCTTGTGTTATCTCTTCAAATTATCTATATTTTAAAGGCATTGGAACTAGTCATACCTTATAGTGAACATAATCTAATTGAATTAGTGATTCTCATATCTTGTTTATCAAATTCCATAGGCTTTACGCATATCCGGTTTTCTAGTAACCGTTCATTTTATACGTGTATAGTTCTTCGGCCGCTTCCGCCTTAAACAATTTTAAAACCCAATTTTTGGTAGCCCCGGATCTGTTTTAAACAAGCGATCTATTCAACCCCCCTTCTAGATCTGCGCCATCTTCTAACAGATGCCAGCAGGGTGGACTTTTGGGTAGTTTCCATTAAAGGATTGGACTTTATAAGGTGAAAGGATTTGACTTATCGACACTCGGTATCCGACGATGCTATGATCGGAGGATAGACGTGGATGTTCTTAGTGCCTCAAGTTGGATCCTTTGCAGAAGTTATATACTTGTTCCTGTAAGAACCTTGTGTTAGAACACAGATTGGTTCTTAATAATATCTCTATGTTTTGATGATAACTATTATAAAATTTTGTAATTAAGAATTATATACTCTAAAATTTGCTTAAGAATGTTTGCTGCAGATATTAAAGTAAATATCACTCCAGAAGCAAATCAGATCTGAACATAAGAAATATGCAAAGCTCTGAAGTGTCAGATGCACCCGTTAGAAGATTCTGAACGCTGCTATCAGAAGATCCTGAGCGTTGCCTCCAGAAGGATCTGAAGCAGAAGCTCCAGAAGTTCTGAGGCAGAAGCTCCAGAAGAATCTGAAGCAAGTCAGAAGCATCTGAACCAAAGAAGAATTCTGTATGAAGAGTTTTCAAGCATAGTTACTTCAGAAGACTCTGAGAGTACTAACGCTGCCAGTACTGAGGATCTGACTCAAAACTCTGCTCTGAATTTATACACACTAAAAGCACACTTGCTACAAAGACTCTGATTCAGCAAAGCTCTGATCAACATCAGAAGGCTCTGATCAAAATAGACTCTGATGATTCTTGCTGAAAATTGTTGAAGAAGAATTCAAAGATTATGTCCGTTGGAATATCCAAATGAATCTTTCCTTATTTATGCTAGACATAAGAACACAGATAAAAAGGGTTTCTCTGTGCTTTCTTCTTCTAGGAAAGGTCACTTGATGTGAAGACAAAAAGGGCTCAGACCTTTTAGTACACACTTCTCAACGTGAAAAGCTCTTGGACCACTGTGCCTATAAAAGCAAGTCTCCACTCATCTTCTTCAGTTGACGTTTTACTTGAAAAGAATTCATTATTCAAAGCTCTCATACAACTCATATTCTTTCTAGAATTAATTTCTTTGTTCTTAATCTTAAGTGAAAAATCACAGTTGTGATAAAGCTTTATTAGAAGCATTTTAACACTTGTATTTGTTATTACATTTGATTGTAAGAAAACCTTAAGAAGATCCGGTTAGGATCAGTAGTTCTTGAGAAGACTTTGAACAGTTGTTCTTAGTGCTTACTATTGTAATCAGTTGATTAAATAGTGGATTAAGTCCTTGTTTGAGAAAGGCAAATCACTCTAGGAAGGGTGGACTGGAGTAGTTGAGTTCAACGAACCAGGATAAAAATACTTGAGTTTTTATTTCCAAGTTTTTATCTTCATACTTATTCAACCCCCCTTCTAAGTATTTTCTCACCTTCAGTTGGCATCAGACCTCCAGTTCTGTGTGTGCTACCACTTCACAGTGACAGAAAAGATCCAGTGAGAAAAACTTTGATATATATTTGGTTGTTACTATGGCTGATAATTCAATGTCTAACATTAACAACAAGTATGAAGAAAGGGACAGAATCAACACTAAACCCCCTATGTTTGATGGGGAGAAATTTGATTATTGGAAAGACAGGATTGGAAGTTTTTTCCTTGGTTATGATGCTAATTTATGGGATTTGGTCATAGATGGATATGTTCATCCCATTGATGGGAATGGTAAGAAAGTAGATAGAAAATCTATGACAGAAGCCCAAAAGAAGGAATTTAGAAATCACCACAAGGCCAGAACAATATTGTTAAATGCAATATCTCACACTGAGTATGAAAAGATCCCAAATAGAGAAACTGCATTTGACATGTTTGAGTCCTTAAAGATGACTCATGAGGGAAACTCTCAAGTCAAGGAAACAAAAGCTCTGGCTCTAATCCAGAAGTATGAAGCCTTCAAGATGGAAGAAGCTTAATCTGTTGAAGCTATGTTCTCCAGATTTCAAATACTTACAGCTGGACTAAAGGTTCTGGATAAAGGATACTCTACTGCTGATCATGTGAAAAAGATCATCAGAAGCTTACCTACCAGATGGAGACCTATGGTGACTACGCTGAAAATGCTACGCTGAAAATGGCTAAAGATCTGAACAAGATCTCCTTGGAGGAACTAATCAGTTCACTAAGGAGTCATGAAATTGAACTTGAGGAAGATGAACCTCAAAAGAAAGGTAAATCAATTGCTTTAAAATCTAATAAATCTGCTAAAGCATTGCAGGTGTTAGAGGAAAGCTCTGAAGAATCCTCATCTGAAGATGAAGATGAACTATCCATGCTGTCTAGAAGAATAAACAAACTTTGGAAGCATAAAGGAAAGAAGTTCAGAAACTTCAGGAAGCCTGACCAAAGAAAAGAATCTTCTGGACACAGAAGATCTGGCAAAAAGGAGGTTGTCTGTTATGAATGTAAAGAACCTGGACATTACAAAAATAAATGTCCAAAGATGTTGAAAGAAAAGCCTAAAAGAAAATCTGATAAGAAGAAGAAGGTTCTAATGGCCACCTGGGATGATTCAGATACATCTGAATCTGAATCTGAGTCAGAAGAGGAATGTACCAATGTAGCATTGATGGCAGACATAGAAGACAGGAGGAAGGAACTTCAGGATCTGAATCTGACTCTGAATCTGACTCTGGCGCTGAAGAGGTAATGGCTAAACACACTAAAGAAGAACTTATCAAAGTGTTATCAGAAGTTCTGAAGAGCTATAACAATATTAAGCTCAAATACAAGAAGCGTCGAAGCAATCTTGTATCTGAGAATAATATTCTCATATCAGAAGTAGCTGAGCTAAATGAAAAGAACTTAAGATTGAAAAATGATTCTGAATTAGCTCAACAAGACTCTGATTTTGAAACTGAGTCTGAATGCAAAAATATTTTGGAAAAATATGATTACAGCTTTCAGAAGTTTCTTGCTAAAAGCATAGACAGAAGCAAAATGGCTTCTATGGTCTATGGAGTTAGCAGAAATAAGAGAAAAGGAATTGGATATAAATATTCCTCTGGAAAGGACTTAAATCCAAAACCTGTTGATAAAATTATCATTAAGAAAACTCCTTTATATTCCCACTTTAAATTTGGTCACTTGAATGATATTGAACACACACGTTCTGAAAAGAACATTCATGTGTTTAAATCTAAGGCTAGTCAGAATAAACCTTATGTTGAAAAACAGAAGTTTAGATAAACCTTCAGAACAACTAGCCCAAAAGGACCCAAGAAGATCTGGGTACCTAAAAGTAAAATAATTCCTGTTGCAGATGTTCTTAGCAGCAAGGTCAGCACGCCAATCATGGTACCTGGACTCTGGATGCTCGTGACACATGACAGGAGAAAGGTCTATGTTCCAAAGTCTGGAGCTTAGATCTGGAGGTGATGTGAAATTTGGAGGGAATCAGAAGGGCAAGATCATTGGATCTGGCACCATTGGAAATGGTAAACTTCCCTCTATTACTAATGTTTTACTTGTAGAAGGATTAAAGCATAACTTATTGTCCATAAGTCCATTAAGTGACAGTGGTTATGATATAACCTTTAATCAAAAATGTTGTAAAGCTATTAGTCAAAAGGATGGCTCAATCCTATTTAGTGGAAAGAGGAAAAACAACATTTATAAAATAAATCTTTCAGAACTTAAGGTTCAGAATGTTAAATGTCTCTTGTCTGTTAATGAGGAGCAATGGGTCTGGCACAGAAGATTGGGGCATATTAATATGAGACGTATATCTCAGATTAATAAACTTAATCTTGTCAGAGGACTTCCTAATCTGAAGTTCACCTCAGATGCTCTTTGTGAAGCATGTCAAAAAGGGAAGTTTTCAAAATCATCTTTTAAATCAAAAAATGTTGTTTCTACTTCTAGACCACTAGAATTACTTCATATTGATCTATTTGTGTCGCTACTCAAAAAATGCATCGTGCAACAACGGGGAGGCGAAAAAGATAGACAGAAGAGTCGCCACCGAACTTTATTTATCCCATGAGGGGAAAGGAAAATATCGAGAAAACCCTAGGAAAGAAATGGATAAGATGGTCTCGCGACCAAGAACGGGTTCGGAAGCCGGTTATGCAAGGGGAAGGTATTAGCACCCCTCGCATCCATCGTACTCGATGGGAACCTTTTGTTTGTCGATGTGTGATTTTATTTGCTTAAATATTATGCTATAAAAAGGGTTCTAAAAGATAGTGAGAAAAAAGGGTTAGAAATAGGAGAGAGAGAGAGAGAGAGAGAGAGAGAGAGAGAGAGAGAGAGAGAGAGAGAGAGAAGTGACGGGGGGAAAAGAGAGAAAGAACAGACTCGGTAGGACTTCGCGGTCCTAGGCCTACGTATTCTCAAAAGGTATGAGAAAATCAGAGTCGGCGTAGTTCGGGGAACTACAGATATGGGGGAATGTGCTCGACAGGGATTGTGGCCCTTGTGCCTACGTATCTTTACTTGAACGAAGTAAAGAATCAGAGCAGCCGTAGTTCGGCCTACGGTGTGCGGGGAAGTTCTGATAGACGATGCTATCGTGCGCATTCTAGCAGTTTAGATGTATTGTTGCTCGCATGTGAGGAGACTTATGCGTTACCTGTTTGCGGTAGAACGGACGTGGCATGCCTTTCTGGGGAAAGGGTGGAAAAAATAAAAGGGTGCTCGCTAGGATTGTCGCAATCCTATGCCTACATATTCTCAACGTGCAAGAGAAATCAGAGCAACGTAGTTCATGCTTACGGGTAACTGGTGCGTTTGTGGATGATGTTATCGTACGCGTTCTAGCAGTTTAGGTGTTTTGCTGCTCGCATGTGAGGAGACTTATGCGTACCTGTTTGCAGTAGAACGAACGTAACATATCCTGTTTGAAAGGTTGGTTTTCGCCATGCGAGGCAAGGTATCATGTTTGATTAGTTGAGATTGTTTTTGGAGCGAGATAGGTCCTCGGATAGTAACCCCTACGGGTAGTACCCAATTCTTTATCTCAAAGTTTTTGTTGTAAAAAATGTGTGGCGAACGTAGCGTCTTCGTATTGAAAGACAAGCATCGAGACCACCCCCACTACAGTGAGCATCCCAACACTCAGAGAGGAAGAAGACTACACTTAATCCTCTCTCTTTAATTCATTGCAAAGAGAACTTTGTTCTCTTATTAAAGATGTTTTTGGTTTTGAATGGTAAGTGCTTTTGCGACTGTAAACCCTACGGTAAATGTCAGCACTCGGGATAGGAAAAGGCCTACGCCTAACCACTCCACGACCATTCAAGTTTTTGTTATGAAAAGATTTGAAAATGCACTCGGTACAGGACCGAGGTTTTAGGTGTGAAAATTGTGGAAGGAAGTTGTGAAAGCGAGATGGTGGATAAAGTCGCGTCTTTGTATTGAAAAACGAATATCAAGACCACCCTCACTACAGTGGGCATCCCAACATTCGGAGAGGAAGAGGTCTACACCTAATCCTCTCTTTTTTAATTCAATACAAAGAGAAATTTATTTTAAAGATGGTTTGAAAATGGACTCGGTACGAGACCGAGGTTTTAGGAGAGATGGTATGGAAACGTCTTCGTATTAAAAGACGAGCGTCGAAACCATCCTCACTACAGTGGGTATCCCAACGCTCGAAGAAGAAGAGGTCTACACCCAATCCTCTCTTTTTAATTCAATACAAAGAATTGATTTGTTTATTGAAGAGATTTGATAACCTACCAAAGAGATGAGATAAATTCGAATATATACAAGAAATAGATAATATACAAGATATATAATCAATAGTCCACCAATTTAAATTTTAATGGTTTCGATATTTTATTAGGTATTTTTTGGAAGAATGTACAAGTGTTGAATATTTACAAGATAGTAATAATATACAAATATAATATGTACAAGAATATAAATGACTGAAAATAAAACAGTTGTATATTTACAGAAAATTAAAGTTAGTCGTCAGTTGGTTAGTGTATTGAATCGGGACTCGAAAGAATAGGATCTCGTCTTAACCACAAACAAAATGTCGATTAATCGAAGGTAGCCTATCGCGATCCCAAAGTAAGGAAGATGACCCCAATGGTCATCCCCCATAGATTTGAAATCGGGAAGGTTATCGACTTCGAAAATCTAACACTTGCGGATAAAAAGCTTTCATCGATCCATAAGTCGAAATGAAATTTAAATAGAGAAGAGATGAGAAGAGAATGGGGTGGTCTCGGATCCAACGATACTTATCAATATATTGACTTAGTAATCGATTTATGGAAGCGTCGTCATCGACCAAAACAGATGAAATAGAACAAAAATGTCCAATAACAAATAAAACATAAGATTAACAAATCTTAAAATTTATAAAAGAAAATGAATAAAACTATGACTTTAGAAAAAAAAAAAAAAAATATATATATATATATATATATATATATATATATATATATATATATATATATATATATATATATATATATATATATATATATATATATATATATATATATATATATATATATATATATATATATATATATATATATATATATATATATATATATATATATATATATATATATATATATATATATATATATATATATATATATATATATATATATATATATATATATATATATATATATATATATATATATATATATATATATATATATATATATATATATATATATATAAACTATATTTAACTTAATAAAAATAATAGTATATTACAAACTGTTTTTTTTTTATAAAAAAAACTAAAACAAAATAAAATATATAAGCAACAGTTAATATAATATATACATAACTAATAATAATAATAATAATAATAATTTACAAAATAAAATAAGTAAAAAAAAAGAGACAGAGAGGGTTTGTGAGTAAAATCAGGTGGGTGTGTAGACTAGGGACACGGGCTGTGAAGCCCAGCACAATAAAATAAATCAATGGAAAAAAAAGGACAAAACAACACATTGTACAATCCCCTTCTCCCTACAGCCGTTTAACATCCCAACTCACAAAACTCTCTCTCCAGATTCCGCCGCTTCCCAACCTTCTTCTCCATATTCCTATTTCTCTTCGATTCAATCTCTTCCATTTCGTTCTGTTTTTGATTTGTGTGTGCTTGAAAAAATTGAATTGTTGTGATTCTGGAGAATGGGTTTTGGGTGTTTATGGTTGAAGGAGTTCTGACGTTGGTTGGGTTGATTTGATGCGCAGAGGTTTGGATGGAGAAGTGGTTCGCGGTTATGGGTGAAGAAGAAAAAAAGATTGTTGGGGTTTCGACGGTGAGCGAAGAAGAAGAGCTGATGGGTCGGATTTGGAGTTCATAGGTGATTTACAAGGTTGTTGGGTTTTATGGCTGAAGTTTGTTGCAGTGTATGGAGATGAATACGAAGAAAAGGTTCTTCGGAGGTTATGAATGTTTTTCTTCTTTTTCTTCTGTTCGGTTCCGAAATGGGTATTAACGGAAGCTTGTTGGCTCGCCTGAAATGGGTCATGTAAGGTAGGTTGAGGAATTTGGATATATGTTTCTGTTAATGGAAATCTGAGTTTTGTGTTTTGGTGTGTTAGATTCGAAAAAGATTGAAGGTTCTGTTGAAGAGTTGAATGCTGATAGGTGGATGAGGTAGGATGAAGTGAGGCGAGCTGACGATGTTGGAAGGATGTGGACGGCTAGGGTTGTGACCTTAGGGTTTGGAGGCTGCCCTTTCAGATTAGGGTTCTGCCCTCCTGTAGGAGACAGTGAATAGTAGTATATATACCAGAATGTTGACACGTGGCAGGCTGTAGGGTTAATGACTTTGGATTAAAAGTGCTGATTGATTTGCCTAAAAAAATGCTTAACGTGAGTTCACTCAAGAGAAAGTTGGTTAGAAAAAAAACTGATGACAATTAAAGAATAAAGACTAATTATAATTACAAATCCTAACTAATAATATCTAATAATTAACAAATAATCTAATCCCTAAATAATTCTGAATAAATAAAATAAAATAAACCTATTAATTCTAATCTAAAGCAATTAATCTAATAAATTATAATTAACAAAATCTATCTTTAAATAAACTCTAAACTAAAAATTAATTTATATTAACTAAAAAGTTTTCTAATAAACAAAATAAATAAATAAATAAAAAGAAATTAGAGTAAAAAGAAAATAATTTTAAAATTAAATAAATAAAAAAAACTATATTTAAACATAAAAACTATATCCAAAAAGTAAGCACTTATCTAAAATCAACTCTATTTCTATGTAAAAAAATAATAAAATCCTATTCTAAAATTAAAAGTTAATTAAACTATTTTGAAGTCTAAATAATGAAAATAAAAACCTAATTAATATTTACTTATATAAACCTAAATAATTCTAACTACTATCAAAACAAAATCCTAAAAAACCTAAACTAAATAAACAAATAAAATAGAATCTAAATTAATAAAATTTAACTAAATAAAATCTGATTATTAATAATAAAACAAATTAATTTTAATTTAATAATCCTAATAAATACCATAAATCATAATTTAATAATACTAATAAATACCATAAATCGTAATTAATAATTAATATAAATAAAAAAATAAAAATAAAATAAAAATCTAAATAATAAATAACAATTAACCCTAATCAAATTAAATATTCTAATAAAATAATAAACAAATAAATAAGCTAAAAACTCTAAATAATTCTAACTAATTCTAAAAAAAAAACTTAATAAAATTCACACAAAACAAAATTCTATGTAAAAACAAAATAAAACTCTATTTAACTCCTAATAATAAAAATCACTAAAAAATTATACTTAACCTAAAAACTATTTCTAAACTATATAATTAAATCTATTTAAAATAAAAACTATTTCTAATAAAATTAAAAACGGTTAAAACTCTAAAATCAAAATCAAAATCTAAAAACTATTTAAATCCTAAAATATCTCTAACATTACTAATTTAAATCTAAAATCCTAAAATATCTCTAAAATTACTAACTTAATTCTAAAATCCTAAAATATCTCTAAAATTATTAAATTAATTCTAAAATCCTAAAATATCTCTATAATTACTAACTTAAATCTAAAATCCTAAAATATCTCTATAATTAAATCAAATCTAATTAATTCTAATACTAAAATGATTCTAAAAACAAAATAATTCTATGCTATAAAAATAATCTATTTCTATTCTAAATAAGAAAAAACTATTTCTAATAAAAATTCTAACTAAATTAAAATTCTATATAAAAACTATTAAAATAAAATATATTCTAAAGAAAAAAATAAATAACTATTCTAATTCTAAAAAATGTAATAAAACAAACTATTTGAATTAAATAAATAATAAAATAAAAATATGGACAAAAATTTAATATTTGAAAAGAAAAATGAGAAAATGAAACAAAATTTACCAAAATGCCCTTAGGCCACGTGTCACGCTTCTACTGGGCAAAAAAATAGTCAAGATCTGAAAAACGCCCAATCGGGGTGGACACGTGTCTAAACGGCGTGAAAAATGTGAAATAAAAAAATGCAAAAATATTTATAAAAGCTGGCGGGCAAATTTAGGGTATGACAGTTTGGACCAGTGAAAAATGCATCCATCAGAGGCAAGAAGTATGGATTAGTCATTGTTGATGACTATAGTAGATGGATATGAGTAAAGTTCTTAAAACACAAGGATGAGTCACATTCTGTGTTCTTTGACTTCTGCAAACAAGTCCAGAATGAAAAAGATTTCAAAATTATAAAAGTCAGAAGTGATCATGGTGGTGAATTTGAAAATAAATATTTTAAAAAATATTTTAATGAAAATGGCATTGCTCATGATTTTTCCTGTCCTAGAACTCCACAATAAAATGGAGTTGTAGAGAGGAAAAATAGAACTCTACAAGAAATGGCCAGAACCATGATCAATGAGACTAATCTGGCAAAGCACTTTTGGGCAGAAGCAATCAACACAGCCTGTTACATTCAGAACAGAGTGTCTGTAAGACCTCTTCTGGAGAAGACTCCCTATGAACTGTGGAAGAACAGAAAGCCCAATATTTCATATTTTCATCCTTTTGGATGTATTTTCTATATGTTGAATACTAAAGAAAATTTGAACAAGTTTGATTCCAAAGCACAGAAGTGTTTCATGCTTGGATATTCTGAACGCTCTAAAGGCTACAGAGTATACAACACTGAGACACAGATTGTGGAAGAATCTATTCATGTTAGATTTGATGATAAGCTTGGCATTAAAAAGCCAAAGCAGTCTGAAAACTCTGCAGATAGAGAAGTAGTCTTCACAGACTCTGAAGGCTCAGAGGCAGACAAAGCTCAAGTGAAGGAACCAGAAGCAACGCCAGATGCAATTCCTTTAACTTCTCAGATGAACAATCTAAACATTTCTGAAGAATCAACTATTAGAGGATCATCTTCCAGAATCAAAGCTTCTCATCCAGAGAATGTTATCATTGGAAAGAAGGATGACCCTATCAGAACAAGATCCTTTCTCAGATCATCTGAAGCATCATTATTTGGACTGGTGTCAGTAATTGAACCAACTTCTGTAGATGAAGCTCTACAAGACAATGATTGGATTATTTCCATGCAAGAAGAGCTAAATCAATTCACCAGAAATGATGTGTGGGATTTAGTTCAAAGACCAAAAGGATTCAATATAATTGGAACTAAATGGGTCTTCAGAAATAAGCTTAATGAGAAAGGAGAAGTTGAAAGAAATAAGGCAAGGCTTGTTGCTCAAGGGTACAGTCAACAAGAAGGTATTGATTACACTGAAACTTATGCTCCAGTGGCAAGGTTAGAATCTATACGCCTTCTTATTTCATTTGTTGCACAAAATAACATCACTCTATATCAGATGGATGTTAAAAGTGCCTTTCTAAATGGTATTATAGAAGAAGAAGTTTATGTCCACCAGCCTCCTGGTTTTGAGAGTGAAAAATTTCCAGATCATGTTTTCAAACTAAAGAAATATCTTTATGGTTTAAAACAAGCTCCCAGAGCTTGGTATGAGAGATTGAGCAATTTTCTTCTGGAGAAAAATTTCATCAGAGGCAAAGTGGATACAACACTCTTTTGTAAATCATTTAAGAAAGATCTTCTAATTTGTCAAATATATGTGGATGATATCATATTTGGATCTACCAATACTATGCTGGGAAAGGAGTTTGCTCAATGTATGCAGGCAGAATTTGAAATGAGCATGATGGGAGAATTGAGATTCTTTCTGGGAATTCAAGTCAACCAAACTCCAGAGTGCACTTACATTCATCAGACCAAATATGTTAAAGAACTTTTGAAGAAATTTAACATGACTGATAGTAAGCTGGCAAAGACTCCCATGCATCCAACTAGTTCACTAGGCAAGGAAGAGGTAAGTAAGAAAGTAGATCAGAAACTCTACAGAGGTATGATAGGATCTCTTCTTTACTTAACTGCTTCTAGACCTGACATATTGTTCAACGTATGCTTGTGTGCTAGATTCCAATCAGATCCTAGAGAATCACACTTAACAGCTGTTAAGAGGATTCTAAGGTATCTGAAAGGTACTTCTAATGTGGGTTTGTGTTACCGAAAATCTGATGATTTCAAATTAGTTGGATTCTGTGATGCTGACTACGCTGGAGACAGAGTGGAAAGAAAAAGTACTTCTGGAAGTTGTCAATTTCTAGGAAGAAATCTAATCTCTTGGTACAGCAAGAAGCAACCCACAATTGCACTATCAACTACAGAGACAGAATATATTGCTGCTGCTGGATGTAGCACGCAGATGCTCTTGATGAAAAGTCAGCTAGAAGACTATCAGATATTTGAAAGTATCATTTCTATATTCTGTGATAATACTTCTGCTATATGTTTGTCTAAAAACACCATTTTACACTCTAAGGCAAAACATATAGAAATTAAGCATCATTTCATCAGAGACTATGTTCAGAAGGGAATTATAAACTTAGCCTTTGTTGATACAGATCATCAATGGGCAGATATTTTCACAAAACCCCTTGTTGAAGATAGATTCAAATTTATTCTGAAAAATATTGGTATGGATTTGTGTCCAGAATAATATTTGTCAGAAGCAAATTTTATAGATGCAAAATGTTTAATGCTCTGAAGTACTTCATTTGATTATTTATTTCATTTCCTTAAATTACTTTATTTTGTGAAAATCTGAACTAACAATACTCAGAGGATCTGAACGTTGGTTAACGTTTCATTTCTCAAGAGAATTCAGAAGCACTTGCAAGCAAACACGTGCCACTCTAAATCTGCAAAGATGGCGTGTACACTACTGAAGAGACGTTTGAGGTGAAGTTTGAATAGTGAAAATCTTGATTTTCCCCCCAATTTGTCAGAATCAATTAATGTTTGAAATGATTTTTATTCTTTTTCATTAATTGCTATGTGTGAACGTGCATTGTGTGTCTGTTTGTATGCCTAGTTGTTTACTATAAATACCACATCTCTCACCACTTTCACACTTTTCACATCTCAAGAACGTTTATGCATTTCTGTCTTCTTTTCTCTCTTCACAAAAACCCTAAACCTTTGACAAAATCATCTTCAATGGCAACCTCATCCTCCACTGCTGCTCAGTTTCAATCAACCATGGCTGCAATTACTTCTGCAAATATGGGTGTGGCTCCATATACGACACCAAAAAGGACTTTGTTAACACCTGTTGACAAACTGGAAGTTCTCTGTGAATCAATGGTGGAATTTGATTCATTGGCTGAAAATGGATTTGAATTTCGTTCAATAGTTGATGCTCAAGGCTGGGTAAAATACTTTGACAGATTATTTGGACCAGTTTACCCCCACTTGGTGAAAGAGTTCTGGATACATGCTTCTGTATACCCCAAATTCATATTGTCTTCTGTTCTGGGTAAGGAGATAATCATTACAGAAGATCTGATCAGAAAACTCATTGGATATGAGGAGACCGATGGAGTATCTCATCTGCCAGCTGGGCGTGTAGATATGGAAGAAGTCTATGAGGAAGTTATGACTGCTGGACAGGCTTCTAATAAGTTTAAAGATCTGAAGCCTGACTACAAGATCTGGGCGAAGATTTTCATGGGATGCATTCATCACAGAAAATCTACAAACTCTCCAGATTACGTGAACAATGAACAACTCTACTTTATGTACTGTTTAAGTCAGAGCACTAAGGTAGATCTTCCTTACATTCTGTTCATGCACTTATGCAATCATATTAATGCCTCCAGAGAATCTGTAAAAGACAAGGGTCAGAAGATCAGAACATGGATTCCCTTTGGAAGGTTAATTTCAGATATTCTAATAGAAAATGGATTGGTGACTGCTCTGTATGCTGCTGGAGTCAAGGAGGAACTTGAGTCTATTGTTGGGAAACCTCTGAATGCCAAGAGTCTTCAAAGACTTAAAATTGTAGAGGAACTCACATCAGCACCCTAGAAGCTGAATATTTCTGAACACAGTCAGAAGAGAATCCCAGTAGAAGACTACCCTCTGTTTTGTGCTGAAGAACCAAGGGAAATCATTGTGAGATTTATGGATTCTTACAAGGCAGATGGAATCCCAATCCCTGCAGATATTCTGAAAAGAGCAAGGGAACCAATGCCTGGTGGAGGAGATGAGATCACAAGAAAAAGAAGTCAATCAGAAGCAGAAGATGTGACTGTTCAGAAGAAGCCCAAAGTTGCTGACAAGCCTTAGAAGCTGATCAAGAGGAAAGCATCTGGAGACGCTCCTTCTGTTCCTACAAAACGTATCAAGATTAAAGGCATCAAATCTTCTGTATCTTCTTTCAATAATACTGTTTTAAATTATTCAACATTTAAATCTATTCCAAAACCACCTTCTACTCAGAAACGATCTGTTCCTGCTCCATCTCATATATCTGTTCCATCCCCACAAAAATCATCTAATCCTGTTTCCATCTCACCTGTAAAACCTTCTACTACACAATCATCTGCACCAACACCACCAACAACAAAACCACCAAATCAGACTCCACAACCAAAAAAAAAAACAAAAGAATCTGTACCACAACAACAACAATCAGAAAAACAACCTCAAACAGAAAAACCTACAGAACAATCTGAACAACAACAACCACAACTAGAAAAACAACAACAACCAGAGAAACAATCTGAACAACAACAACAAAAACAATCTGAACAACAACCATAACCACAAGAAAAACAACCACAACCAGAAAAACCATCATCAAACACATCTGAACCTATTGGATCTGCAAAAGTTACATCTGATCCTATTACATCAGAACCACCTACATCTGAACCCCCATCAAAACCTTCGGAAAATCCATCGGAAACAGCTAACCCATCTGAAACCAATATTCCTGAGACAGAGGTTCTAAACATTACACCTCTCAAAACTGTTTTTGAAGTGTCCTCTACCTCTTACACTCCAACCACATCATCAAATTCATCAGAATCTAATATACACCCAGATTTTCTGGTATCCCCCTCTCACAGAAATTCTGAAGTAAACCAACCAGAACCACCTGTCTCCTATGAAATTATCACTCCAAATCTTATTCCAACACCTAAGCCATCTTCTGAAATCATCATTCCCAATCCTACCCCTACCCAAGCCAAGAACATCTGAGCATATACCTTCTGCTTCGTGCAAACTATCTTCTTCTAACAAACTTCCTTCTAGTTTCACCTTAAAAAATTTCTACACCAGAATTGAACCATCTGACACTATCACTCCTCTTAAACCCAAACTTACCATCATTTTACCATCTGTTCTTCAAACATATATTAAAACAATGCCAACAATAACCTCATCAGATCCAAAACCATACTCTGCTACATCTGCTAAATCTGATAAACCTGCTAAATCTGCATTCAAACCTTACTTTGATAAACCATTTGATGTGGTTTCCTATCCAACAAATGCAAAACCAAATCTGTTGAATGCTTTAACCAGATCAAAATCTGACAAATCATCTGAACTTCCATTCATACCCTACTACCCTCCTCCTCTGATCACCATTCAAAAATCCATCTTTCCACCTACTCCCCAACCAAAGCCAATCACATTGGAAACTCTTCTAAACCCAAGACCTAGACTGAATGTTGATCATTTATTTACAAGTTTTTTTGCATGAAATACAGATGTATTTAGGTTCTGTAGAGAGGAAATGCTCATCAACAATGGATGCAAAGGAATCTGATACCATTTGGAATGGCTTCATAAACAAATTCAATACTGTAGCATCAAATCTGAAGAACGTATGTTCTGATGATGCGAAGCTCAGATTTGCTGAAACTGCTAGAAGTCTGTTCTGGACCGTTAAGAGATATGGACCATTGCTTCTTACAGATGCTCCTTCCTCATCAGAAGAGAATACTGAATCTGCATCTGAAGACAACCCTCTGGCTATGACTCTGATAGAACATCCTTCAGGCTCTACTGCTCCTAACTTCAAAGCCCCTATGGAAATTGACTCTGTTCAAGCTTCAGAAACTGTCTCACCCTCTTCATCAGAGATCAAGAAAGAGTATCCAGATCTTGAAGATAAGATTGCAGTTCTGGAAGCTGGTCAATCAGAAATCAAGTCATGGATGGCTAAACAAGATAAGAAGTCTGAAGACATGGCTCGGTGGATGTCCAAACAAGATCAGAAGAATGAAACCATGGCTAAGTGGATGTCAAAACAAGAACAATCTTCTTCTGAGATCACGGATCTGTTGAAGATGCTTTTGTCAAAACAATCTTAGTTTATTTATTTTTTCTTCTGATGTTTGCATCTAATGTTTGCATATGTACTTGAATATTTTCTGATGTGTGTGTTGCACCCCAAAATTTGCCCAACATTTCTTTACCTAGCTTGTGTTTCATTTCATGCACATTAGCATTATCATTTGCATGTATTCAAGAGATCAAGAGGTATGATTACCGATAAAGAGATATAAAAGACTTTGAAGCTAGCTAAGAAGGTTGTCCAAGTGTTCAAGGGTTGATATCCTTGTCAGAGAAGTTAAAAGATCCTCAGAGAGAATGGCTGAAGCCAAGAGGGTGTGTCTCCTAACTTGAGAGTTGTGGGAAGTCATCAGATGACTCTGAAGCCATGAAGTTAGACTTGAGGTATTGAGAGAGCTCATGAGAAGTGTTGAAGATCACTTTGATGCCTTGATAGGTCATTGTGCAAGATTAAGAAGACTCAGCCATGAGTGGTGCAGTTAGGGTTTGACTAGGTCAACCCTAAGTCAACTGATGATTTGAAGAAGGTTGAGACCTAATTCAAAGGCCACGTGATCATGGATTGATACATTGAGATGTTATAAGGATGATTCCAAGGTCAACTCATCATGATTGAAGAGGTTGAGAAGTTTCAAGCTAGGGTTTCTAAGGCTTGACAGTGTAAAATCCCATGGTTTGATCCCTATCTTCAAGGCAGTTTAGCTCAAGATGTGATTGTCATCTCATCTTTCCCCCAACATGATTGTTGTAGAGCATGAGATTAGATTTAATTTTAGTGCTATAAGTCCTTGATAGGATTTGTAGAACTCAAGTTATGACTTTGACAAGTTACAGGTCATTTGAGGTATGTGAATTTGGGGGCTTGAAAGTAGTCCAAATTGCATGAAACTTTTTCCCTAGAAGGATCATTCCTATGAACTTTTGGTCAACACGAATGTTGTTCCTTATCCTCTTAGCTTTATAGAGAGTACTAGAAGTCCTTGATAGGATTTTTAGAACCCAAGTTATGGCTTTGACAAGTCAAGGGCATTTTGGTCATTTGGAGATTATAGGTCATTTCAACCATAAGGCCATAACTCCTATTTCTAAGCTTCAAATGGGAAAATGTTCAACATCAAACTTGTTCAAAATGATGTTTTAAGGCTAGCCAAGAGGTCATGAGAGCTTGGAATTGCATTTATCTCAAAGTTGCAAAAATGACCTAAAATAAGGATGATTTTCAAATGAACCAAAGATGGAAATTGATATTTTTGATCTACATGTCCAAACCAAGGCATGTAATATGTCATTTTGATTCTAAAACACATTTTAAGAACATTGGTTTAGCCACAATTTTGAATTGAAGTTTAATTTGTGGACTTGCTTTGAAAAATAGTTACTTACATCATAAGTAACATTTGCCAAACCAATGTGCAAGACATAACCAAAGTCCCTTTCAATCCAAACACATCCCAAATATCATTAGGAGAGAAATTGGAAGGGAATGAGGGTGATTTCAAGCTGCTAGCAGAATTGTGCATACCATGGCATGAGATTGAAATCTTCATGACATGAGAAATTGAATTTCTCATTAGAAGGATCTAGAGCTTTCTAGATCATACCTACATGTCCTATATATTGAGTAGAGGTGATCCAAGGCCAAGGTTGGTGATGATTGAAGGAGAGAGCAGAGATTGAGATTGAAAACTTATTGCTTGCAACTGAATTCGGTTACACATTTCCATTCACTTTCCATCCATTTTCTTGATTGAAATCTCTTCCATGGAGGCTAGTGAATGATTCCAGATCATAATCAAGGCAAATTCGTGGCTGATTGGTGTTCTTGATCTCAGTTTTTTCCACCTGCAACTCAGAGTTGGTTCCAAGAATTGAAGCCATTTCAATCGATTCTATTGCATACAGAAGCTTGGAATTGATTCACTGAAGGAGTCTGGAGCATTTGAGAGCTTGATTTGAAGGATTACTACTTCTGTGCACACGAATTTCTCAGGTTAGCAATTTCCATCTCCAGCTTGAATTAGTTAGAATTAAGAGGAATTAGGATGTTAGATGCATTGAGGATTGATGTAGGAAGGTTTTCAGATCATTAATTTGAGAATTAGTGACCAATTAGGGTTGTTACCATTTTCGGGTGAGATGTGGTTCTTGCGAATCTTGAGGTTTTAGGTTGAATTAATGGTATGATTGAGTTCCTTGTGAGATTTGGGACAAGTTTCATCAAGGAATCGTGACCTATAGTGGGCTCTATGGCAAGTTAGGATTGTGAGATGACGACCGGAGAATGTCACCGGCGGTGACTTTGGGCGCGCAGGTGGCCTGAGTTTCAGAGGTTTGAATTGGGGAAGATGACTTGATAACCATCAGATTGTGGGTTGACTTGGACCAAAGATTTCATCCAACGGCCACGCGTGCTTCTAATTTTGTGAAGAGTCCTGAACTGAATGAAACGATGCGTTTCATTAATCAGTGGTTTTTGGGCTTAAGGATCCAAGCGCTAATCACACCCCCTTTGTGGCCCAGTCTGGAAAAAGAACTGAATTCTTTTACTATCTGCACCGTGCATTTGTTTATTTTATTTGGATTTCATATTATTTTTCATTTTATTCATGGATATTGATTAATTCATAAAAAATGGAAAAATGACTCTATTGATCCTATTCTTTTTGCATTGGATTCATGATAGGACCTAGTATTTTTTAGATAAAAAATATTATTATTTCATGCATTTTCTGATTTTATGGGAATTTTTACATTTTAATTGATATTAAAATAATCATGTTTGATGTTTGATATTGGTGAATTTGGTTTGACCATGTGATGATGATTTTGGTCTTGATTATTTGTGAGTAGTTAGCATAGATATGCATGCTCCCCATAAATGTTTCTCACATTTTTGTAATGAATATAAGTGGTAGTTTAGGTTGAAACCTTTAAGAGCTCCATTTTTAGGGTTTATGGTTGATACCTTGTGGTTTAGATTTTATTTCTAGGACTTGGTGGATGATTCAACCTCTGATTTTTGTAGGATATATTCATGATTGAATTAGGATCCCTTAGGCATTTTTGTAGGAATTTTCAATGAAGTTTACTATTTTTGCTTGATTTTAGTTTAGATGCTAGTTTTAGATGATTCTGAGGCACTAATTCAACTAGACTAACTTCTTTAGTTCCCTTAGATTAGGGTGTTGCTTTGCTTCTTCTTGGATGATGATGAAGAAAAATTGAAGATGCATTGGATTTCTTGAATAGGCTTGGATGTGAGGATCTTCCCTTCTTTTGGTGTAGTTTTGTTTAGGTGTTAAGATTAGGGTTTTGTAGGCAGAGCTTCAAGATAGACTCTCTTCCTTCATAAACATGGAAGATGTTGATCACTTCCATTCTTCCCTATGATGTAAGGTCCCCTTGTAAAGGCCTAATCCCTCCTTTGGTAGGATGTGTGGCTCTTTACAAGTTGGTAGAACCTTTGAGGGTCCCTTTCTATGATGATAGGATGCTTAGTGGTGACCTTTGGTCTTCACTCTGCTACCAATTATCCAAACTTTGCTCTTGATGGATGCATCTTTCCCCCTTGTTAGAGGATGGAGTTTCTCGCTTGAAGAAGGTTGAAGGATGAAGTTGATACTTCTTTGTGTTTGAAGATTATTCTGAGAAGCTGAAGCTTGTGGATGATACTTGTAAAGAGGAGAGAGCCGAAGCTTGAAGAACAAGTTGACACTTGTGAAGAAGATCCAATTGAAATTGAGTGAAGAGCTGAGGCTTGAGGAATAAAGGATGAGTGATACTTGAGTTTGATGCACTGAGTCCCTGAATGAACAAGTTAATACTTGTAGTTATGAGTGAAGCCTGAAGGTGGAATTGACTGAAGAACTGAGGCTTGGAGAAGAGGGAATAAGTTGATACTTATGTGTGATTTGTTAGAAGCTCAGGGAAGCAAGTTGATACTTGCTATTGAAGATGATAGTCTTGAAGGGTACTTGAAGTATGATGACTGAACTGTTGTCAGAGGAGCTTTGCTGTGAGGCTGTGGGAGCTGTTGATCTGTTTCCTTTCCTGTCTGTCTTCTTTCTGTGCAACTGTATTGATGTGACTTGTTTGATTTGCTTGATGCATTAGAATAAGTTCATATTTAGACTGACTTAAGCTAGAAGCATGATTGCACTAGAGGTTGAGTGGCTCCCTCTGCTTGTATTTTTACTGTATGGCTTTGCTTGCGGGTATTCGGTAGAGCCCAGCTCCCTTGCCTATGTGGTTTGTTTTGCTTGATAGCATGTTATTTCTCCTGTATGATTGCAGTTATTCATATCTGGCTTGAGGTTGAGATGAGCTTGTGGAGGCTGATTCCCTACACACATTTCCTCCCTCACTTGCATTACATGCATTTTACAGTCGTTTACTGTATATCTGTTTACTATTTACTGTATATCTGTTTACTGTTTACTGTTTAAGCTGATACTTTATCTGTTTCTGTTTATCATTGACATGATCCCCTAGGAATCTCACTTCCTTTGATAAGGAAGTGATGATAGAACTTTAGGTTGAAACCTATGCATGATAACTTCTAGGAGCTCCCTGTTTCAAACCTCAACCATAGGATGAATCCTTGGCATGACAACATTAGGACTTGATAGTCTCCCCTTAGTTGAGCCCGTTCTCTCTTCTCATCTCAAAGCAAATTAAAATATAGTAATAAAGGTTAACTAACATCGTACGTTACGAGCCTTAAGCTATCTGAGAAAGGATTGTTGGAGAGTTTCTTTTCAACAGTCTGGATGTTTAGTATGGCACCCTTTGGGTGACATGCGACACATTCACTCTCAGGTCATAGTGTCTAGTGCGATATTGGTTGCAAACATCCATAAAAAATAGTTCTTTCGTAAAATACAGAAAACAAACTTCAAACCTTTTTGCCCCGTGGGCCCATAATTCAAAATAAGCTTTTTTGAAGAAAAGAGTGTCGTTAACTTCCAGTTCTACCGCAAACGGTAACGCTTAAGTCTCCAAGGGTCGAGCTGCGTACGCCAAACAGCTGGAACTGTTTGTTAACCCTACTCGATAAAACAGATGAATCTGAACTCCCATAATCCGTATTATCCCGAACTATGTAAGCTCTGATCTCTCATACCTGTTGAGAGTACGTAGGCACAATACTGATGTATTGGCGAGTCACCTTCCCCGTAACCCATAGTTAGTCGAACTACGTTGACTCTGATTTCTCATTCTCTGATGAGAATACGTAGGCATAAAGCGCGATGCTTTGCCGAGTCATTTTCTTTTCTTTTTAAGCCAGCCTTGATAGGTAGATAGTTAAACCAACCTGTCAGATAAACACAACAAGCGTGTATCCCATCGATTACGATGGACGTGAGGGGTGCTAATACCTTCCCCTTGCGTAACCGACTCCCGAACCCAGACAATGGTTGCGATGACCTTGTCTTATACCTTTTCGTCAGGTTTTTCCGATCGTTTCCTTTCCCGCTCTGAGGGATAAATAACGAAAGGTGGCGACTCTTCTGTTTTGCCGGCACCTTATTTTCGCGGTAGCGACAGCTGGCGACTCTGCTGGGGAATCTTGATAGTTTCCTGGGGATCCAACGTCCCGTATGCGAGTCAGTTTGGGGATCCAACATCCCCTGCGAGAGTCAATCCTAGCGCTTGTATGATTACTTGTTGGGTTGTGTTTATTTATCGCATTTTACTCCCCGCACTCTATTTTCAGTATGATATGATTATCTGTGCTGTTGTGGAGGGGGGGGCATTCTGATGAGTGAGAAATCAGACCCAGGCTTGAGCGTACCTAGCATTAGTTGTGGAAATTAGTGGGCGCGTGCTTGCTTTGCAGGCACTAGTGTCTCATGAAATCCACGCTCAGACGAGGTTCTCCCGGTTGACTTCTTTTTCAACCCTTTGGGTTGAGGGGGTTGTTGGTTTGGAGGATTGTCGACTCTGGGGACTGATCATTTGGGATTCAGCCGAGTGAGGCCGCTTCACGAGCTGGTGATGCCACACCTTCTGGGTATCGTATCACCCCTCTTGAATGTCTGTGACGCTGATGACCGCATAGGATGCCGAACTTGTGTCAGTTTAGGTCCATACCTGTGAGCAGGGTTGGGTTTGTTGCAGGAAACCTTAACCTTAAGACTACCTGGTTTTCTTGATAGTGAATCAGTTTTGTTGGTATCAGAGGTTCTTGTCATCAGATGTTTGTTCTTGATAGAGCAGAGTTATGGTCCTGTATCAGAGGTCCTTATTAGCAGATGTGTATTTGTTCTTGACAGAGCAGGTTTATGATTGGTATCAGAGGATCTCATTAGCAGATGTGTATTTGTTCTTGACAGAGCAGGTTTATGATTGGGATCAGAGGATCTCATTAGCAGATGTGTATTTGTTCTTGACAGAGTAGGTTTATGATGGGGATCAGAGGATCTCATCAGCAGATGTGTTTGTTCTTGACAGAGCAGATTCATGGTCTCGTATCAGAGGTCCTTATTATCAGATGTATGTGTTCTTGATAGAGTAGAGTTAGGGTCCTGTATCAGAGTCCTTATTGTCAGACGTGTGTTTGTTCTTGACAGAGCAGATTTATGGTTCGATATCTGGGTTTTCTTCTCATCAGAGATAGTGGTTGTTCTTGACAGAGCAGTATTATGGTTTTGTTGATAGAAAACCTTCACCTTCATATCTTCAACAGCAAAGTCGTCTTGATCTCCTGCTGCATGATTGCATTTTACATTGCTTTGCATACTCATTTGTATTTCATTAACATGTGTTTGTGTTGCAGGTACTGTTTCCCCCGATTCAGGATTTCTTGCCTTCTATTGTGCTATTATGGGTTCTCTGAGGAAGACCGTGGCTTACAAGCTCCCCACTCCTGATGTTGTTCAGCTGAATGGTTTGATTACTTTGGCAGATGATTCTGTCAAAGATGAATTCAGAAAGTCTTACGGTAAACTGCTCAGTTTGGTCCGTAAACCCTCCGCGTTTGAGTTGAATGGATTGCACGCCCTGCTGCAGTTCTACGATCCTCCGTTGAAATGCTTTACTTTCCAGGATTTCGTTCTCGCACCCACACTAGAGGAGTATGTTGATTTGTTAGGTGTGCCTATCAAGAGTCAGATGCCCTTTGTCCATATGGATGCTGAGCCTAATCTGGCTAGTCTAGCTCCCTCACTTCATCTGGACGCCTCCGAGTTGGTCTTGTCTAGTTGGAACAAGGTCCCCGGTTTCTCCTTGCAGTTCTTAGTGGGAAAGGCTCAGCAGTGCGCCAAAGACGGATGTTGGGTCGTGTTCAATGCCATCCTCGCTCTGTGCATATATGGCATCATTCTGTTCCCCAATATGCCCGACTTTGTAGACTTCGACGCGTTTCACATCTTTGCATCAGGGAATCCAGTCCCTACCTTGATAGGAGATGTCTACCATTCCGTCCACTATAAAAATGAGAACAGAAGGGGTAAGAATGTCTCATGCTGTGTGCCCCTGCTCTATAGATGGCCTGATAGTCATCTACCCAAGAGGAGTCCCTTTGCTTCGTCTGCTGCCACAGCTGAGTGGTCTGAGCGTTTGATGAGTCTGTCAGTGGAGGATATTGACTGGTTTGAGAGAGATGGGTTGGGTACTAAGATCATTTTCAGCTGCAGTGGGTTTCCGAACGTGCCTCTGATAGGCAGGAATGGCTGTATAAACTATAATCCATCTCTGCTGGTCCGACAGTTTGCTTATGCTTTGAGAACTCCACTGAAAGATGAAGAGGTGCAGGAATCTCTGTACCTCACTGGTCTTCTAGAGCGGGATATGTTATCTAAGCTTCAGCACACTTGGAATAGTATCAGTAAGAGGGGAAGGCCGTCACTGGGAAAAAGCAATAGTCAAGCCTACGCTCCGTATGTGACTTGGATCAGAGCCAGAGCAGATGCTATAGGGATGCCGTTTCCTCCTGCCAAGCCAGAAAGCCCTCCAATGATTGAAGAGCCCACCACCGTGCCCATTCAGCAGCATAATCAGGTGTTAGCTGAGAGAGACGAGCTGAAAAAGGCAAACGAAGAACTTGAGAAAGAATTGGCTCAACTCAGAAGCGAGAGAAGCGAGGCTGTTCATTCCTTCAAGAGGTAGACTGAGCTGGTGAACCAGTTGGGGATAGATTTGACTAAGCAGATGGCTGAGCGTGAGCGCTTGGGTCGAGACTTCAAAGCTGTCAACGATGTACTGGCCACTAAGAAGCAGCACTTGGATGAAGCGTACCGGAGAATATCCAAGTTTAATCAGCACTATAAGGGCACCCTAGCCAACGGCAAAGAACGAGAGGATAAGCTGAAGCAACAGATCTCCAAGCTGAAAGCCCAGGTGAAAGCCAGTGAGAAGAGGTTTGATGAAGAAACCGCTCGCAGATACGCCGCTGAAGGCCAGCTCAACAAGGCTCTTGCTAACCTGAAGGAGTGCAAACGGACATTTGAGTCCAAGAAGCGGAAGTTAGAAGATTGTTTCGGCGAAGGAGCATGGGAAGATTCGGTCGAAGGTCTTCAATACACTATTATGCAGAGAGAGTTACTCTTCGAAGGGTTGCTCACTCGGCCTGATCATCCAGAAACGAAGGGGTTGTTGGAAGAGTTTCACGCCCGTGGCCGTGCTTGACTATTTGTATTCCTTTTGTTTTGATCATTGTTGTATGCTGACCATCACCAGGCTTGTTGGTTGAGGTCATGCTGTTGGTTCATCTTGTACTCAGTGACGTTGTGTACTGCCTTGATGGGCTTTCTTTATATATGAGATGTTATTTCCATGACTGGACTCAGACTTCTTATTATTAGCACTGACACTCAGGCACTAGGATCGGGGGAAATCTCCCTAATGCACAGACACACGTTTGCATTTGCACGAAGCATTTTCATAACGAGCACTTTGTCGTTTTTCCTAACCCTTTTGTGTATGCAGGTTATTTCAGGCTGTTCCAGGATTGATCAGAGACCTGTCCACCGCTATCCGACTAGAGCAAATCAAGCCAGAATTATGGAGCAAATGCAAACTGACGTTCAAGAACTCCGAGAAAGGATGGACCGCTTCATGGAGCTCATGCAAGCGGTCGCCAACGGCCAGGATCAGCTCAGAACCTTGGTTCAGCCTCTGATTTCAAGGGTCGACAGCAATGGCGTACTCCATGGTGGGACCGTGCCTACCCCTCCACCAGTTGAAACTCCTCAGGATGGCGTCCCCGTGACCGGGGGCAATGGCAGTGCCAACGGCAATGTGATCGCTAATATGGGACTCAATGGTAATACGACGGGCGTCGGTAATGGGAATTTTGAAGCTAACGTCAATGTTGGGCTGGGCAACGGCAATGTGGGTGTTGGAAATTTGTTCGGGCCTCTGCCGTGGTTAGAAGACCGTCAAGACGATGTGTTCTCACAGAGAGGTGCTGAAGGGGAGCTGATTGCTGAAGCACGACTTAGGTTCAAGGCACTCGAGGATAAGATGAGGAATATCGAGAACCAGAACACCCTGGGTGTTGATATGTCCAAGTTGGGACTAATTGCTGATTTCAAGGTGCCTCCCAAGTTCAAGGTACCTGACTTTGAAAAGTACAAGGGCACCACTTGCCCCCGCGTCCATTTGAGATCATATTATCGGAAAATGTCCGCCCATTCTGAGGACGAGAAGTTGCTGATGCACTTCTTTCAGGACAGTCTGTCTGGGCCCTCCCTCGAATGGTACATGAGTCTGGAACCTACCAGTGTGCGTACGTGGAAGGAACTTGCTAAAGCATTCGTGCACCACTACCAATACAACAGCGACTTGGCTCCGAACCGAGTCCAACTGCAGAATCTGTCGCAAAGGAACAACGAAGGGTTCAAGGAATACGCCCAGCGGTGGCGTGAATTGGCAGCCAGGGTTCAGCCGCCGATGGTTGAACGCGAGCTTGTGGAAATGTTCGTAGCCACCCTCCTAGGGGTTTATTATGAGAAATTGGTTAGCAGTATGTCTGGAAGCTTCTCAGATCTCATTATCACGGGTGAGCACGTTGAAAATGGGATCAAACTAGGGAAAATTCAAGGTGATCTGTCCTCGGCTGAAGGAGGAAAGAAACCTTATGGTGGCAAAAGACGGGAAGGAGAGACGAGCGCCGTGTCCAACGCTCGAAGGAAGGGTAAAGGCCCTCACCAGCAGGTGGCCAGTATAACAATCCCCGCCGTCCAGCAACCCCAGCCACAGCAGCAGCAGCAACCGAATCAACAAGGGTACAGAAAGTACCAGAACAGGGCACCTCTGTCGAGCCGTCACCTCGAGACACCGCCCATGTCCTACGCTTAGCTATTATAGACTCTGCTCCAGCTACAGTGATCCAGAATAGAACCTTGGCTCCCTTGACAGGGGCACCGCCGCCAGGTTATGATGCGAATGCGACTTGCGAATTTCACTCAGGGGCACCAGGCCACACGATAGAGAATTGCAAAGCCTTCAAGCACAAGGTGCAGGACATGGTGGACGCTAAGATCATCAACTTCTCAGATAATGTGCCAAACGTCACGAAGAACCCTATGCCGAATCATAGGGGAGGTGGAGTAAATGCCATTATTGAAGACGAGAGCTTGGATTTGTTGACTGACGTCAGGGATATGAAGACACCGCTTAGCTTCGTTAAAGCTAAGCTGATGAAAAGGGGTTTCTTTCCAGGTTGTGGAGAGCTGTGTATGGGCTGTGCGACGAGTCCTGATGGATGTGAACAGTTGATAGAGGGGATTCAAAGTCTGATGACCGAAGGAATCCTGCAATTTAGCCGAAGGGCTGAAAGCGGATCGGGAGAGGTAATGCTGAAGCAAGATGATGAGGTTGCCACCATCACCATCCCTCGTCGGACGATCACTATTTCTGCACCCAGACCGCCCACAATTACCATCACCAAAGCTGGACCGATACCTTTCGAAAGCACTAATGCTGTCCCATGGCATTATGGGGCAGAGGTCTACTGCAACAGACAGAAGTTGGAACTAGAACCCTCAGGGTCATGTGCGGGGAACCTAGCGGGCGTTAGCGGAATTACTCGCAGCGGAAGAGTGTTTGCACCACCTGAGGTCATGGCAGACAAAGCGGACAGAGCTGACGCAACTGATAAAGGGAAGAGTAAAGTCGTTGAAGAGATCCCTCGCGGGGTAGAAAAAGACTTACTTGTCAAAGACGCCGAAGAGTTTATGAGGTTGATTAAAAAGAGTGACTACAAGATCGTGGATCATCTCCATCAAACACCATCGAAAATTTCCATCCTGAATTTGTTGCTGTGTTCTAAGGCACACCGCAATGCACTGCTGAAGGTATTGAATGCCAGATATGTACCGCAGGAAATATCGGTCAATCAGTTGGAAGGGGTCGTAGCCCACGTGAATGCTGGAAATGGGTTAGGGTTCACTGACCTGGAGCTGACGCCGAAGGGGAGGAACCACAATAGTGCCCTGCACATCTCGATAGAGTGTAGGGGAACGATTATGTCTCACGTGTTGGTGGACACAGGGTCATCGCTCAATGTTCTTCCGAAGAAAGCGTTGATGAAGTTAGATACTCGAGGATTGATCTGCACACCCAGTGATCTGGTTGTGAAGGCGTTCGATGGAACCAAATGCCATGTTTTCGGGGAGGTGACATTGCCGATCCAAGTCGGGCCGAAAATATTTGACGCGGTCTTCTACATTATGGACATCATGCCCTCCTACAACTATCTCTTGGGCCGGCCATGGATCCATTCTGCGGGTGCCGTGACCTCCACGTTGCACCAGAAGCTCAAATATGCTGTCAGAGGTAGCATCGTGACTGTATGTGGCGAGGAAGATATAATGGTGAGCCATTTGTCGTCCTTCAAGTATGTTGAGATGGATGGAGAAATCCACGAAACCCTATGTCAAGCGTTCAAAGCTATTAAAGTCAAGAATGTAGCTCCTGTAGTCAATGAGAAACCAGAGATGACTCTCTCATTCTTCAAGGAAGCCCGGGGCGTTGTTCAAGCCGGATCTACCTCAGGCTGGGGGCAGATTCTAGAGATACCCAACAAGCAGGACAAGTTTGGGTTGGGATATTCTCCTGCGGCTGAAGCCTCCTCTTCTTCTAGCAGTGCGTCGCGAGGTAAAGGGCCGATCCAGTTTACCAGCGGCGGGGTGATATTTGAAAGCATCAACGCAGTGTCTGAAGACGGCGAAGACAGCGACTGCGATCTGGACTCTTGGATACAGCCAAGCAAACCAGGCGAGAGCCTCAACAACTGGTCCGTCAGGGATATCATCCAAATGGCAGGCAAAGAGTAATGATTTACTTTTTCCAATCATTGTACAACCCTATGTCCTACCCGGGGCATGGAGGTTTTATTGTCAGGACCTCGTTTGATTATGTACATGCATTTTATCAATAAATCAAAAGGCGTTTTCTTCGTATTCAAATGTTGTGATCTCTGTTATTCCTGTTTTATATTTGTTTTGAAAAACAATAAAATGGCAATGGGGTTTGTGCTAACCTGTATATCCTTGTTTTAAGCTTAACCCTTGTTATTGCAGGATCCACATAGCAAATGACATCGACTCTGGACCTTCTACGACTCACTTTGACTTTGATTACCCGATCTATCAAGCCGAAGAAGAGATTGATGAAGACGAAGACCTTCCCGAAGAGTTGGCCCGCTTGTTGAAACAAGAAGAGAAAGTTATTCTGCCTCACGAAGAAGAGATCGAGATTGTGAATCTGGGTTCTGAAGAGCTAGTCAGGAATGTCAGGATAGGGGCCGCGTTGCAGAGTGATGTCAAGCAGAGATTGGTCGAGATGCTAAGAGAGTATAGTGACATCTTTGCTTGGTCATACGAAGATATGCCCGGACTTGATACTGACATCGTGGTCCACCATTTGCCGCTGCAAGAAGATTGTCCTCCTGTTAAGTAGAAGCTTAGAAGGACACGACCAGATATGGCCGTTAAGATCAAAGAAGAAGTGCAAAAGCAGCTCGATGCTGGCTTCTTAGCGGTCACTACTTACCCTCCGTGGGTCGCCAACATAGTACCTGTACCGAAGAAGGACGACAAGGTGCGAATGTGCGTCGATTATCGAGATTTGAATAGGGCGAGCCCTAAAGATGATTTCCCGCTCCCTCATATTGATGTGTTGGTCGACAATACAGCTCAGTTCTCCGTGTTTTCGTTCATGGATGGCTTCTCCGGTTATAATCATATCAAGATGGCGCCAGAGGACATGGAGAAAACTACGTTTATCACACCTTGGGGAACATTTTTCTACAAGGTAATGCCTTTCGGTCTGAAGAACGCAGGGGACACTTACCAACGAGCAATGGTTACTTTGTTTCATGATATGATTCATCATGAGATTGAAGTCTATGTTGATGACATGATTGCGAAGTCCCAAACGGAGGAGGGGCATCTGGTCAATTTGCTGAAGCTTTTTGAGAGGCTTAGAAAGTTCAGGTTGATGCTGAATCCTAACAAGTGTACTTTCTGAGTACGGTCCGGAAAACTACTGGGGTTTATCGTGAGCGAAAGAGGAATTGAGGTTGATCCTGCGAAGATAAAAGCAATACAAGAAATGCCAGCGCCAAAAACAGAAAAAGAAGTTCGTGGTTTCCTGGGCAGAATAAACTACATTGCGAGGTTTATCTCTCAGCTCACGGCCACGTGTGAACCGATGTTCAAACTACTGAAAAAAGATCAGGCGATTATCTGGAACGAGGATTGCTAGAAGGCATTTGATAAGATAAAACAGTATCTGAAGGAACCTCCGATCTTGATACCCCCAGTGGTCGGCCGACCCTTAATCATGTACTTGACAGTTCTTGAGAATAGTATGGGGTGTGTTCTCAGTCAGCACGACGAGACGGGCAGAAAGGAGCATGCCATTTACTATTTGAGTAAAAAGTTCACAGATTGTGAATCTCGTTACTCGATACTGGAAAAGACGTGTTGTGCACTAGCCTGGGCTGCCAAACGTTTACGACAGTACATGCTCAATCACACGACCATGCTAATTTCGAAGATGGATCCGATCAAGTACGTCTTCAAGAAGCAAGCGCTTTCGGGCAGGATTGCCAGATGGCAAATGGTGTTGACGGAATATGACATTCAGTATGTTTCCCAGAAGGCCATCAAGGGAAGCGTATTGTCTGAATACCTTGCCGAACAGCCGATCGAGGATTATCAGCCGATGAAATTTGAATTCCCTGATGAGGATATCATGTTTCTTAAAGTGAAAGATTGCGATCAACCGTTGCCCGACGAGGGGCCAGATAGGAAATCCCAGTGGCAATTGATATTTGACGGGGCGGTTAATTCTTATGGAAGTGGCATTGGAGCGATCATCACGACTCCCCACGGATCCCACATCCTGTTCACCGCGAGACTGACGTTTCTGGTCACCAATAACGAAGCGGAGTACGAAGCATGCATCATGGGTCTAGAAGAGGCAATTGAGTTGAGAATCAAGAACCTAGATATATATGGTGACTCGGCACTTGTGATCAACCAGATTAAAGGGGAGTGGGAGACTCGCCAATCGAATTTGGTGTCGTACATGAATTATGCCAGAAGGCTGCTTCCGTTCTTTGATCGAGTGGAACTCCATCATGTGCCCAGGGCCGAGAATCAAATGGCTGATGCCTTAGCCACGTTGGCTTCGATGTATAAAGTCAATTTTTGGAATGAAGCTCCAAGAATTGTTCTTTCTCGTCTTGATAGACCTGCATTCATCTTTGCGATCGAGGAAGCCTCCGACGGCAAGCCATGGTTCCATGACATCCAGACCTTCCTTATGACTAAGGAATATCCCGAGGGAGCGTCAACCCAGGATAAGAAGACTCTGAGGAGGCTGTCTGGAAATTTTTATCTCAATCCTGATGGAGTTTTGTATAAAAGAAACCATGATCTCATGCTACTCAGATGTGTAGATGAGAAAGAAGCGAATATGCTCATGGAAGAAGTCCATGAAGGCACATTTGGTACGCACGCCGGTGGGCATGCTATGACAAGAAAGATCCTGAGAGTAGGATATTACTGGCTGACGATGGAATCAGATTGCTTTAAATTCGCGAAGAGATGTCATAAATGCCAGATTTACGCTGATAAGATTCACGTGCCGCCGTGCCCGTTGAATGTCATGTCCTCCCCATGGCCGTTCTCCATGTGGGGCATCGACATGATAGGCAAGATCGAGCCCACTGCATCTAACGGTCATTGCTTCATTCTAGTGGCTATCGACTACTTCACCAAGTGGGTGGAGGCAGCCTCATACGCTAATGTGACCAAGCAGGTGGTGGCTAAATTCATAAAGAGGGACATCATCTGTCGTTACGGAATTCCCGAACGGATCATTACTGATAATGGTTCGAATCTGAATAACAAGATGATGAAGGAGCTGTGCCAGAGTTTCAGGATTGAACACCACAACTCATCTCCTTACCGGCCGAAGATGAATGGCGCCGTTGAAGCGGCCAATAAGAATATCAAGAAGATTGTACAGAAGATGGTTGTGACCTACAAGGACTGGCACGAGATGTTGCCATTTGCATTACACGGTTATCGTACAACGGTACGTACATCAACCGGGGCAACTCCTTTCTCACTAGTGTACGGTATGGAAGCTGTCCTACCGTTAGAAGTTGAGATTCCTTCTTTGCGAGTTTTGGTTGACGTGAAACTCGATGAGGCAGAATGGATTAAGAACCGACTAAACCAACTCAGCCTGATGGAAGAGAAAAGATTAACATCGATTGCATATGGTCGTCTGTACCAAAGCCGAATGAAGAAAGCTTATGATAAGAAGGTGTGTCCTAGAAGCTTTCAGACGGGTGATCTCATCCTGAAGAAGATTCTTCCTCCACACTCCGATCACCAGGGCAGGCGGACTCCTAATTACGAAGGACCGTACGTCGTCAGCAAGGTCTTCTCGGGAGGAGCCTTGTTGTTATCCACGATTGATGGTGAAGATTTTGCATCCCCGGTGAATGCGGGCGCAGTTAAAAAATACTTTGCTTAAAAATAACCCGTTGGAAAGAAAAAGAATATCCAGGCAAAAATGGGGCATCCCGACGAACCATAAAAAAGGAAAAAAGGTTCGGGAAAAAATTAGGGATATAAAAGAAAAGAATGTACACCCGCAAAGTCGAAAACCCGGAAGGGCGATTTTGGCAAAAAAGGGTATCCCGGTGAGTCGAAAACCCGAAAGGGCGATTCAGGCAAAAGTTAGGGATTTGAAAAAGCAAATGACTGCGTTCCGCGTGTCGACTTTCATTGCCTAGTGGTTTGGAGGACCTGAGGGCCGTTTATCTGAATCAATCTCTTCTGAAGCTGAAGCGTCGGAGAAGTATCGAAGTCGAGTGGGTCATAGAGGGATCAACTCATGGTGTTCGTCTACGCCTCATTGCCGACATTTGTGTATATACTGATGTATATTTATGTTTTATTTCTGCGCAGCTTCCTCATTCCAGGAGCTTGCATCTGTTGTAAAACATTTTTACCCATTCAGGGGTTCGTTATCAATAAAATGTATACTATTCAGCAATTATGTTTGCCTGTTTAGCACTTATCTGTTTTGTTTGCGAAAAAGAACGCCGATGTTTTTGATAAAATGCGCATACATAAAATTACTGGCCTAGGCTACTGATTGTTGAAACAATGAATTACTTGAACATTGTCACCAGATGATAACCTTGATAGGTCCCTTTGAGAAGGGTATCTTGTCTGTTTGTTTGTGTTGTTGCAGGTGTAGCACATATACCAGGCAGTACGCCGTATGCGCCCCAAGCCAGATGATTCCTTCTTCTCCCGCAAGTTCAGCAGCGTCTCCCCGTGGAGTTTGAATATAAGACCAAGAGCATTGATATGTCTCCCCGAGCAGAGAAGATTCTCTCCCCAATGAAATGTATCCTAAAGGATCGTTGTTTCCCCAGCTGAGTCATATATTGAAGTGTACAGCACCCGACAGTTCAAGACTGAAGCTTTCAGCGGAATTGAAATTCCCCGCAGAGTTGTACTCTCCCCTATAAGCAGGACGATTCCTTCTTCCCCAGCCGAGTTTGCAGATCCCCAAGAGAGTCGAGTCCTTAGAAGCCGTTTGGGCCATGATTGGTTTTTCCCCAGTAGAGTGTGGAATAGCTGATGCTGTATTTCCCTATCGGAGTCGTTATCTCCAGGAAAGGTCTAGCCGTGAAGGCCGTGCAGTTTATTTCGGAGATTGACATTGTTTTCCTCAGCAGTTGTGGTTCGTATACCCGGATGAGCGGGTCCAGGTTCTCGTAGAGCTTTATTCCCCTGCAGCAATCAACTGAAGTTCAGTTCCCCAGGCGGAGTCCAATTGAGATTGGTGTGACTTCTTCTCCTTGGCAGGATGAGTCCTTCCTCCACTAGAGTGGTCCTTTCTCCTTGACAGGAGGATTCTCCCTTCAGCATTTATTTTGCTGATGGGGACATAGCATTGTGCATGATTGCATAGCATTTACCCTAAACGCGTAGCATTTCCATCATGTGGAGCATTGCGCCATTGTCGAAACATATGCATATGAAACATGAGCTAGGTTGTTACCGTTCTTGTCTTGCAGGTGTTCCCCGACAGGGTATCTGCTCAGGATGATTCCTGAAACCTTAGAGGAGTGGTGTGGCTCAGGATGATTCTTGAATTCCCCCAGCAATGTCGCTTGCTCAAGATGATTCTTGAACTCCTCAGCGAAGTGGTTTGCTTAAGATGATTCTTAAAATCCCCCGTGAAGTCGCCAGAGTTGGTTGCTCAAGTTGATGCTTAGAGTCCCTGGCAGAGTGTTTGCTCAGGATGATTCCTGAAATCTCCAGCAGAATTATTGGTTCAGGACGATTCTTGAAGTCCTCGGCAGAGTTGATTCATCCAAAATGATATCTGGATCCCTGAAGCAGAGTTACTTGATAGTTCTCCAGAATCCCCAGTGGAGATGCGTCATCCCCAACAGGTTTCTGAACAGCGAAGTTGAAACTTCCCTTGAAGACTTGATGATTGAAGTCCAATCGTATTAACGAAGCAGTTCTCTCAGCTGATGCGAGTTCCTGATGGCAGAAGTTTGGATATCCCCAAGTGGTTCATGATTGATTGAGAATTCTATTCCCGACTTAGTGATGAAGTTCGGCTAACGCCCAAAAATTTCTTTGAATGTCCGATGGCATGATTAACTTGATTGATGACCTGATGAGTCCCGAGGAATCTTGATGCCTGACGGCATGATCGACCATGTATCACCGGTTACCGTGTGACCAATTCCCCAGCTAGTTGCCGCGCAACTAATATTTCAGTTTTCGAAGATTTGTTCCCATCAGAGTACCGTGTACTTGTGCAGTTGGAAAATTTCCGGGTTTGTTGGTATTCAACCGCCTTTTACCTTGATTGTTTGAGAGCCGTTTGCTTCTCACCCAGTCAGGTCCAAGCCGTTTGAATAGGGGCAGCTGTTGCACCCCAAAATTTGCCCAACATTTCTTTACCTAGCTTGTGTTTCATTTCATGCACATTAGCATTATCATTTGCATGTATGCAGGAGATCAAGAGGTATGATTACCGATCAAGAGCTATACAAGACTTTGAAGCTAGCTAAGAAGGTTGTCCAAGTGTTCAAGGGTTGATATCCTTGTCAGAGAAGTTAAAATATCCTCAGAGAGAACGGCTGAAGCCAAGAGGGTGTGTCTCCTAACTTGAGAGTTGTGGGAAGTCATCAGATGACTCTGAAGCCATGAAGTTAGACTTGAGGTCTTGAGAGAGCTCATGAGAAGTGTTGAAGATCACTTTGATGCCTTGACAGGTCATTGTGCAAGATTAAGAAGACTCAGCCATGAGTGGTGCAGTTAGGGTTTGACTAGGTCAACCCTAAGTCAACTGATAATTTGAAGAAGGTTGAGACCTAATTCAAAGGCCACGTGATCATGGATTGATACATTGAGATGTTATAAGGATGATTCCAAGGTCAACTCATCATGATTGAAGAGGTTGAGAAGTTTCAAGCTAGGGTTTCTAAGGCTTGACAGTGTAAAATCCCCTGGTTTGATCCCTATCTTCAAGGCAGTTTAGCTCAAGATGTGATTGTCATCTCATCTTGCCCCCAACATGATTGTTGTAGAGCATGAGCTTAGATTTAATTTTAGTGCTAGAAGTCCTTGATAGGATTTGTAGAACTCAAGTTATGACTTTGACAAGTTACAGGTCATCTGAGGTATGTGAATTTGGGGGCTTGAAAGTAGTCCAAATTGCATGAAACTTTTTCCCTAGAAGGATGATTCCTATGAACTTTTGGTCAACATTAATGTTGTTCCTTATCCTCTTAGCTTTCTAGAGAGTACTAGAAGTCCTTGATAGGATTTGTAGAACTCAAGTTATGGCTTTGACAAGTCAAGGGCATTTTGGTCATTTGGAGATTATAGGTCATTTCAACCATAAGGCCATAACTCCTATTTCCAAGCTTCAAATGGGAAAATGTTCAACATAAAACTTGTTCAAAATGATGTTTTAAGGCTAGCCAAGAGGTCATGAGAGCTCGGAATTGCTTGTATCTCAAAGTTGCAAAAATGACCTAAAATAAGGATGATTTTCAAATGAACCAAAGATGGAAATTGATATTTTTGATCTACATGTCCAAACCAAGGCATGTAATATGTCATTTTGATTCTAAAACACATTTTAAGAACATTGGTTTAGCCACAATTTTGAATTAAAGTTTAATTTGTGTACTTGCTTTGAAAAGTAGTTACTTACATCATAAGTAACATTTGCCAAACCAATGTGCAAGGCATAACCAAAGTCCCTTTCAATCCAAACACATCCCAAATATCATTAGGAGAGAAATTGGAAGGGAATGAGGGTGATTTCAAGCTGCTAGCAGAATTGTGCATACCATGGCATGAGATTGAAATCTTCATGACATGAGAAATTGAATTTCTCATTAGAAGGATCTAGAGCTTTCTAGATCATACCTACATGTCCTATATATTGAGTAGAGGTGATCCAAGGCCAAGGTTGGTGATGATTGAAGGAGAGAGCAGAGATTGAGATTGAAAACTCATTGCTTGCAACTGAATTCGGTTACACATTTCCATTCACTTTCCATCCATTTTCTTGATTGAAATCTCTTCCATGGAGGCTAGTGAATGATTCCAGATCATAATCAAGGCAAATTCGTGGCTGATTGGTGTTCTTGATCTCAGTTTTTTCCACCTGCAACTCAGAGTTGGTTCCAAGAATTGAAGCCATTTCAATCGATTCTATTGCATACAGAAGCTTGGAATTGATTCACTGAAGGAGTCTGGAGCATTTGAGAGCTTGATTTGAAGGATTACTACTTCTGTGCACACGAATTTCTCAGGTTAGCAACTTTCCATCTCCAGCTTGAATTAGTTAGAATTAAGAGGAATTAGGATGTTAGATGCATTGAGGATTGATGTAGGAAGGTTTTCAGATCATTAATTTGAGAATTAGTGACCAATTAGGGTTGTTACCATTTTCGGGTGAGATGTGGTTCTTGCGAATCTTGAGGTTTTAGGTTGAATTAATGATATGATTGAGTTCCTTGTGAGATTTGGGACAAGTTTCATCAAGGAATCATGGCCTATAGTGGACTCTATGGCAAGTTAGGATTGTGAGATGACGACCGGAGAATGTCACCGGCGGTGACTTTGGGCGCGCAGGTGGCCTGAGTTTTAGAGGTTTGAATTGGGGAAGATGACTTGATAGCCATCAGATTGTGGGTTGACTTGGACCAAAGACTTCATCCAACGGCCACGCGTGCTTCTAATTTTGTGAAGAGTCCTGAACTGAATGAAACGATGCGTTTCATTAATCAGTGGTTTTTGGGCTTAAGGATCCAAGCGCTAATCACACCCCCTTTGTGGCCCAGTCTGGAAAAAGAACTGAATTCTTTTACTATCTGCACCGTGCATTTGTTTATTTCATTTGGATTTCATATTATTTTTCATTTTATTCATGGATATTGATTAATTCATAAAAAATGGAAAAATGACTCTATTGATCCCATTCTTTTTGCATTGGATTCATGATAGGATCTAGTATTTTTTAGATAAAAAATATTATTATTTCATGCATTTTCTGATTTTATGGGAATTTTTACATTTTAATTGATATTAAAATAATCATGTTTGATGTTTGATATTGGTGAATTTGGTTTGATCATGTGATGATGATTTTGGTCTTGATTATTTGTGAGTAGTTAGCATAGATATGCATGCTCCCCATAGATTTTTCTCACATTTTTGTGATGAATATAAGTGGTAGTTTAGATTGAAACCTTTAAGAGCTCCATTTTTAGGGTTTATGGTTGATACCTTGTGGTTTAGATTTTATTTCTAGGACTTGGTGGATGATTTAACCTCTGATTTTTGTAGGATATATTCATGATTGAATTAGGATCCCTTAGGAATTTTTGTAGGAATTTTCAATGAAGTTTACTATTTTTGCTTGATTTTAGTTTAGATGCTAGTTTTAGATGATTCTGAGGCACTAATTCAACTAGACTAACTTCTTTAGTTCCCTTAGATTAGGGTGTTGCTTTGCTTCTTCTTGGATGATGATGAAGAAAAATTGAAGATGCATTGGATTGCTTGAAGAGGCTTGGATGTGAGGATCTTCCCTTCTTTTGGTGTAGTTTTGTTTAGGTGTTAAGATTAGGGTTTTGTAGGCAGAGCTTCTAGATAGACTCTCTTCCTTCATAAACATGGAAGATGTTGATCACTTCCATTCTTCCCTATTATGTAAGGTCCCCTTGTAAAGGCCTCATCCCTCCTTTGGTAGGATATGTGTCTCTTTACAAGTTGGTAGAACCTTTGAGGGTCCCTTTCTCTGATGATAGGATGCTTAGTGGTGACCTTTGGTCTTCACTCTGCTACCAATTATCCAAACATTGCTCTTGATGGATGCATCTTTCCCCCTTGTTAGAGGATGGAGTTCCTTGCTTGAAGAAGATTGAAGGATGAAGTTGATACTTCTTTGTGTTTGAAGATTATTCTGAGAAGCTGAAGCTTATGGATGATACTTGTAAAGAGGAGAGAGCTGAAGCTTGAAGAACAAGTTGACACTTGTGAAGAAGATCCAATTGAGATTGAGTGAAGAGCTGAGGCTTGAGGAATAAAGGATGAGTGATACTTGAGTTTGATGCACTGAGTCTCTGAAAGAACAAGTTAATACTTGTAGTTATGAGTGAAGCCTGAAGGTGGAATTGACTGAAGAACTGAGGCTTGGAGAAGAGGGAATAATTTGATACTTATGTGTGATGTGTTAGAAGCTAAGGGAAGCAAGTTGATACTTGCTATTGAAGATGATAGTCTTGAAGGGTACTTGAAGTATGATGACTGAACTGCTGTCAGAGGAGCTTTGCTGTGAAGCTGTGGGAGCTGTTGATCTGTTTCCTTTCCTGTCTGTCTTCTTTCTGTGCAACTGTATTGATGTGACTTGTTTGATTTGATTGATGCATTAGAATAAGTTCATATTTAGACTGACTTAAGCTAGAAGCATGATTGCACTAGAGGTTGAGTGACTCCCTCTGCTTGTATTTTTACTGTATGGCTTTGCTTGCGGGTATTCGGTAGAGCCCAACTCCCTTGCCTATGTGGTTTGTTTTGCTTGATAGCATGTTATTTCTCCTGTATGATTGCAATTATTCATATCTGGCTTGAGGTTGAGATGAGATTGTGGAGGCTGATTCCCCACACACATTTCCTCCCTCACTTGCATTACATGCATTTTACAGTCGTTTACTGTATATCTGTTTACTATTTACTGTATATCTGTTTACTGTTTACTGTTTAAGCTGATACTTTATCTGTTTCTGTTTATCATTGACATGATCCCTTAGGAATCTCACTTCCTTTGATAAGGAAGTGATGATAGAACTTTAGGTTGAAACCTATGCATGATAACTTCTAGGAGCTCCCTGTTTCAAACCTCAACCATAGGATGAATCCTTGGCATGACAACATTAGGACTTGATAGTCTCCCCTTAGTTGAGCCCGTTCTCTCTTCTCATCTCAAAGCAAATTAAAATACAGTAATAAAGGTTAACTAACGTCGTACGTTACGAGCCTTAAGCTATCTGAGAAAGGATTGTTGGAGAGTTTCTTTTCAACAGTCTGGATGTTTAGTATGGCACCCTTTGGGTGACATGCGACACATTCACTCTCAGGTCATAGTGTCTAGTGCGATATTGGTTGCAAACATCCATAAAAAACAGTTCTTTCGTAAAAGACAGAAAACAAACTTCAAACCTTTTTGCCCCGTGGGCCCATAATTCAAAGGAAGCTTTTTTGAAGAAAAGAGTGTCGTTAACTTCCAGTTCTACCGCAAACGGTAACGCTTAAGTCTCCAAGGGTCGAGCTGCGTACGCCAAACAGCTGGAACTGTTTGTTAACCCTACTCGATAAAACAGATGAATCTGAACTCCCATAATCCGTATTATCCCGAACTACGTAAGCTCTGATCTCTCATACCTGTTGAGAGTACGTAGGCACAATACTGATGTATTGGCGAGCCACCTTCCCCGTAACCCGTAGTTAGTCGAACTACGTTGACTCTGATTTCTCATTCTCTGATGAGAATACGTAGGCATAAAGCGCGATGCTTTGCCGAGTCATTTTCTTTTCTTTTTAAGCCAGCCTTGATAGGTAGATAGTTAAACCAACCTGTCAGATAAACACAACAAGCGTGGATCCCATCGAGTACGATGGACGTGAGGGGTGCTAATACCTTCCCCTTGCGTAACCGACTCCCGAACCCAGACAATGGTTGCGATGACCTTGTCTTATACCTTTTCATCAGGTTTTTATGATCGTTTCCTTTCCCGCTCTGAGGGATAAATAACGAAAGGTGGCGACTCTTCTGTTTTGCCGGCACCTTATTTTCGCGGTAGCGACAGTGTGTACTGTTGCTCTAAATGAGTGAGTGAATGTTTCAAAGTTTTCTCCACATGATTTATCTCGTTTATTGTTTCCTTTTCTTTGTCTTTTCAAAGTTCTTACTTTTTGCTTATGACAAAAAAGGTGGAGAAAATAGATCTGAACTGTTTAATTAAACTTTACCAGAATGAAACTTCAGACATATCAATTTTATCTAACATAATATCTGAGTATTTCAGAACATTTGATAAGTATACTCTGTAAAAGAAACTCTGAGACTCTCAGATCATTTGACAATCATCAGACTCTAACTCTGAAATATGCAAGACACTCTGACCCTCAAATGGTTAAAAACAATCAAGCTCTAACTCTGAAAAATACTCAAGACAAAATGGGAAGTTTCTATTCCTTATTTATATTTAATTCAGGGGGAGATTCATCATCTCAGGGGGAGTTATAATTATTCTATTTTCAATTAAACAAAATTTCTGATGTTTTTGTCATCATCAAAAAGGGGGAGATTGTTAGAACACAAATTGGTTCTTAATAATATCTCTATGTTTTGATGATAACTATTATGAAATTTTGTAATTAAGAATTATATACTCTAAAATTTTCTTAAGAATGTTTGCTGCAGATATTAAAGTAAATATCACTCCAGAAGCAAATCAGATCTGAACATAAGGAATATGCAAAGCTCTGAAGCGTCAGATGCACCCATTAGAAGATTCTAAACGCTGCTATCAGAAGATCCTGAGCGTTGCCTCCAGAAGGATCTGAAGCAAAAGCTCCAGAAGTTCTGAAGCAGAAGCTCCAGAAGAATCTGAAGCAAGTCAGAAGCATCTGAACCAAAGAAGAATTCTGTATGAAGAGTTTTCAAGCATAGTTACTTCAGAAGACTCTGAGAGTACTAACGCTGCCAATACTGAGGATCTGACTCAAAACTCTGCTCTGAATTTATACACGCTAAAAGCACACTTGCTGCAAAGACTCTGATTCAGCAAAGCTCTGATCAACATCAGAAGGCTCTGATCAAAATAGACTCTGATGATTCTTGCTTAAAATTGTTGAAGAAGAATTCAAAGATTATGTCCGTTGGAATATCCAAACGAGTCTTTCCTTATTTATGCTAGACACAAGAGCACAGACAAAAAGGATTTCTCTGTGCTTTCTTCTTCTAGGAAAGGTCACTTGATGTGAAGACAAAAAGGGCTCAGACCTTTTAGTACACACTTCTCAACGTGAAAAGCTCTTGGACCACTGTGCCTATAAAAGCAAGTCTCCAACCATCTTCTTCAGTTGACGTTTTACCTGAAAAGAATTCAATATCCAAAGCTCTCATACAATTCACATTCTTTCTAGAATTAATTTCCTTGTTCTTAATATTAAGTGAAAAATCACAGTTGTGATAAAGCTTTATTAGAAGCATTTTAAACACTTGTATTTGTTATTACATTTGATTGTAAGAAAACCTTAAGAAGATCCAGTTAGGATCAGTAGTTCTTGAGAAGACTTTGAACAGTTGTTCTTAGTGCTTACTATTGTAATCAGTTGATTAAATAGTGGATTAAGCCCTTGTTTGAGAAAGGAAAATCACTCTAGGAAGGGTGGACTGGAGTAGTTGAGTTCAACGAACCAGGATATAAACACTTGAGTTTTTATTTCCAAGTTTTTATCTTCATACTTATTCAACCCCCCTTCTAAGTATTTTCTCACCTTCACCTTGAATTCTGGCTGACGTGCCATGGTGGATTGCAAATGATGAGCGTAGAAACGTAACCAATGCATGTTGATTGTATTTTTCCTTTGCCCCAAGGCTGTTGACGGTTATTGTAAACTCAACAGTTACTAGCATCTGGCACAATCTGCTTGACTAACTTGAAAGCATAGAGGGAAACTGCCCCTTTTCCACTAGTCTTCCCCAGTCTGTAGAGTATTTGGATGATTTTTCCTTGAAAGGTTTATGCCATGACATAGTCTGAGATGATTTGCTCCAGTGTCTAGATTTTACAGCAGTATGCCCCTTTTGAACCTCAGAAGGATTTTCCCCAGATTCACGAGATTATGAGGTAGTGTTGGTTCGTGCCAATACTAGTGAATGATCAAGTTCCTCTTTTATTTCTCTTTGTTGGAATTTCCATTATGTCAAATATTGAGTTGCAGTTAAAATTGTTCATTCAAAAATGGTAATTTTAATGCGACATTCATGCAAGTTTTGAAAAGATCATTATGTGACAGTGTGTGACGAGTGGACCATTAGTCCAGACGCAATGCTAATTTAGCTGGCGTGTGAAAGATATAGCAAGAATATGACACAGATACAAAAGATTAGCAAATATCTAGGATCCAGTTTACACAACTTTGTTGTAGTATGCTTTAAGAATAAACCTCATCTCAATTAGGTCTTTTGAGGGTTGTAACGTAGTCTGGTTCACGGGTATAAAAACAAAAGGATTTAAGGCTCAAAATTTAAATTGATACCCACCCCTTCTTCATGATGAACTTCATTCCTATGTTCAGTTAATTCGACACACATTCAAAGCTTGACGGTGCAAAAGTGAGGATGATGATTCAAGATGTTCTTGAAATGACAGTCACCTTGTTTTGCTTTTGTCGTGATGTCAGTGACTCTTTTGATTTTTTTGACATGGTGGTCACTGAATGTTATTTTATTTTTGTTGAGTATTTGAAGACCTCTTTCGTTTTTTTGCTTTTGATCCCTAACTTTTGCATGGACTGGTTTTTCTCTTCAAGTCCATCGGGATTGCCTTGATTTTTACCTAAGTCTCT
The DNA here is from genome assembly GCA_963859935.3 of Lathyrus sativus. NCBI lineage: Eukaryota > Viridiplantae > Streptophyta > Magnoliopsida > Fabales > Fabaceae > Lathyrus > Lathyrus sativus. The sequence continues at coordinate 337,050,796 of OZ012735.1, forward strand.
TTTTGAGGTGTTCGACTTAGCAGAATTTTTATTAATTTTTTTAACATTTGAAAGGCTATGACTGCCAATTCATTGGTCATTGATGAACAACCGTCATGTCTTTTGGATGTTTATCTTGTGATTTTAATGTGTAATTGGGTTAACTGAACACTACCCATGCCCCAGGTTAAGCGTAAGGGTTTGTAGATCCGAAGGAAACTCCTACTTCTAGGCTCGAAGTGGTTGACTAGAGACTAACTCCTTATCTCTCCAGTGTTTGGGGATTTGAAACAACGCCTATACATCATCAGCGGAATTTTATCCAAAAGCATACCATCAGCAATTATGGGTATTTTGTTTTCATCATCGTCCCTAAAATCTTTGCTAAACAACAATGTGATAAAGGAAGTGAAGTGAATTTTTTTTGAATTTTTGCAATAAGTGAGAAGAAAATGAGCGAATACGAATGAACTTGTTCAAAACATGCATAATTATCACATTAACAATACCATTAATAAACAACAACGTCTAAAAGTAAATAACACTTTAACAGAAAAGAAACTACAAATGTATAGAGATGATATGGAAACCCTTCTTGCTCATCGAGACCAGTATGATAACCTTCTTCATACCTACTCTATGCAGCTTCTTCCATAACAGGGAATGACGGACCCGTCTGACCAGATGAAGGATTGATGTGGATATGAAAACCTTGAGGCATAAATGAGATTAGCTTAGAATCAATAAGATTTTGACCCTTATTCTTGAACTGTTTGTAATCTTCGATGGAATGCCCCATGGCGCTAGCATGGTAACCACATCATGCATCAGCGTCAAAGCCTGATGGATAAGGAGTTATCACATGGATTAAAATGCCTTTTTGGTCTTTCATTATAGTAGCATCGGCGTTGCAAAGCGTTCTGCTATGTGATCTGTTGTTGATGAAGGGGACCTCTATTAACAGGAGGATATTAACCATGTGGAGAGATTGGAGTCACACGGGATGACCCATAATATTGTTGACTTTGAACAGTTGAGATGCTTGGATACTGAGGATAAGGTACCGAGGATGGAGCTTGTGGAGTGTCCCAGATTGCATTGATTTCATCCTCGTCTTCCCCTTGAGAGCTGACAACTGATTCACTTTCGCTAGCTGGGATGCTTGAAGTGTCTTGGATCTTTCCACTCTTGAGATGGCTCTCAATGCAATCTCCTACTGAAACAAAGTCATAGAAGTTGGATGTCCCATTACCCATCATCTTTTCCAAATATGGGCCTTGCAAAGAATCTATGAATAGGTCAACCAATTCTCTATCTAAGAGTGGTGGTTGAACGCGAGCAGCTACCTCTCTCCATCTCTAAGCATACCTTCTGAAAGGTTCGTTGTCCTATTGAGATAAGCCTTGCAACTGCATACGGTTGGGAGCCATGTCAAGATTATATTGATATTATTTCACGAAGGCGTTGGCTAAGTCCGAACCCAACTGGATATATTTACTCTCGAGCTGTATGTACCAACTCAATGATGCCCCACTCAAACTGTCTTGGAAACGGTAAATCATAAGTTTATCATTGTGAGCATAGAAGGTCGTCTTTCTGCAAAACATCACCAAATGTTGCTTTGGACAGTTATCTCCTTTGTACTTCTCAAAATTTGGCATCTTGAACTTCGGAGATATCACAAGCTCGGGTACCAAACACATGTTAAAAGCATTCAGATCTAAATCATCACGCCCCTTCATGGCTTTAAGTTTATCTTCCAACACACGACATCTTTCCATAATCTCAACATCTTGAGGTCGCTCATTATTCCCCACCAGGCTTGTCCCTTGGGAATTCGGCGTAGTGAATGCAAAGCTATGGTACTCAACAACATCATGAGATGAGGCATGTTTATCTTGAATGGTGTAATGTTCTTGTATAACCTGATCCTTGACAGGAATCTGCACAGGCTGAGGTTGAGCGAGATTGTGCACTTGAGATGGAATGACGTTCTCAGTGACTATAGGCCATTGATATTTGTTCTCTCTCCTTGCCAAGGCTAAAATAGCTTCTACGAGTTGGTCTAGCTGGTTCTTCATCAAGTCAACATCTGCTTTTAACGCGAACTGGTTCTACTATTCTGGGCTCATGATCTTTCAAAAGTTGCTTCAAGTCCGATATGGGTGTCGGGAAATCAACTGTGGATTATAGACAAAGGATGGATGAGTTTTTGGTCTGGTTTAGGAAGATGATATGCAATGATGATGAACGCAAATGTAATGGTATGCAAAGTAATGCAATGTAGGCATAAACATGATCCAAGATAACATAAGCAACTCAAAGCACCCTAACCGGTAGGCTATATACGGAAAGTTCTAGATTCTTTACCCATATACCCACTCACGGGATAACTTCTATGTTGATGGATAAGGTTCCCAGGATCACAGACACCAATCGCATCAATATCACACAACAGGCTAGCTGTCTTATGACGAGAGTACGAAAAGGTCTCTCCTGAGCAGAGTCCTCATGCTAGGTTCACGAAGACCGAGCCCTCGAAAACTAACACTACACGACCACCAATATAGAAACTGGTTCTAAGAGTGGTTTCCAGAGTCATGGACCCTTCATGAATCAAGTCGTGTAGCAGGCTAACTGCGTTACAACAAGATCTACGAAAAGGTATAATCTTAGGGGAAGCTTTCATGCTAGGCACACAAGGAGTGAGCCCTTGAGGACTAACACTAGTTACTTCCAAAATCTAAACTATGTGTTCCCTTTTTTTTTCCAAGACTCGGGTATAGAGCCTTATTTGTGACATCATCCCAAAATCCAACAGGCAAATATGATATACAACACATAATAAAAAGAGAAAGCAATAAAGCAAAATAGGCAATAAGAGAAAACAAAATAAAGAAAACAACCAAGCGAAGCTAGCACTCTTGAATCGAGTCAAGTTAGGCTTGAATCTCTCTTACATAGGGCAATGCACAAATCCCCAGCAGAGTCACCATTTGTTGTACCTCGAAAAATATGATCCTCGCGATGGACGCGGAAAAACATTCAAACAAAGTCGCCACCGAACTTTATTCATTCCAAGGAAGGAATAGGAAAATATTGATAAAACCTTTTAAAAGATAAAAACATGGTCATCGCAACCAAATTCTAGGTTTGGGAGTCGATTACGTAAAGGGAAGGTATTAGCACCCTCTATGTCTGTTGTACTCAACGGGAACCTCTTGATTCATTCGAGAGAAAAGTTAGCTAGGTTGTTTGTTTTCTTCTAAGGATTCGCTTCTAGGGGGAAAATGAGTGGTTTTTTATATTAAGGTGCTCGAAAAGGATTGGGGCCCTTGTGCCTACATACTCCCCCGTGCAATGGGAAAGTCAGAGTATCGTAGTTCATAAGACTACGGGAAAAGGTTTAAGGTTAAAAGAAAAAAGGTAGCTCGCTAGGATCTCGCAATCATATGCCTACGTACCTTCATTGTGCAATGAGGAAGTCCGGGCAATCGTAGTTCGGAAGACTACAGTTGAATGGTTTGTGTTTTTTAACTAACGAGAGTTTAGGTCACATTCTAACTGCTAAACATTGGCTTGTCTGCTTGCTAGGGGAGGCTGAAGCACTAGTTCATATGCGCGGAAGAAGGGACTAAACAATGTTCTTTGCAAAAAGTTGTTTGAATAGGTTAGAGTGTATTAGGATTTGAATTGAGAAAAAGAGTTTGATTTGAATAGCTTTTAGGGTTTCGGTCACACGGGAGCAAGAGAACGAGGTTAGATTGGTTAAGTGTTTTGAGGGAGAATGACGACTATTTGATAAACGAGACGTCATCCTCGCAACCAATTAATCAGGGCATTATTGGAATGCTAGATCCCAACAACACCTTTTTCACTCAATTAATTATAAAATCATGTTTTTTGGATAGTGAACTCCTTTGTCCAAATAATTAGCGCAAGTATTTTAAGAATGAAAGATCGAATAACCCACAATCCAAGGCATACTCCCCAAGTGCGGTCACTCAAGAATCCAAAGAATGCGTGACTTCAAGAACTCATTTATTTCGTAATTTAATCATGATTTTTTTTAATTGATTAGGTATTTTTGATTAGACATGCTAAGTATTTTAAACGGGTTGAGTATTTTAGAAAGGAAAGATCAAAATGATCACAACTCAAGGCGTGCGTCCCAAGAGCGATCATTCTAGAGTCCAAGAAGTGCTAGTCCTCAAGAATTCCACATCTCCATTGTTAATCAAGAAAAGTTCTTATTAGTCATATCTGAAGATTGATTGAACCAGGTTAAGCACGTTGACAAACTAGGGTTTTAATGGATTAAAGTTTGAAAAGGATTAAGTATTTTAGAAATGAGAGACGGGATGAACACAACCCAAGGCGTGCGCCTCAAAAGCATTCGCTCAAGAATCCAAGGAGTAGACTTCAAGAATCCACAACCTTCATCGATTTAAATAATAAGAGATTTGTGAGTACTACTTAGGATGAATTTTGATTTTGTATTGAGATGAGGAGAAAGGGAACTTGAAGGTTAAAAAGAAACAATTAGGGGAAAATGACTACTAATGTTGTCGTGCAAGGGATTGAAAACCTAATGTCTTTCCTACTTTGAGCTTAATCGAAAATTAAGCTGAGCTAGGAATCTAAAGGGATCATTTGATCAAACACAAGTAGATATTACACTAATTGTCGCTACTGCGAAAAGGGGCCGACAATGAAAGAAGAGTCGTCATCGTTCGTTATTTATCCCAAAAGAGGGAAAGGAAACGATCACAGAAAACCCGACGAAAACGGGAGAAGACAGGTCATCGCAACCATGTCTCGGGTTCGGGAGTCGGTTATGCAAGGGGAAGGTATTAGCACCCCTCACGTTCGTCGTACTCGACGAGATCCACGCTTTGTTGTCTATCTAAGAGGGTGTTTACTATCTAGGTAAAGGTCTTAGGGAAAAAAGAAAAGAAAAGAGACTCGGCAGAGCATCGCCGCTCTGTGCCTACGTATTCCCTCGTGCAATGGGAAAGTCAGAGTCAACGTAGTTCGGACTAACAAGAACACCGGTTGGTTCAAAATGTTCTTAGGCCCGAGTAGGGCTAAAACTTAGTTCTAGCAGTTAGGTGTATGCAGCTCGACCATTGGAGACTTAGGCGTTACCTGTTTACGGTAGAACCAAGAGTTAACAAAACTCTCCTTATGAAAAAGGTTTTCCACATTAAGATCCCGAAGGATAAAATGATTTGAAGTTTGTGTATGTTTTTTTTAGAGAAGAAGTGTTTTGAGTTTGATTTGTAACCCATGTTGCACTAAAGACTATGACCTAGGAGTAAATGCGTTGCATATCACCCAAAGGGTGTACACTAAACACTCTAGGCCATTGAGAGGAAGCCCCCCAATCACCACTTCCCAAGTACTTAAGGCTCGTAATGTACAACAATCCTTAACCTTTATTAAGTGTTTTGAAGATGTTTGAAGATTAGAAGAGAAAGACACTCTAAGGGAGACTAAGACTCAACCTAGTGTTCTCATGCAAAGTGTACCTATAGTGGAGGTAAAAGGGAATGCTACCTAATGTTATCATACATGGATTCAAGCCTAAGGTCTATCATAACCTCTCTTAAACAAAAGAGATTAGAGATTCTAAGGGAACATGGCAAAGAAGAGAGAGGAAGAAGAAACAAGCATGAAATAAGAAAGATGCAAGTATGCATATGCAATGCAACACACAAGCAAAGGGAGGAAAAAGTGTGGGGTAAACACCTCCACAAGCACATCGCAACCTTTATTAATGCAATAAAGAAATGCAAATGCAAATAAGAAAGCAATCCAAAAGAAAACACACAATTGCACATAAAAGTGGGATGAAAATGGGAGAATAAATCCTACAACCATTCACACATCAACCACAATGCCCAAAGGCAAACCAAATGAAAATAAATGGAACCAAGAGTAAATGAGAGAATGGGTGGCAATGTGAGTACAACAAGGAACTCACATGGGCAACTCAACCATAAGCAATCATCAAAATATGCAAAGCACACCAAAAGAAGCCCTCAAAGAACCATCATTCAAGGTATGCTTTAAGTAACTCCTACGGAGGGACTAAGCCATCTCAAATGGGATTCCAAAGTCATTGGACAAAAGTGGGGATGAGAAGAGAAGATGCACAAAACAAAAAGCACATACAACAAAAGAGAATGCAAGCAAAGGCATGGAAGAAGACCTAAGTCATTCAACACATTCAACATTTGAAGCACAAATGGAAAGCCTAAAAAGAATGCAAACTCAACAAGCAATGAACATATTTATGACCTAAATATGAACATCCAAACACATCAATATTTTAACAATATGATTCAACAAGAGTTAGGAGTTCAATGGATCCACAAAGGTCATTTCCAAATCAAACTAGGTCAAGTACTTTCGTGAACCTCCCTTAGAAGTGACTTAACTTGTAAATCATCTCAAAAATAGGAAAAAAGGCTCAATTAAATCCAAATAAAATCTCAAATGATAAAAAATGAGTTAGAAACCAGAGGCCAAAAGCACAAGGGCAATGTTTCCTCAAAGCACCACCAAAAGAAATAAATCCCTAAGGTGTACCACTTTGAAATGGAATAATCGAGGGTCACCAAAAATGGCCTAAAAGCCCAACCAAAATGCGACAAACCAGGGGCAAAATAGTCCTATAAAATTATTCAACTCATCATGTATATGAGGAAAAAAATTCAATCATTGGAGAGGAATATTGATCAAGAAACAAATCAAGAACAATAAAGAAGCAATTTAGATCAAGTAAAAACACTTCCAAGCATTTATTCCATTTTTAATTGAAAAATAAAAGGAAAATAAAAATAAAAAATTCCAAAAATTATTTAACATCTCAAAGTATCCTAAAAACATTTTTTGGGAACTTTATAAGGCTTGGAACTATTTTTATTAAATTAAAATTGTAACAGAAATTAATTGAAATAAAAACAAACAAAGAAAAATAAAATAAAAAACGTGTGGTGCGAATAGCAGCTTTTTCAGTTCAATTCATTGGGCCTTGGAAGAGTGGGGGTGTAGTTAGTGTTTCAGGCCCAAAGTCCAAATAAAGGCTGAGCCACAATGAAACGATGCGTTTCATTTAAAACGTGGCAGTCAGCTCAACACGTTGGCAAGTCAAAGTTAATCCTAACCGTTCATCACGCCTAAGTCAAAGGGTCAAACGCGCGCGTATCCATCCAAGTCATCCAACCGACGATTGAACCGGATGGTGGATCTCCCTGTTCCGGTCATCTTCTCTGGTGAGAAGGCCAGAACTGGAGATCCAAAACCTCACCAAATCACGTAAAATTTAATACCAAACTGCTCTCCATGTTATGTAGATCAAGAATCCAGGTTCCAATTTTATTTATCACTCAAGAATTATGAGAATCGAAGCATTAAAAAAACGAGCACCATAACTGAATTGCATCAAACACATCCTAAAACTATCCAGCATCTACCTACCTTCGTAGACTTCAATATGCAAAAAAAATGGCGTGCAATAGATGCGTATTAAGAGTGAATTCTTGAAAAAGAAATTTACCTAACGGAGCCTCTCTGTTGGGGCTTCTAATGGAGTCAAGCTTGCGTAAAACCTTGCAGAAACGTTCAATGAAGATCAATGAAGAGAATGCTGATCTTGAATTGCTCTGAATTTGCTTGATTCTAAGATTTATGATTTCATTTTCTCCTTGAATGCTCCAACTGTAATTGAGCTCCTCTTGCATGAAATTGCATGAATGAAGGTGCATTCTTCATCTGAACCTTTTATATTAGGGTCCATGATAGTTTGGAGGCCCAATTTGGCCTGTTATGGTGAATTAAAAAAAAATCCAAAGTTGGAAGTGGAAACTTCATGTTCATGCGCAAAACTGGCTCCAATTGCCTTGTTTCTGATTCAAATCAATTGTTGGTGATGTGTAATGATCTTGTGGATTGAAATGAATCCTTGAATTGATCCAATGGTTGGACATGAATGTGTAATTATACTTGAAGTAACTTGAAATTCCATGAATTCTAGCTTGCATAACTCAAAAATCCTTGGTGCATTGTGTTTAGTTTGATGAAGTGAATCAAAATATGCACAAATATGGTATAAAAAGGAATTAAAATCATTTCAATTCAATTCATGACTTTAAGTCCTTTTCCACTTGTTTTTCCTCACCAATCTTCATAACCAAGCAAAAATCATGACAAGTGAGTGTTCAATGATGGAATTGAGTTCATTTGAAGCAAGTTTCATGTTGGAGAAAGTTCCATTTGAAGTGTGCAAAGGGATGAAAATGACCTATAATGGAAATGACCTATAATCTCACTTTCCCAAACTACCCCTGCCTTGCATGCCTCATAACCTGAGTTCTACAAATCAGATTAAGGACTTCTAGGACTTTTTGGAAAGATAAGATCATAAGGAAAAACTTTCATGTTCATCAAAAGTTGAGGTGAAACATGATTTTAGGTTAAAAAGGCCTTGGAAGTTGGTTGACTTTTGTTGACTGAAAACACATTCATTTGAGGACCCATAACTTGTCAGCAACATAACTTGAGTTCTAGAAATCCAATGGATTAGTTGTAGTATTCAAAAGAAATCTAAGAACATTCTCTACAAGTATCATGTTTAAATCAAAGTGAGATGAAACTTGCATCTTGAGATATGTGGTCTTGAAGTTGGGCACTAAATAGGGGATTTTACATTGACAAGCTTGGAAACCCTAACTTAGCAACTTCTCACACTCTTGATTATTTTTGATGTGATCTTGAAATATCCTCTTATATGCTTCAACACAACTTTCCATGATCATAATGACTTATAACCAAGTCTTAATCTCCTTCAAATCTACAGTTGATCTTGCACTAGGCAGATGAAACCCTAGGTGTACAATCCTCTAACTGCAACCACTTGGACATGATGTAACAACTTGGATAAGCTCCAAAATGGCTCTCAAAGCACTCCATGAGATCCTACAACATTCTCCATCCATAACCATGGACTCACAATCCTATGATAATCTTCAATTGGCCTCCAAGATAGGAGATAAACCACAACTATCCATCCACTCCCTCAGAGAGCTTTGGCCTTCTCCTAATGATGATAAACATTTGATAATTTAAGCAAACACCCTTGCTTAGGCTTAGGCCCCTTGGTAACCTTATCTTGCTATGCACACTTCTCTTGATCCCCTACAAGTGACCAATGATATGCAAATGCACATGCTAGAACTATGCAATGAAACATAAGCCAATTGAAGAAAAGGTTGGGAAAATTTTGGGGTACAACAGCTGCCCCTATTCAAGCGACTTAGACCTGAATGATTGAAAAAAGACCGGCTTTTAAACAATCAAGGTGAAAGACGGTTGAATACCAACGAATCCGGAAATTTGCCAACCGCAGGAATAAACTGCAAACACTGATTGGGGATGAAAATCTCCGAAGATAACTGCATACTGGTTGCAACATCGACACACAATCAGAAGAATCATCTGACATCGGTGTCAGGTATCGACACTAAGTCGGGAAAGCACCTGTTATCGTACAGCTAATAATAAGCGTTTGACTTCGCCGTCAGGCCTCTGCATTAATTTAGGAAAACATCTGACCTCGCCATCAGGTAGTAACATCAATTCTGGAAGAAGATATCTCTGAATTCTCCGTCATGCATAGGCACTAGGCCGGTAAAACATCTGACATCCCCGTCAGGCCTTAACACCAAGTCGAAAAATACATCTGACATCACTATCAGGTATCAAGTCAAAAGAAACATCTGACATCACCGTCAGAACCATTGAACCCAATAAGTAATAAACCAATCAGCTCAACACACAGTTGAGAGGAAACATCTGACATCGCCGCCAGACATCCGTTGAGTAAAACAGGTATCGGATCCTAAGATAATGACTCCTGACATCACCACCAGGCTTTCGCTAAATAAAAGCGACTGACAAATATGAAAATCGGATCAACACAAAGCATCTGACATCGCCGCCAGGAATCTATTGAGTTGATGAAGACATCTGACATCGCCGCCAGGAATTCACAAAGCTGATACACATCTGCAGGAGACAAACATCTGACATCGCCGTCAAGTATTCACGCAGTTGAGAAACATCCGACATCGCCGTCAGGAATCAATATCCAATCAGTAAAACCTCTGAAATCGCCGCCAGACCTTCTCTAAATAAAAGCGAGCATCGAATCTAAGGCCGGATCAACAAGAAACTGATAAACAATTGACATCACCGCCAGGCATCTGTAGGGGATAAAAATTTCTGACATCGCCGCCAGATATCCACACACATCTGACATCGTCGCCAGACAACCACAAAGTTGATAAACATCTGACATCGCCACCAGATAACCACAAAGTTGTTACATATCTGACATCGCCGCCAAAAAACCACATATCTAACATCACCTCCAGAAATCTATAAGGGATGAAACATCTGACATCGCCGCCAAAAAACCACATATCTGACATCGCCGCCAGATATTTGTAAGGGATGAAACATCTGACATCGCCACCAGAAATCTATAAATTTTGATACACATCTAACACCGCCGTCAGGAATCTCCATCATGTCGGAGAACACATCTGACCTCGCCGTCAGGTATCCACACATATCTGACATCACCATCAGGTATCTATATCCAATCAGTAAAACCTCTGACATCGCCGCCAGACCTTCGCTAAATAAAAGCGAGAATCAAAACCAAAGATAAGGACTTCTGACATCGCCTCCAGACAACCACTAAATAAAAGCGAGCCTTGAATCCTAAGGTCGGATGAACCGAAGCTAATGAATCCATCTTGAGAATACTCTGCTGGGGAAGAGAGAAACTTAACCAAGCAACTCTGGCAGGGAGGAAGAGAGAAATTTAACCAAATAACTCTGCTTTAGGAGCGTTAAGAAACTTAACCAAGTAACTCTGCCGAGGAACAAAGAGAAACTTAATCAAGTAACTCCGTTGGCGATCCCACTGGGGAAAGAAGAGGGACTTAACCAAGTAATTTTGTTAAGAAGCATCTGATAAGATGAACACATCCCTCAAATATTGTACCATGTTCTGGACACCATATGAGTTTAGAACAACCGCTAAAGTCTGATGACACCGCTGGGAAAAACGTAAGCCAGGGTCTGAATACCACGCGGGCTAACGGAAACTGCCAGGGTCGGGATATCATTCGGGCAAAGATATCAGTCATCTCTCGGAGATACACCTGCAAACACAAAGATAACCACCTGGCTTATGTTTTACATGCGTATGTTTGAAAATGGCGTAATGCTCCATACGAAATGGAAATTCTACGCATTTGGAGGATGCTATGCAACGAATGCAGATGCAACAAAACCGAATTAGCAAAATAAATGCTGAAAAGAAAACCAAAATCCACCTTGCTGGGGAAAAGGTTAACACATGCCAATCACAATTGGACTTTAGCTGGGGAACGAGCCTAGACGACTTCTTCACTGGGGAACAAAGTTCTTATGAGAACAAGAAATTCAAACTCAGCTGGGGATTCACATCAAAAACCTGCTGAGGAAAATACCTGAATAGCTTTCTAGAATACAACTCCTTTGGGGGAAAGACGACTCTGCTGGATAGACAACCAGACATTGAAGACAAATTCACCCTACTGGGGAATCAACAACTCTGTGAATCCGAAATCAACCACCGAGATTCACAACACACCCTGCTGAAGAAAACAGCCCTGACAGGCTCACCAATACTCACCTAAAAGTGACGACTTACCAGGGAAACAGTTTGCTGAGGATAGAGACGACTCTACGATCCTGCAAGGTGTTGCACCCCAAAATTTTCCCAACCTTTTCTTTGCTTGGTTTGTGTTTCATTTTATCTTTCAGCATGAGCATTTGCATAACATTCGTTCTTAAGGCAGGGGATCAAGGCTTCCTGTGTCTCAGGTTTCATTCAAGTGAAAGCAACTGAACAACAAGCAGCAGCAATGAACCTGGCCACGTTACAACCTTCAAAAGTCCTAATTGAAGCAGGTTTGTTTCGAAAGCATACTTCGGTAAAGATCGCGTCGAAACTGACTCTTAAAGGGATTCTGCTTAACTTGTGGGTATTAATGCTGACATGTTGATAAATGATTCGTTCATTTTATGTCGCAAATTTATCCAGTGAACGGGCTTGGATTTCAAAACTTTCATATGTGTTGCATTAATATATCTTTTATGCAGAACAATTTGTTTTACTTGCGAGTAAGCGCTTGACAGCAGGAAAGTTTCCACAGCGGAAAGTTCGATCAGGATAGAAGGCAGAATGCCTAAATACTATGTTGAGTCAGGGCCAGCTTTATCAAATGATCGTATCATGGGATTCAGCCATCCAGAAGTCAGGTAATCTGGGGCAATCGGATCAAGATTCGGTAAATCTCTCGTAGCCAGGGGTACTGCTCCACCAATCAGCCAGTCAGGGGCAAAGTCATTGCAAGGTTGGGGCAGATCACCCTAAGAGCACATAAGCTATTCTTGGTCGGAGGGAAATTAATATGAAGCACCTATTCGAGGTTCAAAATGCTGAAGCAGTTCGTATCAAACCATCAGGGTGCATAGACTTCAGGTTTCCTTTCGAGGAAGATGTTATGGAGATCCCGCGGGTTGGGGCAAAATTGGAAATGAAGGAGTTTGTTCCTCTCCATATCTTCAGATTTCATCAGAGCCAGTCAACCAGGGACGAATCTTTTCATGTTACAAGTTTAGGGGCAAGCCATCTCGAGGTTGTTTCATGGCAAGCTTTTCCTTTCAAGATGAATCGTCCTAGAGACTAGACAAGGGAAAATTGAACTACACTGGGGTAGGTACTCAAGCGAGTTTATTCTCCCCAGCCAGAGTCCGTATTCAGTAAGCGGAGTTTGCATCTCTATCCCCAGTAGAGGTTGTATGCAGTTTAAGCGAGCAAGTAGCGTGTACGCCTTTCCCTTTGCAGTTGGTGCACCTTTAATCCCCACAAGGTGCATGTTTATATGCACTCACTAGTGAGTTGTGATTGGATTTTCTTCCCACCGAGTAATCTACAACCTGGGTAGGTTTGTCCCCCAACGGAGCAATCCCCAGCAGGTGGGAAGAGGGTGGTTTCCCCAGCAAGATGGAGGAATGTTGTTACCCCGATATTATCTTTGCAGGAGTCCAGCAAGGGATCGTTTCTCGGCATAAGTCCAATTGTTATTGGCATGAGTAGATTGTTCCCCCAGCAGGGTGGTTTCTGTATCTCTAGCATTTATTTTGCTGATTCAGTTCCGTTGCATCTGCAGGCGTGCATAACATCTACCCAAATGCGTAGCATTTCCATTTCGTATGGAACATTACGTCATTTCAAACATATGCATCTGAAGCATAAGCCAGGTTTGATACCTTTGGTGCCGGTTGCCTTTGAGGGATGAAGATTTTGAATTCAAGAGATCTTTTGTATTATCCCCCTGTTGGGCAGATCTTTGGGGTCTTCGTGTTTTTGGTTTCTCCTCGGCGGAGTCGTTTGTTTAAACCTCTCTTTTCCTATTGGAGCTTTCCCCGCAAGTCATGAGTCGGTTGATTCTGTCGCCTGCCTATGTTGAATATGTTATATCAACTTTTGGTTGGTAATTCCCAGCGTAGTCTATTTGGGGTGTTGTTCCAACTTTTGGTTGGTAATCTTTGGTTTTCCGGCAAAGTCCTTATTCCAACTTTTGGTTGGTAATGTTGTTTTATTCCAACTTTTGGTTGGTGACCTATTAGCGTTTGGGATGTTATTCCAAATTTTGGTTGGTAATCCTTGTTTTCCCCAGTAAAGTTGATTATTCCAACTTTTGGTTCTTAATCTTTGTTGCAGTCAGTTCATTTTCATTCAGCGGTTCCGGCAATCCTAACTTTTGGTTTGTGGCCTTTTTATTCCAACATTTGGTTGGTAGTTTCGGACGTTATTCCAACTTTTGGTTGGTAGCTTTGTTCGATTCCAACTTTTGGTTGGTAGCTTTGTTCGATTCCAACTTTTGGGTTGGTAAGATTTTGTGGACGTGATCCCGACTTTTGGTTGACAGTCTTTGGTTTCTCCAGTGGAGTGTTATCCCAACTTTTGGTTGGTAGCTTGTGGTTGTCTGGTGATTTCAACTTTTGGTTGATAGTGTGGATTTGACTTTGTTCAGTATTCCAGTGATCCCAACTCTTGGTTGGTAGTTTGTGGTTAGTACTGACTTTTGGTCAGTGTACTTCCCCAGCGGGTTATTCTTGTGTTTAGTTCAGTTATCTCCGGAGATTTCTGCGGTTGGCAAATTTCTGGGTTCGTTGATATTTAACCGTCTTTTACCTCGATTATTTAAAAGTCGTTCTCTTTTCACTCAGTCAGGTCGAAGTCGCTTGAATAGGGGCAGCTGTCGCACCCCAAAATTTTCCCAACCTTTTCTTTGCTTGGTTTGTGTTTCATTTCATCTTTCAGCATGAGAATTTGCATAACATTCATTCTTAAGGCAGGGGATCAAGGCTTCCCGTGTCTCAGGTTTCATTCAAGTGCAAGCAACTGAACAGCAAGCAATAACAGTTGGCATTTATTTTTCCCGATAGAGCGGTCGATTTTATTTTATTGTGCAGGTTAATTTCCAGCGTTCAGGCTACTTCGAGCAGTTTCACAGCCAGGATGATCGAAAGTGGGCACGTTTCCCTCCAAAAGGGGCCAATTTCAAATTTTTGAAGGTGTTAATCGGTTAACACATAGGGTTAACCGATTAACACAATCAAAATCAGGCTAATTTTGCAGGTTTTCACAATGTTAACCGGTTAACCATATGCGTTAACTGTTGTACCCCAAAATTTGACCAACTACTTATCGCAATTTGGCTCATGTTTCAACTCATTTCATTTTCGCATTTACATACCACGTACATTGCATTTTTTCCAGTCAGATTGACTTTATCGAGATTACAGCCCTTTGATCGCGCTTCAGGCACTTCAGGCCAATACGAGGACATATTTCGAGAATCGATGCTCGTCCCGGTGTTTTCGGCTCTCGCTGTCGTTTTTGTGGACATCTCGGTGTCCGGGTTTTTACCGTTTATTTCGATATAGTCGCTAATCGATTTAATCGGCTTCCTCGGTATTTTCAGGTTTTTTCCTTTATTTTCTAGAATGTAATAGGTTTAATTGATTTTTCTAGATATTAGATAGCTTTTTTTATAGATATTAAATTGTTTTTAAATAGATTTTAGAATAAATCATATTTTTTTAGATATTAAGTAGAGTTTTTTAAATGATTTTTAATAGGATATTCTTTTTACTAGGTATTTTTAATTAGAAATTATTAGATTTTAATTAGTTTTTTTATAATATATTGTTTTTAGAGTATAATAGGTTTTTAGAAGTTTAATAGATATTAAAGGTTTTTAGAATATTAATTGGTAGAGTTAATTAGGGTCTTAATTAGATTTTAATTGAGGTTATCAGAATTAATTAGGATTAGATTTGTTTTAATTTTCATTTAGGTTAATTACTGTTTTAATTTTTGGATTAGTCTTAATTGTGGTTTTAAGTCTTAGTTAGCATTTTAATCAGTATGAATTAGGCAGTTTTTAATGTTCATTAGTGGTTAATTCAGTCCCAATTTCGTGGGCCAGATGTCCATTTCTGGGCCCAGTCCAAATCGCCACGTGTCCTCTATAAAGTCCCCCACGCGTGCACTTCAGTTTACCACTTCACCGCCACGTTTCCCCACTTCATTTTGCCACGTTTTCTCCACACCACACGCCACGTTTCACTCCAAGAGGTCCCCACCTCACACTCACCTCACGCCACTTGGCTTCACCGTCTTTCTCCCATGCTGCATGCGTAATACGTGTCCCACCACTCACCCCTCATCGGAGACCCCGCCGCCGGCCATGCAGCCGCCGCGCCGGCCACCTGCTAACTGCTTCCGATCACTCTAACGGTCACCGGAGCTCGCAACGGTCACCGGAAAACTGCGAAGTTGCCAGAAAATTCATCCCTCATTCATCTTCCCCAGAATTCCTCCGCCAATCTCCAGTAATCGTCCAAAATCCTCACCGTTTCTTCACCCAGTCTCACCGGAAAATTTAACCGTCGCCGGAATCCTCATGATTCTCCAGAAAACCACCGTAATCTTCATCCTATCCTCATGATTCTCCAGGAAGCCACCGTGTTCATCAATGTTCTTGCAACCGTTTCCAGAAAATCACCAGATATTCATACACAATCCAGAGATCTTCATCATTCATCATCCGGTTCGTCAACAACTCCAAGAACCTTCAAGTGTTCTTCCTTCAGTTTCCAGATATCACCATTGTTCGAACAACATTCTTCCTCCGTTCTTCAATATTAATGGATTTTTATCAAGAACGTCAAGAACACTACTCCTCCACCCAGATCGTCACAGGCATGCTTGTATTCCTCAAGATCTCCAACAAAACACGCATCAGCTTCCAAATCTCCATCAAGTTCATCAGCGAATCTCCAGAAGCGCAAGAACCTTCAACGATCTTCTTCAAAGTTCTGTAACCGGTGCAGCAAATTTCATCATCAGGTTCCTTTGTCATACATTTATTTCACCTCTTCGTATCTTCAAGTAGCTCCATCTGAGATCTTCAAGCCTGGATACCGATTGTGTTGTTATTGTGCTTCGTTGATGATTATAATACTCAGAACATTTGATTCAAAAGTTGAATGAAGGCGTGTGGGAGATCGTTTGAGAAGAAGTTTTGTTTGAGCAAGATTGGTAAGGAAGGATTCTGAGGGTTTGAATCTATGAAGATGAAACGAAGGAGTTTGAGGGGAGAACGAGCGAGAGAGAGCGTTTGGAGAAGAGAACGGCGCCATGAACAGTGTTTTGCTGAATTAAGATTAGGGTTAGGTTTTGCCAAGAAGGGGATGAATCACATGGTTAGGGTCTGGGCTCCGTGGCCCATTAGTCTTTTTTGCTGATCCACCTTCCATTTTTTTCCATTCACCCCCGTGTGTAGTTGGGCTGGACCTAACGTTCTGGACATACGCCCTCCGTTTTCCTTCTACACCCCCTCCTTGTGTAAATGGGCTGGGCCCTGTTCGTTTTTCTGATTGGCACCCTCCATTTTTGGCCATTCACTCCCTGTTTTTATTTTTCTTTTCTGAATTTGTTTGCTGGGCTGGGCCCCAGTTTCTTGTATCTTTTGCTGAAGTATACCCCTCCTGCTGCAGTTTGCACCCCCTTTTGTTTTTCTCTTGTTTTTATTATTTTCATTATTTTCTTAGCTTAGATTTTCTTTAGAAAAAGAATATAAGAAAAAGAACATGTAATATAAGCATAGAAAAAATAGAAAAAGGAAAATATAGTGATATAAAAAAATAATAGTATTTTTTAATACTTTCTTTTTAGGATATAATTTCTACATAGAGTTTATTTTGCACTTTTCTTTTAGAAGTAGTTTTAAATGTCTATTTGTTAGGGGATTTTTTACACTTTTAGAAGTAGATTTAAATGTCCACTTGTTAGGGGACTATTTTTCATTAGATTTTCCATGTTAGATGGATATGATTTTTTAGGAGTTTATTTTCCTGTACTCTATCATTGTAACTTTCCGAATATTAATAAAATGAGATTTGTGTTGTGGTCTCCGTTCTACCCGTAGTTAAGCTGAACTACAGTTGCTCTGACTTTCTCTGAAGAGAATATGTAGGCATAGGATGCGATGTCCTAGCGAGCACACTAACAACTAACCTTTTGTTCTCTCGCTGCTGTGCGATCGAGACTTTCCCGCTGACGACTGATGTTATCCTTTTCTCTTGCCCGAGTGCATTTGAGACCAGACCGTAGTTTTAGTTCCCGTAGGTTCCCATACCTCGAAACCCGACATACTACGTCCGTTCTACCGCAAACAGGTACGCCTAAGTCTCCAATGGTCGAGCAGCGTCCACCTAACTGCTAGAATGCGTACGCTAGTATCGTCAACTTAATCTCTCACCCCCGTGTGACTGAGAACACCCCTGTCTAGTCGTAGTTAGCCTGAACTATGTCATGCTCTGATTTCTCTGAAGAGAATACGTAGGCCCAAGACGCGACGTCTTGCCGAGAAAATTCCCCCGTAGTTCCCCAAACTACGTTGACTCTGATTTCTCATTCTCTGATGAGAATACGTAGGCATAGAGTGCGACGCTCTATCGAGTCAATTTCTTCCCGTTTAGATTTAGCAGCCGTAGATATATTGTTTTCACCCGTAGACAAACCAACAAGCATTGATCCCGTCGAGTACGACGGACGTGAGGGGTGCTAATACCTTCCCCTTGCGTAACCGACTCCCGAACCCAGACAATGGTTGCGACGACCTTGTCTTACCCTTTTTCGTTAGGTTTTTTCCTATCGTTTCCTTTCCCACTCTGAGGGATAAATAACGAAAGGTGGCGACTCTTCTGTTTTGCCGGCACCTTATTTTCGCGAAAGCGACAACTGGCGACTCTGCTGGGGACTTGATAGTTTCCTAGGGATCCAACATCCCGTGAGCGAGTCAGTTTGGGGATCCAACGTCCCCTGAGAGAGTCAATCCTAGCGCTTGTTTGCGTGTCTGTGGGTGTTTATTTTTGTGTTGTATATTACTGATGTATTTACATTTCCTGCACTATATTTTTATCTGTTGTTATTGTGCTATTGTGGGATGGGAGCTCTGATGAGTGAGAAGCCAGACCCAGGCTTGAATACACCATAGACTTAGAGTGGAAATTAGTGGGCGCGTGCTTGCTTTGTAGGCACTAGTGTCTCATGAAATCCACGCTCAGACGAGGTTCTCCCGGTTGTCTTCTCTTTCAACCCTTTGGGTTGAGACGGTTGCTGGTTTGGTGGATTGTCGACTCTGGGGACCGATCATTTGTGATTCAGCTAAGTGAGGCCGCTTCATGAGCTGGTGATGCCACACCTTCTGGGTATCGTATCACCCCTCTTGAAAGTCTGTGACGCTGATGAACGCATAGGATGCCGAGATTGTGTCAGTTTAGGTCCATACCCGTGAATGGGAGGGTTTTTGCAGGAAACTTGACTTCCAGCCTACCCAATATCTTGGTTTTCTCTCGTCAGAGAAGACTTATCCCGTCAGCAGCGCAGCAGCAATCAGAGCTTTGTGGGGGCTGTGATCCCGTGTTTGCTGCATCTTGCATTGCATTTGCATGAACATTCCTGCATCATATTGCATGCCATGCTCCAGCTAGTCAGAGCTCTTATCCAGCCGTTGTTTTGATTCTAAAGGTGAGTGTTGAAGACGACTAAGAGGTTGAAGCAGATTTGATCAGAGTCAAGCAGTGAAGTCAGTTGATAGTTGTTGGTGGCTATGTCAGAGAGCGGCTTCCAGTTTGTTGATACCTTGTCAGGTTTCACTGTGACGTCCAATCCTTTGTATGGATCCACGCATGAGGAAGACCTTCCGCAAGTGAACAACCTTACTGCAGCTCAGCTTGTACAGCCTTCTGTTGAAGACCGAGGTCTACGTGAGCAGTTTGTTGTCCGAGGTGAACGTTCTCCTTCTGTTGATATCTCCGACTACCAGGGTTTTGCCTTCCATGTGCCAAAGTCCCGAAGAGAGGTCCCGATAGCAAAGAATGAAGACCCATTAGCTCCCGTGTATGCTAGAAGGTTTCGTGCATTGGATGAAAGATTCAAAGCCTTGAAAGGGAAAGACGTTGTTAACCCTAGTGCTGCAGACATGTGTCTGGTTCCTGGCCTAGTATTACCTTCGAAGTTCAGAATGCCGAGGTTTGAAAAGTACAAAGGGGATAGTTGCCCGAAGCAACATTTGGTGATGTTCTGCCGAAGAATGACTTCATTTGTGCACAACGACAAGCTGATGATTCATTGCTTTCAAGATAGTCTGACTAGGGCACCTCTGAGTTGGTATATGCAGTTAGAGAGTGATCAGATCCGATCATGGGTGGATTTAGCCAATGCTTTTCTGAAGCAGTATGACTACAATCTTGATGAAGCTCCTAGCCACATGCACCTGCAAGAATTGTCTCAAGGGAACAATGAACCTTTCAGGAAGTATGTTCAGAGATGGAGAGAATTTGCTGTTAGAGTGCAACCACCGCTGCTAGATCGAGAGTTGAAAGGCATGTTCGTAAACTCCTTGCAGAGCCCGTACTTCGAAAGAATGCTTGGAGTTGCACCAAATTTCTCTGAATTGGTAAGGGCAGGAGAGCGCATCGAGTATGGTGTAAAGATTGGAAGAATCCCGAATGTTTCAGGCGGTCAGTCTAGTGAAACTGAATCTCTCTGTAGCTTTCAAACTGAAGAAGGAGTTGCGGTCAATGCAATCATGAATGATGTTGGATATCCTCGAGACGAATCGGTGAAATCTGTTGGTTCTCCGTCTTCTCAGCGGTCAGTATCTTCTGTGTCTAGACAGATAATTGTGCCTATGGCCCCACATCGGGAACCTTATGTCACTCCTCTTGCAAATCCACGAGCCCGTGGCCGAGGTTATTAGAATCAGCGTCAGAATCAGAACCAACCTCGTAACAACTTGGAACGAAGGAATGCTCCTTCTCATCCAGTGCCTGTGTCGTATAGCCAGATTCTGCCACATTTGATTCAGAATTCTCTGGTGGAACCCAAAGCTCTTAAGCCCGTGCCAGAGCCTTATCCTCAAGGGTAAAATCCCCATGCTCAGTGTGGATACCATGGTAGATCTCCGGGGCATTCAACTGAAGATTGCAAAGCTTTTAAGGCAAAAGTGCAACAGTTGATCGACAAAGGGTGCATTTCCTTTCCGGAAGGAGTTTTGGTTGTGCGTGACAACCTCTCAGTTGTCTGAGCTCGCAGATTCAGAGAGCTATTTCTAGAGGCCAGTGGTCCAGACAGGCATACGTCCTCAGCATTGGCAGTCCTCGGACTTTTTGTCATTTGCATTTGTAGTTTCTTTTCTGTTAGTTACTACTTGCTGTTAAACATTGTTTGTTTCGAATGGTAATATTAATAAAGTGACTATGCATTTTTCTGAATTAATCATGTTGTTGTCACTCATTTACTGCATTGCACTGACACTTGCACTTTATTCACTCCATTTTATCACTATGATTAGCAAAGATTGGAGGGAGGATGACGAAACTGAATACTCATAACCGATGATCGTATGCTTTTAGATAAAGCCTTGCCGATGATGTACAGGCATTGTTTCAAATCCCCTAAACACCGGAGAGATAAGGAAGAGAATCCCTTGTTAACCACTTCGAGCCGAGAAGTAGGAGTTTCTTTCGGACTTTTTTACCTTCACATCTTAACCCGGGGCAGGGTAGTTGTCAGTTAGCTTGACCGAGTGTTCAAGTCTTACAGAGGAGTGTTGTCTTTCGAGGACCAATCACATCGTATTTCTCCCCAGAGGTCGTACCTCGCCAACCACAACGGTTAAGCCTCACCAATCAGGAGTGAGACAGTTATTAACCTCTCGGATGAATCTAGACAGCCAGTGTCGCACGACTTATTTCGAAGAAAAAAAAGAGAAAGAATAAGAAAGCCCGCTAAGTAAAAAGAAAAAAAGCTAGAAAGCAAATACTTAGGCAAAAATCAGGGCATCCCACTGGACTTCAAAAGAAAAATCGAAAAGAACTCTGAAGAGTCAGTCCAGGAAAAAATTAGGGAATCAAAAGAATGAAAAAGAAAGGATACAAAAATAAAAATCCTCGAACAAGGACAAAGTCGTGTAGATACAGGCACCGAAACGAAAAAGGAGTAACTGTCGCTCCGAAACACCTTGTGAGTTCTTTAACCAGTGGTTCCCAATATTCAACATACCTCTCGAAGAGGCGAGCGCTCGAGCTAAGTTAACTGAACATTAGGATCGAAGATCATCACGTAGAAGGGGTGGGTACAAATCATAATTTGAGCCAAATATCCTTTGTTTCACGAACCGTGAATCCGACCACGATACAACCCTTAAAAGACCTAATTGAGGCAAGGTTTATTCTGAAAGCGCATTGCGATAAGGTTGAGTAACCTGACTCCTACATGATTTGCTAATCATATCCTTGTTGTATTTTTCACTGATCGCATCAGCACTACGTTCGAACTCTTTAGTTCATTCGTCACTCACTAGCATGACACGTAAATGAGTGACAGTGCATTTTTTCAAAATCTGCATGAACACTGCATTAAAATTACCATTCATGAATAGACAATTTTAATTGCAGGTCAGTAGCCGATACGAAGGAAATTCCAATAGGGAATAATCAATCGGGACTGAATCGCTAGCAGTCTGGATCAGAGCGGCATACTGCGAAACCCTGTGAATCGGGGGCATTGACTTCCTGTGAGTTTAGAATCAGTTTGTCTGAGGACAAGTCCCGGAGTATCGGTTGATTACGGGACAGATTATTCAAGAAGCGGTTGATCAGAAGTTGATTTTCTCGAGACCCAATCAGGGGCAGTTATCCAGAACTCTTGTGAGTTGAGGGCGGATCCCTCCAGTGTTCAATCAGGGCATGTTGAGTCGCTCAACGCTCGTTCAGGGGCAAGCTACTTCAGAAGTATACTGAAACCAACCATGCTGAGAGTTGATTGATTGAGGATGAATCCTTCCGTTGTACAGATATTGGGGCAAGCCATCTGAAGATTGTCTTGTTGCCGGCTGTTTTCTGTTCAGAATGAATTTTCCCAAAAGTCGGATTGGGGCAAGTTGAATTGCACTGGGGCAAGTTGTTCAAATGAGTTTGTTCACCCTAGCAAGAGTTGAGTGTCGGGGAATCGTGTCATTACCCTGCCAAAAAACCTGAACCTTCTGAAGAAGCCTTGCCGTCATTGGATTGTTATCCTACAGCCTAACCTGTTACTTGGCTGAACCTTGTAACCGAATCGTCTTAAAGTCCAGTTCTCGTCTGGCAAGCCGGAGATCAGTTCTCGTCTGAAATCCAAACCAGAAACCAGCCCTGCCTGGTCACCTTTTCTTTAACCTATTGTTCAACCAGTTCTCGTCTGGCTAACACAGTTT
The DNA here is from genome assembly GCA_963859935.3 of Lathyrus sativus. NCBI lineage: Eukaryota > Viridiplantae > Streptophyta > Magnoliopsida > Fabales > Fabaceae > Lathyrus > Lathyrus sativus. The sequence continues at coordinate 337,073,736 of OZ012735.1, forward strand.
TAAAGCCCAGTTCTCGTCTGGCAAACCAGAAATCAATTCCCGTCTGATATCCAAAACCCGTAAGTCAGTTCTCGTCTGACAACCTAACATATTTTGCCACCAGTTCTCGTCTGGTAGTCCACCTCGAATGCTAGTTCTCGTCTAGTATGTTCCCTTTCAAATCCACTCTTGTTGGCAACCAAAAATAAATCCATATCACCATAAACCTATCCCTAAACCAGAAAAAGCCTAATTGTACCCGACACGATGATTCCTAGTGACTCGTATGTTGTCACATTCCCCGACACAAGGCTCGAGTGATCCCAGCTCCATGATTGGTACCCTGTATTCCCTGTGTTGGTATTGTTGAATCAGGATTATGTTCTCAGCAGAGATGTACAGTTTGAGATTATTTCCCCTGAGCAATTTGAGACTACAGCAAACTGAGATGGCATTTATCCCTTATCAGAGTAGGATCAAGATTATCCTCAGCAGGGCGAGATTGATATTCCCGGCAGAGTATGGCCATCCCAAGCATTGAATGTTGATTAGCCTGATGTGCTATTTTCCCAAGTGGGTTGAGACTGAAGCTGTCCCCGACCGACAAATTTGGGTTTATTTCCCCAGCAGTGGGACTGATACGATGTTGTATCCCCACAGAGTCCGAGTTTGATTCCTTTTCCCTCCGAGTCTAGGTCAGTGACTCATCCCTCAAGCAGAGGTCGATGTTGATTCCCTCATTGAGTAATCTCCAGACGAGTAGACTTTGATGTCAGGCAGAGAAGAGTTATTGCTCAGCAGACTGCTTCGTACCCTATAGGGGCTTAGGATGTTCAAAAGACCGTTCAGGGTTGTTTTCCTCAGTGAAGTGAGATTCAATTTCAGTGATCGATTGTTATCTTCTGCAGTCGCCAGAGGTGTTTTCCTTGATAGGATCGGTACATCTCCATCAGAGTTGTACAATGAGTAGCTAAGGATTGATATCCCCAGCAGTGTTGATACACAGGTATTCCTCATCAGACTTGATAGTCCAGCAGGTGTTACCCAGAAGGGTCAGTCTCCGAAAGGCGTATGCAAGATTATTTTCAGCAGATCAGGATTGATATCCCCGATAGAGTGTAACGACATCTCCCCGCAGAGTCTGAATACGGGTCCAGGAGCATTGATATGTATCCCCAAGCAGAGAAGATTCTCTCCAACCAGAGGTATCGTGAAGGATCACCATCTCCCCAGCTGGGTCAGGCCCCGAAGCGTATGTTCATCCCCCAGCACCGGGTCACAAGTGCAAGTCTCGTAAGAGCCTATTCACTGAAGTGTGTAGCAATTGATAGTGCCAGACTGAAGTCTCCAGGAGAATTGAAATTCCCCGCAGAGTTGTACTCTCCCCTGTAAGCAGAATGATTTCTCCTTCCTCATCCGAGTTTGCAGATCCCCAAGAGAGCCGAATCCTTGGAAGCTGCTCAAGCCATGATTGGTTTTCCCCAGTGGAAGGTTGAACAACCGAAGTTGTTTCCCCACAGAGTCGTATCTCCAGGGAGGTATCCGAGAAGGCCACGCAGGTTATTCCCGCGATTGACATTGCTTTCCCTCAGCAGGTCTAAGTTCTCGTAGAGCTTCATTCCCCCGTAGCAGTCAACTGATGTTGTCGCCCCCGCAGCAGTCAACTGAAGTTGTGCCCCCTGCGGAGTCCAATTGAGATTGGCGTGACCATGTTCTCCTCAGCAGGATGATTCCTCTATCTGAGTAGTTCTTTCTCCTTGACAGGAGGATTCTCCCTTCGGCATTTATTTTGCTGACGAGATCGCATCATTGTGCATGATTGCACAACATGTATCATAAACGCATAGCATTTCCACCATGTGGAGCATTACGTCATTGCCGAAGCATATGCATACGAAACATGAGCCAGGTCGCCACTGTTCTTGTTTGCAGATGTTCCTCCTCAGAATGGTTTGATCGGGATGATTCTTGAATTCTCCCCAACGGAGTCGCTTGATCAAGATGATTCTTGAAGTCCCCAGCGAAGTTGTTTGCTTAAGATGATTCTTAAGACCCCAGTACAGTCGCCAGAGTTGGTTGCTCAAGTTGATACTTAGAGTCCCCGGCAGAGTGTTTGCTCAGGATGATTCCTGAAATCTTTAGCAGGGTTATCAGTTCACGATGATTCTTGAAGCCCTCGGCGAAGTTATTTGTCCAAGATGATTCTTGAAGCCCTCGGCGACGTTATTTGTCCAAGATGATTCTTGAAGTCCTCAGCAGAGTTGATTCATCCAGAATGATTTCTGGACCCCCGAAGCGGAGTTACTTGATAGTTCTCCAGAATCCCCAGCGGAGATGCGTCGTCCCCAGCAGGTTTCTGAGCAGCGAAGTTGAAACTTCCCTCGAAGACTTCATGATTGAAGTCCGACCATGTTAATGAAGCAATTCTCTCAGCTGATGCAGAGTGCCTGATGGCAGAGGTTTAGATATTCCTTGTTGGCTCATGATTGACCAAGAATTCTATTCCCGACTTGCTGATGAAGTCCGGCTGATGCCCGACAAGTTCTTTGAATGCCTGATGGCATGATCAACCTGATGGTTGAAGTCCGGCAGATGCCCGACAAGTTCTTTGAATGCCTGATGGCATGATCAACCTGATGGTTGAAGTCCGGCTGATGCCCGACAAGTTCTTTGAATGCCTGATGGCATGATCAACCTGATGGTTGAAGTCCAGCTGATGCCCGACAGTTTCTTTGGATGCCTGATGGCATGATTAACCCGATGGAGTCCGCCTGATGCCCGACAGTTTTCTTTGAATGCCTGATGGCATGATCAACCTGATGGTTAACCTGAAGAGTCCCGAGGAATTCGAATGCCTGACGGCATGATTGACCATGTATTGCCGGTTACCGAGTGACCAGGGGCCCCTTGATGAATTGAGGACGAATATCTACAGCAGAATCAGAGAATCATCCTGAAGGAGGTTCAGATCAGTATTTCTCCAGCTAGTTGCCGCGCAGCTATGATTTCAGCTTCCGAAGATTTGTTCCCACCAGGGTACCGTGTACTTGTGTAGTTGGCAAATTTCCGGGTTCTTTGGTATTCAACCGTCTTCTACCTTTGAATGCTTGAAAGCCGTTCGCTTCTCAACCCTTCAGGTCCAAGCCGTTTGAATAGGGGCAGCTGTTGTACCCCAAAATTTGACCAACTACTTATCGCAATTTGGCTCATGTTTCGACTCATTTCATTTTCGCATTTGCATACCACGTACATTGCATTTTTTCCAGTCAGATTGACTTTATCGAGATTACAGCCCTCTGATCGCGCTTCAGGCACTTCAGGCCAATACGAGGACGTATTTCGAGAATCGATGCTCGTCCCGGTGTTTTCGGCTCTCGCTGTCGTTTTTGAGGACATCTCGGTGTCCGGGTTTTTACCGTTTATTTTGATATAGTCGCTAATCAATTTAATCGGCTTCCTCGGTATTTTTAGGTTTTTTCCTTTATTTTCTAGAATTTAATAGGTTTAGTTGATTTTTCTAGATATTAGATAGCTTTTTTTATAGATATTAAATTGTTTTTAAATAGATTTTAGAATAAATCATATTTTTTTAGATATTAAGTAGAGTTTTTTAAATGATTTTTAATAGGATATTCTTTTTACTAGGTATTTTTAATTAGAAATTAATAGATTTTAATTAGTTTTTTTAGAATATATTGTTTTTAGAGTATAATAGGTTTTTAGAAGTTTAATAGATATTAAAGGTTTTTAGAATATTAATTGGTAGAGTTAATTAGGGTCTTAATTAGATTTTAATTGAGGTTATCAGAATTAATTAGGATTATATTTGTTTTAATTTTCATTTAGGTTAATTACTGTTTTAATTTTCGGATTAGTCTTAATTGTGGTTTTAAGTCTTAGTTAGCATTTTAATCAGTATTAATTAGGCAGTTTTTAATGTTCATTAGTGGTTAATTCAGTCCCAATTTCGTGGGCCAGATGTCCATTTCTAGGCCCAGTCCAAATCGCCACGTGTCCTCTATAAAGTCCCCCACGCGTGCACTTCAGTTTACCACTTCACCGCCACGTTTCCCCACTTCATTTTGCCACGTTTTCTCCTCACCACACGCCACGTTTCACTCCCAGAGGTCTCCACCTCACACTCACCTCACGCCACTTGGCTTCACCATCTTTCTCCCATGTTGCATGCGTAATACGTGTCCCACCACTCACCCCTCATCGGAGACCCCGCCGCCGGCCATGCAGCCGCCATGCCGGCCACTTGCTTACTGCCTCCGATCACTCTAACGGTCACCGGAGCTTGCAACGGTCACCGGAAAACTGCGAAGTTTCCGGAAAATTCATCCCTCATTCATCTTCCCCAGAATTCCTCCGCCAATCTCCAGTAATCGTCCAAAATCCTCACCGTTTCTTCACCCAGTCTCACCGGAAAATTTAACCGTCGCCCGAATCCTCATGATTCTCCAGAAAACCACCGTGTTGTTCATCCTATCCTTATGATTCTCCAGGAAACCACCGTGTTCATCAATGTTCTTGCAACCGTTTACAGAAAATCACTAGATATTCATACGCAATCCAGAGATCTTCATCATTCATCATCCGGTTCGTCAACAACTCCAAGAACCTTCAAGTGTTCTTCCTTCAGTTTCCAGATATCACCATTGTTCTAACAACATTCTTCCTCCGTTCTTCAATATTAATGAATTTTTATCAAGAACGTCAAGAACACTACTCCTCCGCCCAGATCGTCACAGGCATGCTTGTATTCCTCAAGATCTCCAACAAAACACGTATCAGCTTCCAAATCTCCATCAAGTTCGTCAGCGAATCTCCAGAAGCGCAAGAACCTTCAACGATCTTCTTCAAAGTTCTGTAACCGGTGCAACAAATTTCATCATCAGGTTCCTTTGTCATACATTTATTTCACCTCTTCGTATCTTGAAGTAGCTCCATCTGAGATCTTCAAGCCTGGATACCGATTGCGTTGTTATTGTGCTTCGTTGATGATTATAATACTCAGAACATTTGATTCAAGAGTTGAATGAAGGCGTGTGGGAGATCGTTTGAGAAGAAGTTTTGTTTGAGCAAGATTGGTAAGGAAGGATTTTGAGGGTTTGAATCTATGAAGATGAAACGAAGGAGTTTGAGGGGAGAACGAGCGAGAGAGAGCGTTTGGAGAAGAGAACGGCGCCATGAACAGTGTTTTGTCGAATTAAGATTAGGGTTAGGTTTTGCCAAGAAGGGGATGAATCACATGGTTAGGGTCTGGGCTCCGTGGCCCATTAGTCTTTTTTGCTGATCCACCTTCCCTCTTTTTCCATTCACCCCCGTGTGTAGTTGGGCTGGACCCAACGTTCTGGACATACGCCCTTCGTTTTCCTTCTACACCCCCCCTCCTTGTGTAAATGGGCTGGGCCCTGTTCGTTTTTCTGATTGGCACCCTCCGTTTTTGGCCATTCACTCCCTGTTTTTATTTTTCTTTTCTGAATTTCTTTGCTGGGCTGGGCCCCAGTTTCTTGTATCTTTTGCTGAAGTATACCCCTCCTGTTGCAGTTTGCACCCCCTTTTGTTTTTCTCTTGTTTTTATTATTTTCATTATTTTCTTAGCTTAGATTTTCTTTAGAAAAAGAATATAAGAAAAAGAACATGTAATATAAGCATAGAAAAAATAGAAAAAGGAAAATATAGTGATATAAAAAAATAATAGTATTTTTTAATACTTTCTTTTTAGGATATAATTTCTACATAGAGTTTATTTTGCACTTTTCTTTTAGAAGTAGTTTTAAATGTCTATTTGTTAGGGGATTTTTTACACTTTTAGAAGTAGATTTAAATGTCCACTTGTTAGGGGACTATTTTTCATTAGATTTTCCATGTTAGATGGATATGATTTTTTTGGAGTTTATTTTCCTGTACTCTATCATTGTAACTTTCTGAATATTAATAAAATGAGATTTGTGCTGTGGTCTCCGTTCTACCCGTAGTTAAGCTGAACTACAGCTGCTCTGACTTTCTCTGAAGAGAATATGTAGGCATAGGATGCGATGTCCTAGCGAGCACACTAACAACTAACCTTTTATTCTCTCACTGCTGTGCGATCGTGACTTTCCCGTTGACGACTGATGTTATCCTTTTCTCTTGCCCGAGTGCATTTGAGACCAGCCCGTAGTTCTAGTTCCCGTAGGTTCCCATACCTCGAAACCCGACATACTACGTCCGTTCTACCGCAAACAGGTACGCCTAAGTCTCCAATGGTCGAGCAGCGTCCACCTAACTGCTAGAATGCGTACGCTAGTATCGTCAACTTAATCTCTCACCCCTGTCTAGCCGTAGTTAGCCTGAACTACGTCATGCTCTGATTTCTCTGAAGAGAATACGTAGGCCCAAGACGCTACGTCTTGCCGAGCAAATTCCCCCGTAGTTTCCCGAACTACGTTGACTCTGATTTCTCATTCTCTGATGAGAATACGTAGGCATAGAGTGCAACGCTCTATCGAGTCAATTTCTTCCCGTTTAGATTTAGCAGCCGTAGATAGATTGTTTTCACCCGTAGACAAACCAACAAGCGTGGATCCCGTAGATAACCGATTAACATGTGTAACTTTTGCCCTGTACGTGAATTTTCAAGACCAGCCACTTTTGGAGTCCAATTTTGATCACTTGAGTTTCATTTTTACACTTGGGAAGGATCTAGAACCTCATTTGAAATTGGGTAAATTTCAATTTCCCACCAAATGTCCATTCCACGTTCCATACCACATTTCCCAATCCAAATTCCAAACCTTGCATTGGATCCAAACCTAAGTGATATTTAAATGATTCACTCCAAACCTCACCATCTAATCTTTCATAATTCAATTCATTTTTCAGAATTCACTCTTGAGCTCTCAATTTTCTCTCAAACTTCTCAATTCCCAAAACCCTCACTCAAAGCTCTTCATCATTTGGATTCATTGATTTTTCATTGAAATCAGTGGATTCTTGAGCATAAACCTCCATTTATCATCATCATTGGATCAATTTTCATAATCAATTTTCGTGCAAATTGAGATCTGATTTTGGAGCTTGAGTTAGAAGTGCTTATTTGGAGTAATTTGGCTTAAAAGTGTTTGATCTTCATTCCTCTTGCAAGAATTATTGTGGATCTTAAAGTTTTCCAGATAATCTTGTTTGGATCTGCTCAAATTCAGTTGATCAACACTTACCGAAGCAAATCTCCGCTTCGAAGGTTGGAATTCTCGATCCGATTTAATTTTTGAGCTTATCATGTTAATCTTCATATTCGGTTGAATTTTGGTTGATTTCGATCCGTTTGAATTATGATTGTGTTGTGTAGACATGTTTTCATGTCTATTGGTTTTCTGTTTGCAGGTGTAATTTCGTGATTATTTGATAAGCTGATCTTTTGGATCATTTGATTAGGTGATTTTATGCTGAAAGTGCTTTTCTGCTGCTGTTTTTGGCCTCTGTTACAGTGTTAATCGGTTAACGCATATGGTTAACCGATTAACCATTTCAAACTTTCAAATTTTTTCAAATGTTAACAGTGTTAATCGGTTAACGCATATGGTTAACCGATTAACCTGTTCAAAATTTCAGATTTCCCAAACTTTTTAAGGTGTTAACCGATTAACATTGTAACAGTGGGCCTGTTTTGCTGTTTTTCAAGGTGTTTTTGCATACCATTCCACTTCAAATCATCATAGACTAGTGTGATGCATTAGGGGTGTGGTGTTTGGTATATATGTCGCTGTTCTTGATCGTTTGATCATGATTTTGTCGACTCGTTTTGTTTGTCTTCCACTTGAATGCGTATTTCTGATATGCGTCGTTCAAAGTGATGTTTCTTTTTTTTTGTTTGAGTGTTTGAGTCAAGTGGTCGAGATGCGCTTGTGGCGACTACTGCCCCGCATTTCTTTTCCTCCCATTTGTCTCCGATGAACGATAGCCGACAGTTGTAGAGGCTTGTCTTCTCCCGTTATGTCTCATCCGCTCATTTTGCTCCGGTGCTTGCATGTTTGTTTGCTTGCCTTCTTTATGCATGTTGGTTTTGTTGCATTGCATTCTTGTATGCTCCAAAGAGGTCCAGACGCGCTTGTGGCGGCTGCTTCCCCACACTTCCTTTCCTCCCTCTTTGCATGTTTGTGTTCTATGTGTGCATCTTACTTGTGTTGGCTTCTTCTTTCTTTTGTCTTCCTTTGCCATGTTCCACTTAGGACTTCCAATTCTTCTTGTTCAAGTTGGATTGTGATAGACATTAGGTGTTTAACCATGTATGATAACATTAGGTAGTTCCCTTTTGTATCCCAACTGTAAGTCCACTTTGCATGATAACTTTTAGGATTGAATTAGTCTCCCATTGGTGGTCCTTTCTTCTCTTCTCATCTTCATACAATCTTAACATACTTAATAAAGATAATGAATGTTGTGCCATGAGCCTTGTACTTGGGAAATGGTGATTGAGCGGTTACCTCTCAATTGCCTAGAGTGTTTAGTATACGTCCTTAGGACGATATACGATGCATTCGATCCTAGGTTTTAGACTTTAGTACAACATACATTATAAACACTCAATAATTAAAAATACTTCTTTCTCTAAAAACACAAAGACACTGCAAATCGTTTTTCACCCTTTGGGGTTCTTAATCAGGAAAATCTTTTCAGATAAAAGAGTGTTGTTAACTTTTAGTTCTACCGCAAACAGTAACGCCTAAGTCTCCAATGGTCGAGCTGCATACACCAATTGCTAGAACTACTTGTTAACCCTACTCGGGCCTAAAAAACTGTTGAACCAACTTGTGGTCTTTTTAGCCTGAACTACGTTTGCTCTGATCTTTCATACCAGATGAAAGTACGTAGGCACAAGACGCGATGTCTTGACGAGCAACCTTCCCCCTTTCACCCGTAGTTAGCCGAACTACATTGACTCTGACTTTCCCATTGCACGAGGGAATACATAGGCACAGAGCGGCGATGCTCTGCCGAGTCTCTTTTCTTTTTCTTTTGTCCCTTGACCTTTATCTAGATAGATGATCACCCTTTTAGATAGACAACAATGTGTGGGTCCCGTCCAGTACGAAGGACGTGAGGGGTGCTCATACCTTCCCCTTATGTAACCGACTCCCAAATCCAGACTTGGTTACGATGACCTTGTCTTTCCCTTTTTGTCAGGTTTTTCCGATCGTTTCCTTTCCCTCTCTTTGGGATAAATAACGAAAGGTGGCGACTCTTCTGTTTTCTGCCGGGTGTTTTTCGCAGTTGCGACACAAGGGAGAAAAGCCAACTCTATTGGGGATCGCCCAACGAGGGAAACAATATCGTCATCTGCTTGGGGACGAGTTGACAACTCGAACTCTAAGGGGATACAAAGTTATACGTTCAAACTCTGCGGGGATACAACGCCTAATATTGCCTCTCTGCTGGGAAAGGTTCCATACCTGCCTGGTGGAAAGAAACACCTGACTCGCTGAGAAGTAACTACATACTTGCAACTTGCGGGGATTAAATGTGTACTGACCAACTACTGGGAACAAGCATACACACTTAATCAGCTAGGAACATCAATCTCGACCCTCTGGGGATAACCTTACTTTGCTGGAGACCTCGGTCTTGAACTGCGAAGAGCTAGATGTGTACCAACCAGCTGCTGGGGAGAAGCGTACACACTTAACCGCTCGGTCGATCTGCATACAGCTATACCGAGGATAAAGATATTCAAACTTCAATAGTTGGGGGAAAGGGTGATCATACTGGAGATACACCTCTGACGAACTACCCCGAGGGTAACGACACTGCAAAAATGAACAAACAAACAAGATATCGTGTACAAAAGAACTATCTCGGTCATCCTCCATGACATTGTTCAAATAACTCGAAATTTTAATGATTATTGGCAAAACCTGCAAGTTTATGTACGCACAATTTATCAAAAACATCAGGCGTTTTTTTACAAACAAAACAGTAAGGCTAAAGCAACACAAACAATTACTGAATAGCATATGTTTTATTGATAGATGGGCCTGTAAATAGGCATGTTTTTACAACAGATGCAACCCCTGAAAAGAGGAAGCTACACAAAAGTATACAGAGATGTACAGAAATATACAGAATGTCAGCAATGTGGCACAGACGAACACCATAAGTTGATCCATCTATGACCCGCATGAATCCGATGCTTCACCGACACTTCGTATTTAGAAGAGATTGATTCAGATAAAAGGCCCTCAGGTCCTCCCTCAATCCACTAAGCTCTGAAGATCACACGCAGACCGCAGTCATTCACTTTTGAAATCCCTAACTTTTGCATGAATCGCCCTTTAGAGTTTTCAATTCACCGGGATACCCATTTTTGCCAAAGTCTCCTTTTTAGGTTTTCAACTTTGCAGGTGTACATCTTTTGTTTATATCCCTAACTTTTGCCCGAACCCATTCTTTTTATGGTTCGCCGGGATGCCCCATTTTTGCCTGGATATTCTTTTTTCTTTCCAGCTGGTCTTTTTAAGCAAAGTATTTTTTAACTGCGTCTGCATTCACAGGGGATGTAAAATCCCCACCATCCATGATGGATAACAACAAGGCTCCTCCGGAGAAGACCTTTCGCACGATGTATGGACCTTCATAGTTAGGAGTCCATTTGCCCCTGTGATCTGTTTGTGGTGGGAGGATCTTCTTCAACACAAGATCGCCCGTCTGAAAGCTTCGAGGGCGCACCTTCTTGTCGAAAGATTTCTTCATCCGACTCTGATACAATCGACCATATGCAATAGATGCTAGCCTTTTCTCATCCATCAGGCTAAGCTGATTCAATCTGTTCTTTACCCATTCTGCCTCATCGAGCTTGACGTCGACCAGAACTCTCAAAGAAGGAATCTCGACTTCTAATGGCAGGACATCTTCCATGCCATACACCAACGAGAAAGGAGTTTCCCCAGTTGAAGTGTGTACCGTAGTACGATAACCGTGTAGAGCAAAGGTCAACATCTCATGCCAATCTTTGTAGGTCACAACCATCTTCTGCATTATCTTCTTAATATTCTTATTGGCCGCTTCAACAGTGTCGTTCATCTTCGAACGATAGGGTGATGAGTTGTGATGCTCGATTTGAAACTCTGGCACAGTTCCTTCATCATCTTGTTGTTCAGATTCAAACCATTATCAGTAATGATTCTTTCAAGCACTCCGTATCTACAAATGATGTCCCCTTTGATAAATCTGGCTACGACTTGCTTCGTGACATTGGCATACGAAGCTGCTTCAACCCATTTGGTAAAGTAATCGATGGCTACCAGGATGAAACGATGTCCATTGGATGCGGTTGGCTCGATCTTGCCAATCATGTCAATGCCCCACATGGAAAAGGGCCAAGGAGATGCCATAACGTTCAATGGACTCGGCGGCACATGAATCTTATCTGCATAAATCTGGCATTTATGGCACTTCTTCGCAAATTTGAAACAATCAGATTCCATCATCAGCCAATAATACCCTGCTCGTAATAGCTTCTAAGACATGGCATGCCCGCCGACATGTGTACCAAAGGCACCCTCGTGGACTTCTTCCATAAGCAGCTTTGCTTCTTTTTCGTTCACACATCACAATAACACCAAGTCATAATTTCTCCGATAGAGCACACCATCTTGGTTCAAATAAAAGTTGCCAGACAACCTCCTTAGAGTCTTCTTATCCTGGGTCGATGCCCTTGGCGGATACTCTTGGTTCTTAAGAAAGTTCTGGATGTCGTAAAACCATGGCTTGCCATCAGAGGCTCCCTCAATGGCAAATACAAACCGGCCTATCAAGGCGCGAGATGACTATTCTTGGAGCATCATTCCAATAGTTCACCTTATACATTGAGGATAACGTCGCCAAAGCGTCTGCCATCTGATTCTCCGCTCTCGGCACGTGATGGAACTCTACCCGATCAAAGAAAGGTAACATCCTCCTTGCATAGTCCTTGTAAGGAATCAGATTAGGATGTCGGGTTTCCCATTCTCCTATGATTTGATTAACAACCAGCGCTGAATTGCCATATACATCCAAGTTCTTGATCCTCAGATCAATGGCTTCTTCTAGCCCCATGATGCATGCTTCGTACTTGGCTTCATTATTGGTGCAAGGGAATGTCAACCTGGAAGTGAAGGGGATGTGAGTGCCATGAGTATTTGTGATAATTGCCCCAATTCCACTACCATTGGAGTTGACAGCACCGTCAAATATCATCTGCCATTGAGAACCCTTCTCTGGACCTTCGTCGGGTAATGGCTCATCGCAGTCCTTCATCTTTAGGAACATGGCGTCTTCTTCAGGAAAACCAAACATCATCGGTTGATAGTCTTCGATAGGCTATTCAATAAGGTACTCTGACAAAACACTTCCCTTGATAGCCTTCTGGGAAACATATTGGATGTCGTACTCTGTCAGTACCATCTTCCACCTAGCAATTCTTCCAGAAAGTGCTTGCTTTTCGAAGACGTATTTAATCGGATCCATCTTTGAAATCAGCATGGTTGTATGGTTTAGCATATACTGTCTCAAACGTTCGGAAGCCTATGCGAGTGCGCAACACATTTTCTCCAACATCGAGTACCTGGATTCACAGTCTGCGAATTTTTTACTCAGATAGTATATTGCGTGCTCTTTTCTACCAGTCTCGTCCTGTTGACCGAGAACACAACCCATACCGTTCTCAAGAACCGTTAGATACATTTTCAAAGGTCTTCCAGCGACTAGGGGTATCAGTAACAGAGGTTCTTGTAAATATTCTTTTATTTTTCCAAATGCCCTTTGGCAATTTTCATTCAGACGACCGCTTGATCTTTCTTTAGCAATTAGAACATAGGTTCACACGTGGCTGTGAGATGGGATATGAATCGAGCAATGTAGTTCAATCTCCCCAAGAAACCACAAACCTCTTTTTCTGTTTTCGGCGCTGGCATATTTTGAATAGCTTTTATTTTTGCAGTATCGAACTCGATTCCTTTTTCACTGATAATGAAACCCATCAGCTTTCCTGACCTCACCCCGAAGGTGCACTTATTAGGATTCAACCTCAACTTGAACTTCTTGAGCCTCTCAAACAGCTTTAACAAGTTGACCAGATGCTCCTCCTCTGTTTGCAACTTTGCTATCATGTCATCAACATAGACTTCAATCACATGATGAATCATATCATGAAACAAAGTGACCATTGCCCCCTGTGTTTTTCAACCCAAAAGGCATTACCTTATAATAGAAAGTCCCCCATGGCGTAATAAACGTCGTTTTCTCCATATCCTCCGGTTCCATTTTGATCTGGTTATAACCGGAAAAACCGTCCATGAAGGAAAACACAGAATATTGAGTAGTATTATCAACCAATACGTCAATGTGGGGGAGCGGGAAATCGTCCTTCGAACTCGCCTTGTTCAGATCTCTGTAATCAACACACATCCGTACCTTGCCATCCTTCTTAGGCACAGGTACGATGTTGGCGACCCATGGGGGATAAGTTGTAACGGCTAAAAAACCTGCGTCCAACTGCTTCTGGACTTCTTCCTTGATTTTCATAGTCATATCTGGTCTAGTACGCCTGAGCTTCTGCTTGACTGGCGGACACTCTTCACGCAACGGCAAGCGATGAACCACAATATCTATGTCAAGCCCGGGCATGTCTTCGTACGACCAAGCAAAGATATCACTATACTCACGGAGCATCTCAACCAATCTTTGCTTGATGTCATTCTGTAGCGCATCCCCTATCCGAACATTCCTCATAACTTCCTCAGAACCCAAGTTAATCACCTCAATTTCCTCTTGATGAGGCGGAATAACCTTTTCTTCCCATTTCAAGAGTCTGGCTAGCTCTTCTGGTAAGTCTTCATCTTCATCAATCTCCTCTTCGGCTTGAAATATCGGATTATCGAAGTCGAAGCGAGTCATAGATGTCTCTGGCGCGGCGTCATCTACAATGTGAATCCTGCAATGATAATGGTTAAATGCTTAAAATGATATACAAAACGAGCACAAAGCCACATTGCCATTTTATTGTTAAACATAAAACATGAAAAACAAGGATCACAATATTTGAATGCAGAAAAACGCCCTTTGATTTATTGATAAAAGATGTTCAAGCATAAACAAGCAAGGCCCTGAAGATATGAACCGATATGCTCCGGGTAGAACATAGGGTTGTACAATAATCAAAAAAACAAAGTATTACTCTTCCGTTGTCACTTGAATGAATTCCTCGATAGACCAATTGTTGAGGCTCTGTCCTGGAATGCACGGCTTGATCCAAGCGTCCATATCACAGTCGTTGTCACCCTTTTCGTCATCTAAAATGGCATTGATATGCTCGAAGATAACACCCCCTGAGGTAAACCGGACATGCCCCTTATAGCGCGACGCACTCTGCGAGGATGACGAAGCATATGGGTGGTATCTCAAACCAAACTTGTCCTGTTTGTGGGGAATGTCCAGCACTTGTCCCCAACCTGGTGTTGTCCTAGCCTGTACCACTGCCTGGGCTTCCTTAAAGGAGGATATGGCCACTTCGGGCGTTTTGCTCACAGCAGACACTTTGTCCTTGATTTGAACCGTCTCAAAGGCTTGACATAAGGTCTCATGGATTTCTCCATCCACCTCAACGTACTTGAAAGACGACAAGTGACTGATCATTATATCCTCTTCCCCGCATACTGTGACGAAGCTGCCACCAACCATATACTTGAGCTTCTGGTGTAGCGTGGATGTAACAGCTCGTGCTGAGTGAATCCATAGATGGCCCAACAAACAGCTATAGGCAGGCTAAATGTTCATGATATAGAATACTGCATCAAACACTTCGGGACCAACTTGAATTGACAACATCACCACTTCGAATACAGATCTTCTGGTTCCGTCAAAAGCACGCACCACTAAATCACTTGGCGTGCAAATCAGCCCCTGAATATCCAGCTTTATCAGGGCCTTCTTCAGAAGTACATTCAAAGACGACCCTGTATCAATAAGTACATAAGACATAACAGCTCCTCGACATTCTATTGATATGTGCAACGCACAGTTATGGTTTCTGCCCTTTGGCGTCAAATCCAGGTCCGTGAAACCTAACCCATTTCCTGCGTTTACGTGTGCTACAACCCCTTCGAGTTGGTTAACCGATATTTCTTGCGGCACGTAAGCAGTACTCAATATTCTCAACAGCGCATTCTGATGCACTTCTAAACATAGCAACAACGACAGGATTGATATTTTGGAAGGAGTTTGCTGTAGATGATCAATTATCTTGTAATCACTTTTTCTAATCAGCCTCATAAACTCCTCCGCGTGTTTTACCAAAGACTCCTTCTCTCCATATTGAGAAGTTTCCTCCACCACAACTTTCTTGCCTTTATCAGCCCGGTTAGCAGCCACTTCAGGCGATGAAAATACTCTACCGCTTCGAGTAATACCACCTGCTTTAATCATATTATCCGCTGAGTCAACCGGCAAGCTCTTCAATTCCTACTTTTGTCCATTGCAATACACTTCCGCTCTGTAGTTCCACGGAATGGCTCTTGTACTCTCATACGGCATAGGACCAGCTTTTGTAATGATTATGGTTGGCGGCCTAGGAGGCGCTGAAATAGTTATAGTTTTGTAGGGAATCGAGATCGTTGCAACCTCATTTTTCTCTACAGCTATCAACTCTTCAGACTTGTTCTCAACAACCCGATCAAACTACAATACCCCAGCATCCATCATACTCTAAATACAGCTTCTCAACTTATCACATCCCTCGGGATGGCTCAAACATTCAGCACATAATTCCTCACACCCTGGGAAAACACCCCCTTTCAGCGACTTAGCCTTCACAAAGCTTAGCGGTGTCTTCAAATCATTGACATCGTTCACCAGATCTAAACCTTCATCTTCAATGATTGTTCTAACTCCGGCCACCCCATGGTTGGGCATGGGGTTTTGTACGACGTTGGGAGCATCATGGGAGAAATTTATGGCTTTACTGTCCACCAAATCTTGGACTTGGTGTTTAAATTCTTTGCAATTATCAATATTGTGCCCCGGAGCACTAGAGTGAAACTCACATTGAGCATTTGCATCATACCCGGGTGAAGGTGGTCCTGTCAGGGGAGTCATAATCCTCTTCTGGACTTACTGTAGTTGTAACAGATGCTGAAGTAATTGAGCGTACAACATCGGAGGTGCATCAAATTGTCTATTTACATTCCGGCCTTGATCCTGGAATCTTCTTTAAACATAGTTCTGATTCTACTGTTGTTGTTGCGGTTGTTGTTGTTGAGGAACTGCAGGGATGGTGATACTAGCAACCTGCTGCTGCTGACGATTTTGCCCTAGTCGTCTATTCCCTCGGGAACTGGACACTGAATTGGTATCTCCTTCCCACTTCCTATTACCAAATACCTTCTTACCTCCTCCTCCAGCTGAGGATCTCTCACCATATTGGATCTTTCCCAACTTGATGTCATTTTCTACCCTCTCTCCAGTGATGATCAAATCAGAGAAACTACATGACATGATACTGATAAGCTTCTCATAATAAACACCAAGCAAAGTGGCGACAAACATATCAATTATCTCACGCTCAACCATGGGCGGCTGCACCCTGGTTGCAAGCTCCCGCCACCTCTGGGCGTATTCCTTGAAGCATTCACCAGTCTTTTGAGACAAATTCTGGAGTTGGACCCTGTTAGGAGCAAGGTCGCTGTTATACTGATAACGTTTCAAGAAGGCCTCAGCTAGGTCCCTCCAACTACGGATATTCACAGGTTCTAGACTCATGTACCACTCCAACGAAGGAGCGGACAAACTGTCCTGAAAGAAATGCATAAGCAATTTTTCGTCATCCGAGTAAGCAAACATTTTACGGTAGTAGGATCTCAGATGAACTTTTGGGCAGGTAGTACCCTTATACTTGTCAAAGTCAGGGACTTTGAACTTCAGTGAAACTTTTAGATCTGGGATCAGTCCCAGATTAGCCATGTCAAGGCCCATGGAGTTTTGGTTCTCATAGCTCTTCATCTTGTCCTCTAACAGCTTGAACCTCCTATCAGCTTCAGAGGGCAACTCAACAATAACAACCCTTGGTGAGAACCCATCATCCTGTCGGTCTTCATTCCATAACCTATCCATATTACCATGTGCAGCACAGGTGACAACAGGACCATGAACATCTCCATTAGCAACATTATCATTCCCATCATTCCCATTTCCAGCATTCCCAAAACCATTGTTATCAAAACCAGCAGCATTGCCATTACCATTACCATTCCCTCCAGCAGTAGGGATAACCAAAGTAGGCATAAAGTGAGCATGAGTAGTCCCAGTTTCATTGGGAGGAGGATTAGCAGTTTGTCCCCCATGAAGAACACTGTTACTGTCAACTCGTGCAATCAAGGGCTGCATCAAAGTACGAAGTTGTTCCTGTCCGTTAACCACTCCCTGCATAAGGTCCATAAACTGATTTATCCTTTCACGGAACTCTTGCATCTCAGCCTGAATTTGCTCCATTTCTCTGAGTTGATTCCCCCTTGTGGCGTAGCGGTGAATAGTCTAGTTGTCTATCCTGAAACAATCTAACGGACAGACAGGGGTAAGATAAATGGTTCCGCTGTACCTGCTATGCAAGAATGCTATGCAAAATGCAGACATGTATGTATGTAACAGGGAAATTTCCCCCCGATTCTAGTTCTGAGAATAACAACACGACAATGGAGAACCCATAGACAAGCATAGAGCCAAACACCTCATTCATACAAGAAAAGGCCAACAGGTAATGTATAATCATACAACTGAGTACAAGAATCAATAGAAAGACCTCAGCCAACAGGTCTGGTGATGGATGATACAAATATGAACAACAAGCTACAAAGGAAATGAAAGACATCAAGTATGGCAACGAGCACAAAACTCCTCCAACAGCTCCTGTGTCTCAGGATGGTCTGGTCTGACAAGTAACCCCTGAATGAGTGCCTCTCTCAGTTTGATAATGGTCTATAAATCCTCAGCATAATCTTCCCAGGCTCTCTCACTGAAGACTTCCTCTAGCTTGCACCTCTTCGAATCATCCCTCAGCTTGTAATCCTCCAAGGTTGCCAAAGCTTCGTTCAATATACAATCACTGGCACGCCTGAGTGAGGCCTCAACTGAAATATTCTCATCTCTTACTCTGAGCTAACCCTTCAAATTGTTGATCTATAGCTTCAACCCATCCTCACGTGCCCTGTTGTTGGTAAGGGTTTCATTCCACTGCTCGTTGAACTTGGAGATCTCCAGATAAGCTTTATCCAAGTCCTTCTTCTTAGAAGCGATAACATCACTGATGACTTTCAAATCTAAACCCAAACGTTCCCGAGCGGTAGTTTGCTTGGTCAAATCTGTACCCAATATGTTCACAAGCTCAGTCTGTCTCCTGAAAGAATGCACAACTTCAATCTTCTCACTTCAAAGCTGAATGATCTCTTTCTCTAACTCTTCATTAGCTTTCCGCAACTCTTCCTTCTCAACCCATAACTGATTGTACTTCTGAATGTCCATGGTGGTAGGCTCCTCAACCATAAGTGGGTACAAAGGCTCAATAGATGGAAAAGGCATCAAGGATCTCTCTGCTTTCCTCTGTATCCAAATCACATAAGGGTCGTAGGCTCGACTGTTACTCTTTCCCAACGAAACTTTCCCTTTCCTGTGAATTTTGCTCCAAGCATGTCCAACTCTAGCCAAAGTGTCACCTTCTAACAATCCAGTGAGATACAGAGATCCTTGTATCTCTTCCTCCCTAGGAGGTGTTCTCAAGGCATACCCAAACTGTCTCACCAACAGGGATGGGTTATAGTTGATGCAACCCTTCCTTCCAACCAACGGGACGTTAGGGAAACTAGCGCAACTATAAACAATCTTCGTACCCAGCACGTCTCTATCAAACCAAGTAATGTTCTTAGCAGTCAATCCCATCAATCTCTGCGACCAGTTTGAAGTACCTGCAGTATCAACAAATGGACCTGATTTGGGAAGATGACTAGCAAACCACCTGTATAACAAAGATGCGCAACAAGATACGTTCTTCCCTCTTCGGTTCTCGTTCTTGTAGTGAACATAATGATAAACATCTGAATCCATAATATCCAGAATATTAGGAAATAACATGATACCGTATATACACAGTGCTAAGAAAATGTTGAACACAACCCAACAACCATCTTTGGCGAACTGTTGAGCCTTAGCAACCAGAAAGGACAAAGGGAAACCAGACATCCCATTCCTTTTAGCCAATTTCCCTGAAATCTCAAAAATATCAAGGTGCAGAGCAGCAACAAGCTTAGCCAGATCAGGCTTAGCATCAGAGTGATAGAATGGCATCTGATCCAATATAGGAACTCTCAACAATACAG
This sequence comes from Lathyrus sativus, assembly GCA_963859935.3. NCBI lineage: Eukaryota > Viridiplantae > Streptophyta > Magnoliopsida > Fabales > Fabaceae > Lathyrus > Lathyrus sativus. Next base: position 337,093,097 of record OZ012735.1, read on the forward strand.
AATACTCCTCTAAGGTAGGTGCCAATACATAATCTAGAAACAAGAAACACCTCAATTGAGAGTCATAAAACTGAAGCATATTCTGGAGACCACTCAACTCATAGACTGAAGGCTTGCAGACACAGCTCAAGAATTTCCCATATGATTCTTTGAACTCTTCCATTACATTCCTGTCGGCCACAGAAATCAAACTCAGTAACGACCTAATATCCGAAGTAGGAAACTTGTAAGCCACTGTCTTCTTTAAGGTATGCTCCATGTCTGAGGAGAGGTAAAATCACCAGAATCGGGGAGGAAATATGCACCTGCAACATAAATACATGTCAATGAAAATGCCATATGAAAAGGCAAATGCAAATGCAGTAGGGGATCAAGATTGTTGTGTTGTTGATTGAGAATAACCGGCGCTTCGCTCTAGCAATAACATAGCACCATCATAAAGACCCACTGTATCAAGAACACAAATCCATACGGCAAAGAAACCCAGGTAGCCTAGAAGTCAAGGTTTCCTGCATAACCCAATTCCTCTCACAGGTATGGACCTATCCACTAACAAGGTTCAGCATCATATGCGTTCATCAACATCACAGAATTTTGAGAAACGATGATACGTTCACCATTTCTGGTTTGGCATCATAACCTCACAAAGAGGACTCACTTAGCTGAATCACAAATGATCGGTCCCTAGAGTCGACAATCCTCAAATCAAAAATCCTCTCAACGATCCAAAGGACTGGAAAGAAAGTCATCAAAGAGAACCTCGTCTGAGCGCGAATTTCATGGGAACAAGTGCATGCCGAACATACAGGTTCATCACTACTTTCCACTTCTAATACTATGTTTGTACTCAAGCCCGGGTCCAACTTATCCCTCAATGGAACATTCCCTTCCTGTTGCACCCTAAAATTTGACCAACCGGTTCCCATATCTAGTTTATGTTTCGGCGCATTTTGCATTTGCATTCGCATACTGCATGCATTGCATTTTTCTCAGTCAGATTGATTTTATCGGGATTACAGCCCCTGGCGTTTCAAGCCGGTTTGAATAAGTGTCTTTCGAGAATTGGTGCTCGTTCCCTGTGTTTTCAGGCCATCTCGGCGCCCGGGTTTCGCTATGGTTGCGCAATTGTTCTCTAATCGATTTAATCGGCTTCTTGGCATTTTTAGGATTTTCTCTTTTATTTTCTAGATTTTTAATGCATTTTAATAGATTTTTTTAATAGATTTACTTGATTTTTAGATATTAAATATGTTAATATTTTTTTAGTAGAATTTAATAGATATTTTCCTATAGAATTTAATAGATTTTTTTTAGATTTTTAAATAGATTCTAGAATATTATAATCTTTTTATTTTTTTAGCAATTTAATAGGTTTATTAGATTTTAGAAGTTAATAGAATTTAATTAGGTTTTATAGGTTTTATTAGATTAATAGAAAATAGTTTGTTTTAATAGATTGTAATAGTATTAGAAATATAGGTTTTCTATTTTTAATAGTATAGATTTTATTTTTAATATAGAATATAATAGAGTTTTTAGAATAATAGTTTTTAATAGATTTATTAGTTTTAATTAGAATATTAATTCATTAGATTTAGGTTTATTAAACCATTTTTTGTATTAATTGTTTCAGTTTATTAATCATCATTTTTCATTAATCATTAGTCTAATTTTCGTTTTCAGTTGACCATTGCTTTAATCAGTTAATTAGTCATTAATCATGTTCAATAATCAGAGTTAGTCAAGGTTGTAATGGGCCATTATCCAATTTTCGTGGGCCCAAGGTCAGGTTCAACGCCACTTGTCATCTATATAGCGTGCCACGCGTGTAATCACTCTGGTTCCACCTCATTTTTTACATCACTCAGCATCTGCCAGCACATCACACGTGTCCTCCTCTCTCTCCCCACTTCATGCATGTGTGACACCTCACCATCGGACCCCACCACTCACCAGCTCACCGGCCGGCCATGCAGCCGCCGCAGAGCCACCGTAACTTCCCGCCGGAGCAGTTGTAACCATCGTCGGAGTTCTTAAACTCGCCGGAAAATCGCACAGTCCACCGGAAAATGCAAGAACTTCATCATCTCTCCAAAAATCTTCTAAGCTTCATCAACCTCATCACGAATCCGTCCAAGATTCATCACCAGATCGTCAATCATTCTTCAAGATTTTCCAGGTCTTGAATGTTCATCAGGTTTCCCAGAAGATCTTCATCATGGAACATTCTTCACGTTCATCAATTCGTCAAACTATCTCCAGAAATCCTCAAGAACAAGAAAGAACCTTGATCAACATTCAACCTTCAAACAACTTCCAGATTTTGCAAGTATCCGTTCATCACCACTTCACCCTCGTTTCCAGAATCAAGAACGTTCATCCAGTTCATCTGCAAATCCGTTCCAGATTCGTATCCTTCATCGAATATCTTCATGAAGATCTTCATAAAATCCCCAACGCTCATCTTGATCTTCATAGTGTTCATCGCAAATCTCCAGAGATTCAAAGATCTCCAGATCTTCATCAACCTTCAAGATCTCCCCCAGAAGCTCAACAGAACTTGTAGTGTTCTTCATCAAAGATCTAGATACAGGACTTTCGTAGCTCTTCGTATCATCAATCGTCCATCAAGATTTCTTCATCGGATCTTCACACATACATCAATCTTCGAGAAATTTCATCTGTTCACCATAACCGCTTCCCGGAAACTTAAACACGCTCTTCAGAAATTCGTAGATCGCTGAGTCCTCTTCTATTTTCTTCGAAACATCACCACTCGATCGATTTGGCTTCCAGATCTTCAACAAGCCCAACATGCAACACTTAGAAGGTCATGATTTTCAAGCGCAGGATCTAGTTTCAAACCGAATCAGAATCGAAGAGAAGGTTTGCATAGGAAGGTGGATATGGTGAAGAAGGGTAACATTTGATCCTGTTTATGGAAGTTTGTTTGAAGCAAGGTTTGTTTGCGGTGATGGGAAAGGTCTTGAACGGCGGCGGCTATGGAGGTAGGAGAAGCTAGGGTTTTCAGAGAAGGACGTGAGAGAGTAGATTGAGAGTGGGGAGAGAGGAAGGGATTGGGTTGAGGGATTGGGCCGATCCATGGGCCCATGTTGTTTGGATCCACACCCCCCGTTTTCTTTTCACACCCCCTCCCCGTTTTTTTGTGGCCATTTGTTGGGCTGGGCCCAACTCCCTCCCTGTTTTTGCTGCTGCATCCCTTGTAGCTACCAATAAAACCCCCCTGCTGCATTTTATTTCTTTGATATTTTCTTTAGTTTGTTTTAGAAATATTAAATGCAATATTATGGATTTTAATTCTATTTTCTTTTAGGATAATATAGATTTAATATAGTTTTTCATATTTTTCTCTATAGAATATTATAGTACTTTTCTATGCTATTTTCCATTATGCAATTTCCTTGTAATTTCTTTCGAATATTTTCTATTGGGCTTTAATTGCCGTACTATAGGAGTAGACTTTTATTTCCATTTGTTAGTGGATTCATCCCCTATTATCTCTCCTATTTTTCGTTTCTATCCGATTTTATTCTCGATTTTATTTTTGGCTGGCCGTGCGACACGATTCAATTGGAGAATGATTTTTGATATCACTTCTCTATCTTGTCTTTGACACGGACATCAATACGCTACCTCTTAGAGTTCGATTTCTCGTATAAGTCGAACCATGACGGTCTAAGCGTTGCATTGGTCTTGATTCGAGCATCATCATCAAAGATCCAGAAAGCAGAAGATTGGAATGGAGCTTGCGCGCACGTCAGGATTCAACGGAGCTGCTTCGTTCATCATCATCATCTTATTCAAGTCTTCAGGCAACCGTCGAGTGTTGTGAGCTACATCGTCAGATACAAAGGAAATGGCAGTTGAGGAGTTTCTTCTTAGGTTCTTGCGTGTGTGTCCCGAGTTCCTTCCCATTTAGGCGTAGGCCTGCTTCCTCTTTGTTCTCTCCCCGTGCAAGCGAAATCCCTTTTCTCTCGCGTTCAGGCGATTGAGACCCCTTCTCTTGCCCCCGTGCAATTGAGATTCGTTTTCCCGTCGAACTACGTTAGCTCTGATCCCTCGTGCCGGACGAGAGTACGTAGGCATAGGATGTGATATCCTAGCGAGCTCCCTTTTCCCTGTTCCTCGTTTTAGCTGTAGTAGGCTGAACTACAGCTGCTCTTATTTCTCATATCTAATGAGAATATGTAGGCATAGGATGCGATATCCTAGCGGGAACACTAACACCTGACCTCTCTGTTCTCTCGCTGCTGTGCGATCGAGACTTTCCCGCTGACGACTGATGTTATCCTTTTCTCTGGCCCTTGGGCATTTGAGACCAGACCGTAGTTCTAGTTCCCACAGGTTCCCGTACCTCTAAAAACCAACTTGATCTCTCACTCCTGTGTGATAGAGAATACCCTGTCTAGCCGTAGTTAGCCCGAACTATGTTTGCTATGATCTTTCATGCTGTATGAAAGTACATAGGCATAGGATGCCGTATCCTAGCGAGCAACCTTCCCCTCCTTTCCCGTAGGTAGGCGAACTACGTTGACTCTGATTTCTCGTTTCAGACGAGAATAGGTAGGCATAAAGTGAGATACTTTGCCGAGTCATTTTCTTTTCTTTTAACCCCAGACCTTTAGTATAGACAGAATACAATCCGTACCAGAAAACAAGCATGGATCCCGTCGAGTACGGTGGACGTGAGGGGTGCTAATACCTTCCCTTTGTGTAATCGACTCCCGAATCCAGGAATTTGGTTGCGACGACCATTCCTTTCCCGTTTTGCGTTAGGTTTACTCTGAGCGTTTCCTTTCCCTCTTGTGGGATGAATAACGCACGGTGGCGACTCTTCTGTTTAGCCGGCGCCGATTTTCGCAGTAGCGACACTTCCCACAACACAACAATAATGATATATACAATGCTGAAAGTAAATGCAGAAAGATAAAGTACAACACATATATACATACACCCAAAAGATAAACAACCAAGCGCTAGGATTGACTCACATAGGGGATGTTCCTGTCCCCAACAGAGTCGCCAGCTGTCGCTACAGCGAAAAAGGGGCCGACAATAACAGAAGAGTTGCCACCGTTCGTTATTTATCCCAAAAGAGGGAAAGGAAACGATCAGAGAAAACCTGAAGAAAATGGGAGAAGATAGGTCATCGCAACCATGTCTCGGGTTCAGGAGTTGGTTACGCAAGGGGAAGATATTAACACCCCTCACGCCCGTCGTACTCGACGGGATCCATGCTTTGTTGTCTATCTAAGAGGGTGTTTACTATCTAGCTAAAGGTCTCAGGGAAAAAAGAAAAGAAAATAGACTCGGCAGAGCATCGCCGCTCTGTGCCTACATATTCCCTCGTGCAATGAGAAAGTCAGAGTCAACGTAGTTCGGCTAACTACGAGTGAAAGGTGGGGGAAGGTTGCTCGCCGAGACATAGCCGTCTCGTGCCTACATATTCTCATCTGGTATGAAAAATCAGAGCAAATGTAGTTCGGGCTAACAAGAACACCGATTGGTTCAAAATGTTTTTAGGCCCGAGTAGGGTTAAAACTTAGTTCTAGCAGTTAGGTGTATGCAACTCGACCATTGAAGATTTAGGCGTTACCTGTTTGCGGTAGAACCAAGAGTTAACAAAACTCTCCTTATGAAAAAGGTTTTCCATATTAAGATCCCGAAGGATAAAATGATTTGAAGTTTGTTTGTGTTTTTTTTAGAGAAGAAGTGTTTTGAGTTTGATTTGTAACCCATGTTGCACTAAAGACGATGACCTAGGAGCGAATGCGTTGCATATCACCCAACGGGTGTACACTAAAAACTCTAGGCCATTGAGAGGAATCCCCCCAATCACCACTTCCCAAGTACTTAAGGCTCGTAACGTACAACAATCCTTAACCTTTATTAAGTGTTTTGAAGATGTTTGAAGATGAGAAGAGAAAGACACTCTAAGGGAGACTAAGACTCAACCTAGTGTTCTCATGCAAAGTGTACCTATAGTGGAGGTAAAAGGGAATGCTACCTAATGTTATCATACATGGGTTCAAGCCTAAGGTCTATCATAACCTCTCTTAAACAAAATAGATTAGAGATCCTAAGGGAACATAGCAAAGAAGAGAGAGGAAGAGGAAATAAGCATGAAATAAGAAAGATGCAAGTATGCATATGCAATGCAACACACAATCAAAGGGAGGAAAAAGTGTGGGGTAAACACCTCCACAAGCACATCTCAACCTTTATTAGTGCAAGAAAGAAATGCAAAGGCAAAGAAGAAAGCAATCCAAAAGAAAACACACAATTGCACACAAAAGTGGGATGAAATGGGTGAATGAATCCTAAAACCATTCACACATCAACCACAATGCCCAAAGGCAAACCAAATGAAAAGAAATGGAACCCAGAGTAAATGAGAGAATAGGAGGCAATGTGAGTACAACAAGGAACTCACTTAGGCAACTCAACCATAAGCAATCACCAAAATATGCAAAGCACACCAAAAGAAGCCCTCAAAGAACCATCATTCAAGGCATGCTTCAAGTACCTCCTATGAAGGGACTAAGCCATCTCAAATGGGATTCCAAAGTCATTAGACAGAAGTGGGGATGAGAAGAGAAGATGCACAAAACAAAAAGCACATACATCAAAAGAGAATGCAAGCAAAGGCATGAAGAAGATCTAAGTCATTCAACACATTCAACATTTGAAGCACAAATGGAAAGCCTAAAAAGAATGAAAACTAAACAAGCAATGAACATATTTATGACCTAAAAATGAACATCCAAACACATCAATATTTTAACAATATGGTTCAACAAGAGTTAGGAGTTCAATGGATCCACAAAGGTCATTTCCAAATCAAACTAGGTCAAGTACTTGTGTGAACCTCCCTTAGAAGTGACTTAACTTTTAAATCATCTCAAAAATAGGAAAAAAGGCTCAATTAAATCTAAATAAAATCTCAAATGATCATAAATGAGTTGGCAACCAGAGGCCAAAAGCACAAGGGCAATGTTCCATCAAAACACCACCAAAAGAAATAAATCCCTAAGGTGTACCACTTTGAAATGGAAGAATCGAGGGTCACCAAAAATGGCCTAAAAGCCCTACCAAAATGCCACAAACCAGGGGCAAAATAGTCCTATAAAATTATTTAACTCATCACGTATATGAGGAAAAAAATTCAATTATTGGAGAGGAATATTGATCAAGAAACAAATCAAGAACAATAAAGAAGCAATTTAGATCAAGTAAAAACACTTCCAAGCATTTATTCCATTTTTAATTGAAAAATAAAAGGAAAATAAAAATAAAAAATTCCAAAAATTATTTAACATCTCAAAGTATCCTAAAAACATTTTTTTGGGAACTTTATAAGGCTTGAAACTATTTTTATTGAATTAGAATTGCAACAGAAATTAATTGAAATAAAAACAAACAAAGAAAAATAAAAGAAAAAACGTGTGGTGCGAATAACAGTTTTTCAGTTCAATTCATTGGGCCTTGGAAGAGTGGGGGTGTAGTTATTTAACATCTCAAAGTATCCTAAAAACATTTTTTGGGAACTTTATAAGGCTTGAAACTATTTTTATTGAATTAAAATTGCAACAGAAATTAATTGAAATAAAAACAAACAAAGAAAAATAAAAGAAAAAACGTGTGGTGCGAATAGCAGTTTTTCAGTTCAATTCATTGGGCCTTGGAAGAGTGGGGGTGTAGTTAGCGTTTCAGGCCCAAAGTCCAAACAAAGGCTGAGCCACAATGAAACGATGAGTTTCATTTAAAACGTGGCAGTCAGCTCAACACGTTGGCAAGTCAAAGCTAATCCTAACCGTTCATCACGCCTAAGTCAAAGAGTTAAATGCGCGCGTGTCCAGCCAAGTCATCCAACCGGCGATTAAACCAGACGGTGGATCTCCCTATTCCGGTCATCTTCTCCAGTGAGAAGGCCAGAACTGGAGATCCAAAACCTTGCTAAATCACGTAAAATTTAATACCAAACTGCTCTCCATGTTATGTAGATCAAGAATCTAGGTTCCAATTTTATTTATCACTCAAGAATTATGAGAATCGAAGCATTAAAGAAACGAGCACCATAATTGAATTGCATCAAACACATCCTAAAACTATCCAGCATCTACCTACCTCCGTAGGACTTCAATATGCAACAAAAATGGCGTTCAATAAATGCGTATTAAGAGTGAATTCTTGAAAAGAAATTTACCTAACGGAGCCTCTCCGTTGGGGCTTCTAGTGGAGTCAAGCTTGCGCAAAACCTTGCAGAAACGTTCAATGAAGATCAATGAAGATAATGCTGATCTTGAATTGCTCTGAATTTGCTTGATTCTGAGATTTATGATTTCACTTTCTCCTTGAATGCTCCAACTGTAATTGAGCCCCTCTTGCACGAATTTGCATGAATGAAGGTGCATTCTTCATCTGAACCTTTTATATTATGGATCCATGATAGTTTGGAGGCCCAATTTAGCCTGTTATGGTGAATTGAAGAAAATCCAAAGTTGGAAGTGGAAGCTTCATGTTCATGTGCAAAACTAGCTCTAATTGCCTTGTTTCTTATTCAAATCAATTGCTGGTGATGTGTAATGATCCTGTGGATTGAAATGAATCCTTGAATTGATCCAATGATTGGAATTGAATGTGTAACTTATACTTGAAGTAACTTGAAATTCCATGAGTTCTAGCTTGCATAACTCGAAAATCCTTGGTGCATTGTGTTTAGTTTGATGAAGTGAATCAAAATATGCACAAATATGGTATAAAAAGGAATTAAAATCATTTCAATTCAGTTCATGACTTTAAGTCCTTTTCCACTTGTTTTTCCTCACTAATCTTCATAACCAAGCAAAAATCATGACAAGTGAGTGTTCAATGATGAAACTAAGTTCGTTTGAAGCAAGTTTCGTGTTGGAGAAAGTTCCATTTGAAGTGTGCAAAGGGATGAAAATGACCTATAATGGAAATGACCTATAATCTCACTTTCCCAAAATACCTCTGCTTTGCAAGCCTCGTAACTTGAGTTCTTCAAATCATATGAAGGACTTCTAGGACTTTTTGGAAAGCTAAGATCATAAGGAACAACTTTCATGTTCATCAAAAGTTTAGGTGAAACATGATTCTAGGTCAAAAAGGCCTTGGAAGTTGGTTGGCGTTTGTTGACTGAAAACACATTCATCTGAGGACCCATAACTTGTCAGCATCATAACTTGAGTTCTAGAAATCCAATGGATGAGTTATAGTACTAAAAGGAAAGCTAAGAACATGCTCTACAAGTATCATGTTTACATCAAAGTGATATGAAACTTGCATCTTGAGATATGTGGCCATGAAGTTGGGCACTAAATAGGGGATTTTACACTGACAAGCTTGGAAACCCTAACTTAGCAACTTCTCACACTCTTGATTCTTCTTGATGTGATCTTGAAATATCCTCTTAGATGCTTTAGCACAACTTTCCATGATCATAATGACTTATAACAAAGTCTTAATCTCCTTCAAATCTACAGTTGATCTTGCACTAGGCAGATGAAACCCTAGGTGTACAATCCTCTGACTGCAACCTCTTGGACATGATGTAACAACTTGGATAAGCTCCACAATGGCTCTCAAAGCACTCCATGAGCTCCCACAACATTCTCCATCCATAGCCATGGACTCACAATCTTCTGATAATCTTCAATTGGCTTCCAAGATAGGAGATAAACCACAACTATCCATCCACTCCCTCAGAGAGATTTGGCCTTCTCCTGATGATGATAAGCATTTGATAATTTTAGAAAACACTCTTGCTTAGGCTTAGGCCCCTTGGTAACCTTCTCTTGCTATGCACACTTCTCTTGATCCCCTGCAAGTGACCAATGATATGCAAATGCACATGCTAGAACTATGCAATGAAACATAAGCCAAATGAAGAAAAGGTTGGGCAAATTTTGGGGTACAACACTAATCAATCACAAAGGGATGATATCGTGATATCAGCTAAAGAACAAAACTGTCGTGATCATGCAGGTTTTAACATTTCAGATGCCACCGGTTCAGATTCGGCTATGACTCGATATGATTTTGACAATCCTATTTTTCAAGCTGAAGAAGAGACTGACGAAGATGTTGACTTACCTGAAGAGCTTGCTAGGCTGTTGAGACAAGAGAAGAAGGTCATTCTGCCTCATCAAGAGGATATTAAAGTTTTCAATCTGGGTACTTAAGAGGATAGGAAAGAAGTCAGGATTGGGGTTGCGTTGGAAGACGATATCAAGAGAAGACTAGTAGAAATGCCCCATGAGTATAGAGAAGTCTTCGGTTGGTTGTATGAAGATATGCCAGGGTTGGATACCGACATAGTGGTGCATCATCTACCTCTTCAGGAGGAATGTCCACCTATAAAACAAAAGCTGAGAAGAACCAAGCCTGATATGGCAGTCAAGATTAAAGAAGAGGTTCAGAAGCAGTTGTATGTCGGTTTTCTTGTTGTTTCAAATTATCCTCTATAGGTCGCTAACATTGTTCTCGTGCCTAAGAAGGATGGAAAGGTCAGGATGTGCATTGATTACAGAGATTTGAATCGAGCGAGCCCGAAAGATGATTTCCTGCTCCCCCACATTGACATGTTGGTTGATAATACTGCTCAATATTCTGTGTTTTCCTTCATGGATGGCTTCTCTAGGTACAACCAAATCAAAATGGCCCCAGAAGACATGGAGAAAACTACCTTTATCATGCCGTAGGGGACTTTTTGCTATAAAGTTATGCCTTTTGGATTGAAAAATGCAGGGGTAACCTATCAGCGAGCGATGATGACTATCTTTCATGATATGATTCATCATGAGATCGAGGTGTATGTTGATGACATGATTGCAAAGTCACAGACAGAGGAAGAACACCTGGTTAATCTGTTGAAGTTGTTTGAAAGGTTGAGGAAATTCAGATTGAGGTTGAATCCAAATAAGTGCGCTTTCAGAGTGAGGTCAGAAAAGTTGTTGGGGTTCATTGTCAATGAAAAAGGAATCGAGGTAGATCCTGCAAAGATAAAAGCAATACAAGAGATGTCTGAGCCAAAGACAGAGAAAGAGGTTCGTGGTTTTCTGGGGACATTGAACTACATTGCAAGGTTCATATCTCACCTGACAACCACCTGGGAACCAATATTCAAATTGTTAAAGAAAGATCAAGCAGTCGTTTGGAATGAGAATTGCCAAAGGGCATTTGAAAAGATAAAAGAATACTTGCAGGAACCTCCGATACTGATGCCTCCAGTGGCAGGAAGACCTTTGATTATGTACTTGACGGTTCTTGAGAATTCCATGGGTTGTCTACTCGGTCAACACGACGAGACGGCCAGAAAAGAACATGCTATCTACTACTTGAGTAAGAAGTTCACAGAATGCGAGTCCAGATACTCGATGCTAGAGAAGACATGTTGTGCACTTGCTTGGGCAGCCAAACGCCTGAGGCAATACATGTTAAATCATACAACCATGTTGATTTCGAAGATGGATCCAATCAAATACGTGTTTGAAAAGCAGGCGCTTTCTGAAAGAATTTCTAGGTGGCAGATGGTTTTGACAGAATACGATATTCAATATGTTTCCCAAAAAGCCATTAGGGGGTGTGTTTTTTCAGAATATCTCGTAGAGCAGCCGATTGAGGATTATCAACCAATGAGGTTTGAGTTTCCCAATGAAGACATAATGTTTTTGAAGATGAAGGATTGTGACAAGTTTCTACCAGAAGAAGGTCCCGAAATAGGCTCTCAGTGGAAGATGGTTTTTGACGGTGCTGTTAATTCATATGGCAACGGAATTGGGGCAATCATTATAACTCCTCACGGTTCCCACACACCGTTTACCGCCTGGTTAATGTTTTCCTGCACAACTAATGAAGCTGAATATGAAGCTGGTTACTGTTTTGTTTGCAAACAGGACGCCTGATGTTTTTGGTAAAATTTTGCATACATAAACTTTTTGGGCTTTTCTAATCATGATTGAGATAATGATTTATTTGAATGATGTCATGGATGATGACCGAAATAACCTTTGTTGCATACAGGACACATTGTTTGTTTGTCATCTGCAGGTCTCTCACCGCTAAGAATTATTTCAAAAGCGTCTCACCAATGATGACATGTCTCTGTCCCCACAGGGTGATGATGTCAGATCAGAAGTATCTCCCCAGCAGGTTGAGATTATGCACTTATACCAAGCAGGTTGAGATTGTGGTGTGCACTTATCCCCAGCAGGTTAAGATTTGGGATTATTCTCCCAACAGCAGGGTAAGTTCAGTGCAGTTCCCCATATAGTTTATGTCATTGACTCATTTCCTCAAGCAGAGGTTGATGTTGATTCCCTTGATGAGTATTCCCTAGTGAAGTCGTCTTCCGCAGCAGAATCCAGTGGTTATTGGTATTCTTCAGAGCGAGATTTTAGGATAATTTCCAAATATATCTTATCCTTAATCCCTGGTAAAGTGGATTTATTCCCAACATAGTGGATTTATTCCCAGCAAAGTGGAATTATCCCCAGAAGAGTTTTATTCTGGAAGCCCATCTAGGCGTTTTCCCCAGAAGAGTTTTATTCTAGAAGGCCATCCAGCGCATTTTCCCCAGAAGAGTTTTTATTCTAGAAGGCCGTCTAGGGCGTTTTCCCCAAAAGATTTTTTATTCTAGAAGGCCGTCCAGGGCGTTTTCCCCAGCACGAGTTTGTTTGCCGTTTATTTCGGCACCTTTTTGCAGCGGTGTTCCTTTGCATTTGCATTTTGCATAGCATCCTACCAAACGCGTAGCATTTCCATTTCATATGGAGCATTAAGCCATATTCAAAATATTTTCCAGCAGATAACGGTGTATTTCATGGCGTGTGTGGTACCAGAACCCAGCAAAAAAATCATTGATATATGTGTTCATCTTATCTTTTACTCCCCAACAGAGTGTGCTTGTTTAAGTTCCTCTTTCCCCAGCGGAGTTCTCTTTTTCAGAGTGTGAATCGGTTGATTCTTCTTAATGACCGAGTGTCGAGCCTGCTTGTTAGCAGATGTTTCTACCAACCGAGTGTCGAGCCTGCTTGTTAGCAGATGTTTCTTACCGACTGAGCATCGAACCTGCTTGTTAGCAGATGTTTCTACTGACCGAGTGTCGAGCCTGCTTGTTAGCAGATGTTTCTACCGACCGAGTATCGAGCCTTCTTGTTAGCAGATGTTTCTTACCGGCTGAGCGTCGAGCCTGCTTGTTAGTAGATGTTTCTATCGACCGAGTATCGAGCCTGCTTGTTAGCAGATGTTTCTACCGACCTAGTGTTGAGCCTGCTTGTTAGCAGATGTTTCTTACCGACTGAGCATCGAGCCTGCTGGATAACAAATGTTTCTACCGACAGAGTGTCGAGCCTGCTGGTTAGCAGATGTTTCTTACCGACTAAGTGTCGAGCTTACTGGATAGCATATGTTTTTATCGACTGAGTATCGAGCCTGCTGTTTAGCAGATGTCTTCTTCCAACGTTCAAATACATTTCCTTGGTGAGTCCACTTTGGTGGAAAGATTCTACAGTTCATTATCCCGCGGTTGGCAAACTTCTGGGTTCTTTTGTATTCAATCACCTTTTACTTTGAATGTTTGAAAGCGGTTTCTATTCACACCTTCAAGTCCAAGTCATTTGAATAGGGGCAGTTGTTGCACCCCAAAATTTGCCCAACCTTTTCTTTCATCTTGGCTTATGTTTCATAGCATTTAGCATTTGCATTTACATAGCATTGGTTCTAGACAGGGGATCAAGATGTTGCTTTGCCACTCAAGATATAGAAGTTTCATGTTCAAGTTCAAGCAAGGGTACATTTTCAAGTTATCAAGAGTTCATCACCATCAGAGTTGGGTCTCAAGGCTCCTTGAGGAGTGGAAGTATGTGTTTGGGTATCACCTCCTATCTTGAGGATGAGTGGAGGTACATGAGGTCATTTCCTTAGAGAAGACATGGTTCAATGGTTAAATGTGCATTTAAGGGTCCTTTATGGAGTTTGTATGATCACACAATTCATTTGCAAGAACCTCAGTCAGTGGATGGGGTGTTAGGGTTTCATCTGGTCAATAAAAAGTCAACAGTGGAGTTGAGAGGGCTCAAGACTTGGTTCTGGATCATTGAAGCCATGAGAAGTCATCCTAGATCATCTCAAATTTCATGAGGAAGCAAAATCAAAGAGATTCAAGAGTTCAAGAGGTTACTAAATTAGGGTTTCAGATGATTCTAAGTGTAAAATCCCCTCTTTTGGTACCTAACTTCAAGGATAAATTTCACTATGATACAAGTCTTGTCTCATTTCCCAACAAACATAAGATTTATTCATCATCTTTCAAGATTTCTTTTGAGTACAAGAACTCATCCATTGGGTTCTTACATCTCAAGTTATGGTGCCTACAAGTTGGTGTCATCAGATGAAGAGAATTTAGAGGTACCCAAAGTCAACTCACTTCTAAGGCATTTTTCATAAGGAGCGAAGCTCCTCCTCATTTTCCAACAAACATGAGAATTGTTCCTCATTGTCTTATATTTTCAAAAAGTTCTAGAACTCATCATTATCATTTGTGAAGCTCAAGTTATGGTCTCCCTAAGTCAAGGGAATTTTTGGAAACCTCATTTTAGGTCATTCACTTCAAAGACCAAATGCATGAACTTCAAGGCCTCTAATCCAATTTCTTGCCACATGAAAGTTGTGTCAAATGAACTTAAATTCATCTTGATCTTAAATTCATGGCATTTGATGAATTATGAGATCACTTAAGCCATGATGAGCATGAAAACTTGATTTTTGGACTTAGAATGAGTTCCTTCCATTACAGGTCACCAAATGCTCTTGTTTTTTATCTTTTGGAACTATACCATCACCATGTCATTGTCATGATATCTATTACCCAAATTGAGCCAACAAAAGTCCATATTTCAAGTCATTTTTTCAAGTTTCATGCCATAAAAAGCAAGTGTGCAAACTTTGTGTAGTATCATTTTCAATAATCCAAACCATCATGATTCATTTCCACACACCCTAATTGTCCTAAATTGCTGACCAAGAGGTTTGTACAAGGAGCCATACCTGTGTGCACATGGAAATAACATTTTGTGGCAAAACTTTCAATCAAGCAATTTAATCAACATGGGCCTGCATGGGACTCCTTAAGCCCTCATATATAAGCCATAAGTGAACCCTAATTGATCAGAACACGAGCAACAATACACCTAACTGCTAGAATGCGTACGTTAGCATCGTCTACCAGAACTTCTCGGCAAACCGTAGTTAGCCGAACTACGGCTGCTCTGATTTCTCATGTCTGTTGAGAATACGTAGGCATAGGATTGCGATAATCCTAGCGAGCACTCTTCTTTCTTTTCCACCCTTTTACCCAAGAGTACGTTACTTTTCCGTTCTACCGCAAACAGGCATCGTCCCTAACTGCTGGAATGGAGATTTAACATCACTCATCAAAAACACCTTAACCCGCCTTTCAACCGTAGTTTCCCGAACTACGTTTGCTCTGATTTCTCATACCAGATGAGGATACGTAGGCACAAGACGACGATGTCTTGGCGAGTAACCTTCCCCCCATCACCCGTAGTTTTTCGAACTACGTTGACTCTGACTTTCCCATTGCACAAGGGAATATGTAGGCATAGGGCGGCAATGTCCTATCGAGTCTGTTCTTTCCGTTCACCCCCGTTTAGCCGCAGCTTCTTAGATATTTTTCACCCATAGGTTAGACAACAAGCGTGGATCCCGTTGAGTACAACGGACGTGAGGGGTGCTCATACCTTCCCCTTGTGTAACCGACTCCCGAACCCAAGATTTGGTTGTGATGACCTTGTCTTTCCCTTTTCTTTAGGTTTTCTTTGATCATATCCTTTCCCTTTCTTTTGGGATAAATAACGTTCGGTGGAGACTCTTTTGTTTGTTTCCGCCGACCCTTTTCGCAGTTGCGACACTAAGGAACAAAACTGAGTGACTCCTCATTCATCACAAGGTGTGACAAAATAGTAGCAAATGAAGAATCCTCAATGAACAACAAGTTGCGAGCAAAGATGCTAAATCCTAAGCATGCCTCATATCATCAACAACATGTTCTCAAACTTGACACAAAAGAGGTTCAAATCATCAAACAAGTTTTCCAGCTTCAATGTAACCATCTAAGTACTATGATGCATGAATAGAGCCTACTTCGAGGTA
The DNA here is from genome assembly GCA_963859935.3 of Lathyrus sativus. NCBI lineage: Eukaryota > Viridiplantae > Streptophyta > Magnoliopsida > Fabales > Fabaceae > Lathyrus > Lathyrus sativus. The sequence continues at coordinate 337,109,312 of OZ012735.1, forward strand.
GGACTTCAGATGTACTCAGTATGCATCAATAAAGTCCTGGAATGAGGCATGAAAGAGAGATAACATTGACATTCAAGTGGTACCTAACGGCGAAAGTCTGTTGCCTATTCAACACGCACAAAAAGCTCAGGAGCACTTGTGGAAGCTTCAAATGATCATTCGAATGACAATCAAGATCAACAAACTCAAATAGATAAGGCTCAAAGAGAAGGAATAAGATTCTAAGGTGGAAGAGAATCAGGCCATCTAGTATATCAATAATTGGTCAAAACGATATCAAGGACTAAGCACGATTTGCATCAAGAGATGTCATCAATCCAAACAAGGTTATGAAAATAAATCTAAGAGAAACATGAAGATCAACACAAGGTTAGAATTAAACACACATTCTAAAATCAAAAGTAATCCTAAATCTAAACCAGGAAATTAATCATAAGCCTTAATTAAAATTCTATTATAATTAATACCAAAACTCATTATGAAAAAAAATGAAATAAAATAAATAATCACCGATTAAGAAATTAACAATCTGAACAAATTTCAATTCAAGGGTTAACAAAAATTAAAAAAATCCACGAAGAAATTAATCAAAAATTCAATACAGAATTCATCCAAAGAAATTACCAAAAAAAAAAATCAATCTAAGGATTATTAAAATCAAAAGATCAAAATAATAAGGTCAAATTGATCAAAAATCTGAATCTAATTAATTTGAACAAAACTCAAATTAGAATAAAGATCTAATAAAAATCAAAACCATGTTAGTAATAACACCAAGATTAAAATGTAATCAAAATTTGTTAATCACAACTTAGATTAATATCAAAACTAACATTACAATTTTAATCCAAGATTTAATTATTGAACTCAAATCAACAAAAAAGACATTAATAAGATGATGTTGTAGGTTCATGGATGGTGTAACTAGCAGTATAGTGCATGGGCTTAAAATCTTAAGCCCAATGACCCTGCTTTCTAATCCCAAGCGGTGCAAGAGTGTGGCAGAGAACAAGAAACAAAACAAACAAAAAAGGGCACTAAAGCCTATTCAAAACAAATGCATGCTTCAAAACAAAAGAAAAAAAATCCACATATTAAGATTCAATGTTATTAGTACCACAAAACCGAGAAAAAAAGAGTAACAACTTTGTTACTTACTCAAACAAATCACCATCATCGCACGCAACACAACGGAAACAACAACTTCCATCGCCTTCGTGAACGATTCGGTTTTCCCTCCTTCAAATTCTCACTCTTCTCGCTTGATTTGTTCTGGATTCGTGTTCTCATTCCATGTTTGTTCATTTGTTCCCATCTTTTTAAGTTCAAGTTCCTCTTCTTCTTTTTCTTGTTATGAGACGCGATTTGTCATTCTGCGAGTCAAAGGTTGAAGGGACTTTGAAGGAGAATGAAGGGGTTTTGGTTCTATGAGGTTTTGAGCAGAGAGTGTGTTTCAAAAATTGTTGTTGATTTGGAGACAAAATGGATGAAGGTTTTAGGTAAAAGAAGAAGAAAAAGGTACGATTGAGGAAGAGGCTTTTTTGTGAAGATCGAAGAAATTTTATAGAGGAGCTTGAGTGATGTCCGACCGATGGTTTTTTGTGTTCTCAAGAGATACACATCGTTTTTTAGGGCCTGTTTTTTAGATTCTTTTTCGTGTGTATTGAAGATGCGTAATTTATGTGTTGCCTTCTTTTTTCGAAGGGGACGGTTTTGGAAATGGTATATGCGTGATACAGTTTGTCATTTGCGGAATATGAATTGTGGGGTGGGGTCGTATTGTTTATGGCAGGTTGTTGTGCTGCATGTACGAGTTGAAGGTTAAGATGGGTGTGATGGTTTCGTCTATTTTGTGGTGTTGGTTTTATGAGTAATACGTGGGACATGTGTCGTTACTCGAAAAAATGCAACGACGAAGAGGCAAAAGTGGAAGAACAGAAGAGTCGCCATCGAACTTTATTTATCCCAAAAAGGGAAGGGAAAACATTAGAAAACCCCAAGAAGGAAATGGATAAGATGGTCTCGCAACCAAGAGAAAGGGTTCGGAAGCCGGTTATGCGAAGGGAAGGTATTAGTACCCCTCACATCTATCGTACTCGATGGGAACCATTTGCTTGTCTATGTGTAAGGATATTTGCTAAAGGATGTTGCTTTCTAAGAGTGTTCTAAGGGAAGAGAAAAGGGTTGGTAACAAAAATAGAGAAAAGAGACTCGGTAGGACCTCGCAATCCTATGCCTACGTATTCTTAATATATTTGAAAAAGTCAGAGTCAACGTAGTTTGGGGGACTACAGATAAAAGATGGAAGTGTGCTCATCAAGGATTGGGGCCCTTGTGCCTATGTATCTTTACTTAAAAGAAGTAAAGAATCAGAGCGTCTGTAGTTCAGGCTACGGTTTGTAGGTATTTTTTTATGGGCGATGCAAATGTGTGCATTCTAGCAGTTAGGTGTATTACAGCTCGCATGTGGAGTCTTAGGCGTTACCTGTTTGCGATAGAACGGACGTAACATGTCCCTTTTGAAAAGAAATAGTTTTCTCCATCAAGGCAAGATGTCACATTTAATTTGTGAAAGTTGTGTTTAAGGGTGAAATAAGTCCTCAGATAGTAGCCTCTTGCGGGTAGTGTAACACCATTTTCTACCCCACAATTAAAAGGCACATTTATTCACATCTATCAGAGTAAATTATTAAATTTAATAAAAGCCACCACAAAAGGGCGTACATTTCTCAATAACTCAAAACAAGTCAATGTTCTGTGTACAACGGGTTTTCCCAAAATATATAAAAAAATTGCTCAAAGGAAGCGGAACTCAAAAGGTATAATCCAAGGTTTTCCTTATACATAAAGATAATCAAAATAGCTCAATTAAAACATAGACCCCAACCCGATGTTACACTATCACAGCAAGACCCTCTAAGTTAACCAAAAGGCTAACAACTCGAAACTTCAAAAGTCCTCAATGGCGTCCACGGCTAAACCTGGTCATCTGCATGTTACCCACGTGGAGGTAATATTCCAACAGGCAGGGTGAGTAAAATGATTCATAATAATCAATGTATGAAAATCAACATATAAAATGGCGTCATAGTCATATTCAACATCATCATATTCATCAATAGGCCTCCAAGGCCACAACATCATAAATTATTCCAAATCACTCATAAATGCAAATGCAACAAGACTTAATGCATGTGGTACCAGTCATCACAGCGCGATGGACACTAGGCCATCAACCCTCCATAGATCCCTATCAATAGGATCGATTCTACTAGAGAACCGGAGCACATAAAAACACTTCACATCCACACAATGGGACTGAAGCCAAAGAAATCAAGGTCCTGAACTGAAGTCCAGATGCACATGAATGTATGATGCACACATCACAAATCATCCTCATAATAACATCATAGGTGCATCATCATTCATCATATTCATCATCATCAAACATCATAGCTCATCATCATACATCATATCATCATAGCTCATCATCATACATCATGTCATCATAGCTCATCATAATAATCATCATCATACATCATGTCATCATAGCTCATCACAATAATCATCATCATACATCATAAAAATCATCATATAATCATGTACAAATAACATAGCGCTCACAGTCATACTCATATTAATTCATCATATTATCACATATTATCACATATTAATTCATAAATATACTCGCGGTAATCCTCATGCTATCTCCTATTAATCACATAAACGTCACAGTCCTACTCATGTTAATTCGTCAAAGAAATCACAGAATCAAACATCAAAGCATCACTGCACACGATCAACATTCGCGAAACTCTGCTACATTCGCTGGCATGTTCGCTAGGTGATGTTAGAACACAGATTAGTTCTTAATAATATCTCTATGTTTTGATGATAACTATTATGAAATTTTGTAATTAAGAATTATATACTCTAAAATTTGCTTAAGAGTGTTTGCTGCAGATATTAAAGTAATTATCCTTCCAGAAGCAAATCAGAACTGAACATAAGAAATATGCTAGGCTCTGAAGCGTCAGATGCATCCATTAGAAGATTCTGAATGCTGCCATCAGAAGATCCTAAGCGTAGCCTCCATAAGGATCTAAAGCAGAAGCTCCAGAAGAATCTGAAGCAAGTCAGAAGCATCTGAACCAAAGAAGAATTCTGTATGAAGAGTTTTCAAGCATAGTTACTACAGAAGATTCTGAGAGTACTAAAGCTGCCAGTACTGAGGATCTGACTCAAATATGCTCTGAAATTATACACGCTAAAAGCACACTTGCTGCAAAGACTCTGACTCAGCAAAAATCTGATCAACATCAGAAGGCTTTGATCAAATTAGACTGATGATTATTGCTGAAAATTGATGAAGAAGAATTTAAAAGATTATGTTTGTTGGAATATCTAAACGACTCTTTCCTTATTTATGCTAGACACAAGAACACAGACAAAAAGGATTTCTCTGTGCTTTCTTCTTCTAGGAAAGGTCACTTGATGTGAAGACAAAAAGGCTTAGACCTTTTGGTACACACTTCTCAACGTGAAATACTTTTGGATCAATGTGCCTATAAAAGCAAGTCTCCAACCATCTTCTTCAGTTGACGTTTTACCTGAAAAGAATTCAATATCCAAAGCTCTCATACAATTCACATTCTTTCTAGAATTAATTTCCTTGTTCTTAATATTAAGTGAAAAATCACAGTTGTGATAAAGCTTTATTAGAAGCATTTTAAACACTTGTATTTGTTATTACATTTGATTGTAAGAAAACCTTAAGAAGATCCAGTTAGGATCAGTAGTTCTTGAGAAGACTTTGAACAGTTGTTCTTAGTGCTTACTATTGTAATCAGTTGATTAAATAGTGGATTAAGCCCTTGTTTGAGAAAGGAAAATCACTCTAGGAAGGGTGGACTGGAGTAGTTGAGTTCAACGAACCAGGATAAAAATACTTGAGTTTTTATTTCTAAGTTTTTATCTTCATACTTATTCAACCCCCCTTCTAAGTATTTTCTCACCTTCAGTTGGCATCAGAGCTCCGGTTCAGTGTGTGCTACCACTTCATAGTGACAGTAAAGATCCAGTGAGAAAAACTTTGATATATATTTGGTTGTTACTATGGCTGATAATTCAATGTCTAACATTAACAACAAATATGAAGAAAGAGACAAAATCAGCACTAAACCCCTTATGTTTGATGGGGAGAAATTTGATTATTGGAAAGACAGGATTGAAAGTTTTTTCCTTGGATATGATGCTGATTTATGGGATTTAGTCATAGATGGATATGTTCATCCCATTGATGGGAATGGCAAGAAAGTAGATAGAAAATCTATGACAGAAGCCCAAAAGAAGGAATTTAGAAATCACCACAAGGCCAGAACAATATTGTTAAATGCAATATCTCACACTGAGTATGAAAAGATCACAAATAGAGAAACTACATTTGACATGTTTGAGTCCTTAAAGATGACTCGTGAAGGAAACTCTCAAGTCAAGGAAACAAAGGCTCTGGCTCTAATCCAGAAGTATGAAGCCTTCAAGATGGAAGACTCTAAATCTGTTGAAGCTATGTTCTCCAGATTTCAAATACTTACAGCTGGACTAAAGGTTCTGGATAAAGGATACTCTACTGCTGATCATGTGAAAAAGATCATCAGAAGCTTACCTACCAGATGGAGACCTATGGTGACTGCACTGAAAATGGCTAAAGATCTGAATAAGATCTCCTTGGAGGAACTAATCAGTTCACTAAGAAGTCATGAAATTGAACTTGAGGAAGATGAACCTCAAAAGAAAGGTAAATCAATTGCTTTAAAATCTAATAAATCGGCTAAAGCGTTGCAAGTAATAGAGGAAAGCTCTGAAGAATCCTCATCTGAAGATGAAGATGAACTATCCATGTTGTCTAGAAGAATAAACAAACTCTGGAAGCATAATGGAAAGAAGTTCTGAAACTTCAGGAAGCCTGACCAATGAAAAGAGTCTTCTGGACACAGAAGATCTGGCAAAAAGGAGGTTGTCTGTTATGAATGTAAAGAACCTGTACATTACAAAAATGAATGTCCAAAGGTGCTGAAAGAAAAGCCTAAAAGAAAATCTGATAAGAAGAAAAAGGTTCTAATGGCCACCTGGGATGATTCAGATACATCTGAATCTGAATCTGAGTCAGAAGAGGAATGTGCCAATGTAGCTTTGATGGCAGATATAGAAGATCAGGAGGAAGGAACTTCAGGATCTGAATCTGACTCTGAATCTGACTCTGACGCTGAAGAGGTAATGGCTAAACTCACTAAAGAAGAACTTATCAAAGTGTTATCAGAAGTTCTGAAGAGCTATAACAATATTAAGCTCAAATACAAGAAGCGTCAAAGCAATCTTGTATCTGAGAATAATATTCTCAAATCAGATGTAGCTGAGCTAAATGAAAAGAACTTAAAATTGAAAAATGATTTTGAATTAGCTCAACAAAAATCTGATTCTGAAACTGAATCTGAATGCAAAAATATTTTGGAAAAATATGATTACAGCTTTCAGAAGTTTCTTGCTAAAAGCATAGACAGAAGCAAAATGGCTTCTATGATCTATGGAGTTAGCAGAAATAACAGAAAAGGAATTGGATATAAATCTTCCTCTGGAAAGGATTTAAATCCAAAACCTGTTGATAAAATTATCATCAAGAAAACTCCTTTATATTCCAACTTTAAATTTGGTCACTTGAATGATATTGAACAAACACGTTCTATAAAGAATATTCATATGTTTAAATCTAAGGCTAGTCAGAATAAACCTTATGTTGAAAAACAGAAGTTTAGACAAACCTTTAGAACAACTAACCCAAAAGGACCCAAGAAGATCTGGGTACCTAAAAGTAAAATAATTCATGTTGCAGATGTTCTTAGCAGCAAGGTCAGGACGCCAATCATGGTACCTGGACTCTCGATGCTCGCGACACATGACAGGAGAAAGGTCTATCTTCCAAAGTCTGGAGCTTAGATCTGGAGGTGATGTGAAATTTGGAGGGAATCAGAAGGGTAAGATCATTGGATCTGGCACTATTGGAAATGGTAAACTTCCCTCTATTACTAATGTTTTACTTGTAGAAGGATTAAAGCATAAATTATTGTCCATAAGTCAATTAAGTGACAATGCTTATGATATAACCTTTAATAAAAAATGTTGTAAAGCTATTAGTCAAAAGGATGGCACTATCCTATTTAGTGGAAAGAGGAAAAACAACATTTATAAAATAAATCTTTCAGAACTTGAGGTTCAGAATGTTAAATGTCTCTTGTCTGTTAATGAAGAGCAATGGGTCTGGCACAGAAGATTGGGGCATATTAATATGAGACGTATATCTCAGATTAATAAACTTAATCTTGTCAGAGGACTTCCTAATCTGAAGTTCACCTCAGATGCTCTTTGTGAAGCATGTCAAAAAGGGAAGTTTTCAAAATCATCTTTTAAATCAAAAAATGTTGTTTCTACTTCCAGACCACTAGAATTACTTCATATTGATCTGTTTGGACCAGTGAAAACTGCATCCATCAGAGGCAAGAAGTATGGATTAGTCATTGTTGATGACTATAGTAGATGGACATGGGTAAAGTTCTTAAAACACAAGGATGAGTCACATTCTGTGTTCTTTGACTTCTGTAAACAAGTCCAGAATGAAAAAGATTTCAAAATTATAAAAGTCAGAAGTGATCATGGTGGTGAATTTGAAAATAAATATTTTGAAAAATATTTTAATGAAAATGGCATTGCTCATGATTTTTTCTGTCCTAGAACTCCACAACAAAATGGAGTTGTAGAGAGGAAAAATAGAACTCTGCAAGAAATGGCCAGAACCATGATCAATGAGACTAATCTGGCAAAACACTTTTGGGCAGAAACAATCAACACAACATATTACATTCAGAATAGAGTATCTGTAAGACCTCTTCTGGAGAAGACTCCATATGAACTGTGGAAGAACAGAAAGCCCAACATTTCATATTTTCATCCTTTTGGATGTATTTGCTATATGTTAAATACTAAAGAAAATCTGAACAAGTTTGATTCCAAAGCACAGAAGTGTTTCATGCTTGGATATTGTGAATACTCTAAAGGCTACAGAGTATACAACACTGAGACACAGATTGTGGAAGAATCTATTCATGTTAGATTTGATGATAAGCTTGGCATTAAAAAGCCAAAGCAGTCTGAAAACTCTGCAGATAGAGAAGTAGTCTTCATAGACTCTGAAGGCTCAGAGGCAGACAAAGCTCAAGTGAAGGAACCAGAAGCAACGCCAGATGCCATTCCTTTAACTTCTCAGATGAACAATTTAAACATTTTTGAAGAATCAACTGTTAGAGGATCATCTTCCAGAATCAAAGCTTCTCATCCAGAGAATGTTATAATTGGAAAGAAGGATGACCCTATCAGAACAAGATCCTTTCTCAGATCATCTGAAGCATCATTATTGGACTGGTGTTAGTAATTGAACCAACTTCTGTAGATGAAGCTCTGCAAGACAATGATTCGATTATTGCCATGTAAGAAGAGCTAAATCAATTCACCAGAAATGATGTGTGGGATTTAGTTCAAAGACCAAAAGGATTCAATATAATTGAAACTAAATGGGTCTTTAGAAATAAGCTTAATGAGAAAGGAGAAGTTGAAAGAAATAAGGCAAGGCTTGTTGCTTAAGGGTACAGTCAACAAGAAGGTATTGATTATAATGAAACTTATGCTCCAGTGGCAAGGTTAGAATCTATACGCCTTCTTATTTCATTTGCTGCACAAAATAACATGACTCTGTATCAGATGGATGTTAAAAGTGCCTTTCTAAATGGTATTATAGAAGAAGAAGTTTATGTCCACCAGCCTCCTAGTATTGAGAGTGAAAAATTTCCAGATCATGTTTTCAAACTAAAGAAATCTCTGTATGGTTTAAAACAAGCTCCCAGAGCTTGGTATGAGAGATTGAGAAATTTTCTTCTGGAGAAAAATTTCATCAGAGGCAAAGTGGACACAACACTCTTTTGTAAATCATTTAAGAAAGATCTTCTAATTTGTCAAATATATGTGGATGATATCATATTTGGATCTACCAATACTATGCTGGGAAAGGAGTTTGCTCAATGTATGCAGGCAGAATTTGAAATGAGCATGATGGGAGAATTGAGATTCTTTCTGGGAATTCAAGTCAACCAAACTCCAGAGTGCACTTACATACATCAGACTAAATATGTTAAAGAACTTCTAAAGAAATTTAACATGAATGATAGTAAGCTGGCAAAGACTCCCATGCATCCAACTAATTCACTAGGCAAGGAAGAGGTAAGTAAGAAAGTAGATCAGAAACTCTACAGAGGTATGATAGGATCTCTTCTTTACTTAACTGCTTCTAGACCTGACATTTTGTTCAGTGTATGCTTGTGTGCTAGATTCCAATCAGATCCAAGAGAATCACACTTAACAGCTGTTAAGAGGATTCTAAGGTATCTGAAAGGTACTTCTAATGTGGGTTTGTGTTACAGAAAATCTAATGATTTCAAATTAGTTGGATTCTGTGATGCTGACTACGATGGAGACAGAGTGGAAAGAAAAAGTACTTCTGGAAGTTGTCAATTTCTAGGAAGAAATCTAATCTCTTGGTACAGCAAGAAGCAACCCACAATTGCACTATCAACCACAGAGGCAGAATATATTGTTGCTGCTGGATGTAGCACGCAGATGCTCTGGATGAAAAGTCAGCTAGAAAACTATCAGATATTTGAAAGTAACATTTCTATATTCTGTGATAATACTTCTGCTATATGTTTGTCTAAAAACCCCATTTTACACTCTAAGGCAAAACATATAGAAATTAAGCATCATTTCATCAGAGACTATGTTCAGAAGGGAATTATAAATTTGGCCTTTGTTGATACAGATCATCAATGGGCAGATATTTTCATAAAACCCCTTGTTGAAGATAGATTCAAATTTATTCTGAAAAATATTGGTATGGATTTGTGTCCAGAATAATATTTGTCAGAAGCAAATTTTACAGATGCAAAAATGTTTAATGCTCTGAAGTATTTCATCTGATTACTTATTCATTTCCTTAAATTACTTTATTTGTGAAACTCTGAACTAACAATACTCAGAGGATCTGAACGTTGGTTAACGTTTCATTTCTCAAGAGAATTTAGAAGCACATGCAAGCAAACACGTGTCACTCTGAATCTGCAAAGGTGGCGTGTACACTACTGAAGAGACGTTTGAGGTGAAGTTTGAATAGTGAAAATCTTGATTTTCCCCCCAATTTGTCAGAATCAATTAATGCTTGAAATGATTTTTATTCTTTTTCATTAAATGCTATGTGTGAACGTGCCATTATCTGTCTGTTTGTATGCCTAAGTGTTTACTATAAATATCACATTTCTCACCACTTTCACACTTTTCACATCTCAAATCGTTTATGCATTTCTGTCTCCTTTTCTCTCTTCACAATAACCCTACACCTTTGACAAACTCATTTTCAATGGCAACTTCATCATCCACTGCTGCACAGTTTCAATCAACCATGGCTGCAGTTACTTCTGCAAATATGGGTGTGACTCCATATACGACACCAAAAAGAACTTTGTTAACACCTGTTGACAAACTGGAAGTTCTTTGTGAATCAATGGTGGAATTTGATTCACTGGCTGAAAATGGATTTGAGTTTCGTTCCATAATTGATGCTCAAGGATGGGTAAAATACTTTGACAGACTTTTTGGACCAGTTTACCCCCATCTGCTGAAAGAGTTCTGGATCCATGCTGTTGTATACCCTAAGTTTATCTTATCCTCTATTTTGGGTAAAGAGATAATCATCACAGAAGATTTGATCAGGAAACTCATTGGATATGAGGAGACTGATGGAGTATCTCATCTGCCAGCTGGGCGTGTAGATATGGAAGAAGTGTATGAGGAAGTCATGACTGCTGGACAGGCCTCTAATAAGTTTAAAGATCTGAAGCTTGACTACAAGATCTGGGCAAAGATTTTCATGGGATGCATTCATCACAGAAAATCTACAAACTCTCCAGATTACGTAAACAATGAACAACTTTACTTTATGTACTGCTTAAGTCAGAGCACCAAGGTAGATCTTCCCTACATTCTGTTCATGCATTTATGGAATCATATAAATGCCTCTAGAGAATCTGTGAAAGACAAGGGTCAGAAGATCAGAACATGGATTCCTTTTGGAAGATTAATTTCAGATATTCTGACAGAAAATGGATTGGTAACTGCTCTGTATGCTGCTGGAGTCAAGGAGGAACTCGAGTCTATTGTTGGGAAGCCTCTGAATGCCAAAAGTCTTCAGAGACTTAAAATTGTAGAAGAACTCACATCAGCACCCAAGAAGTTGAATATCACTGAACTCAGTCAAAAGAGAATCCCAGTAGAAGACTACCCTTTGTTCTGTGCTGAAGAACCAAGGGAAATCATTGTAAGATATATAGATTCTTGCAAGGCAGATGGAACCCCAATCCCTGCAGATATTCTGAAAAGAGCAAGGGAACCAATGCCTGATGGAGAAGAAGAAGTCACAAGAAAAAGAAGTCAATCAGAAGCAGAAGCTGTGCCTGTTTAGAAGAAGCCCAAAGTTGCTGACAAGCCTCAGAAGCTAATCAAGAGGAAAGCATCTGGAGACACTCCTTCTGTTCCTGCAAAACGTATCAAGATTAAAGGTACCAAATCTTCTGTATCTTCTTTCAATAATACTGTTGTAAATGAGTCAACATTTAAGTCTATGCCAAAACCACCTTCTACTCAGAAACAATCTGTTCCTGCTCCATCTCATATATCTGTTCCATCCCCATAAAAATCATCTAATCATGTTTCCATCTCACCTATAAAACCTTCTACTACAAAATCATCTGCACCAAAACCAACAACAACAAAACCACAAAATCAGACTCCACAACCAGAAAAACCAACACAACAATCTGTATCACAACAACAACAATCAGAAAAACAACCTCAAACAGAAAAACCTACAGAACAATCTAAACAACAACCACAACAACAAGAAAAACAATCTGAACCACAACAAGAAAAAGAATCTGAACATCAACAACAAAAACAATCTGAACCACAACCACAACAACAAGAAAAACAACCACAACTAGAAAAACCACCATCAACCACATCTGAACCTATTGGATCTGCAAAAGTTACATCTGATCCTATTACATCAGAACCACCTACATCTGAAACACCATCAAAACCTTTTGAAAATCCATCAGAAACAGCTAACCCATATGAAACCCATATTCCTGAGACAGAGGTTCTAAACATTACACCTCTCAAAACTGTTTTTGAAGTGTCCTCTACCTCTTACACTCCAACCTCATCATCCAATTCATCAGAATCTGATATACACCCAGATTTTCTGGTATCCCCCTCTCACAGAAATTCTGAAGTAAACCAACCAGAACCCCCTGTTTCCTCTGAAGTTATTATTCCAAAACCTATTCCAACACCTAAACCATCTTCTGAAATTACCAGTTCCAATCCTACCCCTGCACCCTAGCCAAGAACATCTGAACATGTACCTTCTGCTTCGTGCAAACTATTTTCTTCCAACAAACTTCCTTCTGGTTTCACTTTGAAAAATTTCTACACCAGAATTGAACCATCTGACACTATCACTCCTCTCAAACCCAAACTTACCATCATTCTACCATCTGTGCTTCAAACATATATTAAAACAATGTCTGCAGTACCTTCATCAGATCCAAAACCATACTCTGCTATATCTGCTAAATCTGATAAACCTGCTAAGTCTGCTTTCAAACCTTACTCTGATAAACCATTTAATGTGGTTTCCTATCCAACAAAAGCAAAACCAAATCTGATGAATGCTTTAACCAGATCAAAACCTGACAAATCATCTGAAATTCCATTCATACCCTACTACCCTCCTCCTCTGATCTCCATTCATAAATCCATCTTTCCACCTACTCCCCAACCCAAGCCAATAACCTTGGAAACTTTGTTACACCCAAGACCTAGACTGAATGTTGATCATTTATTTACAAGTTTTTTGCAAGAAATACAGATGTATTTAGGTTCTGTACATAGGAAATGTTCATCAACAATGGATGCAAAGGAATTTGATGCCATTTGGAATGGCTTCATAAATAGATTCAACACTGTAGCATAAAATTTGAAGAACGTATGTTCTGATGATGCGAAGCTCAGATTTGCTGAAGCTGCTAGAAGTCTGTTCTGGAATGTTAAGAGATCTGGACCATTACTTCTTACAGATGCTCCTTCATCATCAGAAGAGAATCCTGAATCTGCATCTGAAGACAATCCTCTGGCTATGACTCTGATAGAACATCCTTCTGGCTCTACTGCTCCTAGCTCCAAAGCCCCTATGGAAATTGACTCTGTTCAAGCTTCAGAAACTGTTCCACCTTCTTCATCTGAGATCAAGAAAGAATATTCAGATCTTGAAGATAAGATTGCAGTTCTAGAAGCTGGTCAATCAGAAATCAAGTCATAGATGGTTAAGCAAGACAAGAAATTTGAAGACAGGACTCAGTGGATGTCCAAACATAATCAGAAAAATGAAACTATGGCTCAGTGGATGTCAAAACAAGAACAGTCTTCTTCTGAGATCACGGATCTGTTGAAGATGCTTTTGTCAAAACACTCTTAGTTTATTTTTTCTTCTGATGTTTGCATCTAATGTTTGCATATGTATTTGAATATCTTCTGATGTGTGTACTTTTGCTCTGAATGAATGAATGAATGTTTCAAAGTTTTCTCCACATGATTTATCTCATTTATTGTTTCCTTTTCTTTGTCTTTTCTAAGTTACTACTTTTTGCTTATGACAAAAAAGGGGGAGAAAATAGATCTGAACTGTTTAATTAAACTTCACCAGAATGAAACTTCAGACATATCAATTTTATCTAACATAAAGTTTGAGTATTTCAAAATATTTGATAAGTATACTCTGTAAAAGATACTCTGAGACTCTCAGATCATTTAACAATTATCAGACTCTGACTCTGAAATATGCAAAACACTCTGACTCTCAAATGTTAAAGAACAATCAAGCTCTAACTCTGAAAAACACTCAAAAAAAAGGGAAGTTTCTATTCCTTATTTATATTTAATTCAGGGGGAGACTCATCATCTCAGGGGGAGTTATAATTATTCTATTTTCAATTAAACAAAATTTCTGATGTTTTTGTCATCATCAAAAAGGGGGAGATTGTTAGAACACAGATTAGTTCTTAATAATATCTCTATGTTTTGATGATAACTAGTATGAAATTTTGTAATTAAGAATTATATACTCTAAAATTTGCTTAAGAGTGTTTGCTGCAGATATTAAAGTAATTATCACTCCAGAAGCAAATCAGAACTGAACATAAGAAATATGCTAGGCTATGAAGCGTCAGATGCATCCATTAGAAGATTCTGAACGCTGCCATCAGAAGATCCTGAGCGTAGCCTCCAGAAGGATCTAAAGCAGAAGCTCCAGAAGAATCTGAAGCAAGTCAGAAGCATCTGAACCAAAGAAGAATTCTATATGAAGAGTTTTCAAGCATAGTTACTACAGAAGATTCTGAGAGTACTAAAGCTGCCAGTACTGAGGATTTGACTCAAATATGCTCTGAAATTATACACGCTAAAAGCACACTTGCTGCAAAGACTCTGACTCAGCAAAACTCTGATCAACATCAGAAGGCTCTGATCAAATTAGACTCTGATGATTATTGCTAAAAATTGATGAAGAAGAATTTAAAAGATTATGTCCGTTGGAATATCCAAACGACTCTTTCCTTATTTATGCTAGACACAAGATCACAGACAAAAAGGATTTCTCTGTGCTTTCTTCTTCTAGGAAAGGTCACTTGATGTGAAGACAAAAAGGCTCAGACCTTTTGGTACACTCTTCTCAACATGAAATACTTTTGGATCAATGTGCCTATAAAAGCAAGTCTCCAACCATCTTCTTCAGTTGACGTTTTACCTGAAAAGAATTCAATATCCAAAGCTCTCATACAATTCACATTCTTTCTAGAATTAATTCCTTGCTCTTAATATTAAGTGAAAAATCACAGTTGTGATAAAGCTTTATTAGAAGCATTTTAAACACTTGTATTTGTTATTACATTTGATTGTAAGAAAACCTTAAGAAGATCCAGTTAGGATCAGTAGTTCTTGAGAAGACTTTGAACAGTTGTTCTTAGTGCTTACTATTTGTCGCTACTGCGAAAATCGGCGCTGGCTATGATAGAAGAGTCGCCATCGTGCGTTATTTATCCCATCGGAGGGAAAGGAAACGCTCGAAGTAAACCTAACGCAAAGACGGGAAAGGAATGGTCGTCGCAACCAAATCCTGGATTCAGGAGTCGGTTACGCAAGGGGAAGGTATTAGCACCCCTCACGTCCGTCGTACTCGACGGGATCTACACTTGTTTTCTAGTACGGATTGTTATTCTATCTACACTAGGGGTCAAGGGTTAAAAGAAAATAAAATGACTCAGCAAAGTATCGCACTTTATGCCTACGTATTCCCTTCTGGAACGAGAAATCAGAGTCAACGTAGTTCGCCTACCTACGGGAAAGGAGGGGAAGGTTGCTCGCTAGGATATGACATCCTATGCCTACGTACTTTTATACAGCATGAAAGATCAGAGCAAACGTAGTTCGGGATACGGAAGACACAGATTTGTCTGACTGTTTTTTATCTTTCTGAAAAGGTTTTCTTCGGATTAAGAGTCCAAGCGGACAAAACTGACACTTTGATATCTGTTTTCAGTCTTTTACACAAGAACTGTTTTTTATGATGTTTGCAATCTCTGACGCACTAGAGACTATGATTTGAGGGTGATTACGTCGTATTTCACCCTAAGGGTAACACACTAAGCAGTAAGATTACTGAAGAGTGACCCTCCAGCAACCCTCTCTCAAATAGCTTAAGGCTCGTAGCGTACGACATTGATTATCCTTATTACTGTGTTTTGAATTGTTTTGAGATGAGAAAAGAAATTCTAAAAACCTAGGGTTTGAAAATGGGAATCAAAACTACCCTAATGTTATCATGCATGGGTTAACACCTAATGTCTGTCATAATTCCCTCCTACACAGAGGAAATCAGAGATCCTAGGGGATAAACGGAAAAGAAACAGATATATAAAGTAAACAGAAAAATGCATGCAATGCAGCAGCACAAGCGAGGCAAGGGAGTCCTACTCAACCTCGAACCTGGGAAAACAATAGGCAAAGTGAAACAGCTTCACTTCAAACCTAAGGGCAAGCTGAACAAGCCAACACACAATACAGAAAAAGGAAACCCCAACACCAGCTCTAACAGCAACACCATCTCCCACAGTAACAGTTCTGACAGCTACAGCTCTGACAACTACAGTTGATCAACAGCAAAAAGGTTGACAGTCACACCTTCTCCAAGCAAGACCCCATCTTCACTCTTCAACCATCTCCAAGCTTTAGATAAGCTCCTATCTTCAAAAAATCTCCAAACTCTGGCAAGCAATGAACCCCAACAAGCAAACAGCTTCAAACAGCAGCAAAACCCTAGTCTTCAACAGATACCCAGCTTTGACAGGCACAAGCTTCCCCTTCACTAATCCTTAATGAAATTCATCTTCAATAGGCTTCTATACTCAAGGAAAGCACTCATAGGAGAGAAATCAACTAATAGATGAAGTTGAAATGCTGAGAGGCTTAATGATAACCCAAGGGAATCACTAAGATCTTAACACAGCAAGTGAATGCTATCCTCAAGGTTCTACCCAACCAAAGCCTGCTCTACATCCCTCCTAAGGAGAGATGGAACTTCTTTGGGGGACCTTGTGTCATAGGATAGAATAGAGGCACAAGAAGCTCTCTATGTTTGAAGGAAGAAATCAGTCTAATCTAGGGCTCTCCCTATATCCCCTATCTCCTAAGTCTTCAAAGGCAACCTTCAAGGAGAAAAACCTTCATGCTCCAAGCTCCATCCTTTGTCTTCAATCATCTCCAATGTCTTCATTATATCCAACAAGCAAAACTCAAGCCCCAACACCCAAATGAAATGACCCAAACCCCACAAGCAAACCAAAAGCCCAATAGGGAAACACACAAACATCACCCAATTTGCAAAAACCAAATAAAATAGCAATACTCATCATAAAATCCTAGATTAATTTCTAAGGGAACCTAACTATATACCCTATACCCCATATAAACCCCAAGACCTAAATCAAACCCTAAGTCTCCAAACTATGCCCTAAACTACACCTAAGTGTTGTGAAATCCTAATCCTAACACCCTAAAGTTTATTATTAAAAACTAATCTAAAATTTATTCACAAAAATGTGATAAAATTTATAAGGGTACATGCTTCCCTAATCTAATCAACCTCACAATAATCAATCAAAAATCATGTACCAATTGATCATACTAAATTCAGAAAAAATAAGGTATCAAACAAATGCAAAATAAAATCAATAAAATTGTAAAATATACCAAAAAATGAAAAATGCATAAATTAATGTTTTTATTGTTTTATTAAATTCTAGAAATCCTAAGGAAAATAAGGAAAAAATCCTCACCCTAAAATGATCTTTTTTCAATTTATTATGAATTTTCTAATTAACCTAAAATAAATGTGAAAATAAAAAGAAAATATAAGAAAATGGAAAAGAGACGTGTAGAATAGCAATTGGAATCAGTTCAAAACACCAAATGGGCTCAGAGGGGGGTGCGTATAAGAAGCGCGCACTAGGCCCAATTCCAGTTCAGAAATTAATGGAAAAAACAAAGAAAATGGAAAAAATGCTGGTACGAATAGCAAGGATTTCACGTGTGTTTTCCATTGGGTCTGGTAAATAGGGTGTACATAGCATGTTCTCGTTAAGCCCATCCAAGAATATTTAATGAAACGGTGCGTTTGGTTTAAACTCAGAAATCCTTCACAAACTAAAACGCGCTCGTGGCCGTTGGATGATCGTCCCAGTCAAAGTCCAACAAGATCTAATGGTGATGGAGTCGTCTTCCTCATTTTGAACATTGGAGGGAAACATGACCAGACGGTGGCCGGAGGTGGAGCCACCATCGTCCCCAAACTTCAGTTCCCTTAATCCTCACCAAAACCCTAACCTAAATACATCATCCTGCTCGCTTTTCCACAAGGAACTCAACCATACCTTCCATTTGTATTGAAACCCTCTCCTTCTCAAAACACGAAGACATGTTCAGAAAATGCTTAACCAAAAAATCATCACCAAACTCAAAATTGAGAAGCCTAGGATCAACTACACTTCACACTGAGAAAAATCCACTATCAAACTAGGTCTACCTCATTAAGAATCATCAGATACGAGCCTCACCAGAAAATGTGATCAACCTAATTTTGTCTCTAAAACATGCCAATTGTTACCAGAATCCACCTAGCCATGTTCTACAATGCTTACCACCATCTAAAACCTAAAGAAACCTCATGAATCAAGCCATAGAAAGAAGTTTACATACCTGCAAATCTTGGATGAACAGAGCAAGCAAATCTTCAAATCAAGCTCCAAGATCTTCCAGACACGTTCTATGATCAATTACCAACCTTCTGTATGCAACAAATTGGATTGAAACCTCTTGAATCCTTGAATCCGATTCTAACTTGCAAGAGATGAATCCAAAATGCTCTCTCACGATTTTGCAACAATCTTGCCTTGAATTGTATCTGGAATCACTCACCAACACCAAAGGAAGTTGTTGAAATCAAGAATTTGGATTGAAGTGGATCAAATGGCTGTAACTGATTCTGTTTTGCAAACTGAAAATTCAATGTTCAATCTCTCCAATCTCTCTCAAACTATACCAACCAATGCCTTGGATCAATCAAAAATCTTATATAGAACTTGTAGGAAGGCTCTAGAAACTTCAGGAATGATCCAATGAGAAGTTCCACATCTCTTGCATTTGAAAATGTCATGAGAAATTCACACATGGCAGCTGAGTTTTAGCTTGCTTCAATGCCCTGTTTCTGATCCAAATTCTCCTTAGATGACATATTGAATGGATTGGCAAGGGTTAAGGCCTTGGTCATGCCCTAAAAAGTGGTTTTGCATTTGTTGCTTATGATGTAAGTAACCACTTTACAAAGGAAGTCATTGAATTATCCCTCAAATAAAAAATGTGGCAATGTCATTGTTTTCAAAATATGTTTTCTAATCAATTTGGTATGTCATATGGCTTGGTTTGGACCCATAGCTCAAAAATCTTAATTTTCATTCTTGGTTCATTTAAAATTCACCCTTATTTTAGGCCATTTTTGTAATTTTGTGATACACGCCTTTCCAAGCTCTCATGGATTTTTCCCTAGCCTAAAACATCATTTTAAGCACATCTCATGTTGAACATTTTTCCATTTGAGGAGTGGAAGATGGAGATTTTGACCTATGTTGAAAAATGACCTGTAATCATCAATACCCAAAATACCCCTGGATTGCGAAGACCATAACTTGAGTTCCACAAATCTTCTTGAGGACTTCTAGTACTCAAATTAAAGCTAAGGTCAAGCCTTAAAATTCTTATGTTGGCCAAGAATCCATTTGAAAATTCCTTGATGGGCAAACGTTGCTTGGAAGTCAAGTGACTTTCACAGATGAATTTCAGTGCCCTCTGATGACCCATAACTTGCAAGAACCATAACATGAGTTCCACAAATCTTCTTGAAGACTTCTAGTACTCAAATTAAAGCTATTGAGAAGATATATAAGTTTCATGTTGGCCAAGAATCTATTTGAAACTTGCATTTTGACTTATCTGGCTTGGAAGTTAGGCCTAAATTAGGGGATTTTACACTGAAACCCTAATTTGGCAACTCCTCCTACTCTTGATTCTCTTTGATTTATCCTTGGCAAAACACCACACATGTATCATCATATCAATTCATGAATCCCACATCCTCCAATTAAGCCTTGATGCTCTTCAATCACTCAGTTGACCTAGGGTTGACCCAAATAAAACCCTAGTTGACTGCACTTCAACTGTGGCTCTTGTATTTAAATCAGGCATTTCATAAGCTTTGTATACATACCATACCCTCAATTCATAGCTCATACCCCCATTGATGACCCTCAATACACCTCAAATTAGGAGAAAAGTCCCCTTGTTGACCCTCAACCTTCTCAAAGCTTCAAACATGACTTGATGACTTGGATGGTCTTAAGCTTGAAAAAAAAACCTTGATGTGATTCTTTAGATAAGAATGGCACTTGATCCCTTGTTGGATGCCTTGCTATGCTATGCTATGCAAATGATTATATTATGTACATGATTCAATATGCAAATGATAATGCAATTAAAACATAAATCAGGTGAAATAGGTTGAGCAAATTTTAGGGTGCAACAGCTGCCCCTATTCAAACGGCTTGGACCCGACTGGGTGAAGAGCGAACGACCTTCAAACAATCGAGGTACGAGACGGTTGAATACCAAGAACCCGGAAATTTGCCAACCGCAGAAATAAACTGCACAAACTGCTTGGAAAACAACATCCGCTGACTGGATCCGTTTGTTACGGCAACAAACTGATCAATTAGCGACCATGCTGGGGAAGATTTTCATCAGCCCGAAAAAATATTCTATCATCGCGAGGATAGAACTTTGTCCATGTTAGGACGCTATGTTCTGTCAACACAGCAACATCCCGACGACTTCGCTGGGGAAACAATTTTGTCTGAACATTCATCTGCCTGCTTCATACGGGAAAAATCATCTGAATACTGTTTCTCTGCCTACCTCTGCAGTAGCTACCTTCGTTGGTCCCAACCCACAAATGACTCGAGGATGACTCTATTGGGGACATTAACACGAGGAAATCACGACGACTTCCTTGGGGAACATACTTTTGTCAAATATCAGAACACAACTCACATACCCTGTCTATCACGGGATCATCATCTATCTGGATACCGGAAAATTCATCCGCCTGCTTCATACGGGAAACTCCATTTTCTTGATTCATACTGGAAAACACATCTGCCTGATTCATACAGGAAAGTTTATCCGCCTGATTCTTACGGAAAAACATAACACATCTGCCCGGTTTATACAGGAAAGTTCTTCCGCCTGATTCTTACAGGAAAACATAACACATCTTCCTGGTACTTACAGGAAAGTTCTTCCGCCTGATTCTTACGGGAAAACATAACACATCTGCATGGTTCATACAGGAAAGTTCTTCCGCCTGATTCTTACGGGAAAATATAACACATCTGCCTGGTTCATACAGGAAAGTTCTTCCGCCTGATTCTTACGGGAAAATATAACACATCTGCCTGGTTCATACAGGAAAGTTCTTCCGCCTGCTTCATACGGGAAAATATAACACATCTGCCTGATACTTACAGGAAAGTTCTTCCGCCTGCTTCTTACGGGAAAATATAACACATCTGCCTAATACATACAGGAAAGTTCTTCCGCCTGCTTCATACGGGAAAATATAACACATCTGCCTGATACATACAGGAAAGTTCTTCCGCCTGCTTCTTACGGGAAAATATAACACATCTGCCTGATACTTACAGGAAAGTTCTTCCGCCTGCTTCATACGGGAAAATATAACACATCTGCCTGGTTCATACAGGAAAGTTCTTCCGCCTGATTCATACGGGAAAATATAACCTTGGATATAGCTTCCTAGCCTGTTCGCGGTAGTAGCTAACTCCACTAGGGATATTCTGAAAATAACTGCCCGACACTCGTTTCGACAACAAGTGACCATTCCTAAAATTGATTTTATGAAACCCTGAAATGCTGCCGTGACGGCAAATCTGAAGAAAACACTCCGCTGGTCGGATAAAAGAAACTTCAAACAGTAACTCTGTGGGGAATAATAACGAGGACTGCATCATCACATGTCTCACGGCGAGACCTCGATCGTCTGGTAATAGATCTGAACTATAACTTCATACTCCTGCTGAGAAACACACCTGAAAGCAAAAAGGTTAACCAACCTGATTTATGTCTCAAAATGCGTATGCCTGATAATGGCGCAATGCTCCATACGACATGGAAATGCTACGCTTTTTTTTGGGTAGATGCAAACATGATAATGTATGCAAATGCAAATGTAGATTCAGGTTGCTGAGGAAGCTCTGACAAGCTTGCTTCAACACGGCTGCTGAGAGCAACTACCACCCTGTTGGGGATGAACGGATATCGCAAAGTATTCTGGAAAAATAAATGCCAGAAATACAACCAACTCTGCCAGGGAGAGATTACACATCGATTTCCACGGGGAGGAAAGAACAACACCTGCTGGGAAGATTAACTCAACTGGGGGAGAAGCAACCCTTCTGGGAGACAACTGTCTGGGTACAGTTTACGAACTCGGAACTACCACTCCGCTGGGGATAATCATCCTGACGAAAGCATGACGATCTGCGGGGAGAAAGAAAACCATCCTCGGTGGGGCTAATCCTTTTGAACTTACTACCTTGGTTATACGCCGTGGGAATCCTCCCAGCTGGGGATTGAGCGTGCACGTACTCGACTCTCTGGGGAGTATAAACTCTGCATGGGACACTGATTCCGACTTGCTGGGGATATCCTGTGGACAATTTCACGAGGATACTCTCCTGGGGAAAATAATCCCTCCTTTGGTAAGGGATAACATCGTCTCAACTTCTGGGGATGAGGTGCGACCTGCATGGGGATTAGCGTCACACAAAGTCAAGTCTTTCACCACGAGCCTCCGGCTGGGGCCACAATTTTCTGATCGTTCGCTTCAAAGGTGAGAATCCTGCAAAACACAAACGAGACAACACAAATCTATACAACCAAATCTATTCGGGTTAGCGTCCGCGACATTACTTCAGTCAATTCGAAGTTTTAGCAATTATTGGCAAGGGCCAGCAAAGTTATGCACATGCAAGTTCATCGGAACATTGGCGTTTTCCACATACAAAACAGTAAAGCACAAACATCAAATACTAAATAACATGTTTTATTAATAACAGGCCTCTGAATAGGCAAAGTTTTGTACACCGGATGCAACTCCTGAAAAGAGGAAGTTGCGCGCACACACATACATACATGCACAGAAAGCATTAAAATACAAATCAATATTTGTATACATGTCGGCAACGTGGTGCAGGCAAACATCATGAGCTGATCCTCCTATGACTCACCTGACTCTAGCGCTTTCCCGGTATTGAATTTTTGGAAAAGATTGTGTTGGATAAACGAATCCTCAGGTACTCCCAAACCACTAAGCAATGCTTGTATCAGATCCGGACCACAGTCATTTGCTTTTTCAATCCCTAACTTTTGCGTGAATCGCCCTTTGCGGGTTTTAAATTCACCGGGATACCCTTTTTTTGCCGAAGTCGCCCAATGCAGTTTTTTGACTTTGCGGGTGTACATCTTTTCAATTTTACCCCTAACTTTTGCCCGAACCTTTTTATTCATTTTTACGGTTCGCCAGGATGCCCTATTTTTTCCTGGACTCACTTTTTTTTTATCCATCGGGTCAATTTCAAGCAAAGTATTTTTTAACTGCGTCCGAATTCACAGGCCACGTAAAGTCTTCACCATCCATGGTAGATAGTAGCAAGGCTCCTCCAGAGAAGACTTTTCTGACAACGTAGGGCCCTTCGTAATTAGGGGTTCACTTGCCCCTGTGGTCTGTTGGTGGCGGGAGAATCCTCTTCAGCACAAGGTCGCCCGTCTGAAAGCTTTGTGGACATATCTTCTTATCGTATGCTTTCTTCATCCGGCTTTGGTACAACCGACCATATGCTAGAGAAGCTAGCCTCTTCTCATCCATTAAACTCAGCTGATTCAACCTGTCTTTTACCCATTCTGCCTCGTCAAGTTGGACATCTCGTAAAACCCTCAGGGAAGGAATCTCAACCTCCAGCGGTAACACTGCCTCCATTCCGTATACCAATGAGAAAGGGGTTGCCCCGGTTGATGTGCGTACCGTCGTACGATAATCGTGCAAAGCGAAAGGTAGCATCTCGTGCCAGTCCTTATACGTCACACCCATCTTCTAAACAATCTTCTTTATGTTCTTATTGGCCGCTTCAATAGCGCCATTCATCTTGGGTCGGTAAGGAGAAGAGTTATGATGCTCAATCTTAAAATTCTGGCACAGCTCTTTCATCATCTTGTTATTCAAATTCGAACCGTTGTCGGTGATAATCCGCTCAGGGATTCCATATCTGCAGATAATATCTCGTTTGATAAATCTGGCGACCACTTGTTTGGTGACATTGGCATATGATGCTGCTTTCACCCATTTGGTGAAGTAATCAATTGCCACCAAAATGAACCGGTGTCCGTTTGATGCTGTGGGCTCGATCTTGCCAATCATATCAATTCCCCACATCGAGAACGGCCACGGCGATGACATCACGTTCAGAGGAATTGGAGGTACATGGACTTTATCCGCATAAATTTGGCATTTATGACACCTCTTTGCAAACTTGAAATAGTCTGTTTCCATAGTTAGCCAGTAATAACCTGCCCGCAACAACTTTCTTGTCATAGCATGCCCGCCAGCGTGTGTACCAAACGTACCCTCATGTATCTCTTCCATGAGCAACTTCGCCTCCTTCTCGTCTACACAGCGTAGCAACACCAAGTCGTGGTTTCTTTTGTATAGGACACCGTCAGGATTCAAATAGAAACTGCCAGCCAATCTCCTGAGAGTCTTCTGATCTCGACTGGATGCCTCAGCCGGATACTCCTTGTTCTTCAGGAAATTCTGGATGTCGAAGTACCAGGGTTTACCGTCGGGAGCCTCGTCAATGGCAAATATGAAGGCAGGCCTATCAAGCCAAGAGATAACAATCCGGGGAGCCTCGTTCCAGAAGTTAACTTTATACATCGAGGATAATGTCGCCAGAGCGTCAGCCATTTGATTTTTTGCTCGCGGCACATGATGAAATTCCACCTTGTCAAAGAAAAGCAACAATCTCCTTGCATAATTCATATATGGTATCAAATTGGGCTGACGTGTCTCCCATTCTCCTTTAATCTGATTCACCACTAGAGCTGAGTCTCCGTATACATCCAAATGTTTGATTCGCAAATCAATAGCTTCTTCCAGACCCATAATGCAAGCCTCATATTCAGCCTCATTATTGGTAACGGGAAAGGTCAACCGGACAGTAAAGGGAATGTGCGACCCCTGAGGAGTAGTAATAATTGCACCTATTCTGCTACCATAGGAATTTACAGCTCCATCAAATATCAACTGCCATTTGGAACCCAACTCTGGTCCTTCGTTCGGCAACGGTGCTTCACAATCCTTCATTTTCAGGTACATGATATCCTCGTCAGGAAAATCAAACCTCATCGATTGGTAGTCCTCAACAGGCTGCTCCGCAAGGTACTCCGACAGAACGCTACCTTTAATAGCCTTTTGCGAGACATACTGAATATCATATTCGGTTAACACCATCTTCCATCGGGCAATTCTTCCGGAGAGTGCTTGCTTTTCAAACACGTATTTGATTGGATCCATCTTTGAAATTAGCAGGGTTGTATGATTTAGCATGTATTGCCTCAAACGTTTGGCGGCCCAGGCTAGCGCACAACACGTTTTCTCGAGCATTGAGTATCTGGACTCACAGTCGGTAAACTTCTTACTCAAATAGTATATCGCATGCTCTTTACGTCCGGTCTCGTCGTGTTGACCGAGAATACAACCCATACTTTCCTCAAGAACCGTCAAATACATAATCAAGGGTCTCCCGGCCACTGGGGGTATCAAAACCGGAGGTTCCTGCAAGTATTCTTTTATCTTGTCGAACGCCTTTTGACAATTTTCATTCCAGGTCACAACCTGGTCCTTTTTCAACAACTTGAATAACGGCTCGCATGTCGCCGTTAAGTGAGATATGAACCGGGCGATATAGTTCAACCTCCCTAAAAATCCACGCACTTCTTTTTCTGTTTTAGGCGTCGGCATTTCTTGTATTGCTTTTATTTTCGCAGGATCAACCTCTATCCCCTTTTCGCTCACAATAAACCCCAGTAGTTTACCCGATCTCACCCCGAAGGTGCACTTGCTAGGGTTCAGTCTCAACCTGAACTTCCTAAGCCTCTTGAACAATTTCAGCAGATTAACCAAATGCTCCTCCTCCGTCTGGGATTTGACAATCATATCATCAACATAAACCTCGATCTCTTTATGCATCATGTCATGAAAGAGAGTCGTCATAGCACGTTGATATGTTTCCCCAACATTCTTCAATCCGAAGGGCATCACTTTGTAACAAAATGTTCCCCAGGGAGTAATAAAAGCAGTCTTCTCCATGTCTTCTAGCGCCATTTTGATCTGATTGTAACCCGAGAAGCCATCCATGAAGGAGAATATAGAGAACTGAGCAGTGTTATCAACCAGCACATCGATGTGAGGAAGTGGAAAGTCATCTTTCGGGCTCGCCCTATTTAAATCACGGTAGTCTACACACATTCGCACTTTACCGTCTTTCTTTGGCACTTGCACAATATTAGCGACCCATGAGGGATATTTTGTAACAGCTAGGAAACCAGCATCCCACTGTTTTTGAACTTCCTCCTTAATCTTCACAGCCATGTCCGGTCTAGTTCTTCAGAGTTTCTGCTTAATAGGCGGACATTCCTCTCGCAGTGGCAGATAGTGAACAACCATATCCGTATCCAACCCAGGCATATCCTCGTACGACCAAGCAAATATATCACTGTACTCTTTGAGCATCTCAACCAATCTTTGCTTGACGTCGCTCTGCAGCGCAGCCCCTATACGGATGTTTCTCACAACCTCTTCTGACCCCAAATTGATAATCTCGATGACTTCCTCATGAGGCAGAATGATTCTTTTTTCTTGTTTCAATAACCAGGTCAACTCTTCTGGTACGTCGCCATCTTCCACAATCTCTTCCTCAGCCTGAAATACCGGGTGCTCGAAGTCGAAGTGAGTCATAGGCGGTTCATAGATGTCATCTGAAATAGTAATCTTGCAAAGGAAATGGTTAAATGCTTCAAAACACATACAAAGCAAATAACCACATTGCCATTTTATTGTAAAAGATAAAAACAGGAAAAACAAGGATCACAATATTTGTATATGAAAAACGCCTTTATTTCATGATTAAACAATGTAATGTACATAACCAAATGGCCCTAAGAAAAATCACTATGCCCCGGGTAGGACACATGATTATTCAACAATTAAGAAAACAAATCATTACTGTTTAGTTGTCACGGGAACAGTTTCCCGGATAGACCAATTGCAGAGACTTTGTCCTGGCACGCTTGGCTTGATCCACGCATCCATATCGCAGTCACTATCTCCTTCTTCAGAATCGGAAACAGCATTGATGGTCTCGAAGCTCACCCCGCTTGGTGTAATCGTGATTGGTCCCTTGAACCTGGGCGTTCTTGAAGAGGATGCTGATGACGAAGGATGATATCCGAGCCCGAACTTGTCATTCTTCACGGGAATCTCCAACACCTGACCCCAGCCCTTGGTTTTGCCTGCATGCACTAGAGCTTGAGCCTCTTTGTAGGATGACACTGCCACATCTGATACTTTGCTGGAACCCTGAGCTTTGTCTTTAACTCGCCGCCCTCGAAGGCTTGACAGGGTGTTTCGTGTATTTTGCCATCGACCTCGACATATTTGAACGAAGACAAATGGTTAACCAGAATATCTTCCTCTCCACAAACAGTGACAACACTATCCCCAACCATATACTTCAGCTTTTGGTGTAACGTGGATGTGACTGCCCCGGCAGCATGGATCCATGGGCGCCCAAGAAGACAACTATACGCTGGATGGATGTCCATTATATAGAATTCAGTTTCAAATATTTCAGGCCCCACCTGCAACGGTAATGTTATTGATCCGAAAACTGACCTTCTCGTTCCATCGAACGCCCTCACCACTAAGTCACTGGGCGTGCAGATAATCCCCCTGATATCCAACTTCATCATGGCTTTCTTCGGTAGCACATTCAGGGAAGATCCAGTGTCTACTAAAACATGGGACATGACCGTGCCCCGGCATTCTACTGACACATGCAATGCCATATTGTGCTCTCGCCCTCTCGGAGTCAAATCAAAGTCTGTGAAGCCCAAACTGTGCCCCGCATTGACATGCGCCATCACCCCTTCTAATTGATTAACAGAAACTTCTTGAGGAACAAATGACGTGTCTAGAATCTTCAGCAAAGCGTTCCGATGGGCCTCAGAACATAACAGCAAGGATAGGATGGAAATTTTTGACGGCGTTTGTTGGAGGTGCTCCACGATTTTGTAATCACTTTTACGAATGAGCCTCATAAACTCCTCCACATCCTTAAGTGACGTTTCCTTTTCATTCGACTGAGACAGACCACCCTCAGCTACCTTGGTTTTACCCTTGGCTAATCTTTCCGCCTCTACCTCGGGTGACGTGAAGATTCTTCCGCTTCTTGTCATACCCCCTGTTCCGACAACATTATCTACAACCCCAGCTGGTTGTCTATTGACTTCAATTTTCTCACCGTCGCAATATACCTCCAACCCGTAAGTCCACGACACTGCTTTAGTACTCTCAAAAGGGACTGGTCCTGCTTTAGTAATCGTGATCGTCGGCCGCCTGGCAGGTGCCGTTATCGTTATTGTTTTCCTCGGAATCGTTATTGTAGCAACATCGTTCTGCTCATCACACAACGCCTCTACAGGCTCTTCAACCGCGGTTCTATCAAATTGCAAGGTACCCTTATCCATCATAGCCTGAATGCCTTGCCTCAGCTCATTACAACCCTCTGGCTGTATCCAACAATCCAAGCAAAATTCATCATACCCCGAGAATACACCCCCTTTTAGCAACCTGCTTTTAATTTCCCCCAACGGTGTCCTCAGCTTATTGACATCCATCACTAGATTCAACTCCTCCTCTGTCAGGATGGCGTTTGCCCCATGATTGGGCATAGGCTGTTGTACGATATTTGGACCCACCTGTCCAAAGTTGATAGCTTTGCTGTCCAATATATCCTGAACTTTATGTTTAAATGCCTGACAAGCTTCTATATCATGCCCGGGCGCCCTGGAATGGAATTCGCAATGCTTGTTGGCATCATATTCGTAAGGAAGTACTGCCCCTGTGGGCGGTGCCAAAGTCCTCTTTTCAACCAAGTTCAACCCTAGCAGGGTCTGGAGGAGTTCAGCATACGTGGAAGGGGGTGCGTCGAACACTCTTTTCGCTCTTGCGTTCTGTACCCTTCTCTGGCCAGGATTCTGTCCTTGCTGTTGCTGCGGTTGTTGTTGTTGTTGCTGTCTCTGTTGAGGAAGCAGGATAGTGACGCTAGCTATCTGTTGCGGCTGAACATACTGGTTTCTTCCTCTACCCCTGCCCTTGCCACCAAACACGGCACTAGTATCACCTTGTCGTCTACCACCACATGCTTTTCTGGTACCTCCTGTTGAAGTAGACTCACTTGCTTGGAACCTTCCAACTTTAATCCCGTTCTCAATCATCTCCCCCATAAGAATCAAATCTGAGAAACTGCTCAATGACACACTAAACAATTTTTTGTAGAACACCCCCGTAAATGTCCCAATGAACCTATCATTCATCTCCCTTTCAATTAAAGGAGGATGCACCCTCGCTGCCATGTCGCGCCACCTTTGCGCATACTCTTTAAAGCTTTCACCATTCTTCTGTGACAAACCCTGCAATTGGACCCGGTTTGGCGCCAGATCGCTGTTGTATTTGTAATGTGTCACGAAAGCATCAGCCAACTGCTTCCAGGTTTTAATCTGCGTGGGCTCCAACCCCATATACCATTCAAGTGAAGGTCCTGATAAGCTATCCTGAAAGAAATGCATGAGCATCCTTTCATCATCTGAATACGCGAACATCCTTCTGTAATAAGAGCGAACATGGACCTTAGGGCAGGTGTCCCCCTTGTACTTGTCAAACGTGGGAGCCTTGAATTTCAACGACACCTTTAGCCCTGGTACCAAGCCCATTGTAGTCATATCTAAACCGGTGGAGTTCTGATTCACTACCCCCCTCATCTGTTCTTCAAGCATTCTGATCCTCTGCACAGGATCAACAGGTCCTTCAAGCTCCACACCTCTTCCAGAAAAAGCGTCCTCCTGGCAGTCTTCGCCCCAATTCACATTTCCATTTCCATATCCGTCGTAACCAGTGTTGCGACCAAACCCTTGCTGATTGATCACGGGACCTCGTCCCCCGTTACCAAAACCCTGGTTGACTCTAACAGGTCCAAACCCAGTGTTGACAGGAATCATCCCAGCACCATTCATATTACCAAATCCACCATACCCCTGGTTAGTGTTACCAAAACCGTCATAACCGAAACCCTGAGCGTTGAAGCCGAATTTCCCATCCTGATTGACATAATCAAATCCCTGATCGTTATAGTCGAAACCATTGTTGCCGAAACCATTACCACCATTGTTGTTACCACCGCCTTGGTTGGCGTCCCCAAATCCAACATTGTTAAGAACAGTCTCATTTCCATTCCCTGCGTTACCATTGCCAGCGCCAGCGCCCTCGTTTACAACCACAACAGGTGGGGTCACTACAGGTGGAACCACAGGCGTAGGGGGGCCCATCCTCCGGAATAGTTTCAACGTGCGCAAAATTGTGGTCATTGTTGCCATTCCCATTAGCCCGCGTCAGCAGCGGCTGTACCAAAGTCTGGAGGCTCTCCTGGCCCTTAGCGATGTTCTCCATTGCCTGCATGAACAAGTTCAGCTTCTCGCGAATTTCCTGCATCTCCACTTGGACTTGATCCATGATTCTCTTACAGTTGTTTCGGGTTGAGTAGCGGTGGACTCTTTGTTCGGCAATCCTGAAAAAAAACCTGAAGATGCAGGAAATAAGAAACAGATTCGAGAATATGGGTCATGCAATATGAATGCAGATGCAATTGTGTAAATATGCTACAGGTTATATTCCCCCCCGATTCTAGTTTCGGAGAGAAGGCTATCATGACAATGGAGTCCCCATCAAGCAAGCAAGAAATCAGAAAAACCCTCATATATAAGCAAATGCCGAGAGTCTGAGTACAAGAGTACAACTGAATACAACGGAAGGGACCTCGGCCAACAAGCCTGGCGATGGTCAAAATACAAGTACACATAAAAGCAAGGCAAAGATAAATCAGGCCAAATGGCGTGCTCTGACATCTTCCAATATCCTCAACGTCTCCGAATGCCCTAGTCGGGAGATCAGCTCCTGTATCATTAAGGCATGCCGCTCGGTAGTGGATCTCAGCTTCTTGGAGTCGTCCCGGCAGGTTCCTTCGCCAGAACTCTCGTCAAGTTTGTACCTCTTGGAATCGGCCTTCACTTCATAACCTCTCGGCTTCTCATCAAGGTCACTTACTCTAAACTCAGCAGTGCTCCTAAGTGATGTCTCTTCAGCAATCTTTGCGTCTTGGGCTCCAATCTGTGCCTCTAGCGTGGCAATCTGCAGCTTCAATTCGTCTTCACGCTCCTTCCGCTTGGTAAGCGTGACATTCCACAAAGCTTCCCACTTGCTGAGACGGGAATAAGCTTTGCTTAAAAGCTCCTTCTTGGAAGTAAGCACCTTGCTAACACCGTTCAAGGCTATTCCCACTTTTTCTTTCTTGTTGGTCTCTTCCGTCAGCTCCGAACCCAACCTGTTAATCAATTCAGTTTGTTCCCTCACAGTGAAGGTAGCTTCATTCTTCTCACGACGCAACTGGAAGATCTCCTTTTCCAACTCATCATTGGCTTTCTTCAGTTCTTCGTTTTCAGCCAATAATTTGTTATACTTCTCACTCTCTTCCGAAGTAGGTACTTCAATCAATGGAAGATACATGGGTTTCGTAGCAGGATAAGGCATCAAGGAAGTGCTAGCTCTCTCGCGGATCCAAGCCAAATAAAGATCATAAGCTCTGTTGTTGCTCTTATCGAGCAAAGCTTTCCCTCTCCTATGGACGTTAGCCCATGCATGTCTCAATCTGATCAAAACAGCCGTGTCTAATAAGCCTGTGAGATACAGAGATTCCTGTATCTCCTTCTCAATAGGAGCATCCCTCAAAGCATAACCGAACTGTCTTACCAGCAATGAAGGGTTATAGTTAATACAGCCTTTCCGTCCAATCAAGGGGACATTCGGAAAGCCACTGCAACTATATATAATATCAGTGCCCAGCATACTCCGATCAAACCAAATGATATTCTCAGCAGACAGCCCCATCAACCGGGAAGACTAATCCAAAGTATCAACATCATCAACAAAAGGCCCTGTCTTCGGAAGATGCCCCTGGAACCACCTATACAAGAGAGGAAGACAGCAAGAAACATTCTTGCCACGACATTTCTCATTCTTGTAGTGAATAGAATGATAAACATCGCCCAAGAGAGTAGGAACTGGATTCTTCGAGGCAAGAATCAAGAAGGCGTCTGAGTCGACAAAATCTGGCACATTAGGAAACAAGACAATCCCGTAGATGCAGACAGCTAGAATGGCACTAAAGGCAACCCAACATCCACTCTTCGCGCACTGTGTAGCCTTCTCAACCAGGACAGACAGGTGAAAACCATAAGCTCCGTTCAGCTTGACCAACCTTCCCGGGAACTCAGAAGCGTCTAAACTGACAATCTCAGCAAGTGTAGCCAACTCAGGCTCAGCATCAACATGTACAAAAGGCATCTGGTCTAACACAGGAACTCCCAACATAGCAGAATACTCCTCCAAAGTGGGTGGCAAAATATAGTCGGGAAATAAGAAACACCTCAGCTGCGGCTCATAAAACTGCATCAAAGTATACACCCCAGTCGTCTCAAATACAGAAGGTCTGTACAACAAACTAAGCAATCTCCCATAAGACACTCTGAACTCAGCCCTCACTCTCTCATCTGCTAGAGCAACTAATCCCAGCAAGGAACTGGTATCCGGTGAATGCAACCGATAAGCAACTGTCCTCTTCAGGGACTCCATGTCTGGTCAGAAAATGCACAAGAATCAGAGGGGAATGATCACACCTGCAACATAAATACATGTTAATGAAATGCAGTCATGAAAATGCACATGCATATGCAAACAAGGGACCAAGCGTAATGCTGGTGAACTGCGCTGTTTTGTGCTGAATCCTTGAGAACCATCCAATCTTCATCTCAATCCAAACTGACCACTCAAACGAACCCTGTAACCACATCTCACTGACAGAGATAAACCAGGTATTTTGAGGTCAAAGGTTTCCTGCAAATAGCCCCACCTACCCCTCACAGGTATGTACTTAATTCGCAGACGAGGTACATCATCCTATGCGGGTTCAATGTCACAGACTTTCAAGGGCGATGATACGATTCCCAGAAGGTGTGGCATCATCATCCCTTGAAGCGGCCTCAATTAGTTGAATCCCAATTGATAGGTCCCCAGAGTCGACAATCCTCGGGTCAGACAACTTGTCGCGCCCTAAGGGCCAGCCAAGACGCATCAAAGAGAATCTCGTCCGAGCGTAAATTTCGCGGCTAGCTGGTGCGAGCTAAGCAAGCAGGCTAACCACTACTCTCTACTTCTAAATCTATGTGTAACCTCAAGCCCAGGTCCGGCTTATCTCTCAACAGATTACCCCCTCCCCACAACAGTAATAACAATATAAAGTTGATAATAAAATGCGGAAAGTAAAGACAGAAAAGTAAATCTATACAACACCCACGACGGGAAAACAAGCGCTAGGATTGACTCGCATATGGGGTATTCCTGTCCCCAGCAGAGTCGCCAGCTGTCGCTACTGCGAAAATCGGCGCCGGCTATGACAGAAGAGTCGCCACCATGCATTATTTATCCCAACGGAGGGAAAGGAAACGCTCGAAGTAAACCTAACGCAAAGACGGGAAAGGAATGGTCGTCGCAACCAAATCCTGGATTCGGGAGTCGGTTACGCAAGGGGAAGGTATTAGCACCCCTCACGTCCGTCGTACTCGACGGGATCCACGCTTGTTTTCTAGTACGGATTGTTATTCTATCTACACTAAGGGTCAAGGGTTAAAAGAAAATAAAATGACTCGGCAAAGTATCGCACTTTATGCCTACGTATTCCCGTCTGGAACAAGAAATCAGAGTCAACATAGTTCGCCTACCTACGGGAAAGGAGGGGAAGGTTGCTCGCTGGGATATGGCATCCTATGCCTACGTACTTTCATACAGCATGAAAGATCAGAGCAAACGTAGTTCGGGTTATGGAAGACACGGATTATTCTGACTGTTTTTTATCTTTCTGAAAAGGTTTTCTTCGGATTAAGAGTCCAAGCGGACAAAACTGACACTTTGATATCTGTTTTCAGTCTTTTACGCAAAAACTATTTTTTATGATGTTTGCAATCTCTGACACACTAGAGACTATGATTTGAGGGTGATTACGTCGTATGTCACCCTAAGGGTAACACACTAAGCAGTTAGATTAATGAAGAGTGACCCTCCAACAACCCTCTCTCAAATAGCTTAAGGCTCGTAGCGTACGACATTGATTATCCTTATTACTGTGTTTTGAATTGTTTTGAGATGAGAAAAGAAATTCTAAAAACCTAGGGTTTGAAAATGGGAATCAAAACTACCCTAATGTTATCATGCATGGGTTAACACCTAATGTCTGTCATAATTCCCTCCTACACAGAGGAAATTAGAGATCCTAGGGTATAAACGGAAAAGAAACAGATATACAGTAAATAGTAAAATGCATGCAATGCAGCAGCACAAGCGAGGCAAGGGAGTCCCACTCAACCTCGAACCTGGGAAAACAATAGGCAAAGTGAAACAGCTTCACTTCAAACCTAAGGGCAAGCTGAACAAGCCAACGCACAATACAGAAAAAGAAAACCCCAACACCAGCTCTGACAGCAACACCAGCTCCCACAGTAACAGTTCTGACAGCTACAGCTCTGACAACTACAGCTCTGTCAACTACAGTTGATCAACAGCAAAAAGGTTGACTGTCACACCTTCTCCAAGCAAGACCCCATCTTCACTCTTCAACCATCTCCAAGCTTTAGATAAGCTCCTATCTTCAAAAAATCTCCAAACTCTGGCAAGCAATGAACCCCAACAAGCAAATAGCTTCAAACAGCAGCAAAACCCTAGTCTTCAACAGATACCCAGCTTTGACAGGCACAAGCTTCCCCTTCACCAATCCTTAATGAACTTCATCTTCAATAGGCTTCCATACTCAAGGCAAGCACTCATAGGAGAGAAATCAACTAATAGATGAAGTTGAAATGTTGAGAGGCCTAATGATAACCCAAGGGAATCACTAAGATCTTAACACAGCAAGTGAATGCTATCCTCAAGGTTCTACCCAACCAAAGCCTGCTCTACATCCCTCCTAAGGAGAGATGGAACTTCTTTGGGGGACCTTGTGTCATAGGATGGAATAGAGGCACAAGAAGCTCTCTATGTTTGAAGGAAGAAATCAGTCTAATCTAGGGCTCTCCCTATATCCCCTATCTCCTAAGTCTTCAAAGGCAACCTTCAAGGAGAAAAACCTTCATGCTCCAAGCTCCATCCTTTGTCTTCAATCATCTCCAATGTCTTCATTATCTCCAACAAGCAAAACTCAAGCCCCAACACCCAAATGAAATGACCCAAACCCCACAAGCAAACCAAAAGCCCAAAAGGGAAACACACAAACATCACCCAATTTGCAAAAACCAAATAAAATAGCAATACTCATCATAAAATCCTAGATTAATTTCTAAGGGAACCTAACTATATACCCTATACCCCATATAAACCCCAAGACCTAAATCAAACCCTAAGTCTCCAAACTATGCCCTAAACTACACCTAAGTGTTGTGAAACCCTAATCCTAACACCCTAAAGTTTATTATTCAAAACTAATCTAAACTTTATTCACAAAAATGTGATAAAATTTCTAAGGGTACATGCTTCCCTAATATAATCAACCTCACAAGAATCAATCAAAAATCATTCACCAATTGATCATACTAAATTCAGAAAAAATAAGGTATCAAACAAATGCAAAATAAATTCGATAAAATTGTAAAATATACCAAAAAATGAAAAATACATGAATTAATGTTTTTATTGTTTTATTAAATTCTAGAAATCCTAAGGAAAATAAGGAAAAAATCCCCACCCTAAAATGATCTTTTTTTCAATTTATTATGAATTTTCTAATTAACCTAAAATAAATGTGAAAATAAAAAGAAAATATAAGAAAATGGAAAAGAGACGTGTAGAATAGCAATTGGAATCAGTTCAAAAGACCAAATGGGCTCATAGGGGGTGCGTATAAGAAGCGCACGCTAGGCCCAATTCCAGTTCAGAAATTAATGGAAAAAACAAAGAAAATGGAAAAAATGCTGGTACGAATAGCAAGGATTTCACGTGTGTTTTCCATTGGGCCTGGTAAATAGGGTGTACATAGCATGTTCTTGTTAAGCCCATCCAAGAATATTAAATGAAACGGTGCATTTGGTTTAAACTCAGAAATCCTTCACAAACTAAAACGCGCTCGTGGCCGTTGGATGATCGTCCCAGTCAAAGTCCAACAAGATCTAATGGTGATGGAGTCGTCTTCCTCATTTTGAACATTGGAGGGAAACATGACCAGGCGGTGGCCGGAGGTGGAGCCACCATCGTCCCCAAACCTCAGTTCCCTTAATCCTCACCAAAACCCTAACCTAAATACATCATCCTGCTCGCTTTTCCACAAGGAACTCAACCATACCTTCCATTTGTATTGAAACCCTCTCCTTCTCAAAACACGAAGACATGTTCAGAAAATGCTTAACCAAAAAATCATCCCCAAACTCAAAATTGAGAAGCCTAGGATCAACTACACTTCACACTGAGAAAAATCCACTATCAAACTAGGTCTACCTCATCAAGAATCATCAGATACGAGCCTCACCAGAAAATGTGAATAACCTAATTTTGTCTCTAAAACATGCCAATTGTTACCAGAATCCACCTAGCCATGTTCTACAATGCTTACCACCATCTAAAACCTAAAGAAACCTCATGAATCGAGCCATAGAAAGAAGTTTACATACCTGCAAATCTTGGATGAACAGAGCAAGCAAATCTTCAAATCAAGCTCCAAGATCTTCCAGACACGTTCTATGATCAATTACCAAGCTTCTGTATGCAACAAATTGGATTAAAACCTCTTGAATCCTTGAATCCGATTTTGACTTGCAAGAGATGAATCTAAAATGCTCTCTCACGATTTTGCAACAATCTTGCCTTGAATTGTATCTGGAATCACTCACCAACACCAAAGGAAGTTGTTGAAATCAAGAATTTGGATTGAAGTGGATCAAATGGTTGTAACCGATTCTGTTTTGCAAACTGAAAATTCAATGTTCAATCTCTCCAATCTCTCTCAAACTCCACCAACCAATGCCTTGGATCAATCAAAAATCTTATATAGAACTTGTAGGAAGGCTCTAGAAACTTCAGGAATGATCCAATGAGAAGTTCCACATCTCTTGCATTTGAAAATGTCATGAGAAATTCACACATGGCAGCTGAGTTTTATCTTGCTTCAATGCCCTGGTTCTGATCCAAATTCTCCTTAGATGACATATTGAATGGATTGGCAAGGGTTAAGGCCTTGGTCATGCCCTAAAAAGTGGTTTTGCATTTGTTGCTTATGATGTAAGTAACCACTTTACAAAGGAAGTCATTGAATTATCCCTCAAATCAAAAATGTGGCAATGTCATTGTTTTCAAAATATGTTTTCCAATCAATTTGGTATGTCATATGGCTTGGTTTGGACCCATAGCTCAAAAATCTCAATTTTCATCCTTGGTTCATTTAAAATTCACCCTTATTTTAGGCCATTTTTGTAATTTTGTGATACAAGCCTTTCCAAGCTCTCATGACTTTTTTCCTAGCCTAAAACATCATTTTAAGCACATCCCATGTTGAACATTTTTCCATTTGAGGAGTGGAAGATGGAGATTTTGACCTATGTTGAAAAATGACCTGTAATCATCAATACCCAAAATACCCCTGGATTGCCAAGACCATAACTTGAGTTGCATAAATCTTCTTGAGGACTTCTAGTACTCAAATTAAAGCTAAGGTCAAGCCTTACAATTCCTATGTTGGCCAAGAATCCATTTGAAAACTCCTTGATGGGCAAACGTTTCTTGGAAGTCAAGTGACTTTCACAGATGAATTTCAGTGCCCTCTGATGACCCATAACTTGCAAGAACCATAACTTGAGTTACAAAAATCTTATTGAAGGCTTCTAGTACTCAAATTAAAGCTATTGAGAAGCTCTAAAAGTTTCATATTGGCCAAGAATCCATTTGAAACTTGCATTTTGACTTATCTGGCTTGGAAGTTAGGCCTAAATTAGGGGATTTTACACTGAAAGCCTAATTTGGCAACTCCTCATACTCTTGATTCTCTTTGATTTATCCTTGGCACAACACCACACATGTATCATCATATCAATTCATGAATCCCACATCCTCCAATTAAGCCTTGATGCTCTTCAATCACTCAGTTGACCTAGGGTTGACCTAGGGTTGACCCAGATAAAACCCTAGTTGACTGCACTTCAACTGTGGCTCTTGTATTTGAATCAGGCATTTCATAAGCTTTGTATACATTCCATACCCTCAATTCATAGCTCATACCCCCATTGATGACCCTCAATACACCTCAAATTAGGAGAAAAGTCCCCTTGTTGACCCTCAACCTTCTCAAAGCTTCAAACATGACTTGATGACTTGGATGGTCTTAAGCTTGAAAAAAAACCCTTGATGTGATTCTTTAGATAAGAATGGCACTTGATCCCTTGTTGGATGCCTTGCTATGCTATGCTATGCAAATTATTAGATTATGTACATGATTCAATATGCAAATGATAATGCAATTAAAACATAAATCAGGTGAAATAGGTTGAGCAAATTTTAGGGTGCAACAGCTGCCCCTATTCAAACGGCTTGGACCCGACTGGGTGAAGAGCGAACGGCCTTCAAACAATCGAGGTACGAGACGGTTGAATACCAAGAACCCGGAAATTTGCCAACCGCAGAAATAAACTGCACAAACTGCTTGGAAAACAACATCCGTTGACTGGATCTGGTTGTTACGGCAACAAACTGATCAATTAGCGACCATGCTGGGGAAGATTTTCATCAGCCCGAAAAAATATTCTATCATCGCGAGGATATAACTTTGTCCATGTTAGGACGCTATGTTTTGTCAACACAGCAACATCCCGACGACTTCGCTGGGGAAACAATTTTGTCTGAACATTCATCTGCCTGCTTCATACGGGAAAAATCATCTGAATACTGTTTCTCTGCCTACCTCTGCAGTAGCTACCTTCGTTGGTCCCAACCCACAAATGAGTCGAGGATGACTCTACTGGGGACATTAACACGAGGAAATCACGACGACTTTCTTGGGGAACATACTTTTGTCAAATATCGGAACACAACTCACATACCCTGTCTATCACGGGATCATCATCTATCTGGATACCGGAAAATTCATCCGCCTGCTTCATACGGGAAACTCCATTTTCTTGATTCATACTGGAAAACACATCTGCCTGATTCATACAGGAAAGTTTATCCGCCTGATTCTTACGGGAAAACATAACATATCTGCCCGGTTTATACAGGAAAGTTCTTCCGCCTGATTCTTACGGGAAAACATAACACATCTGCCTGGTACTTACAGGAAAGTTCTTCCGCCTGATTCTTACGGGAAAACATAACACATCTGCCTGGTTCATACAGGAAAGTTCTTCCGCCTGGTTCTTACGGGAAAATATAACACATCTGCCTGGTTCATACAGGAAAGTTCTTCCGCCTGATTCTTACGGGAAAATATAACACATCTTCCTGGTTCATACAGGAAAGTTCTTCCGCCTGCTTCATACGGGAAAATATAACACATCTTCCTGATACTTACAGGAAAGTTCTTCCGCCTGCTTCTTACGGGAAAATATAACACATCTGCCTGATACTTACAGGAAAGTTCTTCCGCTTGCTTCATACGAGAAAATATAACACATCTGCCTGATACTTACAGGAAAGTTCTTCCGCCTGCTTCATACGGGAAAATATAACACATCTGCCTGGTTCATACAGGAAAGTTCTTCCACCTGATTCATACGGGAAAATATAACCTTGGATATAGCTTCCTAGCTTGTTCGCGGTAGCAGCTAACTCCACTGGGGATATTCTGAAAATAACTGCCCGACACCCGTTTCGACAACAAGTGGCCATTCCTGAAATTGATTTTATGAAACCCTGAAATGCTGCCGCGATGGCAAATCTGAAGAAAACACTCCGCTGGTCGGATAAAAGAAACTTCAAATAGTAACTCTGTGGGGAATAATAACGAGGACTGCATCATCACATGTCTCACGGCGAGACCTCGATTGTCTGGTAATAGATCTGAACTATAACTTCATACTCCTGCTGAGAAACACACCTGAAAGCAAAAAGGTTAACCAACCTGATTTATGTCTTAAAATGCGTATGCCTGATAATGGCGCAATGCTCCATACGGCATGAAAATGCTACGCGTTTTTTGGGTAGATGCAAACATGATAATGTATGCAAATGCAAATACAGATTCAGGTTGCTGGGGAAGCTCTGACAAGCTTGCTTCAACACGGCTCCTGAGAGCAACTACCACCCTGTTGGGGATGAACAGATATCGCAAAGTATTCTGGCAAAATAAATGCCGGAAATACAACCAACTCTGTCGGGGAGAGATTACACATCGATTTCCACGGGGAGGAAAGAACAACACCTGCTGGGAAGATTAACTCAACTGGGGGAGAAGCAACCCTTCTGGGAGACAACAGTTTGGGTACAGTTTACGAACTCGGAACTACCACTCCGCTGGGGATAATCATCCTGACGAAAGCATGACGACCTGCGGGGAGAAACAAAACCATCCTCAGTGGGGCTAATCCATTTGAACTTACTACCTTGGTTATACGCCGTGTGTAATACCCCCACTTTCCCAAATTAAATAAAATATGAATATTAAAATAATAATCAGAGTTTTCACCAAAAATTGGGATATCACATCTCCAAATTTTATAAAAATACTTTATTCATTCTTTTCAAAATAATAGAGCGGAATTTGTTTCATAAAGTAAAATACATCAAATTCATGATACGACACAGGAAAAAGAAATAAGTTCAACATAGACACAACAAAACACCCAAGTCCCGTGCTACGTATCAGAGCATCCTAGACTCGACTGGCACACCACCATCCAAGCTATCTAAGTACTTGGATTATCTGTACTTCTAGAGAAGCACAGACACAACAACAGCAAAGGGCTGAGAAATCATGATCAAAATATAATGGTAATGTAATACATGTAAATAAGGCAGTAAAACACACCAACACATCAACTATTCACCCCAACAACACCATATAACGAACCTACTGTTCAAATTACAATATAACATATTATAATGCAATTATGCAACACAACACCATGCATGCGGTACCGACTCATTGGTTCATTCAATCGAACCTGGATAGATCACTTACGCTCCTCCTGAGACATGATCTATCCCTCACCATTCTCCACAAAGGAGTACAGATGAATCACTTACGCTCCTCCTGAGACATGATTCATCCCACCAAAACACCATGATATGCACACACCAATGCATAACTATCATAATTAGGCACTCAAAGTGCATACGATCCTCCTGATCATATCATCATACATCAATGCATATTAGGCTTATCAATCTTCCTATAATTCTACTCCAGATCAACATTACGACACACTACCAGCACTTTAGAGTTACTCTGAACCTTACTCAAACCAAACCAACACCAACAGTCAATCAACAATGGCAACATCAAACATCCGTACATCATCATATACATATTATTCCAAAGTCATCACTTAAACAATCTATCGACACATCAAAAAGGTCACACAGAACTTCCCTAAAACCGTAAACCCAACCTATACGCCAAATTAACTAAAAACAACAATTCACCAACCATCAACATATTTCAACCCATCAACATCAACATAACTCAACAATCAATAGCATGTCAATATAAAACTTCATCAACAATACATTCCTACGGGGTTAAGGAATCCCCACTACCCTATACATGTATATACCATTCCCAATCAAGTTTCTCCCCCCTTACCTTGTTAATCGGTTGATAGATGAAATTCTTCCTGGATTTGGTCTCTTGGTCTCCTCTTTTCTTTCCGTTCTTCGTTCCCTTTTTCCTTCGTTCTTCTCACTTCTCTCGTTCTTTCCTCTTCTCTCTTTCTATCGTGTTATTTTCTCTAATACTTCCCCCACCCCTTCATATTCTATTTTCCTTTTTATTTCCTATCCCAATAATAATAATAACTAATAAAAATAACATAATAATAATAATAATAATAATAATAATAATAATAATAATAATAATAATAATAATAATATTATTATTATCACACCAATTTCCCACGATCTATGGTAATCCCTTTTCTCTCTATTCCAACTTTTCTAATATCTCCTTGCTACCCCTTCATATTTCCTTCCTCACGGTTTCTATCATGACTTTTCATATTTCCATTCTAACTTCCCAATAACCCTTCCACCTCTTATTTTACTTATTCCAACCACTAATATTCCCAATAATAATTCTAATATAATAATTATAATAATCATTATAATAATAATAATAATAATATAATATAATACTATTATAATATTATAGTAATATTCAACATAATAATAATAGTAATACACCCAACAATAATTATAATTATAATAATAATAATATTATCACACCTATAATAATAATAATATTAATAAGAATAATATAATAATAATAATAAGTATAATAAATATAATAATAATAAATATAATAATAATAAATATAATAATAATAAATATAATAAATATAATAAATATAATAATAATAGTAATACCCCCACCAATATTACTATTATTCATTATATTATCATATTCACACCAAAGCACCACCAATATTACCATTAGTTATTATATTATTATATCTACACCAACTCACCACCAATAATTCTCCCATATCAGGGACACCCACCAATAATAATATTCATACTAATGATAATAATCATAATAATAATAATAATAATAATAATACCACCAATATTACTATTATCTATTATATTATTATCTCCACACCACCAATGATCCTTACATATCAAGGGTACTCACCAATCATATACCAACACACCCCACCTAAGGGCACACCAACATAAAATATTTAAAATAATAATAAAATGACTAAATAATTAAAATGGGTGTTACACCGTGGGAATCCTCCCAACTGGGGATTGAGTGTGCACGTACTCGACTCTCTAGGGAGTATAAACTCTGCATGGGACACTGATTCCGACTTGCTGGGGATATCCTGTGGACAATTTCACGAGGATACTCTTCTAGGGAAAATAATCCCTCCTTCGGTAAGGGATAACATCGTCTCAACTTCTGGGGATGAGGTGCGACCTGCATGGGGATTAGCGTCACACAAAGTCAAGTCTTTCACCACGAGCCTCCGGTTGGGGCCACAATTTTATGATCGTTCGCTTCAAAGGTAAGAACCCTGCATAACACAAACGAGACAACACAAATCTATACAACCAAATCTATCCGGGTTAGCGTCCGCGACATTACTTCAGTCAATTTGAAGTTTTAGCAATTATTGGCAAGGGCCAGCAAAGTTATGCACATCCAAGTTCATCGGAACATTGGCGTTTTCCACATACAAAACAGTAAAGCACAAACATCAAATACTGAATAACATGTTTTATTAATAACAGGCCTCTGAATAGGCAAAGTTTTGTACACTGGATGCAACTCCTGAAAAGAGGAAGTTGCACACACACACATACATACATGCACAGAAAGCATAAAAATACAAATCAATATTTGTATACATGTCGGCAACGTGGTGCAGACAAACATCATGAGCTGATCCTCCTATGACTCGCCTGACTCTGACGCTTTCCCGATATTCAATTTTCGGAAAAGATTGTGTTGGATAAACAAACCATCAGGTACTCCTAAACCACTAAGCAATGCTTGTATCAGATCCGGACTGCAATCATTTGCTTTTTCAATCCCTAACTTTTGCGTGAATCGCCCTTTACGGGTTTTCAACTCACCGGGATACCCTTTTTTTGCCGAAGTCGCCCAATGCAGGTTTTCGACTTCGCGGGTGTACATCTTTTCAATTTTATCCCTAACTTTTGCCCGAACCTTTTTATTCATTTTTACGGTTCGCCAGGATGCCCCATTTTTGCCTGGACTCTCTTTTTTTTATCCATCGGGTCAATTTCAAGCAAAGTATTTTTTAACTGCGTCCGAATTCACGGGCGACGTAAAGTCTTCACCATCCATGGTAGATAGTAGCAAGGCTCCTCCAAAG
Organism: Lathyrus sativus; assembly: GCA_963859935.3. Lineage (NCBI taxonomy): Eukaryota > Viridiplantae > Streptophyta > Magnoliopsida > Fabales > Fabaceae > Lathyrus > Lathyrus sativus. The sequence goes on from OZ012735.1 coordinate 337,153,741, forward strand.
AATACTTTTCTGACAACGTAGGGCCCTTCGTAATTAGGGGTCCACTTGCCCCTGTGGTCTATTGGTGGTGGGAGAATCCTCTTCAGCACAAGGTCGCCCGTCTGAAAGCTTCGTGGACATATCTTCTTATCGTATGCTTTCTTCATCCGGCTTTGGTACAACCGACCATATGCTAGAGAAGCTAGCCTCTTCTCATCCATTAAACTCAGCTGATTCAACCTGTCTTTTACCCATTCTGCCTCGTCAAGTTGGACATCTCGTAAAACCCTCAGGGAAGGAATCTCAACCTCCAGCGGTAACACTGCCTCCATTCCGTATACCAATGAGAAAGGGGTTTCCCCGGTTGATGTGCGTATCGTCGTACGATAACCGTGTAAAGCGAAAGGTAGCATCTCGTGCCAGTCCTTATACGTCACAACCATCTTCTGAACAATCTTCTTTATGTTCTTATTGGCCGCTTCAATAACGCCATTCATCTTGGGTCGGTAAGGAGAAGAGTTATGATGCTCAATCTTAAAATTCTGGCACAGCTCTTTCATCATCTTGTTATTCAAATTCGAACCATTATCGGTGATAATCCGCTCAGGGATTCCATATCTGCAGATAATATCTCGTTTGATAAATCTGGCGACCACTTGTTTGGTGACATTGGCATATGATGCTGCTTCCACCCATTTGGTGAAGTAATCAATTGCCACCAAAATGAACCGGTGTCCGTTTGATGCTGTGGGCTCGATCTTGCCAATCATATCAATTCCCCACATCGAGAACGGCCACGGTGATGACATCACGTTCAGAGGACTTGGAGGTACATGGACTTTATCCGCATAAATTTGGCATTTATGACACCTCTTTGCAAACTTGAAACAGTCTGTTTCCATAGTTAGCCAGTAATAACCTGCCCGCAGCAACTTTCTTGTCATAGCATGCCCGCCAGCGTGTGTACCAAACGTACCCTCATGTATCTCTTCCATGAGCAACTTCGCCTCCTTCTCGTCTACACAGCATAGCAACACCAAGTCGTGGTTTCTTTTGTATAGGACACCGTCAGGATTCAAATAGAAACTGCCAGCCAATCTCCTGAGAGTCTTCTGATCTCGAATGGATGCCTCAGCCGGATACTCCTTGTTCTTCAGGAAATTCTGGATGTCGAAGTACCAGGGTTTACCGTCGGGAGCCTCGTCAATGGCAAATATGAAGGCAGGCCTATCAAGCCGAGAGATAACAATCCGGGGAGCCTCGTTCCAGAAGTTAACTTTATACATCGAGGACAATGTCTCTAGAGCGTCAGCCATTTGATTTTCTGCTCGCGGCACATGATGCAATTCCACCTTGTCAAAGAAAGGCAACAATCTCCTTGCATAATTCATATATGGTATCAAATTGGGCTAACGTGTCTCCCATTCTCCTTTAATCTGATTCACCACTAGAGCTGAGTCTCCGTATACATCCAGATGTTTGATTCGCAAATCAATAGCTTCTTCCAGACCCATAATGCAAGCCTCATATTCAGCCTCATTATTGGTAACGGGAAAGGTCAACCGGGCAGTAAAGGGAATGTCCGACCCCTGAGGAGTAGTAATAATTGCACCTATTCCGCTACCATAGGAATTTACAGCTCCATCAAATATCAACTGCCATTTGGAACCCAACTCTGGTCCTTCGTCCGGCAACGGTGCTTCACAATCCTTCATTTTCAGGTACATGATATCCTCGTCAGGAAAATCAAACCTCATCGATTGGTAGTCCTCAACAGGCTGCTCCGCAAGGTACTCCGACAGAACGCTACCTTTAATAGCCTTTTGCGAGACATACTGAATATCATATTCGGTTAACACCATCTTCCATCGGTCAATTCTTCCGGAGAGTGCTTGCTTTTCAAACACGTATTTGATTGGATCCATCTTTGAAATTAGCAGGGTTGTATGATTTAGCATGTATTGCCTCAAACGTTTGGCGGCCCAGGCTAGCGCACAACACGTTTTCTCGAGCATTGAGTATCTGGACTCACAGTCGATAAACTTCTTACTCAAATAGTATATCGCATGCTCTTTACGCCCGGTCTCGTCGTGTTGACCGAGAACACAACCCATACTTTCCTCAAGAACCGTCAAATACATAATCAAGGGTCTCCCGGCCACTGGGGGTATCAAAACCGGAGGTTCCTGCAAGTATTCTTTTATCTTGTCGAACGCCTTTTGACAATTTTCATTCCAGGTCACAACCTGGTCCTTTTTCAACAACTTGAATAATGGCTCGCATGTCGCCGTTAAGTAAGATATGAATCGGGCGATATAGTTCAACCTCCCTAAAAATCCACGCACTTTTTTTTTCTGTTTTAGGCGTCGGCATTTCTTGTATTGCTTTTATTTTCGCAGGATCAACCTCTATCCCCTTTTCGCTCACAATAAACCCCAGTAGTTTACCCGATCTCACCCCGAAGGTGCACTTGCTAGGGTTCAGTCTCAACTTGAACTTCCTAAGCCTCTTGAACAATTTCAGCAAATTAACCAAATGCTCCTCCTCCGTCTGAGATTTGACAATCATATCATCAACATAAACCTCGATCTCTTTATGCATCATGTCATGAAAGAGAGTCGTCATAGCACGTTGATATGTTTCCCCAACATTCTTCAATCCGAAGGGCATCACTTTGTAACAAAATGTTCCCCAGGGAGTAATAAAGGTAGTCTTCTCCATGTCTTCTAGCGCCATTTTGATCTGATTGTAACCCGAGAAGCCATCCATGAAGGAGAATACAGAGAACTGAGCAGTGTTATCAACCAGCACATCGATGTGAGGAAGTGGAAAGTCATCTTTCGGGCTCGCCCTATTTAAATCACGGTAGTCTACACACATTCGCACTTTACCGTCTTTCTTTGGCACTGGCACAATATTAGCGACCCATGAGGGATATTTTGTAACAGCTAGGAAACCAGCATCCCACTGTTTTTGAACTTCCTCCTTAATCTTCACAGCCATGTCCAATCTAGTTCTTCAGAGTTTCTGCTTAATAGGAGGACATTCCTCTCGCAGTGGCAGATGGTGAACAACCATATCCGTATCCAACCCAGGCATATCCTCGTACGACCAAGCAAATATATCATTGTACTCTTTGAGCATCTCAACCAATCTTTGCTTGACGTCGCTCTGCAGCGCAGCCCCTATACGGATGTTTCTCACAACCTCTTCCGACCCCAAATTGATAATCTCGATGACTTCCTCATGAGGCAGAATGATTCTTTCTTCTTGTTTCAATAACCAGGTCAAGTCTTCTGGTACATCACCATCTTCCACAATCTCTTCCTCAGCCTGAAATACCGAGTGCTCGAAGTCGAAGTGAGTCATAGGCGGTTCATAGATGTCATCTGAAATAGTAATCCTGCAAAGGAAATGGTTAAATGCTTCAAACCGCATACAAAGCAAATAACCACATTGCCATTTTATTGTAAAAGATAAAAACAGGAAAAACAGGGATCACAACATTTGTATATGAAAAACGCCTTTATTTCATGATTAAACAATGTAATGTACATAACCAAATGGCCCTAAGAAAAATCACTATGCCCCGGGTAGGACACAGGATTATTCAACAATTAAGAAAACAAATCATTACTGTTTAGTTGTCACAGGAACAATTTCCCGGATAGACCAATTGCAGAGACTTTGTCCTGGCACGCTTGGCTTGATCCACGCGTCCATATCGCAGTCGCTATCTCCTTCTTCAGAATCGGAAACAGCATTGATAGTCTCGAAGCTCACCCCGCTTGGTGTAATCGTGATTGGTCCCTTGAACCTGAGCGTTCCTGAAGAGGATGCTGATGACGAAGGATGATATCCGAGCCCGAACTTGTCATTCTTCACGGGAATCTCCAACACCTGACCCCAGCCCTTGGTTTTGCCTGCCTGCACTAGAGCTTGGGCCTCTTTGTAGGATGACACTGCCACATCTGATACTTTGCTGGAACCCTGAGCTTTGTCTTTAACTCGCAACCCCTCAAAGGCTTGACAGGGTGTTTCGTGTATTTCGCCATCGACCTCGACATATTTGAACGAAGACAAATGGCTAACCAGAATATCTTCCTCTCCACAAACAGTGACAACACTATCCCCAACCATATACTTCAGCTTTTGGTGTAACGTGGATGTGACTGCCCCGGCAGCATGGATCCATGGGCGCCCAAGAAGACAACTATACGCTGGCTGGATGTCCATTATATAGAATTCAGTTTCAAATATTTCAGGCCCCACCTGCAACGATAATGTTATTGATCCGAAAACTGACCTTCTCGTTCCATCGAACGCCCTCACCACTAAGTCACTGGGCGTGCAGATAATCCCCCTGATATCCAACTTCATCATGGCTTTCTTCGGTAGCACATTCAGGGAAGATCCAGTGTCTACTAAAACATGGGACATGACCGTGCCCCAGCATTCTACTGACACATGCAATGCCATATTGTGCTCTCGCCCTCTCGGAGTCAAATCAAAGTCTGTGAAGCCCAAACTGTGCCCCACATTGACATGCGCCATCACCCCTTCTAACTGATTAACAGAAACTTCTTGAGGAACAAATGACGTGTCTAGAATCTTCAGCAAAGCGTTCCGATGGGCCTCGGAACATAACAGCAAGGATAGGATGGAAATTTTTGGCGGCGTTTGTTGGAGGTGCTCCACGATTTTGTAATCACTTTTACGAATGAGCCTCATAAACTCCTCCACATCCTTAAGTGACGTTTCCTTTTCATTCGACTGAGACAGACCACCCTCGGCTACCTTGGTTTTACCCTTGGCTAATCTTTCCGCCTCTACCTCGGGTGACGTGAAGATTCTTCCGCTTCTTGTCATACCCCCTGTTCCGACAACATTATCTACAACCCCAGCTGGTTGTCTATTGACTTCAATTTTCTCACCGTCGCAATATACCTCCAACCCGTAAGTCCACGACACTGCTTTAGTACTCTCAAAAGGGACTGGTCCTGCTTTAGTAATCGTGATCGTCGGCCGCCTGGCAGGTGCCGTTATTGTTATTGTTTTCCTTGGAATCGTCATTGTAGCAACATCGTTCTGCTCATCACACAACGCCTCTACAGGCTCTTCAACCGCGGTTCTATCAAATTGCAAGGTACCCTTATCCATCATAGCCTGAATGCCTTGCCTCAGCTCATTACAACCCTCTGGCTGTATCCAACAATCCAAGCAAAATTCATCATACCCCGAGAATACAACCCCTTTTAGCAACCTGCTTTTAATTTCCCCCAACGGTGTCCTCAGCTTATTGACATCCATCACTAGATTCAACTCCTCCTCTGTCAAGATGGCATTTGCCCCATGATTGGGCATAGGCTGTTGTACGATATTTGGACCCACCTGTCCAAAGTTGATAGCTTTGCTGTCCAATAAATCCTGAACTTTATGTTTAAATGCCTGACAAGCTTCTATATCATGCCCGGGCGCCCCAGAATGGAATTCGCAATGCTTGTTGGCATCATATCCGTAAGGAAGTACTGCCCCTGTGGGCGGTGCCAAAGTCCTCTTTTCAACCAAGTTCAACCCTAGCAGGGTCTGGAGGAGTTCTGCATACGTGGAAGGGGGTGCATCGAACACTCTTTTCGCTCTTGCATTCTGTACCCTTCTCTGGCCAGGATTCTGTCCTTGCTGTTGCTGCGGTTGTTGTTGTTGTTGCTGTCTCTGTTGAGGAAGCGGGATAGTGACGCTAGCTATCTGTTGCGGCTGAACATACTGGTTTCTTCCTCTACCCCTGCCCTTGCCACCAAACACGGCACTGGTATCACCTTGTCGTCTACCACCACATGCTTTTCTGGTACCTCCTGTTGAAGTAGACTCACTTGCTTGGAACCTTCCAACTTTAATCCCGTTCTCAATCATCTCCCCCATAAGAATCAAATCTGAGAAACTGCTCAATGACACACTAAACAATTTTTCGTATAACACCCCCGTAAATGTCCCAATGAACATATCATTCATCTCCCTTTCAATTAAAGGAGGATGCACCCTCACTGCCATGTCGCGCCACCTTTGCGCATACTCTTTAAAGCTTTCACCGTTCTTCTGTGACAAACCCTGCAATTGGACCCGGTTTGGCGCCAGATCGCTGTTGTATTTGTAATGTGTCACGAAAGCATCAGCCAACTGCTTCCAGGTTTTAATCTGCGTGGGCTCCAGCCCCATATACCATTCAAGTGAAGGTCCTGATAAGCTATCCTGAAAGAAATGCATGAGCATCCTTTCATCATCTGAATACGCGAACATCCTTCTGTAATAAGAGCGAACATGGACCTTAGGGCATGTGTCCCCCTTGTACTTGTCAAACGTGGGAGCCTTGAATTTCAACGGCACCCTTAGCCCTAGTACCAAGCCCATTGTAGTCATATCCAAACCGGTGGAGTTCTGATTCACTACCCCCTTCATCTGTTCTTCAAGCATTATGATCCTCTGCACAGGATCAACAGGTCCTTCAAGCTCCACACCTCTTCCAGAAAAAGCGTCCTCCTGGCAGTCTTCGCCCCAATTCACATTTCCATTTCCGTATCCGTCGTAACCAGTGTTGCGACCAAACCCTTGCTGATTGATCACGGGACCTCGTCCCCCGTTACCGAAACCCTGGTTGACTCTAACAGGTCCAAACCCAGTGTTGACAGGAATCATCCCAGCACCATTCATATTACCAAATCCACCATACCCCTGGTTAGCGTTACCAAAACCGTCATAACCGAAACCCTGAGCGTTGAAGCCGAATTTCCCATCCTGATTGACATAATCAAATCCCTGATCGTTATAGTCGAAACCATTGTTGCCGAAACCATTACCACCATTGTTGTTACCACCGCCTTGGTTGGCGTCCCCAAATCCAACATTGTTAACAACAGTCTTATTTCCATTCCCTGCGTTACCATTGCCAGCGCCAGCGCCCTCGTTTACAACCACAACAGGTGGGGTCACTACAGGTGGAACCACAGGCGTAGGGGGCCCATCCTCCGGAATAGTTTCAACGTGCGCAGAATTGTGGTCATTGTTGCCATTCCCATTAGCCCGCGTCAGCAGCGGCTGTACCAAAGTCTGGAGGCTCTCCTGGCCCTTAGCGATGTTCTCCATTGCCTACATGAACAAGTTCAGCTTCTCGCGAATTTCCTGCATCTCCACTTGGACTTGATCCATGATTCTCTTACAGTTGTTTCGGGTTGAGTAGCAGTGGACTCTTTGTTCGACAATCCTGAAAAAAACCTAAAGATGCAGGAAATAAGATACAGATTCGAGAATATGGGTCATGCAATATGAATGCAGATGCAATTGTGTAAATATGCTACAGGTTATATTCCCCCCCGATTCTAGTTTCGGAGAGAAGGCCATCATGACAATGGAGTCCCCATCAAGCAAGCAAGAAATCAGAAAAACCCTCATATATAAGCAAATGCCGAGAGGCTGAGTACAAGAGTACAACTGAATACAACGGAAGGGACCTCGACCAACAAGCCTGGCGATGGTCAAAATACAAGTACACATAAAAGCAAGGCAAAGATAAATCAGGCCAAATGGCGTGCTCTGACATCTTCCAATATCATCAACGTCTCCGAATGCCCTAGTCGGGAGATCAGCTCCTGTATCATTAAGGCATGCCGCTCGGTAGTGGATCTCAGCTTCTTGGCGTCGTCCCGGCAGGTTCCTTCGCCAGAACTCTCGTCAAGTCTGTACCTCTTGGAACCGGCCTTCACTTCATAACCTCTCGGCTTCTCATCAAGGTCACTTACTCTAAGCTCAGCAGTGCTCCTAAGTGATGTCTCTTCAGCAATCTTTGTGTCTTGGGCTCTAATCTGTGCCTCTAGTGTGGCAATCTGCAGCTTCAATTCGTCTTCACGCTCCTTCCGCTTGGTAAGCGTGACATTCCACAAAGCTTCCCACTTGCTGAGACGGGAATAAGCTTTGCTTAAAAGCTCCTTCTTGGAAGTAAGCACCTTGCTAACACCGTTCAAGGCTATTCCCACTTTTTCTTTCTTGTTGGTCTCTTCCGTCAGCTCCGAACCCAACCTGTTAATCAATTCAGTTTGTTCCCTCACAGTGAAGGTAGCTTCATTCTTCTCACGACGCAACTGGAAGATCTCCTTTTCCAACTCATCATTGGCTTTCTTCAGTTCTTCGTTTTCAGCCAATAATTTGTTATACTTCTCACTCTCTTCCGAAGTAGGTACTTCAATCAATGGAAGATACAGGGGTTTCGTAGCAGGATAAGGAATCAAGGAAGTGCTAGCTCTCTCGCGGATCCAAGCCAAATAAAGATCATAAGCTCTGTTGTTGCTCTTACCGAGCAAAGCTTTCCCTCTCCTATGGACGTTAGCCCATGCATGTCTCAATCTGATCAAAACAGCCGTGTCTAATAAGCCTGTGAGATACAGAGATTCCTGTATCTCCTTCTCAATAGGAGCATCCCTCAAAGCATAACCGAACTGTCTTACCAGCAATGAAGGGTTATAGTTAATACAGCCTTTCCGTCCAATCAAGGGGACATTCGGAAAGTCACTGCAACTATATATAATATCAGTGCCCAGCATATTCCGATCAAACCAAATGATATTCTCACCAGACAGCCCCATCAACCGGGAAGACCAATCCAAAGTATCAACATCATCAACAAAAGGCCCTGTCTTCGGAAGATGCCCTTGGAACCACCTATACAAGAGAGGAAGACAACAAGAAACATTCTTGCCACGATGTTTCTCATTCTTGTAGTGAATAGAATGATAAACATCGCCCAAGAGAGTAGGAACTGGATTCTTCGAGGCAAGAATCAAGAAGGCATCTGAGTCGACAAAATCTGGCACATTAGGAAACAAGACAATCCCGTAGATGCAGACAACTAGAATGGCACTGAAGGCAACCCAACATCCACTCTTCGCGCACTGTGTAGCCTTCTCAACCAGGACAGACAGGTGAAAACCATAAGCTCCGTTCAGCTTGACCAACCCTCCCGGGAACTTAGAAGCGTCTAAACTGACAATCTCAGCAAGTGTAGCCAACTCAGGCTCAGCATCAACATGTACAAAGGGCATCTGGTCTAACACAGGAACTCCCAACATAGCAGAATACTCCTCCAAAGTGGGTGCCAGAATATAGTCGGGAAATAAGAAACACCTCAGCTGCAGCTCATAAAACTGCATCAAAGTATACACCCCAGTCGTCTCAAATGCTGAAGGTCTGTACAACAAACTAAGCAATCTTCCATAAGACACTCTAAACTCAGCCCTCATTCTCTCATCTGCTAGAGCAACTAATCCCAGCAAGGAACTGATATCCGGTGAATGCAACCGATAAGCAACTGTCCTCTTCAAGGACTCCATGTCTGGTCAGAAAATGCATTAGAATCAGAGGGGAATGATCACACCTGCAACATAAATACATGTTAATGAAATGCAGTCATGAAAATGCACATGCATATGCAAACAAGGGACCAAGTGTAATGCTGGTGAACTGCGTTGTTTTGTGTTGAATCCTTGAGAACCATCCAATCTTCATCTTAATCCAAACCGACCACTCAAACAAACCCTGTAACCACATCTCACTGACAGAGATAAACCAGGTATTTTGAGGTCAAAGGTTTCCTGCAAACAGCCCCACCTACCCCTCACAGGTATGTACTTAATTCGCAGACGAGGTACGACATCCTATGCGGGTTCGACGTCACAGACTTTCAAGGGCGATGATATGATACCCAGAAGGTGTGGCATCATCATCCCTTGAAGCGGCCTCACTTAGTTGAATCCCAATTGATAGGTCCCCAGAGTCGACAATCCTCGGGTCAGACAACTTGTCGAGCCCTAAGGGCTAGGCAAGAAGCATCAAAGAGAATCTCGTTCGAGCGTAAATTTCGCGGCTAGCTGGTGCGAGCTAAGCAAGCAGGCTAACCACTACTCTCTACTTCTAAATCTATGTGTAACCTCAAGCCCAGGTCCGGCTTATCACTCAACAGATTACCCCCTCCCCACAACAGTAATAACAATATAAAGCTGATAATAAAATGCGGAAAGTAAAGACAGAAAAGTAAATCTATACAACACCCACGACGGGAAAACAAGCGCTAGGATTGACTCGCATAGCGGATATTCCTGTCCCCAACAGAGTCTCCAGTCGTCGCTACTGCGAAAATCGGCGCCGGCTATGACAGAAGAGTCGCCACCGTGCGTTATTTATCCCAACGGAGGGAAAGGAAACGCTCGAAGTAAACCTAACGCAAAGACGGGAAAGGAATGGTCGTCGCAACCAAATCCTAGATTCGGGAGTCGGTTACGCAAGGGGAAGGTATTAGCACCCCTCACGTCCGTCGTACTCGACGGGATCCACGCTTGTTTTCTAGTACGGATTGTTATTCTATCTACACTAAGGGTCAAGGGTTAAAAGAAAATAAAATGACTCGGCAAAGTATCGCACTTTATGCCTACGTATTCCCGTCTGGAACGAGAAATCAGAGTCAACGTAGTTTGCCTACCTACGGGAAAGGAGAGGAAGGTTGCTCGCTAGGATATGGCATCCTATGCCTACGTACTTTCATACAGCATGAAAGATCAGAGCAAACGTAGTTCGGGCTACGGAAGACACAGATTTGTCTGACTGTTTTTTATCTTTCTGAAAAGGTTTTCTTCGGATTAAGAGTCCAAGCGGACAAAACTGACACTTTGATATCTGTTTTCAGTCTTTTACGCAAGAACTATTTTTTATGATGTTTGCAATCTCTGACGCACTAGAGACTATGATTTGAGGGTGATTACGTCGTATGTCACCCTAAGGGTAACACACTAAGTAGTCAGATTACTGAAGAGTGACCCTCCAGCAACCCTCTACATTGATTATCCTTATTACTGTGTTTTGAATTGTTTTGAGATGAGAAAAGAAATTCTAAAAACCTAGGGTTTGAAAATGGGAATCAAAACTACCCTAATGTTATCATGCATGGGTTAACACCTAATGTCTGTCATAATTCCCTCCTACACAAAGGAAATCAGAGATCCTAGGGGATAAACGAAAAAAAAATAGATATATACAGTAAACAGTAAAATGCATGCAATGCAGCAGCACAAGCGAGGCAAGGGAGTCCCACTCAACCTCGAACCTGGGAAAACAATAGGCAAAGTGAAACAGCTTCACTTCAAACCTAAGGGCAAGCTGAACAAGCCAACGCACAATACAGAAAAAGAAAACCCCAACACCAGCTCTCACAGCAACACCAGCTCCCACAGTAACAGTTCTGACAGCTAAAACTCTGACAACTACAGCTCTGTCAACTACAGTTGATCAACAGCAAAAAGGTTGACAGTCACACCTTCTCCAAGCAAGACCCCATCTTCATTCTTCAACCATCTCCAAGCTTTAGATAAGCTCCTATCTTCAAAAAATCTCCAAACTCTGGCAAGCAATGAACCCCAACAAGCAAACAACTTCAAACAGCAACAAAACCCTAGTCTTCAACAGATACCCAGCTTTGACAGGCACAAGCTTCCCCTTCACATATCCTTAATGAACTTCATCTTCAATAGGCTTCCATACTCAAGGCAAGCACTCATAGGAGAGAAATCAACTAATAGATGAAGTTGAAATGTTGAGAGGCTTAATGATAACCCAAGGGAATCACTAAGATCTTAACACAGCAAGTGAATGCTATCCTCAAGGTTCTACCCAACCAAAGCCTGCTCTACATCCCTCCTAAGGAGAGATGGAACTTCTTTGGGGGACCTTGTGTCATAGGATGGAATAGAGGCACAAGAAGCTCTCTATGTTTGAAGGAAGAAATCAGTCTAATCTAGGGCTCTCCCTATATCCCCTATCTCCTAAGTCTTCAAAGGCAACCTTCAAGGAGAAAAACCTTCATGCTCCAAGCTCCATCCTTTGTCTTCAATCATCTCCAATGTCTTAATTATCTCCAACAAGCAAAACTCAAGCCCCAACACCCAAATGAAATGACCCAAACCCCACAAGCAAACCAAAAGCCCAAAAGGGAAACACACAAACATCACCCAATTTGTAAAAACCAAATAAAATAGCAATACTCATCATAAAATCCTAGATTAATTTCTAAGGGAACCTAACTATATACCCTATACCCCATATAAACCCCAAGACCTAAATCAAACCCTAAGTCTCCAAACTATGCCCTAAACTACACCTAAGTGTTGTGAAACCCTAATCCTAACACCCTAAAGTTTATTATTCAAAACTAATCTAAAATTTATTCACAAAAATGTGATAAAATTTCTAAGGGTACATGCTTCCCTAATCTAATTAACTCACAAGAATCAATCAAAAATCATGCACCAATTGATCATACTAAATTCAGAAAAAATAAGGTATCAAACAAATGCAAAATAAAATCAATAAAATAGTAAAATATACCAAAAAATGAAAAATGCATGAATTAATGTTTTTATTGTTTTATTAAATTCTAGAAATCCTAAGGAAAATAAGGAAAAAATCCTCACCCTAAAATGATCTTTTTTCAATTTATTATGAATTTTCTAATTAACCTAAAATAAATGTGAAAATAAAAAGAAAATATAAGAAAATGGAAAAGAGACGTGTAGAATAGCAATTGGAATCAGTTCAAAACACCAAATGGGCTCAGAGGGGGGTGCGTATAAGAAGCGCGCGCTAGGCCCAATTCCAGTTCAGAAATTAATGGAAAAAACAAAGAAAATGGAAAAAATGTTGGTACGAATAGCAAGGATTTCACGTGTGTTTTCCATTGGGCCTGGTAAATGGGGTGTACATAGCATGTTCTCGTTAAGCCCATCCAAGAATATTAAATGAAACGGTGCGTTTGGTTTAAACTCAGAAATCCTTCACAAACTAAAACGCGCTCGTGGCCGTTGGAAGATCGTCCCAATCAAAGTCCAACAAGATCTAATGGTGATGGAGTCGTCTTCCTCATTTTGAACATTGGAGGGAAACATGACCAGACGGTGGCCGGAGGTGGAGCCACCGGCGTCCCCAAACCTTAGTTCCCTTAATCCTCACCAAAACCCTAACCTAAATACATCATCCTGCTCGCTTTTCCACAAGGAACTCAACCATACCTTCCATTTGTATTGAAACCCTCTCCTTCTCAAAACACGAAGACATGTTCAGAAAATGCTTAACCAAAAAATCATCACCAAACTCAAAATTGAGAAGCCTAGGATCAACTACACTTCACACTGAGAAAAATCCACTATCAAACTAGGTCTACCTCATTAAGAATCATCAGATACGAGCCTCACCAGAAAATGTGATCAACCTAATTTTGTCTCTAAAACATGCCAATTGTTACCAGAATCCACCTAGCCATGTTCTACAATGCTTACCACCATCTAAAACCTAAAGAAACCTCATGAATCGAGCCATAGAAAGAAGTTTACATACTTGCAAATCTTGGATGAACAGAGCAAGCAAATCTTCAAATCAAGCTCCAAGATCTTCCAGACACGTTCTATGATCAATTACCAAGCTTCTGTATGCAACAAATTGGATTGAAACCTCTTGAATCCTTGAATTCGATTTTGACTTGCAAGAGATGAATCTAAAATGCTCTCTCACGATTTTGCAACAATCTTGCCTTGAATTGTATCTGGAATCACTCACCAACACCAAAGGAAGTTGTTGAAATCAAGAATTTGGATTGAAGTGGATCAAATGGCTGTAACCGATTCTGTTTTGCAAACTGAAAATTCAATGTTCAATCTCTCCAATATCTCTCAAACTCCACCAACCAATGCCTTGGATCAATCAAAAATCTTATATAGAACTTGTAGGAAGGCTCTAGAAACTTCAGGAATGATCCAATGAGAAGTTCCACATCTCTTGCATTTGAAAATGTCATGAGAAATTCACACATGGCAGCTGAGTTTTAGCTTGCTTCAATGCCCTGGTTTTGATCCAAATTCTCCTTAGATTACATATTGAATGGATTGGCAAGGGTTAAGGCCTTGGTCATGCCCTAAAAAGTGGTTTTGCATTTGTTGCTTATGATGTAAGTAACCACTTTACAAAGGAAGTCATTGAATTATCCCTCAAATCAAAAATGTGGCAATGTCATTGTTTTCAAAATATGTTTTCCAATCAATTTGGTATGTCATATGGCTTGGTTTGGACCCATAGCTCAAAAATCTCAATTTTCATCCTTGGTTCATTTAAAATTCACCCTTATTTTAGGCCATTTTTGTAATTTTGTGATACAAGCCTTTCCATGCTCTCATGACTTTTTTCCTAGCCTAAAACATCATTTTAAGCACATCCCATGGAAAATCGGCGCCGGCTGAACAGAAGAGTCGCCACCGCGCGTTATTTATCCCACGGGAGGGAAAGGAAACGCTCGAAGTAAACCTCGCACAACACGGGAAAGGTATGGTCGTCGCAACCAAGACCTGGATTCGGGAGTCGGTTACGCAAGGGGAAGGTATTAGCACCCCTCACGTCCGTCGTACTCGACGGGATCCACGCTTGTTTTCGGGTATGGATTGTTATTCTATCTAAACTATAGGTCAAGGGTGAAAAAGAAAATAAAATAAAAATGACTCGGCAAAGTATCGCACTTTATGCCTACGTATTCCCGTCTGGAACGAGAAATCAGAGTCAACGTAGTTCGCCTACCTACGGGAAAGGAAGGGAAGGTTGCTCGCTAGGATATCGCATCCTATGCCTACGTACTTTCATACGGCATGAAAGATCAGAGCAAACGTAGTTCGGGCCACGTACGACACAAGTCTGTCCTTGATTGATTTTATTCCTTCTGAAAAAGGTTTTTCTGATTAACAGTCCAAGAGGACAAAAATGACGTCTTGATGAGTTCACATTCTTTTACGGAAGAAGTGTCTTTTATTGGGTTTGAAATCTTTATGTGTTTTTCTGTTTGTTTTGAGAAAGAAAGAGACAGAACTCTATCCTACGGTTGCGAAGGGAATCAAACTATCCTAATGTTATCATGCATGGGTTAAGACCTAGTGTCTATCATGCTCCTCTCTTGCACAGAGAGAAACAGAGATCCTACGGGATAGGCAGAAACAGAAACAATAACAGATGTAATAAAGCAGTAAAATGCATGGATGCAACAGCACAAGCGAGGCAAGGGAGTCCCACTCAACCTCGAACCTAGAAAACAATAGGCGAAAGTGAACAGGCTTCACTTTCGACCCAACAGGGTAAACAACAAACAATACAACCAGGAAATCCAAACAATACATCAGCAATGAAATACAACAGCAAAAGAAACAGCATCAGCAGCTCTGAATCAACATCTGGCTTCAAGTAACCTCCAATCAGCTACAGGCTTCAACAAGCATCAATCTCCATCTTCATGGCCTTCAGACAAGGGCTTTGATCATCAGTCTTCCATCTGCAATGGCTTTTCTTCAAGCTCAAACCTCCAGGATGAGGGATTAGTCACAAGAGTGAATGGGTGTTAAGCAATCAGCTGACTACCAAGGGTGGTGAACAGACTGCTTCTAACACAAGAGACATTTTCTCTCAAGAGTTCTATCTCATAGACACTATCACCAAGCCTTCCAAAGGAAGGGGGTGAGGGTCCTAGAGAGACTCTGAATCACAGAGAAGAATGGATGCAGACAAGGCAATCCATGTTTGAGAAACAAGCTTTCTAATCTAGAGCTCTACCTAGCTCCTAAACCCTAGTCTCCTCAGCATCTGCTAGCAAGAAACTTCTCCCCAACTCTGACAGTTGATCTCCAATCTTTGAATCTCCAATAGCTTCATCTTCACAAATCTTCAGCTTCCCCAGGGCCCCAGACAAACCCAATACCCATACAAACAATCAATAAACCCCAGAGGGCACACCACACCAGACAACAGATATACAGACAGTAATAATAGCAGTAGGGGAATCCTAACTGTTCTCTAAGGGATCTAATAACTACCCATAGCCCATATAGTCCTATAACTAATCTATTTGAATCCTAAGTCTTAAGGGAAATGAAATCAAACTCCTAAGTTGTCACCTAAACCCTAGTTTTGCTCATGATATTCAAGCATTTATTAATCATCCAAAATTAACCTCTAAAAAAGGGAACTAAAATATTTCTACAAATTGAAGGTCTTACCTAAACAATATGAAAAGAATGATCTAAAAATATCAAAGCATGTGAGAGAACAAAAATCATAAAAATAATGCATGAAATGAAACTATTTAATATGACATTTATTTAGAAAATATGAAAAAAATACGAAATAAAACTAAAAATGAAATTTTATTTTTCTATAATATTCTAGACATTTTAATGAAAATATTGTAAAAAGAATGAATTAAAATGCATTTTTGATGAATTAGTTATGATTTTATGAAAATTGGTAAAATAAAATGGAATTAAGAAAAATAAAATGAATTAAATGAGGGAGAGGGGTGCATTTAGAAACTCGCCCAGTTATAATCCCATTGGGCCAGGAAATAGGGGGGTGCTGGTAGCGCTTTCACACTGGGCCCAACAACAATCAGAATTAAAGAAATAATAAAACGCGCTGGGGGGTGAAGGAAGTAATAAAATCACGTTAGAAAATGGTTTTGGGCCTAACACGGGGGTGGGAATAACAAAATTCAACTCAGGCCCGCCCGTTTCAATTAATGAAACGGTGCGTTTTGGCCAAAACTCCAATTCCCTCCAAACGCTCAGATTGAATGTAGGCCACACGATCTTACCCTAAGTCAAAAGTCCAAACTACAACGAACGGCCATGATTATTTCTTCTCCAAACGACCTGCAACTTAGGGTTTACTCCATGCGAGCTCATGCACGAGCTACTTTCCCCCTCTCTGTTCTCCATCTCCAAGCCACGAATCATCACGCCATAAACACGAAAGTTGCCCAGGATCTTCCCCTCTACAATCCTATACCACTAGCTCAGTCTGAAACTCACAGAATCTCTCAACCCGATCGAGGTAAAAACTGGTCATCATGAAATCATACTGTTATGAACCATCACCATTCCTCCTCAAACTTGACCTAAACTAACCTATGCCTAATGGAGATTAATTTGATCAATCACGCTACAATTATGATGCACTAATCTAAGAGATATAAGCACCAACAGTTTGTTACACCTGTCACTAACCATCACCAATCCTTTCCAAAATCATCTAACTTAATCTCCTAACCACCTAGATCAAGTCTACACTAATAAAATCATGTGAAACCAACAGAATCAAGCTAATCGAATGAAAACTTACCTGATGAGAAACCTTGAAAACAGCTATGGAAATGGAAGATATGAAGCTTTTGAGACTTGGATCTTGATTCACCAATTCAATACTCAATTCTGTATGCACAATTTTGGAGGTTCCTTGCTTGAATCATGCAATTCACTTGAACTTGTGATTTTGATGTTGATGAAAGAGGCACTCGAAAATGGATGAGAACTACCAAAACCTTGCTTCAATTATGATCTAAGATGATGATGGAGTGAAATTGAATTGATCTTGATGAAGATTGATGAAGAATTTGAGAGATTTGGAATGAAACTTTTATGAAAAAGTGTGAGAAATTTGTGGAATTCTTGGTGCAAATGAGGCCAACCCTTGCCAAATTCATCTTTCATGAATATATAGACCCCAATGGTACATTCTAGATCCATCTTGCACATTCCCTTGTTTTCAAACTTTGGCTCATTTTGATTATGTTTCTTAAAAGGTAAGCAACCATGGATAACTTCATTTTTTCCTTCTAAGCTCAAAAAAGTGTGTGAACCATTGTTCTTAGAATTGTTTTTCCATTCAAAATCATATATTGGAAGTCTCCATTTGGACTTGTAAATCTCCCAAACCATTTTTCACTTTGAAATTATTCACTTTATAAGCCTTTTTAGTTCATATTTTGACCAATTATGTAACATCATGCTATGAGCTTCTCCAATAACTTGTGACCTTCTTTCTAGACTTAAAATCCCATTTGGAGCAAGTTTGATGTTGTAAGTTTTTCCATTTGAGGCCTCCTTGTATGAGTTTCGGGTATAGGTTAAAATGACCTGTAATTCACAAATGCCCAAAATACCCTTTGCTTGTCAAGACCATAAGTTGAGTTATACACATCATATGAAGGCATGCCATACCATTCTAGAAAGCTAAGACAATGAGGAACAATTCTTATGTTGACCAAGAATTCATTTGAAATCTCCTTGAGGGGCAAAATTAGCTTGGAAGTCAAGTCACTTTCACAGACAAAAATTCAGACACCTCAGATGACCTGTAACTTGTAAGGACCATAACTTGAGTTCCATAAATCTCCTTGAGGTCTTCCACCACTCAAATTAAAGGTCTTGAGACCCTCTACAAGTTTCATGTTGGCCAAGAAGCCATTTGAAGCTAGCATTTTGACTTATCTTGCTGGGAAATTTGACCTAAACTAGGGGATTTTACAGAGAAACCCTAATTTAGTAACTCCTCTTCTCCTTGATCTCTCTTGAATTCTCCTTGTCATATCTCCATATCCTTCTTTATATGTTCAATGATGATCCCCACATCTCTCCAATAGCCTTGAATGCTCTTTTAAACCAGTCAACTGACCTAGGGTTGACCTAGGGTTGACCCAGATGAAACCCTAGTTGACTGTCTTCAGCTGTAGCTCTTGTGCTTTCATCAATGACTTGCTTTCTTCTCCAAATGACTTTATAAGCCTCTCAAGAGGTCTAGATGCTCTCCATGCTTTCATTTCACAGCTCATAACCCTCTTGTTGATCCTCAGATACCCTCAGCTAGGAGATAGACTCAAGGCCTGATCTGCTGAACTCTTTGCTTTCAAATTCTTTCCTGATGACTTGAGTAGGATGGAATTAGGATAATAACCTCTTGCTAGGCCTCTAGAGATGAAAATAATGATTGGTCCCCTGTTGAATGACTTGCTATGCTTATGCTATGCAGATGGTTAGTCTATGTACATGACTCTATATGCAAATGCTAATGATAATGAAACATAAATCCAAGGAATAAGGTTGAGCAAATTTTAGGGTGCAACAGCTGCCCCTATTCAAGCGACTTGGACCCGACTGGATGAAGAGCCCGGAGCCTTCAGACATTCGCGGTACGAGACGGTTGAATACTAGTGAAACCAGAAATTTGCCAACCGCAAAACTAAATTGCGCTCCTGCTTGGGGAACGACATTCATCAGCTGAATCTGACTGTTAGAGTAACCCACTGATCTCGCACGACCGTGCTGGGGATTGTCTTCATCGTTCTGAAGAGGATTTTGTCATACCAGACTGCTTGCTTGTCCACGTGAGGACTCTGTCTGTCGTCGATACGAAGAAATCTCAACTAAAACTTGTCCACGTTAGGACTCCACTTACTGTTAACCCAGAAAAATCTTGGCAACTCCGCTGGGGATACCTCGTCTGTATTTCCATAAACTGAATCATCCACGTTAGGAATAACATTCTTCCACGTTAGGAGTAACACCTGTCCACGTTAGGAATCACATCGTCCACGTTAGGAGTAACGCTTTTATCTTTCCACGTTAGGAAGCAATCTTCTTTCCGCGTTAGGAAACTATATCAATCTGTCCACGTAAGGACTCCAATGCCATTTGACATGTCCGCGTCAGGACTCCGCTCTTTCCACGTAAGGAATACAACTATTTCTGAACTTGTCCACGTTAGGACTCTACTTTTCTTGCATCTGTCCACGTAAGGACTAACTTCCTTCTTCCACGTTAGGAATATCTTCTTCGATCTGTCCGCGTCAGGACTAAACTCTCTTTCCACGTCAGGAATAATCCATTTCTTTCCACGTCAGGAATCAATCTTGATATGTCCGCGTGAGGACTCAATCTTTCCACGTAAGGAATAAACTCGTCTTTCCACGTAAGGAAACCACTTTTCTTCTACGTAAGGAATGCTCTTGATATGTCCACGTTAGGACTCAAATCCTTCCACGTAAGGAATAAACCCTTTCTAGATATGTCCGCGTAAGGACTAAACTTTTCCACGTAAGGAATACATCTTAACCTGTCCACGTAAGGACTCCACTCTTTCCACGTTAGGAATCTTCTCCTGATATGTCCGCGTCAGGACTAAACTTTTCCACGTCAGGAATGCCATCTTAATCTGTCCACGTAAGGACTCTGCTCTTTCCCCGTCAGGAATACCGTCATTTCCACGTAAGGAAATTATCTTTTGATACGTCCGCGTAAGGACTACCTCTTTTCCGCGTTAGGAATCTCCGTCTTTCCATGTTAGGAATCACCTCTGTTGATATGTCCGCGTAAGGACTACATCTTTCCACGTTAGGAATACGTTATCAATCTGTCCATGTAAGGACTCTGGCTTGATATGTCCACGTAAGGACTCAATCTTTCCACGTAAGGAAACAACTTCGTTCCACGTCAGGACCCATGTTTCGTCTTGATTTGTCCACGTCAGGACTCAGGCGTCTTCGACCCGCTGAGGAAATGAGACTTGTCCACGTAAGGACTCACACCTTCGACTCACTGGGGAAATATCCGCGTTAGGACTTACACTTTGCCAACAACACGAAGAAGGATAAATTTGTCCACGTCAGGATTCTTGTATCTTGTCATCTCAAAGAACTACAAACTTGTCCACGTCAGGACGCACATTTCACCATTACGAACAAAGATATCTGCCGAAAACAAAATGATCCACGTCAGGATACCAACACGAAGAGTAACCAATCTTTTGTCGACGTCATGACCTCCCTTTCTCCAAATTTCGAGAGACCGAATCTATCCACGTCAGGATTAACGCACCTTACCAATCCGGTAAAACAAACCTGTCCACGTTAGGACGCCCACTTCTGAAGAAATCCCGTCATTCTAGGAGTAAATGGTCCACGTCGGGACTTAATTCTTCAATGATCCTTACCCACAAACTGCTCAGCACTGACGTGACAGCGACTTCGAGATGAACTCTACTGGGGATGTCTGAAAACCAACTATCGGACGCCTGCTCTGATAACCGGCGGTGGTCTCTGAAATTCTGATTCATGCGACTCGTTGATGACAAACGAACTTTGCTCGGGAATAAGGAGATTCTTATCCTGGCCACTCTGGCTGGGGAAAATAAGGGACCTTTGCATAAATGACTCTGCTGGAGACAAAGAGAGTTTTATCATTATAACTCTGTGGGGGAATACCGCCGAAACTGACATTGTCATTGAATATCTCTTGCCAAGATCTTGACTGTTTGGTGATTTATTTGAGCAAGAGCTCTCTCCACCTGAACTACTAGAGTACAAAAACTGCTTCAGCAAAATAAATGCTGGAAGGATAACGCCGACTCGCCGGGGATAGCCTGATGCTACAAAATTATTCCGGCAAAATAAATGCTGGTAGGGTGAAGTCGACCCTGCTGGGAAGTTGGGAACTCAAACCACACGTCTTGTTGAAGTAACCCCCTGCTGGGGAATATGACTTTGCTGGAGAATAACAGATGTGCACGGCACGATCGGACTTTCTGCTGGAATGTGAACCGATATCACCAGTATCTCTGACAAAATAAATGACAGGACCCAACATCAACTCTGCTTTGGAGAGCCTTGACCTTCGAATTCCACTGGAAGGAAAGAACATTTACTGAAAAGAGAACTCCGCTGGGGATGGCTGGATTCTCTTGGGGAAAATTAACTGACTCCACTGGGGGGAGAATGCATGACCCTGCGGGGAGAGATGAACCTGTCTGAATACAGCCTTACGATCTCGGAATCACTAAACTCTGCTGAAGACGAGTAACTTTTCTGGAGCACGTCCTTTGGATAAGCTACGGCTAGCTGGAGAATTCTATCCTTCTTCAGGAAGAACATGCATGACCTGCGTGGGGATCAAGCCTTTCACTATTGCAATCTTTTGATCACCTTCCTCGTACAGTTATGAAACCTGCAACAACACAAACAAAGCACGACAAGCCTATGCAATCCAAATCGATTCAGGTTAGTGACGTTACACTCAGTTAATTCAAAGCTTTAACAATTGTTGGCAAGGGCCAGTAATGTTATACTCATGCTAGTTTCATCAAACTTAGGCGTTTTATCATGCGCAAAACAGTAAAGAACAGGCATCAAGTACTGAATAACACATTTTCATTGATTGGGCCCCTGAATGGGCGGAGTTTTTGTACACGGGATGTAACTCCTGAAAAGAGGAAGCTACAAGTACGCAAGTATTCACAAGAAGCATAAATATTGACAAATTAAATTTTGTACACATGTCGGCAACTGGATGCAGATGAACACCACGAACTGATCCTCCCATGACTCGTCCGACTCTTATACTTTCCCGGTATCCCTACTTCTGAAGAGGTTGTATCCGATAACTGACTCCTCAAACATATTCTCCCGCACTGATGCTCATTGAATACCAAATTCGGACCGCAGTCATTTGCTTTTCTCATCCCTAACTTTTGCGTGAACCGCCCTTTACGGGTTTTCAGTTCACCGGGATACCCTTTTTTGCCGAAGCCGCCCAGTGTAGGTTTTCAACTTCGCGGGTGTACATTTTTTCAATTTTATCCCTAACTTTTGCCCGAACCTTTCATTCTGTTTTTGGTTCGCCAGGATGCCCCATTTTTGCCTGGACTCTCTTTTTTCTGTCCAGCGGGTCTATTTTAAGCAAAGTATTTTTTAACTGCGTCTGAATTCACAGGTGATGCAAAGTCTTCCCCGTCCATGGTGGACAACAATAAAGCTCCTCCTGAAAAGACCTTACTGACAACGTATGGCCCTTCGTAATTGGGGGTCCACTTGCCCCTGTGATCTGCTTGCGGCGGGAGAATCCTTTTCAGCACAAGGTCGCCCGTCTGAAAGCTTCGCGGAAGTATTTTCTTGTCGTACGCTTTCTTCATTCGTCTTTGATACAAACGACCGTATGCCAGAGAAGCTAGCCTCTTCTCATCCATCAAACTCAGTTGGTTCAATCTGTTCGTTACCCATTCTGCCTCGTCCAGCTGAACGTCTCGCAATACCCTCAGAGAAGGGATCTCAACTTCCAATGGTAATACTGCTTCCATTCCGTATACCAACGAGAACGGAGTTGCCCCGGTTGATGTGCGTACCGTCGTACGATAACCGTGCAAAGCGAAAGGTAGCATTTCATGCCAATCTTTATAAGTCACCACCATTTTCTGGACTATCTTCTTGATATTCTTATTGGCCGCTTCGACAGCGCCATTCATCTTGGGTCGGTAAGGGGAGGAGTTGTGATGTTCGATCTTGAAATTCTGACAGAGCTCCTTCATCATTTTGTTGTTCAGATTAGAACCATTATCCGTGATTATCCGCTCGGGAATTCCGTATCGGCAAATGATATCTCTCTTGATGAATCTAGCCACCACTTGCTTCGTTACATTTGCGTAAGACGCTGCTTCCACCCACTTGGTGAAATAATCGATTGCTACGAGGATGAACCGATGCCCGTTAGAAGCCGTCGGCTCGATCTTTCCGATCATATCGATTCCCCACATCGAGAATGGCCATGGAGATGACATCACATTCAGAGGACTCGGAGGCACGTGTATCTTGTCAGCGTATATTTGGCATTTGTGGCACTTCCTTGCAAACTTGAAACAATCAGTTTCCATCGTCAGCCAAAAATAACCTGCCCTCAGCAGTTTTCTCGTCATAGCATGCCCACCAGCATGCGTACCGAATGCACCTTCGTGAATTTCCTCCATGAGAAGCTTTGCCTCTTTCTCGTCTACACAACGCAACAACACCAAGTCGTGGTTTCTTCTGTATAAGACGCCATCCGGGTTCAAATAGAAATTACCCGCTAATCTCCTGAGAGTCTTCTGATCTTGACTGGATGCCCCAGCCGGATACTCTTTATTCTTCAGGAAATTAAGGATATCAAAATACCACGGTTTGCCATCAGACGCTTCATCAATAGCAAATACATAAGCTGGCCTGTCCAACCGAGAGATAGTGATCTGGGGAGCTTCGTTCCAGAAGTTGACCTTGTACATGGACGACAAGGTGGCAAGGGCGTCAGCCATTTGATTTTCTGCCCGCGGCACGTGATGCAATTCAACTTTGTCGAAGAAAGGCAACAATCTCCTTGCATAATTCATATAATGTATCAAGTTGGGCTGCCGTGTCTCCCATTCCCCTTTGATCTGATTCACTACCAGAGCTGAGTCTCCGTATACGTCTAAATGTTTGATTCGCAAATCAATGGCTTCTTCAAGCCCCATTATACAAGCTTCGTATTCGGCCTCATTGTTGGTAACAGCAAAGGTCAATCGGGCAGTAAACGGGATGTGCGACCCGTGCGGCGTAGTGATAATTGCCCCTATTCCGCTACCGTAAGCATTCACAGCTCCGTCAAATATCATCTTCCACTGGGACCCCGGCTCTGGTCCTTCGTCTGGTAACGGCTCTTCGCAATCTTTCATCTTGAGGTACATGATATCCTCGTCAGGAAAATCAAATCTCATCGATTGGTACTCTTCAATAGGCTGCTCAGCCAGATACTCAGACAGCACACTCCCCTTTATCGCCTTTTGCGCGACGTATTGAATATCATATTCAGTCAAGATCATCTGCCACCGGGCAATTCTACCTGACAACGCCTGCTTTTCGAATATATATTTGATCGGATCCATCTTCGAGATGAGCATGGTTGTATGATTCAGCATGTACTGCCTCAAACGCTTGGCGGCCCAGGCTAGCGCGCAACAAGTTTTCTCCAGCATTGAGTATCGAGATTCACAGTCTGTAAATTTCTTACTCAGATAGTAGATCGCATGCTCTTTTCTCCCCGTCTCGTCGTGTTGACCGAGAACGCAACCCATGCTTCCCTCAAGAACCGTCAAATACATTATCAAGGGTCTCCCTGCCACTGGGGGTATCAAAATAGGAGGCTCCTGCAGATACTTCTTTATTTTGTCGAACGCCTTTTGACAATTATCGTTCCACGTTACAGCTTGATCTTTCTTCAACAGCTTGAATAATGGTTCACACGTGGCAGTTAGATGAGATATGAACCGGGCAATGTAGTTCAATCTCCCTAAAAACCCGCGCACCTCTTTCTCTGTTTTAGGCGTCGGCATTTCTTGAATCGCTTTTATTTTAGCAGGATCGACCTCTATTCCTCTTTCGCTTACTATGAACCCCAGGAGCTTACCCGATCTCACCCCGAAGGTGCATTTGTTAGGGTTCAGCCTCAGCCTGAACTTCCTAAGCCTTTTAAACAACTTCAACAGATGCACCAGATGCTCTTCCTCCGTCTGGGATTTGGCAATCATATCGTCAACATAAACTTCAATCTCTTTATGCATCATGTCATGAAAGAGAGTTGTCATCGCACGCTGATACGTTGCCCCAGCATTTTTCAAACCAAAGGGCATCACTTTGTAGCAAAATGTTCCCCAAGGCGTTATGAAAGTAGTCTTCTCCATATCCTCTGGCGCCATTTTAATCTGATTATAGCCTGAAAAGCCATCCATGAAGGAGAATACAGAGTATTGAGCGGTATTATCAACTAATACGTCAATATGAGGAAGTGGAAAATCGTCTTTTGGGCTTGCTTTATTCAAATCTCTATAATCCACGCACATTCGAACCTTGCCATCTTTCTTTGGCACTGGCACGATGTTAGCAACCCATGAGGGATACTTCGTCACAGCCAGGAACCCAGCGTCCCACTGTTTCTGAACCTCCTCTTTGATCTTCATTGCCATATCTGGGCGAGTTCTGCGAAGTTTTTGTTTGACAGGCGGGCAGTCTTCTTTCAGTGGCAGACGATGCACAACCATATCTGTATCGAGCCCTGGCATATCTTGATACGACCAAGCGAATACATCATTATACTCTCGGAGCATTTCAACCAGTTTTCGCTTGATATCACTCTGCAGTGCGGCTCCAATACGAATATTTTTCTCAAGCCCTTCCGACCCCAAATTGATAATCTCGATAACCTCGTCGTGAGGCAGAATGGCTCTTTCCTCTTGCTTCACCAACCAAGACAGTTCTTCAGGAACGTCGCTATCTTCGACAACCTCTTCTTCGGTCTGGAATACCGGGTGCTCGAAGTCGGGACGAGTCATAGGTGGTTCAAGGATGTCATCTGAAAATGTTATCCTGCAAAAGAAAGGGTTAAGTGCTTCAAAATGCGTATAAAGCGGATAACCACGTTGCCATTTTATTGAAAAAATACAAAACAAGAAAGACAGGGATTACAGTATTTACACATGAAAAAAACGCCATTTATTTAATGATTAACGAAGCAATGTTTATAACAACACAGCCCTAAGCAAATCCCGATGCCCCGGGCAAGACATCAGATTATTCAACAATTAATAAAGCAAAGCATTACTGTTTAAAAGTCACAGGAACAAGCTCCTGAATAGACCAGTTGCACAGTCCTTGTCCTGGCGTGCTTGGCTGAATCCAGGCATCCATATCACAGTCGCTGTCCCCTTCATCGGATTCCGAAGCAGCATTGACAGATTCCTGGCATACTCCACTGGCAGAGATGGTGATTGACTTTCTGAAATGAGGGGCCCCCACGGAAGGAGTTGATGACGACGGTCGGTACCCCAGTCCGAACCGGTCCATTTTCACCGGAATGTCCAATACTTTGCCCCAGCCCGTGGCTTCTCCTGCCTTCACTAGCGCTTGAGCCTCTTTATACGAAGAAACAGCTATCTCTGGCACTTTGCTTGGCCCGGGACTCTTGTCCTTTATGCGCAAACCTTCGAATGCCTGGCATGGCGTCTCGTGGATCTCCCCGTCGACTTCCACATATTTAAACGAAGAAAGATGGCTGACCAGGATGTCTTCTTCTCCGCACACGGTGACTACACTGTCTCCGACCATATACTTTAACTTCTGATGCAGGGTTGACGTGACAGCCCCCGCCCCATGAATCCAAGGTCTCCCCAGCAAGCAGCTGTACGCAGGCTGTATATCCATGATATAAAACTCAGTTGCAAACACTTCCGGCCCCACTTGCAGAGGCAAGGTAATCGATCCGAAGACTGTTCTCCGCGTGCCGTCAAACGCTCTGACTACCAAATCACTTGGTGTACACAAAATCCCTCGAACATCCAGCTTCATCATAGCCTTCTTAGGCAGCACGTTCAAAGACGACCCGGTGTCAACCAATACGTGCGACATTGTCGACCCTCTGCACTCAACAGATACATGTAATGCCATATTATGATCCCTTCCTTTCGGAGTCAAGTCAAAATCAGTAAAGCCCAGACTGTGGCCCGCATTTACATGTGCCAATACCCCTTCTAGCTGGTTCACGGAGACATCCTGTGGTACAAAAGAAGTGTCCAGGACTTTCAGCAAAGCATTTCGGTGAGCCTCTGAACACAACAGCAATGACAGAATAGATATTTTGGACGGCGTTTGCTGCAGATGCTCCACGATTTTATAATCGCTTTTCCGAATTAAGCGCATGAATTCCTCTACGTCCTTCGACGCTGCTTCTTTTTCATTTGCTTGTACCGGAACATTCTCAACCGCTTTCCCCTTTCCTTTCGCTAGCCTTTCGGCTTCCACTTCAGGAGATATAAAGATCCTGCCGCTCCTCGTCATGCCTCCTGAGCCCACAACATTATCCACAATCTCCGCTGACTGCTTGTTAACATCGATTTTAATCCCGTCACAATACACCTCTAGCCCATATGACCATGGGACCGCTCTCGTGTCCTCATACGGGATTGGCCCGGCTTTAGTTATAGTAATCGGTGGTCGCTGAACTGGTGCTGAAATAGTGATCGTCTTCCTAGGAATTGTCACTGTGGCAACATCACTCTGATTATCCATTACTGCCCCTGCCGGCTCATCAGTTGCTGTTCTATCAAACTGCAATACACCTTCATCAATCAAGGCCTGAATGCCTTTCTTCAAATCCTCACACCCCCCAGACAGGGCCCAACAATCTAAGCAGTACTCATTACAACCCGGGTAAACACCTCCTTGCAACAGTCGGCTCTTTATTTCGCTCAGCGGCGTCTTTAAATCCTCAACATTCATAATCAGATTCAGACCTTCCTCGGTTAGAACGGCGTTCGCCCCATGATTAGGCATGGGTTTCTGGACTATATTCGCACCGGTCGTTCCGAAGTTGATAGACTTGTTGTCCAAGAGATCCTGCACAACGTGCTTAAAAGCGTGACAACCTTCTATATC
Source organism: Lathyrus sativus (assembly GCA_963859935.3). NCBI lineage: Eukaryota > Viridiplantae > Streptophyta > Magnoliopsida > Fabales > Fabaceae > Lathyrus > Lathyrus sativus. The sequence goes on from OZ012735.1 coordinate 337,181,870, forward strand.
ATGGCCCGGGGCCCCAGAATGAAACTCGCAGCGCCTATTTGCATCATAGCCGAACGGGGGAGCTCCCGTTATCGGTGCCAAGGTTCTTTTCTCCACCAGATTCAATCCCAACAAGGTCTGCAATAAATCAGCATAGTTAGAGGGAGGCTTCTCAAATATTCTTCTCGGCTTACCACCCTGGAATTTTCTCTGAGCTTGCTGTGCCCCCTGCTGAGGCTGCTGCTGCTGTGGCATTGGTTGCTGCTGAACCTGTTGTTGTTGCTGAATTGGTTGTTGTTGATACGGGATGGTGACACTAGACACTTGCTGCGGCTGACGATATTGATTTCTTCCCCTGCCTCGGCCTCGGCCTCGGCCTCCAAATACAGCACTAGCTTCGCCCTGACGGCGCCCACCATAAGCTTTCCTATTGCTGCCAGATGCAGCTGACTCGTCAACTTGGAACTTTCCTTGCTTAATGTTCCGCTCAATCTTTTCACCCATCAGAATCAGATCTGAAAAACTAGCCAGAGACGTATGAAACAGCATATCATGAAACAGCCCGGTGAATGTGCCGACAAACATATCGTTCATTTCTTTATCTTCCACAGGAGGACGGACCCTGGCAGCCATATCGCGCCACCTTTGCGCGTATTCTTTAAAACTCTCCCCCTTCTTCTGCGAAAGCCCGGCCAACTGGACCCGATTGGGTGCCAGGTCGCTGTTATACTTGTAATGGGCTACGAACGCCTCTGCTAATTGCTTCCAAGTCTTGATATCAGTGGGCTCCAACCCCATGTACCACTCTAAGGAAGGACCCGATAGACTATCCTGAAAGAAATGCATGAGCATTCTTTCGTCAGTGGAGTATGCTGACATCTTTCTGTAATAAGCTCGGACATGCACCTTCGGACATGTATCTCCTTTGTACTTATCGAACGCAGGCGCTTTGAACTTGATTGGCACCCTCAGCCCAGGTACCAAGCCCATTGTTGCCATGTCCAGACCCACAGCACTCTGGTTTAGGACTCCTTTCATTTGCTCTTCCAGCATTCTAATCTTTTGAGAATCATCCATCGGCCCTTCAAAACCCCCTCCAGAGAAGGCGTCCTCCTGCTGATCCTCTTGCCACATACCGTTTCCAGCCCCGTATCCATCATATGCATTATTACGTCCGGCTCTGACCTGATTCATCCCCGGAACTCGGCCTCTGTTGCCATACCCTTGAACACCTCCAGCAGGACCACCAGCCATAAAACCAGCACCGTTTCCGTTTCCAAAACCTCCGTAGCCCTGATTGACCATACCATAACCATCTTGCCCAAAGCCTTGAGCATTAAAGCCATACTTGCCAGTGTTGTCGAATCCCTGATCGTTGAATCCGAACCCAGTATTGACAAAGCCATTGCCTCCGAGATTATCTCCCAAATTGACATCACCCAGCCCAGCGTTATGGACAACAGTTTCATTTCCAACTCCGACGTTACCATTCACAGCAGCGGTAGCGTTGTTGACGTTAGCAGCAGTCACATTGACGACAGGCGGAGCCACTGGCGTTGGAGTGCCATCTCCATGAGCAGTATCAACCCGGACAGACTGATGATCTTCGTTACCATGACCAGCGTTGCGAGCCAATAGAGGCTGGACCATGGCCTGCAAGTTCTCTTGCCCTTTTGCTATAGCCTCCATGGTCTGCATGAAGAGGGCGAGCTTCTCGCGTACATCCTGCATCTCGTTCTGAATCTGGTCCATGACTTTCCGACAGTTGGATCGTGTAGAATAGCGGTGCGGATGTTGATCTGGAATCCTGTTAAGTACCTGATACAGAGCAAGAGATAAGACACCATTCATATATTACCTATTATGCAAGATGAATATGAATGCAATGCAATGTGCCTGTGCATTAGGGAAGTTCATTCCCCCAGTTCTAGTGCGAAGGTGCCGGTGCGGTGACAGTGTTGACAATAGGAATATCGGAGCTGAATCATAGAAAGCCTCATATATAGCAGAGAGAATCAATAAGCCCAGGGTACAATATCACTGAGAGTACAAAGATGGCATGACCTCAACCAACAATCCTGGTGATGGTCAGCACTATGCAAATAAAGCATACAAATAATGGAATGATCAGATCCTCCCAAAAGTCTGGTACTCCTCTATCAACTTCTTGGTCTCCGGATGGCTTGGTCGATCAAGCAGCCCTTCAACAAGCTGGTTTCTCTTCTTAAGGACACGGCGTACGTCTTCAGCAGTTTCTTCCCATGTTGCTTCTCCGAAGCAATCTTCTAACTTTCGCTTCTGGGACACTGCTTCATCTCTAGATTTGATTGCCTTGTTCAGTGCATGCTGGACACTATACCGGTTCATCACTTCTTCCTCACACTTCTTGATGCTAGACTTCAACTTCTCTTCGAGGTCGGAAATTTGCTGCTTCAGCTTATCTTCCCTCTTCTTGTTGTTAGTGAGTGTAGCATTCCAAGTCTTATTGCAAGAAGATATCTCTCGGTGTGCTGCGTCGAGCGCCTTCTTTTTGGCTTCCAGCATATCATGGGAACTTCTGAACTCTTGCCCCAGACGTTCGCGCTTCTTCTTTTCCTCGGTCAACTCAGATCCTAACCTGTTTACCAGCTCAATCTGTTGCTGGAAAGCATATACGGCCTTGTGTTTCTCGCTGCGTGCCTGGGCTAGCTCTTGCTCTAACCCTTCATTAATCTTCATCAAGACTTCTTTCTCCTTCACAACCTGTTCATATGCTTCTCTAGAAACAGTAGTCGGTTCTTCTACCGGAATAGGAACAAGAATTGGTGCCTCTGGAAATGGCATCTTCAACTGACTAGCCCTCTCCTGAATCCAAGCTCTATAAGGTGCATAGGCCTGACAGTCATTCTTTCCTAACAACGGCTTCCCTTTGCGGTTAATACGCGTCCAGGCACGTCGCAACTTGGCTAATAACTCCCCCTTCACGTCACCGGTGAAGTACAGAGATTCCTGTACTTCTTCCTCTTGAGGTGGATTCTTCAGCGCATATCCGAACTGGCGAATGAATAGAGAAGGGTTGTAATTGATACACCCTTTTCTTCCTATCAATGGCACATTAGGGTACCCGGAACAACTGAAGATGAGCTCCGATCCCAACAGGTCTCTATCAAACCACTCCATATCTTCCGACGATAACCTCATCAAACGCTCCGGCCAACCAACTGGAACTGTAGTCTCTGCAGCAGATCCTCTCTTAGGAAGGTGACTCTCAAACCACATACTCAACAAGGGCACACACAAATGAACATTCTTCCCTCTTCCCTTCTCATTCTTGTAATGCAGTGAGTGGTAGAGATCTCCGAGTAAGGTAGGTACAGGATTACCAGCGGCAAACAAGTAGAAAGCATCGAAGTCCACAAAATCCGGTATATTGGGGAATAAAACTATGCCATAAATGCACAAGGCCAACACAGCATTGAAAGCAACCCAGCACCCATTCTTGGCGTACTCTTGGGCTTTACCAACTAAGAACTGAAATGAGAAGCCTGGAACTCCACGGGAAACAGTAGTCACAAGTTCAGAAGCATCAACATGCAAGGCTTTTGCCAATTCCTCCGGCTTGGGTTTGGCATCATAATGAATGAATGGAACCTGGTTCTGCACAGGCAGCTCAACATACTCAGCGTATTCCTCCAAGGTTGGTCCCATAATAAAGTCAGAGAACGTGAAACACCTCAAAGCAGGGTCGTAGAATTGCATCAAAGCATACAGCCCATCTAACTCTACCTCTGTAGGTTTGCACACCAATCTCAGTAATCTACCATAACTCCTCCGGAAACTCCTACGAACACTCTCATCAGCAAGAGAGATCAACCCCAGTAAAGGAACAATATCAGGCGTAGGCAATTTGTAGGCAACTGTTCTCCTTAGGCTAGTCATGATCAAATACTCAGAAGTCCGGGCACTAGAACTAGGGAAATGCAAATGCACCTGCAGCACAGACACACGTTAGTGAAATGCAAATGATAATGGATATGCAAGGATGCAATGCAAGTAACATTCAACAGGGACCAAAGCTGCAGCTGAATAGCCTAAACCCAATCAAGAAAGGTCTCAGATAGACCATCCAGAAGTCCTCAAGCCCTGGTCTCAGATATACCTCAAACAAAGCTCCAATATTGGTCTCTGATAGACCCCATAATCATAACCTGAATGGTCTTTGGCAGACCTCAGATCATATCCCCCACTGGTCTCTGACAGACCTCAGAACACATCTCCAAATAGTCTCTGACAGACCTCGGAACACACCAACTGGTCTCTGACAGACCTTAGAACCCTCCATAAATATCCAAGATCCTGATCAACAAACCGGTGGTCTGAAGGTCTAGTTACCTGCATAACCCTGAATCCCCTCACAGGTGGGTGGCCCTATAACTGGCACAAGGTACGGCATCCTATGCGGTCGTCGGCGTCACAGACTTTCAGGGTTGATGATACGATTCCCAGAAGGAGTGGCATCATCAAATCCTGAAGAGGCCTCACTTAGCCAACTTCCAAATGATCGGTCCCCAGAGTCGACAATCCAACTAACCAGCAACCCACACCAACCAAAGGAAGGGGCAGGAGGCCAACCAGAGGAACCTCGTCTGAGTGTAGATTTCATGGGACACCAAAGCAAGCAAAGCAAGCGGGCGCCCACTAATTTCTACTCTAATTCTAGGTGCACTCAAGCCCAGGTCCGGCTTATCTCTCAATATCAGAACACCCGTCACACCCCGATACAGCAATAATAAACAATATATAAAGCTGAAAATACAAGGTTAGAAATATACAATAACTCCATACAAAATCCTCGACGGGAAAACAAGCGTTAGGATTGACTCTCTTAAGGGACGTTGGATCCCAAATGCATAAGAACCATCGCAGTCCTTAGCAGCCAGGGGACGTTGGATCCCCAGCAGAGTCGCCAGCTGTCGCTACTGCGAAAATCGGCGCCGGCTGAACAGAAGAGTCGCCACCGCGCGTTATTTATCCCACGGGAGGGAAAGGAAACGCTCGAAGTAAACCTCGCACAACACGGGAAAGGTATGGTCGTCGCAACCAAGACCTGGATTCGGGAGTCGGTTACGCAAGGGGAAGGTATTAGCACCCCTCACGTCCGTCGTACTCGACGGGATCCACGCTTGTTTTCGGGTATGGATTGTTATTCTATCTAAACTATAGGTCAAGGGTGAAAAAGAAAATAAAATAAAAATGACTCGGCAAAGTATCGCACTTTATGCCTACGTATTCCCGTCTGGAACGAGAAATCAGAGTCAACGTAGTTCGCCTACCTACGGGAAAGGAAGGGAAGGTTGCTCGCTAGGATATCGCATCCTATGCCTACGTACTTTCATACGGCATGAAAGATCAGAGCAAACGTAGTTCGGGCCACGTACGACACAAGTCTGTCCTTGATTGATTTTATTCCTTCTGAAAAAGGTTTTTCTGATTAACAGTCCAAGAGGACAAAAATGACGTCTTGATGAGTTCACATTCTTTTACGGAAGAAGTGTCTTTTATTGGGTTTGAAATCTTTATGTGTTTTTCTGTTTGTTTTGAGAAAGAAAGAGACAGAACTCTATCCTACGGTTGCGAAGGGAATCAAACTATCCTAATGTTATCATGCATGGGTTAAGACCTAGTGTCTATCATGCTCCTCTCTTGCACAGAGAGAAACAGAGATCCTACGGGATAGGCAGAAACAGAAACAATAACAGATGTAATAAAGCAGTAAAATGCATGGATGCAACAGCACAAGCGAGGCAAGGGAGTCCCACTCAACCTCGAACCTAGAAAACAATAGGCGAAAGTGAACAGGCTTCACTTTCGACCCAACAGGGTAAACAACAAACAATACAACCAGGAAATCCAAACAATACATCAGCAATGAAATACAACAGCAAAAGAAACAGCATCAGCAGCTCTGAATCAACATCTGGCTTCAAGTAACCTCCAATCAGCTACAGGCTTCAACAAGCATCAATCTCCATCTTCATGGCCTTCAGACAAGGGCTTTGATCATCAGTCTTCCATCTGCAATGGCTTTTCTTCAAGCTCAAACCTCCAGGATGAGGGATTAGTCACAAGAGTGAATGGGTGTTAAGCAATCAGCTGACTACCAAGGGTGGTGAACAGACTGCTTCTAACACAAGAGACATTTTCTCTCAAGAGTTCTATCTCATAGACACTATCACCAAGCCTTCCAAAGGAAGGGGGTGAGGGTCCTAGAGAGACTCTGAATCACAGAGAAGAATGGATGCAGACAAGGCAATCCATGTTTGAGAAACAAGCTTTCTAATCTAGAGCTCTACCTAGCTCCTAAACCCTAGTCTCCTCAGCATCTGCTAGCAAGAAACTTCTCCCCAACTCTGACAGTTGATCTCCAATCTTTGAATCTCCAATAGCTTCATCTTCACAAATCTTCAGCTTCCCCAGGGCCCCAGACAAACCCAATACCCATACAAACAATCAATAAACCCCAGAGGGCACACCACACCAGACAACAGATATACAGACAGTAATAATAGCAGTAGGGGAATCCTAACTGTTCTCTAAGGGATCTAATAACTACCCATAGCCCATATAGTCCTATAACTAATCTATTTGAATCCTAAGTCTTAAGGGAAATGAAATCAAACTCCTAAGTTGTCACCTAAACCCTAGTTTTGCTCATGATATTCAAGCATTTATTAATCATCCAAAATTAACCTCTAAAAAAGGGAACTAAAATATTTCTACAAATTGAAGGTCTTACCTAAACAATATGAAAAGAATGATCTAAAAATATCAAAGCATGTGAGAGAACAAAAATCATAAAAATAATGCATGAAATGAAACTATTTAATATGACATTTATTTAGAAAATATGAAAAAAATACGAAATAAAACTAAAAATGAAATTTTATTTTTCTATAATATTCTAGACATTTTAATGAAAATATTGTAAAAAGAATGAATTAAAATGCATTTTTGATGAATTAGTTATGATTTTATGAAAATTGGTAAAATAAAATGGAATTAAGAAAAATAAAATGAATTAAATGAGGGAGAGGGGTGCATTTAGAAACTCGCCCAGTTATAATCCCATTGGGCCAGGAAATAGGGGGGTGCTGGTAGCGCTTTCACACTGGGCCCAACAACAATCAGAATTAAAGAAATAATAAAACGCGCTGGGGGGTGAAGGAAGTAATAAAATCACGTTAGAAAATGGTTTTGGGCCTAACACGGGGGTGGGAATAACAAAATTCAACTCAGGCCCGCCCGTTTCAATTAATGAAACGGTGCGTTTTGGCCAAAACTCCAATTCCCTCCAAACGCTCAGATTGAATGTAGGCCACACGATCTTACCCTAAGTCAAAAGTCCAAACTACAACGAACGGCCATGATTATTTCTTCTCCAAACGACCTGCAACTTAGGGTTTACTCCATGCGAGCTCATGCACGAGCTACTTTCCCCCTCTCTGTTCTCCATCTCCAAGCCACGAATCATCACGCCATAAACACGAAAGTTGCCCAGGATCTTCCCCTCTACAATCCTATACCACTAGCTCAGTCTGAAACTCACAGAATCTCTCAACCCGATCGAGGTAAAAACTGGTCATCATGAAATCATACTGTTATGAACCATCACCATTCCTCCTCAAACTTGACCTAAACTAACCTATGCCTAATGGAGATTAATTTGATCAATCACGCTACAATTATGATGCACTAATCTAAGAGATATAAGCACCAACAGTTTGTTACACCTGTCACTAACCATCACCAATCCTTTCCAAAATCATCTAACTTAATCTCCTAACCACCTAGATCAAGTCTACACTAATAAAATCATGTGAAACCAACAGAATCAAGCTAATCGAATGAAAACTTACCTGATGAGAAACCTTGAAAACAGCTATGGAAATGGAAGATATGAAGCTTTTGAGACTTGGATCTTGATTCACCAATTCAATACTCAATTCTGTATGCACAATTTTGGAGGTTCCTTGCTTGAATCATGCAATTCACTTGAACTTGTGATTTTGATGTTGATGAAAGAGGCACTCGAAAATGGATGAGAACTACCAAAACCTTGCTTCAATTATGATCTAAGATGATGATGGAGTGAAATTGAATTGATCTTGATGAAGATTGATGAAGAATTTGAGAGATTTGGAATGAAACTTTTATGAAAAAGTGTGAGAAATTTGTGGAATTCTTGGTGCAAATGAGGCCAACCCTTGCCAAATTCATCTTTCATGAATATATAGACCCCAATGGTACATTCTAGATCCATCTTGCACATTCCCTTGTTTTCAAACTTTGGCTCATTTTGATTATGTTTCTTAAAAGGTAAGCAACCATGGATAACTTCATTTTTTCCTTCTAAGCTCAAAAAAGTGTGTGAACCATTGTTCTTAGAATTGTTTTTCCATTCAAAATCATATATTGGAAGTCTCCATTTGGACTTGTAAATCTCCCAAACCATTTTTCACTTTGAAATTATTCACTTTATAAGCCTTTTTAGTTCATATTTTGACCAATTATGTAACATCATGCTATGAGCTTCTCCAATAACTTGTGACCTTCTTTCTAGACTTAAAATCCCATTTGGAGCAAGTTTTATGTTGTAAGTTTTTCCATTTGAGGCCTCCTTGTATGAGTTTTGGGTATAGGTTAAAATGACCTGTAATTCACAAATGCCCAAAATACCCTTTGCTTGTCAAGACCATAAGTTGAGTTATACACATCATATGAAGGCATGCCATACCATTCTAGAAAGCTAAGACAATGAGGAACAATTCTTATGTTGACCAAGAATTCATTTGAAATCTCCTTGAGGGGCAAAATTAGCTTGGAAGTCAAGTCACTTTCACAGACAAAAATTCAGACACCTCAGATGACCTGTAACTTGTAAGGACCATAACTTGAGTTCCATAAATCTCCTTGAGGTCTTCCACCACTCAAATTAAAGGTCTTGAGACCCTATACAAGTTTCATGTTGGCCAAGAAGCCATTTGAAGCTAGCATTTTGACTTATCTTGCTGGGAAATTTGACCTAAACTAGGGGATTTTACAGAGAAACCCTAATTTAGTAACTCCTCTTCTCCTTGATCTCTCTTGAATTCTCCTTGTCATATCTCCATATCCTTCTTTATATGTTCAATGATGATCCCCACATCTCTCCAATAGCCTTGAATGCTCTTTTAAACCAGTCAACTGACCTAGGGTTGACCTAGGGTTGACCCAGATGAAACCCTAGTTGACTGTCTTCAGCTGTAGCTCTTGTGCTTTCATCAATGACTTGCTTTCTTCTCCAAATGACTTTATAAGCCTCTCAAGAGGTCTAGATGCTCTCCATGCTTTCATTTCACAGCTCATAACCCTCTTGTTGATCCTCAGATACCCTCAGCTAGGAGATAGACTCAAGGCCTGATCTGCTGAACTCTTTGCTTTCAAATTCTTTCCTGATGACTTGAGTAGGATGGAATTAGGATAATAACCTCTTGCTAGGCCTCTAGAGATGAAAATAATGATTGGTCCCCTGTTGAATGACTTGCTATGCTTATGCTATGCAGATGGTTAGTCTATGTACATGACTCTATATGCAAATGCTAATGATAATGAAACATAAATCCAAGGAATAAGGTTGAGCAAATTTTAGGGTGCAACACCATGTTGAACATTTTTCCATTTGAGGAGTGGAAGATGGAGATTTTGACCTATGTTGAAAAATGACCTGTAATCATCAATACGCAAAATACCCCTGGATTGCCAAGACCATAACTTGAGTTCCACAAATCTTCTTGAGGACTTCTAGTACTCAAATTAAAGCTAAGGTCAAGCCTTACAATTCCTATGTTGGCCAAGAATCCATTTGAAAACTCCTTGATGGGCAAACGTTGCTTGGAAGTCAAGTGACTTTCACAGATGAATTTCAGTGCCCTCTGATGACCCATAACTTGCAAGAACCATAACTTGAGTTCCACAAATATTCTTGAAGACTTATAGTACTCAAATTAAATCTATTGAGAAGCTCTACAAGTTTCATGTTGTCCAAGAATCCATTTGAAACTTGCATTTTGACTTATCTGGCTTGGAAGTTAGGCCTAAATTAGGGGATTTTACACTGAAACCCTAATTTGGCAACTCCTCCTACTCTTGATTCTCTTTGATTTATCCTTGGCATAACACCACACATGTATCATCATATCAATTCAGGAATCCCACATCCTCCAATTAAGCCTTGATGCTCTTCAATCACTCAGTTGACCTAGGGTTGACCCAGATAAAACCCTAGTTGACTGCACTTCAACTGTGGCTCTTGTATTTGAATCAGGCATTTCATAAGCTTTGTATACATTCCATACCCTTAATTCATAGCTCATACCCCCATTGATGACCCTCAATACACCTCAAATTAGGAGAAAAGTCCCCTGGTTGACCCTCAACCTTCTCAAAGCTTCAAACATGACTTGATGACTTGGATGGTCTTAAGCTTGAAAAAAAACCCTTGATGTGCTTCTTTAGATAAGAATGTCACTTGATCCCTTGTTGGATGCCTTGTTATGCTATGCTATGCAAATGAGTAGGTTATGTACATGATTCAATATGCAAATGATAATGCAATTAAAACATAAATCAGGTGAAATAGGTTAAGCAAATTTTAGGGTGCAACACTATTGTAATCAGTTGATTAAATAGTGGATTAAGTCCTTGTTTGAGAAAGACAAATCACTCTAGGAAGGGTGGACTGGAGTAGTTGAGTTCAACGAACCAGGATAAAAATACTTGAGTTTTTATTTCTAAGTTTTTATCTTCATACTTATTCAACCCCCCTTCTAAGTATTTTCTCACCTTCAGGTGAGTCTGGGGCGAGCTTCTTAGCTGTGCGAAGGATTATTTGCTAGGCGAGTCTGGGAACACAATTGTTCGCTAGGCGAAGCATTATTCGCTAGGTGAACAGCGCGATGACAGCAAATCTCAACTACGCACCAGAACCCAAAATCACTCAAAAAGTTCTACGATTCACTTTCCCACTGCCCCCAAAACATCCCTAAATCATCCCTAAGGTCTTACGGCGCTAAAGGCACAAAACCTACGGTTCATTAGGCCAATCCCGTATCATATTCACGCCCTAAATCACAAATTTCCCTACAATTACCCATACTCATTAGAATTACTCAATATCTAATATTCATATCCCTTCAAGGTTAGACAAATAACAAGTCATGGTTTTTAGCCATGAAGGCCTAACTTTCCTTTTTCTCCAATGAATTCCAAGGTTAGATTCACAATAATAGATTTAGACCATGAAGGCCAAAGATCACTAATTCTCATATCCACCCTCAAAACCCTTAAACCTTAAATCGACCTTAAATACATTGAAAGTTACACATGGAAAATCATGAAGGTAATACTCCCCATACCTTAATTTTCGACTCAAAGCTTTCTCAAATCTTTCAGGGAACCTTTCGAAGCTCTTGCCTTCAATCTTCCTTCTTAGAGCTCTGCCTCAATTCTCTTCACGGTCTAACAAATGAATCCTAATCCCTTCACAATTTTCTTTTTGTTAAACCTAGACTTGGGCCTCACAATTGAGCTTTTCCCATATTATCCTCACTAACTCCTCTTAATTATCCAATTTACCCTTATTTCACTAATATTTATTTTAATTAATAATAATATTAATATATTCATATTATATATTATTAATTAAAATAAATAACCTAAATTCTATTAATTCCTAATATTCCACAAAACCACCGAAAATCACCGAAATGCGAATATTTTTATTTAAATAAATTAAATAAATATTCTAATAAAATTTGGGGTGTTACAACTCTCCCCCACTTAAAAGAATTTTCGCCCTAAAAAATTACCTCAAGAAAACAGAGTCGGATACGACTCCTTCATCTGATTCACACGCTCCTAAGTCCAACCTTCTCCAGCTGGTCCTCCCAAAACTACCTTTTCCAAGGCAATCTCTTTACCTCGCAGCTGCTTCACTTCTCGTTCATCAATCCAAACAGGCAACGCCTCCACTGTTAGATCATCTTTCACTTATACATCCTCCATCTGAATCACATGCGACGGATCTAGAATGTACTTCCTCAATTGAAACTCATGAAACACATCATGCAAATTCGCAACGACAACGGCGAAGCAGTCTGACCTTCTACTTCTCCCACGCTTCTGCAGCGCCACTCTGATACGGACCAACAAAATGTGGTGTGAGCTTTTGAGACTTCAAAGCTCGGCCAACACCAGTTACTGGCGTAACTCTCACAAACACATGATCCCCCTCTTGGAATTCAAGTGCTTTCCTCTTCTTATCATGGTAACTCTTCTGACGACTCTGCGACGCTTTCATATTTTCTTGGATCATCTTGATCTTTTCAGTCGTCTCTTGCACAATCTCAGGTCCGAGTACAACACTCTCGCCTGACTCATACCAACACAAAAGAGTCCTACACTTTCTTCCATACAAAGCCTCATATGGTGTCATTCCAATACTAGAATGATAACTGTTATTGTAGGTAAACTCAATCAACGACAAATGACTATCCCATGATCCACCTTGATCCAACACACAAGCTCTCAGCAAAACCACTAAAGACTGGATAGTTCTCTTTATCTGTCCATCTGTCTGTGGATAATAGGTAGAACTCAATCTCAACGTGGTACCCAAAGCGTCTGCAAACTCTCCCAAAACCTCGAGGAAGATCTCAGATCTCTATCAGACACAATACTCGACGGTACCTCATGCAACTTCACAACTTCCTCAATATACATCTCAGCTAGCTTCAGCATAGAATGATTAATCCTCATTGGTAAGAAATGAGTTGATCTAGTCAATCTATCCACAATTACCCAAATCGAATCATATCCCTCTCACAGTCTTCGGCAAACCCGACACAAAATCCATGGAAATACTATCCCATTTCCACTATGGAATATTCAACGGTTGCATCAGACCTAACGGTCTCCGCTGTCCAATCTTCGACTCCTGACAAGTCTAACCAGCATACACAAACTCAACCACTTCTTTCTTCATCCCTGGCCATCAAAAGAATTTCCTCAAACCCGGGTACCTCTTCATAGCACCGGTATGGATACTAAATCTACTTTGATGTCCTTCCTCAAGAATACTCTTTTTCAACTTAACAATATCTGGAACACAAACTCTATCACGACATCTTATGATACCATTCTCATCAATCCGAAAATAAGCTCTTCTACTATGATTCCTTAAATTCAACCGATCTACCAACTCAAATTAGATTTATGACCTTCTCGAATCTCATCAAGAATACCACTAGTAAGCTTCAACATACCAAGCTTAACTCCATAAGAAGTATCTTCACAAACCAAACTCATATCACGAAATTGCTCAATCAGTTCTAACTCTCGAACCATAAGCATCGACATATGTAAGGACTTCCTGCTTAACGCATCAGCCACAATATTAGCCTTACCAGGATGGTAACTCAATTCAAAATCATAATCCTTCAGAAGTTCAAGCCATCTTCTCTGCCTCATCTTCAACTCTTTCTGATCAAAGAAATACTTCAAACTCTTATGATTACTAAACTCCTCAAATCTCGAACCAAACAAATAATGCCTCTAAAGCTTCGACACAAACATAACAACCACCAGCTTTAAATCATGCGTCATATATTTCCTCTCATGCACTTTAAGTAGCCTTAAATCATAAGCTAAAACTTGTCGATGTTGCATTAACACACATCCCAATCCCATCAGTGAAGCATCACAATATACAACAAATGGTTCTGCCAGATTCGGCAAAATCAAAACATGAGCTGTTGACAACCATCTCAAAATCCCTTGAAACTTCCTTCGCACTTTGCATCCAAAACAAAAGCTTGAACCTTCCTAGTCCACTACGTCAATGGCAAAGATAACGTGGAAAAATCCTTCAATAAATTTTCAGTAATAATCTGCCAACCCAAGAAAACTTCTAATCTCAAAAACAGGTTTTGGAGCTTCCCATTGCAATACAACTTCAACCTTCGACATATCAACCACAATAACTCTACATGAGATCACATGACCAAGGAACTCATTTCCTTCAACCAAAACTCACACTTTGACAGTTTTGCATACAACTGCTCCTTTTTCAATGCTGATAACACAATTTTCAAATGCTCAGTACGATCCTCTTTACTCTTCGAATACATCAAAATATCATCAATGAACACAACCACAAACTTGTCCAAATAAGGATGGAAAATCATGTTCATATACTCCATAAATACACATGGTGCATTAGTCACACTAATTGGCATCACGAAATACTCACAATGTCCATACCTTGTTTTAAAAGCAGTCTCCTAAATATCTTCAGCCTTCACACGAATCTGGTGATACCCAGATCTCAAATCTATCTTACTGAACACACTTGCAACAACCAACTGATCCATCAAATCATCAATCCTTGGAAGTGGATACTTATTCTTGATAGTCACCTTGTTCAATTGTCTATAATCCACACACAGCCTCACATAACCTTCTTTCTTTTTAACTAACAAAATTGGTGCACCCCACAGTGACACACTCACACAAATGGATCTCTTCTCAAGAAAATCTTCAAGTTGACTCTTCAACTCTTTCAATCCCAATGCAGACATACGATATGGAGCCATCGAGACACTTGAGACGTCTTCGGCTTCTCGCAATGCGTACTGATATGACCCTTCTCACCACAGTTATAACAGGTAGGTATAGCCACTCGACAATCAGCTACTACATGGCCCAGCTTACCACACTTGAAACACTTCTTCACCTCACGAGGACAATCATTGGCACGATGACTCGTGCCACCGCACCGAAAACACTTCCCACCAGCAGACGCTCTTCCTTCTCTGGGCTTCTTATCAGCAGCAGCCTTAAACTTCCCCTTATCAGCAGGAACACTGTAAGAAGTACCACCAAACCTCTGCTTACCCTTACGGTCATTTGCATCCTTGTAATGTGCAATCCTAGCTCGGTTATCATTATCATAAATCCTGCTTCTGCTTATCAGCTCAGGATAATCCCTGATCTTCTGACAAGTGATCCCCATCTTAACTTCTAGACGCAGCCCATTCTCAAACTTCAAACACTTGGAGGTCATCGCCCTGTCAGTATTGTAATGAGGACAATATTGTACCAACTCTTCGAACTTAGCAGCATACTCAGCCACCGTCATATTTCCCTGCTTCAGCTCCAGAAACTCTATCTCCTTAGCACTCCGAATATCCTCCGGAAAATACTTCTCCAGAAAGCCAGTTCGAACCACATCCCAAGTAATTGCGGTTCCCACAGTCTCCAATCTCTAGCGACTGTTGTGCCACCAAGCTTCCGCTTCACCTTCGAACATGTGGGTACCAAACCTCACTTTCTGCTCATCGCTACAACCCATCATCCTGAAAATCTTCTCAATCGCCTTCAGCCACTTCTGAGAAGCTTCGGGATCCAAAATTCCTCCTTGAAACATCGGCGGCTTGTTACTCTGAAACTGCGCCAAATCCCTGAATTACGCACCCGTAGCTTGGTTCTGATTAGCAACCACCTGCGCCATCGCTTGCATAGCCACAACCAACGCAACATCATTCCTTCCCGCCATACTGCTTAACAACAACAACGTCAGGTTAACAGAAAACAAACTCTATCCTACGGACAGACTCAACTACTACACTGGCCGGATGGACCGACCTGCTCTGATACCAACTTGTAACACCCCGTTTCCCCAAAATAAAATAAATGCAATTTAAATCAAAACAAATATCAGAGTTTCCACACCAACACGGGATGTCACAAAACAGAAACTCAACAAAACATTTCATTTATATGAATTCAACAATAAGCAACGGAAATCATCATATAGATATATACATATAAACATCAATATTCGGCCATCCGCCCAAAATATACAAAATATATCCACCAAAAGGATTCATCGAAACATGATACGACACGGAGTCAAAACAAAATCATCAGATAAACAAATAACTCCCGAAAGCCCCGTGTTACGTATCAGAGCATCCCTACGACTCGACTCGCCACTGTTGCGGTGAGAATCGTGATACCAAGCTATTAAATTAACTTGAATCTTAAATTCTTAAATTCACAACCGGACTTTAATTTATCCAAAGGAAAGGTCTAAAGAGAGAAAGAACCTTTTTCGCGATGTAACAACAATGCTAAGAGATTCGGGGATCGGGGGTTGGTTATGCATATGGTAGGTATTTCACATCCTAAACATCTGTAGTACTCTACAGGAACCTTTTGTTTAATTGCATGCTAAGTTTGGTAAATGTTTGCTAAGGTTTGGGATTGGGTAAAAGGTGTAGGTTAAAACCTAAAGATAGTTTATAAGTTTGCTCGCAAAGACATCGCGTCCTCTGCCTACGTATCCTAACTAGGATAGAATCAGAGCAATCGTAGTTCACCTCACTAGGGTTGAAGAACACTTGATTATGATCAAGGTTCATGGGGAAACAAACATAACAATGCTTGTATAGAGTTTAACAAAACTCTCTAGATCTATGTTATAACACTCAAGAGGGGAGTAAGTAATCATTACTATGATTCTTACATAGAGTTTACAAACTCTATCCTAGGGTTCTAGTTGAAGAACGCTCCTAGTGTAGGTAAGGCTTTCTAGACTTAAAGCAATGTCTAATCGCTTGTATGTTCTAACTTAACTAAGCTAGGGTTTAGGATGACTTCACAAAGTCAAGGCAGGGGTAATGAACTATCCAATGACACAAGGGTCAAGGGAGAGACTTTTCCTTTGGAAGGAGAGAGAGAGAGAGAGAGGCAACTTGGATGAGAACTAAAAAGTTCCATCACTTGGGGAAGAAATACTTAACAAAGCAAATAAACAATTAATCAAGATGAATAAGATTACAATCAAGTAAGCATGCATATTACAATAAGCAAGGATCAAATAATACAGATGGTTATAACCGATAATCAAATATCTTAACAAAGATGGAAGCATATCTTGTCAAAGACAAAAGGAACAATCATGTAAACAAATCACAATTTGATGGTAAGCATGTCATAGGTTCAAGGTATAACAAATGTAACAACAATATGCATTGATGACAATCAAATATAACAGTTTAAACTCAAATTTAGGAGAAAAATAATATGAGATCATGGTGACAACCAAGGGAGAACAAGCCCAAACATGTTAACTAACATATGGGAAATAATCACAAGCAAAATCTTACAAGACAATTCAAGGGATTTAAAGGGATTCAACAATATGTGAGATAACGATCTTAACAAAGAATCAAAATTTCACATAGACAAAAGGTATCATAATTATGAACAATTTGGAATATTTTTGCATCACATGAAATTAGACATTAAATTAAACATGTTGCAAAAAGAATGAGTTAAAAAAGATGAAAGATGAATAAGTTATGACTTTTGGAAGTTTCATGCAATTAACAAATAAAACATGTAAGAATAAAAAGAAAAGGGCAAGGGTGGGAGTTGAACCCATGCCCTTCAGTTCACAAACACCACAATCAACCACTAAGGCACACACGCGCGCATTGGTAAGGGGAGGACAAGATGAACAAAATAAAGTCAATCACAAATGGAAAATAAAATTTCAAAAAGGGTTGATCCCAAGGATCGAACCCATGGCTGGCAAGTGAAAGGTGAATATGGCGCAAGTTGATTACCACTGGGGTGGCTGTACATCCAAGTACAAAGCCACCCCCATAAATATATGAAGCTACTCATGATGAATTTTCTGGGCCAAACATAAACCAAACAAACCACATACGTGAAGGACTCAAACTCTGTCAATTCTTAATCATTTTTCAAGAAATCTTAGTCAAACTTGACTGTTTTTTCATGAGCATTAAGATGGTGCAGTTGGTTTTTTAAAATAACATCTACAAATAAAAACACGATTGAACTTGCAAATTGGCTCTTTGAGATGCATTTTGAGAACACCAATTCTGAATTCATATACATCAACAGGCATTGTACACAAGTTAAACATGTCATAACAGAGGTATCAAATACTTAGGGCTCAAACACAACTCTATAGAATAGGAAATGGCATATGTATTGCAAAGACATCAAGAAAATGCAGCAAAACTGTCCTAACAGATGGAAGATGTGATTTTGCACATGAGATGCATTTGGGAAGCCAACATCCACTATGAGTTCAAACACATCAAAAAAGTAATGCACACCAGTTATCTAAGTCATAACAGAAGTACTACACACTTATGGCTCAAACATAAATTAATAGAAAGAAAAGTGACTCATGGATTGCAACTGTGGTGTGTGGGCCAGGCAGCTGTGATGACAAATACATTGGCATTTTTTGAGATGCAACTTGATGCAATTAGGTGTGAACAAGATACAATCATGATCATGAATGAGTTCAGGCAGTGATAACAATCAAAGCAATATTGAATCAAAGAAGGGCACATGAAATTGCAAAGACATCATGAAAAATCAAGCAAACTGTTATAACAGATGGAAGGTATGATCATGCATATATGGCCTAATCAGTTCTACTCATGTTAATGATGATGTTCTCAAGTCAACAAATCAAACAACAATGTTCAGGCCAAGAAAAGAAGTAGGATGCATCATGACAGCATATTGGATGAATTGAAACAGCAGGCCAATCATGGATGCATATCAAAACTTGATTAAACAGAACAAGAACAACATGAGGTCTCTACCAACATACTTGCAAAGACATGAGAAACATGCATATAGCAATCACAATGTCAAACTCAAACATAGGAACATAACAACTATGCCATACCAAAATGAGTTTTTAAGGAAAATTGCAAGTTGAGGGCTAGAACATGGAAAGAGCATAATCTGTTGAAAAAGGCCTCACACACAAA
Source organism: Lathyrus sativus (assembly GCA_963859935.3). Lineage (NCBI taxonomy): Eukaryota > Viridiplantae > Streptophyta > Magnoliopsida > Fabales > Fabaceae > Lathyrus > Lathyrus sativus. The sequence continues at coordinate 337,200,751 of OZ012735.1, forward strand.
CTAAAACTATGATGCAAAGTATGTCTATGCTTCAAAGTTAGCCACAAACAACCTAGAATTGGAAGTCTAATGTTTCATGAACTGACCTAAAACAAATCAAGCAAAACAAAGTGAAGTGTGTGGCAGTTGGTTTCAAAACAGTGTGACAGCAAAATGGTACAAGCTGGTCTAACTACAATCAAGTGGTCTTATGTTGACAAACACTATACGCACACATCATAAATGTAGAAAAGAATGAGTTACAACTCAGAAAATAAGCATACTGCAAGCAGGAAAGAATTTGGCATGGTCATGGTGTGTTTTAGCTTAAAATGCAGTTTGAGGGTGAAATGAGAAAGCAGGTAAGCACAGATCAAACCAACCATCTATACACATTAGAATCATGAATATGGACGAGTTACAACTCAAAAATTAGGCATATGCTAACAGAACAGCAACTTGGTATGTTCATGGCAAATTCTAGTGTGAAATTGCAATTGGAAGTGAAATGGTGAAAAAGGTAAGATCAGATCAAACAAACCATGTGCACACATCAATATCATGATAAGGAATGAGATCATGCATAGAAATCAGGCTCATTGTAGCTGGCACAGAAATTGACATGTTGGTTGCAAGAAAAAGTTGTTTTGAAACAGGTTTTGGTACAGCAAGGCATTTTTAAGGCAATGAGTTTTTATGAGGAAACAAATATCATACACATACTATAAATATGCTAAAAGATGAGATTGTGCTCAAGAAGTGGATCAAAACAATACCAAACAGAAAATGACATTTGAATCTCATGAATATGCTAAGAACCAATTTCAATTATGCAGCAGGCAATTTCATAACAGTTAGGGGGAATTGACATCACATATAATTTTCAAACATGTATAACAATGATTCCATGCACATAAATAAAGTAGAAATTAATTGAAACAGAATATGATATGTGTTGGTATCAATGAGGTTTTTGAAATGCAGTTGGAAGAATGATAAAGCAGTTTGAACAAGTAGGGAGATTTTGAACTTACAAGCACAACACATAATCCCAAAACATAATAACAAATGAGTCTACTACTCAACAACAAGCACCAACTGCTCCTAATAAGGACTGGTATGTTAAACCAAATTTTGACAGCAAAAACAACAAAGAATTCACAACAGGCCCTAATGGCTAAGTTTCATGTTTCTCATTATTCAACCAATTCAAACAGGCAAGTAAGATCATATAAACATTAACCAATGATTTAGAACATTTGAGATACAATCATGACAAGTACAAACAGTCCAATGGTAATGATAGAATAGAATGACACAAAAATAGCATAAGTGTGAAACAAGTGCCACAATAGATTTAAACATGATCTAGGGCAGGGGGATCTCATGAAATAACTTACAAGTCATTCAAATCTCACTAATGAACCAAGGCTAAAGTATCTAGGGCAAACACATCAACATTTCAATGTTGGATTCCTAAAACTACCATATAGACCAAACCTTCACAAGCAAGTTATACATGATATCAAAGTATAATCTTGGTAACACATCATTAACATATCATTTACAGATGAAAATACATTAACAAAAGCAAGTAACACAGCCATAAAACCTAAGTTCTTGATTAAGAACTAGTATGGGACAACAATGGTTATATCTAACAACAAGCATCTCAAAATGATAAAACATGACAATGTATGATCAATAAGGAGTTTGAACATCACATACCTCCTGTAGACAAGTCTTGAGCAAGTTAAGAAGCTGAGAAACCCAGAGATCCTCTTCTTTGGCAAGGATTTGAAGCTTGCTTCCTCTTGAAGCAATAAACCACTTTTCAAGACAGTTGGAGTTGTGTAGTTTCCAGCTGGTTTTTTAGAGTTTGGACAGTTGAGATATGATGTATATGAGGTGTTGGGAGTGTTAGAATTGTAGGAAATGCCTCAAGTGAAGATTTGGCTTTCAAAGTGCAAGAAAGTCAATATACTAAGGTGTGAAGGTTGACTTTTGTGAAAATGAGATTTTTGAGTTGTTTGAATGTATGGACACCTTCTACAAAATGTTTATGAATTGTGTATATGGTTTTGGGTGGCTTGGAAATGGTAGAACTGAGCTTGAGTAGAGTTTTACTCAAGACAGTTTTTAGTGAAAAATGGAAGTTTTGAAAAATGAGATTCTTGAGGAAATGAAAGAGAGTTGAGAGCTATTGTTTCTCTTGGTTTTGGAGATTTCTCTGGTGTATCTAACATCAATGAGGATGCCTCTATTCATAGTGAAAACAAGAGTGAGGGCAGCTTTGTATTTTACCACTTTTGGAGGGAGTTTCATGAGGTTTTCAAATGAATCTTGCCAAATCTCTTCCTATCAGTTCCATGGCCCAAAGAAGATCAAAAAATTAAATGGAATGATGGACATGAAGTGACTGAGGTGAGCTTAGAGTGTAGAGTGAGCAGCTGCATAGTCTTTAAAGGGAAAGTTTCTCTTTCCTCTTACACATTTGAATATTTTAATGCAAGTTGCTTGCAACTTGCCTCTCTCTTCAAACATCTTATTTTCCTGCATTTTCCTTCATTTCCTTCATCCACACATCTAAATATAAGATTGAATCATGATCCAAGGGTCAAGGATAGTTCAAGTTGTGAAAATCTGAATTTTGAGAAGTGTTGGATTGGTGATCTCAAGTGTTGGCAGCCCTAACTTCCATGGTTCATAACTTTCTGCTCACACATGCTATTGAAGAGTTATACCACAATTTAGAAAGCCCTTAAGTAGCTCTATAACTTTCATGTTTTGGAAATTTCCAAATTCTAGATGGAACTAGGTTGAAAAACCCTTCCAAGTTGCTGAAAAAATCACTTAAAAAGGCTAAATAACTTAGAATTATTCTAAGTTATTTCCCTTCTTAAAATGAATCTTGTCATAACTCCAAATCTATGCATTGTTTGATCATGGACCAATTTGTGCCTTTTTTAGGATTTTTCAAGAGATTTCCAATGAGCTTTGAACCACTTTATTTGGATGTGTGGTTGAGGAGTTATGGTCTTGCCCCTTTCGAAACCCTAATTCCCGATTTTTGCAACTACTTCTTAACCCTTTATCCAATGGTCATAAAACTTTATGGGGAGGTGTAATATGACATAAGGAACATTTTTTATTCACATATTGAAGTCAAATTCCTTATTTTTGAAGAGTTGACGTTTCAGTCAACCGTTCGATCAATCGGTGACTACCGAGTCGACTGTTCATGCTCCGGACATTCTGAGGACTTGAAACTCTTTGGATGGACTTTACTAGGCCATAGGAGCTTAATGGACCTTGATCCCCCCATTTAAACTCCTTTTGAATCAAAAGTCAAACTATAGTTGACTTTTCCTAATCGAAAACCCTAATCGGGCATCTTGAATTGCACTGTTCTCAATTCTCGGGTGACCACCTCAAATTGGATTCATACTTGACCCAATTTAGTATCCTTGATATTGTTTATGGTTGAACCAATCCAAAAAATTGATTGATCAAACCATCGAAGCCTTGATTTTGACGGTACGGAACCCTAATTCATCTGCATCTTGACAAAGATAAACTGGAAATGGGTTAAGGTTAGTTAATCAAATAAATATGATCCTAAAATGATGATGAGGATCTAAGGGGTCAAAATTTGGGGTGCAACAACCACTATCCAAGCTAGCTACGCACCTGGATTATCTGTACTTCCGAAGAAGCACAGACCACAACAAAAACAAAAGGGGTGAGAAATCACGATAAAAAATATAGCGGTAATAATGTACATGAATAAAAGGCAGTAAACAAACAACAGCATTCAAAATACATCAACCTGGACCTACAGTCCAACACCGACACAACACACATAACAATGCAAACATATGCAACTCAACACCATGATATGCGGTACCGACTCAACAACAACGATGGACACCAGGCCATCAACCCTCCACAAGGGAGCACCGGATGAATCGCATACACTCCATCTGAGCAACGATTCATCCCACCATTCTCCACACAGGAGCACGGGTGAATCACATACACTCCATCCGAGCAACGATTCAACCCCACCATTCTCCACACAGGAGCACCGATGGACATCGGGCCATCAACCCTCCATAAGGGAGCACCAGATGAATCGCATACACTCCATCCGAGCAACGATTCATCCCACAAAGACATCATGATATGCACGACACCGATGCACATAACAACACAAGCACCCATGGTGCACACGATCCTCCTGATCACATTTCATCACACGTCATATATATATATATATATATATATATATATATATATATATATATATATATATATATATATATATATATATATATATATATATATATATATATATATATATATATATATATATATATATATATATATATATATATATATATATATATATATATATATATATATATATATATATATATATATATATATATATATATATATATATATATATATATATATATATATATATATATATATATATATATATATATATATATATATATATATATATATACATATTCCACACATCACCACGTCCATGTATAATAACATACACCCATTGAATTATTCTAATTAAACGAATAACATGGAAATCACATTCCAACATCACACATACACTCTCCACAGTTCACTATCAATCTCATATTCAGTCATGACCAACAAGGGTCCAATAACACCAGAGAACAGAATAGAACAGCACCAAAAACACAAACTACTTTCATGCTTGCTGGCTCACTCACCTAGTGAAGCATCAGCGAAGGTTCGCTACTCGCTCGCCCAGCGAACTCCCTAGTGAAGGCAGACAGTGGCTACTGGAAGCACTCGCTACCCAGTTCGCCTAGCGAAACATCACCGAATGTTCTCTATACGCTCGCCTAGCGAAAGTGCTGGCGAATGTCTACGATTTCACAAAAAACCCACTGTTTAGAATCGGTAACACTCTCCGAAATCACCCGATTACACGCAACCCAGTTCCCACATCATCAGGCCAACATTCTACATCCTAGCGACATACTCTATTCTCGATTCTACCTGACAAAACCTCGGCTCCACCAATTATTCACTTTCGGCTTAAAAATTGTAAACTACCAAAATCCCCGGTTTTATCATATCAGCAACAACGCAGAATCACAACAACATAACAATTAAGTTCATCAAAACCTATGGGGTTAGGGAAATCCCTTTCTACCTAGAATTCATGCAATACCAATTTCGACCCGATTCTCCCCCCTTACCTCGATAGCTTGCTCAAGCTGATGAAAAAATCTTCGAAGAATCGATAGACTAAGCTCTTCTTCTTCCCCCTTGATTCTTCTCCTTCAATCTCTCCTTTCCACTTGACCTTGATCTTCTTCTCCCCTTTCAATCGTGTTTTCTTCTTCCTTTCTTTCCAACTCCCAAAAATACCTCTTTTCCTATTTTCCTACTTCACTTAATAATAATAATAATAATAATAATAATAATAATAATAATAATAATAATAATAATAATACTATTATTCATTAAATTATCATTATCATTAATAATTATATTATTATTCTTAAGGTCCAAAGTTATCAATTAACCTCCACACTTAAGGGCACCTCCCTGCACCCGACACAACCCCGCGAAACACACCGCAATTAAAATAACACAGAAAAACTAGATAATTAAAATGGGCGTTACAACTCTCCCCCACTTTAATTATTTTCGTCCCCGAAAATTACCTGATGGAACAATTTCGGATACGCATCCCGCATCCTGCTTTCCAATTCCCAGGTCACACTGCCACCTGCAACACCTCCCCAAACCACTTTCACCAAAGCTATCTCCTTCCCTCGGAGTTGCTTCATCTTACGATCTTCGATTCTCAACGGTAAGATTCTCCCTGACTTGAACGTCATCTCTCTGAATCACATGAGATGGATCCATGACATACTTCCGAAGTTGCGACACATGAAACACGTCATGCAAATTCGAAAGCTCAGGCGACAACGCCACCCTATAAACCACAATACCAATCCTCTGCAAAATCTGATACGGCCCAATAAACTTCGGATCCAGCTTCTTGGATTTCAATGCACAACCCACACCGGTCACTGGGTTAACTCTCAGGAACACGTGATCACCTTCACTGAATTCCAACTCTTTTCTCCGGTTATCATGATAACTCTTCTGCCTATCCTGAGACGCTTTCATTTTCTCACGAATCATCTGAATTGTCTCAGTAGTCTGCTGCACAATCTCTGGCCCCAGTACCACATTCTCACCCGTCTCATACTAACACAGAGGAGTTCTGCACCTTCTACCATACAAAGCCTTAAAAGGTGCCATCCCAATACTAGAATGGCAACTGTTGTTGTACGTGAACTCAGTCAATGGTAAATGAGTATCCCACGCACCACCTTTTTCCAACACATAAGCTCTCAAAAAATCCTCCAACGTCTAAATAGTCCTCTCTGACTGACCATCAGTTTGTGGATGATAAGTTGAACTCAGCTTCAACTTAGTACCCAAAGCTTCCTGCAAACTCTTCCAGAATTCTGAAGTGAACCTCGGATCCCTATCCGACACAATACTCGCCGGCACACCATGAAGCTTCACAATCACCCGAATATAAATCTCTGACAGCTTCTCCAACGGAAAACTTATATTAATTGGCACAAAATATGCAGACTTTGTAAGCCGATCCACAATTACCCAAATAGCATCAAATCCCCTTGCCATGTTCAGCAATCCTGTAACAAAATCCATGGTGATACAATCCCACTTCCAAACCGGAATTTCCAACAGTTGCATAAATCCAGAGGGTCTCTGATGTTCCACCTTCAATTTCTGACACGTCAAACAGGCATAAACAAACTGAGCTATATCCTTTTTCATACCCGACCACTAAAACATCTTCCTTAAATCATGGTACATCTTAGTAGCTCCCGGATGAATACTCAGACTACTACGATGTCCCTCGCTCAGAATTGACTTCTTCAGCTCGTCATTATCCGGCACACAAATCCTGCCTCGAAACCTCAACACACCTGCACTATCCAACTTAAAATCACTATCGGAGTCACTTCCTACTCCAGACATCAAATCCACTAGTTTCACATCTAGCTTTTGGCCTTCTCTAATCATATCCAAGAAGTTGTTCTTCACTTACAATTTGCGCAACATCACGCAATCTACCGTAGTCTCACAAACCATGCTCAAATCTCTAAACTGCTCGATAAGTTCCATTTCTTTCACCATCAAAGCCGACATATGAATCGCTTTTCTGCTCAAAGCATCTGCCACCATATTTGCCTTTCCTGGATGATAACTCAAACTGAAATCATAATCCTTCAAAAATTCCATCCATCTTCCTGTCTCATATTCAGCTCTTTCTGATCAAACAGATACTTCAGACTCTTATGATCGCTGAACACCTTAAACCTTGAACCATACAAATAGTGCCTCCAGATCTTTAACACAAAAACTACCGCAGCCAATTCAAGATCATGAGTAGAATAATTCCGCTCATGCACCCTTAGTTTCCGCGAAGCATACGCCACCACCTTACCATTCTACATAAGAACTCCGCCTAATCCCATCTTAGACGCATCACAGTACACCATAAACAGTTTGCTCGGAGTCGGAAACACTAACACCGGTGTCGTAGTTAATCTCTTCTTCAATTCTACAAAGCTCTCTTCACAGGTAGCATCCCACATAAAAACTTGGTTCTTTCTCGTCAACTGAGTCAATGGCAATGCCAAAGTAGAAAAACCTTCGATAAACCTTCGATAATACCCTGCCAAACCCAAAAAGCTTCTAACTTTCGTTGTTGTCTTTGGCGGTTCCCACTGCAACACTACACTCACCTTTGATAGGTCTACTGATATACCATCACTAGATATTACATGGCCCAAGAAACTCACCGTCTTCAACCAGAACTCCCACTTAGACAGTTTCGCAAACAGCTTATTATCCTTCAACACCTGCAAAGCAATTCTCAAATGTCCTGCATGCTCTTCCTTAGACTTAGAATAGATCAGTATATCGTCAATGAACACAACAATAAACTGATACAAATAAGAATGGAAGATTCGGTTCATATACTCCATGAACACTCCCGGCGCATTAGACACTCCAAAAGGCATTACCGCATATTCGTAATGTCCATAACGAGTTCTAAATGCGGTCTTCTGAATATCACCTTCTTTCACTCTGATCTGATGGTAACCCGACCTCAAATCAATCTTACTGAACACTCGAGCTCCCACCAACTGATCCATCAAATCATCAATCCTTAGAAGAGGATACTTATTCTTAATGGTCACTTTATTCAACTAACGGTAATCGATGCACAAACGCATACTATCATCCTTCTTCTTTACCAACAGCACTGGAGCTCCCCACGGTGACACACTCGGCCTGATAAACTTTCTATCCAACAACTCTCCAATCTAAGACTTCAATTCGGCCAATTCCACTGCCGACATCCTGTACGGCGCCATAGAGATAGGCCTCGTACCAGGTATAAGATCAATGCTAAACTCAACTTCTCTCTTCGAAGGTAATTCTGTAATATCATCAGGGAACACTTCAGGAAATTCATTCACCACCGCCAACTCCTTCAGTGACAATTTCCCGTCAACAGCTAATGATGCAAATACAACAAACATTTTAGCTTCGTCCTCCAACAAGATCCTCAATTCCTTACTAGACAAGGAATCCGCCAATGCTTCTTCCTCTGGCGTAAGAAACAACAACACCTTCCGAAAACAATCGATGTAGACTCGGTTGAACTCCAACTAGTTTATACCCAGAATAACATAGAACTTACCAAGGGGCAAGCAAATCAGATCCACTCCAAAATCTCTACCAAAAATAGTCAGAGGACACTTCAAACATACCAAAGAAGTAGTCACTAAACCAATAGAGGAAGTCTCAATAGTCATCCGCCGCTCAAGAGTAGTCGGCACCAAACCTAACCTCTTCACACAATCAACAGAGATGAACGAGTGGGTTGCACCCGTATCAATAATAGCAGACAAGGGAACATTATTGATGAAACAAGTACCTTGGATAGAATGCTCCTCAATGGCAGCTTGAGTTCCCACCACCGCAAACACTTTACCACTGGTTTGAGACACCTGAGACGACTTCAGCTTCTCGCAATGCATACTGATATGACCCTTCTCACCACAGTTATAACAGGTAGGTATAGCCACTCGACAATCAGCTACTACATGGCCCGACTTACCACACTTGAAACACTTCTTCACCTCACGAGGACAATCATTGGCACGATGACCTGTGCCATCGCACCGAAAACACTTCCCACCAGCAGACGCTCTTCCTTCTCTGGGCTTCTTATCAGCAGCAGTCTTAAACTTCCCCTTATCAGCAGGAACACTGTAAAGAGTACCACCAAACCTCTGCTTACCCTTACGGTCATTTGCAGCCTTGTAATGTGCAATCCTAGCCCAGTTATCATTATCATAAATCCTGCTTCTGCTTATCAGCTCAGGATAATCCCTGATCTTCTGACAAGCGATCCCCATCTTAACTTCTGGACGCAGCCCATTCTCAAACTTCAAACACTTGGAGGTCATCGCCCCGTCAGTATTGTAATGAGGACAATATTGCACCAACTCTTCGAACTTAGCAACATACTCAGCCGCCGTCATATTTCCCTGCGTCAGCTCCAGAAACTCTATCTCCTTAGCACTCCGAATATCCTCCGGAAAATACTTCTCCAGAAAGCTAGTTCGAACCACATCCCAAGTAATTGCGGTTCCCGCAGTCTCCAATCTCTAGCGACTGTTGTCCCACCAAGCTTCTGCTTCACCTTCCAGCATGTGGGTACCAAACCTCACTTTCTGCTCATCGCTACAACCCATCGTCCTGAAAATCTTCTCAATCGCCTTCAGCCACTTCTGAGCAGCTTCGGATCCAAAATTCCTCCTTGAAACATCGGCGGCTTGTTACTCTGAAACTGCGCCAAATCCCTGAATTACGCACCCGCAGCTTGGTTCTGATTAGCAACCACCTGCGCCATCGCTTGCATAGTCGCAGCCAACGCAACATCATTCCTTCCCGCCATACTGCTCAACAACAACAACGTCAGGTTAACAGAAAACAAACTCTATCCTACGGACAGACTCAACTACTACACTGGCCGGACGGACCGACCTGCTCTGATACCAACTTGTAACACCCTGTTTCCCCAAAATAAAATAAATGCAATTTAAATCAAAACAAATATCAGAGTTGCCACACCAACACGGGATGTCACAAAATAGAAACTCAACAAAACATTTCATTTATATGAATTCAACAATAAGCAGCGGAAATCATCATATAGATATATACATATAAACATCATATACATCAATATTCGACCATCCGCCCAAAATATACAAAATATATCCACCAAAAGGATTCATCAAAACATGACACGACACAGAGTCAAAAAAAAATCATCAGATAAACAAATAACTCCCAAAAGCCCCGTGTTACGTATCAGAGCATCCCTACGACTCGACTCGCCACTATCCAAGCTAGCTACGTACCTGGATTATCTGTACTTCCGAAGAAGCACAGACCACAACAACAATAAAAGGGGTGAGAAATCACGATAAAAAATATAGCAGTAATAATATACATTAATAAAAGGCAGTGAATAAACAAACAATATTCAACATACATCAAGCCGGACCTACAGTCCAACACTGACACAACACACATAACAATGCAAACATATGCAACTCAACACCATGATATGCGATACCGACTCAACAACAACGATGGACACCGGACCGTCAACCCTCCACAAGGGAGCACCGCATGAATTTCATACACTCCATCTGAGCAACAATTCATCCCACCATTCTCCACACAGGAGCACGGGTGAATCGCATACACTCCATCCGAGCAACGATTCAACCCCACCATTCTCCACACAGGAGCACCGATGGACACCGGGCCATCAACCCTCCACAAGGGAGCACCAGATGAATCGCATACACTCCATCCGAGCAACGATTCATCCCACCAAGACATCATGATACGCACGACACCAATGCACATAACAACACAAGCACCCCCGGTGCACACGATCCTCCTGATCACATTTCATCACACATCATATATATATATATATATATATATATATATATATATATATATATATATATATATATATATATATATATATATATATATATATATATATATATATATATATATATATATATATATATATATATATATATATATATATATATATATATATATATATATATATATATATATATATATATATATATATATATATATATATATATATATATATATATATATATATATATATATATATATATATATATATATATATATATATATATATATATATATGTATATACATATTCCACACATCACCACGTCCATGTATAATAACATACACCCATTGAATTATTCTAATTAAACGAATAACACGGAAATCACATTCCAACATCACACATACACTCTCCACAGTTCACTATCAATCTCATATTCAGTCATGACCAACAATGGTCCAATAACACCAGAAAACAGAACAAAACAGCACCAAAAACACAAACTACTGTCATGCTCGCTGGCTCACTCGCCTAGCGAAGCATCAGAGAAGGCTCGCTACTCGCTCGCCCAGCGAACTCCCTAGCGAAGGCAGACAGTGGCTATTGGAAGCAATCGTTACCCAGTTCGCCTAGCGAAACATTAACGAATGTTCGCTATTCGCTCGCCTAGCGAAAGTGCTGGCGAATGTCTGCGATTTCAAAAAAAACCCACTGTTCAGAATTGGTAACACTCTCCGAAATATCCCGATTACGCGCAACCCAGTTCCCACATCATCAGGCCAACATTCTACGTCCTAGCTACATACTCTATTCTCGATTCTACCCGACAAAACCTCGCTCCACCAAATTATTCACTTTCGGCTTAAAATTGTAAACTACCAAAATCCCCAAAATCATCCCAACAATCACATGCAATGGTTTTATCATATCAAAAACAACTCAGAATCACAACAACATAACAATTAAGTTCATCAAAACCTATGGGGTTAGGGAAATCCCCTTCTACCTAGAATTCATGTAATACCAATTTCGACCCGATTCTCCCCCTCTTACCTCGATAGTTTGCTCAAGCTGATGAAAAAATCTTTGAAGAATCGATAGACTAAGCTCTTCTTCTTCCCCTTTGATTCTTCTCCTTCAATCTCTCCCTTCCACTTGACCTTGTTCTTCTTCTCCCCTTTCTATCGTGTTCTCTTCTTCCTTTCTTTCCAACTCCCAAAAATACCCCTTTTCATATTTTCCTACTTCACTTAATAATAATATTAATAACAATAATAATAATAATAATAATAATAATAATAATAATAATAATAATATTACTATTATTCGTTAAATTATCATTATCATTAATAATTATATTATTATTCTTAAGGTCCAAAGTTATCAATTTACCTCCACACTTAAGGGCACCTCCCTGCACTCGACACAACCCCACGAAACACACCGCAATTAAAATAACACAGAAAAACTAGATAATTAAAATGGGCGTTACACAATGCATGTGGTACCAATCATCACAGCGCGATGGACACTGGGCCATCAACCCTCCATAGATCCCTATCAATAGGATCGATTCTACTAGAGAACTGGAGCACATCAAAACACTTCACATCCATACAATGGGACTGAAGCCAAAGAAATCAAGGTGTTGAACCGAAGTCCGGATGCACATGAATAAAGGTCCTGAATCTAATTAATTTGAACAAAACTCAAATTAGAATAAAGATCTAATAAAAATCAAAACCATGTTAGTAATAACACCAAGATTAAAATGTAATCAAAATTTGTTAATCACAACTTAGATTAATATCAAAACTAACATTACAATTTTAATCCAAGATCTAATTGTTGAACTCAAATCAACAAAAAGACATTAATAAGATGATGTTGTAGGTTCATGGATGGTGTAACTAGAAGTATAGGGCATGTGCTTAAAATCTTAAGACCAATGGCCCTGCTTTCTCGTCCCAAGCAGTGCAAGAGTGTGGCAGATAACAAGAAACAAAACAAACAAAAAAGGGCACTAAAACCTATTCAAAACAAATGCATGCTTCAAAACAAAACAAAAATCCACAGATTAAGATTCAATGTTATTAGTACCACAAAACCGAGAAAAAAAGAGTAACAGTTTTGTTACTTACTCAGACAAATCACCATCATCGCATGCGACACAACGGAAACAACAACTTCCATCGCCTTCATGAACGATTCAGTTCTCCCTCCTTCAAATTCTCACTCTTCTCTCTTGATCTGTTCTGGATTCGTGTTCTCATTCTAGGTTTGTTCATTTGTTCCCATCTTTTTAAGTTCAAGCTCCTTTTCTTCTTTTTCTTGTTATGAGACGCGATTTTCCGTTCTGCGAGTCGAAGGGACTTTGAAGGAGAATGAAGGGGTTTTAGTTCTATGAGGTTTTGAGCAGAGAGTGTGTTTCAAAAATTGTTGTTGATTTGGAGACAAAATAGATGAAGGTTTTAGGTAAAAGAAGAAAAAGAAGGTACGATTGAGGAAGAGGCTTTTTTGTGAAGATCGAAGTAATTTTATAGAGGAGCTTGAGTAATGTCCGGCCGATGGTTTTTTGTGTTCTCAAGAGATGCGCATCGTTTTTTAGGGCCTGTTTTTTAGAGTCTTTTTCGTGTGTATTGAAGATGCATAATTTATGTGTTGCCTTCTATTTTCGAAGGGGACGGTTTTGGAAATGGTATATGCATGATACAGTTTGTCATTTGCGGAATATGAATTATAGGGTGGGGTCGTATTGTGTATGGCAGGTTGTTGTGTTGTATGTATGAGTTGAAGGTTAAGATGGGTGTGATGGTTTCGTCTATTTTGTGGTGTTGGTTTTGTGAGTAATACGTGGGACATGTGTTGCTACTCGAAAAAATGTAACAACGAAGAGGCAAAAGTGGAAGAACAGAAGAGTCACCATCGAACTTTATTTATCCCAAAAAGGGAAGGGAAAACATTAGAAAACCCCAAGAAGGAAATGGATAAGATGGTCTCGCAACCAAGAGAAAGGGTTCGGAAGCCGGTTATGCGAAGGGAAGGTATTAGTACCCCTCACATCATCATACTCGATGGGAACCATTTGCTTGCCTATGTGTAAGGATATTTGCTAAAGGATGTTGCTTTCTAAGAGTGTTCTAAGGGAAGAGAAAAGGGTTGGTAACAAAAATAGAGAAAAGAGACTCGGTAGGACCTCACAATCCTATGCCTACGTATTCTCAACATATCTGAGAAAGTCAGAGTCAACGTAGTTTGGGGGACTACGGATAAAAGATGGAAGTGTGCTCACCAAGGATTGGGGCCCTTGTGCCTATGTATCTTTACTTAAAAGAAGTAAAGAATCAGAGCGTCTGTAGTTCAGACTATGGTTTGTAGGTATTTTTTTATGGGCGATGCAAATGTGTGCATTCTAGCAGTTAGGTGTATTGCAGCTCGCTTGTGGAGTCTTAGGCGTTACCTGTTTGCAATAGAACGGACGTAACATGTCCTTTTTGAAAAGAAATAGTTTTCGCCATCAAGGCAAGATGCCACATTTGATTTGTGAAAGTTGTTTTTAAGGGTGAAATAAGTCCTCGGATAGTAACCTCTTGCAGGTAGTGTAACACCATTTTCTACCCCCACAATGAAAAGGCGCATTTATTCACATCTATCAGAGTAAATTATTCAATTCAATAAAAGCCACCACAAAAGGGCGTACATTTCTCAATAACTCAAAACAATTCAATGTTCTGTGTACAACGGGTTTTCCCAAAATATATAAAAAATTTCTCAGAGGCAGCGGAACTCAAAAGGTATAATCCAAGGTTTTCCTTATACGGAAAGATAATCAAAATAACTCAATTAAAACATAGACCCCAACCCGATGTTACACTATTAGAGCAAGACCCTCTAAGTTAACCAAAAGGCTAACAACTCAAAACTTCAAAAGTCCTCAATGGCGTCCACGGCTAAACCTGGTCATCTGCATGTTACCCACGTGGAGGTAACATTCAAATAGGCAGGGTGAGTAAAATGATTCATAATAATCAATGTATGAAAATCAACATATAAAATGGCGTCATAGTCATATTCAACATCATCATATTCATCAATAGGCCTCCAAGGCCACAACATCATAAATTATTCCAAATCACTCATAAATGCAAATGCAACAAGACTCAATGCATGTGGTACCAATCATCACAGCGCGATGGACACTGGGCCATCAACCCTCCATAGATCCCTATCAATAGGATCGATTCTACTAGAGAATCGGAGCACATCAAAACACTTTACATCCATACAATGGGACTAAAGCCAAAGAAATCAAGGTCCTGAACTGAAGTCCGGATGCACATGAATGTATGATGCACACGTCACAAATCATCCTCATAATAACATCATAGGTGCATCATTATTCATCATATTCATCATCATCAAACATCATAGCTCATAATCCTAATCATCATCATACATCATGTCATCATAGATCATATTATCGCCTATTAATCATATAAACTTCATAGTCCTACTCATGTTAATTCGTTAAAGAAATCACAGAATCAAACATCAAAGCATCACTGCACACGATCAACATTTCCGAAACTCTGCTACGTTTGTTGGCATGTTTGCTAGGCGAGTCTGGGGAGAGTTTCTTAGCTGTGCGAAGGATTCTTCGCTAGGCGAGTCTGGGAACACAACCATTCGCTAGGCGAACAACGTGATGACAGCAAATCTCAGCTATGCACCAGAACCCAAAATCACTCAAAAAGCTCTACGATTCACTTTCCCAATGCCCCCAAAACATCCCTAAATCATCCCTAAGGTCTTACGGTGCTAAAGGCACAAAACCTACGGTTCATTAGGCCAATCCCGTATCATATTCACGCCCTAAATCACAAATTTCCCTACAATTACCCATACTCATTAGAATTACTCAATATATAATATTCTTATCCCTTCAAGGTTAGACAAATAACAATTTATGGCTTTTGGCCTCGAAGGCCTAACTTTCCTTTTTCCCCAATGAATTCCACGGTTAGATTCAAAATAATGATTTAGGCCACGAAGGCCAAAGATCACTAATTCTCATATCCACCCTCAAAACCCTTAAACCGCAAATTGACCTTAAATACCTTGAAAGTTACACATGGAAAATCATGAAGGTAATACTCCCCATACCTTAATTGTCGACTCAAAGCCTTCTCAAATCTTTCAGGGAACCTTTCGAAGCTCTTGCCTCCAATCTTTCTTCTCAGAGCATTGGCCTCAATTCTCTTCACGGTCTAATAAATGAATCCTAATCCCTTCACAATTTTCTTTTTGTTAACCTTAGACTCGGGACTCACAATTGGGATTTTCCCATATTATCATCACTAACTCCTCTTAATTGTCCAATTTGCCCTTATTTCACTTATATTTATTTTAATTAATAATAATATTAATATATTCATATTATATATTATTAATTAAAATAAATAACCCAAATTCCATTAATTCCCAATATTCCACAAAACCACCGAAAATCACTGAAATGCGAATATTCTTATTTAAATAAATTAAATAAATATTCTAATAAATTTTGGGGTGTTACAGGTAGTACACAATTCTTTATCTCAAAAGATTTATCGTGAAAATGGTGTGGTGGATATGGTCATGTCTTCGTATTGAAAGACGAGTATCGAGACCACACACTCTAAAGTGAGTATCCTAATAATCAGAGAGGAAGGAGTCTTCACTCATTCCTCTCTCTTTAGTTCAATACAAAGAGAACCTTATTCTCTTATTAAAGATTTTTTGATTTTGAATAGTAAGTGCTTTATGACAGTGAACCCTAATGGTAATGTCAAGCACTCGAGATAGGCAAAGGTCTTCGCCTAACCATTCCACAACCATCCAAGTCTACTAAGAAAAGAGTTTGAAAATGCACTTGGTACAAGACCAAGATTTTAGACTCAAGGAGACAAAAGAAATAGAGAAAAAAGTTTTGAAAAGAAAGGGTGATGAATAGATCAAGGTAGGTTGATGGCGACGCGCGAAGCAATCGACTTACAAAGGTAGAATACATATAAGGTTGATGTGGGGTTAATGGAAAAGATAAGAAAAGAGAATGAGATGAGAGAAACCCTAAGGTGTGAACCAAGCTAATGGATTTTTAAAAATGACTTGACGTTGGATCAAGCCTTGTTTGTTCCTTTTATTGAAGATGGCGATCTAGTCTAATTCAATTTTATCTTTCTTAACAAGAAAAAAGAAAGCATAAAGCAAAATGACCTAGACTATTACATTGTAATGGTTTAGAGGGATAAATAATGTCCACCAAGGGGGAAATGAGATGCAATGTATGAAGTAGTGAGAGGAAGTATGAATGAAATAAGTCATCAAGAATTCATTTCAGACAACCAAAGCAAGAGACACAATCAAGTCAATTAGGATGAAACAAGCAAGTATGCAAGATAAAACATGCTTCAAACTTGAATCAAAGACAATAAGAGACATAAAAGTGAATAACCATACATATTCAAATCATCTAAGAAAGCTCAAAGAAGTCACACAACACAACTCAAGTAACTAGGCAAACTCAAATAGTTAAGGCACAAGAACATATGCCTTAGGAAATTAACCACATATTCATGAATGAACAAACTAAAGCAATGTGGATCAATTAAGTTGAAAGACAATTGAGGTCAGAACCTATATCACACCATGTTCAACACATTTCAAAGATGAGAAAAGAGGCATAAGAGTATTCACCATGAGTCAAAGAAAGAGCTAGGCATATGCAAACAATTATCTCATAGAAACAAAGCAACAATGAACAAGCTTATGCAATTAGAACATGTGAACATGGGAGGTCAGAATTAAACACAAGCATTTCAAAGTGTATTCAAAATTAATACATCAAAGAAGTTCAATGAGAATCAAACTCAAAACATGAGCAAAGAACTAGGCATGCATCAATCCCTATCAACCTTAAAAGAATTCAAATATTCATATACAAACAAATGGATTCAAAAATGTCAAGCCACACATAATTAATCAAGGTAAGTATGCGGCTTAGATATAGCCTTTCATATCACTTAAGATCACCAAACATCAAATGGATTCACACAAGAACACAAGTTCAAGAACTAGGTCAAAAGTAAGAATGTTTCATCTCTAAGCAACATCACAAAGACAAACCAATTCAAAGAACTTAGACAATCAAACAACTATGGACACAAGGCTCTACCCCATTCTAAGACACCTAATAACATGAGAGGAAAGGATTCTCAAATTAATTGCACAAGTGCATCATCAAATAAAACCAATAAGTCCAAGCATGTTCAACAATCGAGCATATTTTGAGGATCATAAACAAGCAAGTAAAAACTATGTCAAACAATATCACTCAAGGCCAGCAAGAACATTTAAATCAACCTCATAATGTGTGTCAAAAAATTCCAAAAATTCAGCCCAAGAATCAAAAAGGAAAGACCCTAACCAAAGCATTAATTCAAAACTAGGTCAAAAAGACACCTTACACTAATAATTTAAAATAAAATAATAAAAATGAAAATAAAAAATGTGAAAAATTAAATAAGAGGTTAAAGGATAAAAATCATATTTTTATGAATTTTTATCAAGCTTGGAACAAATAAAATAAAATCAAAATGAGAAAATAAGAAAAATAAAATAAAATAACAAAGGGGGTGCATTAGCAATCACTAGAACAACATACATCCAGTTATCATCACATTTGGGCTAAAATATGAGGGGTTTGGGTAGCAAAAAGGTCCAAGCCCAATCCAAACAAAGTCAGAAGTAAAAAAGAAAGGCCACGCGTTCTCCTCATTAAATAAGGTCTCATCCACCTCAGCGCCATATGGTCACCACATAGACCAGTCAAAAGGTCAAAACCTCAAGCCACCTCAAATGCCGAAGCTAGGGCTCCGGTCGTCTTCTCCAGTGGCCCTCACTGGAGTTGGCTATAAACTTCAACAAAACAAACAAAACCAGACACTATCTCACACGATTTTTCAAGAGGAACAAGAATCCAGCCTCAAAATTTATTTATAAGCACTCTAAATCTATGAAAAACAAAATCAAAAAAATGAGGCATAAACTGAAACTCCATGAAATAACACTACAACCATCCAGAAACATTATATATCAATTCAAACAGTCAAATATGCATCAAACATGATCTTTGCACGTGAAATATGTGAGAAAGAGATTGAGAGATCTTTACCACGAAATGAAGACTTAGTGCTCCTGTTCTTTCCTTAAGACTCCAACAAGCTCTTTGTGTTGCTTCCTTGAGCTCCAAATATGATGATGGTGATGAGAGAAAGGGGAAACAAACTTGCAATGTCAGGTTCAAAAGAAAGGATTTTTTGAGAAAAAGGAGGAGCTCTAGGGTTCTGTGGTTGCTGAAGAATATCAATGCCTCTCTAAGGTTTGCTTCTTGGTTTATATATGATAGTTTTGAGAGGTAATAATCTAGTTACTGTGGTTAAATATCAAGGTTAAAGTTTTTGGTGAATATTTGAAAATGGATGGTGTGAAGGGTGGTATGAGCACAACATGGCTCCCTTGTTGTCTTGTTGTCATCTTGTGAGTGCAAAAGGACCAGAATCAGATAGTGGAGCAGCTATCTTGGTGTGAAAACTTTGTGCTTTCTCTTATTTGGCCAAATATTCAAAATATGGTGCATGTGGTACACATAGGTGTTTGGTCATTTGTGGTAATGTTTTGGTAAGGCAATTGAGGTGGTATACGTGAGAAAATGATGAGGCAAGGTTGCTGCATGATCATAAAAAATAAAAGTTGAGAAATCATGACATGATGCCCAAATTCCCATGTTCATATAACCTTATTTTCATGATCATAGCTTGATGGAGAATAAGGTCTATGATCAAGTGGAAATTCACCTTGAAGTTGATTCCACAATATGTCCAATAACTTGAGAATATTTCTAAGTCATGAGGCATTTCCAACAACTTGGTGACACCATCTTTGTAAGACCATAACTTGAGGCATGTTTACTCAATGAGGGAGTTCTTATAATGGATGAAAAGCTTGGAAATATCTCTACAACTTTCATATTTGAAGGAAGTTTAGATTAGGTCTTGATCATAAAGAAAAACCACTTGGAAAACTGTTTCATGAATGCTTCCAAAATTCTATCAAACTTGACATAATGAAAACCCTATCTTGATGACTTCATAACTTGAATTCTATACACCCAATGGAAGAGTTCTTATACTCAAAAGAAAGCTTGGAGAATGCTATAGAACTTTAATGTTTAAAGGAAGTTGAGATGAGGCCTTGATCATAATGAAAGATTGCTTTAAAAAGTCACCTTCCATGTTGAGATTTTACACTTAGAAAAATTTCTAAGTATAAACCTCCAAAACCTAGTTTTCCTCAACCTCAAACCTTCATACCTTGAAATCCATTAATCTTTTGAACATCTTTCCTTCCCCAAACTTGTAGTTCATGATGTCCTCTTTAATTTGATAACAAGTTTGCCTTCATTGAATCAAAAATGAGAAAGTTATGGAAGTTGCAAGATGGCTAGAATTAGAGTTTTCTACACTTAGAAAATTTTCTATCAAAATCCTAATTTAGTCAAACTCTTGATTTTATGTTTCTCCTTGATTCTTCTTGTTCCAAACTCATGAAATCACTTGAAAACAACTATCATGCCCTTGATTGACCTTGAGATCCAAGATTTTGACCAAATTGAATCACAGTTGACTTTTGTTGACCAGGTAAAACCCTAAGACCATTTCCACTGACTGAGGCTCTTGTGATAGCTTGTGATAACACATAATCCATGTAGAGGACCCCCAAGGTGTGTGTTGAGCTTTAAAATCATGTCTTGCCCAAGGAACTAGCCATGAGCCTCCTTTAAATTAAAATCTTCACTTGTTATCAATGAGATAGGAGAAGAAGAATCATTGCTTACATTCTTGATCCAAGTGGTTGAGTGAAATGCATTGATGGTGATGGATACCTTGTGACTTGAGATTGCCACAAAGTTGAGCTTGAGCTCTTGATTGAGCTTTGAAGATGAAGCTCTTCTCTTGATTGCTGGATAAGATACCTTGATTCCTTGTCTAAGATCAATGCTAGGTGAAAATGCTAATGCAAATGGTAATGATATGGAGGTTAAATGTTAGGGTGAAAAATAGGGTGTGACAACATGGTGTTAACAGCTTTGGCCAACAAGTATCATGGAGGCATGACTTTTTGCAGCTGGTAGCTTATAGCTTCAAGGCTTGAAGTATGGGGCATCGTTTTGGCTGTGTTGTGAGTATGCGTGTTATGCAAATATGGTGAGCATGATGGCTTGGTTTTATTCAGGTACCAATTCTGAAGGCTTGGTCATGAAAAAAATTATGACATTGTCTTTGTTGGCAGTGTTTGGTGAATCGTGGGCCAGATTTGGAGTCGGTCATGGTTTCTTGTTCTTATTGTTTTGTTTTTTAATCAATTGTAATAAATTGTTTATGATGTTTTTAGTACAAAAATTGTATATGGGTTTTTTTATGGTAATGGTTGTATGGACTTATATAGATAATAGAAAACAAAAAAAAGGTTTATTTGGAAATTTGGATTCTTTTGTAAAATAGCTTTCAATTGGAAATTGGTAAAACATGGAATTGGGATTAATTTAATGGGAATGGATATCAATATGGATTTGGAAATTGGTTATAAAATTGAGTTGAACGGGAATCAGATTTAAAGGTGGATAATGATGGATAGAAAATGATCATGAATATGAAGTCCTGATTTTAGCCTAAAACCAATCTTGACTTTTTCTTCACATGCCTTTGATAAAACACAACTAACACTGAACAAAACATAACTGAAACAGTGGTCGTTACCTTTAATTTTCTGAATTTCTAATCAATAAGTCCTAAATCAATTCAAATTTGACTGAATTGATCTCTGGGGAAATAAATCCATAGCTTGAACACGGTTGAACCTATGATCATAATGAACTTGACTTTTGAATTAAGCTCCTCATGAATCATTTCCTGATAACCTGATGAGTTCTACATACAACAAATTGACCTTAGGTGCACAATGTCTAAGAAATAAACCGCTAGCACAAATAAGTTGCACTTGAAGCAAACTCTTAATGGTTTGACCAAGATGAGGTTAAACTTCCATCTAATCTTGATCGTGACTAAATAACCATATTGACTTGAAGCTATACCATCTCTGATAACCCTGATCTCATATTCATGGTGAGAAGCAAACCCTAACCCTATCACATAACTTGGGCAATTGATCTTTATTTCGAAATTTGATAACGAGAATGAGAGCATATCCTTGCTTTATCTCTACTTGATTAAAAACTTCTAGCAAGATCTTATAACCACCAATACACGCCCATCCAATCATAATGACCTAATTTTGATAATCATGGCTTGATAAATGAAGATTTTAAAAAGGTAGGACAAATTTGGGGTATGACAGGTTGTCATATTTCATTTGTGGCCTTCTCAGGCACGCCTTGGTGTTTATAGAGCAAAGTGATATGGCAAGGGAAATAGACCATGCCATCTTTCTTTTTCGAAAAGGCTTGAATTTCTTGGACAATTATTTTTCCAACATTGATCTTACTTAGAGAAGTGATACAATACAACATCAGTAACCTTGACTTACTCACTGTTTCATTGTGAGTTGTTGGTCTAAGAAAATGCTTCAAAAATTGGTACCAGACTTTGGATTCCAGATGAAGGTCCATTCTTCTTACAGTTTTCTCAGCACTAGACTCCAACCATATGGTTCCCTCGTTGCACAATGATGTCATAATAACATCATAGTCTTCATCATTAGATTTCTCAAGTAACTCTTGGTACTCGTCTCCTTTCTCTGGGAGATTCAAAGTCGGATTAATGGTAGTTTCATAATACACAACCTTTGTACCTCTCACTATCACTTCCACTCTTTTGTTCGTTGGGTCGGTGATATTTGCATAAAACTCCTTCACAACTGAAATGTTGTAAGGACCAAGTTGCTTGCAAAGCTTGCTCCACTTTAAACTCTTGACGGTAACTCCAATGTCACCTGGAAAACCAAGAGTGTCTTCTTGAGTGTCAAAAATAAATCCCTTTTTCATAAAGGACTCCCATTCCACAGAACTAGTTGGTGAAATGACGAAAGGCTTCACTATTGATAAAGAATTTTATAATGTTGAGCTCTTCATCTGAGCAGACAACATGTGGGGTAGTGTTGTTTATAGAAACCTTCTTCATACATTTTCTAGTTTCAGCTTCCCTGGATGAATGATAGTGAAGAAAAGAAATGAGGGTTTGGTTTGGGAAAGGGGAACGAAAGCAGGAGAGAGAAAATGGTGGTGAAAATCTGAAGTTGATTTTTGAGTGTTAGAGAATTAGGGAAAATGGGGGAAAAGAAAAAAATTGAGATTTTTCTAAGGAAAGTTGTCTGCTCCGCCAGTTGGCGTGTAACAGTTACTACCCAGTCTGACATGGCAGACAAGAGCAATAATGCTGACGTGATGGCACAAGGATCAACATGTGCATGCTCTTCCATCTCTCTCTCTCTCTCTCCCTATTAATCCATTACTTTCTCATTAAAATAATTGACAAAAATTCCAGCTCAACATGTCTTTTGGGTTTCTCCACATTTAATCAAATTTTTACTATAATTTCTTATTTCTCTCTTCAAATTGAAATCACTCTCAGGTGTCATGACACCTCTTGACAGTCAGTCTTCAATAATAAATTAATCACCTGTGCTAAAAATAAACAATAAAAACATGAAGTTGGGTTGCCTTCTAGTAGCGCTGCTTTAAGGTCTTATAGCCTGACCAAAACAAAGATCTTAATCAATGAAACTGAGTGAAATTCTGGTATCAGATATAAGATGACGAAGGCGATGTTACAACACTAATATATGAACTATCACCAATAAGAACAAAGACAAATTGTTTACAATAGTAAAAAGATACAAGCAATTGTTAACCCAGTTCGGAGCAAACACACCTACGTCTAGGGGCTACCAAGCCAAGAAGGAAATTCACTAAGTAGAATTAGTTTGAAGATACACAGTAGATTCTCTCTAGTTTATTATCTTCGCACCTAATCTCTACCCTTGCAATATCTACCTAGAACACCCCTAGATAAGAGACACCTCTCACTCCCCCTCAATCACAGTAGTGATAATAACAGATGAATAAACTTTTAGAAGACACTCTTCAAAGACAATACTTGATCTTGCTTAAAAGCTTCAATCAAGGAGAATACACTCTTGCTTACAAGCTTTGATGAACAACTTATAACACAAAAACTTAGTCCAATTCACACATTAAAGTAATAAGTGAATGGCTCACAGACTAACACAAACACACGAAGCTAAAAAGCTCTAATTCTTATGCAATGCACTATATTAACCCTAGCTTCTCAAGTCTTTAAAATAGGATTGTGAATACTTTAAATAGTAACTCTTGGACGGGTTGGGCTTTGGTAAAAACAGCATCTGATCTTGATATAATCAATTAAAATAATTAGTATCAATGAGTAAAACCAAAACAGATTTGATTTGATCCAATCAGCTCCAATCAAATCACTCTTCAGATCTTCAAGATTTCCTTCAGAAAATAGCTCACACGATCCATAAATACTCCATGAAATATGCATCAAAAACTTTTTTGAATAAAGACTATTTCCACACAGTTTTGAACCATAAATGACTGATCATAACAGCGTAAAGAGTTGCACAAAAAGTAATAGACAAACAAACACATTCTCGTAGAATGTTATGTTCATAAATGTGAGGACATCAAGCTTGACATCATGAACTAAACCCTGCAACAACAACCATAGCTACATGTAGAATGTTAAGAACATATGTCAAGATATCCTGTAGGACATCTTGTGATATCACCAAGTTTTACCAAAATTCCTGCCAATTAAGAACTAACACTGAGGGTGCCCCTTGTGGTGTTTGAGGGGTCACCAAAGTAATTCTTAATCCTTTGACCATTCACTCTGAAACTTTCACCATTTTTTTCATTCAATAAGTCAACAGCCCCATGAAGGTAAATTTTCATCAATTTGAAAGGGTCTCACCACCTTGATTTTAATTTTCCAGGAAATAATTTCAATATAGAGTTAAAAAGCATGACTCTTTGACCTTCCACCAACTCTCTCTTTTGGAATTTATTGTCGTGCCACCTCTTAGTTTTTTCTTTGTACAGCTCAACATTTTCATAAGAGAACAACCTATGTTTCTCTAACTCATTTAGTTCAAGCATTCTAGCTTGGCCAGTAGAGTTTAAGTTGAAGTTTAATTGCTTAATGGCCCAAAAAACTTTATGCTCTAACTCAATGGGTAAGTGGCAAGCCTTCCCATATACAAGTCTGTATGGAGACATGCCTAAGGGAGTCTTATAAGTAGTTCTATATGCCTAAAGAGCTTCATCCAAATGCTTAGACCAATCCTTCCTTGTGGGGTTAACAACTTTTTCTAGGATTCTTTTGATCTCTCTATTTGACAATTCCACTTGACCACTTGTTTGAGGATGGTAAGCTATAACTTTATGTTTGATCCCATATTTTTCCATTAGGTTTTAAAAAATCTTATTATAGAAATGGGAATCCCCCTCACTTATGATAGCTCGAGGCGTGCCATGCCTTGATAGTATGTTTTTTTTAACAAAAATCTGGTCACGACTCTAGCATCATTAGTGTGAGTTGCTACTACTTCTATCCATTTTGACACGTAATCCACATCTACCAAGATGTACAGATTCTCAAAGGATTGAGTAAATAGTCCCATAAAGTCTATGCCCCACACATCAAATAATTCTATTTCAAAGATGCTTGTGAGTGGCATTTCTTGCTTCATAGACACATTTCCAATACTTTGGCATCTATCATAGGATTTAACAAATTCATTAGTATATTTAAAAACTGAAGGCCAAAAATAACCTGATTGAAGCACCTTAGCTGCAGTTCTTACCCCTTTAAAGTGTCCTCCATAAGGTGCATTGTGACAAGATGTCAAGATCTGTCAAGCCTCAAAATGAACCACGCATCTTCTTAGAAATTGGTCACAATATTCCTTGTACAGAAATTGCTCACCCCAAAAATAGCTTTTAGATATGTGAAAGAACTTTTCCTTTGTTGGTAGTTAAACTTTGGTGGGATGTACCCACTGACTAGGTAGTTAACAATATCAGGGTACCATGGGGTTACGCATGCAACTATCAACAGTAACTTCTCATCTGGAAATGTTTCTTGAATTCCTTCTGGACTCTTGCTTTGAAATTCCTCTGGTAGTCTTGATAAATGATCAGCAACTAGATTTTCTAATCCCTTCTTGTATCTAATTTCTAAGTCAAACTCTTGGAGTAATAACACACATCTAATAAAACATGGCTTCGTATCCTTTTTTGAAATTAATCACTTGATGGCAACATGATCAGTGTATACTATCACCTTAGTACCAACTAGATAGGATATGAACTTGTCAAAGGTAAACACTACAACTAACAACTCTTTCTCCGTGTTGTAATTGATTTGCACCTTAATAAGTGTCCTACTTGCATAATAGATAGTGTGGAACATTTTGTTATGTCTTTGTCTCAACATTGCTCCAATTGTAAAGTCACTTGCATCAAACATTAACTCATATGGTTTAGACCAATAATTACTCTTCCCTATGGGAGCAGATACAAAAGTCTTCTTCAACAGATTTAAAGCATGATCACATACAGGACTGAAGTCATAAGGCACGTCTTGCTGGAGCAGTTGGCATAACAGTTTGGTTATCTTGGAAAAATCCTTGATAAAACTTCTATAATAGCCAACATGCCCCAAGAAGCTCCTTATTCCTTTAATGTTAACAGGTGAAGGCAACTTCTTAGTGACTTGAATCTTTGCTTGAACAACCTCTAATCCTCTCTTGGAAAATGTTATGGCCATATTCTTTCCTTAACCATAAAGTGACATTTTTCCCAATTTAAAACCAGATTTCTTTCTTCACACTTAGTCATCACCTTATCAAGATTGTCCAAGCATTTGTTAAATGACTCTCTAAAAACTGAAAAATCACCCATGAATACTTCCATGGAGTTCTATATCAATTCTAAAAAGATAGCCATTATACAATGTTGGAAAGTAGCTAGCGCATTGCACAAACCAAAAAACATCCTTCTGAAAGCAAAGGTTCCATAGGTGCAAGTGAAAGTTATTTTTCCTTGATCTTACGAGTGTATAGCTATTTGGTTATAGCCAGAATATCCATCTAGAAAACAATAATACTCTTTTCTTGCCAATCTATCCAACATTTGGTCAATGAAAGACAATGGGAAGTGATCCTTCCTAGTAGCCTTGTTTAACTTCCTGTAGTCCATGCAAAATCTCCAGCCAATTACAGTTCTTGTTGGAATAAGCTCATCCCTTTCAATGGTGAACACAGTCATGCCTCCTTTCTTTGGGACACACTGGATATGACTCACCCACACGCTGTCAGAAATATGGTAGATGATTCTTGCATCCAACCACTTGATGACTTTCTTTTTCACTACTTCCTTAACGATAGGGTTTAACCTTCTTTGAAATTCAATGTTGTTCTTAGAGTTTTCCTCCAATAGAATTCTATGCATACAAATAGTAGGGTTGATTCCCTTGATGTCAGATAGTTGCCAAGAAGTACTTTCTTGTGGTTTTTGAGAAGTGTCAAAAGTTAACACCTCTATTTTTCAGATAAGTCTGCAGCTATAATGACATGCAACTCCTGTCCTGCCTCCAGGTAGGCATATTGCAAGTGAGAAGGTAATTGTTTAAGTTCTAATTTTGGTGGATCTTCTATTGATGACTTGTATTGATTCTTCAAATCTTCAGTCAACTCCAATAATTCCAATGGTTCTTCCTTGCCTACTGGTTTGTACAATGCTCAATTATGATTCCTTCTTTCAAATGCCCTCTTCCTTTAATCTTCCCAATTCTTGCTCTAAAACATCAGTTTATTTGAGAAGACTTTTGTGAATAATGGTCTCCCAACTGGAGATCATTGAACATTCAGCTACATCCTCTTTGGGATATTGCAAAGCATTCAATACATTGCACATAACTTATTTTCCATTAACACACATTGTAAGATCTCCTTTTTACACATCAATTAATTTTCTTCCAGTAGAAAGGAAAGGTCTTCCTAACAGGATAGGAATATCGTCATCATCATTGAAATCCATGATGATGCAGTCAGTTGGAAAGACAAACTTATCAACCCTTACTAACACATCTTCAAAATTTCCTTATTGATAACAGATGCTTCTATCAGCCAATTGAAGTGTGATTGTTGTAAGTCGAGCATCACGAATACCCAGCTTCTTAAAGATAGATAGGGGCATCAGATTTATACTTGCACTAAGGTCACACAAAGCCCTACCGTAGAATGACTCTCCAATATTACATGGAATTATAAAACTGACAGGACCCTTCAACTTTGGTGGTAGTGTTCCTTGCACAAGCTGACTACATTCTTGTGTTAAAGCAACAATAGCAAATTCACCTACTATTTTTCTGTTGGTGAGCACATCCTTCATGAATTTGAAGTAGTTTAAAATTTGTTGTATGGCTTTAATCAAAAGAGTATTGATATGAAGTTGCTTCAAAATCTCGATAAATTTTCCAAACTGTTGTTCATTCTTAGCTTTCCTAATCCTTTGAGGAAAAGGTGGCGGTGGTCTCTCTTCTGACATGGTTGGTGTTGTCGCTTGCGCGAAAATAAGGTGTCGGCATGACAGAAGAGTCGCCACCTTTCGTTATTTATCCCTCAGAGCGGGAAAGGAAACGATCGGAAAAACCTGACGAATAAGGGTAAGACAAGGTCATCGCAACCATTGTCTGGGTTCGGGAGTCGGTTACGCAAGGGGAAGGTATTAGCACCCCTCACGTCCGTCGTACTTGACGGGATCCTCGCTTTTTTGTTTACTTGGAAGGGTTGGTTATAATCTATCTACCTATCAAGGCTGGCTGAAAAAGAAAAAGAAAAATGACTCGGCAAAGCATCGCGCTTTATGCCTACGTATTCCCGTCTGGAACGAGAAATCAGAGTCAACGTAGTTCGGCTAACTACGGGGAAAGGTTGCTCGCTAGGACGTCGCATCCTATGCCTACGTACTTTCATCTGGTATGAAAGATCAGAGCAAACGTAGTTCGGGAAACTACGGGTTATCTCCTGAAAGAAGTGTTTTTTATTATGTTTGCGATTTCAACCGCACTAGAGACTATGACCTGAGAGTGAATGCGTCGCATGTCACCTAAAGGGTACCATGCTAAACATCCATCCTCAGATGGCTTAAGGCTCGTAACGTACGAAAGAAATCATTCATGATTACTGTATTTTAAACTGCTTCGAGATGAGAAGAGAACAGGCCCAACTAGGAGGGAGACTATCAAGTCCTACTGTTATCATGCCATGGATTCATCCTATGGTTGAGGTTTGAACAGGGAACTCCTAGAAGTTGTCATGCATAGGTTTCAACATAAAAGTCTATCATCAAATCCTCATCAGAGGAAATGAGAGTCCTAAGGGATCATATCAATGATACACCAAAACAGACAAAAGCATCAGCTTTAACAGTAAAATGCATGCAATGCAAGTGAGGGAGGAAATGTGTGTGGGGCTTCAGCCTCCACAAGCTCGTCTCGACCTCAAGCCAGTCATGAAATAACAGTAATCATACTGAAGATAATCAACATACTATCAAGCAATGAACAGATAAAAGGAATGAAGTGCCATCAGGCAAACAAAACACATGCTTGAGGAAGAAAGAATCTACTCTCTAATCCTAACCCTAACACAGAATCCTGATCGAATCTAAGCAAAACCCTAAAGCAAAACCTAACCAAAAGAAATCAATCCCAGTCTTCAAGCTTCAGAACAAGCTTACCAAAGAAAGGGAGCTAAGTAAGCAGACTCATAGTGTCTTCCTCAGGAAAGCACTAGGAGGTGTATACTCAGGAGTCATACCCTATGTGGCTCAACCACTGTGATCAGTTTACATTCCTCCTCAGGAGAAACTAAACTCACAAGCAGGCTCCAACATCACTGGATATTTAGGAAATCCTATCTGAACTAGTGGAACTAAGTGAATAGACCCATAGGACCTTCCTCAGGAAAGTACTAGGAGGCTTCCACTTAGGAGTTGTATCCTATGTGGCTCAACAACTGTGATCAGTTTACATTCCTCCTCAGGAGAAATTAAACTCACAAGTTGGCTCCAACATCATTGGATACTTGAGAAATCCTAGATAAACTAAGGGAACTAAGTGAATAGACCCATAGGACCTTCCTCAGGAAAGTACTAGGAGGCTTCCACTTAGGAGTTGTATCCCATGTGGCTCAACAACATGTGATCAGTTTACATTCCTCCTCAGGAGAAATTAAACTCACAAGTTGGCTCCAACATCATTGGATACTTAAGAAAGAGGTGAGAAGAAAGAATGAAAGTCATTCATAGTCCCTTCCTTAGGAAAGTACCATGAACTTCCTCCAAACTTCAGGATCTCAAACCTCACAGACAGGGAACAAGCCAAGCTCTGGGTCTCTGAGTCTTGATCTACAATCTTCTCTTCATGATGCTCTCCAACAAGGTCTTCAAGACAACACAAGCCCCACAACAAATTCCCCAAAACAAACCCCAGAGATGAACAGATAACCACAAGACAGACAAAATCAATAGGCAACTTCAGAAAATACCTAAAAAAGCAAAACTAATGGGGAAAAATCTATCAATTATTCACAAGGGTCTACAATATCTACCCATAACATCCACATATGCCTCTACCCAAAAATCAAGACAAAACTATTTAAAGAAAATGAATTTCCTTACCTATGCACAACCTAACCCTAATTAGGCTATCCTAAGTTCAATTCAACTAAACTAATCAAATTTTATTCTAAAAAATCTATTAATAAATCCAGAGAGTACTACAATGCAATATTAATCACCACAAAAAAGAATGGGCAAAAAATCTATTTCTAAATGCATGAACAAAAATATACAAATCCATGTATGAAATGAATGGTTAAAAAAGTGCATTTATTTGTAAAATATGCAAAAAATACCAATTAAAATATAAAATGCAATTTTTATATTTTGTAATTTTCTAGACATTTTAATGAAAATGTTAAAAAAAGAATGAGTTAAAAATAATATTTTTTAATTTAGTTATGATTTTTAGAAAATTAATGAGATGTAAATGAAAATTAAATGAAATATAATGTAGAGAGAGGAGGGAGGTGTGATAAGCATGGATGATAGTTCAAAACGGATGAGCCTGGTACAAGGGGGGTGAGAAAAGCGAAAAGCCCAAAGACCCTCATTTAGCAAAACGACGCCGTTTCGGCGGTTTGGGATTCCCTCCATTTTTGCAGTTTTAACCGTGACCCTTTGATCACAAGTCTGGTCAACGAATCCAAGATCATCCAACGGCCACGGTATATCTTCTCCAATGAAACCCTAATCTTCATGAAAAAGCAACTCCATGCAAGTTTCTTCCATGGATCATAGCTCCTTCATCTCTCCATGAAAACTCACGATCCAAACATCAAACTTGATCCTCTCGCTGCCCTCTACACAGCCATGGTCGTGGATTTCGCTAAGACTCACTCCACAAAGAGATACGCACGATGGAAGCCTTGGACACCATTACTTTCTTCTGTTATGCATGATCATGGTTTTGGCTGATACTAACCTAGAATGGTCTACACTCCATGGTGATTATTCTAAGCTACAAAACTAAGATTATAGTACACTAAGGCATGAGTTCTTGCTCCCTAAACAGAAACGGCCATACAACAAACCTCCATGGAATGCTCTCATACTCACCACAATTCATCCCTAATTGGTCTCTATCATGCTTACCCTAACAACAAACCTTAACTATGCATAAATAATGAGATTCAAGAGAAAACGCATACCTTGCAAGTGATGATGGCTATGGTGTTTCTTCTCCAATCCAAGCCTTGGTACTTGCCACAAGTGATCTTCAATGGACCTATGTGCTTCTGTTTGCAGTGGTTCTTGATTACACTTCTTGAATCAACCTATCCAACCCTTCACGCAAGTTGGAGTGATGACTTGGAATACATGAGCCAGCCACGAATTCTCTTCAATCTTTCTTGCCAAATACTCAATGTTGATTATGGATGATGATGATGATCAGAATTGTAGTGATTGATGGAGTTTTAATGGAGTTTGGAATGAAAATGCAATTTTGGAGTGAAGGAATCAAAGTGTAGTATGCAAGCTTGAAAATCTCTAACCAATGCATGGAGCCACCCTAGGGCTTATATAGATGAGAATAGAAATGTGTGGAAGTTTGTAGAACCTTCCATGAAGTTTCTAGAATGTATCGCGTAATGAGATTTTGAATTTGTCATCTTGAGTGAATCCCATGCCATCTCATGATAAACCATGCAATCTTACTTAAATTCTCCCCATATGGTATTATGACATGAAAATAAGGTCTTACAAACCTTTATGTAGCATTTTCCCATCTTTCCTTTTGATGCCTTAAAGTGCAAGTAACAAATTTACAAAGCAACTCCAATTTTTAAGCCTAAACTCAAAAATGTGGCTAAACCATTGTTTTTAAAATGATGTTTCCAATCAAAATGATATATTGGATGACCCATTTTGGATTCATAGATCTTCCAAACCAATTTCCAATTCCAACTTTTTCAACTTATAAGCCCTTTTTAGTTCATTTTGACCATTTTAAAATATCCATGCTCCATGCATTTCCAACAATTCATGACCTTCTTTCTAGACTTAAAATCCCATTTTGAACAACTTTCATGTTTTGAGTTTTTTCATTTGAGGCTTGGAAATAGGAGATATGGCCTTTGCTTAAAAATGACCTATAACTGACAAATGACCAAAATACCCCTGTCTTGTCCAAACCATAAGTTGAGTTTCACAAATCCTATCAAGGACTTCTACCACTCAAATTAAAGCTAAGGAGATTCCCTTCAACATTCATGTTGGCCAAGAGATCATAGGAATCATCCTACTAGGGCAAAAGTTGTCTGCAAGTTGGGTGACTTTCAAGGACCCAGATTCACACACCTCAGTTGACCTGTAATTTGTCAAAACCATAACTTGAGCTCTGCAACTCCTATCAAGGACTTCCACCACTCAAATTAAAGCTAAGAACAAGCTCTAAAACATTCATGCTGTGGGGAAGATGAGATATCAATCACATCTAGAGCTAAAACTGCCTGGAAGATAGGGATCAAACTAGGGTTTTTCACTGACAATCCTCAGAAACCCTAACTCAACACTTCTCAAACTCCTCAATCATGATGAGTTGGTCTAGGAATCATCTTTGTAACATCTCTATGCATCATTCCATGATCTCATGGCCCTTGGATTAGGTCTCAACCCTCTCCAAATCTTCAGTTATCCTAGGGTTGACCCAGTCAAAACCTTAATTCTACCATTCATGGTTGAATCCTCTGAACTCTTGCATAATGACTTCTCTGGGCTTCATGATGGCTATCAAGACATCTCATAGGCTTCCTCAAAACATCAAGTTCATTCTCAAGGTCTCAGAATCATCTGAGGAGCACCCCCAACTCTCAAGCTATGAAGCACACAACCCTGGTTTCAACCCTCCCCTCTGAGGATCTCTTGAATTTTCTGATGAAGGTATCAACTTTCAAACACTCAATGAATAAATAATTGTTGGTCAAATTTTGGGGCGCAACAGCTGCCCCTATTAAAACGGCTTGAACCTGACTGGGTGGGAAGCGAACGGCTCTCAACCAATCAAGGTGCGAGACGATTGAATACCGGTAAACCCGAAAATTTGCCAACTGCACGAGCACACGGTACTCTGCGGGGAACAAATCTTCGAATATTGCAATGCTAGCTGCACGGCAACTAGCTGGAGAGATACTGAACTGACATCGCCGTCAGTCATTCATATTAACTTCTTCTGATATTGCTTTCAAATAACCACAACACCCAACATCGCCGCTGGAAGACTAAACCACCTGACATCGCCGTCAAGAACAAGATTCTGAGGAACGCCCAACATCGCCGCTGGAACACCAAATCACCTGAAATCTCCGTCAAGAACAACCATAACTCGGGAAAACAAGCATCCAACATCGCCTCCGGAGACCTAAACCTGAATCACCAAAATACCCAACATCGCCGCTGGAGAAAATGCAACAATGAACAAAATACCCCGCATCGCCGCTGGAGAAAATACATCTGAACAAAATACCCTGCATCGCCGCTGGAGAAACACGTCTGACAGAATACCCCGCATCGCCGCTGGAGCACTGAATCTGACATCGCCGTCGGACAATCAACATACCCCGCATCGCCGCTGGAGAGACACATCTGACAGAATACCCCGCATTGTAACACCCCACTTCCCAAAATCAATTAAATTAATAAACATTATAAATAAACAAAATCAGAGTTCCAATTTCCCAAGTGGGATATCACATGAAAACAACGTTTCCTTATAAAAAGGTTTTTCTCCAAATACAGCGGAATATTAAATATAAAACCCAATAAAAGTTTGATACGTTCACAAGAAAATAAAATATAAGTTCTTCATAAAACAAATAAAAGCGCCCAAGTCCCGTGCTACGTATCAGAGCATCCTAGACTCGACTGTCACACCATAATCCAAGCTAGCTAAGTACCTGGATTATCTGTACTTCCGGAGAAGCACAGACACAACAACAGCAAAGGGGTGAGAAATCATGATCAAAAATATAATGGTAATGTAATACATGTAATAAGGCAGTAAAACACACCAACACATCAATTATTCACCCCAACAACACCATATAACGAACCTACTGTTCAAATTACAATATAACATATTATAATGCAATTATGCAACTCAACACCATGCATGCGGTACCGACTCATTGGTTCATTCAATCGAACCTGGATAGATCACTTACGCTCCTCCTGAGACATGATCTATCCCCCACCATTCTCCACAAAGGAGTACGGATGAATCACTTACGCTCCTCCTGAGACATGATTCATCCCACCAAAACACCATGATATGCAAGACACCAATGCATAATTATTATATTCTGGCACGCTAAGTGCACACGATCCTCCTGATCATATCATCATACAACAATGCATATGTATAGATATATTACACCAACACCATATAAATCAATCAGATAGTAAACGAATTCATACTATCACACCGGATATAACTACGTCCCCCCCCACTCGGGGATACACGATCCTACTGATCACTACACACATATACATTACTAATTGCTCACCAACAATATTAAGGGAAACGCGTACTATCCCCAAGTACACAAGTTATATCCCATACTCATCATTTTCACACTACAGCAAGGCTAGAAGGATCACACGAGACCAATTCAGACATCTCACCAAAAGTCTCTGAGGTTACTCAGAACCTCCCTAAACCAACACCTCAGCCTATACACCAAAATCAATAATTCATCAACATCAATCCACAATCACAAACATGCCAATAGATATTATACTTACCAATTATCCTATAATTTCTACTCTAGAACCGACATTACGGTACATTACCGACACTTCAGAGTCACTCTGAATCTCACCAAGGTCCTAACCATAGTCATTAACGACACTATAGGGAAACAACACATAACTTTTCCCAAAGCTATAATCACTGTCATTGCCAACACTACGGTAACAACACATAATCTCATCAGCTTTATATTCCTAGTTACTATCAACACTACAGTAACATCAACAATCCAACAAAATGGATCAATACTACAGTAACATCATCACCATATATATATATACCCCAAAATGCATCATCATCATTCATCAATCCCCCAACCTCAACAATAATCATAGCATGCCAATATAAAACTTTATATAACGATAAATTCCTACGGGGTTAAGGAATCCCCTCTACCCTATACATGTATAAACCATTCCCAATCAAATTTCTCCCCCTTACCTTATCAATTGGTTGATCGATAGAAATCCTCCTAGAATTGGTCTCTTGGCCTTCCCCTTTTCTCTTCCGTTCTTCGTTCCTTTTTTCTCAATTTCTCAAATGTATCGTACCACTCTCCCCACCCCTTCACATTCTATTTTCTTTATTAAATCTAATCCCAATTAATAAAATAACTTAATAAAATAATACAATATTATTATTAATACTAATAATATTATAATACTAATAATAATAATAATCATAATAATAATAATAATACTCATTATTATTAATAATAATAATAATAATAATAATAATAATAATAGTATCGTTATTTCACCAAAATAATAATAATAATATTAATAATATTAACAAATATAATAAATATAATAATAATAATAATAATAATAATAATAATAATACTAATATCATTATTTCACCAAAATAATAATAATATTAATAATATTAAAAAATATAATAATAATAATAATAATATCATTATTTCACTAAAATAATAATAATATTAATAATATTAACAAATATAATAATAATAATAATAATAATACTAATATCATTATTTCACCAAAATAATAATAATATTAATAATATTAAAAAATATAATAATAATAATAATAATAATATCATTATTTCACTAAAATAATAATAATATTAATAATATTAACAAATATAATAATAATAATAATAATAATAATAATAATAATAATAATATCATTATTTCACCAAAATAATAATAATATTAATAATATTAACAAATATAATAATAATAATAATAATAATAATAACACCCCCACCAATGTTACTATTATTTTTATATTATTATATTTCACACCAAAATACCACCAATAGTCCTTCCACATTAGGGACACCCACCAAACATCACCAAATACACCCCCACCAAAGGACACACCAACGTATAATATTTAAAATAATTATAAAATGACTAAATAATTAAAATGGGTGTTACAACTCTCCCCCACTTTAATTATTTTCGTCCTCGAAAATTATCTGATGGAAATAGCTCCGGATACGCTTCTCGCATCCTGCTTTCCAACTCCCAGGTCACACTGCCTCCTGCAGCACCTCCCCAAGCTACCTTCACCAAAGGTATCTCTTTCCCTCGGAGCTGTTTCATCTTACGGTCCTCGATCCTCAACGGCATCGTCTCAATAGTAAGATTCTCCCGAACCTGAACATCATCTCTCTGAATAACATGAGATGGATCAGAAACATACTTTCGCAATTGCGACACATGAAACACAT
This sequence comes from Lathyrus sativus, assembly GCA_963859935.3. NCBI lineage: Eukaryota > Viridiplantae > Streptophyta > Magnoliopsida > Fabales > Fabaceae > Lathyrus > Lathyrus sativus. The sequence continues at coordinate 337,238,066 of OZ012735.1, forward strand.
CATGTAAGTTCGATAACTCAGGTGGCAACGCCACCCTATAAGCTACAGCACCAATTCTTTGCAGAATTTCATAAGGTCCAATAAACTTAGGATCCAACTTCTTGGACTTCAATGCACGACCCACACCAGTCATCGGATTAACTCTTAAGAATACGTGATCACCTACACAGAATTCCAACTCTTTCCTCCGATTATCATGATAACTTTTCTGCCTACTCTGAGACACTTTCATTTTCTCACGAATCATTTGAATTGTCTCAGTAGTCTGCTGTACAATTTCTGGTCCAAGCACCACATTCTCACCAGTTTCATACCAACACAGAGGAGTCCTACACCTCCTCCCATACAAAGCTTCAAACGGTGCCATTCCGATACTAGAATGGTAACTGTTATTGTACGTGAACTCAATCAATGGTAAATGAGTATCCCACGCACCACCCTTTTCCAACACACAAGCTCTCAACAAATCCTCAAGTGACTGAATAGTCCTCTCCGACTGACCATCAGTTTGCGGATGATAAGCTGAACTCAACTTCAACTTAGTCCCCAAAGCTTCCTGCAAGCTTTTCCAAAATTCCGAAGTAAACCGCGGATCTCTATCCGATACAATACTGGACGGAACGCCATGCAACTTCACAATTACCCGAATATAAATATCCGCCAGCTTCGTTAATGGAAAACTAATGTTGATTGGTACAAAATGTGCAGACTTCGTCAATCGATCCACAATCACCCAGATAGCATCAAAATCTCTCGCTGTATTCGGCAAACCTGTAACAAAATCCATAGTAATGCAATCCCATTTCCAAACCGGAATCTCTAATGGTTGCATAAATCCAGAAGGTCTTTGGTGTTCTACCTTCGACTTCTGACACGTCAAACAGGCATACACAAATTGAGCAATGTCTCTTTTCATACCAGACCACCAAAATAATTTCTTCAAATCATGATACATCTTCGTAGCTCCAGGATGAATACTCAGATTACTACGGTGTCCTTCATGCAAAATTGACTTTTTTAATTCCTCATTATCTGGTACACAAATCCTGCCTCTAAATCTCAACACACCTGTACTATCCAATTTAAAGTCACTATCGGAGTCACTTCCTACTCCAGGCATCAAATCTACCAATTTCACATCCAACTTCTGATTTTCTCTAATCTTATCCAAGAAGTCATTATTTACCTGCAACATACCCAACATTACACTATCTGCAGTAGTCTCACAAACCATGCTCAAATCTCTAAATTGTTCAATTAACTCAATTTCTTTCACCATCAGAGCTGCCATGTGAATTGCTTTCCTACTCAAAGCATCTACCACTACATTGGCCTTTCCTGGATGATAACTCAAACTGAAGTCATAATCCTTCAAAAATTCCAACCATCTTCTCTGCCTCATATTCAGCTCTTTCTGATCAAACAGGTATCTCAGACTCTTATGATCACTAAACACTTCAAATCTTGAACCATATAAATAATGTCTCCAGATTTTCAACACAAAAACAACCGCAGCTAATTCAAGATCATGAGTCGGATAATTTCGCTCATGCACTCTCAATTGCCGCGATGCATATGCTACTACTTTACCATTCTGCATAAGAACTCCACCTAATCCCATCTTAGACGCATCACAGTACACCACAAACGGTTCACTCGGAGTCGGTAACACTAACACCGGTGCCGTAGTCAATCTCTTTTTCAACTCTTCAAAACTTTCTTCACAAGCAGCGTCCCATACAAAGACTTGGTTCTTTCTCGTTAACTGAGTTAATGGCAACGCCAAATTAGAGAAACCTTCAATAAACCTGCGGTAATAACCAGCTAAACCCAAAAAGCTCCTAATTTCTGTCGCTGTCTTCGGCGGTTCCCACTGCAATACTGCACTTACTTTTGACGGATCCACCGCTATTCCATCTTCAGATATTACATGCCCCAAGAAACTCACTTTCCTCAACCAGAAGTCACACTTTGACAATTTAGCAAATAGTTTATTTTCTTTCAACACTTGCAAGACAATCCTCAAATGTCCTGCATGCTCTTCATCAGATTTAGAATAAATTAATATATCATCAATAAACACTACAATGAACTGATCCAAATAAGAATGGAAAATTCTGTTCATATACTCCATAAATACTCCCGGCGCGTTAGTCACTCCAAACGGCATTACAGCATATTCGTAATGTCCATATCGAGTCCTAAAGGCAGTCTTCTGAACATCACCTTCTTTTACTCTTATCTGATGATAACCCGATCTTAAGTCGATCTTACTAAATACACGAGCTCCCACCAGCTGGTCCATCAAGTCATCAATCCTAGGTAGAGGATACTTATTCTTAATAGTTACTTTATTCAATTGACGGTAATCGATGCACAAACGCATACTACCATCCTTCTTCTTCACCAATAACACTGGAGCTCCCCACGGCGATACACTTGGCCTAATAAACTTCCTATCCAACAATTCTCCAATTTGAGACTTCAACTCAGCCAATTCCACTGCAGACATCCTGTACGGTGCCATAGAAATAGGCCTCGTACCAGGAACAAGATCAATACCAAATTCCACTTCTCGCGTCGGAGGCAATTCCGTAATGTCGTCAGGAAACACTTCCGGAAATTCATTCGCCACAGCTACTTCCTCTATTGACACTTTGCTATCCCCCGATAATGTTACAAATAAAGCAAACACTCTAGTTTCATCTTCCAACAAGGCCCTCAATTCTTTATTAGACAAAGAACTTGCTAAAGCTTCCTCTTCAGGGGTCAAGAACAACAATTCCTTCCGAAAACAGTCGATGTAGACTCGGTTGAACTCTAACCAGTTCATACCCAGAATAACATCCAATTTACCAAGTGGTAGACAAATCAAATCCACTTCAAATTCTCTACCGAAAATAGTCAGCGGACACTTCAGGCATACCAAAGAAGTAGTCACTGAACCTATAGAGGGTGTCTCAATAGTCATTCGTCTCTCCAGAGTAGACGGCACCAATCCTATTCTCTCCACACAATCCACAGAAATAAACGAGTGTGTTGCACCCGTATCAATAATAGCAATCAAAGGAATATTATTGATAATACAAGTACCTTTGATAACACGCTCATCACTGGCAGCTTGAGTCCCTGCTAAGGTAAACACTTTCCCACTAGCCGGAGACGTCTGAGGCTTCTTCGGCTTCTCACAATGTGTACTGATATGACCCTTCTCACCACAGTTATAACAGGTCGGCATGGTTGCTCTGCAGTCAGCTATCACATGACCTGGTTTCCCACACTTAAAACACTTCTTGGCTTCATTAGGACAATCATTAGCACGGTGTCCTATACCACCGCACCGAAAACATTTCCCTTCAGCAGATGCTCTCCCATCTCTAGGCTTCTTATCAACAACAGCTTTACGTTTTCCCTTATCAGCAGCAACACTATAAGGAGTACCACTAAACCTCTGCTTACCCTTACGGTCATTAACAGCTTTGTAGTGCGCAATCCTAGCTCGGTTATCGTTATCATATATCCTGCTCCTACTTACTAGCTCAGGATAGCTCCTGATCTTCTGACAAGCAATTCCCAACTTAATCTCTGGACGCAGTCCATTCTCAAACTTTAAGCACTTAGAAGTCATCGCCCCCTCCACATTATAGTGAGGACAATACTGCACTAGCTCCTCAAATTTAGCAGCATACTCCGCTACCGTCATACTACCCTGCTTCAACTCTAAGAATTCAATTTCCTTAGCACTGCGAATATCTTCTGGAAAATACTTTTCCAAAAAACCCTTCCGAACCACCTCCCAAGTAATGGCGGTTCCAGCAGCTTCCAATCTTTGGCGACTATTGTCCCACCAGGCTTCAGCCTCACCTTCCAGCATGTGAGTACCAAATCTCACCTTCTGCTCATCAGTACATTCCATCGTTCTGAAGATCTTCTCAATTGCCTTCAGCCACTTCTGAGCAGCTTCTGGGTCCAGAATTCCTCATTCAAACGTTGGCGGCTTGTTGCTCCGAAACTGCGCCAAACTCCTGAATTGGGCATCTGCAGTTTGATTCTGATTAGCAACTGCCTGCGCCATTGCTTGCATAGCAGCAGCCAATGCAGCATCGTTCCTTCCTGCCATACTGCTCAAACATAGCAACACGAAGTTAAAAGATATTCAACTACATCATAAAGGACAGACTCAACTCGACTCAACAACACTGGCCGGACGGACCGACCTGCTCTGATACCAATTGTAACACCCCACTTCCCAAAATCAATTAAATTAATAAACATTATAAATAAACAAAATCAGAGTTCCAATTTCCCAAGTGGGATATCACATGAAAACAACGTTTCCTTATAAAAAGGTTTTTCTCCAAATACAGCGGAATATTAAATATAAAACCCAATAAAAGTTTGATACGTTCACAAGAAAATAAAATATAAGTTCTTCATAAAACAAATAAAAGCGCCCAAGTCCCGTGCTACGTATCAGAGCATCCTAGACTCGACTGTCACACCATAATCCAAGCTAGCTAAGTACCTGGATTATCTGTACTTCCGGAGAAGCACAGACACAACAACAGCAAAGGGGTGAGAAATCATGATCAAAAATATAATGGTAATGTAATACATGTAATAAGGCAGTAAAATACACCAACACATCAATTATTCACCCCAACAACACCATATAACGAACCTACTGTTCAAATTACAATATAACATATTATAATGCAATTATGCAACTCAACACCATGCATGCGGTACCGACTCATTGGTTCATTCAATCGAACCTGGATAGATCACTTACGCTCCTCCTGAGACATGATCTATCCCCCACCATTCTCCACAAAGGAGTACGGATGAATCACTTACGCTCCTCCTGAGACATGATTCATCCCACCAAAACACCATGATATGCAAGACACCAATGCATAATTATTATATTCTGGCACGCTAAGTGCACACGATCCTCCTGATCATATCATCATACAACAATGCATATGTATAGATATATTACACCAACACCATATAAATCAATCAGATAGTAAACGAATTCATACTATCACACCGGATATAACTACGTCCCCCCCCCCACTCGGGGATACACGATCCTACTGATCACTACACACATATACATTACTAATTGCTCACCAACAATATTAAGGGAAACGCGTACTATCCCCAAGTACACAAGTTATATCCCATACTCATCATTTTCACACTACAGCAAGGCTAGAAGGATCACACGAGACCAATTCAGACATCTCACCAAAAGTCTCTGAGGTTACTCAGAACCTCCCTAAACCAACACCTCAGCCTATACACCAAAATCAATAATTCATCAACATCAATCCACAATCACAAACATGCCAATAGATATTATACTTACCAATTATCCTATAATTTCTACTCTAGAACCGACATTACGGTACATTACCGACACTTCAGAGTCACTCTGAATCTCACCAAGGTCCTAACCATAGTCATTAACGACACTATAGGGAAACAACACATAACTTTTCCCAAAGCTATAATCACTGTCATTGCCAACACTACGGTAACAACACATAATCTCATCAGCTTTATATTCCTAGTTACTATCAACACTACAGTAACATCAACAATCCAACAAAATGGATCAATACTACAGTAACATCATCACCATATATATATACCCCAAAATGCATCATCATCATTCATCAATCCCCCAACCTCAACAATAATCATAGCATGCCAATATAAAACTTTATATAACGATAAATTCCTACGGGGTTAAGGAATCCCCTCTACCCTATACATGTATAAACCATTCCCAATCAAATTTCTCCCCCCTTACCTTATCAATTGGTTGATCGATAGAAATCCTCCTAGAATTGGTCTCTTGGCCTTCCCCTTTTCTCTTCCGTTCTTCGTTCCTTTTTTCTCAATTTCTCAAATGTATCGTACCACTCTCCCCACCCCTTCACATTCTATTTTCTTTATTAAATCTAATCCCAATTAATAAAATAACTTAATAAAATAATACAATATTATTATTAATACTAATAATATTATAATACTAATAATAATAATAATCATAATAATAATAATACTCATTATTAATAATAATAATAATAATAATAATAATAGTATCGTTATTTCACCAAAATAATAATAATAATATTAATAATATTAACAAATATAATAAATATAATAATAATAATAATAATAATAATACTAATATCATTATTTCACCAAAATAATAATAATATTAATAATATTAAAAAATATAATAATAATAATAATAATATCATTATTTCACTAAAATAATAATAATATTAATAATATTAACAAATATAATAATAATACTAATATCATTATTTCACCAAAATAATAATAATATTAATAATATTAAAAAATATAATAATAATAATAATAATAATAATAATAATAATAATAATAATAATAATAATAATATCATTATTTCACTAAAATAATAATAATATTAATAATATTAACAAATATAATAATAATAATAATAATAATAATAATAATAATAATAATATCATTATTTCACCAAAATAATAATAATATTAATAATATTAACAAATATAATAATAATAATAATAATAATAATAATAACACCCCCACCAATGTTACTATTATTTTTATATTATTATATTTCACACCAAAATACCACCAATAGTCCTTCCACATTAGGGACACCCACCAAACATCACCAAATACACCCCCACCAAAGGACACACCAACGTATAATATTTAAAATAATTATAAAATGACTAAATAATTAAAATGGGTGTTACACGCATCGCCGCTGGAGAAAATACATCTCTGAATTAAGTACCCCGCCTCGCCGCTGGAGAAACACATCTGACAGAATACCCCGCATCGCCGCTGGAGAAAATACATCTCTGAATTAAGTACCCCGCCTCGCCGCTGGAGAAACACATCTGACAGAATACTCCGCATCGCCGCTGGAGAAACACATCTAATAAAATACCCCGCATCGCCGCTGGAGAACTAAAGGATCTGCATCACCTAACATCGCCGCTGGAGAAAATACATCTCTGCTGGGGATTTAAAGAGTCTGACCTCGCCGTCAAACAAACATTCAACCTCGCCGTCGAACACATTCAACATCGCCGTCGAATAAATGATGATCTGACCTCGCCGTCAAATCCAAACGTTCAACCTCGCCGTCGAACAAACATCCAACCTCGCCGCCGGACAAATGATGATCTAACCTCGCCGTCAAATCCAAACGTTCAACCTCGCCGTCGAACAAACATCCAACCTCGCCGCCGGACAAATGATGATCTAACCTCGCCGTCAAATCCAAACGTTCAACCTCGTCGTCGAACAAACATCCAACCTCGCCGCCGGACAAATGATGATCTAACCTCGCCGTCAAATCCAAACGTTCAACCTCGCCGTCGAACAAACATCCAACCTCGCCGCCGGACAAATGATGATCTAACCTCGCCGTCAAATCCAAACGTTCAACCTCGTCGTCAAACAAACATCCAACCTCGCCGCCGGACAAATGATGATCTAACCTCGCCGTCAAATCCAAACGTTCAACCTCGTCGTCGAACAAACATCCAACCTCGCCGCCGGATAAATGATGATCTAACCTCGCCGTCAAATCCAAACGTTCAACCTCGTCGTCGAACAAACATCCAACCTCGCCGCCGGATAAATGATGATCTAACCTCGCCGTCAAATCCAAACGTTCAACCTCGCCGTCGAACAAATATGATCTGAACAAATCTGACCTGGGGTTCACCCCTGGTAAAGTACACTTGCGTATTTGAAACTACTCCGCTGGGAATGAGAGACTTAACCGAGCACACTCTGATCTGGGGTTCACCCTCAGAACCATAACGAACATCGGAATACTGCTGCACACTGCCCACTGTAGAACTTCAACATTAAAGATATATGCAACCCTGGCCCCTGGCCACTCCAGATCCGCTGGAAAAATATTCAAGTATTTCTGAATATGAATGAAACCCTGGCCCCTGGCCACTCCAGATCCGCTGGAGAATCTTCAAGTATTTTTGAAGAAAGATGAAACCCTGCCCGTCGGCTATTTCCAGCTTCAGCTAGAAAGAACATCCTTGGCCTTCAAGGATGTAAACTTTGCCCGTCGGCAACTCTGCAGGAGGTATCTTCGACTTCAGTCTGAAGAAATGGTCTTTGGCCTTCAAGGATACATGGATCTGCCTTCAGGCAACTCCACCTCTGCTATAGAGCATCCATGACTTCAGTCAGGGATATACTTCGGCCTTCAGTCCGAAAAATGAATCCTAGGTCAGTCATGACCTTGGGGATAACCTTGCCCTTAGGCACCTTCGCTTCAGCTTAGGAAACCTGTGACTTCAGTCAAAGAAATGGTGTCCTGAGCCATTCATGACTCTACGGGGATTCAAATACTTTGCCTTCAGGCAAAACTCCGCTCCAGCTGGAGAAACATCTTCGACTTCAGTCAGAAGAAAAACTATCCACTTGATCGCAATCAATCATCTCCTCAGGGCAACTGACTGGGTCTTCAGACCGACACGGATCATCTTGGTAAATCTACAAACTTTAGAACCTTGTCTTCAGCCACACGTTGATTCATCAACAGGGAGATCTGAACTCACAGGAACATTCTGATACCGCCTTCAGGCGTTTACGAAGTCAATCCTCAGATTAGACATCACTGTTGGAGCAGACATATCACGCTGCTAAGGACTTCAAGAATCATCTTGAATACACTCCGTCGGGCAACTTCAAGAATCATCTTGAACTGATAACCATTCTGGAGACTTTATTCTGCTGGGTATTCCAGGAATCTTCCTGGGCAACTCTTGTTGGGGACGCTATTGGGGAGCTCAAGAACCATCCTAAGCAAACCATTCGGGAACCTGCACCGAGATCTTAAGAATCACCTTAAGCATACGACCCTGCTGAGGAATTCGAGAGTCATCTCGAACTGAAGACTTCGCTGGGGATCTCAAAAGTCATCTTGAGCGAGCGACTGTGGAGATTACACCGGGGTCCTGGGAATCATCTCAAGAGAGTGACCTTGTTGGAGAGAATGTCAGGAATCATCCTGAGCAACTGATCCTTCAGCTGAACACCTGTAAGGCAAGAATAACAATGACCTAGATCATGTTTATGATGCGTATGCTTCTGCGCTATGCCCCACACGGTGGGAATGGTATGCTAAATGCTGTGCAATCATGCACGATGTTATGCGACGCCAGATGCTATGCAGTGTTAAATGCTATGCAGTGTTAAATGCTATGCAGTCATGCACAATGATGCGATCCCGTCCGCAAAATAAATGCCGAGGGGAGATTCTCCTGTCAAGGAGAAAGAGCTACTCAGATAGAGGAGTCATCCTGTTGAGGAGAACGTGAACATGCCAATGTCAATCAGGCTCTATCTGGGGATAACCACTCTGTGGGGAGACAACTTCAGCTGATTACCGCAGGGGACGAAGCTCTACGAGAACCCGAACCTGCTGAAGGAAAGCGATGCCAATCGCGGGAGTGAACTGCGTGGCCGTCTCGACTACTCTTCTGGTGATGACCACTCTATGGGGAGACAACTTCGGCTGCTCAAAACCCCACTGGGGAAAACATGGTCTGATCAACTTCCAAGGTCTCGGCTCTCCTGGACATCTGCAAACTCGGCTGAGGAAGGAGAAGTCATTCTGCTTCGCTGGAGAGAGTGCGACTCTGGGGAAATACAGCATCAGCTGTTCAAAATCTGCTAGGGAACATCCATTCATGGTCCCAACTGCTTCCAAGGATGCTGCTTTTCTGCGGACTCAGCCGGGGAGAGAAATCATTCTACTTCACTGGAGGGTACGACTCTGATGCGGAATTTCAATTTCGCCGGGGAAGAAAGAATCATCTGCCTTCGGGGGAGAGTACAACTCTGCAGGGGAATACAACATCAGCCATTCCAATACTCTACTGGGGAAGAGGGAATCGTCCAACTTCAGGAGAGAGCATGACTCTGGTGGGGAATCTCAATCCCGCTGGAGACTTTACTGGGGAGACATGAGCTTCGGCACCCGAACACTTCTATGAAATCTGCACCTGTGACCCGGTGCTGGGGAAGACATCATTCTTCGGTGCTTGACTTAGCTGATGAGGTGACGTTCCTTCAGGATGCGTCTTCTTGGGGAAAAGAATCATCTCTGCGTGGGGAGACATATCAATGCTCACTATTCTGATTCTGATTCTATGGAGGAGAGACTACTGAACTCTGCTGGAGAATGAGGACTCGCCCTGCTTCGGGGATATCAATCCTGGTCTACTGAGGGTAATCTTGACCCTGATCTGATAAGGGATAAACGCCATCTCAATCTGCTGCAATCTCAAACTGTACAGGGGAAACAATCTCAAACTGTACAGCTCTGCTGAGAAACCATCCTGATTCAACTACCAATCATGGAGCCGAGTAGCCGGTTAGGCTGTAGGATAACAACAAGGCTTCTTCAGAAGGTTAAGGTTTCGGCAGGGTAATGACATGATTCCCCAATACTCAATTCTTGCTAGGGTGAACAAACTCATTTGAACAACTTGCCCCAGCGCAATTCAACTTGCCCCGATCCGACCTTTGGGAATAATTCATTCTGAGCCGAAAACAACTGGCAACAAGACAATCTTCAGAGGGCTTGCCCCAGCATCTGCACAACGGGAGGATTCATCCTCAACTAATCAACTCTCAGCATGGTCGGCTTCAATATCTCTGAAGTAGTTTTCCCCTGAGCGAGCGATGAGCGACTCAACATGCTCTGATCGAACACTGGAGGGATCTGCCCTTAAATTGCAAGAATTCTGGATAACTGCCCCTGATTGGGTCTCGAGAAGACTCACTTCCGATCAACCGCTTCTTGCATAAACCGCCCCATAATCAACTGATGCTCCGGGACTTGTCCTCAGAAAAACCAGTTCCAAACTCACTGGAAGTCGATGCCCCAGATTCACAGGGTTTCACAGCATACCATTCTGTCCCAGACCTCTGACGATTCAGTCCTGATTGACTATTCCCTGCTGAAGTTCCTTCGTATCAGCTACTAACCTGCAACTAAAATTGTTTATTCACGAATAGTAATTTTAATGCAGTGTTCATGCAAATTTCGAAAAAATGTTGTACTGTCACTCATTTACGTGCATATGATTGTGAGTGACGAATGAACCAAAGAGTTCAAACGTAGTGCTAATGTAATCAGTGAAAAATACAATAAGGATATGATTAGCAAATCAGGAAGGAGTCAGGTTACTCAACCTTATCGTAATGCGCTTTCAGAATAAACCCTGCCTCAATTAGGTCTTTTGAGGGTTGTATCGCGGTCGGGTTCACGGTTCGTGAAACAAAGGATATTCGGCTCAAATTATGATTTGTACCCACCCCTTCTACGTGATGTTCTCCGATCCTAAAGTCCAGCTAACTTAGCTCGAGCGCTTGCCTCTTCGAGAGGTATGTTGAATCATTGGGAACAACTGGTTAAAGAACTCACAAGGTGTTTCGGAGTGACAGTTACTCCTTTGGCGTCTGTGTCTACACGACTTCGTCCTTGTTCGAGGATTTTTCTCTTTTATAATCCTTTCTTTTTCATTCATTTTTTTTATTCCCTAATTTTTGCCTGGACTGACTCCTTTTGAGTTCTTTTCGATTTTTCTTTTTGAAGTCCAGCGGGATGCCCTGATTTTTGCCTAAGTATTTGCTTTCTAGCTTTTCTTTTTTACTTAGCGGGCTTTCTTATTCCTTTTTCTTTTGGAACAAGTCGTGCAACACTGGTTGTCTTGATTGCTTCGAAAGGCTTGTAACTGTCTCACTCCTGATTGGTGAGGTTTAACCATTGTGGTTGATGAGGTACGACCTCTGGAGAGGAATATGATGTGATTGGTCCTCGAAGGACAACACTCCTCTATAAGACTTGAACGCTCGATCAAGCTAACTGACAACTACCCTGCCCCGGGTTAAGATGTAAGGGTTAAAAAAATCCGAAAGAAACTCCTACTTCTTGGCTCGAAGTGGTTAACAAGGGATTCTCTTCCTTATCTCTCCGGTGTTTAGGGGATTTGAAACAATGCCTTGTACGTCATCGGCAAAGTTTTATCTGAAAGCAATACGATCATCGGTTATGAGTATTCAGTTTCATCATCCTCCCTCTGCTCATTGCTAATCATAGTGATAAAGTGGAGTGAATAAAATGCAAGTGTTAGTGCAATGCAGTAAATGAGTGACAACGACATAATTAGTTCAGAAAAATGCATAGTCACTTTATTAACATTACCATTCGAAACATACAATGTTTAACAGCAAGTAGCAACTAACAGAAAAGAAACTACAAATGCAAAATGGTAAAAAGTCCGAGGGCTGCCAATGTTGAGGACGTCTGCCTGTCTGGATCACCGGCTTCTGGAAATAACCCTCTGAATCTGCGAGCTCAAACAGCTGAGAGGTTGTCACGTACAACCAAAACTCCACCTGGAAAGGAAATACACCCTTGGTCGATCAATTGCTGCACTTTCGCCTGGAAAGCTTTGCAATCCTCAGTTGAATGCCCCGGAGATCCACCATGGTACCCGCACTGAACATGAGGATTGTACCCTGGAGGGTAAGGCTCTGGCGCGGGCTTGAGAGCTTTCGGTTCCACCAAGGAATTCTGAATCAACAGTGGAAGAATCTGGCTATACGGCACAGGCACTGGGTGGAAAGAAACATTCCTTTGTTCTAAGTGGTTGCGAGGTCTCTTGTGATCCTGGTATTGGTATTCTTTCCGCCCAGGAGCAAGAGGTCGTCGTTTCTGCGTGGCAACGGTCTCTTGTTTAGGCGCTTGCGTCCTTGAGCTTGATCCAGGTAGAAACTGCGAGCGAGGCGATGCAGTCACCAAAGGTCGCGGGACATATTCAAGATCTTTCTCAGCTTCGGGCAAAGGAGTGGAATCATTCACCTCTCCTGCAGGGTACGGGATAAACTTTCCCGATGCTCTCATGCCGCCCGGCACAAGCCTAATTGCCCTCGAGTCAATAAGGTCTTGAATCTTATTCTTGAGAGCCTTGCATGTTTCAACATGGTGCCCCGGTGCTCCTGAGTGGAAATCACAATGTATGTTGAGATCAACGTCTGGTGACACGTCACCTGGTGGATCCGAGGTCCGAAGCTTGAGAACACGGTTCTGAACCAACAGTGGCAACAACTGGGCATAACTCACAGGTATTGGGTCCACAGCTCTATCAAGTAGCTTCTTCTTTTGATTATGACCTTCCGGGTTATTCTGAGATGCCTGGCGCGGCTGCTGACGAGACAGACCTCGAGCTTCATGCTGTGTAGAGGATCTATGAGGTCCACTTGGCTTCAGCACAGGTGGCAATGGAGGAAGCACTTTGGGCTCCACCTTGGGTGCTTGACCACTCTCCTTATTTAGCATACTTCTCACCACTCCCATGAGAAAGCTCAACTGATTCTGCAGCTGCTGATTCTCCTCTCTGAGTACCTGCTGGTCCAGACGCACTGCCCGTATGTCATTCATGACCTGCCCCAGCTGGCTTTGGATTTTCCCCAGTTCAGCTTGTATCCGCTCCATTAGTCTGAGCTGCTCGATTCTGAGTCAAACCTGCAAACACAAAGGGTTAGAAGACAAGTCCCGGCTTCTGTCATGCAAGATGAATTATGCTAATGCCATGGGTGTCTGTACGTTTAGGAGATCACCCCTAATTCTGGTGTCGACGTGCCAACATAGTGTTAATGCAATGATAAGACTGGATCCATTCATGGAAGAAAATATCTCATCTTGCTCGGGACACCAGAATCAGGGTACGAAATGCGCCTACAGCACAGACACATGCTAATGGAATGCAAACATGAATATGCGAGCTAATGCAAAATGCAGGGATGCAACAATATATCCAGGTGGCTGCTGTGGAGATTCGGTATCAACAGTCACTGATGAGAAGAAAACCCCGGTGTAAGACCACTAATCGGATCTGCTAAGAACGACCCTCTGATAAGACCAAGATTCTGCTCTGCCGAGAGAAAATGTCTGATAATAAGGACCCGGGATGTATGATCGGAAAACGTCCGCTGATGAAGTCTTCAGACCCCAAATCAAAAATCTGCACTCTCAAGAACAAATGCACCGCTGTTGATGAGATCTTCAGACCCCACTCAAAATCTGCCCTATCAAGAACAAACAACAACTGCCGATGAGATCTTCAGACCCCACTCAAAATCTGCTCTATCCAGAACAAACCACTGATAACAATATCCTGATCAAAAGCCTGCTCTATCAAGAACAGACGAACACCCGATGATAAGATCCTCTGCCCAAACTCTTGCTCTGTCAAGAACAGTCAAATCTGCCATCGAGAACATAACTGATTCACTGTCAAGAAAACCAGGTGGTCTGAAGGTCAAAGTTTCCTGCAATATCCCGACCCCACTCACAGGTATGGACCTAATCCACGGTCAGAGGTACGGCATCCTATGCGGTTGTCAGCGTCACAGACTTTCATGAGTGACGATACGATTCCCAGAAGGAGTGGCATCATCAAGTCATGAAGAGGCCTCTCTTAGCTGACTTCCAAATGATCGGTCCCCAGAGTCGACAATCCTCACGTCTGGACTCCCCTCAGATCCTCAGGACCGGAAAGGAGCACCTCTGCAAGAATCTCGTCTGAGCGCAGATTTTTGTAGGGAACTGTGCCTGCTCAGCAGACAGGTTCGTCTACTACTTCTCCGCAACTATATCTAGGTGTGTACTCAAAGCCCAGGTCCGGCTTCTCACTCATAGTAACATCCCCCTCCCACAGCAGCACAGATAATCATATCGAACTGGAAATAAAATGCGGGAAGTAAAGTGCGGGAAGTAAAAATGCGATAAATAAACGCAACCCAACAAGCAAACACACAAACGATAGGATTGACTCTCATAGGGAACCGGAGAACCAGAGATTCTGGGTTCGATCCCCAGCAAAGTCGCCAGCTGTCGCTTGCGCGAAAATAAGGTGTCGGCATGACAGAAGAGTCGCCACCTTTCGTTATTTATCCCTCAGAGCGGGAAAGGAAACGATCGGAAAAACCTGACGAATAAGGGTAAGACAAGGTCATCGCAACCATTGTCTGGGTTCGGGAGTCGGTTACGCAAGGGGAAGGTATTAGCACCCCTCACGTCCGTCGTACTCGACGGGATCCTCGCTTGTTTGTTTACTTGGAAGGGTTGGTTATAATCTATCTACCTATCAAGGCTGGCTGAAAAAGAAAAAGAAAAATGACTCGGCAAAGCATCGCGCTTTATGCCTACGTATTCCCGTCTGGAACGAGAAATCAGAGTCAACGTAGTTCGGCTAACTACGGAGAAAGATTGCTCGCTAGGACGTCGCATCCTATGCCTACGTACTTTCATCTGGTATGAAAGATCAGAGCAAACGTAGTTCGGGAAACTACGGGTTATCTCCTGAAAGAAGTGTTTTTTATTATGTTTGCGATTTCAACCGCACTAGAGACTATGACCTGAGAGTGAATGCGTCGCATGTCACCCAAAGGGTACCATGCTAAACATCCATCCTCAGATGGCTTAAGGCTCGTAACGTACGAAAGAAATCATTCATGATTACTGTATTTTAAACTGCTTCGAGATGAGAAGAGAACAGGCCCAACTAGGAGGGAGACTATCAAGTCCTACTGTTATCATGCCATGGATTCATCCTATGGTTGAGGTTTGAACAGGGAACTCCTAGAAGTTGTCATGCATAGGTTTCAACCTAAAAGTCTATCATCAAATCCTCATCAGAGGAAATGAGAGTCCTAAGGGATCATATCAATGATACACCAAAACAGACAAAAGCATCAGCTTTAACAGTAAAATGCATGCAATGCAAGTGAGGGAGGAAATGTGTGTGGGGCTTCAGCCTCCACAAGCTCGTCTCGACCTCAAGCCAGTCATGAAATAATAGTAATCATACTGAAGATAATCAACATGCTATCAAGCAATGAACAGATAAAAGGAATGAAGTGCCATCAGGCAAACAAAACACATGCTTGAGGAAGAAAGAATCTACTCTCTAATCCTAACCCTAACACAGAATCCTGATCGAATCTAAGCAAAACCCTAAAGCAAAACCTAACCAAAAGAAATCAATCCCAGTCTTCAAGCTTCAGAACAAGCTTACCAAAGAAAGGGAGCTAAGTAAGCAGACTCATAGTGTCTTCCTCAGGAAAGCACTAGGAGGTGTATACTCAGGAGTCATACCCTATGTGGCTCAACCACTGTGATCAGTTTACATTCCTCCTCAGGAGAAACTAAACTCACAAGCAGGCTCCAACATCACTGGATATTTAGGAAATCCTATCTGAACTAGTGGAACTAAGTGAATAGACCCATAGGACCTTCCTCAGGAAAGTACTAGGAGGCTTCCACTTAGGAGTTGTATCCTATGTGGCTCAACAACTGTGATCAGTTTACATTCCTCCTCAGGAGAAATTAAACTCACAAGTTGGCTCCAACATCATTGGATACTTGAGAAATCCTAGATAAACTAAGGGAACTAAGTGAATAGACCCATAGGACCTTCCTCAGGAAAGTACTAGGAGGCTTCCACTTAGGAGTTGTATCCCATGTGGCTCAACAACATGTGATCAGTTTACATTCCTCCTCAGGAGAAATTAAACTCACAAGTTGGCTCCAACATCATTGGATACTTAAGAAAGAGGTGAGAAGAAAGAATGAAAGTCATTCATAGTCCCTTCCTTAGGAAAGTACCATGAACTTCCTCCAAACTTCAGGATCTCAAACCTCACAGACAGGGAACAAGCCAAGCTCTGGGTCTCTGAGTCTTGATCTACAATCTTCTCTTCATGATGCTCTCCAACAAGGTCTTCAAGACAACACAAGCCCCACAACAAATTCCCCAAAACAAACCCCAGAGATGAACAGATAACCACAAGACAGACAAAATCAATAGGCAACTTCAGAAAATACCTAAAAAAGCAAAACTAATGGGGAAAAATCTATCAATTATTCACAAGGGTCTACAATATCTACCCATAACATCCACATATGCCTCTACCCAAAAATCAAGACAAAACTATTTAAAGAAAATGAATTTCCTTACCTATGCACAACCTAACCCTAATTAGGCTATCCTAAGTTCAATTCAACTAAACTAATCAAATTTTATTCTAAAAAATCTATTAATAAATCCAGAGAGTACTACAATGCAATATTAATCACCACAAAAAAGAATGGGCAAAAAATCTATTTCTAAATGCATGAACAAAAATATACAAATCCATGTATGACATGAATGGTTAAAAAAGTGCATTTATTTGTAAAATATGCAAAAAATACCAATTAAAATATAAAATGCAATTTTTATATTTTGTAATTTTCTAGACATTTTAATGAAAATGTTAAAAAAAGAATGAGTTAAAAATAATATTTTTTCATTTAGTTATGATTTTTAGAAAATTAATGAGATGTAAATGAAAATTAAATGAAATATAATGTAGAGAGAGGAGGGAGGTGTGATAAGCATGGATGATAGTTCAAAACGGATGAGCCTGGTACAAGGGGGGGTGCGAAAAGCGAAAAGCCCAAAGACCCTCATTTAGCAAAACGACGCCGTTTCGGCGGTTTGGGATTCCCTCCATTTTTGCAGTTTTAACCGTGACCCTTTGATCACAAGTCTGGTCAACGAATCCAAGATCATCCAACGGCCACGGTATATCTTCTCCAATGAAACCCTAATCTTCATGAAAAAGCAACTCCATGCAAGTTTCTTCCATGGATCATAGCTCCTTCATCTCTCCATGAAAACTCACGATCCAAACATCAAACTTGATCCTCTCGCTGCCCTCTACACAGCCATGGTCGTGGATTTCGCTAAGACTCACTCCACAAAGAGATACGCACGATGGAAGCCTTGGACACCATTACTTTCTTCTGTTATGCATGATCATGGTTTTGGCTGATACTAACCTAGAATGGTCTACACTCCATGGTGATTATTCTAAGCTACAAAACTAAGATTATAGTACACTAAGGCATGAGTTCTTGCTCCCTAAACAGAAACGGCCATACAACAAACCTCCATGGAATGCTCTCATACTCACCACAATTCATCCCTAATTGGTCTCTATCATGCTTACCCTAACAACAAACCTTAACTATGCATAAATAATGAGATTCAAGAGAAAACGCATACCTTGCAAGTGATGATGGCTATGGTGTTTCTTCTCCAATCCAAGCCTTGGTACTTGCCACAAGTGACCTTCAATGGACCTATGTGCTTCTGTTTGCAGTGGTTCTTGATTACACTTCTTGAATCAACCTATCCAACCCTTCACGCAAGTTGGAGTGATCACTTGGAATACATGAGCCAGCCAGGAATTCTCTTCAATCTTTCTTGCCAAATACTCAATGTTGATTATGGATGATGATGATGATCAGAATTGTAGTGATTGATGGAGTTTTAATGGAGTTTGGAATGAAAATGCAATTTTGGAGTGAAGGAATCAAAGTGTAGTATGCAAGCTTGAAAATCTCTAACCAATGCATGGAGCCACCCTAGGGCTTATATAGATGAGAATAGAAATGTGTGGAAGTTGGTAGAACCTTCCATGAAGTTTCTAGAATGTATCACGTAATGAGATTTTGAATTTGTCATCTTGAGTGAATCCCATGCCATCTCATGATAAACCATGCAATCTTACTTAAATTCTCCCCATATGGTATTATGACATGAAAATAAGGTCTTACAAACCTTTATGTAGCATTTTCCCATCTTTCCTTTTGATGCCTTAAAGTGCAAGTAACAAATTTACAAAGCAACTCCAATTTTTAAGCCTAAACTCAAAAATGTGGCTAAACCATTGTTTTTAAAATGATGTTTCCAATCAAAATGATATATTGGATGACCCATTTGGATTCATAGATCTTCCAAACCAATTTCCAATTCCAACTTTTTCAACTTATAAGCCCTTTTTAGTTCATTTTGACCATTTTAAAATATCCATGCTCCATGCATTTCCAACAATTCATGACCTTCTTTCTAGACTTAAAATCCCATTTTGAACAACTTTCATGTTTTGAGTTTTTTCATTTGAGGCTTGGAAATAGGAGATATGGCCTTTGCTTAAAAATGACTTATAACTGACAAATGACCAAAATACCCCTGTCTTGTCCAAACCATAAGTTGAGTTTCACAAATCCTATCAAGGACTTCTACCACTAAAATTAAAGCTAAGGAGATGCCCTTCAACATTCATGTTGACCAAGAGATCATAGGAATCATCCTACTAGGGCAAAAGTTGTCTGCAAGTTGGGTGACTTTCAAGGACCCAGATTCACACACCTCAGCTGACCTGTAATTTGTCAAAACCATAACTTGAGCTCTGCAACTCCTATCAAGGACTTCCACCACTCAAATTAAAGCTAAGAACAAGCTCTACAACATTCATGCTGTGGGGAAGATGAGATATCAATCACATCTAGAGCTAAAACTGCCTGGAAGATAGGGATCAAACTAGGGTTTTTCATTGACAATCCTCAGAAACCCTAACTCAACACTTCTCAAACTCCTCAATCATGATGAGTTGGTCTAGGAATCATCTTTTTAACATCTCTATGCATCATTCCATGATCTCATGGCCCTTGGATTAGGTCTCAACCCTCTCCAAATCTTCAGTTATCCTAGGGTTGACCCAGTCAAAACCTTAATTCTACCATTCATGGTTGAATCCTCTGAACTCTTGCATAATGACTTCTCTGGGCTTCATGATGGCTATCAAGACATCTCATAGGCTTCCTCAAAACATCAAGTTCATTCTCAAGGTCTCAGAATCATCTGAGGAGCACCCCCAACTCTCAAGCTATGAAGCACACAACCCTGGTTTCAACCCTCCCCTCTGAGGATCTCTTGAATTTTCTGATGAAGGTATCAACTTTCAAACACTCAATGAATAAATAATTGTTGGTCAAATTTTGGGGTGCAACAGGTGTCTTGTCAACTTCAGGCATGACTCCTTTCTTCTTTTTTGAATTAACAATCTCACCCTTATTATTTCCCTTATCATTGTTTCCTTTTTGTTCCCCTGAGGTCGGTTCCTCAGTGGATTCTTTTTCTTCAGTGTTGTCTTGTGGTATCAGATCTCCAATTGAATGTTAACTTGTTGATCTTTCATATTCTTTACCACTCCTAAGTTTAATAATCTTGCAAGTCTCAACATTCTTAACTCCTGAGGTAGTGGCAGAGGCTTCAATAGAATTAGGAAGAGTTCCCATGTTTTTAGAGCTAAGAGCAGTAGCAATTTGACCTATTTGATTCTCAAGGTTTTTAATACTTGCTCCTTGCATATGAAATTGAGTTTTGGCCTCTTGAATGAAAGATTTTAGAACATTCTTCAGCTGATTTCATGCTTGATTTTGTTAATAGTTGGGTGCAGAATAACTAGGTGGGACTTGTGGTACTTGAGTGGGTTGCGTTGCTTGGGTTTGTTGAGTTGATTTTGAGTATTGCTCCATGAAAAATTAGGCTGATTGTGCCATCCTGGATTGTATGTGTTGTTGTAGGGGTTGTTATACTTGTTGTTGCCAACATAATTAACAGACACATGGTTTGATGAACATTCTTTAAATAATTGTGCACCTCCGAAGTATACACAGGCAATTGCAGTCACGTCAGTAACCACCTTAATTGGCTCAGGTTTAGCTACTTGAAGGGGTTCCATCATATTCTTCATCATCTGATAAACCTGAGCTATTTGAGCAGCAAGAGCATTGGATTCTAAATCTTCATGAAAACCAGCAGGTTTCTTCGATGTTGTACTTCCTTCAGCCCTTGCTACAGGCCATTGGTAAGTGTTGGCTATAATGCTCTCAATCAATTTGTATCCTTCTTCATATGATTTAGACAACCAAGCTCCACCACTGGAAGCATCTAACATGTTTCTTGAAGATGGAATTAACCCATTGTGAAATGTTTCAAGCTGAATACAAATAGGTATCCCGTGGTGAGGGCATTGTCTAAGAAACTCTTTATATCTTTACCATGCATCAAACAACGACTCATCTTCTCCTTGTCTGAATGAAGTGATTTCATTTCTCATTTTTTCATTCTTGACAGGAGGGAAATACTTTGATAGAAATTTTTCAGCCAATGTATTCCAAGTATCAATGGAATTCGACTCTAAGAAATTCAACCAAATTTTGGATATACCCCTTAGAGAGTATGGAAAGAGCCTCAACTTGAATGTGTCATCCTTCATACCTGGGATCTTGAAATTACTAGTCACCTCCAAAAATTATCTCAAGTGAAGATGAGGATCTTCATGAGTAGATCCAGGATATTGCCCAATAGCTTGCAACATTTGAAGCATCTGAAACATCACAGGCTTTAATTCAAACTGAGGAGAAATTATCTCAGGCCTAATGATTCCAGTATTCATAGCACTAGGATCAAAGACTGCATAGTCTCTGATGCTACGAGCCTTGTTATTAGCTATGCCACGAATGTCGGGCTCTGTCATGACTGTGTCTTCTTGTACCCACTCTTGAAATCCTTGAGGTTCAAGAATAGAACTCCCTTCTTCTGGTTGTTGCATAGCACGTATCAATCTTCTTCATATGTGAAATGTTCTTTTAAGTTTAGGATCTTCTCTGTATTCTGAGGATAACAACTTGCGCATGCAGAAACTCTACACCTATCGTGACACCAGATTACAAAAAATGGTAAAAATCTCAAATACTACTTTTAAACAAAAATAAACAATACAAGGGTTCAAAATACATCTTGGCACTTCCCGGCAACGACATCAAAAACTTGTTCGCAATTAAATGACGCTATGGTGTCACATGCAAGTATATGTGTATGTTTTATTGCAACAAGTGATAATAGTAAGGATATCGTACCCACAGGGAGTGAAGAGGTTTAGATTGAACACTTGTAATTAATCTTTATTTAAAACAAGTATGAGCAAGGTAACAAATAATAATTGGTAATAAATTATAAGTGTTCACCACACTGAACTAAATGTAATAAATATAGGTTTGATAAAATCAAGAGAGTGAATGATGAACTATGATCCATTAATATGTAGTAGCCATAATGTGTATATGATGAGATGTGTCTTGCCTCAAAAGATCAGAATGTGATCCTTGTGTGTATCTATACAACATCAATTCATGCATTAATAGGGCAAGGGAACAAATCTCTAAGTCTCACTTATAACCCTAAAATACGTTTGATTTATAGTTTGAAAGTTCTTTATGACTTTAACTTCTTATCTCTAAGCAAGCTAATTAAGTGAATATCTCTATCCTACTTGTTTAACCACTTTTGTTATGAAATGCACTTGTTGTTGGATCTCTCACAATAACAAGCTTTTACCTTTTTCTAAGTTGATCATTCAAAGAGTCAGGTTTATAACATGAAAACACATAACATCACATCATTTTAACATAAAGGAAACATTATATTAACTTCACATTGCTCACCAAACAAGTGTTTAGCTGATGATGAGCTGAGTACAAACTACTAAACTAAAATTATTAGGAGACATGCTTAAACAAAATATGTAAAAGGAATGACAACCTAAAAGTAACTTAGATATCTCTTGTGTTAGATAAACAGCAAGTGACGTCTCCAATCATGCCAGCTCTCAGCAGTGAATACAAGATTGGATAAAAAGAAGAACTCTCTATTTTCTCACTAACCCTCAGACTAAAATAAACTAATAATAAACTATAATGCTTGTGTGCGTGGAACTTCGATTCTAAATCCTAAGGTCAATTTTTATAGACTTGAGTGTGGATGTGAAAGGAAGTAGGCCTTTGATTCAAACAAGGTTTAGCCTAAATCAAATCAACATATTCTTTTTCTGTCATTGATTCTTAGTGAGAAAGCTTCCTGGTATAGATATTGGTGGGGGACAAGGCGTTTGTTGCAGGATACTGCAGCAGATAGGGGCGCAGAGGTGCAGGGGGTGTAATGCTGGTGTGCAAGGCGTGCTTTTGTAGAGGTGGTCCCCATCGTACTATGCTTTTGTCCATTTGTGCATTTGATTTTATCCTTTTGATTTTTAAATTCTTCCAAGCACAATTCTGCCATGCAAGCCCTAGAAATCATCACCCATTAAGTTCTTGGTCATTTTCTGCTTGTGATCCTCAGTAACTTTTTAATTCTTCATTCTACTCTCACTTTCAGAAGCTGCCTAGACCAAGCATGCCTCAACTTGTCTCAAAACTGCCTTGCAACATAAAAACACAAAAAAAAAATCTACTGTGCTCAAAGCAAAACAAGCTAAAAACATTAAAATTAAATTAATAAACTCTTAGATTGAAAACAAAATCACAAATAAAAAAGGATAATAATAACACACCAAGTGGATTATCAGATTAACATTATATTTAAACCCATAAAAATACATAGCTAATCTGCAGCTAAAGTAATATATTTGTAGCAAATTCAAGAACTAAAAAAACTTATTTATTTCTAGTTTCTGCTTTTTGTATTATTTACCATAGTGGTTTCTAGATGTATTTTATAAGGTCTAATAATTTTCCTTGATACAGACATTTTCTTGATTCATATAAGAAATATAAACAAATTTATGGTTAAAAGGTTAGCTGAATTCTATACTATATAAATGGTTAGTGAAATACAAACATGCTTGGGAAATTACAACGTGTGTTTTGTTAGTTCTGTGATTAGTTATGGCACCATTCTCACCATTCTACAGACTTGCGGTAGTGGACGGAATATATCACTTTGAAACCTTCCTGCCTCAGAGAGCACATTAAATTTTATCACTCAAGTTTCTGTAAATGTGTCATACTCCAATTTTATTTTATTTTTGGAGTATTTTAAAGTTTTCATTTATTTGATTTTATTTTTACTTTACACCATACACATAGCATATCATGCATTTCATCTTACGTAGTACTTAAAATGTCAGTTAAAATAACTTTTTTCGGATTTACAGACAAACTGGTCAAACTGAATCTCAACTGCGCGTAAATTCAGTGGACGAAAAATTTCAAAATCAAACTTGTAGACGTCAATTATATTAATCTATATTTCGGGTAGTTTAACCAGACGTGTTCGTTTTAATTTTTCGACCATTTTTCGTTGCGTTTTGATCAGTCCGAGCCTTTTAACGGATCAAAATTTATTTTAAAATTTCACCAAACACTATATTTTTTCGAGTCGTTTATTTTGCGGTGATCATTTTAGTATGCTTGATTTATTTTTTGAACACTTGAATGTCCGGCTTTTATTTATTTAGGATCCGTTTATTTTTATATTTTTGTCTAAATATTTAAAATAAATAAATAGGATAATTAGTATTTCTATTTTAAATATCTTATTTTTATTTTTAATTTAACTAATTATTCAATTTAAATTTTAAAAATAAATATTTAACTTTGATTTTAAAAATAAATATTAGAATATTATTAATAATTTAAAGTTAACATTAATTTGTTCGTGATATATATTCTGGCCTGGGCCCGGCCTCGCCTCGCGGCCCAGCCCAATGATGCGCAGCCAAGGCCCAG
The DNA here is from genome assembly GCA_963859935.3 of Lathyrus sativus. Lineage (NCBI taxonomy): Eukaryota > Viridiplantae > Streptophyta > Magnoliopsida > Fabales > Fabaceae > Lathyrus > Lathyrus sativus. The sequence goes on from OZ012735.1 coordinate 337,262,613, forward strand.
TATGATTTAATTAGGCTGGCTGGGAACGCGACCCCCTCGACGGGTAGGATACGCTCCCGCCGAGCAGGATGGCGTGCCTCAAGGCGCCCTCGGCACTCTCCCCTCGTCGGGCAGAACAGCCCTCCGTGGGCAGAATCTCCATGCCACGAGCAGGACAACGCGTCTCCCCCACGTCCTTGTGTGTCCCCCTCCGCGGGGAGAACAACACACCTCCGGGAAACCTCGCGAGCTCCCCTCCGCAGGGAGATCAACGTGTCATTCACACATTCTCCACGTGCTACCCTTCGCGGGGACACGTCACCGACCAACTGCCCACCTCCGAAAGAGCAGGTCAAACCCACTTTCCGGAGATCACGGGACAGCTGGACTAGGCGAAGACCACGACCTGGTCTTCACTACACCACGTAAGCCCTAGCAGTCACCTGGGTTGGGCCTGGCAATACAGCCCAACGCAAGTGACCGTTGGCCCAGCGCTGGGGTCTCTCTATAAATACCCTCTTCCACAAGAGGGTCAGGTAATTCACTTCTTACCCTATTTTCTATACTTTGCTCTCACTCTGCCCAATTCCTTACTTTGGCATCAGAGTGTCTTGCAGGTACACCCCCTTTCTCCTCCTCATCACCGGTGAACAGGTAGCCATCCAACAGTACATGGCCAGCCCGTGATCCCCTTCTGATCAGGTCAGATCAGTGGTGCCGTCTGTGGAAACAGAAACTTCCCCGTTACTCCGAGCAGAAAACCAAAGTTTCACCAACACTCTACAATCATGGCTAGCCCACACCGCGACGATACCGTGAACGAATTCATGCTCAACCCTCCGGCGAATGGCGGAAAGCCAACGAAGACTTCCCGACCAGCAGAGACCGACGAACGAGATGGCCAGACTGCATCTCCGTCGTCCGCAGAGCCGACACACCAGGCTGACCACCGGTCCCAAAGTCCAGCGGCGTTCCAACCTGTTCCCGTTCGGCTGGAACGGACCCAACGGTGGCTCCCTCTTCGCAGCCATCAACCAGACGAACCCGCTATTATTTCAGCAGAACGCACGGATTGGCGCGCTAGAGCGTGAGGTCCCACCAAGGTCCCCTCCGTGGGATGACCAGAATGGGAACTCGAGGAGCCCCTCGCCTCAATCCAGAAGTCGACGACCTCGGATGGAGAGGCCCCAAACGGAAGTAGTGCGGTAGCGGACAAGATCCCCGACGAGACAAGTTCGCGGGAGACGGCAGAGCAGGGCAGCACTCCCGACCCGGCCTCCGCGCGTCGAACCCCCGACCAGGAGGCCAAGGACCCGAAACTAGGTGCCTATACCAAATGTCCCATCTCCCCCTCGATCACCCGCTCTCAGCGACGAAGACGACTACAGGACTCCTTTGTCCCGGGAGATCATGGCCGCCCCCATCCCCCACGGGATGGAGAAGCCCCCGACGCTCTCGACATACGACGGAACCTCCGACCTGGACGATCACCTGGAAGACATTGAGGCCATGCTCGACTACCGAAATGTCCGAGGAGCTATCAAATGCAGGTTATTCCCAACGACCCTGAGGAAAGGCGCCATAACATGGTACAAAAGTCTGGATCCCGAATCGATCACGTCGTGGACGGTCCTGAAGGACCTATTTTCAAAACACTTCACAGCGTCCCGACGCCACCCGAAGACGGAAGCCTCCCTCGGCGCGATAATCCAAGCCCCCGACGAGCCTCTCCGAAAGTACATTGAAAGATTCACACGGGAGGCAGTGCAGGTAACGACGTCAGACGAGATGAAGCGTTACCTAATGGAGCAGGGTCTATGCCGCGACTCCAAGTTCTACGAGGCTGTGGGCATACACCGACCAGCTTCCCTGCAGGATTTCCTCGACAGAGCCGCGCATTATATCCGGTTCGAGGAAACCCAAGCAGCCAACTCCTCCCGAGACACCCGAGACAGGGAGGCCCCCCGTGGGCACCGAGATGATGAAGCCTCAAGCCACCGGCGTGGAGGTGACCGCTGTCGAGAGGATCGCCCCCGCGAACAACGCGAACAGCGCAGCCCCGCCGACCGATTCACGGAGTACACGGCCTTAGTCGCTTCCTGCGAGCGCATACTGGCCGAGTGCGCCAAAACCGAATTCGCCCAAGGAGGTGTTCGCTTCCCCAGGCCGACACCCCCCAAACCTAACGTGGATAAATCGAAATACCGCCATTTCCACAGGAGCCACGGGCACGTGACGGAAGACTGCATCCATCTCAATGACACGATCGAAATTCTGATTAAGGACGGCCACCTAAAGAGATACACCCGGGGGAGAGGCCCCGAGGCAAGAAGCCCCTGAGGCCAAGAAAGTCGAAGAGCTCCCCTCTTCAGACGGCAACAACAGACTCTAGGTCGCACTATGCGTCAGCCGCCCCGAGGACTGGTTCGCGGATAGAGAGTTTGGCCTCCCCGACGGACCCGACCTACCCGTCGAGCCGGTACGGCCCACCAGTCGATGGGAATACTTTGCTAGAGCCATGGTCATCTCTGGAGGCTCCACGAGGAACCTGTCCGTAGGATCGGTGAAAAGAAAATTCAAAGAGCTTATCACAAGCAACTCCGGTAAGATGAGCACGCTCGAAAAATTTCGCGGCCGATCCAACCCGATCACATTCCACCTCGAGGAACTCCCCGGGGGCTCCCCCAACTCCAACATTCCCCTGCTGATACGGGCGCAGATGGCGAACTTCGATGTTAGACACATCCTCGTCGACAGAGGTAGCTCGGTGGACATCATGTACACCCACCTCTTCACGACCCTCCAACTCGACGAATCCAACCTATCCCCTTACGTGGGATCCGACCTCCAGGGGTTCAACGGGACGACGATGAGACCTTGGGGATACGTCGAGCTGAAAGTCACGTTCGGGGAAGAGGAAACTTCCAGGGAGATCAGTATCTGTTTCTTAGTCATCGAGTGTCCGTCCCTCTACAACTGTATCTTGGGCAGAATGACGATGGCAGAACTCACCGCGATGCCTTCCACCGTCCACCTAAAGATGAAGTACTACACGAGGCGGGGGGCCGTGGTGACCCTGAACGGAGACATCGAGGCCACCCGGAGGTGCTTCGAGGCCACGCTGAAAGGTTTAAGCACCATCGCTCCAGCAACTAAGAAGGCAACCCCAACCGTGACACCGAAGAGTGAACCAAAGGAGCTCATCGGATCCGTAGACCTCGACAGCCGCTTCACCGAAGAGCACGATCACGAAGTAAAGACCAGCGAAGCCAACCAATCCAACAGGCAGCCCACCCACCCGGCACGCCCCATCCTAGACGGTGAATTCGAGATCGTGACACTCGGGGACGACAAGAGCAGAACTGTAAAGATCGGAGCCAGACTCCCAGACTTAGCGAAGAAACAGCTATAGGTCTGCCTCCGCGAGAACACCGACCTCTTCGCCTGGGACGCCGCAGAAATGCCCGGACTCGACCCCGATGTCGCCTGCCATCAGCTGTTCATCAGCCCGACCGCGAAGGCCGTAGTACAACGCAGGCGTAGACAGTCCCCTGAAAAGTCGGCGGTGGCTGAAAAAGCTGTAAAAGACCTCCTAGAGGCAAATTTTATTTCGGAAGCCCGATATTCAACCTGGATGTCCAATGTTGTACTCGTTAAAAAGAATAATGGAAAATGGCGCATGTGTGTTTACTATACCGATCTCAACCAGGCATGTCTTAAGGACGCCTACCTTCTCCCCAACATCGACAAACTCGTCGACAACTCCGCGGGCTTCAAGCTCTTGTCCTTCATGGACGCATACTCGGGGTACAACCAGATCCCGATGGCCGAGCATGACAAACAGAGCACGACCTTCATGATGGCGTCGGGCAACTATTACTACCACGTAATGCCCTTCGGCCTAAATAACGCCGGCGCCACGTACCAACGGATGATGAACAACGTCTTTCGGGGGGAAATCAGTGACATGCTCGAAGTGTACAAGGACGACATGATCGTCAAGTCCTACACGAAAGTCGACCACACGGCCCATCTCAGAAAGGTCTTCGACACAGCGAGGAAATGCCGAATGCGCTTCAACCCGGAGAAATGCACCTTCGGAGTCCGCGCAGGACAATTCCTCGGCTACTACCTGACGGAGCGCGGGATCGAGGCAAATCCGGAAAAGTGCCACGCCTTTTCGGAAATCACCACACCCACCACGAAGAAATCCATCCAATCCCTCAACGGCATGCTCGCCTCACTTTCCCGGTTCATCGCCAAGTCTGCACAGCACGCCCTCCCTTTCTTCAAACTACTCAGGAAGGAGACCACGTTCGAATGGATAGAGGACTGTGAGCAAGCCCTCCGCCACCTCAAACGCGTCCTGTCTGAACCACCAGTGCTAACACGACCCGTGATGGGCGAAACCCTATACTTATACCTGGCCGTAGCTAACGAGGCCGTCAGCGCCGTTCTCATCAGAGAAACCAAAGAGGGGCAAAAGCCAATCTACTTCACGAGCAAAGCCCTCCACGGTCCCGAAGTCCGATACCAGTTGATCAAAAAAGTTGCCCTAGCCCTCATCACCGCTGCACGACGGCTCCGACATTACTTCTTAGCACGCACTATCATGCTCCGCACCGATCAGCCTATCCGATAGCTCCTCGGCCGACCCGGCATGGCTGGACGCATGCTGAAATGGTCATTAGAACTATCTGAGTTCGACATCATCTCCGAAGGCAGGAAAGCCCTCAAAGCCCAAGCCCTGGCCGATTTTATCGCCGAGATGACCTCCTCACTAGACCCTACCACGGGGAGCCACAAATGGACTATCTTCGTAGACGGCTCCTCCAACTCCACGGGCAGCGGAGCAGGCATCATCCTCGACAACGAAGAGGGCACCATCATAGAGGTTTCCCTCACGCTGGCCTTCCCGACGACAAACAACCAAGCCGAGTACGAAGCATTCCTGGCTGGACTTCGCCTGGCATCAGACCTCGAGACCAAAGAAATTAAAATCTACACAGATTCCCAGCTGGTCGCCTCACAAGTACGAGGAGAATATCAGGTGAAAAACGACAACCTCGCCGAATACTTGGCACTCATTACCGAAAAACTGCAAAGTTTCGACTCCGCGGAGGTTCAACACGTCCTGCGCGAGCAGAACACCCGAGCCGATATTTTCTCAAAATTGGCGAGCACCAAAAAGCGGGGCGGACACAAATCGGTCATCCAAGAAATCTTATCACAACCGAGCACCAAAGCGCCCGACGCCCCGCTCGACGTCCACGCAATAGGAGATACCAACTGTTGGATGACACCGCTACACGCCTACCTCAGCGCGGGCCACCTACCAGCTGACCCTAAAGAGGCCAGCGCGATCAAACGACGAGCCTGCTCGTACGTACTCCTCGAGGGCAAACTATATCGCAGGGGCTTCGCAATCCCACTCCTCAAATGCATAGACAACTCCCAGGCCGCAACCGTCCTGGAGGAAATCCACGAGGGCATCAACGCGCAGCACCTCGGAGGACAATCCCTGGCGAGAAAGGCCTTACGAGCAAGATACTACTAGCCCTCGATGCAAACAGACGCGAGGGAGCACGTCCAGAGATGCGATAGATGCCAAAGGCACAGAGACAGGCACCTCGCCCCACCGACCGAACTCAAATCCCTCTCCTCCCCGTGGCCGTTCGCCTGGTGGGGGGTGGATATCCTCGGCCCCTTCACCCTAGGCTCCTATCAGAACAAGTATCTCATCGTGGGCGTCGACTACTTCACCAAATGGATTGAGGCAGAAGCCCTAGCCAAAATCACGGCCCACAACATACTCTGTTTCTACAAAAGGAATATCCTCACAAGATTCGGGGTCCCGTTCGCCATCGTCACCGACAACGGCACGCAATTCACCGACAAAAACTTTCGGGACTTCATCACCAAGCTCGGGACCAAGCACCACTTCACCTCGGTTGAACATCCTCAGACGAACGGCCAAGCCGAATCTGCGAACAGGGTAATACTCAGAGGACTAAAATGCAGACTCAGCGACGCCAAAAGGACATGGGTCGAGGAACTCCACAACGTCCTATGGGCATACCGAACTACGCCCCACTCAACCACGGGGGAAACCCCATTCCGCCTCACGTATGGAACCGAAGCAGTGATCCCGGTCGAGATACGCGAACCATCCAGATGAACTGAAGTTCCCCTCGATACCGAAGACAACGACGACGCCTTACGAGAGGAGCTCAACCTCGTCTAGGAGATTCGATCAGGAGCAGCCCTTCGGGAAGCCCGACTGAAACAGCAGGTGGCACTCCGCCACGACAACAAAGTCCTGAAATGCGACTTCCAAATCGGCGATTTAGTCTTGCGCAGAAACCATAAGGACTCACACGAGGGTAAACTAGCCGCAAATTGGGAAGGTCCCTACCCTGTCCGCGACAAGATGGAGCACGAAACCTACTACCTCGAAAACCTACACGGGGAACAACTAGCTCGACCATGGAATGCCGAGAAACTTAAGCGGTACTACAGTTAAACACAGCCCGCGACGACCAGCTGTCGCGACCACTTGGGGGGCGACATGGTACCACCGCACCTCCTCGCGTCTCCTAACGACCAGAGCAAAAGCAAGCCCTGCCTCTTGTATGCGCGGGAAGAAGGCCTTTCTCGGCGGGGAACAGCTTGATCGAGATTCCCCACCGTTGTACCAATACCGACAGGACACCCAGCTCGCGATGGGACGTCCACGCCACGGGGAGAACTACCCCCGAACCGGTCAGGCAGCAAAGCCAACCAGCCGGCCAGTTGCCCACACCGCCGGAAACAATCATCGTCGAGCTACCACCCCGGACAGGCCCAAAGGCATGCTAAACGTGCATTTCAAACATACATACATTTCGAGCATACAAGTACGTGCAGAAATAAAACGAGCATAAACAAACATGCAAAAAACAAAACCGAGCGCACACATAGAAAAATCCCAAGAATTATAAAAGGGCACCAGCCCAGTAGTTATGTTACATCGTCAAGGGCACTCATGCCCGTCAAAACAAAACACTTAAAAGAAGATTATGAAACATCAGTACGCAGGCCCAAGAAAACTACGAGCACGCAGGCCCGGGAAAGTCTACACATCCTCGCCCTCCTTCTCAGTATCCATGGTGACGACGTCGGGGACGACGAGCTCCGGGTCGACCACCTTCCCGTCAACGATCTCATGATAGGGCCCAACCCCGTCCACGACCAAAGCGGCACCAGGGTTAACGATTTGGAGCTGCGCAACAGCACTCTTGAACCCGACCTCGACAGCGTCCAGGCAATCGCTCTCTAGCACCCGAATCCGGGAGATCAAATCAGCACGCGTAATCATCCGTCTGTCTTCCTCAGTCTCATCCTCGGTAGGACGGAGGGTGTTATCCAGAACCTCCACGCGAACCGTCAGCGCTTTTGCCTCGGCCTCCGCCGCCCCCAGTTTCTCCTCGACAGTCGTCACCTTCTCCTCGGCACCTTCCGCCCGCTTGCGCTGGTCAGCAGCGTCTTTCTGACTCTTCTCCAGCTCCTCGGTGAGCTTGGCTAGGCGCGACTGCATGAAGGTGAGATCTCCCCGCAACTTGGTCAGCTCGGCGGCAGAGCATCCCTCCTCACTCAGGACCATCTCCGTGGTAAAAGTCCGCATCATCGCAGCCAAATCCTCCGCCAAGATGCGACGACGAGACTCTCGATCGGCATCCCGGACCGCCTTCACTTCACCGATAGAAATAGTGGGAGACCGGGCCCCGTGAAAATAACTCGGGTGTTGGTGGCACGGCGGGACGACGTAACCCTCCTCGGCTGACCCGGTCGTCAGATCAATCAGGCCATTGGGCTCCTCGATTCTTGGCCTCTTCGCAGTTCCCTGAGATGAAGGAGACTGACACTCCTGGGGAGGCGAAGACGAACTCTAACCACCCTGGACCACAGCTTCCTGCCCGACCAATTGGCTCACCCGCGTCTTCGCAGCGCCGGCGACCTTCGAGACGCGTAGCTTCTTCACCTGCTCTTCAACAGACGACATGTTCGCTGCAAAAAACAAAAAAAAAGAGTCAAGCAACATACAAAACATACAATCGTGAGAAAGAAGAAGCGTCCCTACCTAGGTACTCCATAGCGTCCGCCCCCGAGGCGCAACAGAGCAAGGTCTTCGTGTTAATCAGCCTCTTCTTCGTTCGCATGTTCCCCTACGCGTCGAAGATATACCGACCATCAGGCGTCACCAGTTTTGACGGGGGCAGACCCCGCACAAATGCCACTATTTTCATATAGGCGGCCATGTCCCTCTCGTCGAGGGTCCCGGCCCGCACTATATACTGGTCGGTTCCGCGGTTGAAGTGCTCCGAGGTCCACAACAAATGCACCTTCCGGAGCCACGTGACGAACCGCTGGCCGTCCACCACTCGCTCCCCCTCAGCAAAAAGAGAATCCGACCCTTCCCGGGTGATCGACCGCACGAGGAAGAACCGGCCCTTGAAGTCCCGGACAGAGTCGATGTACGTCTTAAAAAGCATGGTCGGCTGCTTAAACAAGACCCAACCCTGGCGATCGTTCACCTATTGACGCTGCATGTGGAAGATGCGGAAAAATAAGGGCACCGTGGCCTCGACCTGGAGAAAGTAGCACACCAGCTCGAACGCACGGATAAAGGCCAGGGCATTGGGATGCAGCTGGGACGGGGCCAAACGTAACCAGTCGAAAAGACCCAAATGGAAAGCAGAGAACGACAATCTAAGCCGAGCCTCTTTAAAATAGAACTCGTGCATATGAAACGTTCGCCGACCATAGCTCGAGCAGATACGATGATTCTCCTTAGGACGGTACACCTGCCAGTGTTGCGGCTCCCCCTCCACCCGATCCTCTACAGTAGTATGGGCACCAGACATGTCAAAGGCGAAACAAGACGGGGTGGATAGGGACTCTTCGGCCACTCACTCCTCGACGGGGAGAACCCTCTCGTCAAAATCTGGGACTTCGGGCTCGTTGTCTTCGACCATCGTCCCCGGTATCAAGGCCGACATGAACACCTGAAAAGCAGAGGATAATGGTGAATTCGATAGCCAAGATCAAATCCACCCTTCCACCGCAGGTCAAGTGAAAGGGCGACGACGGCGGGCCCGCGAACAAAAGACAAACGCCCGGGCAGGCCCCGAGGGGCACTCCTCGCCACTTCCCCTCGGGGCATTCAAAGCTAACCTATCGCCCCTCCCCGGGGGCTTCATCGGAGGAAGCACCCACCCCGGGGCATTCATCGGAACAGTCGGTCCTCCCCGGGGCATTCATCTAAACAACCCTAAAAATCCTCCAGATACGGCGGAAACTCGCATCTCTCCTCGGGGCATTCATCGTGCCCCACCACAGACCCAAATTAAACCGCGAAAATAAAAGAAGAGGAGAAGAAAACTCACTTTATAAACGGCGAGGGACGGGATGCGAAACTAACGGCGCGGCGGCGATTCACAGCAACGGCGGGCAGGGAAGAATTACAGAGCTTCGCAGGTGAGAAAGCAAGGTGAAAAGTAAAAAGTGCACGGGGACCCCCATATTTATAACCCGGCGCAGAACTCAAAGCGACACTAGGCCTTTGAGTGCCCTAGGGTAGCCGCCCTCACGCCCACTCGGCGCGTGACACGTGGCGGTAAACTGACAGTCGCATCATTTCAAATGCCTCCGCCCCGCGCACGCGCGCCACGCCGAACACAAGCCTGCGGGCCTCACACCTCGCTATCTCCTTCTCCGAAGCAACGATCTCAAGTCCTCGCTCTCCCGCCGAAGAACTTCGACTTAGGGGGCTCCTGTTCCGGCCTTGGCCCGGCCTCGCCTCGCGGCCCAGTCCAATGATCCGCAGCCAAGGCCCAGTACGATTTAATTAGGCTGGCCGGGCACGCGACCCCCTCGACGGGCAGGATACGCTCCCGCCGAGCAGGACGGCGTGCCTCAAGGCGCCCTCGGCACTCTCCCTTCGTCGGGCAGAACAGCCCTCCGCGGACAGAATCTCCATGCCACGAGTAGGACAACGCGTCCCCCCCACGTCCTTGTGTGTTCCCTCCGCAGGGAGAACAACACACCTCTGGGAAACCTCGCGAGCTCCCCTCTGCGGGGAGATCAACGTGCCATTCGCACGTTCTCCACGTGCTCCCCTCCGCGGGGACACGTCACCGACCAACTGCCCACCTCCGAAAGAGCAGGTCAAACCCACTTTCTGGAGATCACGGGACAGTTGGACTAGGGCGAAGACCACGTCCTGCTCTTCACTACGCCACGTAAGCCCTAGCAGTCACCTGGGTTGGGCCTGGCAATTCAGCCCAACACAAGTGACCGTTGGCCCAACGCTGGGGTCTCTCTATAAATACCCTCTTCCACAAGAGGGTCAGGTAATTCACTTCTTACCCCATTTTCTGTACTTTGCACTCACTCTGTTTCGGCATCGGAGTGTCTTGCAGGTACACCCCCCTTCTTCTTCTCATCACCGGTGAACAGGTAGCCATCCAACAGTACGTGGTCAGCCCGTGATCCCCTTCTGATCAGGTCAGATCAAAATATATATATATATATATATATATATATATATATATATATATATATATATATATATATATATATATATATATATATATATATATATATATATATATATATATATATATATATATATATATATATATATATATATATATATATATATATATAAATAAAAGTTGGATGGTTGAAAACTGAGAAGAAAAAAAAATACAAAAAGCTGCGCGAGACAGGTACTGATTTATATTTAGACATTGTTTAATGCGTAGAATTTTTGTTAGACATCGGCTGAATTCTTGTTGATCTATTGCTACTATAAAATATTGTTTCAATTAATTTATAATATGTGTTGCTGTTGATGTGCCGTCACTGTGTATTTCTCTTAACAACGTTTTGTCATAAGACTTTGGCTATGAGTTACTATTCAATCGCTAATACACATTACTAGAGGTGCGTAGGATTTTTTATTTATTTCAATTTTACTACTAATGTTGTTATTATCTACATATACAGCGTAAATGCTAATACATAACTATGGGTGAATATGGTTTTTTATTTCAATTTTACTACTATTTTGTTATTACCTATATATACAAAGGATACAACGTAGCAATTTTTTTTTAATTTTTTTATTTTGTTTTGTTACTAATATATATATATATATATATATATATATATATATATATATATATATATATATATATATATATATATATATATATATATATATATATATATATATATATATATATATATATATATATATATATATATATATATGAATCAACTTAAAAAATTTACTCCACATTATAGTTTTTAAATTAAATGCAATCTAATGGTTATATTAATATTTTTATTTATAACCGTTCGATTAAATCTAATTTAAAGACTATGATTGTGGAGTAAGTGGATTATATATATATATATATATATATAGCCACTGATTTATTTTGATTTTGATTATATTGTTCGAATCGAATTATGTTGATACGCTGTTCGCATATTTGTGTGCATGATGCGTGATATTTGTGTTTGGTTCGATCCGGTTGCAATGACCGTATTTTTGGCGTTAGCAACATTGTTGTTTTTTCTTAGCACATTTAAAATTCACTTTTGCTTTGAATTTCTTTTTGTTATATTTAGATCCGCACAATTTGGATTCATATTGCGATGATCACGTTAGGTGTATCACTCAATTGATTAATTTTATCGATTTATGTGCAATTTTTTATTTTACTCTTTTAAATTGATTATCAATGTGTTTTGATTTTGTGCACACGTTCGATGGTTTAGCCTAGTGACAATCTGTTTGTTGTGCACCGATCAATTCGTGCTTTGATTTGCAACTTAGTGTCTTAATTTGATTTTTATTATGTTGTGGCTTAATGGTTCGATTTGCGATGATCGCTTATGCGGTAGAAATTTGTTATTCCAACTTGTATTATTTTTCAACGATTCAACGTCGTTATCGTTATGGTCAGATCTAATTTCTTGTGATAGTCTTTGCACGTCTTCGCATACGCAACTTTGATTTACGTATTTGCGTCATGATTTTAATTTGTGCATTTTTCGTTTCAATTTACGTATTAATTCATTTGATGTGTGATGTTACTATTTTGTATGCATCTTATTTCTGTTCACACCTAAATTGCTTTTAAAACTAATTCTTGATTTAATCAAGCCATTTTAAAACCCTGTAAGTAGATTGCTTTTTTAGCATCGCCGTCAACCTCATGCACACACTTTCTCTCTTTCTTTGGTTGTCATTTCGTTTACTGGGAGCACCCTTAGGGACTAGAAATTGACCTAACTTTTTCTGAAACCCTTGATCCAACGTCAAGAGGTTTCTTCTCTTGTAAGTCATTTGCCTTTTGCAATTGCCATCTGTTCGCCATGAAAATTGACGAACAACCGTTGGTCTAACAAATCGAAAGAGGTATGTGTTGCTTGCAGGATTGACCACACAAATCCTAGGACATGTGCTAATTGGTCTTTTAAATGAAGTGAATGAAAATTATGAACACTTCGACGAGATTCATGGTAAGGCAACTTATTTCAAGTATGAATGAATTTAAGTGACGGAAAAAGGAAGTAAAATGCTGATAAATAACAAGGATAATAACTTACATAAAGAAAAGCAAACTTTTAAGTAAAAGAAGAGTTAAATTGCATTGAAATAAAAACTGGTGTTTAGCCAACGTACATTCTCACGACTGGTTTCTCTCAATTACACAAATACTTAGAGTAAATGGAGATTTTATACACAATTGAACACACACATCTTAATACTAAGACCTGCTATATATAACCATCGAACATAACCGCTATTAACGGCTAACAAGTAAGATCAAGATGCTCCACATGTCTTTCTCAAAACAGACTTTCCCTCTTTTATTTGAATTCAAATGAACTCTCGTCGAAACTCCCCCGAACAATGCTTATGTCGAATTGGGTCTTCCAACTATTGAGGAATATCTCTAAGTCCACAAAACATAGTTTTAGTCGAAGTAATTAGATTTCCCCGGGAAACTCTATCTTCTATTTTTAACTTTATTCAGGCGTCGAAATTAGGAGCCAACAAATTGCCCCCCAAAATGTCATTTTCGACATCAATGAAGAATAAGACATTTTTTGATAGTATCATTCGACGCCTTAAACGATTCTTGCATGTCTCTTACTATTCCAAAGGTCTATAACGTCAAACTCATCATGGCACTTTCTGCAACACATCTCCTCAAAGCATGCAATTACCTCTAGCCATCATCACAATCCTTAGATACTAAGAAATCATGCACTAGGCACTACTAACCACGTTTTGTCAAACGGTCATTGTGGGACACGTGCCCCCACTAACTCTCAGCTCTTTAATGCTGATTTGAGGCCTTTTAATCTTCCACAAGCCTATAACTTTATCCAAACTTACTTGTTGCAACTTTTACGCTCTCAGAAATTTCCAAACAATTTTTCAGTTTCTTCATTTCTAAAATTCTAACCACAAACCTAAACTCTCCAGAAAAATCTCAACAATGGCGTCCTCCACTACCAACGTGAAGGATTCTAAGAGAACCCAAAAGTCCAAAGACCTGGAGAAAATCTCTCAACTCCCAGCCTTTGATATGCTATCAGCATAAATGATGATGGGGAACCAACAATTTCTCCCTGAGCTGCTTGTAGAAGAGAAGAGGAAAATATACAAATCCCAGGTACTTATCCCTCTTGTTGCATCTGGTAAAACGCATGCCCTATGTGGGACTTTGCCTTCATCTGGTTTTGACCATATTAAAGCTAGGGACTTTTTTCCTTCCTACCACAAATCTAAACCCATAGGACAAGCCAACAAAGCTAAGATTGAGAAAACCTCCGCTGATGCGGTAGTGCTGAATAATATAGATTTAAGATATATGAACAACAACTTTAGGGTTTTTAGAGCGACACCCTCCTTCAAGGAATTAGATGATTGTATGAATTGGCTGGAAAAGATAGAGAAGGTAAAAGCTCAAACCTGGAAACAACTAGGAATTTATGATTTAATAATGCCGTTGAAAACAAGCCTCGACTATTGTCAAACCATGTTAGTATATTCCTTGTACTCCTGGGATAGTACCCATTACGCCTTCCATCTCCCTTGTGGGATGATGAGCCCCACTCTTTTTGACGTAGCCGCTATTACAGGGCTTAAACCCAGCGGAAACCCATACGATCTTGACTTAGAATCTGACAATTCTATAGCTCTTAATTCCACAAAGGCCACCTACTCTCATTTTATAGCGCATTTTTTCAATAAGACCGCTGCTGATGTTTCTGGTCGAGAATATATAGCCTTTTTAACTGTATGGTTATCCCACTGTGTTTTCTGCTCAAAGTCCCTACAAGTGGCTAGGAGATACCTGACTCCGGCCACTCAACTCCACAGAGGCCACATCATCTGCCTAAGTGAAATGATTATGGGTAACCTTTACGAGTCTCTAAGTGAAGGGGTAGTCCAACTCATAGACTTGGGAACAAAAGGAAACTTGCTATTGTCTGGTCCTTTCTAGCTTTTGCAAATTTAGTTGAATGCCTCGTTCGAAGCTAGCCTTCCCAACAAGAGTTCAATTGATGAAGCTGCCGATGAGATCAAAAATAGGAGAATCGAAGGAACACTCTTGGTCCAGCTTACTCCCCACGAAGGACAGACCCTCAGGCCAATGTTCCTAAGCTACGTCATGATGTTTGCAAAACGTCATGAATTTACTTCGAACATGGCCCCATTTGCTGCAAGAAAACACAGTCTTGAGTGGCTTACCATACCTTTCCCAACTCCAAACAAAACTCTAGAGGCAGAATCTTCACAAATCTGGGAAACCTTTTTGATCCCAAGGTTGATAACACTTTGACTAAATCTGTCGAAGTCTGAAGTTGCTTTGCTTACCTATCAACCAAATTTGGTGGCTCGACAGTTCGGTCTAGTCCAAACACTCCCCAAATGCCTCTTTGAAAATAAAGGCGCCCTTTTACTTCACGGTGTGAAGTATACTGAGGAAATGGCTATGACACATCTTCTCTGCTACTCCAGCAAAGTTCAACTTGTCCCCATCGGCTTCGATCCTTATTTCTACTGTACCCCAGAGTTCAACCACTGGTGGTCATCGTACTATGCCGAGGAATTCTTCGATGCACCTTCTTTCACTCGACTTAATAATCAATATTTTCTCTCTGTGAAGGAGAAGATTAAGAAAGGTAATATGACACACATCAAAGAAATCCAAGCATTCCATAAATACTTTGAAACTGTTTATCGACCAGATGACCTTAGTCGAACCGTTCACGAAGAAACTGTTACTTTAAAGGAAATATTTTTAAAGAAAATGGAAATTTTAGAACTCCCTTCATTCGTTCCTCCTAAGGAACGATACGCAATGGCTTTCAAACAATTTCCCATGAAATTTCCTCAACTACCAAATGTTGATTTTGGAGAGGCTCTTGTCCCTTCATTCCCAAACTAGTTTATCTGTGGGAATTCCATAAAGATTCTTCGCCAACAGTCAAAACCAAAGGCTCAACGGGTGGTTGCGACTAAGCATACTTTAGACAATTTCAAAGGTCCTCTTCATATCGGTATCAAAGATGTTCGCATCGAATCCGAAATATATGAAGGTGTGGAATAAAAGGTTTTCGAACTAAATTCCCCTATTTAAATTTTTTTATCATCTTGTATTATTTTGTTTGACTTTCCGCTGTTAAATTTGCTCCGAAAAAGAAGAAGCAAATCGAAGAACAAACAGAGAAAAACACTCCAATTGCTAAGGTAAATTTCTTACTTAATTTTCCTTGATTGCAAATTCTTCTGTTGTTTGATGCCTCAAGTTTTCTTTCCGAGTTCATGAAGGCCACCCCTTACTCCCAAGAAACAAAAGACAAGGGGGACTTCCCACCAAATCATCATCGAGTCAGACGAGGAGGACAAATCTCCTCTTGAAGAACAGACTTTGAAGAGGAAGAGGAAGAAAACCAAGATAACCGAAGCCTTCAACCAGCCAAAACCAAAGGCTGGCAAACTCTCGATAACAGCAACTCCTGCTAGTCACGCAGGACAAGATGAAAATGACAATTCTAGTCCTGGGGCTGATGAGCCCAAGGTAAAACTTCTTCTATAACTTTGTACCGCTTCTTTATCATTGACTCTTCTAAATTTTTTTCTCTGTTTCCTTTACAGATTACTACCGATGCCAGGGGCCATCCCATGGTGATGCAGCTTATCCCCACAACCAGTAGTGACCCAAGCTACCATCCAAAACACTGTCTAGGGCCTCTACGAGAGGCTCGACAAAAGGTTCTGAGGAGGGAATCCATTCTACCGATACTCTCCAGAAGACACCAACTGTTTTTATGGTGGAGTTCTCTCATGTCAAAGCATCTGCTCAAAAAGAGGACCTTGTCGAGAAAGAGGTTGTTGACCTTTTTGAGGACACCGTGATGCCTGATATAGAACAACCTGCTGAGGGTGATTTCTAAGGAAAGATAAGTGAGGATGACAACCCTGTCGAAGAGGAAGAAGAAAACGAAGAGGAAGATGATGAGGAAGAAGAAGAAGAAGACGAAGAAGAAGAAAATGAAGAAGGAAAAGAAGAAGAAAAGGAAGAAGAGGAAGGAGAGCAAACTACATATGATGCAGAGATTGGGGTGAAGGCTTTAGAAGCCCAAATGAACCAATACAACCAGTCTAAGGATCTTCCATCCAACACTTTGACTGGCACTCAATCAACCAGTCTTTCCCATGATGAACTAGAATCTCTGAAAGTTCAGCGACCACTGGAGTATTTGAAGGCTATGCTTAGTTACTGATACAACTTTGGCAACAAAAGTACTACTACTTCGACTGCCTCAGGAAACACCTTGCCTGAGAAAACTAACAGTGACTTGCTGGCGCAGATAAAAGAAAAAGTCTTTGTAGCAGACTTATTTCAAATCTTGGAATAAGATGTTTCTGCCAGTATTAACCTTAAGAAAATCCTGAAACAAATTAATGTCTTGGAGGTTTCTCTAGAAGTAGCTGATACCATTATGGAGCTAAGCACAATGATTGACCTAGTTGCCGCTGACCTCAACCGCCTTCGAGATTTTTCGAGCCACCTTTCCAAGAAGAATAGAAGTCAAAAAGTTGCATGGGAGGTTATTTCTGCATTCACTGAAAAATAAGAAGGAGATCGAGAGGTGTGACAAGAGTATTGTAGAATGTGAAAGACAAATTGCCATTATACAAAACAAAATCTCTCAGGCTAAGCAACGCAAAACTAATCTGCTCAGCTCTGTCAAAGATGAGGTGGCGAAAGAGATCCAAGCTGGCCTTCAGCACCTTGAGACAGCTCAGCAACTTAGGAAAGATATCGAAGCTCTCTCCACCAATAAGACTCTTTGTGAACGTCGCCTACTCCTTCAGAAGTCGAAGTATGAAAAAAATGAAAAGCTCCCTTCCATTATAAACTTGCTTTGTAGTATTTTCCTTCTTTGCAGATTATAACTTTAGGCCTTTATGGCATTTTTGTAACGGATAAAGCCTATTTTGGAAAATTTATTTACCATTTTAGCTTCGTTTTCTCACATGTTATTCTCGCATCATTATTCTCTGGTGATCTTTATTTCTTGAAGTGCAGGCTTATATTTTTTCAAATATTTCCCATTTATCTTCAAGATTCTTTTATCTTTATCTAATTTCTCGATCTCATATGCACCGTTAGAAAAAACCTGTATAACTTTAAAAGATCCTTCCCATTTAGGGGACCATTTACCTAAGGCTCTGTCTTTTCGATCCACAGGCAAAATTACTTTCCAAACCAATTCTCCTGGAAAAAATATTTTGACTTTAATGTTTTTGTTATACGATTTCTCGAGTCTTTTCTTTTGTCTTTTTAACAATTCTAAAGCATTAAGTCTCTCTTCATCCAAATCTACCAATTCGTCCAACATCAAGCTCCAATAGGCTTCTGATGGAATCCCATGGTGCCTTTGGATCCTTGTTGACTGTAAGTAGATTTTCATTGGCAACACTGCATCATGGCCAAACGTTAGTCGAAACAGAGTTGTGTTGGTTGATTCCTTAGGAGAAGTTTGACATGCCCATAGCACCTGATTTAAAGTCTTGTGCCAATTCTTAGGTTTCTTTCCCATATGTTTCTTAATTAGACCTATCACTATCTTGTTTGCTTATTCGATCTGGCCATTAGCTTGAGCGTAATAGGGCGTGGAACTCAACAATTTGAAACCCATTTCCTTAGCGAAACCTTGCATCTTTTGACCAGTAAAAACTGATCCTTGTTCTGTTGTTATGGTTTATAGGATTCCAAATCTATAGATAATTTGTTGTTTGATGAATTCAATTACATCTTCTTGGTCAACATTTGGAAAAGGTATAGCTTCGATCCATTTTGTAAAATAATCGGTACCTGCCAAAATGTATCTTTGATTCTTGGATGATGCTAGTCAGATTTCTCCAACCAAATCCAAAGCCCAACCCCTAAAGGGGAGCGGTTTAACTATAGAGTGCAATTCACTTGCGGGAACATGTTTTATACGTGCATGTACTTGGAACTCTTGGCACCTTTAGCAAACTCGATACAATCTTTCAAAATGGTGGGCCAGTACATGCCTTGTCGAAACAACAACCATTTCATTTTATGGCCAACCTGATGTGCTCTACATGCCCCTCTATGGACAGTCGAAAGGGATAAATAAGCCTCTGACTCACTAAGGCATTCAAGCAAAACTCCCTCAGGAGTCTTTTTGAACAAATCATTTCCCAAAAGAACGTAACTCAAAGCACGATACCTGACTTTCCTTTCTGCGGATGTCGTTGGATTTTGCAGATACTCAAGTATTGGTTTCCTCTAATCTCCATCCAGGAAGCTATCTATTTCAAATATTTCGAAATTCTCCTTGTCAGCACATCCAAGCTTCGTTGTTTCCAAATCTGATGGGGAAAGTCTGGCTAACACAACTCTTCCTCTAACTTCGACTACATCTTGTAGTTTCTTTTTCAAAAATTTATACCCTGAAGCAATCTGGGCCAAGTCATTAGCCACTCGATTCTCCAATCGAGGTATATGTAGAATGATGACCATTTCAAATCTTTTTAGTAATCGATTGGCTATTACGAAGTATATAATGAGTTTTTCTTTGACGCATTTGTACTTATTTGTAATTTTCTTTATGACTAACTCTGAATCTCCCATTATTTCGACTCGAGTTTCCCCAATTCCAACAATATTTCATGTCCGACTATCAAAGCCTTATATTTAGCCTCATTATTCAAACAGAGACTTTCGACTTTATACTTGAATTCTGTTGGAATTTTATCAGGAGAAATGATCAATACTCCTACACCAGTTCCATCTTTATGACTAGAGTCGTCGAAATATAATTTCCAAGGCTCGAGTTTGAGATATTTTATATTACTTTCATTTATTGAGTGGTCGACTATAAAGTCTGCTACCACTTGTCCTTTCATAGTCTTTAAAGTCATATATGCTAAAGAATATTCAGTCAAAGCTAACGCCCATTTACCAATTCGACTATGTAAAATTGGTTTGGACAACATATGTTTAATGATATTGAAATGAGACAAAACATAAACATCGACTGGTTTTATATATTGCTTCAACTTTGTACAAGAGAAATACAAGCATAAACACAATTTTTCAACTATGTTATACCTAGTTTCTTCATCATTTAAAGCTCTACTATGGTAGTAAATGGATCTTTCAACACCATTTTCATCCTCTTGAGCCAACATGCTCCCTAAAGTTTTATCCAATGCAGATATATACAACCTCATGCTTTTCTTCCTACAAGGTGGCGACAAAATTGAAGGATGACTCAAGTAGTCCTTGATTTTGTCGAAAGCTTCTTGCTGGATCTTCCCCCATTCGAAACCTTCCTTGTTAAGTTGAAGCAAAGGTGAGAAAGCTTGTGTCTTACCGCTGAGATTCGATATAAACATCCTCAAGAAGTTAATCTAAAGGCTGTCTCCGAGACATCCTCTTCAGCAATAAATATTTGATTATATCCAGAATAACCATCAAGCATGCTAAGGTATTCATGGCTTACAGTAGAATCGACTAGTATTTCATCCACAGGCATTGAATATTCATCTTTTGGAGATGTAGCATTTAAATCTCTAAAATTTGAGCACACTCTCAAAGACCCACTCTTTTTAATAACAGGTATAATATTTGCTAACCATTCGACATACCTGGCTGTGCGAATGAAGTTACATCGAGAAGTCTTTTGACCTCTTCTTTGATCTTCGATAGGACTGCCGGTGCAAACCGTCTTGGGTTCTGCTTGATAGGCTTATTTCTAGGCTTTACTGGAATTTTTAGTTCGACCAAATCCCTTCTGAAACTAGGCATCTCGTCATAATCCCACGCGAAACAGTCTTTAAACTCCTTAAGCAATTGGATTACTTCGACCTTGAGTTATGCGCTAATGTTGGCACATATATATGTAGTCCTTTTTGCTGCCCTCTCTCCTAGGTCGATCTCTTGAAGTGGATCTTGCGCCAGCATCTTAATGTTGGATGCCAATGGATCCTTTTTGAAACCCAAAGGCTCATCATCATAAATTGCATCGAGCCTTTGTTGTTCTTCTTGAACCTTATCAGGAGGCTCTGGATCAAAGTCCTTACCAGGACCTCCTTGGTGTAAATTTTGGTTGGCTTCTACAACCACGCTTTCCATTCAGCCTCTAAGGCCGTTTGTAACTTACTTTTGGCTACGTAAGCCGAAATCCTTTTTAGTACTTCAAATTCAGTCATCATCACCAAATTCGATTCCCCAACCAGTTGGGGTTATCCTAGATACATCAAGATATGGCAGGCTGTCATCTCCTACCACTTCTCTATCTCATCGAAAGCCCTGAACAGGATGCAGATACAACGAACAATAAACCTCGTTGTCTGGGGTGAAAGAAAAATTGGCCGAATTGTAGGGAGCAATATTGGCCAAGTATTTGTCGAAACTATGCCTATCAACATGGTTGATTGAAGCTTTGAAATAGCCTTGATCGGCTTTAATATTTTCGAAGATACCATCAGGTCTCCATATCGTGATTCTCTGGTGCATGGAAGATGGCACAACCCTAACTCCATGTATCCATTCTCGACCCAGCAGAAAGTTGTAGTTGGCCTTCGTCTCGATGACCATAAAAATAGTAGGCCTTGTAACAGTCCCCACCGTCAAATCAACTTGTATCTCACCCAAAGTGGTACCCACCTTTCCTTCATAATTGGAGAGTACCATATTATGAGGCTTGGTATCTGTGTCGTATTTGTTGATTCTTCTTAACATGAAGTGCGACATTAGATTCATTGTGGCGCCACAGTCCACTAAAATCTTGTTGACTGTGACATTCTCCACCTTTCCCGTGATGAATAGAGGCTTAAGATGACTTTTCATTGCCTCGTCTGGTCATTCAAAGAACGCGTTCTGATCTTCGACGCACCCATTGTTCATGACATAGTAGCACACTAGTTTGTGTTCCGCCATTTCCATTTCCGTATACATATCTAGGTCTTCGACCTCAGTAATTTGGTCGAATTCCCTGGGTAGAAATGATACCATGTTTACTATGATATCTAAAGAATCCTCTAACACATAGTCAAAGTTATCTGTAAGCATTTCATCTTCTTCTCGATCGTGCCTCTCATTAGCCTCCTTCCCCTGGGTAGAAAATAGTTTCCTCCCCATGGGCAATTTGTCAAAAGGCTTTAGTTCTTCATCTTTTTCTTTCACAGAAGGCAGGTTAGTACTGGTCTCAGGCTTAGCTTCAGCCTCTCTTTGGGCTTTTCTCCTACGTTGTTCCCTTCTCCATTGAGATCGAGACATCAAATTCTTTCCCTTGTAGTTTTCTGAAACATAAGCCATCTTCGAAGCTTCGAACTCCTTACGACAGGCTATCAATGAGCCTCTATCAACGTCAAATTTCTGCCATTTTTTCTGTCCCGGTTATTTGCCCTTAGCTGGCCTTATCCAACTTCCTTTTGACGTTTCTGCTGTGGGTATGAATGTAGATGGCCTAACCCCAGGCACCCTTGGCCTAGTTTTATCCTGCTTGTAAGCGGATCTTCGTGGGTCGAAACCCCGTTGGTCATAAGAGGCCCTCTGCTCATGCCTCCCTTTTGCTTTTCTGACACCCTCTATGTTGCATGCCGCTTTTTTGTTAAACACGACACTGCACCTAGGGCACAACATTACCTCAGACTTTTTATTTTGGCACCTGTGAAGAAAGTCGATAAGGCTTACTTCCTTCTTCGGGTAGGTCACTTTATTGTATTCCTCTTTCCGAAACTCTCGGTTGACCTACATTGGAGTTTCTTGTGAAACCTACACCATGTTAATGTTCATATCGACATCATCCGTGATGTCTAACTTATAGAACTACATCTGAAGGCCATTAGTAGCCTTGTCCATTCGAATGAAACTGTCATCGGTTTCCTTCGTGACTATCATTTGGTTAGAGTCTTCAGCAACCCCTTTGGCAAAATCATCAGTGACTTCGCAGTTGGAACCATCAGTAGTCTCTTGGGTGAAACCTATAGTTGCTTCTTGAACAAAATCCGTCAAAGAATTTCAACCAAGTTCTTCAGTGACTCGAACCAGAACAACTTTATTAAGGAGACCTCAATGACTTCCTCCATGTTGACAACACCGTCGAGACCCTGAGTGACCTCGACCACGTTTACCACTTTAGGCTCAGTATAATGCGCGTCAGCGATTTGTTGAGGCTCGACATCCATCTTCGTCTGGCTTTTGAGCTTCTCTCCAAATTTTAATCTCCCCTCCAGGATAGCATTTTGTACAAGATCCCTGAAAAGAAAATATTGAGAGGTTTTATGACCCAAAAATTATGCTATTTGCAAAATCCTCTTTTCTTTCTTTGATCTAAAGGGGGTATCTTAGCACCAGAAGGTACTATCATTTGCCCATCTTTAACTAGTAAATCAAATATTTCATCACACTTGGTGACATATAATGTATAAGTTCTCTTAGGGAACCTATCATTTTTATCTAATTCAATAGGGTTTTTTCCATTTGAAGGTGTTAACACCTTAGAAGAATAGGGTGAACCCTTTTTTAATTCAGCAAGATCTATTTTGTTTTCGTCGAAACTTATAGACTCATGGCATGGTCCTTCGACGTCTTCGTTGAATTTGACATAGGCTATCTTTTTATTCTTATTTACCCTTACTTTCTCTTCTCTCAAACGTTCCAACTATCAAACTCTATCATCCAATTGGGCCATATCCCTTAGGTACTGAATGTCTAACTTCTTTCTGATGGAATAATCTAGGCCACCAACAGTTACTTCGACTAACTCATGCTCTGGTATTTGCGTGAAATACCTTGCCTTAAGGAGTCAAAATCTATTTAAATAATCATCAATTGGCTCAGTAAACTTTTGTTTTATGCTAGCCAATTCCTTCAGACTAATTCTCGTCTGTCCCATATAAAATTATTCATGAAATAGATGTTCCAACTAGGCCCAAGTGTGAATTGAATTTGGGGGTAAAGTTGTGAACCGGGTAAAAGAATTTTTTGTAAGAGAACTTGGGAAGTACTTGACCCTAAGATTCTCATCGTTCGAAATATCTCCTGCTTGTATCAGATACCTAGCCACGTGTTTGACAGTAGACTCAGTAGTATCACCAGAAAATTTAGTGAACTTGGGGACTTTTGTTCTTGGGGGAAAGTCTACCTGGAGGATATATTTCGACAATGGTGACGTGTAAATTGGCCGTCGAAGGCCAATATTTACTATGTTATGTGCCATGATTCTTTCAACCATGACATCCAAGTTATTGTCTGCTGCTAGATTGTTACGTCGAACCTGTTGTACGAAGTTCTCAGCATCCTGGTTCCTATTTACCAACACTACCCTTGGTTCTTCCTCTCTAGGAACTTGTGGTTGATTCCTAAGAGGTTCGATTCTAGGCTATTCAACTATTCCATGGTTATTTTGATTTTCCTGGGCCAGGTTTTGTGGAATTTGGTTGATGGTGCTGTCTTCATCGAAGGCTACTCCTTAGTTTTCTCTAAAATACTCCCTCGGTGGTTGTCGAGGGGGATTTGGTACATCCAAGAATTTCGCCATGCGCGTCATTTGCGTTGCCAATTGTTTATTGGCTTGCGTAGTGTTCCGGATGAGGGGCTGAAATATTTCCCCCATAGTTTGAGACATCATCTGAACTATTTGATGGTTACTTTCCTCCATTTGTTGTCTCAAATAAGATGCAGAATTAGTCGTCAAACCTGGAATATGGGCTAAATACCCTATACCTACATTCTGGCTATTTGACCTGTATTTACTCTAATACCAGACCCTTGTAATGGGGAAGTCATTACGAGTTCTGTATATAACGGAGGGGCATTTTGTAAATTTGCCATCAACAAAGTTGGCATGCCATAGGGCGGGTCTCGCGGCAAAGGCATTGAAAATCCCGGGGGATAAATGCCTCTATATGTTGATGTCCCTATTGGTGGTGGGGTTTGAGGAGGATCCCTTGGCCCAATGTAAGTCAAAATAGGCTGCGCATGGGAAATCGAATGTGTGGGCATCAAACTTCCCATAGACGGTATTGCCTCTGAAACAAATGCTGAGACCGTTGGTCCCCCTATCGAAGATCCTATGGGTTGTTCTACATTGTCATTCGGGACATCCTGAGGATTATTTGGCTGGTTTGAATTCGTCGCTATTTTCCTCATATATCTCCTTTTTGGTCTATCTTCATTAACGGTGGCTACCTTACCACTTCTCTATAAAATGCAACGAAGTTTTTTCCTCAAAGGAAAACTTTTATACCACAGAACTAATAAAGTTTTTCCAAAGAGAATTTTCTTTAAAATGATTTTTGTAACCGCTTAGCACTGCGGCATTGGGCGTGCCAATTTGTTCACCGTGAAAATTGGCGAACAACCGCTGGTCCAACAAATCGAAAGAGATTTGTTTTGCTTGCAGGATCGACCATACAAATCCTAGGACATGTGCTAGTTGGTCTTTTAAATGAAGTGAATGAAAATTATGAACACTTCTACGAGTTCCATGGTAAGGCAACTTATTTCAAGTATGAATGAATTTAAGTGACGACAAAAGGAAGTAAAATGCTGATAAATGACAAGGATAATAACTTGCATAAAGAAAAGAAAAGTTTTAAGTAAAAGAAGTGTTAAATTGCATTGAAATAAAAACTGGTGTTTAGCCAACGTACATTCTCATGACTCGTTTCTCTCAATCACATGGATACTTAGACTAAATGGAGATTTTGTACACAATTGAACACACACATCTTAATACTAAGATCTGCTATTTATAACCATCAAACATAACCGTTATTAACAGCTAACAAGTAAGATCAAGACAAGTTTCACTACGCATGCCTTTGAACCACCGGGATGCTCCACGTGTCTTTCTCAAAACGAAATTTCCCTCTTTTATTTGAATTCAAATGAACTCTTGTCAAAATGCCCCAGAACAATGCTTTTGTCAATTTGGGTCTTCCAACTATTGAGGAATGTCTCTAAGTCCATAATATAGAACCTCCTGGCGAAAAATCCGTCTTCGACTCTTATTCCATAAAACATAGTTTTAGTCGAAGTAATTAGATTTCCCCGGGAAACTCTATCTTCTATTTTTAATTTTACTCAGGCGTCAAAATTAGGAACCAACATCAACATACAATTTTCAAACCTCGATCGTACATCGAGTATTTTTCTTAAGTCAAAATCGAAACACTTTTTAACAAAATAAAGGGAGGGATTTTGAATCTTCAAAATTTCTCTTCATTTGTTTGGATACAAGATATCTTTCACATGTTCAAACAATTGTTCTCTAAAAAGATTTCCTTCTAATCAAACTCAAATTTTTTTTATAATAACTTGAACGAAACGAAAGGGGAATGAAATATTTCATTTTTCTTCTCGAGTGCCTAGGGTACGATGAATCTTCATTATTTTTCAACGCACTTGTCGTCCTTAAACCACCTAATCATACTTTAATACTTTTTAAAGATGAAAACAGAGGGGTGTGAAGTCTTCCATACCTCTCTTTCAATTGTTTGGGTACAAGGTGTCTTTCTAGCATTCGAGCAATTGACATCTATAAAACACACCAACAAATCATAGAGCTGAACTACGATTGCTCTGACTTTCCCGTAGCACGATGGAATACGTAGGCACAAGGGCCCTAATCCTTGGCGAGCATCCTAATAATAGAATTTACCATTTTCCTTAAACTTGTTAAAACCTTTAGCAACTCTTTCTCTTTTATTATTCGAAGAAGACAAATAAGATAAGTTTAATACTCAAATCACAAATTAGACTAAGAGGTTCCCGTTGAGTACAACAGATGCGAGGGGGTGCTAATACCTTTCCCCTGCGTAACCGACTCCCGAACCCAGATATGGTTGTAATGACCATTTTCCTTTCCTTAAAAGGTTTTCTTAATATTTTTCTTATTCCTTTGTTGGAATGAATCAAAGTTCGGTGGCGACTTTGTTCGAATAACGTTTTCCGCGTCCATCGCGAGGATCATATTTTTCAAGGTACGACAGATGAAGACTCTGCTAGGGACCCATAATTACTTCATGCAAGAGAGAGTCGAGCCTAACTTAGGTTAATTTGTGAGGAGTGTTAACTTATTTTAGTTGTCTTCTTTTTTCGTTTGTTTGTTTTCTTCTTGTTTATTTTATTGTTTGTTTATTTTATTATTTGCTTTTATTTTTTTTTCCATATTTTTATTATGATGTTGGGTTCTCTGATCATGGGCTTTCTGAGATAGGCTCTATACCCGAGCCTGAGAAGAAATATAAGCTTAGGATGGTGGTTGTTTAGTAGAGACTTGCGGGGAATCTTCCTCGTGAGGACGACACGAAAACCCGACTTAGAGTAGATTCCCTTGGAGATGTTATTTTTTTGATGAACCTTCATCATAACGATAAAGTTTCCAAGGCTAAATCGTTAACTCTAAGGACCTTTAATTCGTCCTATCCATGGTGGTTGTGTAGTGTTAACCTGCAAGACCTTTGGGCTCGTTGGGTTAATACAAAAGCCTCAATCAGATGAGATCCCTTGAATGTATTACTAGTTGACAGTAATGGGTTCAACCTCGATCTATGACTCTGATAATCTTGTTTTAGAAACCTTGTGTCAATGGTTGTGTAGTAAAAGCCCATGAGGAATATTTTTCGTTGGATCGATACAAAGACCTCACCTATAAGAGATCGTTTTAAGGATATTATTGTCTGATGAACCTTCATCATGGTAATAATTTTTTGATAGGGATCCATGACTCTAGGCACCTACCTGTTTAGAGCCTACCCATGAGTTTCCTTTGATTGGTGATACCAGTCACTTATTCATTTTAGAGCCTACATAGAGGGTCCCTTTAATCAGAGATATCTGTTATGTACCTATTATTCAGACCAATATCAGAACTTGATTGATCCCATGATCCTGGATCTTGCATTTTAACATTGCATCCATGCATATCATTTCATCTTGTATCCTGCATTCCAAAACTAAAAACTCATTTCATTACATCTTAATTCGTCTCCAATAAATCAAGTTGATTCCCCAACACCAGTACACTACTTGTGCCAATACCAGACAAATAATGGATCAAATTAAAGAAGAACATACTGCTTTCAGAGAGGAGTTGGACTCAATCAAAGGCAAGATTGACCAGATTCTCGAAGCCATAACTATGGCCCAAAAGGAAGAAGAACTGTGAGAGGCTACTGCCGCAACGAACAATGTTCCTGTGTAAGGATCTACTTTACACTCAAGGCTTTCCATTCTTGTTCCCAATTCTATCATTTATGGAATGCCTACAAAATTCACTCCTGCAGTTGAAGGAGCCATTGCTCAACCAATTCCAACATCTGGAGTTACTGTTGGAGATATTCCACAAGCGTAACCTTCTGTTATTCAAATTCCTATTCCCCATGCTGAAGAGCAAATACAAGATGAGTATGACGAGGAAAATTATTGATGGGTGATTCGCAAGTGCATGAATAGCGTCAAAGTAATATAAAAGATTATCGATCCCACAGAGACCAAACGTGAATCTATCGTTCGCTAGTGTTACGGTGTTTATCTAAGGCAAGTCAAATAAAAGGTTGGATTGTGCGAAATAAAAGTAAAGTGCGGAAATAAATTCAATAATAAAACAATAGGCATAGATGCAATTCATATAGCTACGTAGTATTCCAAATGTGTACAAATAGAATGCCTTATGGGGTAATGTTTTCCACTCATGAAAAGAACTAATTTAACGGGAACTGTCGCTTTCGCGTAATCAGAACTGAGTTTATCCCTAATCGATCCCTCTTATTGTCACTTATAAAAAAGCGCGTGTTGCGTTAGGATTAATAAACCTATTTTTAAGAAATATAGTTTCTTAACTTAGTTGAAAAGTATTTTGACCTGGAATTTCTAACAAAAAGAGGTTCTTGCGAACCGGACTTAAAATCCATAAACGCGTCCGAAAACAGTTTTAAAATCGTTTTTCTTAAACATTAAAGATTCTTAATTAACTGAGCCAAGCGCTTCCGCTTCCTAGGAACAGTTAAAACTAACAAAATTTATCTAAAGGTTGGACGACTTTCGATCTTACCAAATAGATTTTAAGTACAGAAAATAAGTGTTAAAAGTTAAAATAACCCCTAAGTAATTCTATCGACAGCCGTATGGAATACTATTATAACTACAATCCTTGCATCCTAGCCTTTAAGATTTATCCGGACATGGTAAAGTAAATGGACATGGTAAATAAGTGCGAGTAAATAAAGGGTGTGATAAATAAATGGTACGAGAAATAAACAGCGCGATAAATAAAAGCGGATAAATAAAAAGGGCGATAAATAGTCAGAAACCTGCTCTAAATGAGAGGCTTTAAAATCTTGTACAACTGGAAGTAAATGACAGAAATAAAATGGCGGCAGGATTAACTTCTACCCAAGTGCTCCAAACCCGATTACAGACTCGATTAGACAATGTGATAACCCCTCGATGTGAGAAGTTTATCACTTTACAATAGGTGAAATTTATGGCTTGAGTTCTGTAACTAAGCTTGGATGATGATAAATGAAACAGAAATCCTCTATTTATAGTGGTAGGAAAGTATAGGTAAGGAAAAGAATGCCCCCCCAACTCCTTTTAGGAGGGAAACGAGCATGTGAAGGTGGCGCCCGCCACATGAACTAGGGTGGAAAGGAGTGGGAGACGTGGCAGTTGTCAGTAGTTGGCTTCTATCCAATGTGTGGCATCCCCTATGGCGCCCGCCATGGTGGAAGCCATGTGTACAATTCCTCAGAAAGTAGGATTTTAGCTCGTTTTTCCTTCATTTCTTCTCGAGTAGCCTTGAAAATACAAAAACCTGAAAAAGAAACAAAACAAAGGCATAATATAAGAAAACGGAAATAAAATCCTAAATAATATGTGCAAATAGAGCCAAGAAAACAATATATTTTAGGTATATCAATTATCATGAGGTTGTCCCTATTATCAGTCCTCATGCTGCTTAAGATTCTGAAGCCATCAAGACGTGTCGTGCTTTATCCGAAAAACTCTTAATCATGGAAGGACATAACTCGACCTTTTTGAATGCCCTGGAGATGTGCCTAGTTATAAATGTTGCAATCCCCTCTAAGTTCAAGGTGCCAGAATTTAAAAAATATAAAGGCCTCGGTTATCCTAACATTAATCTAAAGATGTATTGTCGAAAGATGGATGCCCATGCTAGGGATGACAAGTTGATGATCCATTGCTTCCAAGACAGCCTCTTTGGAGCATCGCTAGAATGGTACATACAACTGGAACACAATTGTGTGCGTACTTGGGATGAATTGGCTAAAGATTTTGTCAAGCAATACAAATAAAATACTAACTTAGCTCCAAACAGTACTCAACTCCAGAGCATGGCTCAAAAGGACAACAAATCCTTTAAAGAGCATGCACAATGTTGGAGGGAGTTAGATGCAATAGTGCATCCACGGCTGGTTGACCGTGAATTATTTGATATTTTCATGGGTATCTTGCAAGGGGAGTACTATGAAAAGATGATCAGTAACATGTCTTTAGGATTCTCAGACATGGTGATTGTTAAGGAAAGAATTGAAGAAGGTTTGAAAAGAGGAAAGATCCAGGGATGTTCTAATAGCCAGGCTGAAATCAAGAAGCCTTTCAATGGGCATAAGAAAAAATAGGGTGAAATAAATGTTGTCTCTTCTCATGATGGAAAAGCAAATCAGAGGGTGCCTACTTCAGTACCTTACTACCAACACCCATATATTGTAACTACGCAATACGCTCTTGTGCCTTATCAACAAAATGCTCCAACTCCAGTTCCTGCTCAGATACCTCATCAACAAATTCCATATCATTAAGTTGCTACCGTAGCACCTATTCCACACCAGCATCTGACTTACCAACAATAGCCATATCAACAACAAGGGTATCAACAATAACACCACAATCAACAGCACCACGCTCCACAACAGCGTCAACTTAACCAACAAAGGGTGAGGAGGCCAGAGAGATAATTTGATCCTCTGCCTGTACCATATGGCCAAATCCTCCCTTATTTGCTAAAGGATGGATCAGTTGCCTTGAGAGATATAACACCTCCTACTGTTATACCTCTAGGATATGATGCCAACACTCATTGTGAGTATCATAGAGGTGCCCCGGGGAACACAATTGAGAATCATAAATCTTTAGGCACAAGGTTCAAAACTTGATTTGTTAGAACACAGATTGATGTTCAATATATCTCAGTGTTTTGATGATAACATTAATGAAATTTTGTATAGAGAATTTATATACTCTAATTTTGTTCAAGTGTTTATTTGTTTCAGATATCAAAATTAATATTATTCTTGAAGCAAGAACGCCTCTGAACACCACAGAACGAAAAAGCTCTAAGCGTCAGAAGCAACACATTAAAAGACTCTGACCTGCTACAATGACTCTGAGGGAAGCTAAGAAGAACTTGAGCAAAGAACCTACGTAAAGCTTCAGAAGACTCTGGAAGTACTCAAGGCTGCAAGTACAGAAGTTCTGATAAGCAAGTATACTCTGATAAGGTTTCACGCTTAAAGCACTTTGCTGCAAACTCTGATAAAGAAACTCTGATTGAGTTAACTCTGACCTGAACAACTAAGAACATCATCAGAAGTTCTGATGCAAGACATTCCAAAGTTCTTGAAGAAGATGTTGTTCAAATATAGATCCGTTAGTATATTCCTTGTCTTATCTTAAACGGCTCTTTCCTCATTTGTGCATGACACAGGATTTCAGACAAAAAGGATTTGTCAGAACATTCCTCTTCTGAGAAAGGAAAAGTCAATAGAAGACAAAAAGAACAGAATGCACAGATTGCACAGTCTTTGAGAAATGGATTTCAAAGTACTATAAAAGCAAGTCTCAGCATCACTTCAAAGGTTAACGAACTATAGACGGAACTATTGACAAATTATTCAAAGCACTCATTCAAATATTCTTCAAGCTAGAATAGTTTTCATTTTCGTTCTTTAAGTTGTGTAAAAATCACTGTTGTGATATAGCTTTTTAGAAGCACGTCTTAAACACATTTGTTAGTTTATCTTTGTAAAAGATTTCCTTAAGAAGACCAAGTTGTGGTCAGAATTTCTTGAGAAGACTAAGACAGTTGTCTTAGTGGTTTACACTATAATCAAGTTTGATATAGTGGATTAAGTCCTTGTTGAGAAAGGCAAATCACCTTGGTAGGGTGGATTGGATTAGTTTGAGTTCAAACGAACCAGGATAAAAATACTGTGTTATTTTTCTATCATCTTAATTGTTTTAAAACCCTTATTCAACCCCCCCTCTAAGTGTTTTTCCCACCTTCAGTTGGCATCAGAGCTCTGGTTCTATAAGTGCTCTCACTTAACCGTGACAGAAAAAGATCTTGTTGGGAAAAACTCTTAATCTCTTATTCTTGATTCATCATGGCTGCTGAAGCTTCAACTTCAACTTCATACAACAACAAATACGATGATAGAGACAGAATCAACACCAAACCTCCCATGTTTGATGGTGAGAAGTTTGACTACTGGAAAGATATAATAGAAAGTTCCTTTCTAGGCTATGACGCTGACTTATGGGATTTGGTTACTGATGGTTATATTCATCCTACAAATGATGAAGGTAAAAAGGTTGACAGAAAGTCTATGTCTGATCAACAGAAGAAGGAGTTTAGAAACCATCACAAGGCGAGGACCATTCTATTAAATGCAATATCTCATACTGAGTATGAGAAAATAACAAATAGAGATACTGCATTTGATATGTTTGAATCTCTAAAAATGACGCATGAAGGAAACTCCCAAGTAAAGGAGACAAAAGCCTTGGCGCTCATTCAGAAATACGAGGCCCTCAAGATGGAGGAATCTGAATCTGTAGAAGCTATGTTCTCAAGTTTTCAGATTCTAACTGCTGGTCTGAAAGTTCTGGACAAAGGTTACTCTACTGCTGATCACGTCAAAAAGATCATCAGAAGCTTGCCAACAAGGTGGAGACCAATAGTGATAGCACTGAAGCTTGCAAAGGATCTGAATAAGATCACTCTGGAGGAACTGATCAGTTCCTTAAGGAGTCACGAGGTTGAGGTAGAAGAAGACGAACCTCAGAAGAAAGGTAAGTTTGTTGCACTAAAATCTAACAAATTTACTAAAGCTTTGCAGGTTATTGAAGAAAACTCTGAAGAATCTTCCTCTGAAGAAAATGAACTGTGTTTGCTGTCCAGAAGGATAAACCAACTCTGGAAGCATAAACAAAAGAAGTTCAGAAACTTCAAGAGATCTGATTAGCGCGACGAATCTTCTGGACATAAGAAATATGGAAAGAAAGATGTGGTGTGCTACGAGTGCAAGGAGCTAGGCCACTATAAAAATTAATGTCCCAAACTTCTGAAGGAGAAACCCAGAAAGAAGTTTGAAAAGAAGAAGAAAGTGCTAATGGTCACGTGGGATGATTCAGATTCCTCTAAATCTTCATCAGAATCAGAAGATGAATATGTTAATGTAGCACTGATGGCTGACATGGAGGACCACAAAGAAACTACTGAATCTGGATCAGAATTAGATTCTGAGGAGGTATTTTCTGAACTCTCTAGAGCTGAACTTGCTGAAAGTTTATCTGAAATTCTTGAAAGCTACAGCAAGATCAAACTCAAATACAAGAAGCTTCAAAGTTATCTTGCATCTAAGAATGATCAGCTGAGATCAGAAGTTGCTGAGCTTAAAGCAAACAATCTTAAAATGAAAAATGATTTAGAAAAAGCTCAAAAATCTAACTCAGATCCTATATCATGCTCTAAAAACATTTTAGAAGAGTATGATTATAGCTTTCAGAAGTTTCTGGCCAGAGGCCTAGATAGAAACAAGTTGGCTTCAATGATCTATGGCGTAAGCAGAAACAACAGAAAGGGAATTGGATATGAATCACCTTCTGGGAAGGATTTAAATCCAAAACCTGTTGATAAATTGATCATTAAGTATTATCCTCTATATACTCACTTCAAATATGGTCATTTAAATGATATTAAGCATACATGTTCTGATTAGAACAAACCTGTGTTTAATAAACCAAAACCTCAGCAGAACAAAGATGCCTTCAAGGGAAAGAAATTCAGAAAGAATTTCAAACCTACTAACCCCAGAGGACCCAAGAAAATATGGGTACCTAAGGACAAAATTATTTTTGTTGTAGATGTCCTTAGCAGCAAATTTGAGACACCAATCATGGTTCCTGGACTCTGGCTGCTTGCGACACATGACGAGAAGAAGGTCTATGTTCCAAAGCCTAGAACTTAGGTCTGGAGGTGACGTGAAGTTTGGAGGGAACCAGAAGGGAAAAATAATAGGCTCTGGAACTATTGGTAATGGTAACCTCCCTTCCATATCTAATGTCTTACTTGTTGAAGGATTAACACATAATCTATTATCCATAAGTCAATTAAGTGACAATGGTTATGATATAATATTCAATCAAAAATGTTGTAAAGCTGTGAGTCAAAAAGATGGTCCAATCCTCTTTAATGGAAAAAGGAAGAACAACATTTACAAAATCAATCTTTCAGAACTTAAAGTTCAGAATGTAAAATGCCTTCTGTCTGTTAACGATGAGCAATGGGTCTGGCACAGAAGATTGGGTCATATTAGTATGAGACGTATATCTCAGATTAATAAGCTCAATCTGGTTAGAGGACTTCCTCAAATGAAGTTCAACTCAGATGCTTTTTGTGAAGCATGTCAGAAAGGAAAATTTTCAAAATCTTCTTTCAAAACAAAAAATGTTGTTTCAATCTCTAGACCATTAGAGCTGCTTCATATTGATCTGTTTGGACCAGTGAAAACTGCATCCATCAGAGGCAAGAAGTATGGATTAGTCATTGTTGATGACTACAACAGATGGACATGGGTAAAATTCCTGAAACACAAGGATGAGTCACACTCTGAATTCATTGACTTCTTCAAACAAGTCCAAACGAAAAAGAATTTAAAATTGTTAAAGTCAGAATTGATCATGGTGGAGAATTTGAAAACAAATACTTTGAAATTTTTTTTAAATAAAATGGCATTGCACATGATTTTTCTTGTCCTAGAACTCCTCAACAGAATGGAGTTATAGAAAGGGAAAATAGAATATTGCAAGAAATGGCCAGAACCATGATCAACGAGACTAACATGGCAAAACATTTTTGGGCAGAAGCAGTGAATACAGCTTGTTATATTCAGAACAGAGTGTTTGTAAGACCTCTTCTGGAGAAGACTCCTTATGAACTGTGGAGGAATAGAAAGCCCAACATTTCTTATTTCCATCCTTTTGGATGTGTATGTTTTATGTTAAGCACTAAGGAAAATCTAAACAAGTTTGATTCTAAAGCTCAGAAGTGTTTCATGCTTGGATATTATGAACACTCTAAAGGCTACAGAGTATGCAATACTGAGACACAGATTGTAGAGGAACCAATTCATGTTAGATTTGATGATAAGCTTGGCAATCAAAAGCCAAAGCAGCTTGAAATTTCTGCAGATAGAGAAGTCCTTCTCACAGACTCTGAAGAATCAGAAGCAGACAAAGCTCAAGCAAAAGCATCAGAAGCAACGTTAGATGTTACTCCCTTGACTACTCAGATGGATAGCTTAACAATTTCTGAAGAACTAAATGTTAAAGGATAATCCAGAATCAAAGCCTCTCATCCAGAGGAAATAATAATTGGAAAGAAGGATGACATTATCAGAACAAGGTCATTTCTCAGATCTTCTAGAACGTCACTATTTGGTTTGGTGTCTATCATTGAACCTACTTATATGGATGAGGCTCTGAATGATAATGATTGGATACTTGCTATGCAAGAAGAGCTTAACTAATTCACCAGAAATGACATCTGGGATTTGGTTCTAAGACCAAATGGTTTCAACATCATTGGAATTAAATGGGTCTTCAAAAACAAGTTGAACGAGCAAGGAGAAGTTATCAGAAATAAGGCTAGGCTGGTTGCTCAAGGATACAGTCAGCAAGAAGGTATAGATTACACATAGACATATGCTCATGTGGCAAGGTTAGAATCTATTCGCTTGCTTATTTCTTTTGCTGCACAGAATAACATCACTCTGTATCAGATGGATGTTAAAAGTGCTTTCTTAAATGGTTTCATAGAAGAGGAAATTTATGTTCGTCAACCTCCTGGTTTTGAAAATGAAAAATTTCCAGAACATGTTTTCAAACTTAAGAAACCACTCTATGGCTTAAAACAAGCTCCTAGAGCTTGGTATGAGAGGTTGAGTAATTTCCTTCTGGAAAACAACTTTGTCAGAGGAAAAGTTGATACTACTCTCTTCCATAAATCAATTAAGGAAGACATTTTAGTCTGTCAGATTTATGTTGATCATATTATATTTGGAACTAGCAATATTACGCTTGGAAAGGAGTTTGCTCAATCTATGCAGGCAGAATTCGAGATGAGCATGATGGAAGAACTCAGATTCTTTCTAGGAATTCAAGTGAATCAGACTCCAGAAGGTACCTACATACATCAGACAAAGTATGTAAAAGAACTTCTGAAGAAATTCAACATGCCGGAAAGCAAGGTAGCAAAGACTCCAATGCATCCTACAAGCACACTAGGTAAAAAAGAGATAAGTAAAAAGGTAGATCAGAAGCTCTATAGAGGTATGATTGGTTCTCTTATGTACTTGACTGCTTCTAGGCCTGATATTCTCTTTAGTGTCTATCTATGTGCTAGATTCCAATCAGATCCTAGAGAATCTCACTTAACAGCTATTAAGAGGATTATGAGGTACCTGAAAGGTACTACTAACGTGGGTTTGTGTTACAGAAGATCTGATGAATACAGATTAGTTGGATTCTGTGATGCTGACTATGATGGAGATAGAGTAGAGCGTAAGAGTACTTCTGGAAGCTGTCAGTTTCTAGGAAGTCATATGATCTCTTGGTTCAGCAAGAAGCAACCCACAATAGCGCTTTCAACAACAGAAGTAGAATACATTGCTGCTGGTGGTTGTAGCACACAAATGCTCTGGATGAAGAGTCAACTAGAAGACTATCAGATTCATGAGAGTAACATTTCTATTTTCTATGATAATACTTCTGCTATTTGCCTTTCTAAGAGTCCTATTTTACATTCTAAGGAAAAACACATAGAAATTAAGCATCATTTTATCAGAGGTTATGTTCAGAAGGGAATCATCAGTTTGAACTTTATTGATACAGACCATCAATGGGATGATATCTTCATAAAACCCCTTCCTGAAGATAGGTTTAAGTTTATTCTGAAGAATATTAGTATATATTTTTGTCCAGAATAAAACTATTATTCAGAAGAAAATTTATTCTGATGAAATATGAATAATGTCTATGTTCTGAAGTAATTCTTCTGATTATTTCTATTGGTACATTATTTTTTTTGTGAAACTCTGATCTAACGAATCTCAGAAGATCTGAGCATTGTTTAACGTTTCTTATTCTTAAGAGATTCAGAAGCACATCAACATCAAACACATGTCACATGATATATGAAAAGGTGGAGTGTACTCAATGAGACGCCGTTCTAAGGTACTATTTGTATTCTCAATTTCTCGTTTTCCTCCCCATGCTTGTCAGTATCATTTAATGTTTGAAATCATTATTCTTTTTTATGTGACTTTTTGAATCAAATTAAATGAATTAAATGCTGAACGTGTGAATGTGTGGTCTAATTTTTGCCCCTAAATGCCACAACACAACACTTTCTCACACTTTTCACTCTCTCTCACACCATGTATGCATTTCTATTTGCTCCACTGTTTCTTCATCTCCTCCAAACCTAAAACCCAAAGAAGCATTCCTTATCTCACTTCTTCAACAATGGCAACCTCATCTTCAACCTCTCAACAATTTGAATCAACAATGGTTGCTGTTTCATCTTCTACAATGGGTCCTACTCCGTTCACAACTCCTGAAAGAACCCTCCTCACACCAGTTGATCAACTGGAAGTTCTATGTGAGTTCTTGATAGACTTTGAAAGTATTGCTGAAAATGGATTTGATTTACGTCCAACTGTGTCATCACAAGGATGGACAAAGTACTTTGACAGACTGGTTGGTCCAGTTTACCTTTGCTTGGTCAAAGAATTTTGGATTAATGCAAGAGTTTTCCCAAAATTCATTATGTCTTCATATCTGGGTAAGGAAATCATTATCGCTGAGGATCTGATTCGCAAGCTGATAGGATATCAAGAATCAGATGATGTTACTCATCTGCCAGCAAATCGTGTGGATATGGATGAGGTATACAGTGAAGTGTTTACTTCTGGGGAAGCCTCAAGCAAGATAAAGGATCTGAAAGTTCAATACAAGATCTGGGCTAAGATCTTCTTAGGTTGCATCCATCATAGAAAATCAACAAATTCTCCTGATTACATCAACTCTGATCAGATGTACTTCATGTATTGTCTGAGCAAAGGTATCAAGGTGGATCTGCCTTACTTGCTTTTCACTCATTTGTGGACTCATGTGAAGCAATCTAGAGAAGAAATCAGAACCAATCACCAAAAGATGAGAAATTGGATCCCTATGGGAAGACTAATCTCAAACATTCTGACTGAGAATGGCTTAGTTGGTCATCTGACAGAAGCTGGTATGAAAGAAGAAGTAGCATCCGTTGTTGGAAAACCTCTGAATGGCAAAAGTATGCAGAGGATGAGGATTGTAGAAGAACTTACTTCTGCACCAGATCAGATCAACTCTGAAGAAGTAAGCAAGAGAAGGATTCCTGTAGATGATTTCCCTCTTTTCTATGCTAACGAGCCTAAGGAAATCATTCTGGCTTACATAGCAGAATGCTTGGCAGATGGAACTCCTATACCAGAACATCTGATCCAAAGAGCAGATGAACTTGGATTTGATTTTCATGGGGAGAGACAGAAGAAGAAAAGAAAGGTCTCAGAAGAAGGATCTTCTAACCCCAAGAGGAAAGCTTTTGGCGAAGCAGCTGCTGCAAAGCCAAAGCATGTCAAGAAATAGAAAGGTAACCCTGCTTCTGCTAGTTTAGATTCTATTTTAGAAATAATAAGAGAAGTACTAGCATCTTAACCTCCTCTTTATGAACCAATTCCTTCACCTTCTCCTCCTCACGACTCTGAACCAATTCTATCTGAACCAGAAAAATCTCAACCACCTCCTGCTACATCTAAACTAAATAAATCTTCTGAACACCAACAACCACAACCATCTGAACCAAAATCTTCTGTACCATTCACCCCTTCATTCAACATACATCAGAAAACTACCTCTGATAAAACCCCAACTTCTGTTCCTCAAACTTCTGAACCAACACCCTCTGTAAACCAACCTTTTAAAATCCCCCCTTCTGAAAAACAAACTTCTGAACAACAACAACCAGAAACCATTCCATCTGATCCTGAACCAATGGTTCTTGATCTTCAACCTCTTATGACTGTCTATCCAGTTCCCTCTGGATCATCTGAATCTTCTGAATCTTCTGATTCCATTGATTCTGATAGATCAGATGTCATTTCATCTCTTCTCAAACCTTTTGTTTCCATCCCATCTGACCCTGATAATGAAACTTTATCATCTGAACCAACCCCATCTGAACCTCAGATTGCTAAAACATCATTTGTCCTCACTCCATCTTCTTCATACCCACCTGTCATCTATATCCCTTCTTTTTCCATCCCCTCAACTTATGAAACCACCAAAACACCTTCTTTAGAATCCTATCTGAAACCTAAACCTAGGTTGGATGTTGGTACTTTATTTGCTGGTTTTGAAAAAGAATTAAACATGTGGTTATTGACTGTCAAGAAGGAATGCATGTCCAGTTTGAATCCTGATGATTCTGAGGCTATCTGGCAGAGATTCAGATCCAGATTTGACTATGTAGCTTCCAATCTTTAAGAGATTTGCACTGACCATGCCAAGGTCAGATTTGCTGAGGCTGTTAGACAAACTCTTCTGAGAGTCAGCAGAAACCCAACCTTGCTTCTAGAAAACACACCTGCAAAGGACGTGTGTATTCTTTCTGAAGTCTTGGTTGCTTCTGAGACTGTTGAAGTGGTTAGATCTGAAGTAGTAGCTCT
This sequence comes from Lathyrus sativus, assembly GCA_963859935.3. Lineage (NCBI taxonomy): Eukaryota > Viridiplantae > Streptophyta > Magnoliopsida > Fabales > Fabaceae > Lathyrus > Lathyrus sativus. The sequence continues at coordinate 337,302,286 of OZ012735.1, forward strand.
AGAAGTTTCTGCTCCTACTTCTGAGACTCTTGACTCTGCTCAACCTGCTGACATGATTGTCCAGAATGCTTCTGCATCCTTGGTTGTTCACGATGCCTCTGCTTTTGCATTTGCTCCTGAGTCATCTGACGTGAAGAAAGATGACGAAGATATGCATGCTCAGCTTGCTGAACTCAAGGCTAGCAACACTGAGATCAAATCTTGGATGGTTAAACAAGAAAAGACAATTGAAGATATCAATACATGGATGGCGAAACAAGACGAATCCACATCTGAGATAATGAATCTTCTGAGGATTTTGAATTCTCGTCATTCCTAGTTTTTCTTTGCTGTTTTGTGTACTTGTGTTATCTGTCTGTTTGTTTCTGGTCTTGGATATTATTTCTGGATTATCTTTATTAAATTATTTGAATGTTATGTTTTTCTGAATGAATTTATCTTATGCCTTATTGTTTTTCTTCTGTTATTTTTTTTTCTGTCTTAAAGTTTTTCTTAAAGATTTTCTTTTTGATATGATAAAAAGGGGGAGAAAATGGTAATTTTGATAATTCACATAAACAATTACCAAAGGCAACTCATACATGATAACTTTCATCTAATCATATTTTTAAGTGTTTAAGAGCTAACAATTCTCATCTGATAAATTCTAAGAATTAACTCTGAACCAAAAGTCTGAGAATCTACAAGTTTCCTATGATACTGAAAAGAATACAAAAGCTGAAAGGGAAGTATTTAATCTTTTCAGAAGTATTCATTTCAGGGGGAGATTAATATTCTCAGGGGGAGTATTATTTATTTTCTTTTTAAACAAAATTTCCCATAGTTTTTGTCATCATCAAAAAGGGGGAGATTGTTAGAACACAGATTGATGTTCAATATATCTCATTGTTTTGATGATAACATTAATGAAATTTTGTATAGAGAATTTATATACTCTAATTTTGTTCAAGTGTTTATTTGTTTCAAATATCAAAATTAATATTATTCTAGAAGCAAGAACGCCTCTGAACACCACAGAACGAAAAAGCTCTAAGCGTCAGAAGCAACACATCAGAAGACTCTGATCTTCTACAATGACTCTGAGCGAAGCTAAGAAGAACTTGAGCAAAGAACATACGTAAAGCTTCAGAAGACTCTGGAAGTACTCAACGCTGCAAGTACAGAAGTTCTGATAAGCAAGTATGCTCTGATAAGGTTTTCACGCTTAAAGCACTTTGCTGCAAACTCTGATATAGTTAACTCTGACCTGAACAACTAAAAACATCATCAGAAATTCTGATGCAAGGAGTTCCAAAGTTGTTGAAGAAGATGTTGTTCAAATAAAGATCTGTTAGTATATTCCTTGTCTTATCCTAAACGGCTTTTTCCTCATTCGTGCATGACACAGGATTTCAGAGAAAAAGGATTTGTCAGAACATTCCTCTTCTGAGAAAGGAAAAGTCAATAGAAGACAAAAAGAACAGAATACACAGATTGCACAATCTTTGAGAAATGGATTTCAAAGTACTAAAAAGCAAGTCTCAGCATTACTTCAAAGGTTAACGAACTATAGACGGAACTATTGGCAAATTATTCAAATGCTCATTCAAATATTCGTCAAGCTAGAATAGTTTTCATTTTCGTTCTTTAACTTGTGTAAAAATCACTGTTGTGATATAGCTTTTTAGAAGCACATCTTAAACACATTTGTTAGTTTATCTTTGTAAAAGATTTCCTTAAGAAGACCAAGTTGTGGTCATAATTTCTTGAGAAGACTAAGACAGTTGCCTTAGTGGTTTACACTGTAATCAAGTTTGATATAGTGGTTTACACTGTCTTATCCTTGTTGAGAAAGGCAAATCACCTTGGTTGGGTGGACTGGATTAGTTTGAGTTCAAATGAACCAGGATAAAAATACTTTGTTATTTTTCTATCATCTTAATTGTTTTAAAACCCTTATTCAACCCCCTTCTAAGTATTTTTCCCACCTTCATGATTGACTCGAAGGAGCTCAAATTCAGACCAAACAACACAAATGTTGCAACTAACCCCATGCCACCACATGGTGGACGTCAATAAGTGTTATTGAAGGGACTGACAGAGACAAGCAGAACGATATTCAACTTTGAAGACGCTAATTAGTGTCGCAACTGCGAAAAACACCCGGCGGAAAACAGAAGAGTTGCCACCTTTCGTTATTTATCCCAAAGAGAGGGAAAGGAAACGATCGGAAAAACCCGACGAAAAAAAGGGAAAGACAAGGTCATCGAAACTAAGTCCTGGATTCGGGAGTCGGTTACGCAAGGGGAAGGTATTAGCACCCCTCACGTCCATCGTACTCGACGGGATCCACGCTTTGTTGTCTATCTAAAAGGGTGATCAATCTATCTACGCTAAAGGCCAAGGGACAAAAGAAAAAAGAAAGGACTCGACAGAGCATCACCGCTCTGGGCCTACGTATTCCTTCGTGCAATGGGAAAGTCAGAGTCAACGTAGTTCGGCTAACTACGGGAGAGAGGGGGAAAGGTTGCTCGCCAAGACATCGCGTCTTGTACCTACATACTTTGATCTGGTATGAAAGATCAGAGCAAATGTAGTTCAGGCTAAAAAGAACACCGGTTTGGTTCAAAAGTTTTTTAGGCCCAAGTAGGGTTAACAATCAGTTCTAGCAGTTGGTGTATGCAGCTCGAGCATGGGAGACTTAGGCGTTACTGTTTGCGATAGAACTAAGAGTTAACAACACTCTTTTATCTGAAAAGATTTTCCTGATTAGAACCCTAAAGGGTGAAAAAGATTTGAAGTGTTTTTGTGTTTTTTAGAGAAGAAGTGTTTTAAAGTTGATTTGTAACTCATGTTGCACTAAAGACTATGACTCAGGAGAGAATGCGTCACATATCGTCCAAAGGACATATACTAACATTCTAGACAATTGAGATGCAACCACCCAATCATCATTTCCCAAGTAGCTTAAGGCTTGTAGCGTACAACACTTGTCATTCTTTATTAGATGTTTTATGAGTGTTTGAAGATTAGAAGAGAGGAAAGGGCCACTAATGGGAGACTAATCAATCCTAAAAGTTATCATGAAAAGTGGACCTAGAGTTTGGATGAAAAGGGGGAACATCTACCCTAATGTTAGCATGCTTGGATTGAACGCCTAATGTCTCTCCTACTCCCATCCTAAACGGAGGGACTAGGAATCCTATGGGGATCATGGCAAAAAGCACAAGAAGAACAAAGGAAGGATCAATCACAAGTAGAAAATGAAAACATGAAGAATGCACACTTAGAATGGTGGGAGGGAGGAAGTGTGTGGGGCAGCAGCCGCCACAAGCACGTCTCGACCTAAACAGCGATGCAAGAATGATGCAAACATGTGGAGAAAAGCAAGAGATGAAAGCAAATGAAGATGCAAACAAATGATCAATTCGAACCACATACACGAGCTTGCAAACAATTGGAAAATGATCATACATGTCAACAAAATCATGATTAAACAACCAAAAACAACGACAAATATTCAAAACAATTCAATGCTAATGCATCACACTGATCTATGATGATTTGAATCGATACGATATGCAAACAAGCAAGCAAAACAGCAAATATGACATTCTGGCATAGTGTTAATTGGTTAACCTGTGTAAAAAAAGTGTAAATCTGGAAATTCGTAGGTGTTAATCGGTTAACACCAGGCGTTAACCAGTTAACCATATACGTTAACCGGTTAACACTGTACCAGAAGCCAAAAACAGCAGCAGAATATCACTTCTAGAACCAAAACAGCTTATCCAAGGTTCCAACAGATCAGCTTATCAATTAAGCACAAAATTAACAACAGAAAACAAAGATCCAACAGCATGGTTACACAATTACACAACAACATCACAAATCGAACGGATCGAAATCAACCAAAACTCAATCGAATATGAAGATTATCATGATAAGCTCAAAAATTAAATCGGATCGAGAATTCCAACCTTCGAAGCGGAGAATTGCTTTGGTAAATGTTGATCGACTGAATTTGAGCAGATCTGTTGCACCCCAAAATTTGACCAACAATTATTTATTCACTGAGTGTTTGAAAGTTGATACCTTCATCAGAAATTTCAAGAGATCCTCAGAGGAGTGGGTTGAAACCAGGGTTGTGTGCTTCATAGCTCGAGAGTTGTGGGTACCCCTCAGATGATTCTGAGACTTGGAGAATGAACTTGATGTTTTGAGAAAGATTATGAGATGTCTTGATAGCCATCATGAAGCCCAGAGAGGTCATTATGCAAGGCTGCAGGAGATTCAGCCATGAATGGTAGAATTAGGGTTTTGACTGAGTCAACCCTAGGTCAGCTGAAGATTTGGAGAAGGTTGAGACCTAATCCAAGGGCCATGAGATCATGGAATGATGTATAGAGATGTTATAAGGATGATTCCTAGACCAACTCATCATGATGGAAGAATTTGAGAAGTTTTGAGTTAGGGTTTCTGAGGATTGTCAGTGCAAAAACCCTAATTTGATCCCTATTTTCCAGGCAGTTTTAGCTCTAGATGTGATTGATATCTCATCTTCCCCACAACATGAATGTTGTAGAGCTTGTTCTTAGCTTTAATTTGAGTGGTGGAAGTCCTTGATAGGAGTTACATAGCTCAAGTTATGGTTTTGACAAATTACAGGTCAGCAGAGGTGTGTGAATTTGGGTCCTTGAAAGTCACCCAACTTGCAGACAACTTTTGCCCTAGTAGGATGATTCCTATGATTTCTTGGTCAACATGAATGTTGGAGGGCATCTTCTTAGCTTTAATTTGAGTGGTAGAAGTCCTTGATAGGATTTGTGGAACTCAACTTATGGTTTGAACAAGACAGGGGTATTTTGGTCATTTGTCAGTTATAGGTCATTTTAGCCAATGCCTAAAACTCCTATTTCCAAGCCTCAAATGGAAAAACTCAAAACATGAAAGTTGTTCAAAATGTGATTTTAAGTCTAGAAAGAAGATCACAAATTGTTGGAAAAGCTCATAGCATGAAGTTACATGATTGGTCAAAAATGAATTAAAAATGGCATATAAGTTTGAAAAGTTGAATTTGAAAATTGGTTTGGAGGATCTAGGAATCCAAAATAGGTCATCCAATATATCATTTTGATTGGAAACATTATTTTGAGAACTTTGGTTCAAATAGATTTTCCATTTGAGGCCTAAAAAAGGGACTTTCTTTGTAAACCTATTACTTGCATTATAAGGCAATGTTGAAAAACTTTACACAAGCCAAATCAAGCCTTCCTACCTATCCAAACACATTGGAAATGGTTCATATGATTGAAATGAATGAGTTTAAGCTGACTGTAACAAGGAAACCATGACTGATACATTGGATATTCAAAGAGAAATCAGAAAATTGGATCAACTGTTTTGGGCTCTTAGAGTGGATCAAAAGCCCATGGACATGTTCTATAAAGATAGTAGAGTGATCTCAGATGCAAAGGGTTGGTGATTTCGTGCTGTGAGAGTGAAGCCATAACTGAATTTTTGGAGGAAGAACTCAGAATCGGTTTCTGAATTGGAGAGAGTTTCAAGCCAAATTTCTGATTGGAGAGTGATCCTTGCTCATCACTGAAGGTGTTTGAATCAATTCAGAGTGGATTTTGCGCCTTGAAGACCTTCTGTTGATCACTTCTTCACAGGTATGTAACCTTTAAATTATGCTTTGATCTAGGCTGAATTAGGTAGAATCTTGCATGTGGTTAGGTTCTAGCATGAACAAGGATCGTTTCTGGATAGTTTCACGGTATTTGGTGATGATCAAGAGTGATGTGCAATTTCTGTTGAGAGTTAGTTATGAGGATTCTTGATGTTTCAATCGTGTTTGGATAGTGGAAACCGATCAGTGATAGATGAGGATTAGATTCATGCCTTTAGTTTTGAGAATCATGATGATCAAGATTTGTGTAGTTTCTGAAAATCCTATGGTGTTTTGATTTAGAGGATGATTTAGGGAATTCTGAGGTTGGATTGAGGATCTCCATGAAAAACCGAGTTGAATTGATATAGTTTGGGGTTTGATTGGTGACTTGAGTTTGGGGGTCCACCGGAGAAGACGGTGGTTTCCACCGTGAACCACCGTCTGTAACATTGAGGGCTGCCTGAGGCATTTGAGGAAGATGGGTGAGAGCCATCAGATCATGGCTTGACCTTTGACCGAGAGTGAGATTGGAGGGCCACGATTGAATTGGAAATACTGAGTTCAAAGCAAAACGCCGCGTTTCAATTAGTGAAGGGCGTTGGGCCTCGTCCAGATGTTCTATCCGCACCCCCTTTTTGTTGGCCCAATTGAAATTCAACTGAGCGCCTGTTCTATTCACACCCCTCCCTCATTTTCTTTATGTTTTATTTTTATATTGTTTTACATTTTTTTCATGAACTTTAAAAATTCATTAAAAATTGATAAATGATGATTTTTTGGTCATTCTTTTTTCTATGATTAGATAATTTTGTGTAGAAAAATATAAAAATAAAAATGAAATTTTATTTTTAATATGGAATTAATGGTGGTATTTTCTCTTAAATAGGGTATTTTATTTCTTTTAGTTTGTACCTTATCTTGCAAGAATTGTTTTAGGACCTTCCCTTAGGTTTTTTAATTCATTCTTTTTTGTGTGATTAGATATTGAACCCTAGTTTCATGTAGGATTTATCCCTTGATTTTAGAAATTAAATTTGATGTAGTTTGATAGTTAGACATTTAGGTGCTCTAATTAGGGTTTTAGGTTGTGTACTTGAACTTCAACATTTTATTTTTGGGGTTTTTAGGACAAATTAGTGTATGGGGACTATATGGGACCTAAGGGTAGTCAAATAGGATCCTCTAGAATTTATATTAGGAATTTGTAGGGTATTTTAGTATTTTTCATTGATTTTTGAATTGAATGTTGTTTGTGGGGCCTTTAGGGCTAGTTTAGCTTTGTTTTGCCTTGCTTTGGAGTTGTTGTTGGCTTGAGGAGCTTGGGCATTATGTGAAGACCTTGTGAAGACCTTGTGAAGACCTTGTGGATCATCATGGAAGCTTTGAAGACCTTGCAGAGGAGTTTAGCATAGCTTTTGTTTATTTTGTTTATAGGTTTATAGGTGCATAGGCAGAGCCCTAGATAGAATACTTTGTTCAATAAACAAGGAGTGTCTTGTTCACCTCCTTCCTTCTCTGTGACATAGAGTCCCTTAAGGGTATTCACCTCTCTCCTTCGGAGGGATTAGTGACCTGACCCTATAAGGTAGAACTTTGAGAGAGCCTTTCCTTTGATGTTAAGTTCTCAATGGCATCCTTTGGAAGTCAGTGAGTACTGTAACATCCTCACCTCATCTTATGGACTGAATCTTGTTTGCTGGAGCATTTGAGCCCTTGAAGATAGAAGCTGAAGCTTTGAAGAGGATGATTCCTTGAAGATTATTGAAGTCTGAAGACTCTGTGAAGACCAAGTGGATGCCTGAAGATCCCTGGAGATAGTGAAGCCTGAAGGTAGAGCTGATCAAAGGAGCTGAAGCTCAAAGGGAGAAGATGAGTTGATACTCATGTTGTAGGGTTGATACCTGGAAAGTAAGTGATCTCTGAAGTCTGAAGAATGGGTTGCTGCTGAGGCTTTCTTCGGTTTTCTTTGATGTATTGTGTGTTTTGTCTGATTTGTCTGTTGCATTAGACTAAGCCCATTTAGAATAAGTTCAGTCTAAGAGCATGAGTGCATCTGATTGTATTGTTACTGCCTGGATTTGCTTGCGGGTATTCGGTAGAGCCCAGCTCCCTTGCCCATGTGTTTATTTTGCCTGATGGTATTTCATTTCTTTCATCTGTATGATTGCAGTTTACTGTTTTTGCTTGATAGCATGTTGTTTATTTCAGTATGATTACTGTTATTTCATGACTGGCTTGAGGTTGAGACGAGCTTGTGGAGGCTGAAGCCCCACACACATTTCCTCCCTCACTTGCATTGCATGCATTTTACTGTTAAAGCTGAGGCTTTTGTCTGTTTTGGTGTATCATTGACATGATCCCTTAGGACTCTCATTTCCTTTGATAAGGATTTGATGATAGACTTTTAGGTTGAAACCTATGCATGACAACATCTAGGAGTTCCCTGTTCAAACCTCAACCATAGGATGAATCCATGGCATGACAACAGTAGGACTTGATAGTCTCCCTCCTAGTTGGGCCTGTTCTCTTCTCATCTCAAAGCAGTTTAAGATACAGTAATCATGAATGATTTCTTTCGTACGTTATGAGCCTTAAGCTATCTGAGAAAGGATTGTGAGAGAGTTTCTTTTCCACAATTTGGATGTTTAGCATGGTACCCTTTGGGTGACATGCGACGCATTCACTCTCAGGTCATAGTCTCTAGTGCGGTTGAAATCGCAAACACAATAAAAAACACTTCTTTTAGGAGATAACCCGTAGTTTCCCGAACTACGTTTGCTCTGATCTTTCATGCCAGATGAAAGTACGTAGGCATAGGATGCGATATCCTAGCGAGCAACCTTCAACCTTTCCCCCGTAACCCCGTAGTTAGCCGAACTACGTTGACTCTGATTTCTCGTTCCAGACGGGAATACGTAGGCATAAAGCGCGATGCTTTGCCGAGTCATCTTCTTTTCTTTTTTCAGCCAGCCTTGATAGGTAGATAGATTATAACCAACCCGTCCAAGTAAACAAACAAGCGAGGATCCCGTCGAGTACGACGGACGTGAGGGGTGCTAATACCTTCCCCTTGCGTAACCGACTCCCGAACCCAGACAATGGTTGCGACGACCTTGTCTTACCCTTATTCGTCAGGTTTTTCCGATCGTTTCCTTTCCCGCTCTGAGGGATAAATAACGAAAGGTGGCGACTCTTCTGTCATGCCGGCACCTTATTTTCGCGCAAGCGACAAGATCCAAACAAGATTATCCGGAAAACTTCAAAATCCACAATAATTCTTGCAAGAGGAATGAAGATCAAACACTTTTAAGCCAAATTACTCCAAATAAGCACTTCCAACTCAAGCTCCAAAATCAGATCTCAATTTACACGAAAATTGATTATGAATATTGATCCAATGATGATGGTAGATGGAGGTTTATGCTCAAGAATCCATTGATTCCAATGAAGAATCAAGAATTCCAATGAAAAAGAGCTTTGAGTGAGTTTCTTGGTTATGGAGGGAATTTAAAGAATTGAGAGAGAATGGAGTGAATTCTGAAAAATGAATGTGAGAAATGAAAATTGGATGGTTTGGTTTGGAGTGGGTCACTTACATATGACTTAGGTTTGGATCCAATGCAAGGTTTGGAATTTGGGTGGGAAAATGTGGTAGGGAATATGGAATGGGCATTTGGTGGGAAATTGAAATTAAACAAAATTCAAATTGGGTTCTAGATCCTTCCCAAGTGTAAAGATGAAATTCAAATGATCAAAATGGGACTCCAAAAGTGGCTGGGCTTGAAAATTCACGTACAGGGAAAAAATCACATTGGTTAATCGGTTAACCATATAGGTTAATCGATTAACCCCTTTAAACTTTTGAATTTGGGCTAATTCTTCAATGGTTAATCGATTAACACCTTCAAAATTTTGAATTTGGCGCCTTTTGGAGGGAAATCCGTCTGTTAGCCCGTTTTCAACTGTTTGAACATTTGTTAAGCCTTTGAAACTCATTTTCGATCATTCTGACTGTGAAACTGCTTGAAGTAGCCTAAACGCTGGAAATTAACCTGCACAATAAAATAAAATCGACCGCTCAATCGGGAAAAATAAATGCCAACTGCTGGTGCTTGAGGTTCAGTCTTGCGCTGAAATAAGCTTGAGCCACAGGAATACCTTGATCCCCTGCCTCGAGAACAAACGCCATGATATGCAAAAAATGCAAAATGCAAAGAAACAAAAGCCAATAACAAGAAAACCGGTTGGGAAAATTTTGGGGTGCAACAATTAGCAAGTCAGTCAGGAAGAGTTCAAGTCCTCAAATAAAGACAGTCATTGTACCATGCTTCCATTTTTGCATTCTTGTATTTTTTTTCTTGTTTATCTAAGTACTGGTTGCTTTAAACATTGTTATTTGTATTTAGTTTTATTAATGAGATGATTATGCATGTTTTGAATTAATCTTTTTGTATCCACTCACCTTTTTCATATTACAACAAAAATACACAAAAAATATATACATCCATACTTCTTTACTTCACTTTCTTCATTAAACTGCTATTTTAGCAAATATTGGAGGGAGGATAATGAAAATGAAATACCCATAACTGTTGTGGTATGCTTTCAGATAAGATCTTGTTGATGATGTACATGCATTGTTTCAAATCCCCAAACACTGGAGAGATAAGGAGTTAGTTCATAGTTAACCATTTCGATCCTAGAAGTAGAAGTTTCTTACAGATCTATAAAACCTTACGCTTAACCTGGGGCAGGGTAGTATCTAGGGATCAACCACCTGATATTTGTTCTTGAATGACCAATGACTTGGCAGTCACAATCCTTCAGCAAAGTCAAATTGAAATTCAAATAGAGAAAAAGCCCGCTAAGTCGAGCACCAAAAAAGGCGACTTAGGTAAAAATTAGGGTAATTCCGATGGACTAAGCTTCAAAAAGAAGTCCAGACAAAAGTTAGGGATAAAAAAATCCAAGATAACGTGTAAATCCACGGCAATAAAAAAACAGAATAAGATTTAATGACCACCATATCCAAAATCAAAATGGTTACTGACGTCCAAAAAACAAAATAAGGTGACTGTCATTTCAAGAGAATCTTGAATAATCACTTTCCCTCTTACACCGTCAAATCCCTTTTGGAAGACGAATGTGTTTTGAATTAACTGAACATAGGAATGGAGATCAGCACGAAGAAGGGGTGGGTACAAATCAAATTTTGAGTCTTATATCCTTTATTTCAAATAACCGCGAACTAGACCACGTTACAATCCTTAAAAGACCTAGTTGTGGCAAGATTTATTCGGAAAGCATACTACAAAAAGGTTGCATAATCTGACTCCTAGAGATTTGCTAATCTTCTGTATTGATGTTATCTTCTTGTTGTATCTTTCATAAACTAGCAATCAACACTACATTTGGACCAATGGCCCACTCGTCACGCACTTCCACGTTATTCCAATAAATGATTCTTTTTCAAAACTTGCATGAACATCGCATTAAAATTACCATTTTTGAATGAGCAATTTTAAATTGCAAATCAGTACTTGACGTCAAGGAGATTCCAACAAGGGGAAATCAAAGTGGAACTTGAACTTTAGCTGGTGCTGACACGAATCAAGACTACCTCAAGAACTCAGTCAAGGGAAAGTCATTTCAAAAGCTCATCAAAGCTCAACTTCAAATATTAGACCATACCAAGAGTTGGCTCAATCAGAGGTAGACTCCTACCATATCCATACTCTGGGGAAAATCATGTCGTGGTAACTCTCAAAGTTCCCCAATGGAATTTTTTCAAGAACCCACAAGATTGGGGCAAAAAAAAGTTGCAAAGGGCAGGTTCTCTCAATACTTTCAAGGTGAACAGGTAGACCTTGCCAGACACTAGCAACCATTCATAGTGGAGCAAACGCATGATCTTTAGGAGTTGATTATATTGCTACGCTCATTCTCAGGACTTCCTAATCCTCATGCATAAGAGTTATGGCTCTCTTAAGAACGAACACATCTTGTCAACAAGTGATCAAACTTAGAAAGCCAAAGCATCTGGTTCTACTCTTCGATCGTAGCATCGTCAGAGATTGAGTGTCGAGGAGTCCTCCCCAACCCATCCAATCACCTATCTGCATCCAAACATCATATGCATCATACACATCATAAGCATCATTGCACACATGACCAAGATATATATACATCCCAAACATTTGCATCCCTATATAAACCCCAGTGCATCAACATTTGCATCGTATTTCCATTTGATATGGAATACTTTTCACAAAATTAAACATGCATACATGCATAAGTCAGGATCCAGAATCAATCCCGAGATTCCAAACCAATCCTCAGCTAAGACAATGGGCGTTCCTCATGGAGTTTTTCTCTTCAACCTTTTATTAGTGAAGCTATTCTCTTCGAACCGGTGTGTGTTTACTATTATCCTTTTGATGATAGAATCGTCATCTTTTTTATGTTAGTAATCGATAAAGTTTGGAATTTACTATAATCCTTTTGGTGAAAGAAAATTGTGTTGTTACCTTCATCCTTTTGGTGTCGGTAATCTTTGAAGATTGGGAAATTAGTATAGTCGCTACTCGAAAATGCATTGGTGGAGAGGCGAAAAGTGAAAGACAGAAGAGTCGCCATTGAACTTTTTTATCCCAAAAGGGGAAGGGAAAACATCGAGAAAACCCCAAGAAAGAAGACAGATAAGATGGTCTCTCAACCAAGAGAAAGGGTTAGGAAGCCGGTTATGCGAAGGGAAGGTATTAGCACCCTTCGCATCCATCATACTCAATGGGAACCATTTGTTTGTCTATGCGTAAAGGTATTTGTTAAGACATACTGCTATAAAGAGTGTTCCAAGGGGAAAGAGAAAGGTTGGAAGCAGGGAAAAGAGAGATAAGAAAGGGGGAGAAGAGACTCGGTAAGACCTCGCGGTCCTATGCCTACGTATTCTCAACAATTATGAGAAAGTCAGAGTCAACGTAGTTCGGGGAACTACGAATAAAAGATGGGAATGTGCTCAACAAGGATTTGGGCCCTCGTGCCTACGTATCTTCACTTAAAAGAAGTGAAGAATCAGAGCAGTCGTAGTTCGGTCTACGGTTAACTGGTGTGGGGAAAAAATATCCAGAAAAACTGAATGCAGACAGTTGCAACGGCAACCAGCTGACTGATCATCAGATAAAGAACACCTGACATCGCCGCCAGTCATCCGTGTAACGCCATAGACATCAAAACCAAAGGCTAGATCAACACGTAGTTGGTAACTTCACCTCGGGAATAGAATCATACTCACATCGTCTAATGGTAGACGGAAAGACACCAAATATTCACATCGTCTAATGGTAGACAGAAAGAAAATCAATACTCACGTCGTCTAATGGTAGACGGAAAGACTCCAAATACTCATATCGTCTAAAAGTAGACGGAAAGACACCCGTGAAAGGTCCACATTGTCTAAGGATGGACAGAAAGAAAAACAATACTCACGTCGTCTAATGGTAGACGGAAAGACACCAAATACTCACATCGTCTAATGGTAGATGGAAAGACTCCAAAACCGCACTTCAAAACCATTCACCAAATTGCAGAATTCTTTCGTCCATAAGACTTGATGGAAAGAAAATATCTTCAAAGGGCCACATCGTCAATAGGAATTGACAGAAAGAAAACCATCTTCAAAGAGCCATGTCGTCAATAGGAATTGCCAACAAGGGAAACCAATCAATCTTCAAAGAGTCACAACGTCAATACGAATTGACAACACAAAAACCCTCCTACAACGCCATCTCATCCAATAAACGGAAAGAAAACCATGTCTGAAACTCACGTCGTCTAAGGATAGACGGAGAAAAAACCATATCTAAAGCTCACATCATCTAAGGATAGACGGAGAGAAAAACCTGCTGGGGAAACACGTCGTCTATAGGGATTGACGGAAGAACTGTCGGCAACAGAGGACTGATAGACAAAGGAACTCTACTTAGGGATGTCATCATCAGAGGACTGATGGACAAATCATAACCGACGTATGATATGAAACCCGAGTAAACCGATAAGCTGTCTGAACAAAGCTGCTGGGTAAATGCCCCTGTATTAATTGCAGATATGATTCACGTTGCCACGAAAAGCTGACAGAAACTGGCTTATGCTTCGCATGCATATGTGTATGTTTGAATATGGCGTAATGCTCCATACGAAATGAAAATGCTACGCATTTGAGGATGAAATGCAAGGATGATGCAAATATGATAACAACATGCAAAGATGCAGATGCAGGGTCGGGCTGCCAGGGAAAGCTGGATACAACAGAACTACTCCATCAAAATAAATGCAGAAGAGGTGAAACCAACTCCGCTGGGGGTAACCGGATATGCCCAGTATTATTGGACTCTACTGGGGATGTCTTACACGTGCCAATGATGATTGGACTTTTGCTGGGGAAAACAAACGAAGTCTTCCTGCGTACCAAAGGGAATTGGATTTGCAAAGGATCAAGTACGACTGATGCTGGAAAAATATCATGTCTGAACTTAGAGGTTTTCGGCTAAAGGGATAGTAACGTGACTTCCCGACATTCGTCTTGTACTTGAAAGTTGACTGAACCTTCTTGAACAGCTCTGAAGACATGGAGAGGAACAGTTCCTTCGCTTACAATTTTGCCCCAGCTCGTGGGATCTCTGTAGGGATATTCCTAAAAAAGAAATCTAGAAATTTTTGTACCCCGACGATTTGATATGCACTGCCTAAACACCTTGAACCTCGAAGAGGTGCTTCGTGCCCCACGGATAAGAATAGCTTCTGCGCTCCTGGGGGTGGCCTGCCCCAGCCTTACAAAGACTTTGCCCCTGATTGGCTGATATGTGGGGAAAATGCTTCTTGGCTGCGAGAGATTCACTGAATCTCGACTTGACTACTTCAGATCAATTGATTCTCGGAATGGCTGACTCCCCTGATCATTTGATATAGCTTGCTCTAGTTCCACGGAGTATTCAAGCAATCTGCATTCTATCCTGATCAACCTTTCCACTGTGGAAACTTTCCTGTTGTCAAGCACTTGCACACAAGTAAAACAAATTGTTCTGCATAAAAGATATATTAAATGCAATGCATATGACAGTTTTCGAAATCCAAGCCTATTTACTGGAAAAAATTTGTGACATATAGTATGTGAAGTCAAACATTAACATGTCAACATTAGTACAACACTGTAAGAGGAATATTTTTAGGAGTCAGTCTCGATGCGATCTTTACCGAAGTATGCTTTTGAAACAAACCTGCTTCAATTAGGACTTTTTCAGGTTGTAACTCGGTCAGGTTCACGGTTTACAAGGAAAGGATAAAGGCTCAAAATTTATTTTAACCCACCCATTCTCCTTAATGTTCTCCAATCCTATATTCAGCTAATTCGACGATAGTGCTCACCTTTCAGAGGTTGAATGACAGGAGGGATGGTTCAGGAAACCACAAGTGTTCAGAGTGACAGCCACTCGCTTTTTCGTCTTTTGGTGCCTAGATCACACGACTTGTTTTTCATCATCATTTTTTTTTAAATTTCCCTAAATTTTGCCTGGACTGGCTCTTTTAAGCTTCTTTTGATTTCAAAGTCCAGCGGGATGCCCTAATTTTTGCATAAGTCACTTATTTTCAAAGTTCGACTTAGCAGGCTTTGTTCCTTTTCCTTTTTTTGTTTTTGTTTTTGTTTTTTTTTTTAACAAATCGTGCGACACCGGCTTGTCTGACTTGTTTAGAGGATTGTGATTGTTTCAATCTTTGGTCGGGAAGGGATAAACATTGTGGTTCTTTAGGCATGACCTATACAAGTGTGATTGATCCTCGAACGTGAACACTCCTTTTGTGATTTGGATATTCGGTCAAATTAGCTGACACCTACCTTGCCCTAGGTTAAGATTTAGGGTTTTTTGTTTTTAGAAAGAAACTCCTACTACTAGGCTCAAAGGGGTTAGCAAGGGGTTATCATCCTTATATCTCCGGTGTTTGGGAATTCAAAACAATGCCTGTACATCATCAGCAGGTTTTATTTCAAAAGCATACAATCAGAAGCTTGCGCGTCTTTAAACTTCGTCATCCTCCCCGGACCCTGCTTAAACAAGCGTATGACATTTGTAAAAAGAAATTAGTGAACACGAATGGATTTAATCAAACATGCATATTCATTTCATTAACATCAATAAAAAACAACAAGCTTTACAAATGAGATTGCACTTTAAACAGGAGAGAAGTTGCAGACGTAAAGAAATAACAGGATAAAACGAAAATTGCCAGCCTCTGGGAACTGGGCTTTCACACTGATTAGCTGCTGCGGGATGTGACCCTTGAAGTCTTCAAACTCAACCAGACGAGCGATATATGACCAACTCTCCTCTTGGAAAGGATATACACCTTCGGTCCATCATCTGTTGTACCCTGGCTTGAAAAGCCTCGTAATCTTCAGTTGAGTGTCCCGCGGATCCTCCATGATACCCACATTGAGCACTAGGATCATACCCGAGAGGGTAAGGTTCTGGCACCGGTTTGAGAGCTTTGGGATCCACCAAAGAATTCCGAACTAGGTGCTGCAGCAACTAACTGTACGACATAGGCACTGGACGTAGAGAAGCATTCCTTCTTTTCAAATTGTTGTGAGACCTATTCTGATTCTGGTACTAATAGTTTGGCTGCAAGGACCCAAGAGGTCGTGGACTTTGAACGACAGAAACATCCAGCGACTGGGTTTGAATTCTTGAGGACTCTCTTTGTTCAGGAACTTTCATCCTTAAGCTTGACCCAGGAATAGGCAGCAACTGTGGGCAGGGGGATTCTGACACCAAAGATTGTAGGATATACTCTTGACCTACTGCAGCTTTAGGTGAGGGAATAGGAACATCCATCCCCTTTGCATGATAGGGAATAACTTCGCCTGATACCTTCATGCCGCCCGACATGAACTCAATTGTCTTCGAATCAATCAGGTCTTGAATCTTATGCTTAAAATCTTTACAGTTCGCGACGTTGTGCCCCTGTCCCCCAGAGTGGAAATCATAATAAGCATTGATATTAAAGCCTGGTGGTGGTTGGCCAGTAAGTGGAGCCAAAGTCCGAGGCTTAACCAACTAAAGTTGGAGCAAGAGCTGCACCAACTGAGCATAATCTGTGGGGATCTGATCAAAGATTCTATCTTGTGATTTTATCCTTTGACCATATCTTCTAATCTTGGGATTCTCGGGACGCAACTGATGACATGGGAATTTTGGAACCTCCGGTCATACAGAATATCTCTGACACACATCACGCTCTGGTACAGGTTCCACAGACAAAAGTGGCGCAAGCATCTTTGCTGCAGCCTCGGGCACTTGATCACCTTCTTTTCTGAGCATGTTCCTTATCACTTCCATGATCAATCCCATCTGGGTATTCAACTGCTGGTTTTCCTCTCTGAGCCTCTCCTAATCCAGACGTGACGCTTGCATATCCATGATGAACTGCCTCATCTGGCTCTTGACTTCTCTTAGCTCTGCTTGAACTTGCTCCATGACTTTGTGGGGATTCCTGTGATCTATCTGATTGTATAAACTACAACAAACTAGCGGAGTACATGAAGTCAAATTACAGTTCCGAGGTACCTGTTACACAAAAATAATATGCAAGATGCAGACAAGTATGCAACAGGGAAATTTCAAGATAGCACTGAGACAAATAAGAAACCCAAGATCTAAACAGGGATAACCATCACACATATATCCACCATACAGGAGTAACTGAATACAAACAGAGTGACCTCGACCAACAAGCCTGGCGATGTCAGCATATAGTAACGAACAAATTCTACACAGGGATACAGCCCTCAACTGAGCCTTCAGTTTGATATTCTTCTGAACAAATGCTCTCAATGAATTCCTCCACAACATGAACTGATACACCCACTTGACTGGATAAAAGAAGATCATTTATATGAATACCATGAGACGTGACTGAGATCCTGTCGGAATCCAGCAAAGCCTGAACCTGGCTTCTAAGCACCTTACAATCTTCAATTGAATGCCCCTGTACCCCAGCATGGTACTCACAGTGGGCGTTGACATCGAAGCCTGGAGGATATGGAGGGATCTCTGGATTAATCTTCTTCGGCACTATCAACCCACCTCTGATAAAATCCGGTAACAACTGACTGTACAATACCGGCAACTGAGTAAAATGCCTCTCTGGTTTCCTGGGTCTTCGTCTGGCATGCTGACGCGATTGACAATGGTACAACTGTTGACTCTGAAGGGAAACAGATTTCTGATACTCAGACCCACCAGATTGCTGATTCTGAACACTCGAGGTATCTGAAAACTGAATCTGAGGTACAGGAGATTCCGGGATAACATCACTTTCTTTCTCCCATTCTTCTTGAGAACTGACAACTGATTCACCTTCATAAACTGAAGTGTCTGAGATGTCTCGAATATTTCCGCTCTTGATTCCACTCTCGATACGTTCACCCATTATTACCAAATCAGCAAAGTTTGACATTCCACCGCTGATCAACTTGTCAAAGTAATGGCCTTTTAAGGTACCCAAGAATCTATCAATCAACTCTCTGTCCTGAAGTGGAGGTTGAACACGAGCAGCTAACTCTCTCCATCTCTGCACATACCCTCTGAAGGATTCATTGTCCGCCTGAGATAATTAATGCAACTGCACGTGACTAGGAGCCATGTTGAGATTGTAGTTGTACTACTTCACAAAGGCATTGGCTAAATCTGACCATGATCTGATGCAATCACTCTCCAACTGCATATACCAACTTAACGATGCTCCACTCAGACTGTCTTGGAAGCAGTGAATCATAACCTTATCATTGTGAACATGTGAGGTCATTTTCCTGCAGAACATTATCAAATGCTGCTTCGGACAACTATCCCCTTTGAACTTCTCAAAATTCGGCATTTGAAACTTCAGCGGCATCACAAGACCTGGCACCAAACACATGCTCGCAGCACTCAATTTAAGAATATCCTGACTCATTAGGGCATCTAGCTTTTCCTCCAACAGCTGACATTTTCCCATAAATTCAACAGTCTGTAGGTCTTCAGCATTAGCCTTTGGAACAACCCTCTGAGAATCTGGCACAGGGAAAGTAAAACTCTGATATTTTATGTCATGGAGAGAAGAAAAATCTCTATCTCTGGCAATGGGATGCTCTTCAACAGGAATCGGCACAGGATGAGCTTGAGCAACACTGTTCACTGGAACCCCCTGAATACCGGCCTCTCCTCTAGTCATAGTTGTCACAGCTTCCATGAGTTGACCTAGATGATTCTTTATCAATTCAAACTCTGCCCTTGTAACAACCAAGTTTTGCTTTCCTGATTTCATGATCCTTCCAAAAGCTAGTTCAAGTTCAATGTGAATGTCGGGAAACCAACTGACGAAGCAGACAAAAGATGGGTGAGCTCCCTGTTCTGGCTGAGGATGGATATGCAAAAATGAAATGCAAATGCAAAACAAAGCTAAATGCAAAATGCTAATGCACACACAAGGGATAAAGACTGTTGTGTTGTAGACTAAGGAAGATCAGAGCTCTGCTTCGGCAAGAACATATCACTGCTCCGATAGAAACCAACTGATACCAATAATTCGGATTCAAACTGTAGAGAAAACCGGGTAATCTGAAGGTAAAAGTTTCATGCATAACCCCAGTCCCACTCATAGGTATGAACCTATTCACTGATAAGGTATGGCATGCTATGCATTCATCAGCGTCACAGACTTTCGAGAAATGATGATACGTTCACCATTTCTGGTTTGGCATCATCATCTCACGAAGAGGCCTCACTTAGCCGAATCACAGATGATCGGTCCCTAGAGTCGACAATCCTCAGATCTGAAATCCTCTCAACGGCCCATTGGGCTGGAAAGAAAGTCATCAAAGAGAATCTCGTCTGAGCGCGAATTTCGTGGGAACTAGTGCATGCCTAACATACAGGTTCACCACTACTTTCCGCTTCTAATGCTATGTTTGTACTCAAGCCCAAGTCCGTCTTATCTCTCAACGGAACTTCCCTCCCCACAGCACGATAATAACAATGATGCTAAAAATAAATGCGGAAAAATAAATAAAGCACATATATACAACACCCAAAGATAAACAAGAAAGCGCTAGAATTGACTCGCATAGGGAACCAGAGTCCCCAGTAGAGTCGCCAGCTGTGGCAACTGCGAAAAACACCCGGCGGAAAACAGAAGAGTCGCCATCTTTCGTTATTTATCCTAAAGCGAGGGAAAGGAAATGATCGGAAAAACCTAACGAAAAAAAGGGAAAGACAAGGTCATCGTAACCAAGTCCTGGATTCAGGAGTCCGTTATGCAAGGGGAAGGTATTAACACCCCTCACGTTCGTCGTACTCGACGGGATCCACGCTTTGTTGTCTATCTAAAAGGGTGATCAATCTATCTACGCTAAAGGCCAAGGGACAAAAGAAAAAAGAAAGGACTCGACAGAGCATCGCCGCTCTAGGCCTACGTATTCCCTCGTGCAAGGGGAAAGTCAGAGTCAACGTAGTTCGGCTAACTACGGGAGAGAGGGGGGAAGGTTGCTCGCCAAGACATTGCATCTTGTGCCTACGCACTTTCATCTGGTATGAAAGATCAAAGCAAACGTAGTTCGGGCTAAAAAGAACATCGGTTTGGTTCAAAAGTTTTTTAGGCCCGAGTAGGGTTAACAATCAGTTCTAGCAGTTGGTGTATGCAGCTCGAGCATGGGAGACTTAGGCGTTACCGTTTGTGATATAACTAAGAGTTAACAACACTCTTTTATCTGAAAAGATTTTCCTGATTAGAACCCCAAAGGGTGAAAAATATTTGAAGTGTTTTTGTGTTTTTTAGAGAAGAAGTGTTTTAAACTTGATTTGTAACTCATGTTGCACTAAAGACTATGACTCAGGAGCGAATGCGTCGCATATCGTCCAAAGGACATATAATAACATTCTAGACAATTGAGAGGCAACCACCCAATCATCATTTCCCAAGTAGCTTAAGGCTTGTAGTGTACAACACTTTCCATTCTTTATTAGATGTTTTATGAATGTTTGAAGATGAGAAGAGAAGAAAGGGCCACTAATGGGAGACTAATCAATCCTAAAAGTTATCATGCAAAGTGGACCTAGAGTTTGGATGAAAAGGGGGAACATCTACCCTAATGTTAGCATGCTTGGATTGAACGCCTAATGTCTCTCCTACTCCCATCCTAAACGGAGGGACTAGGAATCCTATGGGGATCATGGCAAAAAGCACAAGAA
Source organism: Lathyrus sativus (assembly GCA_963859935.3). Taxonomy (NCBI): domain Eukaryota; kingdom Viridiplantae; phylum Streptophyta; class Magnoliopsida; order Fabales; family Fabaceae; genus Lathyrus; species Lathyrus sativus. The sequence continues at coordinate 337,323,217 of OZ012735.1, forward strand.
GAACAAAGGAAGGATCAATCACAAGTAGAAAATGCAAACATGAAAAATGCACACTTAGAATGGTGGGTGGGAGGAAGTGTGTGGGGCAGCAGCCGCCACAAGCGCGTCTCGACCTCAACAGCGATGCAAGAATGATGCAAACATGTGAATAAAAGAAAGAGATGAAAGTAAATGAACATGCAAACAAATGATCAATTCGAACCACATACACGAGCTTGCAAACAATTGGAAAATGATCATACATGTCAACAAAATCATGATTAAACAACCACAAATAGTGATAAATATACAAAACAATTCAATCCTAATGCATCACACTGATCTATGATGATTCGAATCGATACGGTATGCAAACGAGCAAGCAAAACAGCAAATATGACATTCTGACACAGTGTTAATCGGTTAACACATACTGTTAATCGGTTAACCTGTGTAAAACAAGTGTAAATCTGGAAATTCATAGGTGTTAATCGGTTAACACCATGCGTTAACCGGTTAACACCCTGAAAATTTTGAATATTTGAGTTGGTTAACCGGTTAACCATATACGTTAACCGGTTAACACTGTACCAGAAGTCAAAAACAGCAGCAAAAAATCACTTCTAGCACCAAAACAACTTATCCAAGGCTCCAACAGATCAACTTATCAATTAAGCACGAAATTAACAACAGAAAATAGAGATCCAACAACATGGTTACATAATTACACATCAACATCACAAATCGAACGGATCGAAATCAACCAAAACTCAATCGAATATGAAGATTAACATGATAAGCTCAAAAATTAAATCGAATCGAGAATTCCAACCTTCGAAGCGGAGATTTGCTTCGGTAAATGTTGATCGACTAAATTTGAGCAGATCCAAACAAGATTATCCAGAAAACTTCAAGATCCACATTAATTCTTGCAAGAGGAATGAAGATCAAACATTTTTAAGCCAAATTACTCCATATAAGCACTTCCAACTCAAGCTCCAAAATCAGATCTCAATTTGCACGAAAATTGATTATGAAAATTGATCCAATAATGATGGTAGATGGAGGTTTATGCTCAAGAATCCATTGATTCCAATGAAGAATCAAGAATTCCAATGAAAAAGAACTTTGAGTGAGTTTCTTGGTTATGGAGGGAATTTGAAAAATTGAGAGAGAATAGAGTGAATTCTGAAAAATGAATGTGAGAAATGAAAATTGGATGGTTTAGTTTGGAATAGATCACTTACATATGACTTGGGTTTGGATCCAATGCAAGGTTTGGAATTTGGGTGAGAAAATGTGGTATGGAATGTGGAATGGGCATTTGGTGGGAAATTGAAATTAAACAAAATTCAAATTGGGTTCTAGATCCTTCCCAAGTGTAAAGATGAAATTCAAATGATCAAAATGGGACTCCAAAAGTGGTTGGGCTTGAAAGTTCACGTACAGGGCAAAAATCACATTGGTTAATCGATTAACCCCTTTAAACTTTTGAATCTGGGCTAATTCTTCAATGGTTAATCGATTAACACCTTCAAAATTTTGAATTTGGCGCCTTTTGGAGGGAAATCCGTCCGTTAGCGCGTTTTCAACTGTTTGGACATCTGTTAAGCCTTTGAAACTCGTTTTTGATCATTCAGACTGTGAAACTGCTTGAAGTAGCCTGAACGCTGGAAATTAACCTGCACAATAAAATAAAATCGATCGCTCGATCGGGCAAAATAAATGCAAACTGCTGCTGCTTGAGGTTCAGTCCTGCGCTGAAATAAGCTTAAGTCACAGGAATACCTTGATCCCCTGCCTCGAGAACAAATGCCACGATATGCAAAAAATGCAAAATGCAAAGAAACAAAAGCCAGTAACAAGAAAACCGGTTGGGAAAATTTTGGGGTGCAACAATTAGCAAGTCAGTCGGGAAGAGCTCAAGTCCTCAAATAAAGACAGTCATTGTACCATACTTCCATTTTTGCATTTTGTATTTTTTTCTTGTTTATCTAAGTACTAGTTGCTTTAAATATTGTTATTTGTATTTAGTTTTATTAATGAGATGATTATGCATGTTTTGAATTAATCTTTTCGTATCCACTCACCTTTTTTCATATTACAACAAAAATACACAAAAAATATATACATCCATACTTCTTTACTTCACTTTCTTCATTAAACTACTATTTTAGCAAGGATTGGAGGGAGTATAATGAAAACGAAATACCCATAACTGTTGTGGTATGCTTTCAGATAAGATCTTGTTGATGATGTACATGCATTGTTTCAAATCCCCAAACACTGGAGAGATAAGGAGTTAGTTCATAGTTAACCATTTCGATCCTAGAAGTAGAAGTTTCTTTCAGATCTATAAAACCTTACGCATAACCTGGGGCGGGGTAGTATCTAGGGATCAACCACCTGATATTTGTTCTTGAATGACCAATGACTTGGCAGACGCAATCCTTCAGCAAAGTAAAATTGAAAGTCAAATAGAGAAAAAGCCCGCTAAGTCGAGCACCAAAAAAGGCGACTTAGGTAAAAATTAGGGTAATCCCGATGGACTAAGATTCAAAAAGAAGTCCAGGCAAAACTTAGGGATAAAAAAATCCAAGAGAATGTGTAAATCTTCGGCAATAAAAAAACAGAATAAGATTCAATGACCACCATATCCAAAATCAAAATGGTTACTGACGTCCAAAAAACAAAATAAGGTGACTGTCATTTCAAGAGAATCTTGAATAATCACTTTCCCTCTTACACCGTCAAATCCCTTTTGGAAGACGAATGTGTTTTGAATTAACTGAACATAGGAATGGAGATCAGCACGAAGAAGGGGTGGGTACAAATCAAATTTTGAGTCATATATCCTTTATTTCAAATAACCGTGAACTAGACCACGTTACAATCCTAAAAAGACCTAGTTGTGGCAAGATTTATTCTGAAAGCATACTACAAAAAGGTTGCATAATCTGACTCCTAGAGATTTGCTAATCTTCTGTATTGATGTTATCTTTTTGTTATATCTTTCATACACTAGCTATCAATACTACATTTGGACTAATGGCCCACTCGCCACGCACTTCCACATCATTCCAATAAATGATTCTTTTTCAAAACTTTCATGAACATCGCATTAAAATTACCATTTTTAAATGAGCAATTTTAAACTGCAAATTAGTACATCACATCAAGGAGATTCCAACAAGGGGAAATCAAAGTGGAACTTGAACTTTAGCTGGTGCTGACACGAATCAAGACTACGTCAAGAACTCAGTCAAGGGAAAGTCATTTCAAAAGCTCATCAAAGCTCAACTTCCAAAGATTAGACCATACCAAGAGTCGGCTCAATCATAGGTAGACTCCTACCATATCCATACTCTGGGGAAAATCATGTCGTGGTAACTCTCAAAGTTCCCCAATAGAATTCTTTCAAGAACCCACAAGATTGGGGCAAAAAAAGTTGCAAAGGGCAGGTTCTCTCAATACTTTCAAGGTGAATAGGTACACCTTGCCAGACACTAGCAACCATTCATAGCGGAGCAAAAGCATGATCTTCTGGAGTTGATTATGTTGCTACGCTCATTCTCAGCACTTCATGATCCTCATGCATAAGAGTTATGGCTCTCTTAAGAACAAACACATCTTGTCAATAGGTGATCAAACTTAGAAAGCCAAAGCATCTGGTTCCACTCTTCGATCGTAGCATCGTCAGAGATTGAGTGTCGAGGAGTCGTCCCCAACCCATCCAATCACCTATCTGCATCCAAACATCATATGCATCATACACATCATAAGCATCATTGCACACATGACCAAGATATATATACATCCCAAACATTTGCATCCCTATATGAACCCTAGTGCATCAACATTTGCATCATATTAACATTTGATATGGAATACTTTTCACAAAATTAAACATGCATACATGCATAAGTCAGGATCCAGAATCAATCCCGAGATTCCGGACCAATCCTCAGCTAAGACAATGGGCGTTCCTCATGGAGTTGTTCTCTTCAACCTTTTATTAATGAAGCTATTCTCTTCAAACCGGTGTGTGTTTACTATTATCCTTTTGGTGATAGAATCGTCATCTTTTTTATGTCAAAGATCTTTAATGTTGGGAATTTACTATCACCCTTTTGGTGATAGCGAATTGTATTATTACCTTCATCTTTTTGATGTTAGTAATCATTAAAGTTTGGAATTTACTATAATCCTTTTAGTGATAGAAAATTGTGTTGTTACCTTCATCCTTTTGGTGTCGGTAATCTTTGAAGATTGGGAAATTAGTATAGTCGTTACTCAAAAATGCAATAATGGAGAGGCGAAAAGTGAAAGACAGAAGAGTCGCCATAAAACTTTTTTATCCCAAAAGGGGAAGGGAAAACATCGAGAAAACCCCAAGAAAGAAGACAGATAAGATGGTATCGCAACCAAGAGAAAGGGTTAGGAAGCCGATTATGCGAAGGGAAGGTATTAGCACCCTTCACATCCATCATACTCGATGGGAACCATTTGTTTGTCTATGCGTGAAGGTATTTGCTAAGACATACTGCTATAAAGAGTGTTCCAAGGGGAAAGAGAAAGGCTGGAAGCAGGGAATTATATTTTCAGACTCAAAGTATCATAACAAATTATATTTTCAGACTCATTGTAGTCACAAGCTGCCCATACTTGCCTGGACGAGGGAGATGCCCATGGTCTTGAAAAAAGATGCCCCTGGCTAGGCTGATCCTTGTTCTGATATCCTTGAGCTTCGTGAGGGACGAAGATATTGTAGTGCACAAGCTGATGATGAGTCTGAAAATATAATTTGTTTTTCTTCAATTTCAATTTATGTTAAAATAGAATGTTAAAGCTGATGATGATGTGGCTGTGACCATTGATATCCGGGCCAGAGGGTCCATGATTTTGTTTTTTTCTCCTTGGCATATTACGGTGTTGATAGATGATGGGCCTTTTCAAAGCCCAAGTGATTCTATCATGCACACCCTCGTCCAGGCTTTTTACACCCTTTTTTCTTTTACTTATTTATTTATTTTATTTAGTTTTAGGTTTTCTAAATTGAAGATTTTATTATTTATTTATTTTGCTAAACGATTTAACGAGAAAATTGGTATTTATTCCTAAATCACTTTTGACTTTTATTTTGGGTATCATTTTCTTCTTCGTTTTCACTTTAATTTCATTTCCAACTTCTTTTGGGTTGATGACGAGACCTCCAAAATTATTATCAGTCAAACTATTGATAGATAGTAATGAGTTTGAGACCACCTTTTCTTCGCTTACCATTTTCTCTTATTATTATTTTTATTTAATTTTTCGGATCGATGAAGTCTCTGATTCACAAACGTTAGTTTTCGAGGTTGTTAAAACCTTCATTATTTCAAATCTATAGAAAATGATCATTTGGATCATTTTCTCTACTTTGGGATCGTGAGAGGTTCCCTTCTATCACTTAACATAAAGTTTGCGATTAAGACGAGATTTAACCGTATTTTCAATTTCATGTCGAGTTTTTTAGGCGATTAATAAAGTCTTTACATTCGTAAACGTCGACTTATCGAAGTCGCTAATCTTTATTATTTAAAATCTGTAGAAAATGATCATTCAAATCATTCTTCTATACTTTGGGATCATGAGAGATTACCTTCGATTAATCGACACGAGTTTACGATTAAGACGAGATCCCACTCCTTTTGACCCATTTCATCAATATTTAACCTCTGACTTTAATTTTTGTTCAACATAATTGCTTTACATTTCTGTTAATATCTCACTGTTTATATATTCTCGCATATATTTTGTGTTTACATTATTGTTGATATTATCCTGTTTATTATCTTGTTCATTCTTATCATCATTATTCATATTCATCCTGTCATATTATTTTGCTCATCTAACTGTTGTCTTGTTTATTTCATTCAAAATACCAAAATCACGATAAAATTGTCGAAACCCTAAAAACCCTAAGTTGGTGGACTGTTGAGCATTATTTTGGGTATTGAAGTTTAAGCTCTGTACATAAATCCTAGTTTGGATACTTTTGTCTGAACCCTTCTCTGTTGCTTAATTTAGGACACCTCGCACACACACGGCTTTCTCTTGGGCTACCTGACTATGAGACCATTTATTTCTCACAATCCCCTGTATTTTGTATGTATCCCTCTCCCGTACAGTGTAATAGCTTAGTTCTTTTCATGCTTGCTTGCTACTTGTTAAGAAAGATAAAAATGAATTAGTTTAGAACATGTTTTCAAAACAAAGAATAAATGAAACTTGATCCGACGTCAAGCCATTTTTCAAACTCTTTTCAAATTGGACCACCTTAGGGTTTCATCTCTCTCCCCTCGAACCATCAACCTTGTATGTATTCAACCCTTGTAAGTCGATTTCATCGTGCATCACCATCAACCTACCATGCTCTGTTCACCACCCTATCTTCTCAAAACTTCCTTGCAAAACCTTTCTCTATGAGTCTAAAAACCTTGGTCTCATACCAAGTGCATTTTCAAAACTCTTTTCCTAATAAAACTTGAATGGTTGTGGAGTGGTTAGGCGTAGGCCTTCTCTTATTCCGAGTGCTTGACATTACCTTTAGGGTTCACTTTCATAAAACGCTTACCATTCTAGATCAAAATATCTTTAATAAGAGAATGAAGTTCTATTTGTATTGAACTGAAGAGAGAGGATTGAGTGCAGACTTCTTCCTCTCCGAGTATCAGGATACTCACTATAGAGTGTGTGGTCTCGATACTCGTCTTTCAATACGAAGACGTGATTGTGTTCGCCACACCATTTTCACAATAATTCTTTTGATATAAAGAATTAGGTACTACCCGAAGGGGTTACTATTGGAGGACCTATTTCACTCTAAAAATAACCTCCACAAACCAAATGTGACATCTTGCCTCGATGGCGAAAACTATCTTTTTTTCAAAAGGATATGTTACATCCGTTCTACCACAAATAGGTAACGCCTAAGACTCCATAAGCGAGCTGCAATACCCATAGCTGCTAGAATGTGTATGCTAGCATCATCCACAAGAACACCAGTTAACCGTAGGTCGAACTACGACTGCTCTGATTCTTCACTTCTTTTAAGTGAAGATACGTAGGCACGAGGGCCCAAATCCTCGCCGAGCACTTTCCCATCTTTTATCCGTAGTTCCCCGAACTACGTTGACTCTGACTTTCTCATACTTGTTGAGAATACGTAGGCATAGGACCGCGAGGTTTTACCGAGTCTCTTCTCCCCCTTTCTTGTCTCTCTTTTCCTTGCTTCCAACCTTTCTCTTTCCCCTTGGAACACTCTTTATAGCAGTATCTCTTAGCAAATACCTTCACGCATAGACAAAAAAATGGTTCCCTTCGAGTACGATGGATACGATGGGTGCTAATACCTTCGTTTTGCATAACCGGCTTCCGAACCCTTTCTCTTGGTTGCGAGACCATCTTATCCGTCTTCTTTCTTGGGTTTTTCCCGATATTTTCCCTTACCCTTTTGGGATAAATAAAGTTCGATGGTGACTCTTCAGTCTTTCACTTTTCGCCTCTCCGTCGTTGCATTTTCGAGTAATGACAAGTATCATCCTTTTGGTGATAACGGGTTGTGTTTGTTCACTATCATCCTTTTGGTGATAGAATCATCATCCTTTTGGAGTCGATGTTCTTTGCAGTTATGACCTCACCATTGTCCTTTTGTTAATGACGATCTTTGCAAATTGTGGCCCTACTGCCATCCTTTTGGTGCTAGGCAAGTGTCATCGTGATCTAACCATCATCCTTTTGGTGATGGCGATCTTTGTCAGTCTGGTTTAACTTTCATCCTTTTGGTGATGACGATCATTGAAGATGTTGAGTTAACTATCATCCTTTTGGTGATAACAAGCTTTTTAAATTGACGGTTGTTATCCTTTTGGTAATAACAAGCTTTATTGTTACCCTATCAACCTTTTGGTTATAGTGATCTTTGAGTTTTGATTTACTCATCATCCTTTTAGTAATGGCTGTTATCCTTTTAGTAATAACAATCTTGGAGTTTGTTGGTTCTACTATCATCCTCTTGGTGATATTGACCTTAGTCTTGATGTCTAATCATCATCCTTTTAGTGATGACAATCGTCAAAATTTAAGTTAACCATCATCCTTTTGGTGGTGGAAATTTTGAAAGTCATTGTGAACTTACCATCATCCTTTTGGTGATAGCCATCTTGGTTGATCTTATTGATATCTTTTTGGTGTTAGCGGTCTTTACAGTTTTGAGTTACCGTCATCCTTTTGCTGTTGTTAACTTCTGTCATTGTAAGTTCTTTAGTGTCCACTTGAGGGTCAACATTGATCTGGTTTCTTTTAAAAATCATCACACTTTATTTCCTAGACAAAATTCGGGGTTTTTAGTATTTAATTATCTTCCACCATGAATCTATGAAGATCAAGGTCATTCACACCTTCTGGTTCAAGTTAATTAAATAGGTGCATCTGACATACCCCAATTTTGTCCGAGCATTTTAAAATTTTTATTTATCTGACTTTATTTTTACTTTACACCATACACATAACATATTATGTATTTCATCTCACATAGTGCTTAAAATATCAGTCAGAATAATTTTTTCGAATTTACAGACAGACCGGTCAAACTGAGTCTCAACTATGCGTAAAATCAGTGGACGAAAAATTTCAAAATTGAGCTTGCAGACGTCACTTATATTAATCAACGTTTCACGTAGTTTAACCAGATGTGTTTGTTTTAATTTTTAAACCATTTTTCGTTGCGTTTTGATTAGTCTGTGCCTTTTAACGGATCAAGATTTATTTTAAAATTCGACCAAACGCTGTATTTTTTTCGAGTCGTTTATTTCGCGGTGATTATTTTGGTGTGTTTCATTTATTTTTTAAACACTTGGACATCCAAATTTTATATATTTGAGGTCCGTTTATTTTTACATTTTTATCTAAATATTTAAAATAAATAAATAAGATAATTAGTATTTTCATTTTAAATATTTATTTTTATTTTGAATTTAACTAATTATTTAAATTAAGTTTTAAAAATAAATATTAAAAACATTATTGACAATTTAAATTTAACTCTAATTTATTTCCTATATGTACATTGTTGAAAAGGGAGAAAAAAAAAGACACAAAAAGCAGTGCGACACAAGTACCGATTTATATTCGATATTGTTTTAAGTGTATAATTTTTGTTAGACATCTGCTGAATTCCTATTGATCTATTGCTACTATAAAATATTGTTTCAATAAATTTATAATATGTGTTGCTGTTGATGTGCCGTCACTTTGTACTACTCTCAACAACGATTTTTTATAAGACTTTGGCTATGTGTTACTATTCAATCAATAATACATATTACCAGGGGTGCGAAGGAATTTTTTTTTTATTTCAATTTTATTACTAATGTTGTTATTATCTATATATACATATCGTAATTGCTAATACATAATTATGGGTGTGTATGGTTTTTTTATTTCAGTTTTACTACTAATGTTGTTATTACCTATATATACAGCAAAGGATACAACGTAGGATTTTTTTTATTTTTTATTTTTTTATTTTATTTTGTTACTAATATATATATTGGTTTTGATTATATTATTCGGATCGAGTTAGGTGGATACACTGTTCACATATTTGTGTGTATGATGCATGACATTTGTGATTGGTTTGATCTGGTTGCGATGACCGTATTTTTTTGTGTTAGCAACATTGTTGCTTTTTCTTAGCACGTTTAAAATTCACTTTTTCTTTGATTTTCTTTTTGTTATATTTAGATCTGCACATTTTGGATACATATTGCGATGATCACGTTAAGTGTAGCACTCAATTGATTAATTTTATCGGTTTATGTGCAATTTTTTATTTTACTCTTTTAAATTGATTATCGCTGTGTTTCGATTTTGTGCACACGTCCGATGATTTGGCCTAGCGGCAATCTGCTTATTGTGCACCGACCAATTCGTGTTCCAATTTGCAACTTAGTGTCTTAATTTGATTTTTATTATGTTGTGGCTTATTGATTCAATTTGCGATGACCGCTTATGCGGTAGCAATTTGCTATTCCAACTCATATTATTTTTCAATGATTCAACACCATTATCGTTATTATTAGATCTAATTTCTTATGATAGTCTTTGCACGTCTTCGTATACGCGACTTTGATTTGCGTATTTGCGTCATGATTTTAATCCGTGCACTTTTTGTTTCAATTTACATTTTGATTCATTTCATTTATGATGCTACTATTTGTATGCATTTTATTTCCATTCACATCTAAATTGCTTTTAAAACGAATTCTTGATTTAGTCAAGCCATTTTTAAACCCTGTAAGTCGATTGCTTTTTTAGCATCACCATCAACCTCATGCACACACTTTCTCACTTTCTTTGGTTGTCGTTTTGTTTACTAGGAGCACCCTAAAGGACTAGGAATCAACCTAACTTTTTCTCAAACCCTTGATCCAATGTCAAAAGGTTTCTTCTCTTGTAAGTCGGTTGCCTTTTGCAATCTCCATCACACAATTTTCAAACCTCGATCGTACATCGAGTATTTTTCTTAAATCAAAATTGAAACACTTTTTAACAAAATAAAGGGAGGGGTTTTGAATCTTCAAAATTTCTCTTCATTTGTTTGGATACAAGATATCTTTCTCATGTTCAAACAATTGTTCCCTAAAAAACTTTCCATCCGATCAAACTCAAATCGTTTTTATAATCACTTGAACAAAACAGAAGGAGAATGAAATCTTTCATTTTTCTTCTCGAGCGCCTAGGGTACGATCTTCATCGTTGTTCAACGCACTTGTCATCCTTAAACCACCTAATCATACTTTAATAGTTTTTAAAGATGAAAACGGAGGGGTGTGGAATCTTCCATACATCTCTTTCAATTGATTGGATACAAAGTGTCTTTCTCGCATTCGAGCAATTGACATCTATAAAATACACCAACAAACTGTAGAGCCGAACTATGATAGCTCTGACTTTACCATTGCACGAGAGAATACTTAGGCACAAGGGCCTTAATCCTCGACAAGCACCCTAATAATAGAATCAACCATTTTTCCTTAAACCCTAGTTAAAACCTTTAACAACTCTTTCTCTTTTATTATTCGAAGAAGACAAATAAGCTAAGTTTAACACTCAAATTGCAAATTAGACTAAGCGGTTCACGTTGAGTACAACGGAAGCGAGGGGGTGTGTAACAGCCCAAATTTCATTAATTAATTAATTATGTTAATTAATTGATTTATTGGAATTAATCTTAATGATTTGGATTAATTGGATTTACTTGGTAGATAATTGAAGAGAGAAATGGGAAGGAAATAAAATAATAGAAGTATATAAGGGATAAGTGGAAAGAATTGGATAGAAAAAAAATAGAAGAGAAAGAATAGAGAAAGAGAAGAGAAGAGGAAAACTTGGAGAAATCATCAAGAATCAACTTCAAAGCTTCAATCCAATCAAGGTAAGGTTGAGAAACATTATTATTTGATCCATGTATGCGGTTATGTATGTGTGGGTTGGGTTTTGTTGTGAGTTTCCACCATTTTTCAAGTTAGGGCAAAATGGATTTAATCGGTAGAATCGTAGTTTAATCGGTTAGAAACTGGAAATAATGTCGTAGAATAGTCAGGTGATGTGGGATTAAGATTACTGGAACTGGTTCGGTGAGAATCGGTCGGTTTTTGGAGCATTGGATGTTTTGGACAGATTGGGGTTTTCTGGTTTCGCAGGTTCGCTAGCTCTCGCCAGGCGAGTGAAGGCGAAGCTTCGCCGGGCGAAGCCCAGCGAATGGCTGGCGAATAATTCTAGAAAAACTCCCAGTGGTCTTCGCTAGCAAGTTCGCCAGGCGAAGGTGAGTGGTGAAGGTTCGCCAGGCGAGTACATCAGCAAAGGGTAGCGAATCAAGTCAGTAGCTACTGACTTTTGTTCGCTGGCGAGTTCGCCAGGCGAAGGTCCCAGCGAGCATTCGCCAATGGCTTCGCCAGGCGAAGGGTGGCGAGCAGGACATCATTGTTTCTTTTCTGTTTTATCCATCCAATGATTAATTGCTTGGTTCAATTATGTTAACCCTATGTGATATGAATAGTTTGTGTACTATTGTGGTGAGCTGTGGGTAGCTTTTGGGCGTGAATCCTAGATTGTGATATGTATATTGTTTGAATTGCTTAGGAATACATGAGAACATATTAGTGAATATGTGTGTATTGTCTAATAAGTATGTGAATGCATATTGTTGTATGCCAATGTATGTAATGCATGGGAACATATCGCAGATATGTGTGCATTGTTTTGATGAATGTGATGATGGTATTGAATGTGAATGCCTTGAATTGTTATGAATATGTTGTGTGTGCAATCATGTTGTAATTCTTGAAGGGATGAATTATTTGAATGCATGGGATTAAGATGCGGGAACGGTCTTAAGTGCATTTTTGTTGGTTGATTGCATATGCATCATTTAGTCAAGAGGCAATGTTTGCTAGTTTCGTGGACACTAGTGGCTTGTCCCAAACCTAGAAGGGTGGGTTTGAAGCCAAGGGGACGGGCTTTGTTGTTGTTATCGATCTAGAAGGGTGGACCCGGTTTAAGTGTAAAAACCGAAAAATGATAACAAGTGTTGGTACCACATAGCATTGAGTTGCATTGAGTTGTGATTGAGGCACATAGCATAAATGTCATTGATATATGAAGCATGCTTGTGATTGGGATGTTTTTGGATAATTGTGAAAAATGCATGAAGGGATATGCTTGATGCGTGTTCATATTTGTTTATATGTACGACATGATGAATACGACTATGAAAATGAATTGTGGTGAGAAATATGGATTATATGTAATTGTTACTTGTATATATATAATCTTATGCATTGATTATTATGGTAATATTTCTCACCCTTCTGCTGTTTTATAATGCTCTATGAGGCATTGCAGATTAGGTTGCTAGAGGTTTCTTTTGTGAAGTATAGCTTCATTATTTTGAGTCGGACTGCTCTAATTATGTAACACTGGGTAGTTAGGCTTGTATAGCATTCTTTTGTGATGCATTTGTGATGTGTCAGTTGATGATGTTTTGTAACATGAATGATTAATGAACAACTAGATAACATGTATTTATGTGATCAAATGTTTCGAGGCAATTTAAATGTTTTAATCTTCCGCTTTAATTTTAAATATTGAGACGTGGGTTTAAGGACTAAGTTCCTCTACTTTGAAAACTATCCCACTGTTGCATATTTTTATAGAGTAGGTGTTGAGTGTTTTATTGGTAATAATGTGACATACTTCTTTTATACCTTATTTTAAATCATACTCTGATAAAATTTATATGTGCCTATATATATTATTGTTTTATTTGGGAGTATAGAAGGGGGTGTTACAGGGTGCTAATAACTTCCCCTTGCGTAATCGACTCCCAAACCCGGATATGGTTGTGATAACTAGTTTCCTTTCCTTAGAAGGTTTTGTTGATATTTTCCTTTTCCTTTATTGGAATAAATCAAAGTTTGTATTTTTTCCGCATCCATCGCGAGGATTGTATTTTTTGAAGTAGGCTATCTCTCCCTTATTTTAGTTGTTTTCAACATTGTTATAATCTTTGATCATGTTAGCTGTAGGACTCATGAGAAAGACATAAAAGAAAAGTTACCAATATTATTTGCATAAAACTGTCATCATTATCATCTACGAACATCTTCACTATCACTACCCTTAAAATAAGGCCTTTTATGTAGATTATTGTAGAGCTCCCCCTCCTCTTTTATCTCTTCTTTTTCCAGCTTCATGAATGGTGTAATGTCTATATTTCAGAATATTTTCACCTACATTTTAAATGAGTTTGCGTTCTCCCAAATTGATTACATTTGATTTTATTTTTGTACATATGTGGAAAAAAAATTGTGCCAAATCTAATTATAATCTCTCATGATAAAGGCTTCTAGTTACTCGTATGAAATGATATTTTTTAAAATAGTGAAAGACTGTTAAAATATTATAAATTTAATGAGCTTTGTTCCAACTCCCACTACTTAAAATTTATTGACCTGATACTGACCTGTATGATAACGTTGTCAAAATTTAATATTAACTTCAAAAAGCAAGGATGTGTGTCCTACTGTCTGCTTTATCTTATTTATTTGGTATATTCCTGTTTATTTCAGGTTATCGCGGTTGGAGGTTACAGATGTCTTGTGGATGTTATCTCGCAATTTGGAAATCACATGTGCACATTTCGTTGCCAATGTGTTTAGAAAAGGTTGCAAATCACAATATAGTATAAAATTCAACTAATTGGACCTTATAAAATACATTCAGAAACCAATATGGCAAATAATACAAAAAACAGAAACTAGAAAGAAAGAAATTTTCTTGTTCTTGAATTTGCTACAAATTTGCTACGACTTTAGATACAGATTAGATAAAAAAATTTTATAGGTTCAAGTATAATGTTGAGCTTAGCCATGTGGCATGCCACGTCAACATCTTTCTCATGTTGGCACTGCCACATGCAAGCCCAATCATCAAAAAATTTCATGTGGCAATGCAACGTTAGCTTCTGTTAACGGACGTTTACAAGAGGAACTAAAAGTGTGGACGGAAAATATTAGGAGGATCATTCTTTGAAGGAAATTTTTTTAGGGACTAAAAATGAAAATTGAAAATAGTTATGAGGACCAAAAACTTATTTAACCATATTTTTTTATATGTATTAAAGTGAGGTGGAAAGAGAGAAAGAGAGTGAAAAATAGGAGTTAAAATAGTGTTCTTATTTTCTGTATGATGGAGAGGTAAACAAAATAAATAAAAGTGAAGATTATTTTATGGAGGTGAAATGGCATGAGCGAGAGAAGAAAAATGAAAAAAAAAATTAGAGAGAGTGTGTGACGTGGCGCATGGTTGTGGTGAGTTAGTGATATTTTTTTTGAGGTCTTACTAATTTTCTTAATTAAAAATGTTAAAAAAAACTAACATTTAATAATTAAAATAAAATCATTAAATAAATAAAATTGAATTTAAAAACAAAATTATTTCTAGTTAATTATATTTATTAAATTAGCTAAAAAATAAAAATAATTGGCTAAAAGATGAAAAAAGTCGGGCGAAAAAAGTGCTTGAAAACATAAACTGAACGCATTAAAATGATCAGCACGAAATAAACTTCTCGAAAATATACAGCTTTTGATCAAAGTTTGAAATAAATTTTGATCGGATAAAAAGCTCAGTTAGACAAAAATACGATAAAAAAAGTTGCGAAAAATTAAAACTAGCACACGTAATCTACGTGAAACGTAGATTACTAATATTGATGTATGCACACTCGGTTTTGAATTTTTTTCCGCCCGCTAATTTGACGTACAGTTGAGAAACGGTACGACCGGTCTATCTGTAGATCCAAAAAATTATTCTGGTTGATATTTTAAGCATTACAAGGAGCAACATACATGTTGTGACTAGTTAAAAATGTAGATGTCTGGTAAATGCGTTAAATTGTTGATTGGAAAATTTTGAATAGACAATCAGATGCAAATAAATCGCCCTTGGACCATATACTTCTGATTCTCCGTTATAATTAAATCCTATAGAGATTCAGATGACGATAATACTTTTGATTGTCACTCTCTGGACCTCTGGAATAAGATGCAACAAAATGAACAATGCACTAAGGTTGAGAAATCAAACTTTTTGACTTCTAAGTCAACAGATTGACCGAATGTCATCAAGATCAGATAAAATGTCAGAACTACTGACCTTTCATCTAAACCCTGATGAATGCTTTTAACCGAAATAATGTGTGGACCGATTTCCGTGACCCTACCAATCCTGAGACCTTGAGGTCCATGTGAACTGTGCATATGCCACTTTTGAATTTCTAATATTTATCCTATGATGCTTAAAAGGAAGGGGAAGAAATCTAAATTAACTCTGCCTGCAAGTGTTTTTCCTACAAATGCAAAGAGATCTGGAATCGGGGATTGATTATAATAAGGGAATTTATTAACACCCTGAGTATCTATAATACTCTATAGGAACCTTTTGTACATTTTTTACTATCAATCATTTCATCTACTTAAGTTTTTTTACCGTTGATTGGGAAAGTCTTAACCTATGGGTGAGAATGAAAATATGAGATGTTTTTATTATTTTTGTTTCATGAAAGGTACGGGGACCTAAGGGATTTTATTTAAAGGTGTGCTCACTAAGATCTCACAATCTTATGCCTAAGTATTCTCAAAAGGAAATTGAGAAATTAGATTGTTCGTAGTTTCACCTAACTATGGGTGGAATTTGTATCTTGTTCAAAGCCCAAGATGATGAAGCTTAAAAGGGTATTTGTGTATCTTGTTCAAAGCCCAAGATATAAAGCTAAAAGTTTTTTTGGTTTGAATGAAAAGACAATTTTCATTCTAAAGGGAGATATCCCACCTATTTATTATAAACATTTGAGAATGATATCATAAGGGAAGAAGCTTTGAACTTGGATGTTAAAGAATTCTAAGTAATGCCATATCTTCCTTTAGGAGTCATTGCATGCTAAGAGAAGGACCTTAACTTGGATACAGTATCGACAAGTGTTCCACTTACATCACTTAGATGAAAGAAAAGTTTTGGACCATGATAAAAGAGGGATTCCAGCTTGGATTTTGAATCAACAAGTTGTCCACTTACATCACTCATATGGAAAAAGTTTTTGATGTTTGATTTTGAATTGTGGTGTATAGAAGAGATATCTTTCTGCAGTGATGACTCAATGTCTCATCTCTGGGGAGAAGTTGATTTGAGTATCTTGTTCAAAGCCCAAGATGTTGAAGCTAAAATATTTGTATGTTTTTCAAAGCCTAAGATGTGAAGTTAAAAAGTCTATTATAGCCTGAAACAAGGCTGACTTAACTGGGGGGAGTTTTGAATTGATGGTATCTTGTATGAAGCCCAAAATGGATGCTATGATGCTTTTAAGAAGCCTGGGGGTCCTTGTATGAAGCCCAAGAGGAGGTTGGTGATGAAGTTGACTTCATCCAAGGGGAACTAGGGTTTGACCTAAGTTGTAGTTGAGGGAACCCTAATGTTTTAACTAAGTATAAACTAGGGATGAAGTGTTATAAATTTCAAGAGAAACTTAATATGGACAAGTACATGACAAGTATTTAACAAGTATAGACATGAATTGAAAGTGGAGGGTCTTATACTCTAATGGAGACCCATGTCTAATCATGGTTGACTTGAAAAAGAGGTGGGTTTTACACTCTAATAGAGGTCCAAAAAGTTTGACTTTTTGAATGCCACTAGGGATTTGTTTGATGAAAGTTGAAGATTAAGTTTGGAAAGATTGAATGTTTTGAGAAATTGAAGAAAGTTTTGAGGAGGAGGATATGGACTTACACTATAATAGAGGCCCAAAAGGTTTTGAAAAGGTAATGGGTCTTATACTCTAATAGAGTCCCAAAAGGTTTGAAAATGAAATGTAATGGGTCTTACAGGCTAATAGAGGCCCAAAAAGTTTTGAAAATGAAATGTAATGGGTCTTGCGCTCTATTAGATGCCCAAAAGGTTTGAAAACACAATGTAATGGGTCTTACACTCTAATAGAGGCCCAAAAGGTTTTAAAATGTAATACGCATCAAATAAAAAGATATATTTATCATGGTAAAAGTTTATGAAGAAAATACTTGAACATGTGAGTGAAGATTTAATCCATAGGAGTAATTACAGAGAAGTTCAAGCAAGTATATGCATTCAAAATGAATCGAGGATCCAATGAATATAACAAGGGTAATAACCAAGCATAATTGAACAAAAAGGACATGTTCATGATAACAACATATGTATGAAGGTGTAAACATACCAGAGATGGCATGTGAGAATACTTAAAGATGACAAGTTTAAATTTTAAACATCATGTTAACAAGTTAAGGCATTACTTGAACATTTAAGTATGGGTACAAGTTAAACATGTTAAGACAAGTTGGTAACAACCAAACATGGATGTTAGGGTTCAAATATGGTCATAAGTAAGTAAGAACATCACAAAGAGTTTAGGCATACAAACATGTATTCAAAATCACTTTCAAGAGAAAATTCAAGTGTATAAGGACACATAAACATGGTAAAAGCAACACAAAGGCAAACATGCACATCATGGTTATGTAAGCATGGAGAGAACCTCTCATGTTTAAGGAAAAATAGTTAAGCAAAAGCTCATGTTTTGGACAAAGTTCAACATATACTTTTAACATGTAAACATGCATAAAAAAGGTATAAAAATCAAGTAATAACATAATGCACAAGTTCACAAGATCAAACAACATTTCTATAAAGTGTATGTGATCCACACAAAGCAGCATGTACAAAGGAAAGAAAGGGAATACTCAAAAGAATCAAAAGAACTTCATGAAAACCCTAAAGTGACCATATACTTTGAACATTCATAAATGCATTAAAAATAATTTTTTCGGTGTTTTCTTTTCACAAATAGAAACTAGGAATTATCATGAACAATTTGAAAAAAGGGTTTAAAATGATTAAAAAAATGAGAAATTTATGATCAATTAAATTTTTGAAGAAAATGAATAAAAACAAGTCATAAAAATAATGGGGAATGATCCCCATGGGTGTTGAACCCATGACAATTTACTCACAATTTAAAAAAATAACCAATGCTACTGGGTGTGCATTGTGATAATAAGGTGATGGCGTGTTATTATATGTGTTATTCAGTTGAAATTCCAGAAAAATAAAAATAATTGGGACAAGGGAGGATTCGAACCCCAGTTCAGGCAATAACAAGGTTACATAGCACGCAGGTTAAACTACTGGGGTGGTGATACATATATTGTATCACCCCATCCATTAATTAATATGCCTAGAAGTGTCCTAATGCCTGGCCAAAAATGCGCCCAAGGCCAAGTCTTAACCATGAAATTCAGGTTTTGGACCTGATGCAAAAACTATCCTAACTTCTTCATTTCTCCATGAAAATGGATGAAGCAAAGATGAAACTTCCTTAAAATTTCCTAAGGAATTCAATGGTGCAATTGGTTTTGTCAAATTATGATCTCATTTTAAAACTCGAAGGCTACACTAAAAATGACCTATTCTTGCAAGTTCTATGTAACAATCATGTATATTCAAATATAACACTAAAAAAATGTTCAAACACAACACATATGATATGTCAACTATGTATAAACTCAATGAACATCAAAGCACAACATATTTTTCAAAATTCAAGTTCTTTAGGAACTTACCTCTTGCAGCACAAAGCCAAACCTCCAAGATACTTGCTACAACATTAAATGAATGCCTAGGACACTTCAAATAGACCCCTAGGAAGCTTTTAGGATGCTTGCAATCAAAAGAAAATCTCTGGAACAGAAAGTGGCCTCTTCTTACAAAATTATCAAAAGTGACCAAAATGGAACCTTCACCAAATGATGTTACAGTTGAGAAACTATTGTTGGAATAGCTTAGGGATATTATTTAGAGTGTGTTTGAAGTGTTAGATGGTTTTGAAATGGATAGAATCAAGACATGGATTGTGAAATGCAAAAAGTCAAAGATATGAGGTTATGACAATTGAATTTCTGATTCTGGTTTTAGAGAGGAAGATGAAGGTTTGAAAACATTCATGGGATGATTTATGATGTGTTTGAGTGGTCTAAGCTCTGGTTTTGAAAATTTGATTCTCACTCTTTGGAAATATGAAAATTTTGAAGTGAAAGAGGAAGAATGAGAAAACAAGTGTTGTGATTGTTTTGGTGTGTTTTGAAACATCAGACGTGGTCTCTATTTTTAGGGGAGCAAGTTTCTTTTGGAGGAATAATGATGGTTTGGAGGATGAGCTCAATGTTCAATAGTTTTGGAAATGCATTATAACTTCCAACTCAAGGTACCTTATCTCTTCCACTAGCCTAACTCTTCTTTTAACCAATTCCAAATTCTGTAGAGGTGTTCATTGTTGTTTAAAAGTGCATCTTGAATGGTGATAGTGGTTTCTTTAATAATGCACTATTCCATATAAATGCCTCTTGAATTCAAGGCTTAAAGTGATAATGTCTCATCATTTCAAAGGGATTCCTCTTGACTTAGTGGCTCTATCTTGAAGGTTTTGGATGATTAATTCAAATTCTTGTTGAATGAGCATTGTATGATAATCACACTTGGACTCAAGAAATCATGGACCACAAGTAATGCTAAATATGCCTTACAAAAACAGTTGCATCAAGGCATATTGTGCACTCCATATCATCTTGCTCAAATAGAATTAGATTGTGTTCTTGGACATTTTGGAAAGCTGAGACGTTATACTTCAAATTTGATGTTTGAGGCTTGACTTGGATCATTGTGGATCAAGGAGAAAAGTGGCCGCAAAGTTGGCTGAAACACAACAGATTCTGTCCATAAATTTTCTAAGTGTCAAGGTTCAAAAAGTCTTGAAACCCTAACTTCATGGCTTCATATCTCAACATCTATGCACTTTTTGGGAATCCACCCTAATTGACAAAGTTTTAGTTTGTAAAAGGCTCTTCAATTTGATCTTTGGATCAAAGAAAATGGTTGCTTGATTTGAAAGTTATGCCTTTGCAAAGTTTTCACCAAATTAGGGTTTTCTTCATAACTTAGAAAACTTTTCATTACTTCATGGTTGCCCTCTTTACAAGTAACCTCAATTTTCTTGATTTTCCTTGATCAATAATTATTTGTTAAAATTTTTATTGACTTGAAGAAACCATGGTTGACCAAAAACTTCAAAAGTCAAACTTGATTTTGGGTACAGTTGACTTTTGTATCAGATGATCTTTGATTTTGTGATCTCTTATTGAAATCAAACCCTTGGTCTATTGGACATCATGGATGAACTCCAAAGGTGTTTTTGAATGTCTTGAATCATGGCCTAAGGTTTGAGACCATGCCTTGGTTAAAAGTCAAAGATAGAGTTGACTTTTCATCAAAAACCCTAGTTTGTGGTCCAGATGAATTTGAATCCTTGCATAGCTTATGAATCAATTTATTTGGATCAATCCAATCATATTAATGGACTAATATGAGTCATTTGATTTACTTGAAACATATCTTGAGTTATTGGCTCATGCCCAGATGAAAATTCGCTTTGGAGGCCCTAATCAACCAAAACCCTAATTGGTGCACCAGATGAACTTGGGACTTGATTGACTTGAAATGATGTAGAATTTTGCTTGACTCTTGATGAATGAGATCTATTGATCTTCATTGGATGAATAAGAGATTTGGTAAGTTGAATATCACGCCCCTTCTTGATTGATCCTTTGCCTAGATCTCTTTTGAGGCTTGAAACCCTAATTGGTAATCAAATGAAACAAACAACAATATTTGTATATCCAAATAGGTTAGTGATGCATAAAAGTATACACATGTATGATGCTAATTAAATGAAAATGATGTAGGATCTTAGGGTCAAAAATTAGGGTAGGACAAATGCCCCTATTTAAGGTTCTCCTATCTGGAGAGGTTAAGATTGACATCTTAGCTTTGACCATATATGATAGACTTAAATACAATAAAAATGCACGAATTTTGGATCCTAAGATACCATAAATAATGTGATACTTGTGAATTCAAGACATGGGACTTGTGAGGATGACACCATAGAAAAATAATAATAATTTGAATTGTTGGGGATTAAAGACTTATTCACCGGGGAAAGAAATTAGGACTAAGGATGCAGCCTGTCTGGAAACTGAGAAGTATTTTTACTGATTGGGGAAATGATAATTCCACCGGGGAGAACAAGACTATGATTCTGATAATTTAAATGGTAACATGCTCCTATTGTCGGAACATGCCTAGTAATCTTATTTGACTAAGTAATCCTACTTAGAAAGGGTACCCAAGTTTCTGGTCATGAGCCATGAAACTGGTCTTTGTTTCTGAAATAAACTTCCCCTCGATCATGGGTTTTAGCCATGGAACCGATCTTCATTTCTTCTTATAAAGTCTTTCTGTTGAAAAGGTTGAGATAATAAGCTCTGGAAAAGCTGATCACTTGTTAGATTATTAATTTCACCGGGAATCTTCGAGGAGATGCAGCCTAATTATCTTGCAGGACATATTTCTTAAATAAAGAGACATAATTTGTGATGGTCTTCACCAAACTTCTCACCATGATTTACTGGGGAGATAGCCATTTGATGAAAATAGACTTCATCATACTTCTCTTCGAGACTTCCTTAGAGAGATTTCGTAGGATGAGTTGTGAAACAAGCTTCTCAAGATCAACTTATGTTTTGATGAAGACAAACCACTTGACAAGAAGGCAAAGATGTTCAATCATTTTCAAGACATCATGTTAAAGCAAAGAATCAGGACGAAGACTTGATATGAAGAATAATCTCATTGGAAGGTATAATGAAAATATTCATCAAGTATTTAAGTCCTAGTTACTCAAATAATAAAAATCTTTGCATTACTTTTTCACACTTTCACAAGCTTTTTTAAATAAGATTTTTCTATGTTTTTGCCAGTGCAATCGATTAAACTCTTGGAGTAATCGATTGCACGATCAAATTTTTCCTTCATATTGCCTATTATTTTTTGGTGCAATCGATTGACACAAATGTGCAATCGATTGCATACGTGAAAAATCTTCTTATTTTTGCTTCTGTTTTATGTGCAATCGATTGGTGCTTTCATGCAATCGATTGCTCAGTTCAAAAATTCAAATTTCAAGTGTTTTTCTTAGTATGCAATCGATTGGTGTTGTATGTGCAATCGATTGCTCACTGAACGTTTTTGAAAAATTGCACCTCTTCAACCATTCTTTTCTGAAGTGTGTCCATTGAATCATGTCAATTGTTCATCATATTTTCTGAAGTTTTGCATGATAATTCAAAGGGGGTGCTTGTGACATATAGATACCTAAACTTTCATTTTTCAAAAACACCTATTTCAAAATCTTTGCTAATATTTTCACCTTTCCACATCTTGAGTCAAGTCGTTTTTCATAAGAATTTTCTGCATATTTTCATATCTTTTGAAAGAAAATTCTTGAGCTACAAAGTCTTAAATAATTGTGGAAATTATCATTGAAAGAGAAGATCAATCATAGGATTGATAACCTTGTATACACAGATTTCAAACTCATTGTAAGTCAAAGATTGTATCTATTCCCCTTGCTATTCAGGATTGTTGAAAGCAAGTGTGTGCATTGAAGAGGATTGTTTTTCTTGCACTTAGTGTTCATATTTTAAAGGAGTTAAGAGCCTTTAATCTACCTATAGGTTAGATAGTAAGTTGTACACTCATTCTAACTATAGTGAAATCTCTTTCGGTGTGAAAGGGGACTGGATGTACCTTCGGAGTGTGATGGGAACCAGGATACTTCTCCGTGTTATTTACTTTCTGCACTTTACTGCTTTCATAACCCCTTCATATCTCAAAGAAAGTAATAACCTCATTCGATAAAAACCAGAAAATTTCAAAGAACCTAATTCACCCCCTTCTTAGGTACAACTCAGACTATTATGAGTGACAATATTATACTGCAACTAGTTAATCGATTAACACTGCACCAGAAGCAGACAAACATCAATTCAAAAGAACTTTTAAGATCAGATCCAAATTGATCCAAATATTATGAGTGAAGAATAAGCCAAAATAAGCCAAAATTGATCCAAGAATAACTTATAAACTTGCTTCCAAGATCAGATCCAAATCCAAACAAGAATCAAGTGATGAATTGAAGATTATGGAGATGAATGATGGAGTTTTAGCTCTAGAATTCAATGTTTCCAATGAAGAATCAATGAACTCAAGTGTAAAGAGCTTTAATGGAGGTTTTAGAGTGTAGAAAAGTTGAGAAATTTTGAGAGCAAATTCTCAAGAATGAGAGAGTGTGAAATCTGAAATTGGAAATTATGGTGAGGTTTGGAGCCAATTCACTTAAATAGACTCTTGGTTAAGAGTAGAATTATGGTTTGAAGTGAGGTTATGAAAATTGGAATGGAATTAAGAATGGAAAATTGGAGGGAAGTTGAAATGATTTTGAAAGTTAATCAAAATTTAGAGTGATTCTAAATCCTTCTTCTGGTGTAAAATCAAATTCACAAGTGATCAAAATGGACCCCAAAATTTGATCCATGGTTGTGGGATAAGTAAATCCTTTTTTATTTTTAGGTGAAGTATTTCTTGACTGCATCAACATTTGTGGGATAAGTAAACTCTTCCCCATCCATGGTTGTGAGTATTAATGAACCACCTAAGAATGATTTTTTAACAACATAGGGACGATCATAATTTGGAGTCCATTTGCCCCTGGAATCAGTGTGAAATGGTTGGATCTTTTTGAGCACGAGGTTGCCTCATTGTTGGTGCATTTGAATGCCAATCTACGTAGTGCGGTGGCTATGAAGGTGTAAACCTGAAATAGTTGATACACGACACTGCACTCAAATGAGATTCTCTTGAGAATGTTATTAATTCCAAAGTAATCGGTTTGCTAGTAATATCTGAAAGATGGATCAATGACTTTGGGAACTTGTTAGAACCTTGTTATGCAAGTACATAAAACCCTTAGTACATACCCTTTGGGATGGTTAGACCATGGCTCCATGCTCGTGACGTCGAACCCTTGAACCCCATATGTTTGTATATATGTGTGTTTTTGCATTCATGCACCATTTTTAAACCAAGTTTTCAAGGAACTTAGGGTTATCTTTTGCAAACATTATAGATTTATAATGGATTTTGGAAGGAGAAGAACGCAAAAGTACACTTTCAAGAGTCCTAAATTGGAAGATATGAGGAAGCTAGGAGAATTGGTTAAAGATCCATTGGTTTTCAAGAACAAGTATGAAAAACGTTTATCTCTCTTGAAGCTTAACATGGTGGATGTGATCCTTGCTACTTTGGTTTAATTCTATGATCCGTTGTTTCATTGCTTCACATTTCTGGATTACTAGCTCATGCCTACATTGGAGGACTATTCTTGTTTGCTTGGATTATCCATCTCTAATCAAGACCCATTTTCAGGTCTGGAAGAGACCCCTAAACCTTAAGACATTGCAGAAGCCACTCACTTGAGGATGTCAGAGATTAAAGCTCACATGACTACTAAAGGAGGAATTCTCTGGTTTCCTGCCAAGTTTCTGATGGACAAAGCTCATTATTATGCTAGCATGAGAAGTATGAATACATTTGAGGCTCTTTGTAACACCATATTCTACCCATTCATATAATAATGGAAAATACGAATATAATTGCAGAAATTAATCAGAGTTACACACATAGGATGCCACATTCAAAACACAATAATGAAGTATTAAATCACTTCATATCTCATTATTGATAAAAACAAATAATTCGATTAAACAGCGAAATTAAATCAATGGTTTAGTATTAAATCCCCAATTACATCAACTCTCCATATAATACATGGTCCAACAACATTAATCAAACCAGATACGTAACAAACGACAAAGAACAAATAACATGAAAACATAACGAAATCCCCATCCTTCCCGTGTTACGTACCAGAGCGACTCCTAAGACTCGATCAACTAGAAACACAAACTCCAAGCACTACTCAAGTACCTGATCATCTGTACTCCCCAAGGAGCACATACGCAACAAACAGAAAAGGGGTGAGAACTACATTCAATAATACACAGTGAAAATCATATGCTAAGGAGTAGTTAACACACAAATCACACCAACCATAAAATCACAACACACATAAAAGTGTCACATCATCATTCGGCATAGTCAGCCCACATTCAATCATATACATATGCAGTACGAGTTAACTTACACGACACAATGCATGTGGTACCATCACAATCACATACCGTTCACCCTAGAACTTGATTCCTGTTGGAATCTAGATAAGTTGTGTATACGTTCCTCTGAACTAAAACTTACCTCCACTCGACTTCTACATAGAGTCCAGACAAGACTGGGCACCTATCATGGATTCCCACCTAGCTCATCTCCATATAATATGACATGAATGCATGACACAAAATTATGCACAATGTAATAATCATTCAAGCATAATTTATGATCCTCAATGATCCCACGTGAGTCACGTACTCACCGTGATTCCCTCTGGAATTACCACCACAGCCCAAGACCGTTCACATACGACCATCTTGGCTCGCAAACATCCAATACGTCTCAACCAGAAAATTTCACAAAATCACATGTTTTATCCTATTTAATGTCATTACTACTTTCCTCTATATCCAATTATACCATTTCATTCTTACGGATCAAAATAAATTGCATTACACGCGAAATTGGGGCAGAAATAGCAAAAACAGGAAAAATTCGCTACAACTCTGCCCATACGTGTATGGCCTCCTCCCTACGCTCCAGGCCTGCATATCATACGTGTAGGGAATCCATGCTTAGGCCTCATACGCGTATTGCTTTGGGCCATACGCGTATCAGCAGAGAGTGATTCCTCTCTCGGATCTTCTCCAAAAGCTCTCATACGCGTATGGTCATGCCCTCATACGCGTATGGCCACTCCCTCATGCGCGTATAATACACGTTTCAGCAGAGAGCCGTGCTAGAAGGGGGACAGGGTGCATATCAAACACGTATTTCCCCCAAGGTTTATCCCCATATGCATAATGCCTTGTGCCTTATGCGTATTACCTTGCCTGCACAGAAAAATGCACAGTTTCACAACAGTGCGATTTTCCCCTATTGGAGCACTTCCAAGCTCCAAAATCAAACCTAAAATAACCTTTATCTTTGTATCACCTTAGAGTTCTAATCCTATATCATTATTTCATTATTTGTCAACATTTTCTGTGATCAAAACCCATTTTTGTTAACCCCACAAACCCCAATTTCCAAATCTGTTTGAATATCAGAACCCAACAATGACAGAACAGTAGTAACATGAATTTACCATTCCAAATTAGCATGCAACAAAAATTCACATCAGAACAGTATATGGACACAAATTCACAGCAAACACCACACAAGCATACAAACAGTTCAAGAAGAAGGAATACATAGAAAATTTCTAAGAGGGAAAGGAACTCTCACTACCTTCTCATGTTCCGATCACCCTTAAAGAATCTCATTACCTGAAATATGAGCTTTGATCCTTCAAAAATGGTGGAATCACCTTTTTCCCTAGTTCTCCCTTGTTCTTTCTCCTGTTCTCTTTTCACGTTAACTGGTTTTCTCTGTGTAACCTCCCACTAATCCCTCATAATTGTTTTATATTACTAATAATAAAAATAATAACAATAATGGTAATAATATAATAACCATAATTACTAATATTTCCCACCTATTATTATTTAATTATCATTATCATATTATTCTAAAGTTTCATTCCCATAACTCAATTAAGGCTAGTTCCTAACACAAACCCTTAAATACATACCCTTAAACAAGTCAATAAAATCACAAATAACATACAATGACTAAATATTTTAAATGAGGTGTTACAACATTCCCCCACTTAAAGTATTTTCGTCCTTGAAAATATACTTGATGAGAACAACTTTGGATACGACTCTCGCAGCTTACTCTTTAATTCCTAGGTCACACTTCCTCTAGCAGCTCCTCCCTAAGCTACTCTTATTGAAAGAATGTCTTTTCCTCTTAAATGCTTCATCTTGCGATCCTCGATCCTTATCGGCATCGCCTCTATGGTAAGACTATCCCAAATATGTACTTCATCCCTCTGAAGCACATGGGATGGATTATCAATGTACTTCCAAAGTTGCGACACACGGAACACATCATGCAAACTCAAAAGTTCGGGTGGCAGTGCCACTCTATAATCAACAGTCCCCACTCTTTGTAAAATCTGGTACGATCCAATGAACTTAGGATACAACTTCTTTGATTTCAGTGCACGACCAATACTGGTCACATGATTGACCCTTAGAAACACAAATTAGGGTAGTTGAGAAAAAAGTCAACCATACCTTTGACTTTTGACCAAGCCATGATCTCAAACCTTGGGACATGATTCAAGACACTTAAAAACAAATTTGGAATCCACCCATTAGGTTCAATTTATCCCAAGTACTTGGTTTCATATAGGATCACAAAGTTCAAGTTACATCTAATGTAAAAAGTCAATTGTGATCAAAACCAAGTTTAATTTTTGGAATTTGTTTTTGGAAAACATGGCCTCTTTAAGTTAAGAACAATGTTAACTTATGATTTGGATCATGATTAATCAAGAAAATTCAACAAAAATCAAGAAAAATGAGGTTACTTGCAAAAAGGGCAACCTTGTGAAACTAGAAATTTAACTAAGTTATGGAAGGAACTTGATTTTTACCCAACTTTGCAAGGCTATAACTTGTGAACCCAACAACCATTTTCTCCCATACAAAGCTCAAATGATAGATATTCTTACATATAAAAATATTGAAACACTTAAGTACCCTAAAAAAATGCCTATATTTTGAAATATGAAGCATTAAAGTTAGGGTTTCATGAGATTTGGAACTTTTACACTCATAAATTTTTAGGCAGAATCTTCCTCATGTTTTTCCCAACTTTGGAGGCATTTTTCATTATGATCCAAGATGAATCAAGACAAAATGTAAACATCAAAGTTGAATTATGATATACAAGCTTTCCAAAGAGTACAAGAACATCTATTAGTTAAACTTGAGCAAGAAGTTATGAACCTCACAACATGCCTTGCTACAAACTGGTTTTTGACAGCATTTGGAACATAACTTGCCTCCCACTATTTCTTGAGCCAATTTTGGACACTTTCATCATTGGATTTCTGTCCAATATCAACACGAGTGATGAGTAATCTGAACCATAACACCAAGAAGTCAAGAACCTCATCCTTTAGGCATGTGGAAATCAATGCTGTAAATCCAAAATCCAATTTTGTCATATGTCATTGAAAGGATGCATTGAGGTGGCATGAATAAATTCATATTTGTCCAAATGAGTCAACCCTTATCCAAGAATCAAAAGACCTAAACCCTGCAAGTTCAAGCCAAGTCATTGGCTAAAGGAGACTTTGAACACCTAGCCATATCCATTGGACAATAGGGTGATCCATCCTCCATTCACTACTCCTTCCAAAACAAACTTCCTTTACTATAAATAGAGGTCATTTCTGGTCGACCAAAACACCCCAAAACATAACAGCACTTATTTTCCACTGTTTCACTCATCATTCCAAATTTTCATGTTCATAAGGTGTGAGAATCGAATTTTGCGATAGGGAGCAATTCAACTTAAACCAATGGTTCTAACACCTTACATACATCATATATGAGTAATCCAAACCTTTGAAAACATATGTAACACCAGATTCATCAAGTTTATATCTCATCCCAAGCAAGCTGCAGTTGGTTTCGAGCCCACCAAACCATAAGGTTTTAAACCATTCCAAGCACATCAACACATTTCTTGAGGTCTAGGGAAGCTTCACAAGTCATCATTTCACATTTGTAACACCTACAACTGAGGATTCGAACTCCTCTTGCACAAGTAAGCATGAACTTCCCAAACTCTATGATCCATGCATCATAAATTTATTTTCAAGTTACCACATGCTTCTGCACTTATATAGAATGTTTTCCCTCAATCAATTTCTATGTATCAATCGTGTATAGGATTTCATAGTGTTCTTGCAAAAATTAGGGTTCATCTGTTTATCACTTGATAACTCACTCTACACTTAAAACAAATGAAATTAATTGACACCATTGAATTTCTTGTTCAAAAACGAGTAAATTTCATGTTTAAATATTGCAAAATAATTACGTATTGAGGGTGATATGAGAGGTTTTGCAAATCCGCCCATGGAGGGAGACACGAGGAAGAAGGAGTTATTGCCGCCCTTTTTAAAATTTTTGAATTTTCAAATATTTTTAATATTTTCATATTATTTTCAAAAATTAAGTTTCTCTCGCTATTTTAATCATTTTCAAGTGATTTTTAAACATAAATCCTTCACATGTTCAAATATTTTATTTCACAAAAAGAAATAAAAAAAATATTTTTATTTGATATATTTTTAAATATTTTAAAGAATTTTATTTTAATTTGTTTTAAACATTTTAAATAATTTCTTTTTCTTGGTTTTTCAAAACTAAGTGAATTTTCAATCATCATGTGAATAAAACCTTATTTTCCAAACCCTAACCATTGGTTCATAACTTACTTTTTAAATTTATTTGATACTTTTCATCATTATTTAAAAATGCAAAAAAAATGAAATTAGAGTTTTGTTTTGATTCAGTCTTTCAAACTTCATTTCAACAACCATGGGCCTCTATTAGAGTGTAAGACCCAACCCCCTATGTACATAAATAAATTTTGGGTCTCTACTATAGTATAAGTCCCACAATGTCTTTCGGTATCGCGGTGCGATCACTGTTTTCAAATAAATCATTTGGGCCTATCCTTGAGTATAAGCCCCAATCTTTTGTACAAAAACTTTATTTTAAACAATAAAAAACCTCCATGGGCCTCTCCTTGAGTTGTAAGACCCATACCTCTGTTTTCAAAATCATCTATCTGTTTTAAACTGTTTGAAAACAACTATGCCTCTCCTCGAGTATTAGACCAAATACTATTCTTTCATTCTTTCATTTGAAATACATTGTCTTAGGCCTCTTAATAGAGTGTCAATCCCATCCTTTTCTCTTTTTAATAATAATAAAAGAAGATTCAAATCAAATACACTGGTACTAAGATGAGCATTATTCACGGTGAAACTGCTTTTAGACAGCTTGGGACTTTGCTAGGAGTGTAAGTCCCATCTCTCTGTACATAAACTTTGTTTTCAATCATCATGGACCTTTGATAGAATGCAAGAACCAACACCTTTTGTAAATAGAAAACCTTTTAGCATCATTCATCCTGGACTTTGTACAGGAGACAAACAACCATGGACCTCTATTTAAAATGTAAGACCCAACACCTTTATTTACTTAGAGATCAAGTCATCTTCAAAGTCAAAACTTTCTTCAATTTCTCAAAATCCTAATTCAGTCTTGAAGGAAACATCTAATCAATCACAATACACTTGAGCCTCTATGCAAAGTATAAGACCCACCACCTGTTTCAATTCAATTCATACTTGCTTATATGCTTATTCATAGGGGTGGCAAAACGGGTCAAAACCACCAGGTCGGACCGTTTGACCCGCCATTTTTGGTGGGTTGGGCTGAGGATTTAGGCTCGGTACTTTTAGTTGGCTCGCCCTGCCTAACCCACTTTAAAAATCAGGATGAGGCGGGTGTTGCACCCTAAAATTTGCTCAACTTTTCTTCACCTAGCTTGTGTTTCATTTCATTCACATTAGCATTATCATTTGCATTTCATTGACATGTATGCAGGAGATCAAGAGGTATGATTACCAATCAAGAGCTATACAAGACTATGAGGCTAGAAAAGAAGGTTATTCAAGTGTTTAAGGGTTGATATCCTTGTCAGAGAAGTTGAAAGAGCCTCAGAAAGAGTGGTTGAAACCAAGTCTGTATGTCTCCTAACTTGAGAGTTGTGGGAAGCCATCAGATGATTCTGAGGTCATGGAGATGGACTTGAGGTATTGAGAGATCTCATGTGAAGTGTTGAAGATCACTTTGAGGCCTAGACAGGTCATTGTGCAGGATTAAGAAGACTCCGCCATGAGTGGTGCAATTAGGGTTTGACTGGGTCAACCATAAGTCAACTGATGATTTGAAGAAGGTTGAGACCTAATCCAAGAGCCATGTGATCATGGATGGACACATTGAGGTGTTATAAGGATGATTCCAAGGTCAACTCATCATGATTGCAGAGTTTGAGAAGTTTCAAGCTAGGGTTTCTAAGGCTTGACAGTGTAAAATCCCCTAGTTTGACCCCTATCTTCAAGGCCATGTAGCTCAAGATGTGATTGTCATCTCATCTTACCCCCAACATTATTGTTGTAGAGCATGATCTTAGCTTTAATTTGAGTGCTAGAAGTCCTTGATAGGATTTGTAGAACTCAAGTTATGGCTTTGACAAGTTACAAGTCATCTGAGGTATGTGAATTGGGAGCTTGAAAGTTACCCAACTTGAATGACACTTTTTCCCTAGAAGGATGATCCCTATGAACTTTTGGTCAACATTAATGTTGTTCCTTATTCTCTTAGCTTTCTAGAGAGTACTAGAAGTCCTTGATAGGATTTGTAGAACTCAAGTTATGGCTTTGACAAGTCAAGGGTATTTTGGGTATTTGGGCATTACAAGCCATTTTGAATCATGAGTCCATTACACCATCTTGCAAGCCTCAAATGCAATTTTATTCAACATGAAAGTTGTTCAAAATGATGTTTTTAGCTTGTCTAAACATCAAGTGTCCATTGATATAGGTTATATCAAGCATTGGTTGAAGAAACTTCTCATAAAAGCCATTTTAATGAATTAAAATGAGAAAATTCAAAATAAATGAGATTAAAATGTTTTCAAGTCAAATTTGTGGTCATTTTGAATGGAATTGATGTTTTAGAAAGATTGGAATTGCCACATTTTTGATTTGAGGTTCATAATATAGCCATTTGGATGATTACTTCACAAGTAAGAAACATATCCTATACACTCCATATGTTGAAACCAAAGGGAGAAAACCACTTCATTACACTCCATAATGCTTAAGTGAATGGTTTGGAAGGATTGTGGAGCATGACCAAGGCTTGAAGGCACATATCCATATTGAAATTTGGAGGAAAAAGTGAAGATCCAAAATCCATAATTGGGCCTAGTTTGGGCTTCTAATCCATCAGAACATATCATAAATAGGTTTTGGATCATGCTAAGAAGCTTCTAGTGCAGAATTCTGTTGAGAAGCCATTGGAGTAAAGTGAAGGAAAAAGCTTGAAAGTGAAAACTCGTTTTGGAGAATCAAGGGGTTTTAGCAGGAATTGATCACCAAGAATCGTTCACCATTAATCCTTGAAGAATTCTGCAAGGTTTGGAAGAGAATTGAGGCGTGTAACCACTGCAATTCAAGCTTCAAGGTAGGTTCTAACTTCTTGAAATTTCTCACTGATTATGCACTATTAATGAATTAGAAGCATGTGGTTAAGTTCCCCTTAGGGTATAGATGGATTCTGGATAATTGATTGGAAGATTAGAGACAATTTAGGGTTTATGTCATTTTCGGTTGAGATTGTGTTTTTACGAACCCTGCGTTTTTAGCATGAACTAGTGGTATGGTTGGGATCCTGGTGAAATTTAGAGCAACTTTCATTCAGAAATCGTGGCCAATGGTGGAGTATAGAGATAGTTAGGGATCCACGAACTTTTCCGGTGAAGCTCCGGCCGCCCTCGTCGGATTCTGCATTTTCCCACCATATGCACATTTGAATTGGAGAAGATATAATCTAGGGCGTTCATTCATGAAGAAGACTTTGACCCAGGCATCCATCCAGCGGCAGTGGTTGCGCCACGTACAATCCCCTCAAAACACAGCGTTTTGGTTTAATGAGAACTCCAGGCTTTGCTTCTTCGCTGCGTACGCCAAAAATGCATGGGTTCGAGTCTTCGTATGTAGCTTTTTCTTTTTGATTAATTTGAACTGAATGAACTCAGGCGCATGGGCTTGGGTTGCAGATGCTCTTCACACCCGTTTTCTGGCCCAACCCAAGAATTGAACTGGTTTTATTTGCTATTTACCACGCGTTCATATCAATTTCTTTTATTTTCTTTTAATTTTCATCATTTCATGTGACTTAGTAAATAATTCATAAAAAATTGAAGACTAACTCAATTAATTCCAATTTTTTTTCCATTGATTCATGATTGAATCTAGAATTTTGTAGATAAAAAATATTAATAATTCATGCATTTTTGATTTTATTTGCATTTGTTGAATTTTAATTGATATTAAAATAACCATGGTTAATACCTTGTTTTGATGAATTTGGTTTGAGCATTTGATGATGATTCTTGCCCTGATTGTTTGTGTATAGCTAGCATAGAAACTCATGTTCCCCTTAGATTTTCCTCACATTTTTGTGGTGAAGTTAGGATATAGTTTTAAGTTGAAACTTTAGGTGTTCCATTTTTAGGGTTTATAGTTAGTACCTCATGATTTAGGTTTTATTTCTAGAACTTGGTGGATGATTCAACCTCTGAATTTTGTATGGTAGATTCATGATTGAATTAGGTTCCCATAGTTATTTTTGTAGGATTTTACAATTGGTTTTAGTATTTTAGTTAGGATTAACTTTAGTACTAGGTCTTAGGTGATCCTAACTTGCTAACTTAACTAGACTGACTTCGTTAGTTCCCTTAGATTAGGGTTTTGCCTCTCTTGCTCTTGGATGGTGTTGAAGACAATCTTGGGCTACCATGGATTGAATGATGAAGCTTGGATGTGAAGATTTCCCTTCTTTTGGTGTAGTGTTGTTTAGGTGTTAAGATTAGGGTTTGTAGGCAGAGCTTCCGGATAGATTCTCTTCTTTCATAAACATGGAAGGTGTTGATCACTTCCATTCTTCCCTATGATGTAAGGTCCCCTTGTGAAGGCCTCATCCCTCCTTTGGTAGGATGTGTGGCTCTTTACAAGTTGGTAGAACCTTTGAGGGTCCCTTTCTCTGATGATAGGATGCTTAGTGGTGACCTTTGGTCTTCACTTTGCTTTCCATTATCCACACCTTGCTCTTGTTAGATGAATCTTTCTCCCTTGCTAGAGGATGGAGTCCCTTGTTAGAAGGTTGAAGATGCTAGAGGTTTCTACTTCTCTGTGTCTGAAGACTGCCATTGGAGCTGAAGCTTGAAGATCAAGAGGAACAAGTTGATACTTGCGGGAAGAAGATCAAGCTGAGATTGAAGAAAGAGATGAAGCTTGAAGAAAATGAAGAACAAGTTGATACTTGTGAGGGGAATCCATTTGAGATTGAATGAAGAAGCTGAAGCTTAAGATTGGGAAGCAAGCTGATGCTTGTGTGATTAATGCATTGAGTCCCTGAAGGAACAAGTTGGTACTTGCTATTGGGATTAAAACCTGAAGGTGGAGTTTACTTTGAAGAGTTGAAGCTTGAAGAAAGGATAAGTTGATACCTATGTGTGATGTATTAGAAGCTTGAAGGAGCAAGTGGACACTTGCTGTTGAAGATGGTAGCCTTGAAGAGCAGTTACAGATTGAGGACTGAGCTGCTGTCAGAAGGATTGTTTTGCTGTGAAGCTGTGGAAGCTGTTGATCTGCTTTCTTTCCTGTCTGTTTGCTTGCTGTGCAACTGTATTGTTGTGACTTGTTTGATTTGCTTGATGCATTAGAATAAGTTCATGTTTAGATTGTTTTAAACTAGGAGCATGATTGCATTAGAGGTTGAGTTTCTCCCTCTGCTTGTATTTTTACTGTATGGCTTTGCTTGCGGGTATTCGGTAGAGCCCAACTCCCTTGCCTATGTGGTTTGTGTTTTGCTTGATGGCATTTTATTTCATTTATTCTGTATGATTACAGTTATTCATATCTGGCTTGAGGCTGAGATGAGCTTGTGGAGGCTGATGTCTCACACACATTTCCTCCCTCACTTGCATTGCATGCATTTTACTGTATAGCTGTTTACTGTTTAAGTTGATGCTTTATCTGTTTCTGTTTACATTGACATGATCCCCTAGGAATCTCACTTCCTTTGATAAGGAAGTGATGATTAGAACTTTAGGTTGAAACCTATGCATGACAACTTCTAGGAGTCCCCTGTTTCAAACCTCAACCATAGGATGAATCCTTGGCATGACAACATTAGGACTTGATAGCCTCCCCTTAGTTGTCCCTCTCTCTTCTCATCTCAAAAAAAATTAAAATACAGTAATAAAGGTTAATTGACGTTGTACATTACGAGCCTTAAGCTATCTGAGAAAGGATTGTTGGAGAGTTTCTTTTCAACAGTCTGGATGTTTAGTATGGTACCCTTTGGGTGACATGCGACGCATTCACTCTCAAGTCATAGTCTCTAGTACGATATTGGTTACAAACTACAGACAACTAAAAAACAGTTCTTCCGTAAAAGACAGAAAACAAACTTCAAACCTTTTTGCCCCGTGGGCCCGTAATTCAAAGGAAAGCTTTTCTGAAGAAAAGAGTGTCGTTAACTCTCAGTCTACCGCAAACGGTAACGCCTAAGTCTCCAAGGGTCGAGCTGTGTACATCCAACTGCTGGAACTGTTTGTTAACCCTACTCGGAAAAATAGATGAATCTAAACCCGTAAGCCGTATTATCCCGAACTACATAAGCTCTGATCTCTCAAGCCTGTTGAGAGTACGTAGGCACAATACTGACGTATTGGCGAGCCACCTTCCCCCGTAACCCGTAGTTAGCCGAACTACGTTGACTCTGATTTCTCATTCTCTGATGAGAATACGTAGGCATAAAGTGCGACGCTTTGCCGAGTCATTTTCTTTTCATTTTAGACCAGCCTTGATAGGTAGATAGTAAACCAACCCGTCAAATAAACACAACAAGCGTGGATCCCATCGAGTACGATGGACGTGAGGGGTGCTAATACCTTCCCCTTGCGTAACCGACTCCCGAACCCAGACAATGGTTGCGATGACCTTGTCTTATACCTTTTCCGTCAGGTTTTCCCGATCGTTTCCTTTCCCGTTCTGAGGGATAAATAACGAAAGGTGGCGACTCTTCTGTTTTGCCGGCACCTTATTTTCGCGGTAGTGACTGCTGGCAACTCTGCTGGAGACTTGATAGTTTCTTGGGATCTAACGTCCCGTATGCGAGTCAGTTCGAGGATCCAACGTCCCCTGCGAGAGCCAATCCTAGAGCTTGTATGATTACTTGTTGGGTTGTGTTATTTATCGCATTTTATTTCCCGCACTTTATTTTCAGTATGATATGATTATCTGTGCTGTTGTGGGAGGGGCATTCTGATGAGTGAGAAGCCAGACCTAGGCTTGAGTGTACTTAGCATTAGTTGTGGAAATTAGTGGGCGCATGCTTGCTTTGCAGGCACTAGTGTCTCATGAAATCCATGCTCAGACGAGGTTCTCCCGGTTGACTTCTTTTCCGGCCCTTTGGGCCTGAGGAGTTGTTGGTTTGGAGGATTGTCGACTCTGGGGACCGATCATTTGGAATTCAGCTGAGTGAGGCCGCTTCAGGAGATGGTGATG
The DNA here is from genome assembly GCA_963859935.3 of Lathyrus sativus. Lineage (NCBI taxonomy): Eukaryota > Viridiplantae > Streptophyta > Magnoliopsida > Fabales > Fabaceae > Lathyrus > Lathyrus sativus. Next base: position 337,360,289 of record OZ012735.1, read on the forward strand.
CCACACCTTCTGGGTATTGTATCACCCCTCTTGAATGTGTGTGACGCTGATGACCGCATAGGATGCCGAACTTGTGTCAGTTTAGGTCCATACCTGTGATCAGGGCCGGGTTTGTTGCAGGAAACCTTAACCTTCAGACTACCTGGTTTTTTTGATAGTGAATCAGTTTTGTTGGTATCAGAGGTTCTCATCATCAGATATATGATTGTTCTTGATAGAGCAGATTTATGGTCCTGTATCAGAGGTTCTCATCATCAGATATATGATTGTTCTTGATAGAGCAAATTTATGGTCCTGTATCAGAGGTCCTCATTATCAGATGTATGATTGTTCTTGATAGAGCCGATTTATGGTCATGTATCACAGGTCTTCATTATCAGATGTATGATTGTTCTTGATAGAGCAGATTTATGGTTCTGTATCAGAGGTCCTTATTATCAGATGTGTGTTCGTTCTTGACAGAGCAGAATTTATGGTCCGATATCAGGGTTTTCTTCTCATCAGAGATAGGGTTGTTCTTGACAGAGCAGTAGTGTGGTTTTGTTGACACAGAATCTTCACCTTCATCTCCTCAACAGCACAGTCGTCTTGATCTCCTGCTGCATGATTGTATTTTGCATTGTTTTGCATACCCATCCGCATTTCATTAACGTGTGTCTGTGTTGCAGGTACCGTTTTCCCCGGTTCAGGTTTTCTTGCCTTCTATTGTGCTATCATGGGTTCTATGAGGAAGACCGTGGCCTACAAGCTCCCCACTCCTGATGTTGTTCAGCTGTCTAGTTTGATTGCTTTGGCAGATGATTCTGTGAGAGGTGAATTCAGAAAGTCTTATGGGAAACTGCTCAGCTTGGTTCGTAAACCTTCTGTGTTTGAGTTGAATGGGTTGCACGCCCTGCTGCAGTTCTATGATCCTCCTTTGAGATGCTTTACTTTCCCGGATTTTGTTCTCGCACCTACACTAGAGGAGTATGCTGATTTGTTAGGTGTACCTATCAAGAGTCAGATGCCTTTTGTTCATATGGATGCTAAGCCTAATCTGGCTAGTCTAGCTCCTTCACTTCATCTAGATTCCTCCGAGTTGGTCTTGTCTAGTTGGAACAGGGTTCCCGGTTTCTCCTTGCAGTTCTTAGTGGGAAAGGCCCAGCAGTGTGCCAAAGACGGTTGTTGGATCGTGTTCAACGCCATCCTTGCTCTGTGCATATATGGCATCATTCTGTTCCCCAATATGCCCGACTTTGTAGACTTCGACGCCTTTCACATCTTTGCAGCAGGGAATCCAGTCCCTACCTTGATTGGAGATGTCTATCATTTCGTCCACTATAAAAACGAGAACAGAAGAGGCAAGAATGTCTCATGCTGTGTGCCCCTGCTCTATAGAGGGCTTGATAGTCACCTACCCAAGAAGGGTTCCTTTGCTTCATCTGCAGCCACAACTGAGTGGTCTGAGCGTTTGATGAGTCTATCAGCGGAGGATATTGCTTGGTTTGATAGAGATAGGTTGGGTACTGAGATTATCTTCAGTTGCAGCGGGTTTCCGAATGTGCCTTTGATAGGCAGGAAGGGTTGTATCAATTATAATCCATCTCTGCTGGTCCGACAGTTTGCTTATGCTTTGAGAGCTCCGCCGAAGGATGAAGAGGTGCAGGAATCTCTGTACCTCACTGGTCTTCTAGAGGGGGATATGTTATCTAAGCTTCAGCACGCTTGGAATGGTGTCAGTAAGCGGGGAAAACCATTGCTGGGGAAAAGTAATAGCCAAGCCTACGCTCCATATGTGACCTGGATCAGAGCCTACCACCGTGCCCATTAAGCAGCATAACCAGGTGTTAGCTGAGAGAGATGAGCTGAAGAAGGCAAATGAAGAACTGGAGAAAGAATTGGCTCAACTCAGAAGCGAGAGAAGCGAAGCCTTCCATTCCTTTAAGAGGAAAACAGAGCTGATGAACCAGTTAGGGACGGATTTGACTAAGCAGATGGCCGAGCGTGAGCGCTTAGGTCGGGACTTCAAAGCTGTCAATGACGTACTGGCCACTAAGAAGCAGCACTTGGATGAAGCGTACCGGAGAATATCCATGTTTAATCAGCATTGGAAGGCCACCCTAGCCAACAGCAAGGAACGGGAGGATAAACTGAAACAGCAGATCTCCAAGTTGAAAGCTCAGGTGAAGGCTAGTGAGAAGAGGTTTGATGAAGAAACCGCTCGTAGATATGCCACTGAAAGCCTGCTAAACAAGGCTCTTACTAACCTGAAGGAGCGCAAACTAACGTTTGAGTCCAAGAAGCGGAAGTTAGAAGATTGTTTCGGTGAAGGAGCATGGGAAGACTCAATTGAAGGTCTTCAATACTCTATGAGGCAAAGGGAGTTACTCGTCGAAGGGTTACTCACCCGACCTGATCATCCGGAAACGAGGGATCTGTTAAAAGAGTTCCGCGCCCGTGGCTGCGCTTGACTATATTTGTAATCCTTTTGTTTTGATCATTGTTGTATGATGACCATCACCAGGCTTGTTGGTCGAGGTCATGCTATTGATTCTGCTTGTATCCAGTGACGTTGTGTACCGCCTTGATGGGCTTTCTTTATATATGAGATGTTATTTCCACGACTGGACTCAGACTTCTTATTATCAGCACTGGCACTCAGGCACTAGGATCGGGGGGGGGGGGGGATCTCCCTAACACACAGACACACGTTTACATTTGCATGAAGCATCTGCATAACGAGCACTTTGTCGTTTTTCCTAACCCTTTTGTGTATGCAGGTTGTTTTAGGTTGTTCCAAGATTGATCAAAGACCAATCCACCACTATCCGACCAGAGCAAATCGAGCAAGAGCAATGGAGCAAGTGCAGACTGATGTTCAGGAGCTCCGAGAGAGGATGAACCGCTTCATGGAGCTCATGCAAGTGGTTGCCAACGGCCAGGACCAGCTCAGAACATTGGTCCAGCCTCTGATCTCAAGGGTTGACAGCAACGGTGTACTCCATGGTGGGAGTATTCCAACCCCTCCACCTGTTGAAACTCCTCAGAATGGCATCCCCGTGACCGGGGGGAATGACAATGGCAACGACAACGTGATCGCTAACATGGGGCTCAATGGCAATACGACTGGGCAACGGCAAAACAGGTGCTGGAAATCTGTATGGGCCTCAGCCATGGTTAGAAGACCGTCAAGAAGACTTGTTCTCACAGAAAGGTGCTGAAGGAGAGTTGACTGCTGAAGCACGTCTGAGGTTTAAAGCACTCGAGGACAAGATGAGGAATTTCGAAAACCTGAACACTATGGGTGTTGACATGTCCAAGTTGGGATTGATAACTGATTTCAAGGTACCTCCCAAATTCAAGGTACCCGACTTTGAAAAGTACAAGGGCACCACCTGCCCTCGTGTCCACCTAAGATCATACTACCGGAAAATGTTCGCTCACTCTGAAGATGAGAAGCTGCTGATGCACTTCTTTCAGGATAGCTTGTCCGGGCCATCCTTGAAATGGTACATGAGTCTGGAGCCTACCAGTGTGCGCACGTGTGTTTCACCCCAAAATTTGACCAACACTTCTTTACCTAGCTTATGTTGCATTTCATTCACATTAGCATTATCATTTGCATTTCATTGACATGTATGCAGGAAATCAAGAGGTATGAGTACCAATCAAGGGTTATACAAGACTATGAAGCTATCCAAGAAGGTTATTCAAGTGTTCATGGGTTGATGTCCTTGTTAGAGAAGTGAAAAGACCCCCAGAGAGGATGGTTGAAACCAAGGTTGTGTGCCTCCTAACTTGAGAGTTGTGGGAGCTCCTCAGATGATTCTGAAGCCAAGAATGTGGACTTGAAGCCTTGAGAGAGCTTATGAGATGTCTTGAAAGCCATCATGGAGCCTAGATAGGTCATTGTGCAAGATTAAGAAGACTCAGCCATGAGTGGTGCAGCTAGGGTTTGACTGGGTCAACCCTAGGTCAACTGATGATTGGAGAGGGTTGAGACCTGATTCAAGGGCCATGTGATCATGGATTGATGAATTGAGATGCTATAAGGATGATTCCAAGGTCAAATCATCATGATTGAAGAGTTTGAGAAGTTTCAAACTAGGGTTTCTAAGGCTCGATAGTGTAAAATCCCCTAGTTTGACCCCTATCTTCAAGGCAGTTTAGCTCAAGATGTGATTGTCATCTCATCTTACCCCCAACATGAATGTTGTAGGGCATGATCTTAGCTTTAATTTGAGTACTAGAAGTCCTTTATAGGATTTGTAGAACTCAAGTTATGACTTTGACAAGTTACAGGTCATCTGAGGTATGTGAATTTGGGGGCTTGAAAGTCACCCAACTTGCATCAAACTTTTGCCCAAGAAGGATGATTCCTTGGGACTTTTGGGCAACATGAATGATGTTCCTTATCTTCTTAGCTTTCTATAGAGTACTAGAAGTCCTTGATAGGATTTGTATAACTCAAGTTATGGCTTTGACAAGTCAAGGGCATTTTGGTCATTTGGAGATTACAGGTCATTTCAACCCTAAGGTCATAACTCCTATTTCCAAGCTTCAAATGGAAAAATCTTCAACATAAAACTTGTTCAAAATGATGTTTTAAGGCTAGTAAGGAAGTCATGAGATGTTGGAAAGGCTTATAGCTCAAAGTTGCAAAAATGACCTAAAATAAAGGCATAAGTTAAATAAACCAAAGTTGGAAATTGATATTTTCAACCTACACATCCAAACCATGGCATATAATATATCATTTTGACTCTAGAAAACATTTTAAAGACATTGGTTTAGCCACATTTTTGATTTGAGGTCTAAATTGTGGACTTGCTTTGAAAAGCACTTACTTGCATATTAAGTAACACTTGCAAAACTTAAAATTGAGGCATGGGCAAGGAACTTGGCAAGCTAAACCCTTCCAAAATGTCACTAGGGGAGAAATTGAAGGAGATTGAGATGAATTTCAAGCTGCAAACAGAATGGAGCATGGCATGATAAGTGATTCAAAATCTCATGACATGAGATGTATAAAATCTCATTGGAAGGATCTAGAGGGTTCTAGATCATCCAAACTCCATCTATATAATGAGTAGGGTGAATCCATGGCAGGGGTTGGTGATCATTGAAGGTTTGAGCATAGTTTCGAATTGAGTTTTCATTGATTGCAATTGAAATCGGTTTCATCAAATTCCTCCATTTCCTTCCATTTTCTTGATTGGTTCTTCTTCCCTGAGTATCAAGGATTGATTCCAGATCATTTCCAAGAAGAATTGGTGGCTAGATCATGTGGGAACAAGTTATTTTTAGCACCTGCAACTCTTCATCGTGTTTCAAGATTGAAGCACTTTCCATTGAATCTTTTGCATACAGAAGCAAGGAGGAAGTTCAGTGATCGTGTCCAGAAGATTTGAGAGCTTGAAGTGGAGATTTCATGCATCTGTTATTCAAGAATTTCCAGGTTTGTAACCTTCTTCCTATAGCATGATCTAGGTAGAATTAGGTTGAATTAGGGTGCTAGATTAGTTGTAGAATGGCCTAGGATGGATTTCAGATGATTAATTGTTGAATTAGAGACAAAATAGGAAGATCACCATTTTCGGTTGAGATTGGGAGATGATGATTCTTGGGGTTTCAGAAGAAACTAATGGCATGGTTGAGTTCGTGGCAAGATTTGGAGTGTGTTTCATGTTTTGACCTCTTGGATTGGAGGCCTCTAGGAAGAACTAGGGTTGAAGGGGACGACCGGAGCTCCATCGGCGGTGGCCGGAGCTGGGCGCGAAGCTCAGAGCTTTGAATTGGAGAAGATTAAGTTCACACCATCAGATCATGGTCTGACCATTGACTAGAACTGATCCAACGGATGTGTTTTAATTCTAGCTTTTGAAGAGTTTCTGATGAAACGATGCGTTTCATTTATTTGGTGCTTTGGGCTTAATAATCTGAGTGCTATCCACACCCCCCAGCAAGCCCAACCCAGAATTTTAACTGAAAATGATTTCTATTTGCACCGTGTCTTTATTCATTTTTGGTGGACTTCATTATTTTTTCATTTAATTCATGATTTTTGTAAAATTCATAACTAATTGAATACTAATCCAATCAAATCCATTCTTTTTACATATTACTCATGATTGAGTCTATTATTTTTTAGAGAAAAAATATTTTCATTTCATATAATTTCTGATTTAATTGGAATTTTGTATTTTAATTGATATTAAAATGTTTATGTTTGATGCATATTTTTGTAGAATTTTGTTTGATCTCATGGTGATGATTCTTGGCCTAAATTTTTGTGTGTGATTAGGTTAGACACGTGTGATCTCATAGTAATTTTCTCACATTTTTTTTATGAAAATAGGGGTGCTTTCTAGATTAATATTTAGATGCTTCCTTTTTAGGGTTTTAGGTTGATACCTTGTAATATAGGATTTATTTCTAGGTCCAAATTGATGATTTGATCTTTGAAACTAATGTGATAGAGTCATGATTGACCTAGGTTCCCATAGTAATTTTTGTAGGATTTTGAAATTGATTTTAGTATTTTAGTTAGGACTAACTTTAGTACTAGGTTTTAGGTGATCCTAACTTACTAATTCAACTAGTTTAACTCATTTAGTTCCCTTAGATTAGGGTTTGTGTTTGGTTTGCCTTTGATTGAAGTTGAGGACAAGTTGAAGACAAGAGGAAGATGCTTGAAGTTGCTTGGAGCTTTGGATTGTTTGTGCCTGAAGGTGTCTGATGAGGATTAGGAGATAGGACATAGGGAGAGCCCTGTAGTTAGGATGATTTCTTTCACAAACATGGAAAGCATCTTGTGCTTCCATTCCTCCCAATGATTAAAAGTCCTTCCATGGTATCCACCTCCCTCCTTTGGAGGGATAAGTGATGGTACCTAGGAAGTAGAACTTTTGAGAGAACCATTCTTCTGATGTTAAACCCTTATAGGCCTCCTTTGGTGGTCAATAAGCAGTTTAATATCCTAGCTTATCCAGTTAAGTGATTTCTTCTGGTTTGAGTATCTTGAAATATGTTGGGATTGAGTGTGAAGATGAAGACTTCATTGAAGAGTATGGAAGAGGATGATTCCTTGAACATTGCCATTACAGCTGAAACTTGAAGAGCAAGAAGAGCAAGTTGATACTTCAAGATCCAATGGAGATTGAATGAAGAGCTGAGGCTTAAAGAATTGAAGGATGAAGTTGACACTTCCATAAGTGAAGACTACTCTGAGAAGCTGAAGCTTGTAGATGAGGAAGACCAAGTTGACACTGGTAAAGCAAAGAGAGCTAAAGCTTGAAGATTGAGTTGATACTTATGAAGAGGGTTCAATTGAGATTGAGTGTAGAGCTGAGGCTTGAAGAACAGAGGATGCGTTGATACTTACTCTGAAGCTTGAGAGCCTGAAGGAATCAAGTTGATACTTGTGGGTAAGAGCAAAGCCTGAGGGTGAGGTTGACTGGAAAGCTGAAGCTTGAAGAAGAAGATTAAGTTGAAACTTATGTTGAAGGGTTGAAACCTAGGGAAGCAAATTGATATTTGTCATGAAAGATGATAGCCTTGAAGGGTGATTGAAGTCTGAAGACTGGATTGCTGTCAGAAGAGCTGAAGCTTGGAATTGACAGAGAGTTGTTGACCTGCTGTCTTGTCTGTTTTCTTTGCTGTATTGATATGCCTTGTTTGACTTGCTTGATGCATTAGAATAAGTTCATATCTAGACTGACTTTAATCTAGGAGCATGATTGCACTAGAGGTTGAGTTGCTCCCTTTGCTGGTATTGTTACTGTATGGCTTTACTTGCGGGTATTCGGTAGAGCCCTGCTCCCTTGCCCATGTGGTTTACTTTGCTTGATAGCATGTTTTACTTTTACTGTATGATTGCAGTTTACTGATATTTTGCTTGACAACACTTTATGTTAATTCTTCTGTATGATTACTGTTATTCATTCTGGCTTGAGGTTGAGATGAGCTTGTGGAGGCTGCTGCCCCACACACATTTCCTCCCTCACTTGCATTGCATGCATTTTACAGTCGTTTACTGTTTACTGTTTAAGCTGATGCTTTATCTGTTTCTGTTTATCATTGACATGATCCCTTAGGGCTCTCATTTCCCTTGGTAAGGAAGTGATGATAGAACTTTAGGTTGAAACCTATGCATGATAACTTCTAGGAGTTCCCTGTTTCAAACTTCAACTATAGGATGAATCCTTGGCATGATAACATTAGGACTTGATAGTCTCCCCGTAGTTGAGCCTGTTCTCTTCTCATCTCAAAACAGCTTAAGCTACAGTAATCATGAATGATTTCTTTCGTACGTTACGAGCCTTAAGATATCTGAGAAAGGATTGTTGGAGAGCTTCTTTTCAACAGTCTGGATGTTTAGTATGGCACCCTTTGGGTGACATGCGACGCATTCACTCTCAGGTCATAGTCTTTAGTGCGATTGAAATTGCAAACATCCATAAAAAATAGTTCTTCCGTAAAAGACAGAAAACAAACTTCAAACCTTTTTGCCCCGTGGGCCCATAATTCAAAGGAAAGCTTTTCTGAAGAAGATAGTGTCGTTAACTCTCAGTTCTACCGCAAATGGTAACGCCTAAGTCTCCAAGGGTCGAGCTGCATATGCCAAACTGCTGGAACTGTTTGTTAACCCTACTCGAAGAAACAGATGAATCTGAATCCCCGTAATCCGTATTATCCCGAACTACGTAAGCTCTGATCTCTCATACCTGTTGAGAGTACGTAGGCACAATACTGATGTATTGGTGAGCCACCTGTCCCGTAACCCGTAGTAGGTCGAACTACGTTGACTCTGATTTCTCATTCTCTGATGAGAATACGTAGGCATAAAGTGCGACGCTTTGCCGAGTCATTTTCTTTTCTTTTTAAGCCAGCCTTGATAGGTAGATAGATAAACCAACCCATCCAGTAAACACAACAAGCATGGATCCCGTCGAGTACGACGGACGTGAGGGGTGCTAATACCTTCCCCTTGCGTAACCGACTCCCGAACCCAGACAACGGTTGCGATGACCTTGTCTTACACTTTTCGTCAGGTTTTTCCGATCGTTTCCTTTCCCGCTTTGAGGGATAAATAACGAAAGGTGGCGACTCTTCTGTTTTGCCAGCACCTTATTTTCACGGAAGCGACAACTGGCGACTCTGCTGGGGATTTGATAGTTTCCTGGGATCCAACGTCCCGTATGCGAGTCAGTTTGGGGATCCGATGTCCCCTGCGAGAGTCAATCCTAGCACTTGTATGATTACTTGTTAGGTTGTGTTTATTTATCGCATTTTATTTCCCGCATTTTATTTTCAGTATGATATGATTATCTGTGCTGTTGATGAGAAGCTGCTGATGCACTTCTTTCAGAATAGCTTGTCCAGGCCATCGTTGGAATGGTACATGAGTCTGGAGCCTACCAATGTGCGCACGTGGAAGGAACTTGCTGAAGCATCTGTGCACCATTATCAGTATAATAGTGATTTGGCTCCAAACCGAGTCCAACTGCAGAATTTGTCACAGAGGAACAACGAAGGATTCAAAGAATACGCCCAGCGGTGGCGTGAGTTGGCAGCTAGGGTTCAGCCGCCGATGGTTGAATGGAAGCTTGTTGAAATGTTTGTAGCCACCCTCCCAGGGGTTTATTACGAGAAATTGGTCAGCAGTATGTCTGGAAGCTTCTCAGATCTCATCATCACGGGCGAACACGTTGAAAATGGGATCAAACTGGGGAAAATTCAAGGTGATCTATCCTCAGCTGGAGGAGGAAGGAAACCATATGGTAACAAAAGGCGGGAAGGAGAGACGAGCGCCGTGTCTAACGCTCGAAGAAAGGGTAAAGGCCCTCACCAGCAGGTGGCCAGCATAACTATCCCCGCTGTCCAACAACCCCAGTCACAGCATCAGCAGCAACAGCCGAATCAGCAAGGGTACAGAAAGTATCAGAACAGGGCACCTCTATCAAGTCGTCACCTTGAGACACCGCCCATGTCTTATGCTCAGCTGTTACAAACTCTGCTTCAGCTACAGTTAATCCAGAAGAGAACCCTGGCTCCCTTGACAGGGGCAACTCTGCCAGGTTATGACGCGAATGCAACTTATGAGTTTCACTCAGGGGCACCAGGCCACACGATAGAAAACTGCAAAGCCTTCAAGCACAAGGTGCAAGATATGGTGGACGCCAAGATCATCAATTTGTCAGATAATGTGCCGAATGTCACGAAGAACCCTATGCCGAATCATAGGGGAGGTGGGGTGAATGCCATTATCGAAGACGAGAACTTGGATTTATTGACTGATGTCAAGGATCTGAAGACACCGCTTAGCTTTGTTAAAGCCAAGATGATGAAGAGAGGTTTTTTCCCAGGCTGTGGGGAATTATGTATGGGATGTGCGACTAGTCCTGATGGATGTGAACAGTTGTTAAAGGGGATCCAGAGTCTGATGACCAAAGGAATCTTACAGTTTAGCCGAAGGGCCGAATGTGGATCTGGAGAGGTAATGCTGAAGCAAGATGATGAGGTTGCTACCATCACCATCCCTCGCCGGACGATAACCATTTCTGCACCCAGACCACCCACGATTACCATCACCAAGGCTGGGCTGATACCTTTGAAAGCACCATCCTGAATTTGTTGATGTGTTCTGAGGCACATCGCAACGCGCTGCTAAAGGTTTTGAATGCCACGTACGTCCCGTAAGAAATATCGGTCAACCAGTTGGAAGGGGTCGTAGCCCACGTGAATGATGGAAACGGGCTAGGGTTCACTGACCTGGAGCTGACGCCGAAGGGAAGAAACCACAACAGCGCCCTGCACATCTCGATAGAGTGTAGGGGAACGATTATGTATCATGTGTTGGTAGACACAGGGTCATCGCTCAACGTTCTTCCAAAGAAGGCATTGATGAAGTTAGATACTCGAGGATTGATTTGCACACCCAGTGATCTGGTTGTGAAAGCGTTCGATGGAACCAAACGTCATGTTTTCGGGGAGGTGACGCTACCAATCCAAGTTGGGCCGGAAACTTTCGACGCAGTCTTCTACATTATGGACATCATGCCAGCCTACAGCTGTCTACTAGGCCGGCCATGGATCCACTCTGCTGGCGCCGTGACCTCCACGTTGCACCAGAAGCTCAAGTATGCTGTTGGAGGTAGCATCGTGACTGTATGTGGCAAGGAAGACATAATGTTGAGCCATTTGTTGTCCTTCAAATACGTTGAGATGGATGGGGAAATCCATGAAACCCTATGTCAGGCGTTCGAAGTTGTTAAAGTCAAGAACGTAGCTCCTGTAATCACTGAGAAACCAGAGATGACTCCCTCTTCCTTCAAGGAAGCCCGGGCCGTTGTTCAAGTCGGATCTACCCCAGGCTGGGGGCGAATTCTAGAAATACCTAACAAACAGGACAAGTTTGGGTTAGGATACTCTCCTGCGGCTGAAGCCTTCTCTTCTCACAGTGCGTCGCGAGGTAAAGGGCCGATCCGGTTTACCAGTGGCGGGGTGATATTCGAAAGTATCAAGGCGGTGTCTGAAGACGGCGAGGACAACAATTGCGACCTAGACTCTTGGATCCAGCCAAGCAAACCAGGCGGGAGCCTCAACAACTGGTCCATCAGGGATATCATCCAAGTGATAGGCAAAGAGTAATGATTTACTTTCTCCAATCATTGTACAAACCTATGTCCTACCCGGGGCATAGTGGTTTTATTGTCAGGGCCTTGTTTGGTTATGTACATGCATTTTACCAATAAATCAAAAGGCGTTTTTCTTCGTATTCAAATATTGTGATCTCTGTTATTCCTGTTTTATACTTGTTTTGAAAAACAACAAAATGGCAATGGGGTTTTTGCTAACCTGCATATCCTTGTCTTAAGCTTAACCCTTGTTATTGCAGGATCCACATAGCAGATGACATTGACTCTGGACCTTCTACGACTCACTTCGACTTCGATTGCCCGATCTATCAAGCCGAAGAAGAGATTGATGAAGACGAAGACCTTCCCGAAGCGTTGGCCCGCTTGTTGAAACAAGAAGAGAAAGTTATTCTGCCTCACGAGGAAGAGATTGAGATTGTGAATCTGGGTTCTGAAGAACTGGTCAGGAACGTCAGGATAGGGGCCGCATTGCAGAGCAATGTCAAGCAAAGATTAGTCAAGATGCTGAGAGAGTATAGTGACATCTTCGCTTGGTCATACGAAGATATGCCCAGACTTGATACTGACATTGTGGTCCATCACTTGCCGCTGCGAGAAGATTGTCTTCCCGTTAAGCAGAAGCTTAGGAGGACGCGACCAGATATGACCGTTAAGATCAAAGAAGAAGTGCAAAAGCAGCTTGATGCTGGCTTCTTAGCGGTCACTACTTACCCTCCGTGGGTCGCCAACATAGTGCCTGTACCGAAGAAGGACGGTAAGGTGCGAATGTGCGTCGATTATCGGGATTTGAATAGGGCGAGCCCTAAAGATGACTTCCCGCTCCCTCATATTGATGTGTTGGTCGACAATACAGCTCAGTTCTCCGTATTTTCGTTCATGGATGGCTTCTCCGGTTACAACCAGATCTAGATGGCGCCGGAGGACATGGAGAAAACTACGTTTATTACACCCTGGGGAACGTTTTGCGACAAGGTAATGCCTTTCGGTCTGAAGAACGCAGGGGCCACTTACCAACGAGAAATGGTTACTTTGTTTCATGACATGATTCATCATGAGATTGAAGTCTATGTTGATGACATGATTGCAAAGTCCCAAACGGAGGAGGGACATCTGGTCAATTTGCTGAAGCTTTTTGAGAGGCTTAGGAAGTTCAGGTTGAGGCTGAATCCTAACAAGTGTACTTTCGGAGTACGGTCTGGAAAACTACTGGGGTTTATCGTGAGCGAAAGAGGCATTGAGGTTGATCCTGAGAAGATAAAAGCAATACAAGAAATGCCAGCGCCAAGAACAGAAAAAGAAGTTCGTGGTTTCCTGGGCAGAATAAACTACATCGCAAGGTTTATCTCTCAGCTCACGGCCACGTGTGAACCGATGTTCAAACTGTTAAAGAAAGATCAGGCGATTTTTTAGAACGAGGATTGCCAGAAGGCATTTGATAAGATAAAACAGTATCTACAGGAACCTCCGATCTTGATTCCCCCAGTGGCCGGAAGACCCTTAATCATGTACTTGACAGTTCTTGAGAATAGTATGGGGTGTGTTCTCGGTCAGCATGACGAGACGGGCAGAAAGGAGCATGCCATTTACTACTTGAGTAAAAAGTTCACAGATTGTGAATCTCGTTACTCGATGCTGGAGAAGACGTGTTGTGCACTAGCCGGGGCTGCCAAACGTTTACGACAGTATATGCTCACCCACACCACCATGCTAATTTCGAAGATGGATCCGATCAAGTACGTCTTCGAGAAGCAAGCGCTTTCGAGCAGGATTGCTAGATGGAAAATGGTGTTGACGGAATATGACATTCAGTACGTTTCCCAAAAGGCCATCAAGGGAAGCGTATTGTCTGAATACCTCGCCGAACAGCCGATTGAAGATTACCAGCCGATGAAATTTGAATTCCCTGATGAGGACATCATGTTTCTCAAAGCGAATGATTGCGATGAACCGTTGCCCGACGAGGGGCCAGATAGGAAATCCCAATGGAAATTGATATTTGACGGGGCGGTTAATTCTTACGGATGTGGCATTGGGGCGATCATCACGACCCCCCACGGATCCCATATCCCGTTCACTGCGAGACTAACGTTTCTAGTCACCAATAACGAAGCGGAGTACGAGGCATGCATCATGGGTTTAGAAGAAGCAATTGATTTGAGAATCAAGAACCTAGATGTATATGGTGATTCGGCACTGGTGATTAACCAGATTAAAGGGGAGTGGGAGACTCGCCAATCGAATTTGGTGCCGTACATGAATTATGCCAGAAGGCTGCTTCCGTTCTTTGATCGAGTGGAACTCCATCATGTGCCCAGGGCTGAAAATCAGATGGCTGATGTCTTAGCCACGTTGGCTTCGATGTATAAAGTCAATTTTTGGAATGAAGCTCCAAGAATTGTCCTTTCTCGTCTTGATAGACCTGCATTCGTCTTTGCGATCGAGGAAGCCTCCGACGACAAGCCATGGTTCCATGACATCCAAACTTTCCTTATGACTAAGGAGTATCCCGCGGGAGCGTCAACCCAGGATAAGAAGACTCTGAGGAGGCTGTCTGGAAATTTTTATCTCAATCCTGATGGAGTTTTGTATAAAAGAAACCTCGATCTCGTGCTACTCAGATGTGTAGATGAGAAAGAAGCGAGTATGCTCATGGAAGAAGTCCATGAAGGCACATTCGGTACGCACGCCGGCAGGCATGCTATGACAAGAAAGATCCTGAGAGCAGGATACTACTGGCTGACGATGGAATCGGATTGCTTCAAATTCGCGAAGAGATGTCATAAATGCCAGATTTATGCTGATAAGATTCATGTGCCGCCGTGCCCGTTAAATGTCATGTCCTCCCCGTGGCCGTTTTCCATGTGGGGCATCGACATGATAGGAAAGATCGAGCCCACTGCATCTAACGGTCATCGTTTCATTCTAGTAGCTATCAACTACTTCACCAAGTGGGTGGAGGCAGCCTCATATGCTAATGTGACCAAGCAGGTGGTGGCTAAATTCATAAAGAGGGACATCATCTGTCGTTACAGAATTCCCGAGCGGATCATTACTGATAATGGTTCGAATCTGAATAACAAGATGATGAAGGAGCTGTGCCAGAGTTTCAAGATTGAACACCACAACTCATCTCCTTACCGGCCGAAGATGAATGGCGTCGTTGAAGCGGCCAATAAGAACATCAAGAAGATTGTACAGAAGATGGTTGTGACCTATAAGGATTGGCACGAGATGTTGCCATTTGCATTGCACGGTTATCATACAACGGTACGTACATCAACCGGGGCAACTCCTTTCTCACTAGTGTACGGTATGGAAGTTGTCCTACCGTTAGAAGTTGAGATTCCTTCTTTACGAGTTTTGGTTGACGTGAAACTCGACGAGGCAAATGGATTAATAGCCGACTAAACCAACTCAGCCTGATGGACGAGAAGAGGTTAGCATCGATTGCATATGGTCGTCTGTACCAAAGCCGAATGAAGAAAGCTTATGATAAGAAGGTGTGTCCTAGAAGCTTTCAGACGGGTGATCTCGTCCTGAAGAAGATTCTTCCTCCACACTCCGATCACCGGGGCAAGTGGACTCCCAATTACGAAGGTCCGTACGTCATTAGCAAGGTCTTCTCGGGAGGAGCCTTGTTGTTGTCCATGATGGATGGCGAAGATTTTGCATCCCCGGTGAACGCGGACGCGGTTAAAAAATACTTTGTTTAAAAAATGACCCGCTGGAAAGAAAAAGAATATCCAGGCAAAAATGGGGCATCCCGGCGAACCATAAAAAAGGAAAAAGGTTCAGGCAAAAATCAGGGATATAAAGAAAAGAATGTACACCCGCAAAGTCGAAAACCTGGAAGGGCGACTTTGGCAAAAAAGGGTATCCCGGTGAATCGAAAACCCGAGAGGGCGATTCAGGCAAAAGTTAGGGATTTGAAAAAGCAAATGACTGCGTTCCGCGTATGGACTTTCATTGTTTAGTGGTTTGGAAGACCCGAGGGCCGTATATCTGAATCAATCTCTTCTGAAGCTGAAGCGTCGGAGAAGTATCGAAGTCGAGTGGGTCATAGAGGGATCAACTCACGGTGTTCGTCTACGCCTCGTTGCCGACATTTGTGTATATACTGATATATATTTATGTTTTTATGTTTGCGCAGCTGCCTCATTCCAGGAGCTTTCATCCGTTGTAAAACATTTTTGCCCATTCAGGGGTTCGTTATCAATAAAAATATACTATTCAGCAATTCTGTTTGCTTGTTTAGCATTTGTCTGTTTTGTTTGTGAAAAAGAACGCCGATGTTTTTGATAAGATGCACATACATAAACTTACTAGCCTAGGCCAATGATTGTTGAAACAATGAATTAATTGAACATTGTCACCAAATGATAACCGTGATAGGTCCCTTTGAGAAGGGTATCTTGTCTGTTTGTTTGTGTTGTTACAGTTAGGGCCTATTCCAGACAGTACGCCGTATGCGTCCCCCAAGCAGGATGATTCCTTCTCCTCCAGCAAAGTTCAGCATCCTCCCCATAGAGTCTGAACATGAGATCGTAAGCATTGATATGTCTCCCCAAGAAGAGAAGATTCTCTCCCCAATTAGATGTATCCTGAAGGATCGTCGTTGCCTCAGCTGAGTCATATACTGAAGTGTGCAACGCTCGATATTTCAGACTGAAGTCTCCAGCGGAATTGAAATTCCCCACAGAGTTGTGCTCTCCCCTGTGAGCAGGATGATTCCTACATCCCCAGCCGAGTCTGCAGTTCCCCAAGAGAGCCGAGTCCTTGGAAGCCGTTCAGGCCATGATTGGTTTTCCCCAGTAGAGTGTTGAATAGCTGATGCTGTACTTCCCCATCGGAGTCGTTATCTCTAGGAAAGTTTTGCTGCAAAGACCGCACAGTTTATTTCTGTGATTGATATTGTTCCCTCGACAGTTTGCGGTTTTCATACCCAGCTGAGCATGTTTAAGTTCTCGGAGAGCTTTATTCCCCTGCAGCAGTCGGCTGAAGATCGTTCCCCAGGCGGAATCCAATTGAGATTGGTGTGACTTCTTCTCCTCGGCAGGATGATTCCTTCCTCCGCCAGAGTGGTCCTGCTCCTTGACAGGAGGATTTTCCCTTCAGCATTTATTTTGCTGATGGGGTTGTAGCATTTTGCATGATTGCATAGCATTTACCTTAAACGCATAGCAGTTCCACCGTGTGGAGCATTGCGCCATTGCCAAACATATGCATATGAAACATGATCTAGGTTGTTACCGTTCTTGTTTTGCAGGTATTCCCCAGCAAGGTCGCTTGCCCAAGATGATTCTTGAATTCTCCAGCGAAGGTGTTTGCTTAAGATGATTCTTAAAATCCCCAGTGAAGTCGCCAGAGATGGTTTCTCAGGTTGATGCTTAGAGGCCCCGGCAGAGTGTTTGCTCAGGATGAATCCTGAAATCTCCAGCAGAGTCATTGGCTCAGGATGATTCCTGAAATCTCCAGCAGAGCTATTGGTTCAGGGTGATTCTTGAAGTCCGCAGCATAGTTGATTCACCCAGAATGGTTTCTGGATCCCCGAAGCAGAGTTAATTGATAGTTCTCTAGAATCCCCAACGGAGATGTGTCATCCCCAGCAGGTTGTTGAGAGGAGAAGCTGAAGTTTCCCTTGAAGACTTGATGATTGAAGACCGGCAGCGGTGCCAAAACCCCAGACTTAATAATGAAGTCTAAGTGCGATGTCAAAGCAGTTCTCCCAGCTGACGCGGAGTGCCTGACGGCTAAGGAATGTATATCCTTATTGGTCCATGATGGATTAAGGATCCCATTTTAAAACTTACTGACAAAGTCCGGCTGACGCCCGAAAGTTCTTAGAATGCCCGATGGCACGAGTAAGTTGATTGTTAAAATGTCCCTAACTACCTGACGAGTCCCGAGGAATTCTTCTGCTATGACGCAGAATGCCTGACGGCATGATCAACCATTCATTACCAGTTACCGTGTAACTGGTGATCCCTTGATGATTTGAGGACGGATATCTATAGCAAAATCAGATGATCATCCTGACGGAGATTTGAGGTTAGACCTTTCACCGGTTACCGTGTGACCAATTCCCCAGCAGAGTTGCCATGCAACTGTCATGCTCAGTTTTTGAAGATGTTCCTACCCATCGGAGTACTGTTTACCCGTACGGTCGGCAAATCACCAGTTACCGTGTAACCGGTGATCCCTCGATGATTTGAGGATGCAATGATATCAGATAAATCAAAAAATCATCCTGACGGAGGTTCAGATTATTATTTCTCCAGCTAGTTGGCGTGCAGCTATTATTTCGGTTTCCAAAGAGATTTGTTCCCATCAGAGTACCGTGTACTTGTGCAGTTGGAAAATTTCCGGGTTTGTTGGTATTCAACCGTCTTTTACCTTGATTGTTTGAGAGCCGTTCCCTTCTCACCCAGTCAGGTTCAAGCCGCTTGAATAGGGGCAGCTGTTGCACCCCAAAATTTGCTCAACTTTTCTTTACCTAGCTTGTGTTTCATTTCATTCACATTAGCATTATCATTTGCATTTCATTGACATGTATGCAGGAGATCAAGAGGTATGATTACCAATAAAGAGCTATACAAGACTATGAGGCTAGCAAATAAGGTTATTCAAGTGTTTAAGGGTTGATATCCTTGTCAGAGAAGTTGAAAGAGCCTCAGAAAGAGTGGTTGAAACCAAGTGTGTATGTCTCCTAACTTGAGAGTTGTGGGAAGCCATCAGATGATTCTGAGGTCATGGAGATGGACTTGAGGTCTTGAGAGAGCTCATGTGAATTTTTGAAGATCACTTTGAGGCCTAGACAGGTCATTGTGCAGGATTAAGAAGACTCAGCCATGAGTGGTGCAATTAGGGTTTGACTGGGTCAACCCTAAATCAACTGATGATTTGAAGAAGGTTGA
The DNA here is from genome assembly GCA_963859935.3 of Lathyrus sativus. Taxonomy (NCBI): domain Eukaryota; kingdom Viridiplantae; phylum Streptophyta; class Magnoliopsida; order Fabales; family Fabaceae; genus Lathyrus; species Lathyrus sativus. Next base: position 337,378,842 of record OZ012735.1, read on the forward strand.
GACCTAATCCAAGAGCCATGTGATCATGGATAGACACATTGATGTGTTATAAGGATGATTCCAAGGTCAACTCATCATGATTGAAGAGTTTGAGAAGTTTCAAGCTAGGGTTTCTAAGGCTTGACAATGTAAAATCCCCTAGTTTGACCCTTATCTTCAAGGCCATGTAGCTCAAGATGTGATTGTCATCTCATCTTACCGCAAACATTATTGTTGTAGAGCATGATCTTAGCTTTAATTTGAGTGCTAGAAGTCCTTGATAGGATTTGTAGAACTCAAGTTATGGCTTTGGCAAGTTACAAGTCATCTGAGGTATGTGAATTGGGAGCTTGAAAGTTACCCAACTTGCATGACCCTTTTGCCCTAGAAGGATGATCCCTATGAACTTTTGGTCAACATGAATGTTGTTCCTTATTCTCTTAGCGTTCTAGAGAGTACTAGAAGTCCTTGATAGGATTTGTAGAACTCAAGTTATGGCTTTGACAAGTCAAGGGTATTTTGGGTATTTGGGCATTACAGGCCATTTTGAATCATGAGTGCATTACACCATCTTGCAAGCCTCAAATGCAATTTTATTCAACATGAAAGTTGTTCAAAATGATGTTTTTAGCTTTTCTAAACATCAAGTGTCCATTGATATAGGTTATATCAAGCATTGGTTGAAGAAACTTCTCATAAAAGCCATTTTAATGAATTAAAATGAGAAAATTCAAAATAAATGAGATTAACATGTTTTCAAGTCAAATTTGTGGTCATTTTGAATGGAATTGATGTTTTAGAAAGATTGGAATTGCCACATTTTTTATTTGAGGTCCATAATATAGCCATTTGGATGATTACTTCACAAGTAAGAAACATATCCTATACACTCCATATGTTGAAACCAAAGGGAGAAAACCACTTCATTACACTACATAATGCTTAAGTGAATGGTTTGGAAGGATTGTGGAGCATGACCAAGGCTTGAAGGCACATATCCATATTGAAATTTGGAGGAAAAAGTGAAGATCCAAAATCCATAATTGGGCCTAGTTTGGGCTTCTAATCCATCAGAACATATCATAAATAGGTTTTGGATCATGCTAAGAAGCTTCTAGTGCAGAATTCTGTTGAGAAGCCATTGGAGTAAAGTGAAGGAAAAAGCTTGAAAGTGAAAACTCGTTTTGGAGAATCAAGGGGTTTCAGCAGGAATTGATCACCAAGAATCATTCACCATTAATCCTTGAAGAATTCTGCAAGGTTTGGAAGAGAATTGAGGCATGTAACCACTGCAATTCAAGCTTCAAGGTAGGTTCTAACTTCTTGAAATTTCTCACTGATTACGCATTGTTAATGAATTAGAAGCATGTGGTTAAGTTCCCCTTAGGGTATAGATGGATTCTGGATAATTGATTTGAAGATTAGAGACAATTTAGGGTTTATGCCATTTTCGGTTGAGATTGTGTTTTTACGAACCCTGCGTTTTTAGCATGAACTAGTGGTATGGTTGGGATCCTAGTGAAATTTAGAGCAACTTTCATTCAGAAATCATGGCTAATGGTGGAGTATAGAGATAGTTAGGGATCCACGAACTTTTCCGGTGAAGCTCCGGCCGCCCTCGCCGGATTCTGCATTTTCCCACCATCTGCACATTTGAATTGGAGAAGATATAATCTAGGGCGTTCATTCATGAAGAAGACTTTCACCCAGGCATCCATCCAGCGGCAGTGGTTGCGCCACGTACAATCCCCTCAAAACACAGCGTTTTGGTTTAAGGAGAACTCCAGGCTTTGCTTCTTCGCTGCGTACGCCAAAAGTGCATGGGTTCGAGTCTTCGTGTGTAGCTTTTTCTTTTTGATTAATTTGAACTGAATGAACTCAGGCGCGTGGGCTTGGGTTGCAGATGCTCTTCACACCCCCTTTCTGGCCCAACCCAAGAATTGAATTGGTTTTATTTGCTATTTACCACGCGTTCATATCAATTTCTTTTATTTTCTTTTAATTTTCATCATTTCATGTGACTTAGTAAATAATTCATAAAAAATTGAAGACTAACTCAATTAATTCCAATTTTTTTTCCATTGATTCATGATTGAATCTAGAATTTTGTAGATAAAAAATATTAATAATTCATGCATTTTTGATTTTATTTTCATTTGTTGAATTTTAATTGATATTAAAATAACCATGGTTGATACCTTGTTTTGATGAATTTGGTTTGAGCATTTGGTGATGATTCTTGCCCTGATTTTTTGTGTATAGCTAGAATAGAGATGCATGTTCCCCTTAGATTTTCCTCACATTTTTGTGGTGAAGTTAGGATATAGTTTTAAGTTGAAACTTTAGGTGTTCCATTTTTAGGGTTTATAGTTAGTACCTCATGATTTAGGTTTTATTTCTAGAACTTGGTGGATGATTCAACCTCTGAATTTTGTATGGTAGATTTATGATTGAATTAGGTTCCCATAGTTATTTTTGTAGGATTTTAAAATTGGTTTTAGTGTTTTAGTTAGGATTAACTTTAGTACTAGGTCTTAGGTGATCCTAACTTGCTAACTCAACTAGACTGACTTCTTTAGTTCCCTTAGATTAGGGTTTTTCCTCTCTTGCTCTTGGATGGTGTTGAAGACAATCTTAGGCTACCATGGATTGAATGATGAAGCTTGGATGTGAAGATTTCCATTCTTTTGGTGTAGTTTTGTTTAGGTGTTAAGATTAGGGTTTGTAGGCAGAGCTTCCAGATAGATTCTCTTCTTTCATAAACATGGAAGGTGTTGATCACTTCCATTCTTCCCTATGATGTAAGGTCCCCTTGTGAAGGCCTCATCCATCCTTTGGTAGGATGTGTGGCTATTTACAAGTTGGTAGAACCTTTGAGGGTCCCTTTCTCTGATGATAGGATGCTTAGTGGTGACCTTTGGTCTTCACTTTGCTTTTCATTATCCACACCTTGCTCTTGTTAGATGAATATTTCTCCCTTGCTAGAGGATGGAGTCCCTTGTTAGAAGATTGAAGATGCTAGAGGTTGCTACTTCTCTGTGTCTGAAGACTGCCATTGGAGCTGAAGCTTGAAGATCAAGAGGAACAAGTTGATACTTGTGGGAAGAAGATCAAGCTGAGATTGAAGAAAGAGCTGAAGCTTGAAGAAAATGAAGAACAAGTTGATACTTGTGAGGGGAATCCATTTGAGATTGAATGAAGAAGCTGAAGCTTAAGATTGGGAAGCAAGTTGATGCTTGTGTGATTAATGCATTGAGTCCCTGAAGGAACAAGTTGGTACTTGCTATTGGGATTAAAACCTGAAGGTGGAGTTTACTTTGAAGAGTTGAAGCTTGAAGAAAGGATAAGCTGATACTTATGTGTGATGTATTAGAAGCTTGACGGAGCAAGTGGACACTTGCTGTTGAAGATGGTAGCCTTGAAGAGCAGTTACAGATTGAGGACTGAGCTGCTGTCAGAAGGATTGCTTTGCTGTGAAGCTGTGGAAGCTGTTGATCTGCTTTCTTTCCTGTCTGTTTGCTTGCTGTGCAACTGTATTGCTGTGACTTGTTTGATTTGCCTGATGCATTAGAATAAGTTCATGTTTAGATTGTTTTAAACTAGGAGCATCATTGCATTAGAGGTTGAGTTTCTCCCTCTGCTTGTATTTTTACTGTATGGCTTTGCTTGCGGGTATTCGGTAGAGCCCAACTCCCTTGCCTATGTGGTTTGTGTTTTGCTTGATGGCATTTTATTTCATTTCTTCTGTATGATTACAGTTATTCATATCTGGCTTGAGGCTGAGATGAGCTTGTGGAGGCTGATGTCCCACACACATTTCCTTCCTCACTTGCATTGCATGCATTTTACTGTATAGTTGTTTACTATTTAAGTTGATGCTTTATCTGTTTCTGTTTACATTGACATGATCCCCTAGGAATCTCACTTCCTTTAATAAGGAAGTGATGATTAGAACTTTAGGATGAAACCTATGCATGAAAACTTCTAGGAGTCCCCTGTTTCAAACCTCAACCATAGGATGAATCCTTGGCATGACAACATTAGGACTTGATAGCCTCCCCTTATTTTTCCCTCTCACTTCTCATCTCAAAACAAATTAAAATACAGTAATAAAGGTTAACTGACGTCGTACGTTACGAGCCTTAAGCTATCTGAGAAAGGATTGTTGGAGAGTTTCTTTTTAACAGTCTGGATGTTTAGTATGGTACCCTTTGGGTGACATGCGACGCATTCACTCTCAGGTCATAGTCTCTAGTACGATATTGGTTACAAACTACAGACAACTAAAAAACAGTTCTTCCGTAAAAGACAGAAAACAAACTTCAAACCTTTTTGCCCCGTGGGCCCGTAATTCAAAGGAAAGCTTTTCTAAAGAAAAGAGTGTTGTTAACTCCCAGTCTACCGCAAACGGTAACGCCTAAGTCTCCAAGGGTCGAGCTGTGTACATCCAACTGCTGGAACTGTTTGTTTACCCTACTCGGAAAAATAGATGAATCTAAACCCGTAAGCCGTATTATCCCGAACTACGTAAGCTCTGATTTCTCAAGCCTGTTGAGAGTACGTAGGCACAATACTGACGTATTGGTGAGCCACCTTCCCCCGTAACCCGTAGTTAGCCGAACTACGTTGACTCTGATTTCTCATTCTCTGATGAGAATACGTAGGCATAAAGTGCGACGCTTTGTCGAGTCATTTTCTTTTCTTTTTAGACCAGCCTTGATAGGTAGATAGTAAACCAACTCGTCAGATAAACACAACAAGCGTGGATCCCATCGAGTACGATGGACGTGAGGGGTGCTAATACCTTCCCCTTGCGTAACTGACTCCCGAACCCAGACAATGGTTGCGATGACCTTGTCTTATACCTTTTTCGTCAGGTTTTCCCGATCGTTTCCTTTCCCGTTCTGAGGGATAAATAACGAAAGGTGGCGACTCTTCTATTTTGCCGACACCTTATTTTCGCGGTAGCAACAGCGGGGCAGGACGGGTTTGCCCACGGGCTTTTTGTTAAAACTTTTTATTTTTTACTTAGAATTAAAACAACTTTAACTATAAAAACAACACTCTTCTCTTAGGCTTATGTTAGGTGAATTGTATTATAAATTATTATACAAACAAAATGAATTATAATTGTAATGTTCTTTCTTTAACTTTTTAATACCTGTGTTGATTGGAAAAACTTAAAATAAAAGAGCAATTGCATGTCATGCTGAAATATTAAATTGTCAAACATTAGCTCACATTTAGAAATAGATGTTGATTTCAAGAAAATGAAGGATTTGAGTGTATACGTGTGACAAATTTAGGGTTTAACTATTAAGGAATCAATCAATATAAGAGTCTATATGATGTAAACAGAGAGAAAATCAGGTGTTGATATTTTATGAAATACTATTTTATGCATTGTGATGCTTTATGCAATGTAATTATTATCATTGTTTGTCTTTTGTAAATTCTTAATTAGGTTCTTTTAGTAGTTAGTTTTTAAATAGGATTAGGATGATATGTATTATTTATTTATTTTGATACGTTTTTTATTGTGCTTGAGTTTATTTTGTTATTTTTTGTTGTTGTAGTTAGTCTTTATTTATTTTATTTTTTGAACTGTTTGGACTTAAGACATGTTGAAGTTCTATTATGTGTTCTTAAAAAAATCTTTTGTCGACCTCTTTGGTAATAAATAATTTTTTTGTAAATTATGTAGTAAATCAAATTGTAAAATAAAAAATTAGCGGGCCGGCCCGCCAACTCGTTAGTAAACGGGGTAAGGTTTGACTTTTGAGCTCGTACACCTAAGTTGGCCTGCCCCGCCCCGTCCCGCTTTTGGACGGGCTTAAACGGGGTGGGCCTAAACGGGGCGGGCTGCGCACTTTGCCACCCCTACTTATTCATGTATATATGTATATATGCTTATACATATCTTTTTAAGTTTCTCTTAGCATTTGAATCATCCTTAGTTTAGACTTGTTCAAACAATATGACCTTTATCAATCAGTAGAACTTAGTTCAAACAACTAGTTCCCCTTGTACAAAGGAATTCATCTTTCCAATATAGTCAGCCTCCTCTTGGGCTTTGTTCAATTGATTCAACCTTGAAAAACTTCAATAAAGAGAGGATTATTTCCCGATGAAACCTCTTCTTTAACCCCTTTAATCTTGGAACAGTTTAACAAAGAAAGGATTATTTTCTGGTGAAACCTTTCTTGAACTCTTATTTAGACTTGGACAGTCTAAAATCCGCATCCTCCTGTTGGGCTTCATACAAGGACCCGCAGACTTCTTAGAAGCATCCCCAGCCTCCTCTTGGGCTTCATACAAGAACCCACAGGCTTCCTAGAGGCATCCCCAGCCTCCTCTTGGGCTTAATACCAAGACCCTTAGGCTTCCTAAAAGCACAGGATAGACCATAATCATCCATAAACCAATTCCCAAGAGAGTCAAAATCTCTAAAAATTTAAACTCATCCTTTGAGTCTCCTCTGATCTTCAGCAAGGCTTGACTTCTACCTTAAAATCCCCAGCAAGGGTCAGGTTACAATTAACAAATCCCCAAAAGAGTAAAAGCCTTTATGGCAGTTCAATAAATCCAACTCTTCTCTAATCTCCAGAAAGAGTCGGTTTCTCTTTTAATTCCTCAGAGCAGTTGGATCCTGCTCTTGGATTTAATTTTCCTCAACATGAGTCAGTGTCCACTAAAATTCCCTCAGCCTCCTCTTAGGCTTCATATAAGAATTTTCTACAGTCAGCCTCAATCTTGGGCTTTATACAAGACATATATAATACTCCCCTAATTGAGTCAATTTTCAATCCGTTTTTTAGCTTCAACCTTGGGATTTCATTAAGGCACATAATTCAACATCCCCACATATGAGACTTTGAGTCCTCTTTGTAGAAGGGTATTTGCTCTATACATCACATTTCAAAACAAATAATTAAACTCTTTTCCAGATAATTGATGTAAGTGGCACACTTTTTGATTCAAAATCCAAGCTGGAGTCCCTCCTTTATCATGGCCAAAGTTCTCTTTCATCTAAGTGATGTAAGTGGCAAGCCTCTGGAACACACCCAAGCCAATGTCCCTCTCTTATCATGCAAAGGTTCATAAAGGAACAAGTGGCATTGCTCTACGCCGAGTTAAAGCTTCTTCCTTCATGACATTTCAATTCTCTTATAAAGAAAGATGTGGCATTGCTGGATTCCACACATCCCAGTTAAAGCAAATTCCCTTATAAACAAAACCTCAATAATTATGATAAATAGGTGAGATATCTCCCTTTAGAGATGACAAATCCTCTCTCAAACTTCTCTTTTAGCTTCAATCTTGGGCTTTGAATAAGACACAAATACTCCTTTAGCTTCAATCTTGGGCTTTGAACAAGACACAAATACCCCTTTAGCTTCAATCTTGGGCTTTGAACAAGACACAAATACTCCTTTAGCTTCAATATTGGGCTTTGAACAAGACAAACACTTTCAGCTTAAATCTTGGGCTTTGAACAAAACACAAAATGTTTTTTTCCTCCCATAGAATAGGAGGATCTACGAACGCTCTGATTTCTCAGTTTCCTTTTTTGAGAATACGCAGGCATAAGATTGTGAAATCTTAGCGAGCGCACTAATAAAAAACCTTAGGTCCAGATACCTTTTCGAAAATAATAGAAAATCCTAAAACAACAAAAAAATTTCCTCAACCTCCCAAAGGAGAAACTTTCCCCACCTGACATCAAATATACTCAAGAAAGCAATTCAAATAGAAAAAAACAAATGTAGTGAAGGTTCCTATAGATTACTATAGATACTCTGGGTGTTAATAGCTTCTCTTTGTATAACCAACCCCCGATTCCAAATCTCTCCACATTTGTAGGGAAAACACTTGCGTGCATGATTAGTTTAAGATATCTTCCCCTTCCTTTTAAGCTTCATAAGCTAAATATAGAAATCAAAAAGTAACATAAGGAGCGGTAGTGGTCTCCAACCATAAAAATCGACTACGATGGAAAAATGGCGACTTCACTAGGGACTTTCCCATCCCTTAAGAGGGTTAAGCCTTGCATTACTATTTTTTTTACTTATTATTTGCTTTCTCATCTTATATCATTTGCTGTCATACTATCTTCTTATTTACTATATTTGTTTAAATTATTGTTATCTGGAAATGCGATTAATACACATGTGGTGAGTCAGAGAGCACCTTAAGATAGGAGGTGGCAGACTCAAGAAGGCTTATAGGGAGTGATTCCTGACCAAGATGACTTGAAAGTCCACCGAATCAGTGAAGGCACCCTTTTGGAATTACTGATGTTGAATGAGCAAGTCGTGAAAATATTACTTTTTCTACTGGGCACCCTTGAAATTGAGGATTAGTAAGCATTTAACCACTTGACCATTAGGCAGTGACTATCAGGAATAGTTGATACACGATACATCACTCAAATGAGATTCATCCTATGGGTATTACAACTCTCAGGAGTCATTCGATTTGCTGGTAATATTCTTAAAAGGGGTCCGTGAATTTGGGAACCTTGTTAGAACCCGTTCTACAGATATAAAATTGAACCCTAGTACACACCTTAGGGATGGGTAGATCCATGGCTCCATGCTCGTGACGATGAACCATTAAACCCATGTTTTCAAATGTTTTTGTTTGCTGCATTCATTCCTAAAAATAACTATAAAAAAAATATTTTTTACAAAACTAAAACAATTGTTGCAAATATCAGAAGTTATGTTATGAATTTAGGTAGAAGAAAAACATACAAGTACACCTTCAAAATACCAAAAATGGAAGATCTGAGGAAATTGGGAAGGTTGATTACTAATCTGGAGGCTTTTAGAGCTAAGCACGGAGGACTATTGTCTCTTTTGAAAATCAATATGGTAGAAGGGATCCTGTCTACATTGGTTCAGTTCTATGATCCAGTATACCACTGCTTTATATTTCTAGATTATCAGCTCACACCAACATTGGAAGAGTACTCTCATATGATTGATCTACCTATCATTGATCAAGATCCATTTTCTGGACTACAAGAAATTCCCAAAGATCAAACGATTACAAAAGCTACCTCTTTTGAAGAATCAGATATCAAAGCTCTCATGATCACCAAAGGGGGAATTCAGGGTTGACCATCCAAATTTCTGATGGAAAAAGCCTTATACTTTGCCAGCATAGGAAACATAACTACTTTCGAGGATGTCTTTGTTTTCCTCATCTATGGGTTATTCCTCTTTCCCAACATTGACAACTTAGTCGATATCAACGTTCAAAATATTCTCAATCGGGAATCCAGTCCCAACTTTACTTGCAAATGCTTATCACTCAGTACATTTAAGGAATTTGTACAGCGGAGGAATGATTACATGTTGTATGCCATTACTCTACAAATAGTTTATTTTCCACTTACCCAAATCTGTTGCCTTTTGGGATCCCAAGAGTAGTATGCAATGGTCGCAAAAGATTATGTCTCTCACCCATTCTGACATAGATTGGTTCAATCGGGTCTATGACCGAATAAAAATCATTGACAAATGTGGAAGTTTCCCTAATGTGCCTCTCATTGGTACCAAAGAAGGGATCAATTACTATCCAATGTTAGCTCGTCGTCAGCTCGGATACTCGATGAAGGACATACCATATAAAATTCATTTGGAAGGCCTTTTCTTCAAGGAAGGAGAAAATGACAGAGCACTTAAGAAGGAAATTGTGCGTGCCTGGCAAAATGTGCATAGAAAAGGAAAAGAGTCTTTGGGAAAGCCAAACTGCTCTCTGCAGAGCCTTATCTCCGATGGGTGCAAACTAGAGCCATCAAATTGAAGATGCCTTACCCTCGTTAGGAAGTTTTTCCTCTGAAAGAGTCTATTCTCTAATTCATGAATGACACAGAAAAACTTTAGGTCGCTTTCAACAAAGTCTAATGCGAGAAGAACTCTTGGAAGAACAAGTACCAGATCGTCAACTTTGAATGCACAAAGATCCAAGAACTATTGAGAGAGAAGGACGCTCTGATTGAGATATTAGAGCAACATGCTATAGAAAGTCAAGAGGAATGGAGAAGCATACTCTCTCCTTTCACTTGGAAAAAGATCATTGACCCAAAAACGAATGAAGAGACCCGATCAAAGAAGAGAATAGGGAGTCAACAACCAGTATCTGGACCTTTTTCGGGAGTTCCTTAGACTTCATAGGCCTAGTTTTCCTCCCTACACTTTGTAAACTAATGTATTTTTCCTTGTAAGATATTGTATTCCTTTGAATTCAATAAAAGGTTCCATCGTTGTATGATATTTGCAACATAATTGTTAAAATTTCTTTTAAAAATAAAACAAAACAAAAAAGGTCATTCTCATTTCTCTGCATATCATTCATCATTCTTGCATTACACATCTTTGTCATAGAGTCTTACACATGTGTCGCACTTTAGAGTCAAACTGTCTCATTCGTACAATACTCGGGCCAATCGCCAGAAGAAAATGAATGATCCTGAGGAAGAGAATAGAGAGTTGAGAGAGAAGGCCACTGTTCTAAAAGAAGGAATGGAAAGACTCAATGGCATGATTGAATCTCTAGAATCATCTCAGGATCAACCAGTTCAAAGGACGATAATCTCAGAAATTTTGTTTGCATCAATATTTGAGGTACCCACCAGTCTTCCTCAATATAATATGTCTAAAGGTTTTCCTTGGGGCATGCCTTTCAATTTCATACCTGAAGGATACATACCACTGGTCATTGAAGACCTAGAAGCCATAGCCAGAACCTCCAAATCTGAAGGTTACAAACTTTAGGTGAACGAAGATGCAAGAGCTACAACAATCTTTAGGTCGCTAAAGCACCAAGAGTTACTACAGTAATGTCTATAGCACAAGCTGTGATACATACTATCCCAGAGGAAAAAATTCTTCAGACCACTTACAACAAAAATGAAGAAGTAATAATGAATGAATTCCAAGAATAGTTCTTAGAGATGCAGAAAGAACTGCATGCCATTCGCGGACAGGACTTGTTTGGCAAAAATGCCGCTGACCTCTGTCTGGTCCCTAATGTGAAAATACCGCACAAATTCAAGGTGTCCGACTTTGAAAAATACAAAGGAAATTCTTGCCCTCAGAGTCATCTGATAGTGTACGCTCGAAAGATGTCTATCCAGACAGAATATCAGCAGCTTCTAATCCATAACTTCTAAGACATTTTAACCGGTGCCACGCTTAAATGGTATATGGGATTAAACCGTGCAAAGATCACAGTACTTTCAGAGATCTCGGGGCAGATTTTATTCAACATTACAAATACAATTTGGATATGGTGCTTGATAGGGACCAGCTCAGAGCAATGTCCTAGAAAGATAAGGAAACCTTCAAGGAGTATGCTCAAAGATGGTGTGAAATTGCCGCCCAGATTTGTCCTCCCCTTGAGGAGAAAGAAATGACAAAAATATTCTTGAAAACCTTGAGCTCATTTTATTATGACCGAATGGTCGCAAGTGCACCTAGTGACTTTACCGAGATGGTAAACATGGGGGTACACCTTGAGGAAGCAGTCCGAGAAGGTGAATGATCAAAGGCGCAGAGCCATCCAACAGTACTAAAAGATACGAAGGTGCTTTACAAAAGAAGAAAGAATAAGATATTAGTAATATCTCTAAGGGTAAATAAAGGTGAAGGTATCAACCTCGGCAGGTGGCAGCAGTATCCCCTGTTATCAACCCAGCACCGGCTTCGACCTATCAATCACAGGCTGCTCAGAGCCAACCAGATCAACCAACGTATCAGCAAAGGTAGCAACAACCTCTTCAGCAGGCTCTCCCGCAATACAATAACAACAATACTCAAAGGGGCACATTTAAACCAGGACTCCTCTTACAATACCAAACAATTCCCCTTATTTGTTCGAAGCCGATCAATCTTTCCCATATCATCAAAGGGGACTGAGGCATAACATTGAGAACTGCCTCAACTTTAAATATGACGTACAGAGGCTCATCAGAAACAGTTTTTTATCTTTAAAATATAAAAATCCAAATGTACAAATAAACCCATTGCGGCAACATGAAAAAGCTTTAGTGAAATTGATAGATGAAGGACCAGGAAATAGTTATCAAATTCACGACGTATGTTAACTGGGAACAAATTTTGTAAAAATACATTGCAGGCAAAGCGGATATGGCCATGTGCCATCTCACAACTATCATCAATGTAACATTTGTTCCAAGAAAAATTAGGGGTGCATCATCATACAAGCATCTCTTCCAGAGCAGATGGATCTAGGCTGGATCCAAGATCATCGGATTTATGAAGTAAATATATCCCACGAACATCCAGGCATTGTTAAAAATCATGACATTTGCACGATGAATGTCAATCTAGTGGCAATGCACTCAAGACAAAGTCAGTACCACAATCTGCCATTGCACGACTGTAATGCTTGTTCAATTTGCTCAAAAGATAATTAAGGATGTGCTTTTGTACAAGAAGCCCTCCAACGTCAAAGGGATTTATGATGGATCCAAGACTACCATGGAAGAAATGATCATTAGGTCAACATGGTTTAGATTTTCGACATTTGTTTAATGAATACCAGCTTGGTAGAATTTACATGCCAAGCTAGTCAGACTCGATTTTCTGTCCTTGCATAATCATCAAGACTGCAAGGATTGCTCCAAAGATGATCAAGGTTGTGCGCTTGTACAAATAACTCTTCAACATCTATTGGACCATTGGTGGCTTCCAATCTACCAAGATGAATACATACATCAAGTCAGCATAACCAATGAAAATCTAGACAGACACCAAAGTTGTGACATCCGCTTGATGGAAATATATTTGGTCAAGATGCACTGCATACAGAGCAGGTACGACTATGTACCATCTCACAATTATGAAAACTGTCGAGTATGTTCAGAAAATAGCCAAGGGTGCTACCTCGTGCGAGCATCTCTCTAGAATCAAGTGGACCAAAGGGAAACCCAGTTATGCCTAAATTCTCACTCAATTAACATGGTGTAAGATTGCCTCACACAATATGTAGTTTATCACATTAAGAACATTGAAACATCATTAGTTAAATTTCACAAATGCTTGTGCAAACTTGACTACTTTGGTCCGAACCACCCTGATCACTCAGCTTGCAGAGAATGCTGCAGAAGCCGGCAAGGTTGCCTCCTTATCCGGAATGAGATTCAAGAACTGTTGGATAAAAGAACCATCATAGTTCTTAATGAAAGAGAGCTTGTTAGTTATGGAATTAAAGAGGATGTTTTCACCAAAAGTCCTCTGCTCAATGGGCCAAAACGCTTGGAGATCCCGTTCGAAAGTGGGAAAATTTCCAACATCCCCAAGCTAGAATCAATTGAGGTTACTTATGATAGTCGAAAGACCCAGATAACCCCTTTGGTCATCTACTTTCCAGGCCCAATGCCATACGAGTCAGAGAAAGCTATTCCGTACAAATATGGTGTAACCATAATAGAAGATGGAAAAGAAATTCCGCTTCCATGTGTTGTCAATCCAGCAGCACGGAGCCTACGAAAAATAACGATGAAATGTTGAAACTCATTCAGAGAAGTGAATACAACATTATGGAACAACTATTACAAAATCCTTCTCGGATATCAGTTTTATCTCTCCTGCTCAGTTCAGAAGCTCATAGAGAAGCTCTACAAAAAGTCTTGAAACAAGCCTATGTAGAACAAGATGTGACAGTAGGTCAGTTTGACAAGATTATTTCCAACATCTCTTCCTGCAACAATTTGGGTTTCAGTGATGAAGAACTTCCAGAGGAAGGCCAGAATCATAGAATGGCACTCAATATCACAATCAACTGCGGAGACGGTGGTTAGCCAGCATACTCGTAGACATAGGTTCATCCTTAAATGTCATGCAAAAATCAACTCTGGCCCAATTATCTTTTCAAGGTGCCCCCATAAGAGGTAGTGAGATCATAGTCAAAGCTTTTGATGGATCCAGGAAGACAGTTATTGGCATATTCGACCTTCCCATAACCATTGGTCCCCATACTTTCCAAGTCACCTTCCAAGTTATGGACATCCGAGTGGCGTATAGCTGTTTATTGGGATGACCTTGGATACATGAAGCAGAGGCAGTCACTTCGACACTTCACCAAAAGCTGAAGTTTGTCAAGAACAACAAGTTGATCACAGTATGTGGAGAACAAGCTCTAATCGTGAGAAATATTATCATAATAATCAATGCATATACATATATATATATATATAGACACACACACACACACACACACACACACACACAAACATAGAATGCACATATTCCGCATTTCTCACCATGATTCATTCATAACTCATCATACATTTCACAACATGTATAAAAACACATGGATAATCACCAAAACATGTTTCATCATGCACATATCCATAGTTCTCAACTCAACAATCCACACACAAGCATAATTCATATAACAATGATATCTATGCTATGTGACCCAACACAACTCAATGCAACTCATGCCATGTGGTACCAACACTTGTTATCATTTTTCGATTTTTACACTTAAATCGGGTCCACTCTTCTAGACCGATAACAACAAAAGCCCGTCCTCTAAGCTTTCAAACCCACTCTTCTAGGCTTGGGACAAGTCACTAGTCTCCACGAAACTAGCAAGCATTGCCTCTTGACTAAATGATGCATATGCAATCAACAACCAAATGCACTTAAGACCGTTCTCGCATCTTAATCTCATGCATTCTCAATAATTCATCACATAAGAATTATAACATGATTGCACACACAACATATTTCACATAATCAAAGTATCCATACTTTAAATCATCATCACCATATTATCAAGAAATGCACACATATTCACTAATACGTTCTCATGCATTATTCACATATAATAACAAGCAATGCACACATATTCACAATATGTTCTCATGCATTCTCAATAACATCGTGCCAACGGCAACGAACTCAATCACAATCATCATGCACTTTTAATCAATTTAAAAAATGCATATATTTGTCAAAAGACCATATTTCATAATGGATCCCACAATCTAGGATTCACGCCATACGGCTGCCCACCACATATCACACCATAGTACACAGCTATTTATTCCGATAAGGATCAAACACAATCGAACGAAACAATCAACATCGGATGGAATCACAAAGAAAATGAATGTTGTCACGCTCGCTGGCTTGCTCGCCTAGCGAGTCCCTAACGAATACTTGCTATCTGTTCGCCTAGCGAATAAGCTCGCGAAGGCAAACAGAAGCTACTGACTTCGTTCGCCACCTACTCGCTGCAACGAGGTCCTAGCTAATCCTTCGCTACCTCACTCGCTACCAGCGAACCAGATCAAATGCATTCTGTCTAAGTCTGGGATCACTCGCTAACTTGCTCGCCTAGTGAGTTGCTAGCGAACACTCGCGACCTGTTCGCTTATCGAAGGTGCTAGCGAACGTCTGCGAACTCAAAAATCCTCACTATCATCAATCCTCAACTCTTCACAAAATCAACCGATTCTCACCAAACCAGTTCCTATAGTCTTAGTCTAACATCCTCGACTAAACTACACACTTTATTCTCGATTCCAACCGTTAAAACCTTGATTATACCGATTAAACTCATTTATGCCCTAGAATAGAAAATGAAGAAAACATCCAAACAACCCAAACCAATCATACATAATCATAGACATTGATAGAATAACAACATTTCACACCCTTACCTTGATTAAATCGGAAGCTAGGAGTTGTTCTTGATGATTCCAAGCTTTTCCTTCTTCTCCTTCTCTTTTCTCCTCTTCCTCTTTCTTTCTCTTCTTTTCTCTTATGTTTCTATCCTTTACTTTTCTTTCCACTTTCCTTATATTCCTTCCATTCTATTTCTACTCTCAATTATCTACCAATAATTCCAATAATTAAAATTATCCAAATATATCAATTAATGATTGAAAAATTGGGCTGTTCTAATTGTTACACCGCAGGGTACCCATATTCCCTTCACCGCCCAATCGACATTCAAATGTACCAAGATTTAGGCCGAATATGAAGCTTGTATCATGGGTCTCGAAGAAGATATTGACATAAGGATAAAGAACTTAGATGTGTATAGAGACTCAACTTTGGTTATAAATCAGATCAAAGGAGAGTGGGATACACGTCAGATAGGAAAACTCCCAGAAGATTGGCTGGCAATTTCTTCCTGAACAATGATGTACTCTATAAAAGAAACTTTAACATGGTTTTGCTAAGATGTGTGGACAGACACGAAGCAAATGTGCTAATGAAAGAGATTCATGAAGGATCCTTTGGAAATCATGCCAATGGGCATACAATGGCAAGAAAAATCCTAAGAGCAGGATATTATTGGCTGATATCGCATCGTTGCGAAGAGGGGCCGGCAAGGACAGAAGAGTCGCCACCGTTCGTTATTTATCCCAAAAGAGGGAAAGGAAACGATCAGAGAAAACCTAACGAAAAAGGGAGAAGATAAGTCATCGCAACCAAATCTTGGGTTCAGGAGTCAGTTATGCAAGGGGGAGGTATTAACACACCTCACGTCCGTCGTACTCAATGGGATCCATACTTGTTATCTATCTAAAGGGTGTTGAACTATTTAAACTACAGGTCACATGGACAAAAGGAAAAGAAAAGAGACTCGATAGAGCATTGCCGCTCTATGCCTACGTATTCCCTCGTGCAATGGGAAAGTCAGAGTCAACGTAGTTCAGAAAACTACGGGGGAAGGTGGGGAAAGGTTGCTTGCCAAGACATCGTTGTCTTGTACCTATGTATCCTCGTCTGGTACGAGAAATCAGAGCAAACGTAGTTCGGGCTAACGAGATTACCGGTTGGTTCAAATGTTTTACCCGAGTAGGGTTAAAACTTAGTTCTAGCAGTTAGGTGTATGCAGCTCGACCATTGGAGACTTAGGCGTTACCTGTTTGCGGTAGAACCAAGAGTTAACAAAACTCTCCTTATGAAAAAGGTTTCCAAATTAAGATCCCGGAGGGTAAAAAGATTTGAAGTTTGTTTTTGTGTTTTTTAGACAAAGAAGTGAATTGAGTTATTATTTGAAACTCATGTTGCACTAAAGACTATGACTTAGGAGCGAATGCGTCGCATATCGTTCAAAGGACATATGCTAAACACTCTAGACAATTGAGAGGAGTCCCCTCAATCATCATTCCCCAAGTACTTAAGGCTCGTAGCGTACAACACAAATTAGTCTTTACTAGATGATTTGAAATGTTTGAAGATGAAAAGAGAAAGACACATTCTAAAGGGAGACTAAGACTCAACCTAAAGTTCTCATACAAAGTGTACCTATGATTGGGATAAAAGGGGAAGCTACCCTAATGTTATCATGCATGGCTTCACTCCTAAGGTCTATCATAATAAATCTTGGACAAGAGAGATTAGAGGTCACAAGGGAGCATGGCAAAGAAGAGAGAAGAAAAGAAAGCGAGCACGAATGATAAAGAAGATAAGTATGCAAACATGCAATGCAACACAAAGATGAAGAGGGAGGAAATAGGTGTGGGGTACCAACCACCACAAGCACATCTCAACTTCTTCAAGCAAATAAGAATATGCAAAACAAATATGAGAAATGCAAACAAATGAGCTTAAACAAGTTCAAGCCAAAAGTGAGATGCAATGGGAGAAGTCACGACTCTTACAACCATTCAAGCATCAATCACCGAAGAAAAGTGGGAGGAAAAAGTGTTGGACAGCAGCCACCATAAGCACATCTCAACCAAATCATTCTTCATGCTCAAGCAAGACCAAAGATAAACATCACTTCGAACAACGTATACGAGAGTATGCATTCAAGTGGAAAGAAAAACGCGCGTCAAAGCAATCATGATTAAACAATCAAGAACAATGACAAATATCCAAAACATCTCACTCATAATGCATCATACTGATCCATGAGAATTCAAAGTGAAACGACATCAAAACAAGCATGAAAAACAGCAAAACAGGCCTGCTGACACAATGTTAATCGATTAACCCCAGGGGTTAATCGGTTAACCAGTCAAAAATGCCTGAAATTTTGAAAATTCGCAATGGTTAATCGATTAACACCCTGAGTTAATCGATTGACCCTGTACCAGCAGCAGAAAAATAGCAAGATAATAACATTTTCAGCATATAAGCACTTATCCAATAATCCGGATGATCACATAATCAATTATGCATGAATTTAAACCAGAAAACAGTGATCCAATCAACATGTAAACACATTAAACCAGCAAGATCACAAATCATACAAATCAAATTTAGCCAAATCAATCGAAAATGAAGATTCACATGATAGTTATGAAAATAAACTCAAAAACAGAATCGGATCAAGAATTCCAACCTACGAAGTGGAGAATTGCTTCGGTAATTGTTGATTTACTCCAATTAAGCAGATCCAAGCAAGAAATCTGGAATTCCTTCAAGATCCAAGTGATTACTTGTAGTAGAAATGAAGATCCACAAAAATTAAGCAAGAATTATCCAAATAAGCTCCTCTAAACTAACTTCAAAATTCAGATCCAAACTTGCACGAAAATTGAATGAAAAAATGGAGATGATGATGATGAAGGATGAAGGTTTAGCTCTTAGAAATCAATGATTCTAATGGAGAATCAAAGAATTCAAGGTGAGAAGAGCTTTGGTAGAGGTTTTGGGAGTGAAAAGTTGAGAGCAAAATTGAGAGAATTAGAGTGAATTCTGAAAATGAAATGGAATTATGAGGATTGTGCGTGTGAGGTTTGGAGCAAATCATTTAAATACCCCTTAGGTTTGGATCCAAATGAGGTTTGGAGTGTGGTTTGTGAAAATTGGAATGGAATTAGGAATGTGAATTTGGAGGGAGTTTTAATTAATTTGAAAATTAACCAAAATTCAAAATGGTTCTAGATCCTTCCCTTGGTGTAAAATCAATTTCTCATGTGATCAAAATGGACCCCAAAGTGGCTTTACTTGGAAATTCACGTGCAGAGCAGAAATTTGCATTGGTTAATCGATTAACCATATGTGTTAGCCGATTAACATCTTCAAAAATTCAAATTTGACCTGATTTTGACTTGGTTAATCGATTAACCATTTGGTTTATCGGTTAACACCTTCAAAATTTGAATTTTGGCGCCTTTTGGAGGGAAATCTGCACATTTGCCCGTTTTCAACTGTTTTGAGCCCTGTTCAGCCTTTGAAACTTGCTTTCGAATATTATAATCGTGAGAATGCTTGAGATAGCCTGAATGCTGTCTTTTAATCTAAAAATATCCTACAAAATAAAATAAAATCGATCGCTCGATTGTTAGGCAAACTAAATGTCGGAGCCTCTAGCGCTCGTTGTTTGGTCTCTCGCACCAAAGAAAGCCCTGAGCCACATGAAAACCTTGATCCCCTGTCTCAAGAACGAATGTTATGCTATGCAACAATGCAAAAATGCAAAGAAACATAAGCCAAGTACAAGAAATGGTTTGTCAAATTTTAGGGTACAACAACTGTGCCTATTCAAGCGACTTGGACCTGAATGAATGAAAAGCGAACGACTTTCAAACAATTAAGGTAAAAGACGGTTGAATACCAAAGAACCTGGAAATTTGCCAACCGCAGAAATAGAACTGCAAACTCTGATTAGGGATAGAATCTCTTGAGATAACTGAATCGAAATTCCCAAATGAACTCCGCTGGGGAAAGAGAAACTTAAACAAGCAACTCTGGCGGGGAGTAAGGAAAAACTTAAACAAGTAACTCCATCGGGGAAAACATGAACTCATTCAATTAGAGACATCACAATCTGCCGGGGTTTGGATACCACACAAGCAAGATAAAACCATGATATCCACGGTCTGAATACCACACATGCTAATAGGGTAAACTGATATAAGCCGGGGTCTGGATACCACACACACTCGAGAAAACATCACTAGTCAGGAACTGAATGTCATACATACTATTGGAACCATCCTCAGCCAGGGCCTGGATGCCGCACATGCCAATGAATACACAACGGTGTGAGCCAGGGTCTGGATGTAACACCCCCTTCTATACCCCAAATAAATGCATATAAAACACTTAAGCATATACAGATTCATCAGAGTAAAAGTTTTCGAGTAAGGTATAAAAGAAGAATGTCACAACTTGACCAATAAAACACTTGCTCCATAAAATATGTAACATTTTCAGTTTAAGCGGAAGATAAAGTCATTTGATCGTTTTTCAAAATATTAATTCAAATGCACATAAGTCATCCAGAATAATACATCATATCAGTTAGATTACAAAACCCCATCAGCTGATACATCGCAATGTATCACAAAAGAATGACTATACTAGTCTAACTACCCGGTGTTACATATCAGAGCAGCAGACTCAAAAGAATGAAGACTAACTTCACGAAAGGACTCCAGCATCCTAATCTGCAATGCCTCATAGAGCATTATAAAACAGCAGAAGAGTGAGAAATATAACCATAATAATCAAGGCATAAGATTACGTATATATAGGTATCATATAACACATATTCACATTTCTCACCACACTTCATTCTCATAATCATAAATCATATTTTGTTCACATATATCAACATTATGAACATTCACAAGCACATCCCTTCATGCTTAATTTCACAATCATTCACAAGCACATTTGTACAACAACAATATTATGCAATGTGACTCAACATATCCAATGCAACTCATGCAATGCGGTACCGACATTAGTTATCTTTTTTCGGTTTTCACTCTAAACCGGGTCCACCCTTCTAGACCGATAACTTGTTATCATTTTTCGGTTTTTACTTTAAACCGGGTCCACCCTTCTAGACCGATAACAACCAAGCCCGTCCCCTAGGCTTCAAACCCACCCTTCTAGGTTTGGGACAAGCCACTAGTTTCCACGAAACTAACGGACATTGCCTCTTGACTGAATGATGCATGTACAATCAACCAATCACAATAAATGCACTTAAGACCGTTCCCGCGTCTTAATCCCATGCATTCGAATAATTCACCCCTTCGAGAATTTCATCATGATTGCACATACAACATATATCAAACATTTATCGATGTATTCAGTTCACACATCATCATATTCAACAACAATGCACACATATCACATATGTTCCCATGCATTCATACAACAATCGCATACATATATGCACTCACAATTCATTAGACGATACACATACATTCCTCATTGTATTCCCATGTATCTCTAATTATCACAACAATCAAGGTATTCACATCGCAATACCAATCATACAATTATAAGTTATGCACACATATTCAAAATGTTCTCATGCATACTCATTACATAATTGTATACACATCGAGCATTCGCAAATTCATTAAATAATACACACATAATCACTTGTTATGTTCACATGTATTTATACTTGATGCAATTAACCTTTGAATCACCATTCTAGGATTCACGCCCGTAGGCTACCCACAACACACATTATCGCAACAGGTCATATCTATATTCATATCATAAGGTATCCACCTATGTGAAACAACCAAACCGTCTTCACATGATCAACACAGCAAAAGAGAAATGCTGTCAAATTCGCCTTCATTCGCCTGGCGAACCCTCGCAGCGAACCTTCGCCTGGCCTTCGCCTGGTGAACTCTCTCAGCGAACACTCGCTAGGCTTCGCCTGGCGAGACTTCCCAGCGAGCCCAAGTCAGTAGCTACTGACTTCATTCGCCACCATTCGCCAGCACCTTCGCTGGGCGAACCCTCGCTACTCAACTTCGCCTGGAGAACCCACCAGCGAAGTCCACTGGGACTTAAATATAATTATTCGCCAACATTCGCTAGGCTTCGCCTGGCGAAGCTTCGCCTTCGCTCGCCTGGCGAGAGCCAGCGAACCTGCGCAGAACAGAACCCTATTCTGTTCCACCTCCACCATCCACCATCATCCAACTTCTCACACAACAAAATCAGTACAAACAGCATCAACACATGTTACCCAACTATTCTACGGCATTATTGCTCAGTTTCGACCGATTAAATCCTCAATCTACCGATTATTCCAACTTTTGCCCTAATTGGAAAGTGATGAAAACTCTACCAAAACCCCAACCCAACATACATAACATCATACAATGATCAAATAGAAACATTTCTCACCCTTACCTCGATTAATCGGAGCTTTGATGTTGGTTCTTGATGATTTCCACTTTTCCTCTTCTTCTCTTCTCTTTCTCTCCTTTCTTCTTCTTTCCTCTTTCTTTCCAAATGTTTTCTATCTTTCTTTTCTTTTCTTTCTCTCTTATATATTCCTTTATTTTCCTTCCTTCCAATTTCCTTCTCAATTCTCTATTAATTCCAATTAATAAAAATAAATTTCCAATATTAATAAAAATCCCACTAAATCAATTAATTACTACAATTAATTATTTAATGAAATTTGGGCTGTTACAACCCTCCCCCACTTTAGGATTTTCGTCCTCGAAAATGTTACCTGATTCAAACAGTTCTGGATAAGACTCCTTCATCCGACTCTCAAGCTCCCAAGTAACATCTCCACCAGCCGGTCCTCCCCAAGCGACCTTCACTAAAGCAATCTCTTTACCTCGAAGCTGCTTCAATTTCCGATCCTCAATCCGCATAGGTGATGTCTCAACAGTCAGGTTATCTCTCACCTGCACATCATCTATTTGGACTACATGAGACGGATCCGCAATGTATTTCTTCAACTGAGATACATGGAATACGTCATGAAGATTAGCAAGCGACGGTGGTAAAGCCACACGATAGGCCACTTCTCCTATCCTTTGCAAAATCTGATAAGGACCAATGAAACGCGGCGACAACTTGCGCGACTTCAGTGCCCTACCAACACCCGTCATCGGAGTGACTCGAAGAAACACATGATCTCCCTCTTGAAATTCAAGTGCCTTCCTCCTCTTGTCATAATAACTCTTCTGGCGACTCTGAGTAATTCTCATCTTCTCTTGAATCATCTTGATCTTATCAGTGGTCTGTTGAACTAACTCGGGTCCAACAACCGAACTCTCTCCGGACTCAAACCAACACAATGGTGTCCTACACCGCCTACCATACAACGCCTCAAATGGTGCCATACCAATACTCGAATGGAAACTGTTGTTGTAGGTAAACTCAATCAAAGGCAAGTAGCTATCCCAAGCTCCTCCTTTTTCCAATACACAAGCTCTCAAAAGATCTTCAAGCGACTGAATCGTCCTCTCCGTCTGACCATCAGTCTGAGGATGATACGCTGAACTCAAACGCAACTTAGTACCCAAAGCACTCTGTAGGCTCTCCCAAAATCTCGAAGTAAACCGCGGATCTCTATCCGAAACAATGCTTAACGGAATACCATGTAGACACACAACCCTCTCAATATACAACTTAGCCAACTTCTCCAAAGGGTAATCCATACGCATAGGGATAAAGTGAGCAGATTTTGTCAATCTATCCACGATGACCCAAATAGCCTCAAAATTACTCGGCGTCCTCGGCAAACCAGATACGAAATCCATGGAGATACTATCCCATTTCCACTCAGGAATAAACAACGGCTTCATCAAACCCGATGGCTTCTGATGCTCAATCTTTGACCTCTGGCAAGTCAAACAAGAATACACAAATTCCACAATATCTTTCTTCATACTAGGCCACCAAAATATTTTCTTCAAATCCTGATACATCTTAGTAGCACTCGGATGAATACTCAATCTGCTACGATGTCCTTCCTCAAGGATGCTCTTCTTAAGCTCAACAACATTCGGAACACAAACTCGATCCTGACATCTCATAATCCCATTCTCATCAATCCGAAAATCACCACCTTGGCCTTGGTTGATTAAAGTCAACCGATCAACTAAGCTCAAATCCGATTTCTGTCCTTCTCGAATTTCGTCCAAAATACCACTCGTAAGCTTTAACATACCCAACTTAAATCCAAAAGAAGTTCTCTCACATACCAAACTCAAATCTCGAAATTGCTCGACCAATTCTAACTCTTTCACCATCAACGTCGACATATGCAATGATTTCCGACTCAATGCGTCCGCTACTACATTCGCTTTACCCGGATGGTAGTTCAAGCCAAAATCAAAATCCTTCAAAAGTTCAAGCCATCTTCTTTGTCTTGCATTCAATTCCTTTTGATCAAAAAGATACCTCAAACTCTTGTGGTCACTAAACACTTCAAACCTCGCACCAAACAAATAATGCCTCCAAAGTTTCAACACGAACACAACGGCGGCCAACTCTAAGTCATGCGTCGGATAATTCTTCTCATGCACTTTGAGTTGCCTCGAAGCATAAGCCACAACTTGGTTATTCTGCATCAACACACCTCCTAAACCCATCAAAGAAGCATCACAATACACAACGAATGGTTCTTCCGGATTTGGCAAAATCAAAACAGGAGCTATCGTCAACCTTCGTTTAAGTTCTTGAAAACTCGCCTCACACTTGGCGTCCCAAACAAAGGCTTGACCTTTCCTAGTCAACTGTGTCAACGGCAACGATAACTTAGCAAATCCTTCAATAAACTTCCGATAATAACCGGCTAAACCAAGAAAACTTCTGATCTCAAAAACTGACTTCGGAGTCTCCCATCGCGACGCCGCTTCAACCTTCGACGGATCAACCGCAACACCATTACTTGAAATCACATGACCCAGGAAACTAACTTCCTTCAACCAAAACTCACACTTAGAAAGCTTTGCAAACAATTGCTTCTCTCTCAACACCGATAACACAATCTTCAGATGCTCGGCATGCTCTCCTTCGCTCTTCGAATAAACCAAGATGTCGTCGATAAACACCACCACAAACTTATCCAAATACGGATGGAAAATCCTATTCATGTACTCCATAAATACACCTGGTGCATTAGTCACACCAAATGGCATCACGGAATACTCATAGTGTCCATACCTCGTTCGGAAGGCCGTCTTCTGAATATCCTCAGCTTTCACACGGATCTGATGATACCCAGATCTCAAATCAATCTTGCTGAACACGCTTGCACCAACCAACTGATCCATCAGATCATCAATCCTTGGAAGTGGATACTTATTCTTAATAGTCACCTTGTTCAACTGTCTGTAATCCACACAGAGCCTCATAGAACCCTCTTTCTTCTTAACCAATAACACCGGTGCACCCCACGGTGACACACTCGGACGAATAAACTTCTTTTCAAGCAAATCCTCAAGTTGACTCTTCAACTCCTTTAACTCCGAGGCCGACATACGATATGGAGCCATCGATATCGGACTAGTTCCAGGAATCAAATCTATCGAAAACTCCACTTCTCGCTCCGGCGGTAAATCCTTTATCTCATCAGGGAATACTTCCGGAAAATTTCTAAGAATGAGCAAACCATCAATCTCTTAACTCTCACCAGTCCTCAAAGTTGCCATAAGCATAAATACCTTAGCCCCATCTTGCACCGATTCTTTCACTTGTTTCCCCGTCATAAACAATTCCCTTTCAACATCCGAGTCGGGAAAAATAACCGTTTTGTCAAAACAGTTAATATACACACGATTGAATTTTAACCAATTCATTCCAAGAATGACATCCAGTTGATCTAAATGAAGACACACTAAATCAATCCCAAAATCTCTCCCGAAAATACTCAACGGGCAATTCAAGCAAACATACGGTGTAGTTACCGAACCCATAGCAGGAGTATCAATAACCATACCGCCACCAATCACAGACAACTCAAGATTCAACCTTCTAACACAATCCAGAGAAATAAAAGAATGCGTAGCTCCGGTATCAATTATAGCGATCAAAGGTATACCATTAATAAAACACGTACCTCGGATCAGTCGATCGTCGCTAGCAGTCTCAGATCCAGATAGAGCGAACACTTTCCCGCTCCCTTGATTCTTCTTCGGCTTATTACATTTTGTACTAATGTGTCCTTGCTCACCACAATTGTAGCAAGTCACACCCGTACCACTTCTGCACTCAAGAGCCTTATGGCCTGGCTTGCCACACTTAAAACACGCCTTGTCAACACTTTTGCACTCAGGAGCATGATGTCCCGCTTCACCGCACCTATAACATCTCACCGGAGTAGAAACTCCCCCACTTGGCCTCTTGCCATAACCCATTCTCTGCTTCCCTTTGTCTACAGGAGTCACATAAGGTTTTCCTCTGAATTGACCTTTTCCTTTCTTATCACTTAGGCTCTTGTAGTGGCTGGATCTAGCCCTACAGTCTTCGTCATAAATTCTGCTCTTGTTAACCAACTCAGAAAACCGCCTGATTTCCTGGTACCCAATAGCTTGTCTAATCTCGGGTCTCAAACCGTTCACAAACTTGAGGCACTTAGACCTCTCAGCATTACCAGTATTATAATGAGGACAAAATTTGATCAACTCCTCAAATTTCGCCGCATACTCAGCAACCGTCGAATTACCTTGCTTCAACTCAAGAAATTCGATCTCTTTCTTCCCCCGCACATCCTCTGGAAAATACTTCTCCAGAAAAGTTTCTCTAAACAAATCCCACGTAATCACAATATCATCTTCCTCAAATCTTTGGCGAGTATTACCCCACCAATCTTTAGCTTCTTCTTCGAGCATATGAGTCCCAAACTGCACCTTCTGTGCATCCGAGCAATTCATAACTCGAAAAATCTTTTCCACAGCTTTCAACCAAATTTGTGCCTTGTCCGGTTCATGAGTTCCCTTGAAGACCAGAGGGTTATTCTTTTGGAATTTCCCCAAAGCACGGAATCCATCATCAGCATGATTCCCCACATTCACATTGGCCGGAGGATTCTGCCCAATTGCCCCCGCCAATCTCGTCAATGCCTCCGCAATCGCTTCGTCGTTCCTTCCTGCAACCATCTTACTAATTCCAACCACAGAACCACGTAAGAACAACCAATATTGATAATGCAACACACGCACATCAATAACACACAGGAAAACACTCTAACAACTTGGCCGGACGGACCGACCTGCTCTGATACCACTATTGTAACACCCCCTTCTATACCCCAAATAAATGCATATAAAACACTTAAGCATATACAGATTCATCAGAGTAAAAGTTTTCGAGTAAGGTATAAAAGAAGAATGTCACAACTTGACCAATAAAACACTTGCTCCATAAAATATGTAACATTTTCAGTTTAAGCGGAAGATAAAGTCATTTGATCGTTTTTCAAAATATTAATTCAAATGCACATAAGTCATCCAGAATAATACATCATATCAGTTAGATTACAAAACCACATCAGCTGATACATCGCAATGTATCACAAAAGAATGACTATACTAGTCTAACTACCCGGTGTTACATATCAGAGCAGCAGACTCAAAAGAATGAAGACTAACTTCACGAAAGGACTCCAGCATCCTAATCTGCAATGCCTCATAGAGCATTATAAAACAGCAGAAGGGTGAGAAATATAACCATAATAATCAAGGCATAAGATTACGTATATATAGGTATCATATAACACATATTCACATTTCTCACCACACTTCATTCTCATAATCATAAATCATATTTTGTTCACATATATCAACATTATGAACATTCACAAGCACATCCCTTCATGCTTAATTTCACAATCATTCACAAGCACATTTGTACAACAACAATATTATGCAATGTGACTCAACATATCCAATGCAACTCATGCAATGCGGTACCGACATTAGTTATCTTTTTTCGGTTTTCACTCTAAACCGGGTCCACCCTTCTAGACCGATAACTTGTTATCATTTTTCGGTTTTTACTTTAAACCGGGTCCACCCTTCTAGACCGATAACAACCAAGCCCGTCCCCTAGGCTTCAAACCCACCCTTCTAGGTTTGGGACAAGCCACTAGTTTCCACGAAACTAACGGACATTGCCTCTTGACTGGATGATGCATGTACAATCAACCAATCACAATAAATGCACTTAAGACCGTTCCCGCGTCTTAATCCCATGCATTCGAATAATTCACCCCTTCGAGAATTTCATCATGATTGCACATACAACATATATCAAACATTTATCGATGTATTCAGTTCACACATCATCATATTCAACAACAATGCACACATATCACATATGTTCCCATGCATTCATACAACAATCGCATACATATATGCACTCACAATTCATTAGACGATACACATACATTCCTCATTGTATTCCCATGTATCTCTAATTATCACAACAATCAAGGTATTCACATCGCAATACCAATCATACAATTATAAGTTATGCACACATATTCAAAATGTTCTCATGCATACTCATTACATAATTGTATACACATCGAGCATTCGCAAATTCATTAAATAATACACACATAATCACTTGTTATGTTCACATGTATTTATACTTGATGCAATTAACCTTTGAATCACCATTCTAGGATTCACGCCCGTAGGCTACCCACAACACACATTATCGCAACAGGTCATATCTATATTCATATCATAAGGTATCCACCTATGTGAAACAACCAAACCGTCTTCACATGATCAACACAGCAAAAGAGAAATGCTGTCAAATTCGCCTTCATTCGCCTGGCGAACCCTCGCAGTGAACCTTCGCCTGGCCTTCGCCTGGCGAACTCTCTCAGCGAACACTTGCTAGGCTTCGCCTGGCGAGACTTCCCAGCGAGCCCAAGTCAGTAGCTACTGACTTCATTCGCCACCATTCGCCAGCACCTTCGCTGGGCGAACCCTCGCTACTCAACTTCGCCTGGCGAACCCACCAGCGAAGTCCACTGGGACTTAAATATAATTATTCGCCAACATTCGCTAGGCTTCGCCTGGCGAAGCTTCGCCTTCGCTCGCCTGGCGAGAGCCAGCGAACCTGCGCAGAACAGAACCCTATTCTGTTCCACCTCCACCATCCACCATCATCCAACTTCTCACACAACAAAATCAGTACAAACAGCATCAACACATGTTACCCAACTATTCTACGACATTATTGCTCAGTTTCGACCGATTAAATCCTCAATCTACCGATTATTCCAACTTTTGCCCTAATTGGAAAGTGATGAAAACTCTACCAAAACCCCAACCCAACATACATAACATCATACAATGATCAAATAGAAACATTTCTCACCCTTACCTCGATTAATCGGAGCTTTGATGTTGGTTCTTGATGATTTCCACTTTTCCTCTTCTTCTCTTCTCTTTCTCTCCTTTCTTCTTCTTTCCTCTTTCTTTCCAAATGTTTTCTATCTTTCTTTTCTTTTCTTTCTCTCTTATATATTCCTTTATTTTCCTTCCTTCCAATTTCCTTCTCAATTCTCTATTAATTCCAATTAATAAAAATAAATTTCCAATATTAATAAAAATCCCACTAAATCAATTAATTACTACAATTAATTATTTAATGAAATTTGGGCTGTTACACTGGATACCACACGGACTTAAGAAAACATCACTAGTCTGGATTCAAATATCACACATACTAATGAAACAATCATCAGTCAAGGCTTGGATGCCGCACATGCCAATGAACACACAACGGTGTGAGCCGGGGTCTGGATACCACACGTGCTTAAAAAAACATCACTAGTAAAGATACGAATATCACACATACTAATGAAACAATCATCAGCCAGGGCTTGGATGTCGCACATGCCAATGAACACACAACAGTGTGAGCCGGGGTCTGGATACCACACGGGCTTTAGAAAACATCACTAGTCAGGATCTGAATATCACATATACTAATGAAATAATCATCAGGCAGGGCCTGGATGCCGTACATGCCAATGAACACACAACGGTGTGAGCCGGGGTCTGGATACTACACGGGCTTAAGAAAACATCACTAGTCAGGATCTGAATATCAAATATACTAATGAAAAAATCATCAGCCAGGGTTAGGATGCCGCACATGCCAATGAAAACAAAACGGTGTGAGCCAGGGTTTGGATACCACACGGGCATAAGAAAACATCACTTGTCAGGATCTAAATATCACACATACTAATGAAACAATCATCAGCCAGGGCTTGGATGTCGTACATGCCAATGAACACACAACGGTGTGAGCCGAGGTCTGGATACCACACGGGCTTAGGAAAACATCATTAGTCAAGATCTGAATATCACACATACTAATGAAACAATCATCAGCCAGAGTCTAGATGCCGCACATGCCAATGAACATACAACGGTGTGAGCCAGGGTCTGGATACCACACGCACTCTAGAAAACATCACTAGTCAGGATTTAAATATCACACATACTAATGGAACCATAATCAGCCAGGGCCTGGATGCCGCACATGCCAATGAATACACAACGGTGTGAGTCGGGGTCTGGATACCACACGGGCTTAAGAAAACATCACTAGTCAGGATCCGAGTATCACACATACTAATGAAACAATCATCAGCCAGGGCTTGGATGCCGCACATGCCAATGAACACACAACGGTGTGAGCCAGGGTCTAGATACCACACGCACTCGAGAAAACATCACTAGTCAGGATCTGAATATCACACATACTAATGGAACTATCATCAGCCAGGGCCTGGATGCCGCACATGCCAATGAATACACAACGGTGTGAGCCGGGGTCTGGATACCACACGGCCTTAAGAAAACATCACTAGTCAGGATCCGAATATCACACATACTAATGAAACAATCATCAGCTAGGGCTTGGATGTCGCACATGCCAATGAACACACAACGTTGTGAGTCGTGGTCCGGATACCACACAGGCTTAAGAAAACATTACTAGTCAGGATCTGAATATCACTCAAAATAATGAAACAATCATCAGTCAGGGCCTGGATGCCGCACATGCCAATGAACACACAACAGTGTGAGCCGGGGTCTAGATACCACACGGGCATAAGAAAACATCACTAGTCAGGATCTGAATATCAGACATACTAATGAAACAATCATCAGCCAGAGCCTAGATGCCTCACATGCCAATGAACAGACAACGGTGTGAGTCGGGGTCTGGATACAACATGGGCTTAAGAAAACATCACTAGTCAAGATCTGAATATCACACTTACTAATGAAACAATCATCAGCCAGGGCCTGGATGCTGCACATGCCAATGAACACACAACGGTGTGAGCCGAGGTCTGAATACCACACGGGCTTAAGAAAACATCACTAGTTAGGATCTGAATATCACACATACTGACGAAACCATCACTAACCAGGGTCTGGATACCTCACATGCCAATGAAACAATCCGGTGTGAGCCAGGGTCTGGATACCACACGGACTCAAAAATAATTACTAGCCGGGGTCTGGATACCTCACATGCCAATGAAATAATCCAGTGCGAGTTGGGGTCTAGATACCACACGGGCTCAAAAACGATCACTAGCCAGGGTTTGGATACCTCACATTCCAATGAAACAATCTGGTGTGAGCCAGGGTCTGGATACCACATGGGCTAAAAAACGATCACTAGCCGAGGTCTAGATACCTCACATGCCAATGAAATAATCCGGTGTGAGCCGGGGTCTGGATACCACACGGGCTCAAAAACGATCACTAGCCAGGGTCTGGATACCTCACATGCCAATGAAACACATCTGTTGCGAGCCGGGGTCTAGATACCACACGGGCTCAAGAAACATCATTAGTCAGGGTCTGAATACCTCACATATTAACGAAACCATCACTAGCCAGGGTCTGGATACCTCACCTGCCAATGAAACAATCCGTTGTGAGCCGGGGTCTGGATACCACACGGGCTCAAAAATGATCACTGGCCGGGGTTTGGATACCACACGGGCTCAAAAACGATCACTAGCCGGGGTCTGGATACCTCACATGCCAATGAAACAATCCGGTGTGAGCTGGGGCCTGGATACCACTTGGGCTCAAAAAATGTCATTAATCGGGGCCTGGATACCACACGGGTTAATGAGAATACCACTGACCTCAATAAGGCGATACCGCTGGGGGATAACGTAAGCCGGGGTCTGGATACCACGCGGGCTAACTAAAATTTCCATGGTTTGAACACCATGGGAAACGAAATACCAATCACTTGTTGGAGGAACACCTGAAAGCAAAGAGGTAACAACCTGGCTTATGTTTCACATGCATATGTTTGAATATGGTGTAATGCTCTATATGAAATGGAAATGCTACGCATTTAGGAGAATGCTATGCACGAATGCAAATGCAATGGACCCGAATCAGCAAAATAAATGTTGAAGAGAAAACACCACCCTGTTGGGGAAAAATAAAGCATGCCAATCACGATTGGACTTAAACTGGGGAAACAAGCCCTGGATGGCTTCCTGAAAAAGGAAATCCCCGAGTAAAAATGTTCTAACAAGAACGGGAATCCACTCCGTTGGGGATTCAAATCATAACCTGCTGAGAAAAAGCGCCCTGAACGGCCATCCAGAATACCAACCTTCTGGGGGATAGACAACCCTTCTGGGAACCACCGCAAACTCTACTGGAGAAAACGCCCTGAACTACCAACCATAACACAACTACTTCAAAGGAAAAGACAACTCGGCTCAGGAAAGACAACCAGATATCAGAAACGAATCTAACCTGCCGGGGATTCAACGACTCTAAGGGGAAAGTACAACCAAACGCCACAGTTGATCGTACTATACTGGAGAAATTAGCCCTAAATGGCCTACCAGAATAACAATCAAACACTGCGAGTAGCTTCACCTTACCGGGGAAGAAAATAGCCCTGAATGGCTTCCCAGAATACAGTTTTGATTGTATATGGAAGTCAAGGAAACATGGCATCTTGGAGAATTTTCTAGCTGAATCTGGGTCATCTTGTAGATAGTTATGTCTATCATGTGACTACCTTTTCTATAAGGATTGGTTCTAGTGTGGTTTGTGAAACAAGGGGTGCAAAGTTGCATGTGTTTCCTGTGTGTGAATATGAAGAGGGTGAAGTGATTCTTCATGTGTTTGGGTTCTCTCTTTTAGGGGGAGTACTGATTATGCATGACAAGAGGAGCTATGTACCTGTCTGATGTGTAGTTGCATTACTTGTGTTGACATTGTGCTGATATGGAGCTATGTACAAAATTTGCTGAATTTCAGGCAAGCTTGTGTTCTTGAACCACTGATGAGGTTGTAATGTCAAACAAGATGTCCTGACATTGTGCTGTCTGGTGTAATTTTTCTTGATAATGTGACTGTGGGTCTAGCTTTGTAAGACTGTTGGGTTGAACTAGGTTTATACTTACTTCTTATGAATGTCCTAGGAAACAACATTGGTTTGTGTCTGGGAGAAGTTATTTTTGTGTCTCAAATTAGGGATTTAAAATCAATTGCTACTTGGCAAGTATTTAATTTATTATCCTTTAATTGGTGATGTCAAAAGTGTTCCTCTTGAAGGTGCAGCTTCAGACAAGGCAAAAACTCAAGATTCTACGAATTGGTGCTTAAGAATCTTTATTGTATTTGTAATGTCAGACAGGATGTCTGAACTTTATGTCTCTGAGGAAGATACATGAGAGTTTATTTCTCTCTATGATGTTCTGGTGTTTGTGATGATCTGTTAAGCTGCTGCTGTTGTGTCCTACTGAGACCTTCATGTGTATCCTATATATGGACTACTACGGAAATAAAAAGCCTTGTGGTTGGTGTCTTAAAGAACCAAAGTGAGTGATAAAGGAGTTGGTGTCATATATGATGGGCCGGAATCAGGATTGATTTTACTGTGTTTGAGTGAGTTCAGCAGGGGGTGATTTGAAAGCTAGAGTTCAGCTGTGGTTAAGTCCTTGTCCATGGATTATTGTTGCAGTGGTGCAATCCTTATATTGATTAGGCATCAAGCAGCTTGTGTATCTTATTTGGTATGTGTTTATCTCCTGGGAGGTTGTGGTTTTGATTCAGTTTTTGGGTTTGGTTCTGTTACTTGTGTGCATTTGAGTGTATGTGTGCACACTTACTCCATTTGCTGTCAATTTTTTACTAAAAAGGGGGAGTAAAGTACATATTTATTTGTTGTCCTGATGTTATATCACATGTATTGACATAATGACCAACATTGTGATAGGACTTTGCTACTGCTAAGGGAAGAGTAATGTGTTGTTGTTGCTTGCTGGATGCAACTATTAAGGGGGAGCATGATAGTTTGTGAGGCTGGATGTATTTGAGAAAACTACTGATGTTGCTGTCCTGATAAGTTTGTGTGGTTGTTTTAGCCAAAATTTGCCAAAGGGGGAGATTGTTAGTTCCATGATTCTATGATTGTCCATGGTTCTATAATTGGAAAAATTTTGGTAAAACATGATTCTTCACTGATGTTAAGCAAGATGTTATAACATCTTCATCTACTGTCAAGACAGAACTGCTGTCATGTGTTTTAATCAAGATGTCGAGACAGATGTCATGACATCTTTGTCTGGTACAACAGTAGCTGCTATTTTATATCTCTTGACAGAGGTGTTTTGCTTTGATGAGATCTTGTTGGATATACCTCATCAGTATGCGCAGGTCAAAGAGATTTATTAGGAACAAAGTACAGATTTAATTGGATTTCATAAAAAGGATCTTTGAGACTTTTTAGGAAACTATGAAATATTTGTTTCTACTGTTATGAAGAAGATTCTGCAGAAGATTTTGAATCTGCTTGATTGGCTGCATTTTATGGTAAAACACTGTTATGTGTGTAGATGTCTTGACTGATGTCATGACATACTTGTGTAGTGTTCTGCAGGATATGTTTGGTTAGCTAATACAGAGTTTATTGGATGTCAAGCTGAATGTTGTGACATCAGTATCTGCCAGCATGGGCGCTGTTTTGTTTCTGTTATGTTGCCTTATTTATCTCAGGCTATATTTTAGGAAACTTTCTATTCAGTGCTGATCATGAGAGGAAACGCCTATGGCCTATTTTTAGCACCTTGAATTATGGAGATTGGATTAACTTGGTTAAACCTAATTTTTGTTACTTTTGCACAGCCCAAGCCCAGTCTGCATTACTATTTAAGGAGGCACAAAAGCAAAGGAAATTAAGCATTCACAACAAGAAGATCTTGGGGGAAAAATAAAGGTTTAGGGTTTTGAGAGTCTCTTGTGTGTGACTTTGTAAGTCACCCTTTGTATCTTTGGATGCATCGTGGTAGACATATTTAAGCTGTTATTTGTGTGTGTCTTCTAAAGTCTTTCTTTTTGTATTGAATTTTTATCACTGCTATGATTAAGGGGAAGTGAGAGGTGTCTCTTGTCTAGTGGGTTCTAGGCAGAAATTGCATTGGGTAGAGATTAAGTGAGGAGTTGTAAATTGGGAGTTTAGCTCTAAATTAATTATGCTAATAGTGGATTTCCTTCCTGGCTTGGTAGCCCCCAGATGTAGGTGATGTTGCACCGAACTGGGTTAACAATTCACTGTGTTATTTACCTTTTTGCATTTAACATTCTGCTCAATTTAAATGGTTAGATAAACTGTTCTGTCAGTCTTCAGATGTTACAGCAGATGTCACGACACTGCTAATTTTTAAAGTGAATTAAAATGCACATGTTCCGTCCTTGTTCGGTTTTAGCAGAGATCAATGTCCTTACATATGTCTGGGACATCTGAAATCTGCATACTAGAATTTCAGGCTGCTACCTTCAAGAACAATTGATAAAAGTTTCCACTCCTCAAGAGTCACATCCTATTACTTCCAAGAGTAGGTGAAGTTCAGCAACAGGACTTTGTTTCCCTCAATAATACTCATCACCAGTGATACTTTTTATCCCCCATAATGGCCAAGTATCCAGTTGTATTCACCGCCTGTCAGTATGTCGTGTCTGTTTTGTCAGCATAAGCATACATACGTCATGCATATTTAATTCATATTCATAAATGCATAAGGTACGTCATTTACCCCCTAAGTGTTATTTATCCTCTCTCCATTTTGGTCGGCAGCCTTAGGCAGAAAGGGTGTGCCGTTTTATAAATCCCCACTGAGTTTGACCCTCGTGGAAGTTTTTTCTTCAGTTTCCTTCCCACACTTGGATAGGATAAAATCCCAGTTTGAGTTCTTTCCTCATCAGGAAATGCTTTGTTTAGACAATCTCTCTCCGGTTCATTCCTGGATTGATATCAGTCATCGATCACTTTGATAACTTGAATCTCTGAAAGGCAAGAAGACATTTGGTTATGCAACCTTGGAACTTCACTCTTCATCATTGAAGATGATATTTAGCTTTCCCGGATTAAGGAAAATCCTTAGTGAAAGTTTCTCAACGACTTAATCTTGGAAATATGGACATTAAATCCACCAAGAAACCTCTACCAATCAGCAAGAAAAGAGCCTTCTCTCAAGAGACTTATTTTGCCTCATAAATTCCCAGTGGGTCGACAAACCGCAGTATCTCCCTGAGAAGTTTGTCGTGCTTCCAAGGAAGTCATCAACACCTCAAATTAAATTACATCACCTATAATCTCTCTGGAGAAGTCTTGAAGGGAAGAATGATGTAATCTCTCTAAGAAAACGACATCTCAACAAAGAAGTTTGCAAACCTCTATATCACATTCTGTAGCATTCCCCAGTAAGTATGACATCAAAACTTTACTCATCCTAAGGCATCTCTCCAAAGAAGGATCGAAGAGAAGTATGATAAAAATCATTTTTCCATCAAATGGCTATCTCCCCGATTGACCTCGAATAAAATTTTGGTGAAGACCCTCACGGATAACTTTCCTTGTCAAGAGAAAGACTTGATAAGAAGAAACTGAGACCAATTTCGTGGCTGAAGACCAGGATCAAGGGGAAGTTTGTTTCAAGAAACCAAGACCAGTTCCATGGCTAAAGACCAGGAACAAGGGGAGGTTTACTTCAAGAAACTAATACCGGTTCCATGGCTGAAGACTAGGATCACAGGGAAGTTTATTTGAAACTGAGACTAGTTCCATGGTCGAAGGCCAGGATAGAGGGGGAGTTTATTTCAAACTGAGATCAGTTCCGTGGCTGAAGACCAGGATCGGGGGGAAGTTTGTTTCAAGAAACCAATACTAGTTCTATGGCTGAAGACCAGAATCAAGGGGAGACTTACTTCAAGAAACTAAGACCGGTTCCATGCCTAAAGACCAGGATCGAGGGGAAGTTTATTTGAAACTAAGACTAGTTCTGTGGCTGAAAACTGTGATCGAGGGGAAGTTTTACCCTTTTCTAAGTAAGATTACTTAGTAAAAGAAGATGGATAAGCAAAATTGGGAATTTTCTACCATTCACATCCAAAATCAAAATTTCGGGTATTCTGATATTTAATCCTCTTTTACATTGAATGCCCAAATGTCTTCGTCATTCACACCTTCAGGTCCAAGAATATTAAATAGGGGCGTCTGTCATACCCTAAATTTTAACCACATTGTTGAGTATTCACCTTAACAAAGGATTAGGGTTTTGAGCCATCTTAGAGCATTCAGGAAAGAGATCAATCAAGAATTTACATGATCTTCAACTTTTAAAGCCTCTCAGACATCCATGAAGGATCAAGAGATCCTCCCCATAAAGAATTTAACACAAGATTGCACCATTCCAAGTTGATCAAGCCTTAAGACCATCAGTGTCACCAAATTAGGGTTTTGATCAACCAAGGCTTCCAAAGAGAATTTTTCATCTGGGCATGAGCCAATACTTTAATACATGATTCAAGAAGCTTAAAAGAACCTCAAGAGTCCATTCATAAGTTAAAAATAGCCTCAGGGGTTTGCATCTATCAAAAATCAGGAATTAGGATTTTGACCTAATTCAGTCCCTATGTTGACTTTTGAACTAAGGCATGATCCAAGACCTCAAAATATGTTTCAAGGACCTCAAATACATAATATTGGTCCATTAACAATATTATATTGATTCAAAGAACTTGATTCATAAGCAATACAAGGATTCAAATTCATCTGGACCACAAACTAGGGTTCTTGAGAAAAAGTCAACAATACCTTTGACTTTTGACTAAGACATGATCTCAAACCTTGGAACATGATTCAAGACACTCAAAAACACCTTTAGAATCTATCCATTAGGTTCAATTTAGCCCAAGGAATTGATTTCATAAAGGATCACAAAGTTCAAGTTACATCTAATGCAAAAAGTCAACAGTGATCAAAACCAAGTTTGACTTTTGGAATTTTTTTTGGCAAACATGGCCTCTTTAAGTCAAGAACAATGTTAAATTATGATTTAGATCATGATCAATCAAGATAAAATCAAGAAAAATGAGGTTACTTGCAAAAAGGGCAACCTTGAGAAACTTGAAAGTTCACTAAGTTATGGAAAGAACTTGATTTTTACCCAACTTTGCAAGACCATAACTTGTGATCCAAGCAACCATTTTTCTCATCCAAAGCTCAAATGATAGATCTTATTACATAAAAAAATTGCAAAGCTGAAGCACCCTAAAAAAATGCCTAGATTTTGAGATATGAAGCATTAAAGTTAGGGTTTCATGATATTTGGAACTTTGACACTTAGAAATTTTTAGGCAGAATCTACCTCATGTTTTGCCCAACTTTGGAGGCATATTATGTTATGATCCAAGTTGAATCAAGACTAAATGTAAACATCAAAGTTGAAGTATGATATAAAAGCTTTCCAAAGAGTACAAGAACATCCATTGATTCAACTTGAGCAAGAAGTTATGAATCTCACAACATGCCATGCTACAAACTGTTTTTTGACAGCATTTAGCACATAACTTGCCTTCCACGATTTCTTGAGCCAATTTTGGAAACTTGCATCATTGGATTTCCATCCAATATCAACATGAATGATGAGTAATCTGAACCATAAAACCAAGAAGTCAAGAACCTCATTCTTTAGGCATGTGGAAATCATTGTTGCAAATTCAAAATCCAATTTTGCCATATGGCATTGAAAGGATGCATTGAGGTGGTATGAATCAGTTCATATTTGTCCAAATGAGTCAAGACTTATACAAGAATCAAAAGACCTAAAACCTGCAAGTTTAGTCTAAGTCAATGGCTAGAGGATACTTTGAACACCTAGCCATATCCATTGGACGATAGGGTGATCCAGCCTTCATTCACTATTCCTTGTAAAACAAACTTCCTCTACTATAAATAGAGGTCATTTATGGTTG
The DNA here is from genome assembly GCA_963859935.3 of Lathyrus sativus. Lineage (NCBI taxonomy): Eukaryota > Viridiplantae > Streptophyta > Magnoliopsida > Fabales > Fabaceae > Lathyrus > Lathyrus sativus. Next base: position 337,417,843 of record OZ012735.1, read on the forward strand.
ATCAAAACACCCAAAAACATAACAACACTTGTTTTCCATCATTTCACTCATCATTCCAAATTTTCATGTTTATGAGGTGTGAGAATTGAATTTTGCAATAGGGAGCATTTCAACTCAAACCAATGGTCCTAACACCTCACATACATCATATAAGAGTAATCCAAACCCTTGAACAACATCTGTCACACCAGATTCATCAAGTTCATATCTCATCCTAAGCAAGTTGAAGTTGGATTCAAACCCACCAAACCAGAAGGTTTCAAACCATTCCAAGCACATCAACACATTCCTTAAGGTCTAGGTAAGTTGTCCAAGTCATCATTTCACATTTATAACACCTACAACTGAGGATTCGAATTCCTCTTGCACAACTAAGCCTGAACTTCCCAAACCCTATGATCCATGCATCATAAATTTATTTTCAAGTTACCAACATGCTTCTACACTTATATAGAATGTTTTCCCTCAATCAATTGCTATGTATCAATCGTTTATAGGATTTTATAGTGTTCTTGCAAAAATTAGGGTTCATCTATTCATCACTTGATAACTCACTCTACACTTAAAAGAAATGAAATTAATTGGTGCAATTGAATTCCTTGTTCAAAACGAGTAACTTTCATGTTTACATTGTGGAAAATCATTACATATTGAGGGAGACATGAGGTTTTGCAAATTCGACCATGGAGGGAGACGCGAGGAAGAAGTAGGAGTCGTTGGCACCCTTTTTCAAATTTTTGATTTTCAAATATTTTTAATATTTTCATATTATTTTCAAAAATTAATTTTCTCTCTCAATTTTAATAATGTTCAAGTTATTTTTTAAACATAAATCCTTCACATATTTAAATACTTTATTCCACACAAAAAAATTTTAAAAAAAATTATTTGATATATTTTTAAATATTTTAAAGAATTTTATTTTAATTTGTTTTAAACATTTTAAATAATTTCTTTTTCTTGATTTTTCAAAACGAAGTGACTTTTAAATCATCATGTGAATACAATCTTATTTTCCAAACCCTAAACATTGGTTCATAACTTACTTTTTGAATTTATTTGATATTTTTCATCATTTTTTTAAAATGCAAAAAATGAAATAGGGTTTTGTTTTGATTCAAACTTTCAAACTTCATTTCAACAAACATGAGCATCTATTAGAGTGTAAGACCCGACCCCCTTATGTATATAAATAAATCTTAGGCCTCTACTATAGTATAAGTTCCACAACATCTTTCGGTATCGCGGCGCGATCACTATTTTTAAATAAATCATATGGTCGAAATGATCTGTGAGTACAGAGACGTCTTTGCCTAGTCGTACGAAGACATGCCAGGACTTGATACAGACATAGTAGTAGACCGTCTACCTCTTCGAGAAGAATGTCCACCTGTAAAATAAAAGCTGAGAAGAACCAGGTCCGACATGGCAGTCAAGATTAAGGAAGAGGTCCATAAGCAATTGGACGCCGGTTTTCTTGCTGTTACAAACTATCCTCCGTGGGTCACTAACATTGTTCTTGTACCTAAAAAGGATGGAAAGGCCAGGATATGCATCGACTACCATTTTTTTCATCAAACAGTCTGTGTTAGTTGATTTCCCGCTCCCCCACATTGATGTGTTAGTTGATAACACCGCTCAACAGTCTGTGTTTTCCTTCATGGATGGCTTCTCTGGGTACAACCAAATAAAAATGGCCCTAGAAGACATGGAAAAGACCACTTATATCACGCCGTGGGGACTTTTTTCTATAAAGTAATGCCTTTTGGATTGAAAAATGCAGGGGCAACTTATCAGCGGGCGATGTTGACTCTCTTTCATGATATGATTCATCATGAGATCGAGGTTTATGTTGGTGACATGATCGCAAAGTCACAGACAGAGGAAGAACATCTGGTTAATCTTTTGAAGTTGTTTGAAAGGTTGAGGAAATTCAGATTGAGGTTGAATCTAAATAAGTGCACTTTCGAAGTGAGGTCAGGGAAGCTATTGGGGTTCATTGTCAGTGAAAGGGGTATTGAGGTAGATGATAACGCGAAATCGTATATATATATTGACGCATAATTCAACTAATGTTTGACTGGTTTCAATCCGATTTCGGGTTTTTTCCATGTTATTTGTCTGATATTTTGCAGGTATTTGAAGATCATGTCCAAACAAAGCAATATGAAGAAAAGAAGCAATTACAGATGAAATATGGACAAAAACCATCAGAAAACAACATGAAAAACATAGAATGCGCATTTTGCTGCTGTGACGACCGTCACACCTCCATGATGACCGTCACACGGGTGACGACCGTCACACACCATGACGACCGTCATGTAGGCAAAAACGCAAAGCTTCAATTAAACGTGCAAAAACAAGTTCCAAGTCCCAAATAATGGACCACTACTCCCTAATTTTTCTGACTCCAAGTCCACCTTCTTCAAATTACAACTGTTAGCATTTTACCTCTATAAAAGGGGAAGAAGGGGAGCTGAGAAAGAGAGCCGCATTCAGATAACGAAGTGCTGCCCAAATTATTTTCCAGAGCAAATTTAGTTTCATTCTTGTTGTTTTTGTTTCCTTTCCTTTTTCCTGTATTCTATTTCTACAATATTCATTTGTGCGCTCTATTGGTTTGAAGACACAATCCTGCCGACATCGTTGGGATTTGGCTAAAAGCCAATTGGATACGTTACAGGTTTTTATTATTTCGTTAATTGTAACTTTAATTCCCAGTAATATGAATGTTCTAAGTTTCTGCTTTTATTTATGTTTTACTTATTCCAAATCCATGTCTAGCCAAACCAGAGTAATCGATATGTAATAATAATTCAGACGGGATTTGATAATAACCGGTTAAAAACTTTCTTTTTCAAAAGTTGTTTATGGCCTGAGTGTTTAAACTTATTTCCTGAATAAACGTTCGTCGCGACAGCGAGAACTTATTTAAAAGTAGTTTTGCCACGAAAGTGGGAAATTAATTAAGGTACAAACCAACAAGCGACAACTGCGGCTAAGACCAGATAGTAAACACTAGGCATTTGTTTTAATAACAGCGAAAGCACTTTAAAATAGATTAGAACTTAGAGATTTCCAAAAAGCGATTTTAACCCCGAACGGGATAGCGACAGCATACATTTCGCCTTAGAGTTGCGACTAGTGTCAACAACCATCGTGAGATGAAAGTCTTTAGATCACTATTTTCTTCTTAAATAAATTCCGAAAAATATTTTATATACCGGTAACTTGTCAAATCCCCGAAGAACATAATTATTGCATATCGATTCGCATAATTATAATTCAAGTAAAGTTTTTAGTTCCCTTTAGTGATAGAAATTATTCCCTTAAACATTATCTACCTAGCTAAACATAGTAACTCCCGAGAACACTAGTTTGATTACGAGTCCTTGTGGGATCGATATCTTTTATTACTACGCGATAGACTGTGCACTTGCAGTTAAGTTGTATTAGACATAGAAAGTCGCGATCAAGTTTTTGGCGCCGTTGTCGGGGACCCGTTTAGTCAATAGTGTAACCTTCTGTTACGCCGTATAGACTAGGTTAACTATTTTATTTTCCCTTTACTGGTTCTGTCGATTGTATGCCAAGTAATCGCCCACAAGGCGATATCTTAAAACCTTCAGTCGCAGAACTAGAGCGCTTCTTACATTTAAGAAGTCGCATCATTGAGTACCAACAAAAACATAACATTCCCGATCCTCTCACTCACATTCCCAAATCCGAAGAAGAACCAAAGATGGATGAAGGACCTCAAAACAAACCGCTGAAGGCATACGCTACACCCTCTCAGATGGAGCCTAGAAGTAGCATTGTTGCCCCAGCTATTACTCGAAACGATTTTGAGCTGAAACCCTCACTGCTGTCAGCTGTACAACAAAACCAATTCTCAGGAAATGCAACTGAGGATCCAAACGAACATTTAACGAAGTTTGTACAATACGCAGACACAGTGAAAGCAAATGGAGTAACTCCAGACGCAATAAGACTTTGTTTTTTCCCTTTCTCTCTTAGAGATAGAGCGTGGACATGGTTACAATCCTTACCATCAAACTCCGTTACGACGTGGGAACAGTTGAAGAACGTCTTCTTAGCAAGATATTTTCCGCCAAGCAAAACTGCTATGCTTAGAGCTCAAATCAACGGATTTCGACAAAAAGATACTGAATCTCTTTACGAAGCATGGGAACGATTCAAAGATATGATGAGAACATGTCCTCACCACGGTCTAGAAGACTGGGTGACGATCCATACTTTCTATAATGGGCTTTTATACAACACCAGACTAACGGTAGACGCCGCCGCGGGCGGTGCACTTATGGATAAGCCATACGACGAAGCCTATCAACTAATCGAAAACATGTCTCAGAACCACTGCCAATGGGGAGGTGAATGCATTCCAGCAGAGAAACCCGCAGCGAAAGGTGGGATGTACGAGATCAGCAGCCTTGAAAAGTTCAACGCTAAAGTAGATGCTCTAGCACAGAAAATCGACAGTCTGACCGTTAACCCCACTGCAACCGTCGCTGCCGTAACTCCAAACTGCGAGTTATGCGGAATCGCCACTCATAATGCGCCCGAATGCCCATTGCTGGCTGGAATCCCACCAGACCAAGTAAATTATGCTCAAGGAAATCCTTACGCAAATACCTACAACCCAGGTTGGCGAAATCATCCAAACTTTTCTTACAAAAGCGATAACGCATTGCAGATGCCTGCTGCTCCGCCAGGATATCAGAAACCAGCTGCTGCTCAGAGTGCACCTAGGAAATCAAACCTCAAGTTGATGGAAAAATTCATAGCTACTCAAGCTCAAACAAACAAAGAATTCCTGAATCAAAACATACACACTAGCGAGCAAATTAAACAGCTGACCGGAAAAGTAGACGCTTTAGCCACCCACAACAAAATGCTAGAAACACAGATATCACAAGTGGCTCAACAACAAGCCTCTACTGCCGCACCCGCTGGCACATTTCCTGGACAACCCGAACAAAATCCAAAAGGACAAGCAAATGCTGTCATATTAAGAAGCGGAAAAGAATTGGACGAACCGATCGATCCGAGGACCGAAAACTTAGCCATGCAACAAAAACCAACTGAACAAGCAGAAAAGGAATCAGAGTTAGAGAAGAAGGAAGACAACGAGAAGGAGGATACCACAAGTGAAAAAACGCAAGCACCTCCAGCGCCATATAAACCACCTATCCCTTATCCTCAAAGATTAATAAACTCCAAAACTTCAGGACAGTTTAAGAAATTTGTAGAGCTCCTTAAACAGTTGAATATCACTATTCCTTTTACAGAAGCGATAACTCAAATGCCGTCATACGCTAAATTTCTCAAAGAAATCTTGTCTAATAAGAGAAAGATCAAGGATAATGAAACAGTTACACTTACTGCAGAGTGTAGCGCTATTATTCAAAACCGCATGCCTCCTAAATTAAAAGACCCAGGTAGTTTCTCCATACCCTGCGTCATAGGAAAGTTCGTAATAGACAAAGCTCTATGCGATTTAGGAGCCAGTATCAGTGTTATGCCTTTATCTATATGCAAAAAGCTGAATATGGGAGACCTAAGACCAACCAAAATGTCCGTACAATTGGCTGACCGATCAGTAAAATACCCCGTCGGAATACTGGAAAACGTTCCAGTACGCATAGGACAATTCTACATCCCAACCGACTTCATAATCATGGACATCAAAGAGGACTCTGTTACCCCAATTATCCTAGGAAGACCGTTCCTAGCTACAACCGGAGCTATTATAGACGTGAAGAAAGGAAGGCTAACATTCGAAGTAGGAGAAGAAAAGATAGAGTTCATTCTCACCAAGTTCTTACAAGCACCAGCCATAGACGATACCTGCTATTTAGTAGATGTAATTGACGAATGCATAAGAGAACTTGAAAATGAAGAGACCACGTATTCAGAAATAATAAAGATTCAAATACCCGATATTTCTGAAGACGATGATTGGCGTAAACCGTATAAAGACGACAGCCTGAGCGAAAGCTTAACACTAACCCCAAACCATATGCCAGGTCCGAAGAACCCATCTTTAGAACTTAAAACACTACCCAAAAACCTTAGATATGAATTCCTAGACGATGAACTAAAAAGACAAGTGATAGTCAACGCCGACTTAGGACAACTAGAAACCGTAAGGCTATTAGAAGTCCTAAAGAAGTACCCCACCGCGTTAGGCTATAACATAAGCGATCTAAAAGGTATAAGCCCTTCGATCTGTATGCATCGAATTACAATAGAGGAAGACTGTAAAACCTCTAGAGAGCATCAGAGGAGACTGAACCCCATCCTAAGCACTGTAGTCTGAGATGAAGTAAAGAAATTGCTAGATGCAGGAATCATCTATCCAATCTCCGATAGTGAATGGGTTAGCCCAGTTCATGTCATACCTAAGAAAGGAGGAGTCACAGTAGTTAAGAACGAAAAAGGCGAATCAATAACAAAAAGAGTCGTGACTGGAAGCAGAATGTGCATTGATTATAGAAAGCTTAACAAAGCCACACGAAAAGATCACTTCCCCTTACCCTTCATAAACCAAATGTTAGAAAGATTAGCCAAACATTCATATTTCTGCTATCTAGATGGCTATTCAGGATTTTTCCAAATTCCCATTCATCCTGATGACCAAGAAAAGACTACATTCACATGTCCTTATGGTACTTTTGCTTACCGCCGAATGCCGTTCGAACTTTGTAATGCTCCAGCAACCTTCCAAAGATGCATGATGGAAATCTTCACAGATTTCATAGACGACATCATGGAAGTATTTATGGATGATTTCTCAGTATGTGGACAAAGTTTCGAAGGATGCCTACAAAACTTAGAAATGGTATTAGAACATTGTGTAAAAGTGAACCTCGTCCAAAATTGGGAAAAATGCCATTTTATGGTCCGACAAGGAATAGTTCTAGGACATGTCATATCAAATAAAGGAATTGAAGTCGACAAAGCTAAAATAGAGATTATAAAAGACCTTCAACCTCCAAAATCCGTACGAGAAATACGGAGTTTTCTAGGACATGCCGGTTTCTACCGCAGATTTATAAAAGATTTTTCAAAAATCACAAAACCTTTGACTGGCCTGTTGATGAAAGATGTTGAGTTCGTCTTTGACGACGACTGTCTAAAAGCATTCGAAACATTAAAGTCAGCCCTTATCACCGCACCGATTATGCAACCACCCGATTGACGACTACCGTTCGAAATCATGTGCGATGCGAGTGATTATGCTGTAGGCGCAGTTCTAGGACAAAGGAAGGACAAGAAGCTTCATGCCATCTACTATGCCAGTAGAACCTTAGATCCTGCCCAAATGAACTACGCTACAACAGAAAAGGAACTTCTAGCAGTTATATTTGCGCTTGACAAATTCCGTTCTTACTTAGTAGGAGCAAAAATTATCATATACACAGACCACGCTGCCATTAGGTACCTAATAAGCAAAAAGGATGCCAAACCAAGATTATTGAGATGGATCCTATTATTACAAGAGTTTGACTTAGAAATCAAAGATAAGAAAGGAATCGAGAACGTTGTTGCAGATCACTTATCCCGAATAGAAGGCATCAAACATGAACCAGTACCGATAAATGACGATTTTTCGTACGAACATATGATAGCCAAATTAGAAAGTGACATGCCTAACTTAATCTCGGAAGATCCAGAACTCGAAAAAGTCGTAGAAGCCGTCTATGCCCAAGTAACATTACCTTGGTATGATGACATCGTTAATTACCTAGTTGCAGGCGTGCTTCCATTGGATCTCACTTATCAGCAAAAGAAGAAATTCTTCCACGATCTGAAACACTATTATTGGGACGAACCTCTACTCTTCAAGAGAGGGGCAGACAACATATACCGTCGTTGTGTCCCAGAGGAAGAAATAGAAAATATCATTTCCCAATTCCATTCAGCGCCATATGGTGGTCATGCCAGTACATCCAAGACGTGCGCTAAGATTCTCCAATTCGGCCTATTCTGGCCTAACCTCTGGAAAGACGTTCACATCACTGTGCTAAAATGTGATCGATGCCAACGAACTGGCAACATCTCACGACGCGATGAAATGCCTTAGAAAGGAATCTTAGAGGTAGAAATCTTTGATGTATGGGGAATAGATTTCATGGGACCCTTCCCGTCTTCTTTTGGGAATAACTACATACTCGTCGCTGTAGACTATGTGTCTAAATGGATAGAAGCCATTGCTGCTCCAACAAATGACGCACGAGTAGTAATCAAACTCTTCAAAAACACAATCTTTCCTAGATTCGGTGTACCCAGACTCGTCATTAGTGACGGCGGATCACACTTCATATCGCGAATCTTTGACAAACTTCTTTCTAAATATGGAGTCCGACACCGAGTAGCTACACCTTATCATCCGCAAACTAGCGGACAAGTAGAGGTCTCGAACAGGGAAATAAAATAAATATTGGAAAAGACTGTCGCTACCTCAAGGAAAGATTGGTCATCAAAGCTAAATGAAGCTTTATGGGCTTATAGGACCGCTTTTAAGACACCAATAGGTACTACACCCTTCAAATTAGTTTACGGTAAATCCTGTCATCTCCCTGTAGAATTAGAGCATAAAGCCTTCTGGGCCATTAAGACACTTAATTTCAACTACACTGAGGTAGGAGAGAAACGAATTTTGAACTTACATGAATTAGAAGAACTTCGATTGGACGCTTACGAAAATGCCCGTATCTACAAAGAACGAACTAAAAAATGGCATGATAAACGTTCAGTCCGGAAACAATTCAGTGTGGGAGACATCGTACTTCTATTTAATTCAAGATTAAAACTCTTCCCAGGTAAACTAAAATCCAGGTGGTCTGGACCTTTTGAAGTGACTAAAGTACTTCAAAGTGGAGCTGTTGAAATTACCGATAAGACGAATGTACCGTTTATCGTAAACAGGCAACGTCTAAAACATTATAATAAGAACGAAAACAACCCTCAAGTCAGCAGTATAACATTGCTCGAGCTTCCTGCTCAAACACCCGAATAGCTTGTCACCAAGCTATCGTCAGGCTTTAGACGTTAAAAACAGCGCTTAATGGGAGGCAACCCAATTTTCCCGTATTTCCCTCTTTACTGTATTTCATTCTCATTTTTATTTGAAATCTTACTTTGAAATTTTAACAAAAATTCTAAACTTAAAATTGCTACTATTTTTACTTTATTTTATTTTATTTTATTTTTCTCTTTTATTTAAACTTTGTTTTTTACAACCTTTTGTTTCTAAAAATTCTGACTTCAAATTTCTGTTTTAAACTTTTCAAGATTTTAAAAGCCTTCAAAACCTTCCTCCTGTTTTTCTCCGACTAACCTGCGAGTATGGCCGCGTACGACTTCACAAAGGTTCATTATCGAGGGTTAGCTCAAAAGGCAAGATTTAAAGCATTAACTGAGAGAGACATAGCCTTAACATTGTATTATGATAAGTCTACCATGGAGAAATTAGGAATTACTGATAGCATTCAATTCCTGTTTAATCAACTAGGCTGGGAGAACACCTCCTTGAAAACCCGTTTTGCTACCTATAAGGACCTCACTTATGAATTCCTTAGTTTCTTCAGGTACTTACCCAACTATGGTTTTGGATCAAACACAGAGCTGATCACCTTCAGGATGTTTGGAATGGACCAAACCCATAGCCGTATGTCATTAGCTAACCTCCTAGGATTTTCTAGCGGACCACATGTGTTCATCAGTGCCGAAGATGACGATCTTGATTTTGAACTCAACCAGTTCTAGGGTAGAATCACAGGCGACTATTACCCTGACCCAAATGGCATGTATAACGATGAGATTCATAACCCCGCTTTCATATACTTTCATAAGATCCTAGCTCACACCCTTTTCGGAAAAGAAGAAAACATTACTACAGTATCTAAAGAAGAGTTATTTATCATGTTTTGTGCTTCTCAGGGCCGTACAGTGAATGTCGTACCTTTTATGATGAGATCCTTCCTACGCCTCACTTAGGAACCACAATCACCTATTCTAATAGGAGGCTTCGTGACAATGATTGCCCACGAGCTTGGCCTTAGATTCCACCTAAATGCAAGCACTAGTTTTGGCACCATCCGACCCATAAATATCCAGTTTTGCTTTAACAGGCGCATTTTAAGAACCATGGGACCTGGACCTTACGAGTACCTCATCAATGACAAACCTGTCCAGCTATTCACATTGCCAAATCATCAGATGACAAGTATCCATAACAAGGACAATTAGGTTTATGAATTGGATGAGCCTATGGGACCTCCTTCACCTCAATCAACACCACAGAATTACATGTACGACAGTGATCACATCTCTGAAGCACATGATTATATGTACTATGAGGATGCTGTATCAGAAGCTGAGGTAGACCCTGAGACCCCTCCACATTACAACACCTATCCTGAGCCCATTCCTGAGGAAACCACAGACAAAATGCATATTGTTCTGAATCGATTAGACAACGTCGACGCAGCCCTGACCACCGTAAGAGAAGAAATCACAAGCATACACAGCGAACTCGCAGTTTTCATGGACTTAGTTTATGACCAGCTCGATTACTACGCCCGGAAGTTTGACGAATTGAGGGCACAAAAGGACTGAGATTTTAGCTTTAGTTTAGTTTATTTCTTTCTGTTTTCCGTCCGTTTTCAATTATTTTGATTTTCACATTGTTTCATTTCACTTATGTATTATAATTAAAAGCAATCATTTCAATTAAATGTTATTTAAATTTTTTTATTCCTTTATTCTGTTTATACATTATCATATGCTTCTTGGCTGATTTAATACATTGCCATATCAATTATAAGCCTTAAAACCATGACAAAAGCTTCCCTGTAGCAAAATTCTGCGTTCTGCAGAATTTGCTGATGTGACGACCGTCACAGAAGCCTGACGCTCGTCACACGGGTGACGACCGTCACAGATGCGTGACGACCGTCACGAGTCCAAAACCTGTTATCTTCTATAACAGAGGTTACGTTTTCTCCCCCACTCCCATCCATTCAACTTCCAATCATCACACACTCAAACCCCACTTCCAAATTTCGTTTTCCCTTCTTGCTACATATAATCCCAACTCCCATTTCATCTTTCTAATCCACTTCTGTGCCATTTCTCATTCCACAGAAACAACTTAATCCCCATTTCATCAGCATCCTCCAACCATGGCGAGAAACAACGAAACCCCAGACCTTAGCAATATCGTGTTCAGCGACGGCGACTCCAGCGAGAAATAGAGAGCAAACTATATCGCTTTCTATCAACGGTCGCTACAACCGACCCACTATCCGCACATACCATCCCTCACGGAGCTCGACCTCCTTGACGGTGTCACTTGGATGCTCCAGAGAGCCGGTATTTGGCATCTGTGCACAAATCCGCAGCCGACTTACGAACAACTCACCCTTGAGTTCCTCAGTTCGTTCAGTTACTTCACTTCCAGCGGCAACCTCAGCCAACATTCCGGCGCCGCCTGCTTCCGAATGTTCGGCACGAACTACCAACTGAATCAAAACCAGATTGCCGACATCCTACATTTCCCTCGCGGCGACGATGCTCACCGCCGTATTACCGAACAGTTTCAACATGAAGCCTTTGCGCTTTGGTACCAATTGACCGGAATCAATGCCGACGGCTGGGATTCTCTGCATGCAACACACATCCACAACCCGACCATCCGGTATTTCCACCGAGCACTGAGCAATACCATATTCGCAAGGGATAGCAACCATAAGGTGAACTCCAAAGAACTTTTCTTTCTCTGCTGCGTGTTCAATTCCGAGCCCATCAACGCCGCTCCGTTCCTCCTGGCCCACATTCAGGCCAACTGCAACCGTGGCTCTAAGCCATTTTACTTTGGCGGGATTGTTACCTCCATTGCACTAGGGCTGAACCTCGGTGACCAACTCTAGCATCTCCATACAATTCCTTCGGTCCATTGCAGAGCTTCTCACCTCATCCGCTCCAGGGCCGATGGAAAGTACCACCCGGTCGTGCGTGGCAAAACCGTCAGAAGTATCATCATGTCGTCACGTACCCGGATGCACTCACAGGATCGTGCCAACTTGCTTTTTGACCTCAATGCCCCTGCTGCTACCGCTGCCCCAACTCAAACCCACAACCAAGGTTCTGGTGACGAAATGCAAGATGAGTTGGACATAACTGAGCAACCTGAGGCATCGCAACCACTTCCTTATGAAGGCACATCCTACCGTCGCCGCCGCCACTGTCCAGAGCCCGACTACTCTGAAGAAGACCTTCGCCGATCCCTCGACCAGCAAGCACAGATACTCGCTATGATGCAGCAACAGAATCAGCGAGCAGAGCAATTTGAAGCTTGGCATCGGACCACGATGCAACAGCTCCAAACTGGCCAGGAAACCATCACTGAGAACTTGGCGAATCTAACCTTACAGTTCGAAGGACTCCGAGATTATGTCTATCACACCGGAGCACTGAACTTTGAGGCCCGAGTCGACCAAGCCAGAGGTAGAGGACGAGACAGAGGATGTGACCGCGGCAGAGGCCGTGATTAGTTCTTTCTTTCCTTATTTGTTTACTATATTTTTCGTTTCCTGTATTTTACTTTCCCTTGTATTTCCCTCTCGCATTCTTTCAAATCAGTGGGGACACTGATTGAGATAGTGTGGGAGCGGAGCGTTTATTTCCCGTTCCCTTGTACTTTTAATTAAGTAATTTCAATTCAAACATTTTCCCATTTTAGCAAATAAAAGCTCTTTTATATATCTTCTTCCGTTACGCAAATATCCCCACTTTATTCGACATAAACAAAATTTTTCAGTCGTTCCTCAAAAGCAAAAGCATCACGAGAATGCGCCAAAGTTCAAACCAAGTTTTGAAACTCCGAGACGAAAATTCTAACAAAACCAGTACCGTCCTGACACCTTAGACCTCCGGTGTATGCGAGTCGGTCTCACTACCTAAGTGTACCAAAGTTTCAAGTTTCTATGCAAACTCAGCCCCAAGTAGTTTATACAAGCAGTCAGCACCATCCTAAAGACTTCTAAGCGAGCGACCAATGCAAATAAGTGTATGATCTCTAAAAAGATGAAAAATCATGAAAAGAAAGCCATATAGCCCAAGTATAGAGACATGTTCCCTCTAAGTTAGGTGCTCCTCACCCGAGCATTTAGCCCAACGGTACAAAAACTCATTGAAAAAAATCAATAGTATAAGCTTATGAGCAATGAAAAGATCAAAACAGCAATGAGATCATATTCACTAACAGGTTGACTTTCCATGAAAGTGTATGGACAACAGGCTTAATGTGATTGCGCTAGAACAAACAGGGTAAAGTTGACGCGAGAACCTTGATACCGAGCTGCAGTAGCGTGATTGGGACCGATTTGCATAAAAAGGAGACCTCCGAAGACGTATAGTCCAATGTCGTCACCGTACTCGTTTTGTTCCTATTTAGAATCTCGGTTTTTCCCAACTTTCTGAATGAGGAAGCTGCCTCGTGCTTGCCGACTTTTATTCTTCCTGTTTTACTTGAGGACAAGCAAAGATTCAAGCTTAGGGGAGTTTGATAACGCGAAATCGTATATATATATTGACGCATAATTCAACTAATGTTTGACTGGTTTCAATCCGATTTCGGGTTTTTTCCATGTTATTTGTCTGATATTTTGCAGGTATTTGAAGATCATGTCCAAACAAAGCAATATGAAGAAAAGAAGCAATTACAGATAAAATATGGACGAAAACCAGATGAAAACAACATGAAAAACATAGAATGCGCATTTTGCTGCTGTGACGACCGTCACACCTCCATGACGACCGTCACACGGGTGCCGACCGTCACACACCATGACGACCGTCATGCAGGCAAAAACGCAAAGCTTCAATTAAACGTGCAAAAACCAGTTCCAAGTCCCAAATAATGGACCACTACTCCCTAATTTTTCTGACTCCAAGTCCACCTTCTTCAAATTACAACCGTTAGCATTTTACCTCTATAAAAGGGGAAGGAGGGGAGCTGAGAAAGAGAGCCGCATTCAGATAACGAAGTGCTGCCCAAATTATTTTCCAGAGCAAGTTTAGTTTCATTCTTGTTGTTTTTGTTTCCTTTCCTTTTTCCTGTATTCTATTTCTACAATATTCATTTGTGCGCTCTATTGGTTTGAAGACACAATCCTGCCGACATCGTTGGGATTTGGCCAAAAGCCAATTGGATACGTTACAGGTTTTTATTATTTCGTTAATTGTAACTTTAATTCCCAGTAATATGAATGTTCTAAGTTTCTGCTTTTATTTATGTTTTACTTATTCCAAATCCATGTCTAGCTAAACCAGAGTAATCGATATGTAATAATAATTCAGACGGGATTTGATAATAACCGGTTAAAAACTTTCTTTTTCAAAAGTTGTTTATGGCCTGAGTGTTTAAACTTATTTCCTGAATAAACGTTCGTCGCGACAGCGAGAACTTATTTAAAAGTAGTTTTGCCACGACAGTGGGAAATTAATTAAGGTACGAACCAACAAGCGACAGCTGCGGCTAAGACCAGATAGTAAACACTAGGCATTTGTTTTAATAACAGCGAAAACACTTTAAAATAGATTAGAACTTAGAGATTTCCAAAAAGCGATTTTAACCCCGAACGGGATAGCGACAGCATACGTTCCGCCTTAGAGTTGCGACTAGCGTCAACAACCATCGTGAGACGAAAGTCTTTAGATCAATATTTTCTTCTTAAATAAATTCCGAAAAATATTTTATATACCGGTAACCTGTCAAATCCCCGAAGAACATAATTATTGCATATCGATTCGCGTAATTATAATTCAAGTAACGTTTTTAGTTCCCTTTAGTGATAGAAATTATTCCCTTAAACATTATCTACCTAGCTAAACATAGTAACTCTCGAGAACACTAGTTTGATTACGAGTCCTTGTGGGATCGATATCTTTTATTACTACGCGATAGATTGTGCACTTGCAGTTAAGTTGTATTAGACATAGAAAGTTGCGATCAGTAGATCCTGCAAAGATTAAAGCAATACAAGAAATGCCAGCGCCAAAAACAGAAAAAGAGGTTCGTGGTTTCTGAGGAGATTGAACTACATTGCAAGGTTCATATCTCACCTTACAACCACCTGTGAACTAATATTCAAACTGCTAAAGAAAGACCAAGTAGTCGTTTGGAACGAAAATTGTCAAAGGGCATTTGAAAGGATAAAAGAATACTTGCAGGAGCCTCCGATATTGATGCCTCCAGTGGCGGGAAGACCTTTAATCATGTACTTGACGGTTCTTGAGAACTCCATGGGTTGTGTACTCGGTCAACACGAAGAGACGGGCAGAAAAGAGCATGCCATCTATTACTTGAGTAAGTAGTTCACAAAATGTGAGTCCAGGTACTCAATGCTAGAGAAAACATGTTGTGCACTTGCATGGGCAGCCAAGCGCCTAAGGCAGTATATGTTGAACCACACAACCATGTTGATATCGAAGATGGATCCAATCAAGTACGTGTTCGAGAAGCAGGCACTTTCTGGAAGAATTGCAAGGTGGCAGATGGTTCTTACAGAATACGATATTCAATATGTTTCCCAAAAAGCCATTAAGGGAAGTGTTTTGTCAGAATACCTTGCAGATCAGTCGATTGAAGATTATCAACCGATGAAATTTGAGTTTCCTGATGAGGACATAATGTTTCTGAAGATGAAAGATTGTGATGAGCCACTACCTAACGAAGGTCCTTGTCGTACCTAAAAAAAAGCACGATCCTTCGCGAATGGTCGTGGAAAACACAGAGTCGCCACCAAACTTTATTTATCCCAAAGAGGGAAAAGAAAATATCGATAAAACCTTTTGGGAAAAAACACGGTCATCGCAACCGAGTTCTAGGTTCGAGAGTCATTTACTTGAGTGGAAGGTATTAGCACCCCTCATGTCTGTTGTACTCAACGGGAACCTCTTGATTCGATTCATAAGAAATGTTAGCCTAGTTTGTCTGTGTTCTTCCAAGATAAAAGGTAATATATAAAAAAAAAGTAATGTCAAAGGTTATAGACTGCTAAGGAGAAAGGGATGGTTTTAGAAAACAGTGCTCGCCAAGGATTGGGGCTCTTGTGCCTACGTATTTTCACTTGAAAGAAGTGAAGAATCAGAGCATCCGTAGTTCGGACTGCTACGGGTAAAAGTTTGGATAGAAAATGAAAGAGGTTGGTCTCGATTTCACTAGGACAAGAGAAAGGGAAAGTTAGTTATTAGTGTGCTCTTCAAGGATAGAGATCCTCGTGCCCGTATCTTACATTAAGAAGAGAATGAAGAATCAGAGCAGCCGTAGTTCGGCCAACGGTTGCCGGTTTGACTTAACGAAAGATACTTAGTCGTATTCGACAGAAAATATTGCTTTATCTAAACTAGTGAGGAGAGGAAGCTTGCACCACTTTGAATGGATTTCCATATATCAACATTCATGGGGAACACGCCAATTATATCGACTCAAGTAGGTTACGGACGAAAAAATATTTTGCATCGTTCTCAAGACACCATATCTCACGTTTAAGAAAAAGTTTGATGGTTCGCTCGGCGGCGAGAAATTGAAATTGAATAAGTCAATGTTTAAAAAAGAGAATATTTTTGAATAGGTTTAGGGTTTTGATTGCACGAGGGCGAGGAAACGAGATTAATATAAAGGTGCTTAGCTAGAGGTGACGATTACCTGAAGCTTAAGAAAGGCTCCTCGGGCCCATGTAATCGAGAAAGTTAGTCAAAGGTTTGACTCCCTCTCTTTTTCATCTCAAATTCAAAAGGATAGGATGAGGTTCGAGTAAGTTAATCGGATGACGATTACTCGAAGCTTAAGAAAGGCTCCTCGTGCCCAAGTAATCGGGAAAGCGAGTCAAAGGCTTGACTCTCTCTCTTTTTCATCCTTAATGGAGAAGAAATGGATATGGTTTAAGGTTAATTGGATGACGATTACTCGAAGCTTAAGAAAGGCTTCTCGGGCCCAAGTAATCGGGAGAGTGAGTCAAAGGCTTGACTCTCTCTCTTTTTCATCCCTAACAGAGAAGGAATTGGATATGGTTCGAGTAAGTTAATTGGATGATGATTACTTGAAGATTAAGAAAGGCTTCTCGGGCCTAAGTAATCAGAAAAGCGAGTCAAAGGCTTGACTATCTCTCTTTTCATCCTTAAAAGAGATTGCGTAGGAAAAGTATTGAACGATGGAAGATGGTTGAAGTATTTTAAGCGGATGAGGATTACTTGAAGCTTCGGAAAGGCTTCTCGGGCCCAAGTAATCCAGAAAGCGAGTCAAAGGCTTGACCCTCTCTCTTTTTCATCTTATATTAAGAAAGATATTTGATATAATTAGAGTGACTTATAGATGACGATTACTTGAAGCTTAAGAAAGGCTTCTCGGGCCCAAGTAATCGGGAGAGCGAGCCAAAGGCTTGGCCCTCTCTCTTTTTCATCTAAGTGTTTAAAAAAATAAGTTTCGCATTGTACGTCTTTTAAAGAAGACAATTTTTTGAACTTAAGAAAGACTCCTCGGGTCCAAACAATCGAGAAGAGAAATCAAATGCTCGATTCCAACTCCCTTTTCATCTTTATCAAAGTTGTGTTTAAAATATGATTAAGTGTTTTAATTCGATTTAAAGAAAATGCTTGACGCGAATCAAGGTTTGAATTTGCGTACGAAACAGTAAGAGATAACCCGATTTAATCAGGAAATAAAATATATTTAATCAAGTTGACTTAGAATTTGTGAAAGTGTCTTAATATTTCTAAATTATGCATTAATAAGAACTTAAAGTTGTCTTAAGATAAACCAATTATTAAATTTACCTTAACAAATTAGAGTTATCTAAAGGTAATAAGGGAAACAAAATAGGCTTAACTAATAAAGGAAACCAATTAAAAAAAATTCATCACCAAACATTGTAATTAACATATTATAAATATGGTTTTTAAAAAAAAAACAAGAAAAAGACTAAGTTGATTTCCAACGTGTGAAACTTTTCAGTGTAAAATTCAAGCCAGTAGGAACAAAAAAAACAAAAAGAACATCAAGTGATAAATAGAATAATCGATTCAAACATTACCAAACACGAAATGCTTCAATGTTTGCTGTTGTGGCTGTGGATGACTTGAAATTTTTTGTTGAACGAAAACTAGCTCCGCCGAGTTTGCAATCACGACAGCAGCACGAGCATTAAACTAGCAGCAACACAGCTGGTGGTTGAACAACAACATTGGAAAGAAACTTCTAGCTTCAAATTGTTCCGAAACGACTTTGACGTCCAGCCTGATTTCAACCTGTGAGACAAAATTACACAGTAAAACAGAATGTAACAATCCAAATTCAATGTTCAAAGCAGCTCATTATTTTGGAAGTAACTCTCTCTGCAATGATTCGTTGAATGATTTTGGTAATGAACTGAAGTCATGATGGGGAGAAGGTTAAGGAGCCTTCGCGGCGGCTACGACGTCTGTGTTGAATAAAGTTGCAGGGGGAATGCCATAGTGGTTCAATGGCTGAAGGAATTGTGTGTTGAAGAATGAATTGGTATCGGGTCTGTTGTGTTTGTGTTGTTGTGCACACCAACTGTTTGTGAAAAGGAATTGTTTATTGTTCTGTGGTTGCGGTTATCGTCTAAAATTTGAACTGAAGAGATGATGTTGCTTTCATTTGAGACCTTCCCTCATCACATGTTTTACCAAGAATGACGTGCGGTTTTCGAATTCGACGCAGCGGTGTCCTCTGCTAGTGCTTCTTATGTTGTGAAGAATAGGTTATATATCCTTGAGTGAAACGCCAGTTGTTGTTGTTTGTGAATCTGTGCACACCAACCATTTGTGAAAAAGGCTTTGGTTATGGTTTGCGAAGTCGAATCTCTACTGCTGGAAGCATTATTGCGTAAAACTGCAAACTTGTTGTGAAATCAATGTTGTGAATTTGTTTTGAAGAATGTTACTTGGTACTGAGTTATGAGTTGTCGGTGATAGCGGGAACGTCAATGTTTTTGCTGCTTTGTGAGTCGATGGAGCTAGAAGGCATCTGTGAATCTACGAAGAAACCATCCGCTGTTGTAGTATGATGACCATCCTGATTGATCTCAGTATTAGTCATAGGTGACTTGGTGCCAAGTGTTTTGACTATATGACCAATTCTTGCATATTATAGACTAAAACCTCTCATATCAGTGCATGAATTCAAAATGGTTTTGCTCACTATGGAGCCATGCAACATTCCTGACTGAAACAGGGGATTTGTCCGCTTCTTTGAGTGGTGCATCAGGTCGATATAGATCATAAATTTAGAGGATTTTCTTTTCTTTTCCAGTGAGCAAAATTGAGTATCCAACGGTAGAGTCACGACAGTTCTTTGTTAGCAAGTCAATCACGGCAACACTTGTTTATATCATGTTGATCGAACTGATTGAAACAAGAGCAAAAACCGAAATAAAATAAATGGTAGACTGTACTGAAAATGATGGTGGGAAACAAAATAAATGGTAGCCTGTACTGAAAATGATGGTGGGAAACGCGTGATGCTTTGATATAGAACAGTTTCCGCCATATTTACAAATATCATGACAGAAACCCGTTGAAAACTCTGCGGTAAGTCAGAACAACACTTCATTGCTTCTTTTCATTGTTATCCTTTAGAGATACTGAAAAGTGAGGTTGATTTATGTCGCTTTTGAAGGTCATGAGCCATATGAGGTTGAAACGAGAGGAGGGAGTGTGATTGTTTGGAAAGGAGCTACAGTTGGTTTTCTTTCAAATAATAACAGGTGGTGCTACTATGTTGGTTCTCATGGTTATGGAAACAAAAAGAAAAGTGACATGTGTGAGTGGTTTTTGTGCACTGTCAGCAAGAGCTTGAAAGCAACATTATGTGTATGGTTGTGTAAGGGTAAATAGAAATGTGGAAGGAGAAACGTTGTTGATGATTTGGCGTTGTCGTAAATGTCTAAATAATGATGGAAGGAGGAAATCAGTTAGAAGGTCCTCGGAAACAGGTTTAGTTTGATGAGTTTGGATGGTTGAATGTTGCTGTTATACGACAGAAAGTAGTGCGTTGTCGCACGATGGAGTTTTATTTAGCGAGCTGGTTTACAATGTGAAATATGGACTATTTGTGGTGAGTTTTTTTTTGAAAAGGAGGGTTAATATAGTGTGTGTGTGTGTGTGTGTGTGTGTGTGTGTGTTACATAAAAAAGTAAAAAAATTTACATGGAAAGGAAAGGTTGCAGGAAGAGTGAAACAAACCTGGTGAGAATTGTTATGTTGCTGCAGTTTCGGAAACTCGTAAATGCAATGACAAAAGCTTGTTGGTTTTGTCCTATGTTGAAGTTGTGAAGACAAGTTATGGTGTAGTTTTGACAGAACGAGGTTATATAAGGATAAAGATGTGAAGTATATGCCATGAACCGTTTGAATGGTGTGCCATAGTTTGAATGTGAGGAACTGGTCGAATGTGTTGCAGTTGTACCCTATTTGAGAGCTGATTGTTGTAGAAACTTATTGTGACAAGAAATCATAAAGAACTCCTATTAACTTGTAATGAATGAGTCCTCTATTGCATACAAGAATTGCAAGCGTATCTTCAATCTGGTGGAACTTGGCAGGACATGTTCAATCAACTGCTTCATTTCAGAATACACCATCTATGCGAGCTGGTAAAGCATCCTCCGTTGGAACCTTTCTGACTGTGTTTGATTTGTGCACGGTGAAACAATTTAAAGATGCAGTGTAATAGAGCCATTCGAAGCGAGATCCAAATTGTTATCGTTTAGCTTGAAACGTGGTGTTGGCATAGTATGCTCATGGTGGTTATGGATTTTTATTAAAAATGATGAAAATAGAGTTGGAGAAAAGAGAAAGAAAAAAAAGGAAAGGTGATTTAAAGTTGTTATTTTGAATGGAGCTAGCTGAGATGTTGTTGAACCATACGGTAATGTAGGATTTGTGAGTTTATTATGTGAGTTTTATGAAAGATGGTCCTGACTGAAGCTGGAAGAGTTAGAGTTGGACCATTTGGATAGCATGATGTCCATGGGCCTTGTTGCTTCAAGAAAAAAAAACTCATTGTATCACATTAAAATAAACTCAAAAGTTCTTTGTAAAATCTCTTAACCATTACCATTATATTTTGTAATATTCTTATAAAACAAATTCAACTTGTAATTTTAAATTTGCACCAAAGATGAGACTTAAGTTGGATTAAAAAAAGGATATCATGAAATTTGAAAATAAATTGTGAATGTAGATAGGACTTGGATGGAAATTATAGTTTGAATCTTTGACAAGAGGCTTGAATGACTTGATTTAAAATTAAAATCGGAAGTGTATTGAAATTTGAATTTTATTGGGCTTGGAATGAAATGAAGTTAGAATTTGGATTTTGAATTGGAAATTAAACTCGAATGAATTAAATATCATGGGGATTTGAAGTGTGATTATGACTTAAAAAATGGACGGAATTGGAAATTGGAGAAAATAGATGAAATTAAGAATTGGAAAGATAAATTGAAATAGAACTTGGATAGGTTTTTTTTTGAAATTTATCAACGGACGAATTCTTGAACGGTTTTGAATTGGATAGGGAACTTGAATTTTCCTCTAAAAAAATCATGAAATGCATTGTCGGAACTCACAAATGACTTGACGCAACTTGACTTCAACATATAACTTGTTATATGGCACAAAACCTTAATCCTGATCACTTGATGATATTCAGACATAGGCCACTTGAATCTGGCACTTCCTTTCCCATCACAATGATCCTTAACACAAGTGACCTGAGATATGAACCGTGCTACCATTGCACCCAAAACCCCAAACTGAAAGTGAACCTGCCCTGATTGAAACACTGACGAACTTGACTTAGCCTGATAACTTCATTTTGCACAAAACTCGAATCCTGATAACTTGATATTGAAGAAAAGCAATTGTTCAACAAAGGCCAGGTCAGAATTCCATTGAATTTTAACCAAGATTGCACATGTTCTTACCTTGATAACCTCTGCCCGATCCTTGATTCAATCTGGTAATGCCTGAGCTTAGGCGTCAAGAGGACACAAATTCAGAAGTATAATGGTTAGATGCACAAATGATGAGAATGCTATGAAATGAACAGAAAGCGGTTTAGGGTCAAAATTAGAGTGTAACAGTTGCCCCTATTTAAATATCTTCAACCAGAGAGTGTGAAGAAAGGTATTCTTCATATAATCGTAGTGGAAGATAGTTAAATATCAAGAAGACCCGAATTTTGATCCTGAATGCATATGAAATGTTATGCTATGGACAAAATAGAAAATATGTGATGCAATGCAATGCAGATGCGATGATAACCTATCATGATGAAGATGATGGGATGATAAATGCAAAAATGCTGACAAGGAAAGAAAACACGCGGGGATAAAGTCAACACAACGAGTAGTAAACTCACTGGGGATGACTAAACATAGAGAAAAAGAAAACAACTGGGAAATCTTAAAAAAGGATAAGCTTCTCGAAAGAGAGAAGCCACTTATCAAAAAAGATGGATAAGCTTCTCGAAAGGGAGATGCCACTTATCGTTGAAAGAGGATAAGCTTCTCGAACGAGACTACCACTTATCGAAAAAATATGATAAGCTTTTCAAAAGGAGACTGCCACTTATCGAAAATATGGATAAGCTTCTCGAAACGGAGATGCCACTTATCGTTAAAGAGGATAAGCTTCTCGAACGAGACTGCCACTTATCGAAAAAGATGATAAGCTTCTCAAAAGGAGACTGGCACTTATCAAAAAGAAAAGATGGATAAGCTTCTCAAAACGGAGATGCCAATTATCATTGAAAAAGGATAAGCTTCTCGAACGAGACTGCCACTTATCGAAAAAGATGATAAGCTTCTCAAAAGGAGACTGCCACTTATCAGAAAAGATGGATAAGCTTCTCGAAACGGAGATGCCACTTATCTTTGAAAGAGGATAAGCTTCTCGAACGAGACTGCCACTTATCGAAAAAGATGATAAGCTTCTCAAAAGGAGACTGCCACTTATCGGGAAAAAATGGATAAGCTTCTCGAAACGGAGATGCCACTTATCGTTGAAAGAGGATAAGCTTCTCGAACGAGACTGCCACTTATCGAAAAAGATGATAAGCTTCTCAAAGGAAGACTGCCACTTATCAAAACTAAATATGTCGAATCATAAATCAATAGGATCACGCAGGAAAAACAAACTTTTGGAAATTCCTTAAGCGAAGAGATCAAACGGGATCTTCAGGAACCATCAGCAAAGATACAGGGTATTTAAACTCTTTTGTATGCCAAAATAATTGGACTTCACTAGGAAACGCCAGATGGATAAGCTTCTCAAAAGAGATAGCCACTTATCAAAAAAGCGAAACAAGCTTCCCAAAGGGGACAGCCACTTGTTGATAAAAAGAGAGATAAGCTTCTCGAAACGAAGATGCCACTTATCGTTGAAAGAGCATACGCTTCTCGAACGAGACTGCAACTTACCTGAATAGATGATAAACTTCTCAAAAGGAGACTGCCATTTATAAAAAAAAAGCGAAACAAGCTTCTCAAAGAGGACTGCCACTTGTTGATAAAAAGAAAGATAGGCTTCTCGAAACGGAGATGCCACTTATCGTTGAAAGAGGATAAGCTTCTCGAATGAGACTGCCACTTATCTGAAAAGATGATAAGCTTCTCAAAATGAGATTGCCACTTATCAAAAAAGAAACAAGCTTCCCAAAGCGGATTACCACTTGTTAATTGTTGCACCCTAAAATTTGCCCAACCTTATTCAATTGGTTTATGTTTCATCACCATTAGCATTTGCATATAGAGTCATGTACATAGACTAACCATCTGCATAGCATAAGCATAGCAAGTCATTCAACAGGGGACCAATCATTATTTTCATCTCTAGAGGCCTAGCAAGAGGTTATTATCCTAATTCCATCCTACTCAAGTCATCAGGAAAGAATTTGAAAGCAAAGAGTTCAGCAGATCAAGCCTTGAGTCTATCTCCTAGCTGAGGGTATCTGAGGATCAACAAGAGGGTTATGAGCTGTGAAATGAAAGCATGGAGAGCATCTAGACATCTTGAGAGACTTATAAAGTCATTTGGAGAAGAAAACAAGTCATTGATGAAGGCACAAGAGCTACAGTTGAAGACAGTCAACTAGGGTTTCATCTGGGTCAGCCCTAGGTCAACCCTAGGTCAATTGACTGACTTTAAAGGGCATTCAAGGCTATTGGAGAGGTGTGGGATTCAACATTGGACATATAAAGAAGGATATGGAGATATGACAAGGAGAATTCAAGAGAAATCAAGGAGAAGAGGAGTTACTAAATTAGGGTTTCTCTGTAAAATCCCCTAGTTTAGGTCAAATTTCCAAGCAAGATAAGTCAAAATTCTAGATTCAAATGGCTTCTTGGCCAACATGAAACTTGTAGAGGATCTCAAGACCTTTAATTTGAGTGGTGGAAGACCTCAAGGAGATTTATAGAACTCAAGTTATGGTCCTTACAAGTTACAGGTCATCTGGGGTGTCTGAATTTTTGTCTGTGAAAGTGACTTGACTTCCAAGCTAATTTTGCCCCTCAAGGAGATTTCAAATGAATTCTTGGTCAACATAAGAATTGTTCCTCATTGTCTTAGCTTTCTAGAATGGTATGGCATGCCTTCATATGATGTGGAGAACTCAACTTATGGTCTTGGCAAGAAAAGGGTATTTTGGGCATTTGTGAATTACAGGTCATTTTAACCTATACCCAAAACTCAAACAAGGAGGCCTCAAATGAAAAAACTTACAACATCAAACTTGCTCCAAATGGGATTTTAAGTCTAGAAAGAGGGTCACAAGTTATTGGAGAAGCTCATAGCATGGAGTTGCATGATTGGTCAAAATATGAACTAAAAAGGCTTATAAAGTGAATAATTTCAAAGTGAAAAATGGTTTGGGAGATTTCCAAGTCCAAATGGAGACTTCCAATATATGATTTTGAATGGAAAAACAATTCTAAGAACAATGGTTCAAACACTTTTTTGAGTTTAGAAGGAAAAAATGAAGTTATCCATGGTTGCTTGCTTTTTAAGAAACATAACCAAAATGAGCCAAAGTTTGAAAACAAGGGAATGTGCAAGATGGATCTAGAATGTACCATTGGGGTCTATATATTCATGAAAGGAGAATTTGGCAAGGGTTGGCTTCATTTGCATCAAAAATTTCACAAACTTCTCATTCTTGTTCATAAAAGTTTCATTCCAAATCTCTCAAATTCTTCATCAATCTTCATCAAAATCAATTCAGTTTTACTCCATTATCATTATAGATCAGAATTGAAGCAAGGTTTTGGTGATTATCATCCATTTTCGAGTGCCTTTTGCAAGAACATCAAAATCACAATCTCAAGTGGATAGCATAATTCAGGCCAAGTCTCATCCAAAGCTTGCATACAGAATCAAGTTCATCAAGGATTGATCAAGATCCAAGTCTCAAAAGCCTCAAATCATCAATCTCCATAGCTGTTTGCAAGGTTTCACATCAGGTAAGTTTTCATTCGATTGGCTTGATTCAGTTAGTTTCACATGATTTTATTAGCTTAGACTTGATCTAGGTGGTTAGGAGATTAAGTTAGATGAATTTGGAAAGGATTGGTGATGGTTAGTGACAGGTGCAACAAACTGTTAGTGTTCGAATCTCTTGGATTAATGCGTTATAATGTTAGTTTGATTCATCAGATTAACCTCCATTATGTGTAGATTAGTTTAGGGTAAATTTGAGGAAGAATGGTAATGGTTCATATCAGTGCATTTCAATGGTGGCCAGTGTTTGATTCAATCGGATTTGTTGTTGTGGTGAGTTTCAAGATAATCTGATGCCCTAGGCTTGTAGAGGAAAGAATTTGGAGCGGTTTTCATGTTCACAGCATGTGGATTAGTGGCGTGTAGGATGAGAACAGCTTGATGTAAAGCTTGCTCGTGCATGGAGCCATGGTGAATCGAAACCCTAAGTTTCAGGTCATTTGGAGAAGATAGAATCGTGACCGTGTATGGGTTGTTAGACTTTTGACTTCCCAGGCAATCCAATGGCTGTTATTTGATTTCAGAATTGGAGGGAAGGACCTGGCCCTAAACGCACCGTTTCATTAATTGAAACGGGCGGGCCTGAGTCTCTTGTGCTAATCCCACCCCCGTGTGAGCCCAATTCCAAGTTTCTAACGTGATTCTGTTGCTTCTCTCACCCCCAGCGCGTTGTTATTATTTCTCTAATTCTGAGTAATTCTGGGCCTTGTCCAAAACGCTACCAACACCCCCCTGTTTGCTGGCCCAATGGATTTGAACTGGGCGTGATTGATATTCTGACCCCCCTCCCTCATTTTATTTGGTTTATTTGTTTTAATTCATTTTAATTTTTACCATTTTCATTAATTCATAAATAATTCATAAAAAATGCATTTTAATCCATTCTTTTTACCATATTTTCATTAAAATGTCTAGAATATTATAGAAAAATAAAATTTCATTTTTAGTTTTATTTCATATTTTTTACATATTTTCTAAATAAATGTCATATTAAATAGATTCATTTCATGCATCATTTTTATGATTTTTGTTCTCTTACATGCTTTAATATTTTTTAGTCATTCTTTTATATTGTTTAGATGAGATATTAAACTTGTAGAAATATTTTAGTTCCCATTTTTAGGAGTTAATTTTAGGTGATTAGTAAATGCTTGAACATCATGAACAAAACTAGGGTTTTAGGTGACAACTTAGGAGTTTGATTTCATTTCCCTTAGGACTTAGGGTTTGAATAGATTAGTTATGGGACTATAGGGGCTATGGGTAGTTATTAGATCCCTTAGGAAAAGTCAGGATTCCCCTACTGATATTATTACTGTCTGTATATCTGCTGTCTGGTGTGGTGTGCCCTCTGGGGTTTATTGTTTGCTTGCTTGGGTATTGGGTTTGCCTGGGGCCCTGGGGAAGCTGAAGATTTGTGAAGATGAAGGCCATTGGAGATTCAAAGACTGAAGATCAACTGTCAGAGTTGAGGAGGAGATTCTTGCTAGCAGATGCTAAGGAGACTAGGGTTTAGGAGCTAGGCAGAGCTCTAGATTAGAATGATTGTTTCTCAAACATGGATTGCCTTGTCTGCATCCATTCTTCTCTGTGATTCAGAGTCTCTCTAAGACACTCACCCCCTTCCTTTGGAAGGCTTGGTGACAGTGTCTGTGAGATAGAACTCCTGAGAGAAAATGTCTCTTGTGTTAGAAGCAGTCTGTTCACCACCTTTGGTAGTCAGCTGGTTGCTTAACACCCAATTCACTCTTGTGACTAATCCCTCATCCTGGAGGTTTGAGCTTGAAGAAGAGCCATTGCAGATAGAAGACTGATGATCAAAGCCCTTGCCTGAAGGCCATGAAGATGGAGATTGAGGCTTGTTGAAGCCTGTAGCTGATTGGAGATTACTTGGAGCCAGCTGTTGATTCAGAGCTGCTGAAGTTGTTTGTATTTCATTTCTGATGTATTGATTGGTTTTCCTGACTGTATTGTTTGCTGTTTACCCTGTTGGGTTGAAAGTGAAGCCTGTTCACTTTTGCCTATTGTTTTCTAGGTTCGAGGTTGAGTGGGACTCCCTTGCCTCGCTTGTGCTGTTGCATCCATGCATTTTACTGCTTTACTGTATATATCTGGTATTGTTTCTGTTTTGCCTATCCCGTAGGATCTCTGTTTCTCTCTGTGCAAGAGAGGAGCATGATAGACACTAGGTCTTAACCCATGCATGATAACATTAAGTTAGTTTGATTCCCTTCGCAACCGTAGGTTAGAGTTCTGTCTCTTTCTTTCTCAAAACAAACAGAAAAACACATAAAGATTTCAAACACAATAAAAGACACTTCTTTCGTAAAAGAATGTGAACTCATCAAAACGTCATTTTTGTCCGCTGGGACTGTTAATCAGAAAAACCTTTTTCAGAAGGAATAAAAACAATCAAGACAAGCTTGTGTCGTACGTGGCCCGAACTACGTTTGCTCTGATCTTTCATGCTGTATGAAAGTACGTAGGCACAGGATGCGATATCCTAGCGAGCAACCTCCCCCTCCTTTCCCGTAGGTAGGCGAACTACGTTGACTCTGATTTCTCGTTCCAGGCGGGAATACGTAGGCATAAAGTGCGATACTTTGCCGAGTCATTTTTATTTTCATTTTATTTTCTTTTTAACCCTTGACCTATAGTTTAGATAGAATAACAATCCATACCCGAAAACAAGCGTGGATCCCGTCGAGTACGACGGACGTGAGGGGTGCTAATACCTTCCCCTTGCGTAACCGACTCCCGAATCCAGGTTTTGGTTGCGACGACCATACCTTTCCCGTGTTGTGCGAGGTTTACTCTGAGCGTTTCCTTTCCCTCCCGTGGGATAAATAACGCACGGTGGCGACTCTTCTGTTCAGCCGGCGCCGATTTTCGCAGTAGCGACAGCTGGCGACTCTGCTGGGGATCCAACGTCCCCTGGCTGCTAAGGACTGCGATAGTTCTTATGCATTTGGGATCCAACGTCCCTTGAGAGAGTCAATCCTAGCGCTTGTTTTCCCGTCGAGGATTTTGTATGGAGTTATTGTATATTTCTAACCCTGTATTTTTTCAGCTTTGTATATTGATTATTATTGCTGTATCTGGGGTGTGATGGGTGTTCTGATATTGAGAGATAAGCCGGACCTGGGCTTGAGTGCACCTAGAATTAGAGTAGAAATTAGTGGGCGCCCGCTTGCTTTGCTTGCTTTGGTGTCCCATGAAATCTACACTCAGACGAGGTTCCTCTGGTTGGCCTCCTGCCCCTTCCTTTGGTTGGCGTGGGTTGCTGGTTAGTTGGATTGTCGACTCTGGGGACCGATCATTTGGAAGTTGGCTGAGTGAGGCCTCTTCAGGAATTGATGATGCCACTCCTTCTGGGAATCGTATCATCAACCCTGAAAGTCTGTGACGCCGACGACCGCATAGGATGCCATACCTTGTGCCAGTTATAGGGCCACCCACCTGTGAGGGGATTCAGGGTTATGCAGGTAACTAGACCTCCAGACTACCGGTTATTTCTTGATCGGAGATCCTGGTTATTTATGGAGAGTTATGAGGTCTGTCAGAGAACAACTAGAGATGAGATCTGAGGTCTTGTCAGAGACCATTTGGAGAGGTGTTTTGAGGTCTGTCAGAGACCAATTATGGATGTGATTTGAGGTCTATCAGAGACCAGGTGGAGTTATGGTTTGAGGTCTGTCAGAGACCAGTGTTGGAGTTTTATTTTAGGTCTATCTGAGACCAGGGTTTGGTGGCTTCTGGACGGTCTATCTGAGACCTTTCTTGATTGGGTTTAGGCTATTCAGCTGCAGCTCTGGTCCCTGTTGAATGTTACTTGCATTGCATTGCTTGCATATCCATTACCATTTGCATTTCACTAACGTGTGTCTGTGCTGCAGGTGCATTTGCATTTCCCTAGTTCTAGTGCCCAGACTTCTGAGTGTTTGATCATGACTAGCTTAAGGAGAACAGTTGCTTACAAATTGCCTACTCCTGATATTATTCCTTTACTTGGGTTGATCTCTCTTGCTGATGAGGGTGTTCGTAGGAGCTTCCGGACGAGCTATGGTAGATTACTGAGATTGGTGTGCAAACCTACAGAGGTAGAGTTAGATGGGCTGTATGCTTTGATGCAATTCTACGACCCTGCTTTGAGGTGTTTTACGTTCTCTGACTTTATTATGGGACCAACTCTGGAGGAATACGCTGAGTATGTTGAGCTGCCCGTGCAGAACCAGGTTCCATTCATTCATTATGATGCCAAACCTAAGCCGGAGGAATTGGCAAAAGCCTTGCATGTTGATGCTTCTGAACTTGTGACTACTGTTTCCCGTGGAGTTCCAGGATTCTCATTTCAGTTCTTAGTGGGTAAAGCCCAAGAGTACGCCAAGAATGGGTGCTGGGTTGCTTTCAACGCTGCGTTGGCCTTGTGCATTTATGGCATA
Source organism: Lathyrus sativus (assembly GCA_963859935.3). Classification (NCBI taxonomy): domain Eukaryota; kingdom Viridiplantae; phylum Streptophyta; class Magnoliopsida; order Fabales; family Fabaceae; genus Lathyrus; species Lathyrus sativus. Next base: position 337,447,902 of record OZ012735.1, read on the forward strand.
GTACTGTTCCCCAATATACCGGATTTTGTGGATTTCGATGCTTTCTACTTGTTCGCCGCTGGTAATCCTGTACCTACTTTACTCGGGGATCTCTACCACTCACTGCATTACAAGAATGAGAAGGGAAGAGGGAAGAATGTTCATCTGTGTGTACCCTTATTGAGTATGTGGTTTGAGAGTCATCTTCCTAAGAGAGGATCTACTGCAGAGACTACAATTCCAGTTGGTTGGCCAGAACGCTTGATGAGGCTATCGTCGGAAGATATGGAGTGGTTTGATAGAGATCTGTTGGGATCGGAGCTCATCTTCAGTTGTTCTGGTTACCCTAATGTCCCATTGATTGGAAGAAAAGGATGTATCAACTACAACCCTTCTCTATTCATTCGCCAGTTCGGATATGCGCTGAAGAATCCACCTCAGGAGGAAGAAGTACAGGAATCTCTGTACTTCACTGGTGACGTAAAGGGGGAGTTATTAGCCAAGTTGCGACATGCCTGGACGCGTATTAACCGCAAAGGGAAGCCGCTGTTAGGTAAGAATGACTGTCAGGCCTATGCACCTTATAGAGTTTGGATTCAGGAGAGGGCTAGTCAGCTGAAGATGCCGTTTCCAGATGTACCAATTCTTGATCCTATTCCGGTAGAAGAGCCGACTACTGTTTCTAGAGAAGCATATGAACAAGTTGTGAGAGAGAAAGAAGCCTTGATGAAGATTAACAAAGGGTTAGAGCAAGAGTTAGCCCAGGCACGCAGTGAGAAAAACAAGGCCGTATATGCTTTCCAGCAACAGATTGAGCTGGTAAACAGGTTAGGGGCTGAGTTGACCGAGGAAAAGAAGAAGCGTGAGCGTCTGGGGCAAGAGTTCAGAAGTTCCCATGACATGCTGGAAGCAAAAAAGAAGGCGCTCGACGCGGCACACCGAGAGATATCTTCTTGCAATAAGACTTGGAATGCTACACTCACTAACAACAAGAAGAGGGAAGATAAGCTGAAGCAGCAAATCTCAGACCTCGAAGAGAAGTTGAAGTCTAGCATCAAGAAGTGTGAGGAGGAAGTGACGAACCGGTATAGTGTCCAGCATGCACTGAACAAGGCAATCAAATCTAGAGATGAAGCAGTGTCCCAGAAGCGAAAGTTAGAAGATTGCTTCGGAGAAGCAACATGGGAAGAAACTGCTGAAGACGTACGCCGTGTCCTTAAGAAGAGAAACCAGCTTGTTGAAGGGATGCTTGATCGACCAAGCCATCCGGAGACCAAGAAGTTGATAGAGGAGTACCAGACTTTTGGGAGGATCTGATCATTCCATTATTTGTATGCTTTATTTGCATAGTGCTGACCATCGCCAGGATTGTTGGTTGAGGTCATGCCTTCTTTGTACTCTCAGTGATATTGTACCCTGGGATTATTGATTCTCTCTGCAATATATGAGGCTTTCTATGATTCAGCTCCGGTATTCTTATTGTCAGCACTGTCACTGCACCGGCACCCTCGCACTAGAACTGGGGGAATGAACTTCCCTAATGCACAGACACATTGCATTGCATTCATATTCATATTGCATGACAGGTAATCTTTGAATGGTGTCTTATCTCCTGCTTTGATTCAGGTACTTAACAGGATTCCAGATCAACATCCGCACCGCTATTCTACACGATCCAACTGTCGGAAAGTCATGGACCAAATCCAGAACGAAATGCAGGATGTGCGCGAGAAGCTCGCCCTCTTCATGCAGACCATGGAAGCTATAGCAAAAGGGCAAGAGAACTTGCAGGCCATGGTCCAGCCTCTATTGGCTCGCAACGCTGGTCATGGTAACGAAGATCATCAGTCTGTCCGGGTTGATACTGCTCATGGAGACGGCACTCCCACGCCAGTGGCTCCACCTGTCGTCAATATGACTGCTGCTAATCTCAACAACGCTACCGCTGCTGTGAATGGTAACGTCGGAGTTGGAAATGAAACTGCTGTCCATAATGTTGGGCTGGGTGATGTCAATGTGGGAGATAATCTCGGAGGCAATGGCTTTGTCAACGCTGGGTTCGGATTCAACGATCAGGGATTCGACAACACTGGCAAGTATGGCTTTAATGCTCAGGGCTTTGGGCAAGATGGTTATGGTATGGTCAATCAGGGTTACGGAGGCTTTGGAAACGGAAACGGTACTGGTTTTATGGCTGGTGGTCCTGCTGGAGGTGTTCAAGGGTACGGCAACAGAGGCCGAGTTCCGGGGATGAATCAGGTCAGAGCTGGACGTAATAATGCATATGATGGATACGGGGCTGGAAACGGTATGTGGCAAGAGGATCAACAGGAGGACGCCTTCTCTGGAGGAGGCTTTGAAGGGCCGATGGATGATTCTCAAAAGATTAGAATGCTGGAAGAGCAAATGAAGGGAGTCCTAAACCAGAGTGCTGTGGGTCTGGACATGGCAACTATGGGCTTGGTACCTGGCTTGAGGGTGCCCATTAAATTCAAAGCGCCTGTGTTCGATAAGTACAAAGGAGATACATGTCCGAAAGTGCATGTACGAGCTTATTACAGAAAGATGTCTGCATACTCCACTGACGAAAGAATGCTCATGCATTTCTTTCAGGATAGTCTATCGGGTCCTTCCTTAGAGTGGTACATGGGGTTGGAGCCCACTGATATCAAGACTTGGAAGCAATTAGCGGAGGCGTTCGTAGCCCATTACAAGTATAACAGCGATCTGGCGCCCAATCGGGTCCAGTTGGCCGGGCTTTCGCAGAAGAAGGGGGAGAGTTTTAAAGAATACGCGCAAAGGTGGCGCGATATGGCTGCCAGGGTCCGTCCCCCTGTAGAAGATAAAGAAATGAACGATATGTTTGTTGGCACATTCACCGGGCTGTTTCATGATATGTTGTTTCATACTTCTCTAGCCAGTTTTTCAGACCTGATTTTGATGGGGGAAAAGATTGAGCGGAACATTAAGCAAGGAAAGTTCCAAGTTGACGAGTCAGCTGCATCTGGCAGTAATAGGAAAGCTTATGGTGGGCGCCGTCAGGGCGAAGCTAGCGCGGTATTTGGAGGCCGAGGCCGAGGCCGAGGCAGGGGAAGAAGTCAATATCGTCAGCCGCAGCAAGTGTCGAGTGTTACTATTCCTTATCAGCAGCAACCAATCCAGCAACAACAACTTGTTCAGCAGCAACCAATGCCACAGCAGCAGCAGCCTCAGCAGGGGGCACAGCAAGCTCAACGAAGATTTCAGGGTAGTAAGCCGAGAAGGGTGTTCGAGAAGCCTCCCTCTAACTATGCTGATTTATTGCAGACATTGTTGGGATTGAATCTGGTGGAGAAAAGAACCCTGGCACCGATAACGGGAACTCCCCCGTTCGGCTACGATGCGAATAGACACTGCGAGTTTCATTCTGGAGCCCCGGGCCATGATATAGAAGGTTGTCATGCTTTTAAGCACGTTGTACAGGATCTCTTGGACAACAAGTCTATCAACTTCGGAACGACCGGTGCGAATATAGTCCAGAAACCCATGCCTAATCATGGGGCGAACGCTGTTCTAACCGAGGAAGGGCTGAATCTGATTATGAACGTTGAGGATTTAAAGACGCCGCTGAGCGAGATAAAAAGCCGACTGTTGCAGGGAGGTGTTTACCCGGGTTGTAATGAGTACTGTTTAGACTGTTGGGCCCTGTCTGGGGGGTGTGAGGATCTGAAGAAAGGCATCCAGGCCTTAATTGATGATGGTATATTGCAGTTTGATAGAACAGCAACTGATGAGCCTGCAGGGGCAGTAGTGGATAATCAGAGTGATGTGGCCACGGTGACAATTCCTAGGAAGACGATCACCATTTCAGCACCAGCTCAGCGACCACCGATTACTATAACTAAAGCCGGGCCAATCCCGTATGAGAACACGAAAGCAGTCCCATGGTCATATGGGCTAGAGGTGTATTGTGACGGGATTAAGATCGATGTCAACAAGCAGTCAGCGGAGGTTGTGGATAATGTTGTGGGCCCAGGAGGCATGACGAGGAGCGGCAGGATCTTTATATCTCCTGAAGTGGAAGCCGAAAGGCTAGCGAAAGGAAAGGGGAAAGCGGTTGAGAATGTTCCGGTTCAAGCAAATGAAAAAGAAGCAGCATCTAAGGATGTCGAAGAATTCATGCGCTTAATTCGGAAAAGTGATTATAAAATTGTGGAGCATCTGCAGCAAACACCGTCCAAAATATCTATCTTGTCATTGCTGTTGTGTTCGGAAGCTCACAGGAACGCTTTGCTGAAAGTCCTGGACACTTCTTTTGTACCCCAGGATGTCTCCGTAAACCAGCTAGAAGGAGTATTGGCACACGTAAATGCAGGCCACAGTCTGGGCTTTACTGATTTCGACTTGACTCCGAAAGGAAGGGATCATAATATGGCATTACATGTATCTGTTGAGTGCAGAGGATCGACAATGTCGCACGTATTGGTTGACACCGGGTCGTCTTTGAATGTGCTGCCTAAGAAGGCTATGATGAAGCTGGATGTTCGAGGGATTTTGTGTACACCTAGCGATTTGGTGGTCAGAGCGTTTGACGGCACGCGGAGAACAGTCTTCGGATCGATTACCTTGCCTCTGCAAGTGGGGCCGGAAGTGTTTGCAACGGAGTTTTATATCATGGATATACAGCCTGCGTACAGCTGCTTGCTGGGAAGACCTTGGATTCATGGGGCAGGGGCTGTCACGTCAACCCTGCATCAGAAGTTAAAGTATATGGTCGGAGACAGTGTAGTCACCGTGTGCGGAGAAGAAGACATCCTAGTCAGTCATCTATCTTCGTTTAAATATGTGGAAGTCGACGGGGAGATCCACGAGACACCCTGCCAGGCATTTGAAGGTTTGCGCATAAAGGACAAGGGTCCCAGGCCAAGCAAAGTGCCAGAGATAGCTGTTTCATCGTATAAAGAGGCCCAAGCGCTAGTGAAAGCCGGAGAAGCCAAAGGCTGGGGCAAAGTATTGGACATTCCTGTAAAAATGGACCGGTTCGGATTGGGGTACCGACCGTCATCGTCAACTCCTTCCGTGGGGGCCCCTCATTTCAGAAAGTCAATCACCATCTCTGCCAGTGGAGTATGCCATGAATCTGTCAATGCTGCTTCAGAGTCCGATGAAGGGGACAGCGACTGTGATATGGATGCCTGGATTCAGCCAAGCACGCCAGGACAAGGACTGTGCAACTGGTCTATTCAGGAGCTTGTTCCTGTGACTTTTAAACAGTAATGCTTTGCTTTATTAATTGTTGAATAATCTGATGTATTGCCCGGGGCATCAGGATTTGCTTAGGGCTGTGTTGTTATAAACATTGTGCGTTAATCATTAAATAAATGGCGTTTTTTTCATGTGCAAATATGTAATCCCTGTCTTTCTTGTTTTGTATTTTTCAATAAAATGGCAATATGGTTAATCGCTTTATACGCATTTTGAAGCACTTAACCCTTCCTTTTGCAGGATAACATTTTCAGATGACATCCTTGAACCACCTATGACTCGTCCCGACTTCGAGCACCCGGTATTCCAGACCGAAGAAGAGGTTGTCGAAGATAGCGACGTTCCTGAAGAACTGTCTTGGTTGGTGAAGCAAGAGGAAAGAGCCATTCTGCCTCACGACGAGGTTATCGAGATTATCAACTTGGGGTCGGAAGGGGTTGAGAAAAATATTCGTATCGGAGCCGCACTGCGGAGTGATATCAAGCGAAAACTGGTTGAAATGCTCCGGGAGTATAATGATGTATTCGCTTGGTCGTATCAAGATATGCCAGGGCTCGATACTGATATGGTTGTGCATCGCCTGCCACTGAAAGAAGACTGTCCGCCAGTCAAACAAAAACTTCGCAGAACTCGACCAGATATGGCAATGAAGATCAAAGAGGAGGTTCAGAAACAGTGGGACGCTGGTTTCCTGGCTGTGACGAAGTATCCCTCATGGGTTGCAAACATCGTACCGGTGCCGAAGAAAGATGGCAAGGTTCGAATGTGCGTGGATTATAGAGATTTGAATAAAGCAAGCCCAAAAGACGATTTTCCACTTCCTCATATTGACGTGTTAGTTGATAATACTGCTCAGTACTCTGTATTCTCCTTCATGGATGGCTTTTCGGGCTATAATCAAATTAAAATGGCGCCAGAGGATATGGAGAAGACTACTTTCATAACGCCTTGGGGAACATTTTGCTACAAAGTGATGCCCTTTGGTTTGAAAAATGCTGGGGCAACATATCAGCGTGCTATGACGACTCTCTTTCATGACATGATGCATAAAGAGATCGAAGTTTATGTTGACGATATGATTGCCAAATCCCAGACGGAGGAAGAGCATCTGGTGAATCTGTTGAAGTTGTTTAAAAGGCTTAGGAAGTTCAGGCTGAGGCTGAACCCTAACAAATGCACCTTCGGGGTGAGATCGGGTAAGCTGCTGGGGTTTATCGTAAGCGAAAGAGGTATAGAGGTCGATCCTGCTAAAATAAAAGCGATTCAAGAAATGCCGACGCCTAAAACCGAGAAAGAGGTGCGCGGGTTTTTAGGGAGGTTGAACTACATTGCCCGGTTCATATCTCACCTAACTGCCACGTGTGAACCATTATTTAAGCTCTTGAAGAAAGATCAAGCTGTAACGTGGAACGAAAATTGTCAAAAGGCGTTCGACAAAATAAAGAAGTATCTGCAGGAGCCTCCTATTTTGATACCCCCAGTGGCAGGTAGACCCTTGATAATGTATTTGACGGTTCTTGAGGGAAGCATGGGTTGCGTTCTCGGTCAACACGACGAGACGGGGAGAAAAGAGCATGCGATCTACTATCTGAGTAAGAAATTTACAGACTGTGAATCTCGATACTCAATGCTGGAGAAAACTTGTTGCGCGCTAGCCTGGGCCGCCAAGCGTTTGAGGCAGTACATGCTGAATCATACAACCATGCTCATCTCGAAGATGGATCCAATCAAGTATATATTCGAAAAGCAGGCGTTGTCAGGTAGGATTGCCCGTTGGCAGATGATCTTGACTGAATACGATATTCAATACGTCTCGCAAAAGGCAATAAAGGGGAGTGTGTTGTCTGAGTATCTGGCGGAGCAGCCTATTGAAGAGTATCAATCGATGAGATTTGACTTTCCTGACGAGGATATCATGTATCTCAAGATGAAGGATTGCGAAGAGCCGTTACCAGACGAAGGACCAGAGCCGGGGTCCCAGTGGAAGATGATATTTGATGGAGCTGTGAATGCGTACGGTAGCGGAATAGGGGCAATTATTACTACGCCACACGGGTCGCACATCCCGTTTACTGCCCGATTGACATTCGCCGTTACCAACAATGAGGCCGAATACGAAGCTTGTATAATGGGGCTTGAAAAAGCCATTGATTTGCGAATCAAACATTTAGACGTATACGGAGACTCAGCTCTGGTAGTGAATCAGATCAAAGGGGAATGGGAGACACGTCAGCCCAATCTAGTACATTACATGAATTATGCAAGGAGATTGTTGCCTTTCTTCGACAAAGTTGAATTGCATCATGTGCTGCGGGCAGAAAATCAAATGGCTGACGCCCTTGCCACCTTGTCGTCCATGTACAAGGTCAACTTCTGGAACGAAGCTCCCCAGATCACTATCTCTCGGTTGGACAGGCCAGCTTATGTATTTGCTATTGATGAAGCGTCTGATGGCAAACCGTGGTATTTTGATATCCTTAATTTCCTGAAGAATAAAGAGTATCCGGCTGGGGCATCCAGTCAAGATCAGAAGACTCTCAGGAGATTAGCGGGTAATTTCTATTTGAACCCGGATGGCGTCTTATACAGAAGAAACCACGACTTGGTGTTGTTGCGTTGTGTAGACGAGAAAGAGGCAAAGCTTCTTATGGAGGAAATTCACGAAGGTGCCTTTGGTACGCATGCTGGTGGGCATGCTATGACGAGAAAACTGCTGAGGGCAGGTTACTTTTGGCTGACGATGGAAACTGATTGTTTCAAGTTTGCAAGAAAGTGCCACAAGTGCCAAATTTATGCTGACAAAATACATGTGCCTCCGAGTCCTCTAAATGTGATGTCATCTCCATGGCCATTCTCGATGTGGGGAATCGATATGATTGGAAAGATTGAGCCGACGGCTTCTAACGGGCATCGGTTCATCCTCGTAGCAATCGATTATTTCACCAAGTGGGTGGAAGCGGCGTCTTACGCAAATGTAACGAAGCAAGTGGTGGCTAGATTCATCAAGAGAGATATCATTTGCCGATATGGGATTCCCGAGCGGATAATCACGGATAATGGTTCTAATCTGAACAACAAAATGATGAAGGAGCTCTGTCAGAATTTCAAGATCGAACATCACAACTCCTCCCCTTACCGACCCAAGATGAATGGCGCTGTCGAAGCGGCCAATAAGAATATCAAGAAGATAGTCCAGAAAATGGTGGTGACTTATAAAGATTGGCATGAAATGCTACCTTTCGCTTTGCACGGTTATCGTACGACGGTACGCACATCAACCGGGGCAACTCCATTCTCGTTGGTATACGGAATGGAAGCGGTATTACCATTGGAAGTTGAGATCCCTTCTCTGAGGGTATTGCGAGACGTTCAGCTGGACGAGGCAGAATGGGTAACGAATAGATTGAACCAACTGAGTTTGATGGATGAGAAGAGGCTAGCTTCTCTGGCATACGGTCGTTTGTACCAAAGACGAATGAAGAAAGCGTACGACAAGAAGATACTTCCGCGAAGCTTTCAGACGGGCGACCTTGTGCTGAAAAGGATTCTCCCGCCGCAAGCAGATCACAGGGGCAAGTGGACCCCCAATTACGAAGGGCCATACGTTGTCAGTAAGGTCTTTTCAGGAGGAGCTTTATTGTTGTCCACCATGGACGGGGAAGACTTTGCATCACCTGTGAATTCGGACGCGGTTAAAAAATACTTTGCTTAAAACAGACCCGCTGGACAGAAAAAGAGAGTCCAGGCAAAAATGGGGCATCCTGGCGAACCAAAAACAGAATGAAAGGTTCGGGCAAAAGTTAGGGATAAAATTGAAAAAATGTACACCCGCGAAGTTGAAAACCTACACTGGGCGGCTTCGGCAAAAAGGGGTATCCCGGTGAACTGAAAACCCGTAAAGGGCGGTTCACGCAAAAGTTAGGGATGAGAAAAGCAAATGACTGCGGTCCGAATTTGAATTCAATGAGCATCAATGCGGGAGAATATATTTGAGGAGTCAGTTATCGGATACAACCTCTTCAGAAGCAGGGATACCGGGAAAGTATAAGAGTCGGACGAGTCATGGGAGGATCAGTTCGTGGTGCTCATCTGCATCCAGTTGCCGACATGTGTACAAAATTTAATTTGTCAATATTTATGCTTCTTGTGCATACTTTCATACTTATGTATTTGCTTCACGTAGCTTCCTCTTTTCAGGAGTTACATCCCGTGTACAAAAACTCCGCCTATTCAGGGGCCCAATCAATGAAAATGTGTTATTCAGTACTTGATGCCTGTTCTTTACTGTTTTGCGCATGATAAAACGCCTAAGTTTGATGAAACTAGCATGAGTATAACATCATTGGCCCTTGCCAACAGTTGTTAAAGCTTTGAATTAACTGAGTGTAACGTCACTAACCTGAATTGATTTGATTGCACTGGCTTGTCGTGTCTTGTTTGTGTTGCTGCAGGTATCGTACCCATACGAGGAAGATGATCAAAAGATTGCAATAGTGAAAGGCTTGATTCCCACGCAGGTCATGCATGTTCTTCCTGAAGAAGGATAGAATTCCCCAGCTAGCCGTAGCTTATCCAAAGGACGTGCTCCAGAAAAGTTATTCGTCCTCAGCAGAGTTTGGCGATCCCAAGGTCGTGGGGCTGTATTCAGACAGGTTCATCTCCCCCCGCAGGGTCATGCATTCTCCCCCAGCAGGGTCAGTTAATTTTCCCCAAGAGAATCCAGCCATCCCCAGCGGAGTTCTCTTTTCAGTAAATGTTCTTTCCTTCCAGTGGAATTCGAAGATCAAGACTCTCCCCAGCAGAGTTGATGGCGGTTCCTGTCATTTATTTTGTCAGAGATACTGGTGATATCGGTTCACATTCCAGCAGAAAGTCCGATCGTGCTGTGCGCATCTGCTATCCCTCAGCAGAGTTATTTTCCCCAGCAGGGGTTACTTCAGCAAGACGTGTGGTTTGAGTTCCCAACTTCCCAGCAGGGTCGACTTCACCCTTCCAGCCTTTATTTTGCTGGAATAATTTTGTAGCATCAGGCTATCCCCGGCGAGTCGGCATTATCCTTCCAGCATTTATTTTGCTGAAGCAGTTTTTGTATTCTAGCAGTTCAGGGGGAGAGAGCTCTTGCTCAAATAAATTACCAAACAGTCAAGGTCTCGGCAGGAGATATTCAATAATAATGTCAGTTTCGGCGGTATTCCCCCACAGAGTTATCATGATAAAACTCTTTTTGTCTCCAGCAGAGTCATTTATGCAAATGTCTCTTATTTTCCCCAGCCAGAGTGGCCAGGATAAGAATCTCCTTATCCCCAAGCAGAGTTTGTTTGTCATCAACGGGTCGCATGAATCAGAATTTCAGAGACCACCGCCGGTTATCAGAGCAGGCGTCCGATAGTTGGTTTACAGACATCCCCAGTAGAGTTCATCTCAAAGTCGCTGTCGCGTCAGTGCTGAGCAGTTTGTGGGTGAGGATCATTGAAGAACTAGGTCCTGACGTGGACAAGTTACTCCTAGAATGACGGGATTTCTTCAGAAGTGGGCGTCCTAACGTGGACAGGTTTGTTTTACCGGATTGGTAAGGTGTGTTAATCCTGACGTGGATAGATTCGGTCTCTCGAAATTTGGAGAAAGGGAGGTCATGACGTTGACAAAAGATTGGTTACTCTTCGTGTTGGTGTCCTGACGTGGATCATTTGTGTCCAGCAGATATCTTTATTCGTAATGGTGAAATGTGCGTCCTGACGTGGACAAGTTTGTAGTTCTTTGTGATGACAAGATACAAGAATCCTGACGTGGACAAATTTATCCTTCTTCGTGTTGTTGACAAAGTGTAAGTCCTAACGCGGATATTTCCCCAGCAAGTCGAAGACGCGTGAGTCCTTACGTGGACAAGTCTTATTTCCTCAGTGAGTCGAAGACGCCTGAGTCCTAACGTGGACAAGTCAAGACGAGATCAGTGTCCTAACGCGGACAGATCAAAGAGATTATTATTCCTAACGTGGAAAGATGTAGTCCTTACGCGGACATATCAACAGGAGGGATTCCTAACGTGGAAAGACGGAGATTCCTAACGCGGAAAAGATGGAGTCCATACGCGGACGTATCAGAAGATAGTTTCCTTACGTGGAAATGACAGTATTCCTAACGTGGAAAGAAGAGAGCCCTTACGTGGACAGATTAAGATGATTCCTTACGTGGAAAAAGATGGTTTCCTTACGTGGAAAAATGAGTCCTGACGCGGACAAATTGAGAAAGAGAAGGTGTTTCCTTACGTGGAAAAGTTTAGTCCTGACGTGGACAGATCAAGGTTTGATTCTTAACGTGGAAAAATCAGAGTCCTTACGTGGACATATCAAGAGCATTCCTTATGGGGAAGAAAAATGGTTTCCTTACGTGGAAAGACGAGTTTATTCCTTACGTGGAAAGATTGAGTCCTCACGCGGACATATCAAGATTGATTCCTGACGTGGAATGAAAGAGATAGATTCCTTACGTGGAGAGTTTAGTCCTGACGTGGACAGAAAGAAGAAATGGTATTCCTTACGTGGAAAGAAGAAGCATTCCTAACGTGGAAAGAAAGATTGATATAGTATTCCTCACGTGGAAAGATTGGGGTCCTCACGTGGACAGATTCAAGAAAAGTTGGTTCCTGACGGGGAAGAATGATGTATTCCTTACGTGGAAAGATTGAAGTCCTGACGCGGACATATCAAGTGGTATTGGAGTCCTTGCGTGGACAGATGGATATGGTTCTCCTTAGGTGGAAAGAAGATTGCTTCCTGACGTGGAAAGATGAAAGGGTTAGTCCTGACGTGGACAGATATAGAAGAAGTGATTCCTAACGTGGATAGATGTTATTCCTAACGTGGAACGGTTACTTCTAACGTGGAAGAGTTTTCCTAACGTGGACGATTCAGTTTACGGAAATGCAGATGAATTATCCCCAGCGGAGTTGCCGAGATTTTTCTGGGTTAACAGCAGGTGGAGTCCTAACGTGGACAGGTCCTAGTTGAGATTTCTTCGTATCGACGACAGACAGAGTCCTCACGTGGACAAGCAAGCAGTCTGGTATGACAAAATCCTCTTCAGAACGATGAAGACAATCCCCAGCACGGTCGTGCGAGATCAGTGGGTTGCTCTAACAGTCAGATTCAGCTGACGAATGTCATTCCTCAAGCAGGAGCGCAGTTTATTTCTGCGGTTGGCAAATTTCTGGTTTCGCTAGTATTCAACCGTCTCGTACCGCGAATGTCTGAAGGCTCCGGGCTCTTCATCCAATCGGGTCCAAGTCGCTTGAATAGGGGCAGCTGTTGCACCCTAAAATTTTCCCAACCTTATTCAATTGGTTTATGTTTCATCACCATTAGCATTTGCATATAGAGTCATGTACATAGACTAACCATCTGCATAGCATAAGCATAGCAAGTCATTCAACAGGGGACCAATCATTATTTTCATCTCTAGAGGCCTAGCAAGAGGTTATTATCCTAATTCCATCCTACTCAAGTCATCAGGAAAGAATTTGAAAGCAAAGAGTTCAGCAGATCAAGCCTTGAGTCTATCTCCTAGCTGAGGGTATCTGAGGATCAACAAGAGGGTTATGAGCTGTGAAATGAAAGCATGGAGAGCATCTAGACATCTTGAGAGACTTATAAAGTCATTTGGAGAAGAAAACAAGTCATTGATGAAGGCACAAGAGCTACAGTTGAAGACAGTCAACTAGGGTTTCATCTGGGTCAGCCCTAGGTCAACCCTAGGTCAATTGACTGACTTTAAAGGGCATTCAAGGCTATTGGAGAGGTGTGGGATTCAACATTGGACATATAAAGAAGGATATGGAGATATGACAAGGAGAATTCAAGAGAAATCAAGGAGAAGAGGAGTTACTAAATTAGGGTTTCTCTGTAAAATCCCCTAGTTTAGGTCAAATTTCCAAGCAAGATAAGTCAAAATGCTAGATTCAAATGGCTTCTTGGCCAACATGAAACTTGTAGAGGATCTCAAGACCTTTAATTTGAGTGGTGGAAGACCTCAAGGAGATTTATAGAACTCAAGTTATGGTCCTTACAAGTTACAGGTCATCTGGGGTGTCTGAATTTTTGTCTGTGAAAGTGACTTGACTTCCAAGCTAATTTTGCCCCTCAAGGAGATTTCAAATGAATTCTTGGTCAACATAAGAATTGTTCCTCATTGTCTTAGCTTTCTAGAATGGTATGGCATGCCTTCATATGATGTGGAGAACTCAACTTATGGTCTTGGCAAGCAAAGGGTATTTTGGGCATTTGTGAATTACAGGTCATTTTAACCTATACCCAAAACTCAAACAAGGAGGCCTCAAATGAAAAAACTTACAACATCAAACTTGCTCCAAATGGGATTTTAAGTCTAGAAAGAGGGTCACAAGTTATTGGAGAAGCTCATAGCATGGAGTTGCATGATTGGTCAAAATATGAACTAAAAAGGCTTATAAAGTGAATAATTTCAAAGTGAAAAATGGTTTGGGAGATTTCCAAGTCCAAATGGAGACTTCCAATATATGATTTTGAATGTAAAAACAATTCTAAGAACAATGGTTCAAACACTTTTTTGAGTTTAGAAGGAAAAAATGAAGTTATCCATGGTTGCTTGCTTTTTAAGAAACATAACCAAAATGAGCCAAAGTTTGAAAACAAGGGAATGTGCAAGATGGATCTAGAATGTACCATTGGGGTCTATATATTCATGAAAGGAGAATTTGGCAAGGGTTGGCTTCATTTGCATCAAAAATTTCACAAACTTCTCATTCTTGTTCATAAAAGTTTCATTCCAAATCTCTCAAATTCTTCATCAATCTTCATCAAAATCAATTCAGTTTTACTCCATTATCATCATAGATCAGAATTGAAGCAAGGTTTTGGTGATTATCATCCATTTTCGAGTGCCTTTTGCAAGAACATCAAAATCACAATCTCAAGTGGATAGCATAATTCAGGCCAAGTCTCATCCAAAGCTTGCATACAGAATCAAGTTCATCAAGGATTGATCAAGATCCAAGTCTCAAAAGCCTCAAATCATCAATCTCCATAGCTGTTTGCAAGGTTTCACATCAGGTAAGTTTTCATTCGATTGGCTTGATTCAGTTAGTTTCACATGATTTTATTAGCTTAGACTTGATCTAGGTGGTTAGGAGATTAAGTTAGATGAATTTGGAAAGGATTGGTGATGGTTAGTGACAGGTGCAACAAACTGTTAGTGTTCGAATCTCTTGGATTAATGCGTTATAATGTTAGTTTGATTCATCAGATTAACCTCCATTATGTGTAGATTAGTTTAGGGTAAATTTGAGGAAGAATGGTAATGGTTCATATCAGTGCATTTCAATGGTGGCCAGTGTTTGATTCAATCGGATTTGTTGTTGTGGTGAGTTTCAAGATAATCTGATGCCCTAGGCTTGTAGAGGAAAGAATTTGGAGCGGTTTTCATGTTCACAGCATGTGGATTAGTGGCGTGTAGGATGAGAACAGCTTGATGTAAAGCTTGCTCGTGCATGGAGCCATGGTGAATCGAAACCCTAAGTTTCAGGTCATTTGGAGAAGATAGAATCGTGACCGTGTATGGGTTGTTAGACTTTTGACTTCCCAGGCAATCCAATGGCTGTTATTTGATTTCAGAATTGGAGGGAAGGACCTGGCCCTAAACGCACCGTTTCATTAATTGAAACGGGCGGGCCTGAGTCTCTTGTGCTAATCCCACCCCCGTGTGAGCCCAATTCCAAGTTTCTAACGTGATTCTGTTGCTTCTCTCACCCCCAGCGCGTTGTTATTATTTCTCTAATTCTGAGTAATTCTGGGCCTTGTCCAAAACGCTACCAACACCCCCCTGTTTGCTGGCCCAATGGATTTGAACTGGGCGTGATTGATATTCTGACCCCCCTCCCTCATTTTATTTGGTTTATTTGTTTTAATTCATTTTAATTTTTACCATTTTCATTAATTCATAAATAATTCATAAAAAATGCATTTTAATCCATTCTTTTTACCATATTTTCATTAAAATGTCTAGAATATTATAGAAAAATAAAATTTCATTTTTAGTTTTATTTCATATTTTTTACATATTTTCTAAATAAATGTCATATTAAATAGATTCATTTCATGCATCATTTTTATGATTTTTGTTCTCTTACATGCTTTAATATTTTTTAGTCATTCTTTTATATTGTTTAGATGAGATATTAAACTTGTAGAAATATTTTAGTTCCCATTTTTAGGAGTTAATTTTAGGTGATTAGTAAATGCTTGAACATCATGAACAAAACTAGGGTTTTAGGTGACAACTTAGGAGTTTGATTTCATTTCCCTTAGGACTTAGGGTTTGAATAGATTAGTTATGGGACTATAGGGGCTATGGGTAGTTATTAGATCCCTTAGGAAAAGTCAGGATTCCCCTACTGATATTATTACTGTCTGTATATCTGCTGTCTGGTGTGGTGTGCCCTCTGGGGTTTATTGTTTGCTTGCTTGGGTATTGGGTTTGCCTGGGGCCCTGGGGAAGCTGAAGATTTGTGAAGATGAAGGCCATTGGAGATTCAAAGACTGAAGATCAACTGTCAGAGTTGAGGAGGAGATTCTTGCTAGCAGATGCTAAGGAGACTAGGGTTTAGGAGCTAGGCAGAGCTCTAGATTAGAATGATTGTTTCTCAAACATGGATTGCCTTGTCTGCATCCATTCTTCTCTGTGATTCAGAGTCTCTCTAAGACACTCACCCCCTTCCTTTGGAAGGCTTGGTGACAGTGTCTGTGAGATAGAACTCCTGAGAGAAAATGTCTCTTGTGTTAGAAGCAGTCTGTTCACCACCTTTGGTAGTCAGCTGGTTGCTTAACACCCAATTCACTCTTGTGACTAATCCCTCATCCTGGAGGTTTGAGCTTGAAGAAGAGCCATTGCAGATAGAAGACTGATGATCAAAGCCCTTGCCTGAAGGCCATGAAGATGGAGATTGAGGCTTGTTGAAGCCTGTAGCTGATTGGAGATTACTTGGAGCCAGCTGTTGATTCAGAGCTGCTGAAGTTGTTTGTATTTCATTTCTGATGTATTGATTGGTTTTCCTGACTGTATTGTTTGCTGTTTACCCTGTTGGGTTGAAAGTGAAGCCTGTTCACTTTTGCCTATTGTTTTCTAGGTTCGAGGTTGAGTGGGACTCCCTTGCCTCGCTTGTGCTGTTGCATCCATGCATTTTACTGCTTTACTGTATATATCTGGTATTGTTTCTGTTTTGCCTATCCCGTAGGATCTCTGTTTCTCTCTGTGCAAGAGAGGAGCATGATAGACACTAGGTCTTAACCCATGCATGATAACATTAAGTTAGTTTGATTCCCTTCGCAACCGTAGGTTAGAGTTCTGTCTCTTTCTTTCTCAAAACAAACAGAAAAACACATAAAGATTTCAAACACAATAAAAGACACTTCTTTCGTAAAAGAATGTGAACTCATCAAAACGTCATTTTTGTCCGCTGGGACTGTTAATCAGAAAAACCTTTTTCAGAAGGAATAAAAACAATCAAGACAAGCTTGTGTCGTACGTGGCCCGAACTACGTTTGCTCTGATCTTTCATGCTGTATGAAAGTACGTAGGCACAGGATGCGATATCCTAGCGAGCAACCTCCCCCTCCTTTCCCGTAGGTAGGCGAACTACGTTGACTCTGATTTCTCGTTCCAGGCGGGAATACGTAGGCATAAAGTGTGATACTTTGCCGAGTCATTTTTATTTTCATTTTATTTTCTTTTTAACCCTTGACCTATAGTTTAGATAGAATAACAATCCATACCCGAAAACAAGCGTGGATCCCGTCGAGTACGACGGACGTGAGGGGTGCTAATACCTTCCCCTTGCGTAACCGACTCCCGAATCCAGGTTTTGGTTGCGACGACCATACCTTTCCCGTGTTGTGCGAGGTTTACTCTGAGCGTTTCCTTTCCCTCCCGTGGGATAAATAACGCACGGTGGCGACTCTTCTGTTCAGCCGGCGCCGATTTTCGCAGTAGCGACATTAATAAAAAGAGAGATAAGCTTCTTGAAACGGAGATGCCACTTATCGTTGAAAGAGGATAAGCTTCTCGAACGAGACTGCCACTTATCTGAAAAGATGATAAGCTTCTCAAAAGGAGACTGCCACTTATCAAAAAACCGAAACAAGCTCCCCAAAGGGGACTGCCACTTGTTAATAAAAAGAAAGATATGCTTCTCGAAACAGAGATGCCACTTATCATTGAAAGAGGATAAGCTTCTCGAACGAAACTGCCACTTATCTGAAAAGGTGATAAGCTTCTCAAAAGGAGACTGCCACTTATCAAAAAAGCGAAACAAGCTTCTCAAAGGGGACTGCTACTTGTTAATAAAAAAGAGAGATAAGCTTCTCGAAACAGAGATGCCACTTATTGTTGAAAGAGGATAAGCTTCTCGAACGACACTGCCACTTATCTGAAAAGATGATAAGCTTCTCAAAAGGAGACTACCACTTATAAAAAAAAGCGAAACAAGCTTCCCAAAGGGGACTTCCACTTGTTGATAAAAAAATGATAAGCTTCCCGTAATGGAGATGACACTTATCGTTGAAAGAGGATAAGCTTCTCAAACGAGACTGCCACTTATCTGAAAAGATGATAAGCTTCTCAAAAGGAGACAACCACTTATCAAAAAAAGAAACAAGCTTCCCAAAGGGGATTACCATTTGTTAATAAAAAAGAGAGATAAGCTTCTCGAAACGGAGATGCCACTTATCGTTGAAAGAGGATAAGTTTCTCGAACTAGACTGCCATATATCTGAAAAGATGATAAGCTTCTCAAAAGGAGACTGCCACTTATCAAAAAAGCGAAACAAGGTTCCCAAAGAGGATTGCCACTTGTTTATAAAAAGAGAGATAAGCTTCTCGAAACGGAGATGCCGCTTATTGTTGAAAGAGCATACGCTTCTTGAACGAGATTGCCACTTACCTGAAAAGCTGATAAGCTTCTCAAAAGGAGACTGCCACTTATAAAAAAAAAAAAGCGAAACAAGCTTCCCAAAGGGGACTGCCACTTGTTGATAAAAAGAAAGATAGGCTTCTTGAAACGGAGATGCCACTTATCGTTGAAAGAAGATAAGCTTCTCGAACGAGACTGCCACTTATCTGAAAAGATGATAAGCTTCTCAAAAGGAGACTGCCACTTATCAAAAAAGCGAAAAAAGCTTCCCAAAGCGGACTGCCACTTGTTAATAAAAAGAAAGATAAGATTCTCGAAACGGAGATGCCACATATCGTTGAAAGAGGATAAGCTTCTCGAACGAGACTGCCACTTATTTGAAAAGTTGATAAGCTTCTCAAAAGGAGACTGTGATTTATCAAAAAAGCAAAACAAGCTTCCAAAAGGGGACGTCCACTTGTTGATAAAAAGAGAGATAAGATTCTTGAAACGGAGATGCCACTTATCATTGAAAGAGCATACGCTTCTCGAACGAGACTGACACTTACCTGAAAAGATGATAAGTTTCTCAAAAGGAGATTGCCACTTATCAAAAAAGAGAAACAAGTTTCCCAAAGGGGACTGTCACTTGTTAATACAAAAGAGAGATAAGCTTCTCGAAATGGAGATGCCACTTATCGTTGAAAGAGGATAAGCTTCTCGAACGAGACTGCCACTTATCTGAAAAGCTGATAAGCTTCTCAAAAGGAGACTACCACTTATAAAACAAAAGCAAAACAAGCTTCCCAAAGGGGACTCCCACTTGTTGATAAAAATAAAGATAAGCATCTCGAAATGGAGATGACACTTATCGTTGAAACAGGATAAGCTTCTCGAACGAGACTGTCACTTATCTGAAAAGATGATACGCTTCTCAAAAGGAGACTGCCACTTATCAAAAAAAGAAACAAGCTTCCCAAAGGGGATTGCCACTTGTTAATAAAAAGAAAGATATGCTTCTCGAACAGAGACTCCAGTTTTCGTTGAAAGAGGATAAGCTTCTCGAAAGAGACTGCCACTTATCTGAAAAGATGACAAGCTTCTCAAAAGGAGACTGCCACTTATCAAAAAAGCGAAACAAGCTTCCCAAAGGGGACTGCCACTTTTTAATAAAAAAGAGTGGTAAGCTTCTCGAAACGGAGATGCCACTTATCGTTGAAAGAGGATAAGTTTCTCGAACCAGACTGCCACTTATCTGAAAAGATGATAAGCTTCTCAAAAGGAGACTGCCACTTATCAAAAAAGCGAAACAAGCTTCCCAAAGAGGACTGCCACTTGTTTATAAAAAGAGAGATAAGCTTCTCGAAACGGAGATGCCGCTTATTGTTGAAAGAGAAAACGCTTCTTGAACGAGATTGCCACTTACCTGAAAAGATGATAAGCTTCTCAAAAGGAGACTGCCACATATAAAACAAAAGCGAATCAAGCTTCCCAAAGGGGACTGCCACTTGTTGATAAAAATAAAGATAGGCTTCTCGAAACAGAGATGCCACTTATCGTTGATAGAAGATAAGCTTCTCGAACGAGACTGCCACTTATCTGAAAAGATGATAAGCTTATCCAAAGGAGATTGCCACTTATCAAAAGAGCGAAACAAGCTTCCCAAAGCGGACTGCCACTTGTTAATAAAAAGAAAGATAAGCTTCTAGAAACGGAGATGCCACTTATCGTTGAAAGATGATAAGCTTCTCAAACGAGACTGCCACTTATCTGTAAAGATGATAAACTTCTGAAAAGGAGACTGCCACTTATCAAAAAAGCGAAACAAGCTCCCCAAAGGGGACTGCCACTTGTTAACCAAAAGAAAGATATGCTTCTCGAAACAGAGATTCCACTTATCGTTGAAAAAGGATAAGCCTCTCGAACGAGACTGCCACTTATCTGAAAAGATGATAAGCTTCTTAAAAGGAGACTGCCAATTATAAAAAAAAAAGAAACAAGCTTCCCAAAGGGGGTTGCCACTTGTTAATAAAAAGAAAGATATGCTTCTCGAAACAGAGATGCCACTTATCGTTGAAAGAGGATAAGCTTCTCGAACGAGACTGCCTCTTATCTGAAAAGATGACAAGCTTCGCAAAAGGAGACTGCCACTTATCTGAAAAGATGACAAGCTTCTCAAAAGGAGACTGCCACTTATCAAAAAAGCGAAACAAGCTTCCCAAAGGGGACTGCCACTTGTTAATAAAAAAGAGAGATAAGCTTCTCGAAACGGAGATGCAACTTATCATTGAAAAAGGATAAGCTTCTCGAACGAGACTGCCACTTATCTGAAAAGATGATAAGCTTCTCAAAAGGAGACTGCCACTTATAAAAAAAACGAAAAAAGCTTCCCAAATAGGACTGCCACTTGTTGATAAAAATAGAGATAAGCTTCTTGAAATGGAGATGACAATTATCGTTGAAAGAGGATAGGCTTCTCGAACGAGACTGCCACTTATAAAAAAAAGCGAAACAAGCTTCCCAAAGGGGACTCCCACTGGTTAATAAAAAGAGAGATAATTTTGTCGAAACGGAGATGGCACTTATCATTGAAAGAGGATAAGCTGCTCGAACGAGACTGCCACTTATCTGAAAAGATGATAAGCTTCTCAAAAGGAGACTGCGACTTATCAAAAAAGCGAAACAAGCTTCCCAAAGAGGACTGCCACTTGTTAATAAAAAGAAAGATAGGCTTCTCGAAACGGAGATGCCAATTATCGTTGAAAGAGGATTAGCTTCTCGAACGAGACTGCCACTTATCCGAAAAGATGATAAGCTTCTCAAAAGGAGACCGCCACTTATCAAAAAAGCGAAACAAGCTTCCCAAAGTGGACTACCACTTGTTGATAAAAATAGAGATAAGCTTCTTGAAACGGAGATTCCACTTATCGTTGATAGAGCATACGCTTCTTGAACGAGACTGCCACTTACCTAAAAAGATGATAAGCTTCTCAATAGGAGACGGTCATTTATCAAAAAAAGCGAAACAAGCTTCCCAAAGGGGACTGCCACTTGTTGATAAAAAGAAAGATAGGTTTCTCGAAACGGAGATGCCACTTATCGTTGAAAGAGGATAAGATTCTCGAACAAGACTGCCACTTATCTGAAAAGATGATAGGCTTCTCAAAAGAAGACTGCCACTTATCAAAAAAGCGAAATAAGCTTCCCAAAGCAGACTACCACTTGTTAATAAAAAGAAAGATAAGCTTCTCGAAACGGAGATGCCACTTATCGTTGAAAGAGGATAAGCTTCTCGAACGAGACTGCCACTTATCTGGAAAGATGGTAAGCTTCTCAAAAGGAGACTGCCGCCTATCAAAAAAGTGAAACAAGCTCCCCAAAGAGGACTGCCACTTGTTAATAAAAAGAAAGATATGTTTTTCGAAATAGAGATGCCACTTATCTTTGAAAGAGGATAAGCTTCTCGAACGAGACTTCCACTTATCTAAATAGATGATAAGCTTCTCAAAAGGAGACTGCCACTTATCAAAAAAGCGAAACAAGCTTCCCAAAGGGGACTACCACTTGTTTATAAAAAAGAGAGATAAGCTTCTCGAAACGGAGATGCCACTTATCATTGAAAGAGGATAAGCTTCTCGAACGAGACTGCCACTTATCTGAAAAGATGATAAGCTTCTCAAAAGGAGACTGCCACTTATCAAAAAAAAAAGAGAAACAAGCTTCCCAAAGGGGACTGGAACTTGTTGATAAAAAAAAAAAAGATAAGCATCTCGAAATGGAGATGACACTTATCGTTGAAAGAGGATAAACTTCTCGAACGAGACTGCCACTTATCTGAAAAGATGATAAGCTTCTCAAAAGGAGACTGCCACTTATCAAAAAAAAAGAAACAAGCTTCCCAAAGGGGATTGTCACTTGTTAATAAAAAGAAAGATATGTTTCTCGAAACAAGGATGCCACTTATCTTTGAAAGAGTATAAGCTTCTCGAACGAGACTGCCATGTTAGAACACATATTGGTGTTTCTTATATCTCTATGTTTTGATGATAACTCTTATGGAATTTTGTATTAAGAAAATATATACTCTAAAGTTTGTTCAAGTATTATTGTTTCAGGTATTAAATTGAATACTCTTAAAGAAGAAAAATACATAAGTACAAGCAACTATGCAAGGCTCTGAAGCATCAGATGCAAGACAATCAGAAGACTCTGAAGCGCTGCCAGAAGAATCTGAAGCAGAAGCTGCAGATTGATCTGAAGAGTTTATGAAAGAATTATATGAAGAGTTGAAAGCTTAGATCAAATCAGACTCTGAAGTTCATTTCATTGCAAGAACAGAGGCTCTGATAATCATACTTAAATCAAATTAATATTCACGCTCAAAGCACATGCTGCTGCATACTCTGATGAAGACTCTGATCAAGTTTGAGACTCTGATATATCAAGTTCTGATCATCTATCAAGCTCTGATCACCTCAAACATTAAGCTCTGATCATCTCAAGTATTTGATTCCTTTAAGCTTGTTACAAGTTCTGTAGTGCAGATTATGAAGACTTCATCCTGAAGGAAGCTTATTGAAGAAGCTGTAAACCTGATTGGACGTGGTGCTACTTCCAAAGTAACCAACGGCTATTTTGTCGAATGAAGAGACGTGGTGCAAATCCCAAAGCTTCTACAACCATACTTTTACTGTAAAAAGCATGTCTCTGCCCATACCTTTTGGTGATGAAAAGTCTTATATCTCAATATAGTACTCAGCTGCACACTAGTCAAAGCAATTGGAAAAAGCTATAAAAGGAGAACTTCTACAACATTTAGAAGTTGCTAGTTCATTCAGAAAGAAATATTGATTCACACGCTTGAAGCATCAAAGTGAAAATCTCTCAAAGCTCATATACATTTGTTCTTTCATAAAACTGTATAGTTTTATTTGTACTTAATCTTAAGTGTAAAAATCACAGTTGTGATACAACTTATTATAAGCATTTAAACACTGGTTTAGTTTACATTAATTTGTAAGAAGTTCCTTGAGAAGACCAAGGTGTGGTCAGTAGTTCTTGAGAAGACTAAGACAATTGTTCTTAATGCTTGCTATTGTAATCAATTGATTAATAGTGGATTAAGTCCTTGTGGAGAAAGGCAAATCATCTTTGATAAGGTGGACTGGAGTAGTTGAGTTCAGCGAACCAGGATAAAAATCTTGAGTTGTTTTTATTGCCATATTTCTTAAAACTCTTATTCAACCCCCCCCCCCCCTTCTAAGTATTTTTCTCACCTTCAGTTGGCATCAGAGCTCCGGTTCTGTTTGTGCTATCACTTAACCGTGACCAGAAAAGATCCAGTGGGAAAAACTCTTGATATTCTTGGTTGATATTCATTATGGCTACCGAAACTTCAACATCCAGCAAAAACAAATATGAAGAAAGAGTCAGCACAAAACCTCCCATGTTTGATGGAGAGAAATTTGACTATTGGAAAGATAGACTAGAAAGTTTCTTTCTAGGATTTGATGCTGATCTTTGGGACTTAGTTATTGATGGATATGTTCATCCCACTGATGGGAATGGCAAGAAAATTGACAAAAAATCAATGACTGAAGCGCAAAAGAAGGAATTCATAAATCACCACAAGGCTAGAACTATCTTGCTAAATGCTATATCTCATACTGAGTATGAGAAAATAACAAACAGAGAAACTGCCTTTGATATATTTGAATCCCTAAAGATAACTCATGAAGGGAACTCTCAAGTTAAAGAAACCAAGGCTCTGGCGCAGATCCAGAAGTATGAAGCTTTCAAAATGGAGGAATCTGAATCTATTGAAGCCATGTTTTCCAGATTCCAGATTCTCATTGCTGGCTTAAAGGTTCTGGACAAGGGTTACTCTATAGCAGATCATGTCAAGAAAATAATCAGAAGCTTGCCAATCAGATGGAGACCCATGGTCACTGCTCTGAAGCTGGCAAAGGATCTGAACAGGATTACGCTGGAGGAACTAATCAGCTCTCTGAGGAGTCATGAGATTGAACTAGAGGAAGATGAGCCTCTAAAGAAAGGTAAGTCAATTGCTTTAAAATCTAATAAATATGTTAAAGCATTGCAGATAATAGAAGAAAGCTCTGAAGATTCTTCTTCTGAAGACGATGAAGAACTATCCTCGTTGTCCAGAAGAATCAACAAACTCTGGAAGAATAAGCAAAAGAAGTTTAAGAACTTTAGGAAACCAGATCAACACAGAATCTTCTGGACACAGAAGATCTGGAGAACCCTCTGGATACAGAAGATCTGGAGAATCCTTTGGACACAGATGATTTGGAAAAAGAGAGGTTGTTTGCTATGAATGCAAAGAACATGGGCATTACAAGAGTGAATGCCCAAAGCTTCAGAAGGAGAAGCCAAAGAGAAAGTCAGATCACAAAAAGAAAGTTCTGATGGCTACCTGGGATGACTCAGATGCATCTTATTCGTCATCAGAGTCAGAAGAAGAATGTGCTAATGTAGCATTCATGGATGACATAGAAGACAATATTGAATCATCTGGATCAGAATCAGAATCTGATTTTGAGGAGGGATTTGCTGAACTTTCTAGACAAGAACTTGTTGAAAGTCTATCTGATATTCTTGAAAACTATAGCAAAGTTAAACTCAAATACAAAAAGCTTCTAAAGCATATTGAATTTGAGAGTAACAAGTTTGAATCAGAAATAGCTGAGCTAAAAGCTGAAAATCTTCAATTGAAAAATAATTTAGAATCTGCTCAACTAAACTCTGATCCAAAGTCTGAACCATGCTCTAAAAATATTTTACAAGAGTATGACTATAGCTTCAAGAAGTTTCTAACTAAAAGCCTAGATAGAAGCAAGATGGCTTCAATGATCTATGGTATTAGCAGAAACTATAGAAAAGGTGTTGGATATAAATCTTTTTCTTATGAGGATTCAAATCCAAAATCTGTAGATAAACTGGATATCAAGTATCCTCCTTTATATTCTCAGTTTACATTTGGTCACTTAAATGATATTAAACACATAAGTTCTAATCAGAACAAACCTGTGTTTAATAAATCTAAAGCTAATCAGAACAAGTCTTATGTTGAAAGACAGAAGTTCAGAAAAAGCTTTAATGAAACTAACCAAAAAGTGTTACAACACAGATTGGTGTTTCTTATATCTCTATGTTTTGATGATAACTTTTATAGAATTTTCTATTAAGAAAATATACACTCTAAAATTTGTTCAAGTATTATTGTTTCAGGTATAAAATTGAAAACTCTTAAAGAAGCAAAATACATAAGTACAAAGAAACTATGCAAAGCTCTGAAGCATCAGATGCAAGACTATCATAAGATTCTGAAGCGCTGCCAGAAGGATCTGAAGCAGAAGTTACAAAATGATCTGAAGCGTTAATGAAAGGAGTGTACAAAAGTTGAGGCTTTGACAACCAGACTCTTATCATTAATATTCACGCTCTTAGCACATATTGCTGCATACTTTGATGAAGACTTTGATCAAGATTTAGACTCTGATACATTAAGATCTGATCATCTATCAAGGCTCTGAACTTCTCATTCATCTTAAGCTCTGATCATCTTAAAGCATTCCATACCTTTTAAGCTTACTACAAGTTCTGAAGTGCAGATTATGAAGACTTCATCTTGAAGGAAGCTTGTTGAAGAAGTTGTAAACTTGATTAGACGTGGTGCTACTTCCAAAGTAACCAACGACTAATTTGTCCAAAGAGGTGACGTGGTGCAAATCCCAAGGCTTCTACAACCATACTTTTCTGCAGAAAGCATATCTCTGCCCATACTTTTGGTGATGAAAAGTCTTACAAATTTAATATTATATTCAGCTGCACATCACTCAAGGCATTTGAAAAAAGCTATAAAAGGAGAACTACTTCAACATTTTGAGGTTGCTAATTCACTACTCACCATTTGCTCATTGCAAGTTCACTCAGAAAGAAATACACGCTTGATTCATAAAAGAGAAAATCTCTCAAGATCTTATTCATTTGATCTTTCATAAAACCATATAGTTTTTGTTGCTTAATCTTAAGTGTAAACATCACAGTTGTGATACAACTTATTAGAAGCATTCAAACACTTGTTAGTTTACATTAATTTGTAAGAAGTTCCTTAAGAAGACTAAGGTGTGGTCAATAGTTTTTGAGAAGACTAAGACAGTTGCTCTTAGTGCTTTCAATTGTAATCAGTTGATCAATAGTGGATTAAGTCCTTGTAGAGAAAGGCAAACCATCTTTTATAAGGTGGACTGGAGTAGTTAAGTTCAACGAACTAGGATAAAAATCTTGAGTTATTTTTATTGCCATATTTCTTAAAACTCTTATTCAACCCTCCCTTCTAAGTGTTTTTCTCACCTTCAGTTGGCATCAGAGCTCCGGTTCTGTTTGTGCTATCACTTAACCGTGACCAGAATAGATCCAGTGGGAAAAACTCTTGATACTCTTGGTTGATATACATTATGGCTGCTGAAACTTCATCACCCAACAACAACAAATATGAAGAAAGAGTCAGCATAAAACCTCCCATGTTTGATGAAGAGAAATTTGATTATTGGAAAGATAGACAAGAAATTTTCTTTCTATGATTTGATGCTGATCTTTGGGACTTAGTTATTGATGGATATGTTCATCCCACTGATGGGAATGGCAAGAAAGTTGACAGAAAATCAATGACTGAGGAGCAAAAGAAGGAATTCAGAAATCACCACAAGGCTAGAACTATATTGCTAAATGCTATATCTCATACTGAGTATGAGAAAATAACCAACAAAGAAACTGCCTTTGATATATTTGAATCCCTGAAGATGACTCATGAAGGGAACTCTTAAGTCAAAGAAACCAAGGCTCTGGCGCTGATCCAGAAGTATGAAGCTTTCAAGATGGAAGAATCTGAATCTATTGAAGCAATGTTTTCCAGATTCCAGATTCTCACTGCTGGCCTAAAGGTCCTGGATAAGGGTTACTCTACAGCAGATCATGTCAAGAAAATAATCAGAAGCTTGCCAACCAGATGGAGACCCATGGTCAATGCTCTGAAGCTGGCATAGGATATGAACAAGATTATGCTGGAGGAACTAATCAGTTCTCTAAGGAGTCATGAGATTGAACTAGAGGAAGATGAGCCTCTAAAGAAAGGTAAGTCAATTGCGTTAAAATCTAATAAAGCTGTTAAAGCATTGCAGGTATTAGAAGAAAGCTTTGAAGAGTCTGCTTCTGAAGATGAAGAAGAACAATCCTTGTTGTCCAGAAGAATCAACAAACTCTGGAAGAATAAGCAAAGGAAGTTCAAGAACTTTAGAAAACCAGATCAACATAAAGAATCTTCTGGGCACAGAAGATCTGGAGAACACTCTGGATACAGAAGATCTGGAGAATCCTCTGGACACAAACAATCTGGAAAAAGAGAGGTTGTTTGGTATGAATGCAAAGAACCTGGGCACTACAAGAGTGAATGTCCAAAGCTTCAGAAGGAGAACCCAAAAAGAAAGTCAGATCACAAAAAGAAAGTTCTGATGGCTACCTAGGATGACTCAGATGCATCTGATTCATCATCAGAGTCAAAAGAGGAATATGAAAATGTGGCATTCATGGCTGATATTAAGGACAGTGCTAAATCATCTGGATCAGAATCAGAATCTGATTCTGAGGAGGTATTTGCTGAACTTTCTAGATAGGAACTTGTTGAAAGTTTATCTGATATTCTTGAAAACTATAGCAAAGTTAAACTCAAATACAAAACGCTTCTAAAGCATTTTGAATTTGAGAGTAACAAGTTTGAATCAGAGATAGCTGAACTAAAAGCTAAAAATATTCAATTGAAAAATAATTTAGAATCTGCTCAACTAAACTCTGATTCAAAATCTGAACCATGCTCTAAAAATATTTTACAAGAGTATGACTATAGCTTCAGGAAGTTTCTAACTAAAAGCCTAGATAGAAGCAAGATGGCTTCAATGATCTATGGTATTAGCAGAAACTATAGAAAAGGTGTTGGATATAAATCTTTTTCTTATGAGGATTCAAATCCAAAATCTGTAGATAAACTGGATATCAAGTATCCTCCTTTATATTCTCAGTTTACATTTGGTCACTTGAATGATATTAAACACACAAGTTGTAATCAGAACAAACCTGTGTTTAATAAATCTAAAGCTAATCAGAACAAGTCTTATGTTGAAAGACAGAAGTTCAGAAAAAGCTTTAACGCAACTAACCAAAAAGGACCCAAGAAAATTTGGGTACCTAAGGATAAGATAATTTATGTTGCAGACATCCTTAGCAGCAAAGTCAAGACTCCA
This sequence comes from Lathyrus sativus, assembly GCA_963859935.3. Classification (NCBI taxonomy): domain Eukaryota; kingdom Viridiplantae; phylum Streptophyta; class Magnoliopsida; order Fabales; family Fabaceae; genus Lathyrus; species Lathyrus sativus. Next base: position 337,476,363 of record OZ012735.1, read on the forward strand.
GTCATGGTACCTGGACTCTGGATGCTCACGACATATGACGGGAAAAAGGTCTATGTTTCAAAGTTTGGAGCTTAGATCTGGAGGAAATGTCAAGTTTGGAGGGAATCAGAAGGGCAAAATAATTGGCTCTGGAACCATAGGCAATGGTAAACTTCCTTCCATAACTAATGTCTTGCTTGTTGAAGGGTTAGCTCATAATCTATTGTCCATAAGTCAATTAAGTGACAATGGTTATGACATTATCTTCAATAAAAAGTGTTGCAAAGCTGTTAGTCAAAAGGATGGCTCAATCCTCTTTAATGGTAAAAGGAAAAACAACATTTATAAAATTAGTCTTTCAGAACTTAAGGTTCAGAATGTTAAATGCCTTATGTCTGTTAATGAGGAGCAATGGGTCTGGCACAAAAGATTGGGTCATATTAATATGAGACATATATCTCAGATTAATAAGCTTAATCTGGTCAGAGGACTTCCTAATCTGAAGTTCAACTCAGATGCTCTTTGTGAAGCATGTCAGAAAGGAAAGTTTTCAAAATCATCTTTCAAATCCAAAAATGTTGTTTCAACTTCAAAACCATTAGAGTTACTTCACATTGATCTGTTTGGACCAGTGAAAATTGCATCTATCAGAGGCAAGAAGTATGGATTAGTCATTGTTGATGACTACAGCAGATGGACATGGGTAAAATTCCTAAAACACTAGGATGAGTCACACTCTGTGTTCTTTGACTTCTGCAAACAAGTCCAATCTGAAAAAGATTTCAAAATTGTTAAAGTCAGAAGTGATCATGGTGGTGAATTTGAAAACAAACTTTTTGAAAAATATTTTAATGAAAATGGCATTGCTCATGATTTCTCCTGTCCTAGAACTCCACAACAGAATGGAGTTGTAGAGAGGAAAAATAGAACTTTGCAAGAGATGGCCAGAACCATGATCAATGAGACTAACATGGCAAAACAATTTTGGGCAGAGGCAATTAACACAGCATGTTACATTCAGAACAGAGTGTCAATTAGACCTCTTCTGGAAAAGACTCCTTATGAATTGTGGAGGAATAGAAAGCCAAACATTTCTTATTTCCATCCTTTTGGATGTATTTGTTTTTATGCTGAACACTAAAGAGAATCTTAACAAGTTTGATTCTAAAGCACAAAAGTGTTTCATGCTTGGATATTCTGAATGCTCTAAAGGCTACAGAGTATACAATACTGAGACACAAATTGTGGAGGAATCTATACATGTTAGATTTGATGATAAGCTTGGCAATCAAAAGCCAAAGCAGTTTGAAAACTCTGCAGATGGAGAAGTTATTCTCATAGAACCTGAGAAACTAGAGGTAGAGAAAGCTCAAGAAGAAGCTACGCTAGATGCAACTCCATTAGCTGCTCAGATGAATAACATGAATATTTTTGAAGAACCAATAGTTAAAGGATCATCCAGAATCAAGGCTTCTCATCCAGAAGAAATGATTATTGGGAAGAAAGATGACCCTATAAGAACAAGGTCATTTATCAGATCATCTGGAACATCACTTCTTGGGTTGGTGTCTATTATTGAACCAACATCTGTGGATGAGGCTCTGAGTGACAATGATTGGATACTTGCAATACAAGATGAGCTAAATCAATTTACAAGAAATGATGTGTTGGATCTGGTTCCTAGACCAAAAGGTTTCAACATTATTGGAACAAAGTGGGTATTCAGAAATAAACTAAATGAGCAAGGAGAAGTTGTTAGGAACAAGGCAAGGCTGGTAGCTCAAGGTTACAGTCAACAAGAAGGTATTGATTACACTGAAACTTATGCTCCAGTGGCAAGGTTAGAATCTATACGCCTTCTTATTTCATTTGCTGCACAACATAACATCACTCTATATCAGATGGATGTTAAGAGTGCCTTCTTAAATGGTATTATAGAAGAAGAAATTTATGTCCATCAACCTCTTGGTTTTGAAAGTGGTAAGTTTCCAGATCATGTTTTCAAACTCAAAAAATCTCTTTATGGTTTGAAACAAGCTCCCAGAGCTTGGTATGAAAGATTAAGTAATTTTCTTCTGGAAAAGAACTTTATCAGAGGCAAAGTGGACACAACTCTTTTCTGTAAAACATTTAAGAAAGATTTACTAGTTTGTCAAATTTATGTCGATGATATTATTTTTGGATCTACCAATATTATGCTGGGAAAGGAGTTTGCTTTGTCTATGCAGGCTGAATTTGAAATGAGCATGATGGGAGAACTTAGATTCTTTCTAGGAATCCAAGTAAATCAGACTCCAGAATGCACATATATTCACCACTAAATATGTCAAAGAGCTTCTGAAGAAATTCAATCTGAATGAAAGCAAACTGGAAAAGACTCCAATGCATCCTACAAGCACACTTGGTAAGGAAGAGGTAAGTAAGAAAGTTGATCAAAAACTTTACAGAGGTATGATTGGATCTCTCTTATATTTGAATGCTTCAAGACCTGATATTTTATTCAGTGTGTGTCTGTGTGCTAGATTCCAATCAGATCTTAGAGAATCTCACTTAACAACTGTTAAGAGGATTCTAAGGTATCTGAAAGGTACTACTAATGTGGGTCTGTGTTACAGAAGATCTGATGAGTATAAATTAGTTGGATTCTGTGATGCTCACTATGCTGGAGACAGAGTAGAACGTAAAAGTACTTCTGGAAGCTGTCAATTTCTTGAAAGTCATCTGATCTCTTGGTTCAGCAAGAAGTAACCCACAATTGCACTTTCAACACCAGAGGCAGAATATATTGCTGCTGCTAGTTGTAGCACCCAGATGCTCCAGATGAAAAGTCAACTAGATGATTATCAGATATTTGAGAGTAACATTTCTATCTTATGTGATAATACTTCTGCTATATGGTTATCTAAAACCCCATTTTACACTCTAAAGCTAAGCATATAGAGATTAAACATCATTTCATCAGAGACTATGTTCAGAAGGGAATTATCAATTTAAACTTTGTGGATACAGATCATCAGTTGGCTGATATCTTTACAAAACCCCTTGCTGAAGATAGATTTAAATTTATTCTGAAAAATATAAGTATGGACTTCTGTCCAGAATAAAATATTCATCAGATGAATTTTTTCTCAGATGATAAATGTCTAAAATCTGAAGTATTTCTTCTTTTTATTTCTGTGTTTATTTATTTGTGTGTAAATCTGAACTAACAAGGCTCAAAGGATCTGAACGTTGCCTAACGTTTCATTTCTCAAAGAGTTTCAGAGGCACATGCAAGCAAACACGTGTAGCTCAGAATCTGGAAAGGTAGAGTGCACCATACTGAATTGACGTTTGAGGTACTGCTTCGAAAATTCAAAATCTCTTGATTTTCCCCCCTTTTGTCAGAATCTTAAATGCTTGATATGATTTTATTCTTTGCATTAATTGCTTGATATGATTATGTTTCACTTCATTCAATGCTTGTGTGTACGCGTGAGATTGTGTGTCTTTTTACATGCCAAAATTTCTCTATAAATTCTCACAACACTTCACAAATCACACTTTACACTCTTTTCATCTCTCATATGCATTTCTGTCTTCTCTATTGCTTCCATCTTATTTCAAAACCCAAAACCTCTCTTAAACCCAGACGCAACTCAAGAACATCAATGGCTTCACCATCTTCAACATCTGCTCAGATGCAAACTTCAACTGCTGCTGCATCATCTCCAAATGCTGTTGGTTCATCCCAAACTGCTGTTGTGTACAAGGCACCTGTGAGAACTCTTCTCACTCCAATCAAAGAACTTGAAGTTCTGTGTGAGAACTTTGTGGATTTTGAATCCATCAAAGAAAATGGTTTTGATCTCTATTCAATCATCAAAACTCAGAACTGGGAAAAGTATTTTGACAGGATGATGGGTCCTGTTTATCCAACCTTAGTGAAGGAATTCTGGATACACGCTCAAGTTTTCCCTAAGTTCATTCATTCATCTATTCTTGGGAAGGAAATTGTTATCACTGAAAAATTAATCAGACAACTACTTGAGTATAAGGAAACTGATGGAATCACAAGTATGGCTACTGATCGTGTGGATTTGGCTGACACTTTTCAAGAAGTTTGTGTTTATGGGGAACCATCCAACAAGGTCAGAGATCTGAAGTCTGTTTACAAAATTTGGGCCAAGATTTTCATGAGTTCTATCTTTCATAGGAAATCTTCTAACTCACCAGATTATGTGAACTCAGAACAAATGTACTTCATGTTCTGTATGAGTATAGGAAAGAAGGTGGATTCACCTTATCTTATGTTCAGTCATCCTCTAAACCATATCAAAGAAACAAGAGAAGAAGTAAGGGTTAAAGCTGGAAAGATCAGAAATTGGATCCCTATGGGAAGACTGATATCAGACATTCTAACAGAGAATGGTCTTGTGAAACATCTATTTGATGTTGGAGTGACAGATGATCTATCTTATGTTATAGGATCTGTTATCAATGGGAACACTCTGAAAAGAATGAAGGTCATTTCAGAGCTTACTGGAAAACCCAAGAAATTTCACTCTAAAGACGTCAGCAGAAGGAGAATTCCTTTAGCAGATTTTCCCATGCTCAGTGCAGATGAACCTAGGGAAATCATTCTGACATACATTGCTGAATGTTTAAGAGATGGTATTCCTCTGCCTTCTAACATAGTACAGAAGGAAGGAGAAGTATTGCCAAATCTTCTGAGAGAAAGGCGCAGGAAGAGAAAATCTGAGGAAGGATCTGTTGCACAGCCCAAGAGGAAAACCTCTGATGCTGGTGACAAACCTGAGAAGGACAAGAAGCAGAAGGAAAATCCTCCAGAAACTACTGTGGAAGAAATTAGAGAAACAATTCACCAGGTATTAACATCTGATCCCAAACCATCTGTACCATCACCCTCACCTTCACCTCCACCATCTCCTCCTAAAACATTTGAACATCAATCAGCTGAACCCATTTCATCTCCTCACAAACATTCTCAACCATCTTCTGTTCAACTACCATCTGAACCCCCTCAACAAAAATTTTCTGAACAACAACACCCTCAACAAAAACAATCTGAACCACTCTCTTCTACTCAACCACCAGAAGAACCAATCATCCAAAATCCTGAACCATCTGTCCAACAACCATCTGAAGACATTCTGGATGTGCAACCTATTGCAACCATGTATGTCATCTCTTCAACTTCATGTCATTCAACTGAATCATCTGATTCTGATGAATCTGGAGTCCCCTCACCAACTAGCTTAAAAATTCCTGATCCTTATAAACCATTACCATCCGACCTACCTACTTCTGACAACCCTCTTCGCTTTAAATTCAACTTCACAGATTTTATACCACCCTCATCTGATGTTGTTACATCAACACCATCTAATGATGACACCTCCATTCCTCAACTCACCATACCACAAACATCCATACCACAACCATCCATACCCCAACAATCTGAACAACCACCATCTGAACAACCATCATCTGATCACCCACCTCCTGAACAAAACCAAACACCTCCTGAACCATCACAACCAGTCACCATAGAAGACTTTCTGAACCCCAAACCCAGATCAGATGTTTCTACTCCGTTCAAGAATTTCAAGAAGGAAATATGTATGGATCCTGCTTAATCTGAAGCTTCTTGGAACAGATTCATATCTAAGTCCAACTCTGCTGCATCTGACCTCAGAACACTCTGTGCTGATGATGCAAAGGCTAAGTTTGATGAAATGGTCAGATAGACTCTGCTGAGCATTATCACAACCCCAGTGCTTCTTCTGGAAGATGCTCCTGCTGAAGATTCTGCAATGATAGAAGATACTCCTGCATCTGACATGGAGATTGATCATCCAATAGCAACTGCATCTGCTTCTGAACCTTCTGCATCTGAGATGAAGACTGAGATTCCAGATGTTGTCCAAGAAGTCAAGGAAATCAGAACATGGATGATAAAACAGGAACAAACTACTGAAGAGATCAAGACTTGGATGACCAAGCAAGAAGAGTCCACTGCTAAGATTACTGATCTTCTGACCTTGATTGCTTCTCGCCAGCCCTAGTTTTCTTTTTTATGTCTTTGCATTCGTGTTTTGCACTTGTTTTCTAATGTTCTATTTTCTATCATCTGCTGTATGAACATCTTATGCTTTTTGTGCTACTTTGATCTGAATGAATCTAGCTGCTATGTTTTTCATTTATGTGTTGTGTTTTTCTCTTCTTCTGTTATCTTTTCTGTCTTTACAATTCTTTTTGATTATGACAAAAAGGGGGAGAAAGAGAATTTGATTGTTCAATCCATAAGCAATACTAAAATGAAATTCAGACATTATTTTAATCTAACATTGAATCTTAAGACTTTCAGATCTTATTAATTCATCTGACAAAAATGATCTGAAGTTACCTTGAGAATTACCCAACCAGGCTCTGATCCTTGAAGCAAATTTGACTCTGAATCTGGAAGATTTACCAGACTCTTAATTTTGAAAGAAATCATCAGACTCTAATTCTGGAAAGCATTCAGGCTCTGATTCTTTCTCTCAACAAGGATTTCTACCAAGTTCTGAAATATACTCAAGCAAAAAGGGAAGTGTTCTCTTCTATTAGAGTATTAATTTCAGGGCGAGATTTTTAATCTTAGGGGGAGTTATTTATTTTATTTCTCTTTTTTGAACAAAATTCCCTATGTTTTGTCATCATCAAAAAGGGGGAGATTGTTAGAACACAGATTGGTGTTTCTTATATCTCTATGTTTTGATGATAACTTTTATAGAATTTTGTATTAAGAAAATATACACCCTAAAATTTGTTCAAGTATTATTGTTTCAGGTATAAAATTGAAAACTCTTAAAGAAGAAAAATACATAAGTACAAAGAAACTATGCAAAGCTCTGAAGCATCAGATGCAAGACTATCAGAAGATTCTGAAGCGCTGCCAGAAGGATCTAAAGCAGAAGTTACAAAATGATCTGAAGCGTTAATGAAAGGAGTGTACAAAAGTTGAGGCTTTGACAACCAGACTCTTATCATTAATATTCATGCTCTTAGCACATACTGCTACATACTCTGATGAAGACTCTGATCAAGATTGAGACTCTGATACATTAAGATCTAATCATCTATCAAGGCTCTGAAATTCTCATTCATCTTAAGCTCTGATCATCTTAAAGCATTCCATACCATTTAAGCTTACTACAAGTTCTGAAGTGCAGATTATGAAGACTTCATCTTGAAGGAAGCTTGTTGAAGAAGCTGTAAACTTGATTAGACTGAAGGTGAGAAAAACACATAGAAAGGGGGGTTGAATAAGAGTTTTAAGAAATATGGCAATAAAAATAACTCAAGATTTTTATCCTGGTTCGTTGAACTCAACTACTCCAGTCCACCTTATCAAAGATGATTTGCCTTTCTCTACAAGGACTTAATCAACTATTGATCAACTGATTATAATAGAAAGCACTAAGAGCAATTGTCTTAGTCTTCTCAAGAACTACTGACCACACCTTGGTCTTCTTAAGGAACTTCTTACAAATTAATGTAAACTAACAAGTGTTTGAATGCTTCTAATAAGCTGTATCATAACTGTGATGTTTACACTTAAGATTAAGTACAACAAAAACTATATGGTTTTATGAAAGATCAAATGAATAAGATCTTGAGAGATTTTCTCTTTTATGAATCAAGCGTGTATTTCTTTCTGAGTGAACTTGCAATGAGAAAATGGTGAGTAGTGAATTAGCAACCTCAAAATGTTGAAGTAGTTCTCCTTTTATAGCTTTTTCCGAATGCCTTGAGTGATGTGCAGCTGAATATAATATTAAATTTGTAAGACTTTTCATCACCAAAAGTATGGGCAGAGATATGCTTTCTGTAGAAAGATATGGTTGTAGAAGCCTTGGGATTTGCACCACGTCACTTCTTTGGACAAATTAGCCGTTGGTTACTTTGGAAGTAGCACCATGTCTAATCAAGTTTACAGCTTCTTCAACAAGCTTCCTTCAAGATGAAGTCTTCATAATCTGCACTTCAGAACTTGTAGTAAGCTTAAAAAGGTATGGAATGCTTTAAGATGATCAGAGCTTAAGATGAATGAGAAGTTCAGAGCCTTGATAAATTATCAGATCTTAATGTATCAGAGTCTCAATCTTGATCAGAGTCTTCATCAGAGTATGCAGCAGTATGTGCTAAGAGCGTGAATATTAATGATAAGAGTCTGGTTGTCAAAGCCTCAACTTTTGTACACTCCTTTCATTAACGCTTCAGATCATTTTGTAACTTCTGCTTCAGATCCTTCTGGCAGCGCTTCAGAATCTTCTGATAGTCTTGCATCTGATGCTTCAGAGCTTTGCATAGTTTATTGTACTTATGTATTTTGCTTCTTTAAGAGTATTTAATTTTATACCTGAAACAATAATACTTGAACAAATTTTAGAGTGTATATTTTCTTAATACAAAATTCTGTAAAAGTTATCATCAAAACATAGAGATATAAGAAACACCAATCTGTGTTCTAACAATCTCCCCCTTTTTGATGATGACAAAATATAGGGAATTTTGTTCAAAAAAGAGAAATAAAATAAATAACTCCGCCTGAGATTAAGAATCTCCCCCTGAAGTTAATACTCTAATAGAAGAGAACACTTCCCTTTTTGCTTGAGTATATTTCAGAACCTGGTAGAAATCCTTGTTGAGAGAAAGAATCAGAGCCTGAATGCTTTCCAGAATTATAGTCTGATGATTTCTTTCAAAATGAAGAGTCTGGTAAATCTTCCAGATTCAGAGTCAAATTTGCTTCAAGGATCAGAGCCTGGTCGGGTAATTCTTAGGGTAACTTCAGATCATTTTTGTCAGATGAATTAATAAGATCTGAAAGTCTTAAGATTCAATGTTAGATTAAAACAATGTTTGAATTTCATTTTAGTATTGCTTATGGATTGAACAATCAAATTCTCTTTCTCCCCCTTTTTTTCCTAATCAAAAAGAATTGTAAAGACAGAAAAGATAACAGAAGAAGAGAAAAACACAACACATAAATGAAAAACATAGCAGCTAGATTCATTCAGATCAAAGTAGCACAAAAAACATAAGATGTTCATACAGCAGATGGTAGAAAATTGAACAATAGAAAACAAGTGCAAAACACGAATGCAAAGACATGAAAAAGAAAACTAGGGCTGGCGAGAAGCTATCAAGGTCAGAAGATCAGTAATCTTAGCACTGGACTTTTATTGCTTGGCCATCCAAGTCTTGATCTCTTCAGTAGTCTGTTCCTATTTTATCATCCATGTTCTGATTTCCTTGACTTCTTGGACAACATCTGGAATCTCAGTCTTCATCTCAAATGCAGAAGGTTCAGAAGCAGATGCAGTTGCCATTGGATGATCAATCTCCATGTCAGATGCAGGAGTATCTTCTATCATTGTAGAATCTTCAGCAGGAGCATCTTCCAGAAGAAGCACTGGGGTTGTGATAATGCTCAGCAGAGTCTGTCTGACCATTTTAGCAAACTTAGCCTTTGCATCATCAGCATAGAGTGTTTTGAGGTCAGATGCAACAGATTTGAACTTAGATATGAATTTGTTCCAAGAAGCCTCAGATTCAGTAGGAACCATACTAGCCTTGCACTCTTTCTCCACAGAAGCAATTCCCATATGTATTTCCTTCTTGAAATTCTTGAACGGAGTAGAAACATCTGATCTGGGTTTGGGGTTCAGAAAGACTTCTATGGTGACTGGTTGTGATGGTTCAGGAGGTGTTTGGTTTTGTTCAGGAGGTGGGTGATCAGATGATGGTCGTTCAGATGGTGGTTGTTCAGATTTTTGGGGTATGGATGGTTGTGGTTCAGATGGTTGTGGTATGGATGTTTGTGGTATGGTGAGTTGAGGAATGTAGGTGTCATCATCAGATGGTGTTGATGTAACAACATCAAATGAGGGTGGTATAAAATCTGTGAAGTTGAATTTAAAGCGAAAAGGGTTGTCAGAAGCAGGTAGGTCAGATGGTAGTGGTTTATAAGGATCCGGAATATGTAAGCTAGTTGGTGAGGGGACTTCAGAGTCATTAGAATCAGATGATTCAGTTGAATGACATGAAGTTGAAGAGAGGACATACATGGTTGCAAGTGGTGATACATCCAGAATGTCTTCAGATGGTTGTTGGACATATGGTTCAGGATTTTGGATGGTTGGTTCTACTGGTGGTTGAGTAGTAGAGAGTGGTTCAGATTGTTTTTGTTGTTTAGAGGATTGTTATTTTTGTGGTTCAGATTGTGTTTGTTGAGGGGGTTGTTGTTCAGAAGATTTTTGTTGAGGAGGTTCAGATGGTAGTTGAACAGAAGATGGTTGAGAATGTTTGTAAGGAGATGAAATGGGTTCAGATGATTGATGTTCTGATGTTTTAGGAGGAGATGGTGGAGGTGAAGGTGAGGGTGAAGGTACAGATGGTTTGGGATCAGATGTTAATACCTGGTGAATTGTTTCTCTAATTTCTTCCACAGTAGCTTCTGGAGGATTTTCCTTCTGCTTCTTGTCCTTCTCAGGTTTGTCAGCAGCATCAGAGGCTTTCCTCTTAGGCTGTGCAACAGATCCTTCCTTAGCTTTTCTCTTCCTGCGCCTTTCTCTCAGAAGATTCGGCAGAACTTCTCCTTCCTTCTGTACTATGTTAGCAGGCAGAGGAATACCATCTCTTAAACATTTAGCAATGTATGTCAGAATGATTTCCCTAGGTTCATCTGCACTGAACATGGGAAAATCTGCTAAAGGAATTCTCCTTCTGCTGACGTCTTCAGAGTGAAATTTCTTGGGTTTTCCAGCAAGCTCTGAAATGACCTTCATTCTTTTCAGAGTGTTCCCATTGATAACAGATCCTATAACATAAGACAGATCATCTGTCACTCCAGCATCAAACAGATGTTTCACAAGACCATTCTATGTTAGAATGTCTGATATCAGTCTTCCCATAGAGATCCAAGTTCTGATTTTTCCAGCTTTAACCCTTACTTCTTCTCTTGTTTCTTTGATATGGTTCAGAACATGACTGAACAGAAGATAAGGTAAATCCACCTTCTTTCCTTTACTCATACAAAACATGAAGTACATTTGTTATGAGTTCACATAATCTGGTGAGTTAGAAGATTTCCTGTGAAAGATACTACTCATAAAAATCTTGGCCCAGATTCTGTAAACAGGCTTCAGATCTCTGACATTGTTGGATGGTTCCCCAGAAACACAAACTTCTTGAAAAATGTCAGCCAAATCCACACGATCAGTAGCCATACTTGTGATTCCATCAGTTTCCTTATACTCAAGTAGTTGTCTGATTAATTTTTCAGTGATAAAAATTTCCTTCCCAAGGAACAGATGAATGAATGAACTTAGGGCAAACTTGAGCGTGTATCCAGAATTCCTTCACTAAGGTTGGATAAACAGGACCCATGATCTTGTCAAAATACTTTTCCCAGTTCTGAGTTTTAATGGTTGAAAAGAGATCAAAACCATTTTCTTTGATGGATTCAAAATCCACAAAGTTCTCACACAGAACTTCAAGTTCTTTGATTGGAGTGAGAAGAGTTCTTACAGGTGCCTTGTACACAACAGCAGTTTGGGATGAACCAACAGCATTTGGAGATGATGCAACAGCAGTTGAAGTTTGCATCTGAGCAGATGTTGAATATGGTGAAGCCATTGATGTTCTTGAGTTACGTCTGAGTTTACGAGAGGTTTTGGGTTTTGAAATAAGATGGAAGCAATAGAGAAGACAAAAATGCATATGAGAGATGAAAAGAGTGTAAAGTGTGATTTGTGAAGTGTTGTGAGAATTTATAGAGAAATTTTGGCATGTAAAAAGACACACAATCTCACGCGTACACACAAGCATCGAATGGAATGAAACATAATCATATCAAGCAATTAATGCAAAGAATAAAATCATATCAAGCATTTAAGATTCTGACAAAAGGGGGGAAAATCAAGAGATTTTGGATTTTCAAAGCAATACCTCAAACATCAATTCAGTATGGTGCACTCTACCTTTCCAGATTCTGAGCTACACGTGTTTGCTTGCATGTGCCTCTGAAACTCTTTGAGAAACGAAACGTTAGGAAACGTTCAGATCCTCTGAGCCTTGTTAGTTCAGATTTACACACAAATAAATAAACACTGAAATAAAAAGAAGAAATACTTCAGAGTTTAGACATTTATCATTTGAGAAAAAATTCATCTGATGAATATTTTATTCTGGACAGAAGTCCATACTTATATTTTTCAGAATAAATTTAAGTCTATCTTCAGCAAGGGGTTTTGTAAAGATATCAGCCCACTGATGATCTGTATCCACAAAGTTTAAATTGATAATTCCCTTCTGAACATAGTCTCTGATGAAATGATGTTTACTCTCTATATGCTTAGCTTTAGAGTGTAAAATGGGGTTTTTAGATAAGCATATAAAAGAAGTATTATCACAGAAGATAGAAATATTACTCTCAAAGATCTGATAATCTTCCAGTTGACTTTTCATTCAGAGCATCTGGGTGCTACAACTAGTAGCAGCAATATATTCTGCCTCTGTTGTTGAAAGTGCAATTGTGGGTTTCTTCTTGCTGAACCACGAGATCAGATGACTTCCAAGAAATTAACAGCTTCCAGAAGTACTTTTACGTTCTACTCTGTCTCCAGCATAGTCAGCATCACAGAATCCAACTAATTTATACTCATCAGATCTTCTGTAACACAGACCCACATTAGTAGTACCTTTCAGATACCTTAGAATCCTCTTAACAGCTGTTAAGTGAGATTCTCTAAGATCTGATTGGAATCTAGCACACAGACACGCACTGAATAAAATATCAGGTCTTGAAGCAGTCAAATATAAGAGAGATTCAATCATACCTCTGTAAAGTTTTTGATCAACTTTCTTACTTACCTCTTCCTTACCAAGTGTGCTTGTAGGATGCATTGGAGTCTTTGCCAGTTTGCTTTCATTCAGATTGAATTTCTTCAGAAGCTCTTTGACATATTTAGTCTGGTGAATATATGTGCATTCTGGAGTCTTATTTACTTGGATTCCTAGAAAGAATCTAAGTTCTCCCATCATGCTCATTTCAAATTCAGCTTGCATAGACAAAGCAAACTCCTTTCGCAGCATAATATTGGTAGATACAAAAATAATATCATCCACATAAATTTGACAAACTAGTAAATCTTTCTTAAATGTTTTACAGAAAAGAGTTGTGTCCACTTTGCCCATGATAAAGTTCTTTTCCAGAAGAAAATTACTTAATCTTTCATACCAAGTTCTGGGAGCTTGTTTCAAACCATAAAGAGATTTTTTGAGTTTGAAAACATGATTTGGAAACTTATCACTTTCAAAACTAGGAGGTTGATGGACATAAACTTCTTCTTCTATAATACCATTTAAGAAGGCACTCTTAACATCCATCTGATATAGAGTGATGTTATATTGTGAAGCAAATGAAATAAGAAGGCGTATAGATTCTAACCTTGCCACTGGAGCATAAGTTTCAGTGTAATCAATACCTTCTTGTTGACCGTAACCTTGAGCTACCAGCCTTGCCTTGTTCCTAACAACCTCTCCTTGCTCATTTAGTTTATTGATGAATACCCACTTTGTTCCAATAATGTTGAAACCTTTTGGTCTAGGAACTAGATCCCACACATTGTTTCTTGTAAATTGATTTAGCTCATCTTGCATTGCAAGTATCCAATCATTGTCACTCAGAGCCTCATCCACAGATGTTGGTTCAATAATAGACACCAACCCAAGAAGTGATGTTCCAGATGATCTGATAAATGACCTTGTTCTTATAGGGTCATCTTTCTTCCCAATAATCATTTCTTCTGGATGAGAAGCCTTGATTCTGGATGATCCTTTAATTGTTGGTTCTTCAGAAATATTCATGTTATTCATCTGAGCAGCTAATGGAGTTGCATCTGGCGTAGCTTCTTCTTGAGCTTTCTCTACCTCTGGTTTCTCAGATTCTATGAGAATAACTTCTCCATCTGCAGAGTTTTCAAACTGCTTTGTCTTTTGATTGCCAAGCTTATCATCAAATATAACATGTATAGATTCCTCCACAATCTTTGTCTTAGTATTGTATACTCTGTAGCCTTTAGAGCGTTCAGAATATCCAAGCATGAAACACTTTTGTGCTTTAGAATCAAACTTGTTAATATTCTATTTAGTGTTCAGCATAAAACAAATCCATCCAAAAGGATGGAAATAAGAAATGTTTGGCCTTCTATTCCTCCACAATTCATAAGGAGTCTTTTCCAGAAGAGGTCTAATTGACACTCTATTCTGAATGTAACATGTTGTGTTAATTGCCTCTGCCCAAAAATGTTTTGCCATGTTAGTCTCATTGATCATGGTGCTGACCATCTCTTGCAAAGTTCTGTTTTTCCTCTCTACAACTCCATTCTGTTATGGAGTTCTAGGACAGGAGAAATCATGAGCAATTCCATTTTCATTAAAATATTTTTCAAAGTGTTTGTTTTCAAATTCACCACCATGATCACTTCTGACTTTAACAATTTTGAAATCTTTTTCAGATTGGACTTATTTGCAGAAGTCAAAGAACACAGAGTGTGACTCATCCTTGTGTTTTAGGAATTTTACCCATGTCCATCTGCTGTAGTCATCAACAATGACTAATCCATACTTCTTGCCTCTGATGGATGCAGTTTTCACTGGTCCAAACAGATCAATGTGAAGTAACTCTAATGGTTTTGAAGTTGAAACAACATTTTTGGATTTGAAAGGTGATTTTGAAAATTTTCCTTTCTGACATGCTTCACAAAGAGCATCTAAGTTGAACTTCAGATTAGGAAGTCCTCTGACCAGATTAAGCTTATTAACCTGAGATATACGTCTCATATTAATATGACCCAATCTTCTGTGCCAGACCCATTTCTCCTCATTAACAGACATAAGGCATTTAACATTCTAAACCTTAAGTTCTGAAAGACTAATTTTATAAATGTTGTTTTTCCTTTTACCATTAAAGAGGATTGAGCCATCCTTTTGACTAACAGCTTTGCAACACTTTTGATTGAAGATAATGTCATAACCATTGTCACTTAATTGACTTATGGGCAATAGATTATGAGCTAACCCTTCAACAAGCAAGACATTAGTTATGGAAGTAAGTTTACCATTGCCTATGGTTCCAGAGCCAATTATTTTGCCCTTCTGATTCCCTCCAAACTTGACATTTCCTTCAGATCTAAGCTCCAAACTTTGGAACATAGACCTTTTACCCGTCATATGTCGTGAGCATCCAGAGTCCAGGTATCATGACTGGAGTCTTGACTTTGCTGCTAAGGATGTCTGCAACATAGATTATCTTATCCTTAGGTACCCAGATTTCTTGGGTCCTTTTTGGTTAGTTGCCTTAAAGCTTTTTCTAAACTTCTGTCTTTCAACATAAGACTTGTTCTGATTAGCTTTAGATTTATTAAACACAGGTTTGTTCTGATTACAACTTGTGTGTTTAATATCATTCAAGTGACCAAATGTAAACTGAGAATATAAAGGAGGATACTTGATATCCAGTTTATCTACAGATTTTGGATTTGAATCTTCATAAGAGAAAGACTTATATCCAACACCTTTTCTATATTTTCTGATAATACCATAGATCATTGAAGCCATTTTGCTTCTATCTAGGCTTTTAGTTAGAAACTTCCTGAAACTATAGTCATACTCTTGTAAAATATTTTTAGAGCATGATTCAGATTTTGAATTAGAGTTTAGTTAAGCAGATTCTAAATTATTTTTCAATTGAAGATTTTCAGCTTTTAGTTCAGCTATCTCTGATTCAAACTTGTTACTCTCAAATTCAATATGCTTTAGAAGCGTTTTGTATTTGAGTTTAACTTTACTATAGTTTTCAAGAATATCAGATAAACTTTCAACAAGCTCCTGTCTAGAAAGTTCAGCAAATACCTCCTCAGAATCAGATTCTGATTCTGATCCAGATGATTCAGCACTGTCCTCAATGTCAGCCATGAATGCCACATTTGCACATTCCTCTTCTGACTCTGATGATGAATCAGATGCATCTGAGTCATCCCAGGTAGCCATCAGAACTTTGTTTTTTGTGATCTGACTTTCTTTTTGGGTTCTCCTTCTGAAGCTTTGGACATTCACTCTTGTAGTGCCCAGGTTCTTTGCATTCATAGCAAACAACCTCTCTTTTTCCAGATCGTTTGTGTCCAGAGGATTCTCCAGATCTTCTATAACCAGAGTGTTCTCCAGATCTTCTGTGCCCAAAAGATTCTTTGTGTTTATCTGGTTTTCTAAAGTTCTTGAACTTCCTTTTCTTATTCTTCCAGAGTTTGTTGATTCTTCTGGACAGCAAGGATAGTTCTTCTTCATCTTCAGAAGCAGACTCTTCAGAGCTTTCTTCTAATACCTGCAATGCTTTAACAACTTTATTAGATTTTAACGCAATTGACTTACCTTTCTTTAGAGGCTCATCTTCCTCTAGTTCAATCTCATGACTCCTCAGAGAACTGATTAGTTCCTCAAGCGTAATCTTGTTCAGATCCTTTGCCAGCTTCAGAGCAGTGACCATGGGTTTCCATCTGGTTGGCAAGCTTCTGATTATTTTCTTGACATGATCTGTTGTAGAATAACCCTTGTCTAGAACCTTTAGGCCAGTAGTGAGAATCTAGAATCTGGAAAACATTGCTTCAATAGATTCAGATTCTTCCATCTTGAAAGCTTCATACTTCTGGATCAGCGCCAGAGCCTTGGTTTCTTTGACTTGAGAGTTCCCTTCATGAGTCATCTTCAGGGATTCAAATATATCAAAGGCAGTTTCTCTGTTGGTTATTTTCTCATACTCAGTATGAGATATAGCATTTAGCAATATAGTTCTAGCCTTGTGGTGATTTCTGAATTCCTTCTTTTGCTCCTCAGTCATTGATTTTCTGTCAACTTTCTTGCCATTCCCATCAGTGGGATGAACATATCCATCAATAACTAAGTCCCAAAGATCAACATCAAATCCTAGAAAGAAACTTTCCAGTCTATCTTTCCAATAATCAAATTTCTCTCCATCAAACATGGAAGGTTTTGTGCTGACTCTTTCTTCATATTTTTTGTTGTTGGGTGTTGAAGTTTCAGCAGCCATAATGTATATCAACCAAGAGTATCAAGAGTTTTTCCCACTGGATCTTTTCTGGTCACTGTTAAGTGATAGCACAAACAGAACCGGAGCTATGATGCCAACTGAAGGCGAGAAAAACACTTAGAAGGGGAGGGGGGGGGGGGGGGGTTGAATAAGAGTTTTAAGAAATATGGAAATAAAAATAACTCAAGATTTTTATCCTGGTTCGTTGAACTCAACTACTCCAGTCCACCTTATCAAAGATGATTTGCCTTTCTTTATAAGGACTTAATCCACTATTGATCAACTGATTATAATAGAAAGCACTAAGAGCAATTGTCTTAGTCTTCTCAAGAACTACTGACCACACCTTGGTCTTCTTAAGGAACTTCTTACAAATTAATGTAAACTAACAAGTGTTTGAATGCTTCTAATAAGCTGTATCATAACTGTGATGTTTACACTTAAGATTAAGTACAACAAAAACTATATGGTTTTATGAAAGATCAAATGAATAAGATCTTGAGAGATTTTCTCTTTTATGAATCAAGCGTGTATTTCTTTCTGAGTGAACTTGCAATGAGAAAATGGTGAGTAGTGAATTAGCAACCTCAAAATGTTGAAGTAGTTCTCCTTTTATAGCTTTTTCCGAATGCCTTGAGTGATATGCAGCTGAATATAATATTAAATTTGTAAGACTTTTCATCACCAAAAGTATGGGCAGAGATATGCTCTCTGTAGAAAGGTATGGTTGTAGAAGCCTTGGGATTTGCACCACGTCACTTCTTTGGACAAATTAGCCGTTGGTTACTTTGGAAGTAGCACCATGTCTAATCAAGTTTACAGCTTCTTCAACAAGCTTCCTTCAAGATGAAGTCTTCATAATCTGCACTTCAGAATTTGTAGTAAGCTTAAAAAGGTATGGAATGATTTAAGATGATCAGAGCTTAAGATGAATGAGAAGTTCAGAGCCTTGATAAATGATCAGATCTTAATGTATCAGGGTCTCAATCTTGATCAGAGTCTTCATCAGAGTATGCAGCAGTATGTGCTAAGAGCGTGAATATTAATGATAAGAGTCTGGTTGTCAAAGCCTCAACTTTTGTACACTCCTTTCATTAACACTTCAGATCATTTTGTAACTTCTGCTTAAGATCCTTCTAGCAGCGCTTCAGAATCTTTTGATAGTCTGCATCTGATGCTTCAGAGCTTTGCATAGTTTCTTGTACTTATGTATTTTGCTTCTTTAAGAGTATTTAATTTTATACCTGAAACAATAATACTTGAACAAATTTTAGAGTGTATATTTTCTTAATACAAAATTCTATAAAAGTTATCATCAAAACATAGAGATATAAGAAACACCAATCTGTGTTCTAACATAGACGTGGTGCTACTTCCAAAGTAACCAACGACTAATTTGTCCAAAGAAGTGACGTGGTGCATATCCCAAGGCTTCTACAACCATACCTTTTTGCAGAAAGCATATCTCTGCCCATACTTTTGGTGATGAAAAGTCTTACAAATTTAATATTATATTCAGCTGCACATCACTCAAGGCATTTGAAAAAAGCTATAAAAGGAGAACTACTTCAACATTTTGAGGTTGCTAATTCACTACTCACCATTTTCTCATTGCAAGTTCACTCAGAAAGAAATACACGCTTAATTCATAAAAAAGAAAATCTCTCAAGATCTTATTCATTTGATCTTTCATAAAACATATAGTTTTTGTTGTACTTAATCTTAAGTGTAAACATCACAGTTGTGATACAGCTTATTAGAAGCATTCAAGCACTTGTTAGTTTACATTAATTTGTAAGAAGTTCCTTAAGAAGACCAAGGTGTGGTCAGTAGTTCTTGAGAAGACTAAGACAATTGCTCTTAGTGCTTTCTATTGTAATCAGTTGATCAATAGTGGATTAAGTCCTTGTAGAGAAAGGCAAATCATCTTTGATAAGGTGGACTGGAGTAGTTGAGCTCAACGAACCAGGATAAAAATCTTGAGTTATTTTTATTGCCATATTTCTTAAAACTCTTATTCAACCCCCCCCCCCCCCCCCCCCCCTTCTATGTGTTTTTCTCACCTTCAAAAAGGACCCAAGAAAATCTGGGTACCTAAGGATAAGATAATCTATGTTGCAGACATCCTTAGCAGCGAAGTCAAGACTCCAGTCATTGTACCTAGACTCTGGATGCTCACGAAATATGACGGGAAAAAGGTCTATGTTCCAAAGTCTGGAGCTTAGATCTGGAGGAGACGTCAAGTTTGGAGGGAATCAGAAGGGCAAGATAATTGGCTCTGGAACCATTGGCAATGGTAAACTTCCTTCCATAACTAATGTCTTGCTTGTTGAAGGATTAGCTCATAATCTATTGTCCATAAGTCAATTAAGTGACAATGGTTATGACATAATCTTTAATCAAAAGTGTTGCAAAGCTGTTAGTCAAAAGGATGGCTCAATCCTCTTTAATGGTAAAAGGAAAAACAACATTTATAAAATTAGTCTTTCAGAACTTAAGGTTCAGAATGTTAAATGCCTTATGTCTGTTAATGATGAGCAATGGGTCTGGCACAGAAGATTGGGTCATATTAATATGAGACATATATCTCAGATTTATAAACTTAATCTGGTCAGAGGACTTCCTAATTTGAAGTTCAACTCAGATGCTCTTTGTGAAGCATGTCAGAAAGGAAAATTTTCAAAATCATCTTTCAAATCCAAAAATGTTGTTTCCACTTCAAAACCATTAGAGTTACTTCACATTGATTTGTTTGGACCAGTGAAAACTGCATCCATCAGAGGCAAGAAGTATGGATTAGTCATTGTTGATGACTACAGCAGATGGACATGGGTAAAATTCTTAAAGCACAAGGATGAGTCACATTCTGTGTTCTTTGACTTCTGCAAACAAGTCCAAACTGAAAAAGATTTCAAAATTGTTAAAGTTAGAAGTGATCATGGTGGTGAATTTGAAAACAAAAATTTTGAAAAATATTTTAATGAAAATGGCATTGCTCATGATTTCTCCTGTCCTAGAACTCCACAACAGAATCGAGTTGTAGAGAGGAAAAACAGAACATTGCAAGAGTTGGCCAGAACCATGATCAATGAGACTAACATGGCAAAACATTTTTGGGCAGAAGCAATTAACACAGCATGTTACATTCAGAACATAGTGTATGTTAGACCTCTTCTGGAAAAGACTCCTTATGAATTGTGGAGGAATAGAAAGCCAAACATTTCTTATTTCCATCCTTTTGGATATATATGTTTTATGCTGAACACTAAAGAGAATCTTAACAAGTTTGATTCTAAAGCACAAAAGTGTTTATGCTTGGATATTCTGAACGCTCTAGAGGCTACAGAGTATACAATACTGAGACACAGATTGTGGAGGAATCTATACATGTTAGATTTGATGATAAGCTTGGCAATCAAAAGCCAAAGCAGCTTGAAAACTCTGCAGATGGAGAAGTTATTCTCACAAAATCTGAGAAACCAGAGGTAGAGAAAGCTCAAGAAGAAGCTACGCCAGATGCAACTCCATTGGCTGCTCAGATGAATAACATGAATATTTCTGAAGAACCAACAGTTAAAGGATCATCTAGAATCAAAGCTTCTCATCCAGAAGAAATGATTATTGGAAATAAAGATGACCCTATAAGAACAAGGTCGTTTATCAGAGCATCTGGAACATCACTCTTAGGGTTGGTGTCTATCATTGAACCAACATCTGTGGATGAGGCTCTGAGTGATAACGATTGGATACTTGTAATGCAAGATGAGCTGAATCAATTTACAAGAAATGATGTCTGGGATCTGGTTCCAAGAACCAAAAGGTTTCAACATTATTGGAACAAAGTGGGTATTCAGAAATAAACTAAATGAGCAAGGAGAAGTTGTTAGGAATAAAGCAAGGTTAGTAGCTCAAGGTTACAGTCAACAAGAAGGAATTGATTACACTGAGAATTATGCTCCAGTGGCAAGGTTAGAATCTATACGCCTTCTTATTTGATTTGCTACACAACATAACATCACTCTATATCAGATGGATGTTAAGAGTGCCTTCTTAAATGGTATTATAGAAGAAGAAGTTTATGTTCATCAACCTCCTGGCTTTGAAAGTGATAAATTTCCAGATCATGTTTTCAAACTCAAAAAATATCTTTATGGTTTGAAACAAGCTCCCAGAGCTTGGTATGAAAGATTAAGTAATTTTCTTCTAGAAAAGAACTTTATCAGAGGCAAAGTGGACACAACTCTCTTCTGTAAAACAGTTAAGAAAGATTTACTAATTTGTCAAATTTATGTGGATGACATTATTTTTGGATCTACCAATATTATGCTGGAAAAGGAGTTTGCTTTGTCTATGCAGGCTGAATTTGAAATGAGCATGATGGGAAAACTTAGATTCTTTCTGGGAATCCAAGTAAATCAAACTCCAGAATGCACATATATTCACCAGACTAAATATGTCAAAGAGCTTCTGAAGAAGTTCAATCTGAATGAAAGCATATTGGCAAAGACTCCAATGAATCCTTCAAGCACACTTGGTAAGGAAGAGGTAAGTAATAAAGTTGATCAAAAACTTTACAGAGGTATGATTGCATCTCTCTTATATTTGACTGCTTCTAGACCTGATATTTTATTCAGTGTTTGTCTGTGTGCTAGATTCCAATCAGATCCTAGAGAATCTCACTAACAGCTATTAAGAGGATTCTAAGGTATCTGAAAGGTACTACTAACGTGGGTAGTGTTACAGAAGATTTGATGATTATAAATTAGTTGGATTCTGTGATGCTGACTATGCTGGAGACAGAATAGAACGTAAAAGTACTTCTGGAAGTTGTCAATTTCTTGGAAGTCATCTGATCTCATGGTTCAACAAGAAGCAACCCACAATTGCACTTTCAACAACAGAGGCAGAATATATTGCTGCTGCTAGTTGTAGCACCCAGATGCTCTGGATGAAAAGTCAACTGGAAGATTATCAGATTTTTGAGAGTAACATTTCTATCTTCTGTGATAATACTTCTGCTATATGCTTATCAAAAAACCCTATTTTACACTCTAAAGCTAAGCATATAGAGATTAAACATCATTTCATCAGAGACTATGTTCAGAAGGGAATTATTAATTTAAACTTTGTGGATACAGATCATCAGTGGGCTGATATCTTTACAAAACTCCTTGCTGAAGATAGATTTAAATTTATTCTGAAAAATATAAGTATGGACTTCTGTCTAGAATAAAATATTCATCAGATGAAATTTTTACTCAGATGATAAATGTCTAAACTCTGAAGTATTTATTCATTTCAATTCTGTGTTTATTTATTTGTGTGTAAATCTAAACTAACAAGGCTCAGAGGATCTGAACGTTGCCTAACGTTTCATTTCTTAAGAAGTTTCAGAGGCACATGCAAGCAAACACGTGTATCTCAGAATCTGAAGAGATAGCGTGCACCATACTGAATTGAGGTTTGAGGTATTGCTTTGAAAATCTAAAATCTCTTGATTTCCCCCCCATCTGTCAGAATCATAAATGCTTGAAATGATTTTATTCTTCGCATTAATTGCTTGATATGATTATTTTCACTTCATTAATGGTTTAGTGTACGCGCGAGATTCTGTGTGACCTTTGCTTGTCCAACTATTTTTCTATATATTCTCACAACACTTCACATTTCACACTTTCCACCATCCATCACTTTTCTCATATGTATTTATGTCTTCTTCATTGCTTCCATCTCATTTCAAAACCCAAAACCTCACGTAAACCCAGACGTATCTCAAGAACATCAATGGCATCATCATCTTCAACATCTGCTCAGATGCAAACCTCTAATGCTGCTACATCATCTCCAAATGTTGTTGTGTACAAGGAACCAGTGAGAACTCTTCTCACTCCAACAAAGGATCTTGAAGTTCTGTGTGAAAACTTTGTGGATTTTGCTTCCATTGAAGAAAAAGGTTTTGATCTCAAACCAACCATTAAAACTCAAAACTGGGCAAAGTACTTTGACAGGTTAATGGGTCCTGTTTATCCAACATTGGTGAAAGAGTTCTGGATACACGCCCAAGTTTGCCCTAAGTTCATTCATTCTTCTGTTCTTGGAAAGGAGATTGCTATTACTGAGAAGTTAATCAGACGACTGATTGAGTACAAAGAAACTGATGGAATCACAAGTATGGCAACTGCTCGTGTGGACTTGGCTGATGTTTTTCAAGAAGTCTGTGTTTCTGGGAAACCATCCAACAAAGTCAGAGATCTGAAGCCTGTGTACAGAATCTGGGCTAAGATTTTCATGAGCTCTATTTTTCATAGAAAATATTCAAACTCTCCAGACTATGTCAACACAGAACAACTGTACTTCATGTTCTGTATGAGTAAAGGCAAGAAGGTGGATCTGCCTTATCTTCTATTCAGTCATCTTCTGAACCACATAAAGGAAACAAGAGAAGAAGTAAGAGTTAAGGATGGAAAGATCAGAAATTGGATCCCTATGGGAAGGCTGATATCAGACATTCTAACAGAGAATGGTCTTGTAAAGCATCTGACTGATGGTGGGTTGATAGATGATCTGTCTTACATTGTAGGATCTGTCATTAATGGGAATACTTTGAAAAGGATGAAGGTCATCTCAGAGCTTGCTGGCAAACCTAAGAAGATTGACTCTGAAGAAGTTAGTAGAAGGAGGATTCCTATAGCAGATTTTCCTATGTTCAGTGCAGATGAACCCAGGGAAATCATTCTGTCATTCATTTCTGACTGTTTGAGAAATGGTATTCCTCTGCCTGCCAACATAGTACAGAAGGAAGGAGAAGTGTTGCCAAATCTTCTGAGAGAAAGGCGCAAGAAAACAAAAGCTGAGGAAGGATTTGTTGCACAACCTAAGAGGAAAGCCTCTGATGCTGGTGACAAGCCTGAGAAGGACAAGAAGCTGAAGGAAACTCCTCCAGAAGCTAGCTTGGAGGAAATAAGAGAAACAATTAAACAGGTATTAACATCTGATCCAAAACCATCTGTCCCTTCACCCTAACCTTCACCTCCACCATCTCCTCCTCAACCATCTGAACATCATTCATCTGAACCAATTTCATCTCCTCGTACACATTCTCAACCATCTTCTGTTCATTAACCATCTGAACCCCCTCAACAAAAATCATCTGAACAACACCCCCCTCAACAAAAACAATTTGAACCCCCTCAACAAACATC
This sequence comes from Lathyrus sativus, assembly GCA_963859935.3. NCBI lineage: Eukaryota > Viridiplantae > Streptophyta > Magnoliopsida > Fabales > Fabaceae > Lathyrus > Lathyrus sativus. The sequence goes on from OZ012735.1 coordinate 337,500,702, forward strand.
ATCTGAACCACAACAACAAAAACAATCTGAACCACCCTCTTCTACTCAACCACCAGAAGAACCAACCATCCAAAATCCTGAACCCTCTATCCCACAACCATCTGAAGACATTCTGGATGTGCAACCCATTGCAACCATGTATGTCTTATCTTCCACTTCATGTCATTCAACCGAATCATCTAATTTTGATGAATCTGAAGTTCCCTCACCAACTTGTTTACAAATTCCTGACCCTTATAAACCACTACCATCTGACCTACCTGCTTCTGAACAACACCTTCATCACCTTGCTCTTCGCTCCAAATTTAACTTCACAGACTTTATACCATCTTCATCTGATGTTGTTACATCAACTCCATCTGATGTTGATACTTCTACACCTCATCTCACCATACCACAACCATCTGAACAACCACCATCTGATCAAACACCTCTTGAACAAACTCAAACAAGCCCTGAACCTTCACAAAAAGTCTTTTTAGAAGACTATCTAAACCCCAAACCCAGATCAGATGTTTCTACTATGTTTAAGAATTTCAAGAAGGAGATGCGTATGGGGATTGCTTCTGTAGAAAAAAAGTGTCTATCTAGTATGGATCCTGCTGAATCTGAAGCTTCTTGGAACATATTCATCTCCAGGTTCAACACTGCTGCATCTGATCTCAGAACAGCTTGCGCTGATGATGCAAAGGAAGAATTTGCTGAAATGGTCAGACAGACTCTACTAAGCATTCTCACAACACCAGTGCTACTTCTGGAAGATGCTCCTGCTGAAGATTCTTCATCTAAAGATACTGCTCCAATGATAGAAGATACTCATGATCCTCAGACTGCATCTAACATGGAGATTGATCATCCTAAGGTAACTGCATCTGCTTCTGCACCCTCTGCATCTGAAATGAAGACTGAGACTCCAGATGTTGTCCAAGAAGTTAAGGAAATCAGATCATGGATGGTAAAACAAGAGCAGACTACTGAGGAGATCAAAACTTGGATGGCTAAGCAAGAAGAATCTACTGCAAAGATTACTGATCTTCTGACCCTGATTGCATCTCGCCAGCCCTAGTTTTTCTTATCCGTGTTTTTTTTGCATTCTTGTTTGCACCTGTTTTCTGTTTTCTGTTGTTTTGTTTTCAATCATCTGTTGTCTGAACATCTTATCTTTTGTTCTGTTTGAATTTGAATGAATCTGGCTGTTTTGTTTTTCATTTATGTTTTATTTTCTTTTCTTCTGCTATCTTTTATGTCTTTTAAAATCTTTTTGATTATGACAAAAAGGGGGAGAAAAAGAATTTGATTGTTCAATCCATAAGCAATACTAAAATAAAATTCAGACATAGTATTAACTAACATTGAATTTTAAGACTTTCAGATTTTATTGTTTCATCTGACAAAAATTCCTTGAAGTTACCCTGAGAATTACCCAACCAGGCTCTGATCCCTGAAGCAAATTTGACTCTGATTCTGGAAGATAAACCAGACTCTTTATTTGAAAGAATTCATCAAACTCTGATTCTGGAAAGCATCCAAGCTCTAATTATTTATTTTTAACAAGGATTCCTACCAGGTTCTGAAATATACTCAAGCAAAAAGGGAAGTGTTCTCTTCTATTAGAGTATTCATTTCAGGGGGAGATTCTTAATCTCAGTGGGAGATTCTTAATCTCAGGGGGAGTTATATATTTTATTCTCTGTATTGAACAAAATTTCCTATGTTTTATCATCATAAAAAAGGGGGAGATTGTTAGAACACAGATTGGTGTTTCTTATATCTCTATGTTTTGATGATAACTCTTATGGAATTTTGTATTAAGAAAATATATACTCTAAAATTTGTTCAAGTATTATTGTTTCAGGTATTAAATTGAATACTCTTAAAGAAGCAAAATACATAAGTACAAGCAACTACACAAGGCTCTGAAGCATCAGATGCAAGACAATCAGAAGACTCGGAAGCGCTGCCAGAAGAATCTGAAGCAGAAGCTGCAGATTGATCTGAAGAGTTTATGAAAGAATTATATGAAGAGTTGAAAGCTTTGATCAAATCAGACTCTGAAGTTCATTTCATTGCAAGAACAGAGGCTCTGATAATCATACTCTAATCAAATTAATATTCACGCTCAAAGCACATGCAGCTACATACTCTGATGAAGACTCTGATCAAGTTTGAGACTCTGATATATCAAGTTCTGATCATCTATCAAGCTCTGATCATCTCAAACATTTAGCTCTGATCATCTCAAGTATTTGATTCCTTTAAGCTTGTTACAAGTTCAATAGAACAGATTATGAAGACTTCATCCTGAAGGAAGCCTGTTGAAGAAGCTGTAAACCTGATTGGACGTGGTGCTACTTTCAAAGTAACCAACGGCTATTTTGTCCAATGAAGAGACGTGGTGCAAATCCCAAAGCTTCTACAACCATACTTTTACTCCAAAAATCATGTCTCTGCCCATACCTTTTGGTGATGAAAAGTCTTATATCTTAATATAATACTCAGCTGCACATTACTCAAAGCAATTGGAAAAAGCTATAAAAGGATAACTTCTACAACATTTAGAAGTTGCTAGTTCATTCAGAAAGAAATATTGATTCACACGCTTGAAGCATCAAAGTGAAAATCTCTCAAAGCTCATATACATTTGTTCTTTCATAAAACTGTATAGTTTTATTTGTACTTAATCTTAAGTGTAAAAATCACAGTTGTGATACAGCTTATTAGAAGCATTTAAACACTTGTTTAGTTTACATTAATTTGTAAGAAGTTCCTTGAGAAGACCAAGGTGTGGTCAGTAGTTCTTGAGAAGACTAAGACAATTGTTCTTAGTGCTTGCTATTGTAATCACTTGATTAATAGTGGATTAAGTCCTTGTGGAGAAAGGCAAATCATCTTCGATAAGGTGGACTGGAGTAGTTGAGTTCAACGAACCAGGATAAAAATCTTGAGTTGTTTTTATTGCCATATTTCTTAAAACTCTTATTCAACCCCCCCCCCCCCCTTCTAGGTGTTTTTCTCACCATCATGCCACTTATCTGAAAAGATGATAAGCTTTTCAAAAGGAGACTGCCATTATCAAAAAAGCGAAACAAGCTTCCCAAAGGGGACTGCCACTTGTTAATAAAAAAGAGAGATAAGCTTCTTGAAACAGAGATGCCACTTATCGTTGAAAGAGGATAAGCTTCTCGAATGAGACTGCCACTTATCTGAAATGATGATAAGCTTCTCAAAAGGAGACTGCCACTTATAAAAAAAAGCGAAACAAGCTTCCCAAAGGGGACTGCCACTTGTTAATAAAAAGAGAGATAAGCTTCTCGAAACGGAGATGCCACTTATCATTGAAAGAGGATAAGCTTCTCGAACGAGACTGCCACTTATCTGAAAAGATGATAAGCTTCTCAAAAGGAGACTGCCACTTATAAAAAAAAAAGCTAAACAAGCTTCCCAAAGGGGACTACCACTTGTTAATAAAAAGAGAGATAAGCTTCTCGAACGGAGATGGCACTTATCATTGAAAGAGAATAAGCTGCTCGAACGAGACTGCCACTTATCTGAAAAGATGATAAGCTTCTCAAAAGAAGACTGCGTCTTATCAAAAAAGCGAAACAAGCTTCCCAAAGAGGACTGCCACTTGTTAATAAAAAGAAAGATAAGCTTCTAGAAACGGAGATGCCACTTATCGCTGAAAGAGGAAAAGCTTCTCGAACGAGACTGCCACTTATCTAAAAAGATGATAAGCTTCTCAAAAGTAGACTGCCACTTATCAAAAAAGAGAAACAAGCTTCCCAAAGGGGACTGCCACTTGTTGACAAAAATAGAGATAGCTTCTCGAAACGGAGATGCCACTTATCGTTGAAAGAGCATACGCTTCTCGAACGAGACTGCCACTTACCTAAAAAGATGATAAGCTTCTTAAAAGGCGACTGTCACTTATCAAAAAAAGAAAAACAAGCTTCCCAAAGGGGACTGCCACTTGTTGATAAAAAGAAAGATAGGTTTCTCGAAAGGGAGATGCAACTTATCGTTCAAAGAGGATAAGCTTCTCGAACGAGACTGCCACTTATCTGAAAAGATGATAAGCTTCTCAAAAGGAGACTGCCACTTATCAAAAAAGCGAAACAAGCTTCCCAAAGCGGACTGCCACTTGTTAATAAAAAGAAAGATAAGCTTCATGAAACGGAGATGCCACTTATCATTAAAAGAGGATAAGCTTCTCGAATGAGACTCCCACTTATCTCGATAGATGATAAGCTTATGAAAAGGAGACTGCCGCTTATCAAATAAGCGAAACAAGCTCCCCAAAGGGGACTGCCACTTGTTAATAAAAAGACAGATATGCTTTTCGAAAAAGAGATGCCACTTATCATTGAAAGAGGATAAGCTTCTCAAACGAGACTGCCACTTATCTGAAAATATGATAAGCTTCTCAAAAGGAGACTGCCACTTATCAAAAAAAAGCGAAACAAGCTTCCCAAAGGGGACTGCCACTTGTTGATAAAAAAAAAAGATAAGCAACTCAAAATGGAGATGACACTTATCGTTGAAAGAGGATAAGCTTCTCAAACGAGACTGCCACTTATCTGAAAAGATGATAAGCTTCTCAAAAGGAGACTACCACTTACCAAAAAAAATGAAACACCCTTCCCAAAGGGGACTGCCACTTGTTAATAAAAAGAAAGATATGCTTTTCGAAATAGAGATGCCACTTATCGTTGAAACAAGATAAGCTTCTCGAACGAGACTGCCACTTATCTGAAAAGATGATAAGCTTCTCAAAAGGAGACCGCCACTTATCAAAAAAGCGAAACAAGCTTCCCAAAGGGGACTACCACTTGTTAATAAAAAAGAGAGATAAGCTTCTCGAAATGGAGATGCCACTTATCATTGAAAGAGGATAAGCTTCTCGAACGAGACTTCCACTTATCTGAAAAGATGATAAGCTTCTCAAAAGGAGACTGCCACTTATCAAAAAAAGCGAAACAAGCTTCCCAAAGGGGACTCCCACTTGTTGATAAAAAAAAAAGATAAGCATATCGAAATGGAGATAACACTTATCGTTGAAAGAGGATAAGCTTCTCGAACGAGACTGCCACTTATCTGAAAAGATGATAAGCTTCTCAAAAGGAGACTGCCACTTATCAAAAAAAAGAAACAAGCTTCCCAAAGGGGATTGCCACTTGTTAATAAAAAGAAAGATATGCTTCTCGAAACAGAGATGCCACTTATCATTGAAAAATGACAAGCTTCTCGAACGAGACTGCCACTTATATGAGAAGATGATAAGCTTTTCAAATGGAGATTGCGACTTATCATAAAAGCAAAACAAGCTTCCCAAAGGGGACTGCCACTTATTAATAAAAAAGAAAGATAAGCTTCTCGAAACAGAGATGCCACTTATCGTTGAAAGAGGATAAGCTTCTCGAACGAGACTGCCACTTTTCTGAAAAGATTATAAGCTTCTCAAAAGGAGACTGCCACTTATAAAAAAAAGTGAAACAAGCTTCCCAAAAGGGACTGCCACTTATTAATAAAAAGAGAGATAAGCTTCTCGAAACGGAGATGCCACTTATCTGAAAAGATGATAAGCTTCTTAAAAGGAGACTGCCACTTATTAAAAAAAAGTGAAACAAGCTTCCTAAAGGGGACTGCCACTTGTTAATAAAAAGAGAGATAAGCTTCTCGAAATGGAGATGGCACTTATCATTGAAAGAGGATAAGCTGCTCGAACGAGACTGCCACTTATCTGAAAATATGATAAGCTTCTCAAAAGGAGACTGCGACTTATCAAAAAAGCGAAACAAGCTTCCCAAAGAGGACTGCCACTTGTTAATAAAAAGAAAGATAAGCTTCTCAAAACAGAGATGCCACTTATCGTTGAAAGAGGAAAAGCTTCTCGAACGAGACTGCCACTTATCAGAAAAGATGATAAGCTTCTCAAAAGGTGACTGCCACTTATCAAAAAAGCGAAACAAACTTCCCAAAGCGGAATGCCACTTGTTAATAAAAAGAAAGACAAGCTTCACAAAATGGTGATGCCACTTATTGTTGAAAGAGGATAAGCTTATCGAACGAGACTCCCACTTATCTGGAAAGATGATACGCATCTCAAAAGGGGACTGCCGCTAATCAAAAAAGTGAAACAAGCTCCCCAAAGGGGACTGCCACTTGTTACTAAAAAGAAAGATATGCTTTTCGAAACAGAGATGCCACTTATCGTTGAAAGAGGATAAGCTTCTTAAACGAGACTGCCACTTATCTGAAAAGATGTTAAGCTTCTCAAAAGGAGACAACCACTTATCAAAAAAGCGAAACAAGCTTCCCAAAGGGTGTCGCTTCCGCGAAAATAAGGTGCCGGTAAAACAGAAGAGTCGCCACCTTTCATTATTTATCCCTCAGAACGGGAAAGGAAACGATCAGAAAAACCTGACGAAAAGGTATAAGACAAGGTCATCGCAACCATTGTCTGGGTTTGGGAGTCGGTTACGCAAGGGGAAGGTATTAGCACCCCTCACGTCCATCGTACTCGATGGGATCCACGCTTGTTGTGTTTATCTGACGGGTTGGTTTTAACTATCTACCTATTAAGGCCGGCTTAAAAAGGAAACCAAAATGACTCGGCAAAGCGTCGCACTTTATGCCTACGTATTCTCATCAGAGAATGAGAAATCAGAGTCAACGTAGTTCGGCTAACTATGGGTTACGGGGAAGGTGGCTCGCCAATACGTCAGTATTGTGCCTACATTGTCTCAACAGGTATGAGAGATCAGAGCTTACGTAGTTCGGGATAATACGGATTACGGGAATTCAGATTCATCTGTTTTTTCGAGTAGGGTTAACAAACAGTTCCAGTAGTTTGGTGTACGCGGCTCGACCCTTGGAGACTTAAGCGTTACCGTTTGCGGTAGAACTAGGAGTTAACGACACTCTTTTCCTCAGAAAAGCTTTCCTTTGAATTATGGGCCCACGGGGCAAAAAGGTTTGAAGTTTGTTTTCTCTCTTTTACGGAAGAACTGTTTTTTATGGATGTTTGCAACCAATATCTCACTAGAGACTATGACCTGAGAGTGAATGCGTCGCATGTCACCCAAAGGGTACCATACTAAACATCCAAGCTGTTGAAAAGAACTCTCCAATAACTCTTTCTCAGGTAGCTTAAGGCTCGTAACGTACGACGTCAGTTAACCTTTATTACTGTATTTTAATTTGTTTCAAGATGAGAAGAGAGAACATGCTCAACTAAGGGGAGACTATCAAGTCCTAATGTTGTCATGCCAAGGATTCATCCTATGGTTGAAGTTTGAAACAGGGAACTCCTAGAAGTTATCATGCATAGGTTTCAACCTAAAGTTCTGTCATCACTTCCTTATCAAAGGAAGTGAGATTCCTAGGGGATCATGTCAATGATAAACAGAAATAGATAAAGCATCAGCTTAAACAGTAAACAGTAAATGATTGTAAAATGCATGCAATGCAAGTGAGGGAGGAAATGTGTGTGGGGCATCAGCCTCCACAAGCTCAACTCAACCTCAAGCCAGATATGAATAACTGTAATCATACAGAGGAAATAACAAGCTATCAAGAAAAATATAATAACTGCAATCATACAGAAGAAATGAAATAAAATGCCATCAAGCAAATGACAAACCACATAGGCAAGGGAGCAGAGCTCTACCGAATACCCGCAAGCAAAGCCATACAGTAAAAATACAAGCAGAGGGAGCAACTCAACCTCTAGTGCAATCATGCTCCTAGCTTGGGTCAGTCTAGATATGAACTTATTCTAATGCATCAAGCACATCAAACAAGTCACATCAATACAGTTGCACAGAAAGCAAACAGACAGACAAGCAGATCAACAGCTTCCACAGCTCCACAGCAAAGCAATCCTCTGACAGCAACTCATTCCTTAGCCTGCAACTGCTCTTCAAGGCTATCATCTTCAATAGCAAGTGTCAACTTGCTTCTCTGAGCTTCCAACACATCAAACACAAGTATCAACTTATTCTTTCTTCTTTAGGCCTCAGCTCCAAAGTGAACTCCACCTCTAGGCTTCAATCCCAATTACAAGTATCAACTTTTTCCTTCAGGGACTTAATGCATTAAACTCATAAGTATCAACTTGCTTCTTCCTTAAGCTTCAGCTCTTTCTTCCTTACAAGTATCAACTTGCTCTTCCTGATCTACAAGCTTCAGCTTCAATGGTAGTCTTCAAACACAGAGAAATGGTAACTTCTAGCCTCCTATCTTCTTCAAGCAAGGAACTCCATCCTCTAGCAAGGGAGAAAGATTCATCTAATAAGAGCAAAGTTTGGATGATTGACAGCAGAGTGAAGACCAAAGGTCACCGCTAAGCATCCTATCATCAGAGAAAGGGACCCTCAAAGGTTCTACCAACTGGTAAAGAGCCACACATCCTACCAAAGGAGGAATGAGTCCTTTACAAGGGGACCTTACATCATAGGGAAGAATGGAAGTGATCAACATCTTCCATGTTTATGAAGGAAGAGAATCTATCTAGAAGCTCTGCCTATAAACCCTAATCTTAACACCTAATCAACACCACACCAAAGAAGGGGAGATCTTCACATCCAAGATTCTTTAATCATTCCATGGTAGCCCAAACCTGTCTTCAACATCATCCAAGAGCAAGAGAGACAAAACCCTAATCTAAGGGAACTAAAGAAGTCATTCTAGTTGAATTAGTGCATTAGAATCATCCAAAGTTAGCACCTAAACTAAAATCAAACAAAAATAGTAAACTACATTGTAAATTCCTACAAAAATTCCTAAGGGACCCTAATTCAATCATGAATCTACCATGCAAAATTCAGAGGTTGAATCATCCACCAAGTTCTAGATATAAAACCTAAATCATAAGGTACTAATCATAAACCCTAAAAATTGCGCTCCTAAAGTTTCAACATAAAACTACCACTTACATTCATCACAAAAATGTGAGAAAAATCTAGGGGGAACATGCATATCTATGCTAGCTATACACAAAAAATCAAGGCAAAAATCATCATCAAATGATCAAACCAAATTCAACAAAATCAAGTATCAACCATGATTATTCTAACATCAATTAAAATTCAACAAATTCTAATAAAAACAAAAATGCATTAAATGTTAATATTTTTTATCTAAAAAAAACTAGATTCAATCATGAATTAATGGAAAAAAGAATGGAATTAATTGAGTCATTTTTCAATTTTTTATGGATTATTCAATAACCATGAATGAAATGAAGAAAATAAATGAAATTAAAGGAAATTGGAAAAACAAGCGTGGCAAATAGCACATTTTTCCAGTTCATTTCAATGTTGGGCCCAAAAGGGGGGTGGTGATATCAATGTTGCACTAAGCCCACCCAAATTCTATTAATGAAACGCAGCGTTGAAGCTGCTCAGAATCCTTCACAAAATTAAATCAATTCGTGGCCCTTGGATCATCACCTGGTCAAAGTCTCACCCCAGATCTAATGGCTATCTAGTCATCTTCTTCCTTTTGAATGTTGGAGGGAAAGAAACCATGGAAGTTCAGAGCTTCAACTTCATCTTCTCCAAATGGAGGATGACCTTGCTTCTGGAGTATGACCTAGCTTCTGTATGCAACAAACTTGATTGAAATGCCTTGAATTCTTGAACCCGATTCTGAGTTGCAGAAGAAGAATTCCAAGTGCCAACTCCCAATTCTTCCACGATCTTGCCTTGAATTTGATCCGTAATCAATCTCTAACCCTAGAGCAAGCTATTGAGATCAAGAACTTGGATTGAAATGACCTCAATTGATGTAACCGATTTTGATTTGCAATGTGCAAATTCAAAATGGAATCTCACTCTTCTCTCTCAATTCTCACCAACCTTGGCTCTGAATCACTTCATATGCTTATATAGAACATGCCTGAATGATCTAGAAAGTTCTGGATCAATCTAATGAGAATTTCAATATCTCATGTCATGGAAAATTCAATCTCATGGTGCACTCATATCAGTTCTGCTAGCAGCTTGCATTTGCCCCCATTCTCATCCAAATTCTCCTCAAATGAGATTATGAAGGTGTTTGGGTGGATTGGAACCATGTATTTGATTTTATGTGTAGTTTGGCATATGTAACTTAAGTCTTAAGTAACAAAATGGAACTCCATGATTTTGAACTCAAATGAGAAAAGTGCTATTGCCATTGTCTTTAAAATGTCATTTCTGATCAAAATGACATATTATATGTCTTATTTTGGCCTTGGAATGAAAAATCACAAACTTGGTCCTTTTAATGAACTTTAATTCTTCCTTTTTAAGCCAATTTTGCAATTTTGAGTTACAAGCAATTCCAACCTCTCATGACCACTTGGCTAGCCTCAAAACATCATTTTGAACAAGTTTGATGTTGAACATTTTCCCATTTGAAGCTTGCAAATAGGAGTTATGGACTTATGCTTGAAATGACCTGTAATCTCCAAATGTCCAAAATAGCCTTGACTTGTCAAAGCCATAACTTGAGTTCTACAAATCCTATCAAGGACTTCTAGTACTTAAATTAAAGCTAAGATCATGCCCTACAACAATCATGTTGGGGGCAAGATGAGATGACAATCACATCTTGAGCTAAACTTCCTTGAAGATAGGGGTCAAACTAGGGGATTTTACACTTTCAAGCCTTAGAAACCCTAGCTTGAAACTTCTCAAACTCTTCAATCATGATGAGTTAACCTTGGAATCATCCTTATAACATCTCAATGTATCAATCCATGATCACATGGCTCTTGAATTAGGTCCCAACCTTCTTTAAATCACCAGTTGACTTAGGGTTGACCCAGTCAAACCCTAGCTGCACCAATCATGGCTAAGGCTTCTTATTCTTGCACAATGACCTATCTAGGCTTCAAAGTGATCTTCAACATTTCTCATGAGATCTCTCAAGACCTCAAGTCTAACTTCATGGCTTCATAATCATCTGATGACTTCCCACAACTCTCAAGTTAGGAGACACACCCTCTTGGCTTCAACCACTCTCTCTGAGGATCTTCTAACTTCTCTGACAATGATATCAACCCTTGAACACTTGAATAACCTTCTTAGCTAGCTTCATAGTCTTGTATAGCTCTTAATTGGTAATCATACCTCTTGATCTCCTGCATACATGTCAATGAAATGCAAATGATAATGTTAATGTGAATGAAATGAAACGTAAGCTAGGTAAAGAAATGTTGAGCAAATTTTAGGGTGCAACAGCTGCCCCTATTCAAACGGCTTGGACCTGACTGGGTGAGAAGTGAATGACTCTCAAACAATCAAGGTACGAGACGGTTGAATACCAACAAACCCGGAAATTTGCCAACTGCACAAGTACACAGTACTCTGATGGGAACAAATCTTCGGAAACTGAAATGATAGTTGCATGTCAACTAGCTGGAGAAATACTAATCTGAATCTCCGGCAGGATGATTCTCTAATTTATCTGATATCATTGCATCCTCAAATCATCGAGGGATCACTGGTTACACGGTAACGGGTGATTTGCCAACCGCGCACAGGTAAACGATACTCTGATTGTTAGGAACATCTTCAAAACTGAGCATGACAGTTGCACAGCAACTCTGCTGGGGAACTGGTCGCACGGTAATTGGTGAAGGGTCTAATCTCAAATCACCGTCGGGATGATCATCTGATTTTGCTGTAGATCTTTATCCTCAAGTCATCAAGGGGTCACTTGTCACTCGGTAACCGGTGATACACGGTCGATCATGCCGTCAGGCATCAGAATTCCTCGGGACTCATCAGGTCATTGGGAACTTTTTAACAATCAAGTTAATCATGCCGTTGGGCATTCAAAGAAACTTTCGGGTGTCAGCCGGACTTCTTCAGTAAGTCTGGAATAGAATCCTCAACCAATCATGACCCAAATTGGGATATCCAAACTTCTGCCATCAAGCACTCCGCATCAGCCGAGAGAACTGCTTCGACATCACCGTTGGACTTCTTCAGTAAGTCTTAAAATGGGATCCTTAATCCATCAGGAACCACTAAGGATATACATTCTTTTTCCATCAGGCACTCCGCGTCAGCTGGGAGAACTACTTTGACATCGCAGTTAGACTTCATCAGTAAGTCTGGGGTTTTGGCACCGCTGCCGGACTTCAATCATCAAGCCTTCAAGGGAAGTTTCAGCTTTTCTGTTTCAAAACCTGCTGGGGATGACACATCTCCGCTGGGGATTCTGGAGAACTATCAAGTAACTCTGCTTCGGGGATCCAGAAATCATTCTGGGCAAATAAACTCAGCTGACGAAATCAAGAATCATCTTGAACAAATAACTCCGTCGGGGACTTCAAGAATCATCCTGAACCAATAACTCTGCTGGATATTTCAGGAATCGTCCTGAGCAAACACTCTGTCGAGGACTCTAAGCATCAACTTGAGCAACCAACTTCGACGACTTCACTGGGGATTTTAAGGATCATCTTAAGCACACACCTTCGCTGGAGAATTCAAGAATCATCTTGGGCAAACGACTTTGCTGGGGAAATTCAAGAATCATCTTGAGCCACATAACTCTTCCGAGATTTCAGGAATCAAACTGAGCAGACACCCTGCCGGGGAACACCTGCAAAACAAGAACGGTAACGACCTAGCTCATGATTCATATGCATATGTTTGACAATGGCGCAATGCTCCACACGGTGGAAATGCTACGCGTTTAGGGTAAATGCTATGCAATCATGCACAATGCTACGACCCCATCAGCAAAATAAATGCTGAAGGGAGAATCCTCCTGTCAAGGAGAAAGGACCACTCTGGTGGAGAGGAGGAATCATCCTGCCAAGGAGAAGAAGTTACACCAATCTCAATTGGATTCCGCCTGAGGAAACGAACTTCAGTCGACTGCTGCAGGGGAATAAAGCTCTACGAGAACCTGAACCTGCTCATCTAGGTATTCAAACCACAAGCTGCTGAGGAAAACGATGTCAGTCGCAGAAATAAACTGTACAGCCTTCGCGGAAAAACTTTCCTGGAGATAACGACTCCGGTGGGGAAATACAGCATCAGCTACTAAACATTCCACTGGGGAAAACCAATCATGGCCCCCACGGCTTCCAAGGACTCGGCTCCCTTGGGGAACTGCAGACTCGGCTGGGGACGTAGGAATCATCCTGCATGCCGGGGAGAATACAACTCTGTGGGGAATTTCAATTTCGTTGGAGACTTCAGTCTGGAACTTTCGAGTGCTGCACACTTCAGTGTATGACTCAGCTAGGGAAGTGACGATCCTTCAGGATGCATCTGATTGGGGAGAGAATCTTCTCTGCTTGGGGAGACATATCAATGCTTACGGTCTCATGCTCAAACTCCACAGGGAGGTGCTGCTGAACTCGCTGGAGAAGAAGGAATCATCCTGCTTGGGGGCGCATACAGCGTACTGCCTAGAATATGCTATACCTGCGACAACACAAACAAACAGACAAGATACCCTTCTCAAAGGGACCTATCAAGGTTATCATCTTGTGACAATGTTCAAGTAATTCATTGTTTCAACAATCATTGGCCTAGGCCAGTAAGTTTATGTATGCGCATTTTATCAAAAACATCGACATTCTTTTTCGCAAACAAAACAGATAGATGCTAAACAGGCAAACAGAATTGCTGAATAGTATACATTTTATTGATAACGAACCCCTGAATGGGCAAAAATGTTTTACAACAGATGTAAGCTCCTAGAATGAGGAAGCCGCACAAATATAAAAACACAAATATACATCAGTATTTACACAAATGTCGGCAATGAGGCGTAGACGAACACCATGAGTTGATCCCTCTATGACCCACTCGACTTCGATACTTCTCCGACGCTTCAGCTTCAGAAGAGATTAATTCAGATAAACGGCCCTCAGGTTCTCCAAACCACTAAACAAATACAGTCCACACGCAGAACGCAGTCATTTGCTTTTTTCAAATCCCTAACTTTTGCCTGAATCGCCCTTTCGGGTTTTCGATTCACCGGGATACCCTTTTTTTGCCAAAGTCGCCCTTCCAGGTTTTCGACTTTGCGGGTGTACATTCTTTTCTTTATATCCCTAATTTTTGCCCGAACCTTTTTTCCCTTTTTTATGGTTCATCGGGATGCCCCATTTTTGCCTGGATATTCTTTTTCTTTCCAGCGGGTCATTTTTTGAGCAAAGTATTTTTTAACTGCGTCCGCGTTCACCGGGGATGCAAAATCTTCGCCATCCATCGTGGATAACAACAAAGCTCCTCATGAGAAGACCTTGCTAACGACGTACGAACCTTCGTAATTGGGAGTCCACTTGCCCCGGTGATCGGAGTGTGGAGGAAGAATCTTCTTCAGGACGAGATCACCCGTCTGAAAGCTTCTAGGACACACCTTCTTATCATAAGCTTTCTTCATTCGGCTTTGGTACAGACGACCATATGCAATCGATGCTAACCTCTTCTCGTCCATCAGGCTGAGTTGGTTTAGTCGGCTATTAATCCATTTGCCTCGTCGAGTTTCACGTCAACCAAAACTCGTAAAGAAGGAATCTCAACTTCTAACGGTAGGACAGCTTCCATACCGTACACCAATGAGAAAGGAGTTGCCCCGGTTGATGTACGTACCGTTGTACGATTACCGTGCAATGCAAATGGAAACATCTCGTGCCAATCCTTGTAAGTTACAACCATCTTCTGTACAATCTTCTTGATGTTCTTATTGGCCGCTTCAACGGCGCCATTCATCTTCGGCCGGTATGGAGATGAGTTGTGGTGTTCAATCTTGAAACTCTGGCACAGCTCCTTCATCATCTTGTTATTCAGATTCGAACCATTATCAATAATGATCCGCTCACGAATTCCGTAACGACAGATGATGTCCTTCTTTATGAATCTAGCCACCACCTGCTTGGTCACATTAGCATATGAGGCTGCCTCCACCCACTTGGTGAAGTAGTCGATGGCTACTAGAATGAAGCGATGACCGTTAGACGCAGTGGGCTCGATCTTGCCTATCATGTCGATGCCCCACATGGAGAACGGCCACGGGGAGGACATGACATTCAACGGGCACGGCGACACATGAATCTTATCAGCATAAATCTGGAATTTATGGCATTTCTTCGCGAATTTAAAGCAATCCGACTCCATCGTCAGCCAGTAGTATCCTGCTCTCAGGATCTTTCTCGTCATAGCATGCCTGCCGGCGTGCGTACCAAATGTGCCTTCATGGACTTCTTCCATGAGCATACTCGCTTCTTTCTCATCTACACATCTGAGTAGCACGAGATCGTGGTTTCTTTTATACAAAACTCCATCAGGATTGAGATAAAAGTTTCCATACAGCCTCCTCAGAGTCTTCTTATCCTGGGTTGACGTTCCCGCAGGATACTCCTTAGTCATAAGGAAGGTCTGGATGTCATGGAACCATGGCTTGCCGTCGGAGGCTTCCTCGATCGCAAAGACGAATGCAGGTCTATCAAGACGAGAAAGGACAATTCGTGGAGCTTCATTCCAAAAATTGACTTTATACATCGAAGCCAACGTGGCTAAGGCATCAGCCATCTGGTTTTCTGCTCTGGGCACATGATGGAGTTCCACTCGATCAAAGAACGGAAGCAGCCTTCTAGCGTAGTTCACGTACGACACCAAATTCGATTGACGAGTCTCCCACTCCCCTTTAATCTGGTTGATCACAAGCGTCGAGTCACCATATACATCTAGGTTCTTGATTCTCAAATCAATTGCCTCTTCTAGACCCATGATGCATGCTTCGTACTCCGCTTCATTATTGGTGATCGGAAACATCAGTCTCGCAGTGAACGGGATGTGGGATCCGTGGGGAGTCGTGATGATTGCCCCAATGCCACTTCCATAAGAGTTATCCGCCCCGTCAATAATCAGTTTCCACTGGGATTTCCTATCTGGCCCCTCGTCGGGCAACGGTTCATCGCAATCTTTTGCTTTAAGAAACATGATATCCTCGTCAGGGAATTCAAATTTCATCGGCTGATAATCCTCGATCGGCTGTTCGGCAAGGTATTCAGACAATACGCTTCCCTTGATGGCCTTCTGGGAAACATACTAAATGTCATATTCCGTCAACACCATTTGCCATCTAGCAATCCTGCCCGAAAGTGCTTGCTTCTCGAAGACGTAATTGATCGGATCCATCTTCGAAATTAGCATGGTGGTGTGGTTGAGCATGTACTGTCGTAAACGTTTGGCAGCCCAGGCTAGTGCACAACACGTCTTCTCCAGCATCGAGTAACGAGATTCACATTCTGTAAACTTTTTACTCAAGTAATAAATGGCATGCTCCTTTCTGCCCGTCTCGTCATGCTGACCAAGAACACACCCCATACTACCCTCAAGAACTGTCAAGTACATGATTAAGGGCCTTCCGGCCACTGGGGGTATCAAGATCAGAGGTTCCTGTAGATACTGTTTTATCTTATCAAATGCCTTCTGGCAATCCTCGTTCCAGACAATCGCCTGATTTTTCTTTTGTAGTTTGAACATCGGTTCACACGTGGCAGTGAGCTGAGAGATAAACCTCGCAATATAGTTTATTCTGCCTAGGAAACCACGAACTTCTTTTTCTGTTTTTGGCGCTGGCATTTCTTGTATTGCTTTTATCTTCGCAGGATCAACCTCAATGCCTCTTTCACTCACGATGAACCCCAGTAGTTTTCCCGACCGTACTCCGAAAGTATACTTGTTAGGATTCAGCCTCAACCTGAACTTCCTAAGCCTCTCAAAAAGCTTCAGCAAATTGACCAGATGTCCTTCCTCCGTTTGGGACTTCGCAATCATGTCATCAACATAGACTTCAATCATATGATGAATCATATCATGAAACAAAGTAACCATTGCTCGTCGGTAAGTGGCCCCTGCATTCTTCAGACCGAAAGGCATTACCTTGTAGCAAAATGTTCCCCAAGGTGTAATAAACGTAGTTTTCTCCATGTCCTCTGGCGCCATCTTGATCTGATTGTAGTCGGAGAAGCCATCCATGAACGAAAATATGGAGAACTGAGCTGTATTGTCGACCAACACATCAATATGGGGGAGCAGTAAATCATCTTTAGGGCTCGCCCTATTCAAATCCCGATAATCGACGCACATTCGCACCTTACCGTCCTTCTTCGGTACAGGTACTATGTTGACGACCCACGGAGGGTAAGTGGTGACCGCTAAGAAGCCAGCATCAAGTTGCTTTTGCACTTCTTCTTTGATCTTAACGGCCATATCTGGTCGCGTCCTCCTAAGCTTCTGCTTAACGGGAGGACAATCTTCTCGCAGCGGCAAGTGATGGACCACAATGTCAGTATCAAGTCCGGGCATATCTTCGTATGACCAGGCAAAGACGCCACTATACTCTCTTAGCATCTCGACCAATCTCTGCTTGACATCACTCTGCAATGCAGCCCCTATCCTGACATTCCTGACTAGTTCTTCAGAACCCAGATTCACAATCTCAATCTCTTCCTCGTGAGGCAGAATAACTTTCTCTTCTTGTTTCAACAAGCGGGCCAACTCTTTGGGAAGGTCATCGTCTTCATCAATCTCTTCTTCGGCTTGATAGATCGGGCAATCGAAGTCGAAGTGAGTCGTAGAAGGTCCAGAGTCGATGTCATCTGCTATGTGGATCCTGCAATAACAAGGGTTAAGCTTAAAACAAGGATATGCAGGTTAGCACAAACCCCATTGCCATTTTATTGTTTTTCAAAACAAATATAAAACAGGAATAACAGAGATCACAATATTTGAATACGAAGAAATACGCCTTTTGATTTATTGGTAAAATGCATGTACATAACCAAACAAGGCCCTGACAATAAAACCACTATGCCCCGGGTAGGACATAGGGTTGTACAACGATTGGAGAAAGTAAATCATTACTCTTTGCCTGTCACTTGGATGGTATCCCTGATGGACCAGTTGTTGAGGCTCCCGCCTGGTTTGCTTGGCTGGATCCAAGAGTCTAGGTCGCAATCGTTGTCTTCGCCGTCTTCAGACATTGCGTTGACACTTTCAAATATTACTCCGCCGCTTGTAAACTGGATCGACCCTTTACCTCACGACGCACTGTGAGAAGAGGAGGCTTTAGCCGCAGGAGAATATCCCAACCCAAACTTGTCTTCCTTGTTAGGTATCTCTAGAATTTGCCCCCAGCCTGGGGTAGATCCGGCTTGAACAAAGGCCCGGACTTCCTTGAAGGAAGAGAGAGTCATCTCTGGTTTCTCAGTGATTACAGGGGCCACGTTCTTGACTCTAACAGCTTCGAACGCCTGACATAGGGTTTCGTGGATTTCCCCATCCATGTCAACATATTTGAAGGACGACAAATGGCTCACCATTATATCTTCCTCGCCACAAACAATTACGATGCTTCCTCCAACAGCATACTTGAGCTTCTGGTGCAACGTGGAGGTCATGGCGCCAGCAGAGTGGATCCATGGCCGGCCTAGGAGACAGCTGTAGGCAGGCATGATGTCCATAATGTAGAAGACTGCGTCAAATGTTTCCGGCCCAACTTGGATTGGCAACGTCACCTCCCCGAAAACATGACGTTTGGTTCCATCGAACGCTTTCACAACCAGATCATTGGGTGTGCAAATCAATCCTCGAGTATCTAACTTCATCAATGCTTTCTTCGGAAGGACATTGAGTGACGACCCCGTGTCTACCAACACGTGAGACATAATCGTCCCCTACACTCTATCGAGATGTGCAGGGCGTTGTTGTGGTTTCTTCCCTTCGGCGTCAGCTCCAGGTCAGTGAACCCTAACCAATTTCCAACATTCATGTGGGCTACGACCCCTTCTAACTGGTTGACCGATATTTCCTGCGGTACATACGTGGCATTCAAAACCTTCAGCAGCGCGTTGCGATGTGCCTCAGAACACAGCAACAAATTCAAGATGGAAATTTTTGAGGGTGTTTGATGGAGGTGATCCACGATCTTGTAGTCACTCTTCTTAATCAACCTCATGAACTCTTCAGCATCTTTGACAAGTAAGTCCTTCCTCAACGACTTTACCTTTTCCCTTATCGGTTACATCAGCTTTATCCGCTTTGTTCGCCACAATCTCGGGTGGAGCAAATACCCTTCCGCTGCGCGTGATTCCGCCAATGCCCACTAGGTTATCCACACACTGCCCTGAGGGTTCCAATTCCAACTTTTGTCCGTTGCAGTAGACGTCTGCCCCATAATGCCATGGGACAGCATTAGTGCTTTCAAAAGGTATCGGCCCAGCCTTGGTGATGGTAATCGTGGGCGGTTTGGGTGCAGAAATAGTGATCGTCCGACGAGGGATGGTGATGGTGGCAACCTCATCATTTTGCTTCAGCATTACCTCTCCAGATCCACATTCGGCCCTCCGGCTAAACTTTAAGATCCCTTCGGTTATCAGACTCTGAATCCCTTCTATCAACTGTTCACATCCATCAGGACTAGTCGCACAGCCCATACACAATTCTCCACAGCCTGGGAAGAAAACTCTTTTCATCAGCTTGGCTTTAACGAAGCTAAGCGGTGTCTTCAGATCCTTGACATCAGTCAACACATCTAAATCCTCTTCCTCAATAATGGCATTCACCCCGCCTCCCCTATGATTCGGCATAGGGTTCTTCGTGACATTTGGCACATTATCTGAGAAATTGATGATCTTGGCGTCCACCATATCTTGCACCTTGTGCTTGAAGGCCTTGCAATTTTCTATCGTGTGGCCTGGTGCCCCTGAGTGAAACTCACAAGTTGCATTCGCATCATAACCTGGCGGCGGTGCCCCTGTCAAGGGAGCCAGGGTTCTCTTATGGATTAGCTGTAACTGAAGCAGAGTCTGTAATAGCTGAGCATAAGACATGGGCGGTGTCTCAAGGTGGAGACTGGATAGAGGTGCCATGTTCTGATACTTTCTGTACCCTTGCTGATTTGGCTGCTGCTGCTACTGGGGTTGTTGGACCGCAGGGATGGTTATGCTAGCCACCTGCTGGTGCTGGCCTTTGGCTTTCCTTCGAGCGTTGGACACAACGCTCGTCTCTCCTTCCCGCCTTTTGCCACCATACGGTTTCTTTCCTCCTCCAGCTGAGGACAGATCACCTTGAATTTTCCCCAGTTTGATCCCATTTTCAATGTGCTCGCCGGTGATGATGAGATCCGAGAAACTTCTAGACATACCGCTGACCAATTTCTCGTAATAAACCCCTGGGAGGGTCGCTACAAACATTTCAACAAGCTCCTGTTCAACCATCGGCGGCTGTACCCTAGCTGCCAATTCACGCCACCTCTGGGCGTATTCCTTGAACCCTTCGTTGTTCCTCTGCGACAAATTCTGCAGTTGGACCCGGTTCGGCGCCAAGTCACTGTTATATTGGTAGTGGTACACGAATGCTTCAGCAAGTTCCTTCCACGTGCGCACACTGGTAGGTTCCAGACTCATGTACCATTCCAGGGATGGCCCGGACAAGCTATCCTGAAAGAAGTGCATCAGCAACTTCTCGTCTTCAGAGTGAGCGGACATTTTCCGGTAGTATGATCTCAGATGGACGCGAGGGCAAGTGGTGCCCTTGTACTTCTCAAAGTCGGGTACCTTGAACTTGGGAGGCACCTTGAAATCAGCAATCAGTCCCAGCTTGGACATGTCAACACCCATAGTGTTCAGGTTCTCGAAATTCCTCATCTTGTCCTCGAGCGCCTTAAACCTCAGACACGCTTCAGCAGTTAGCTCTCCTTCAGCACCTTTCTGTGAGAACACATCGTCTTGACGGTCTTCTAACCATGGTTGAGGCCCATACAGATTTCCAACACCTGTGTTGCCGTTGCCCAGCCTAACATTGACATTAGCTTCAAAATTCCTATTACCATTGAGCCAGTTATATTACCATTGAGCCCCATGTTAGCGATCACATTGCCGTTGGCACTACCGTTCCCCCCAGTCACGGGGACAC
Organism: Lathyrus sativus; assembly: GCA_963859935.3. NCBI lineage: Eukaryota > Viridiplantae > Streptophyta > Magnoliopsida > Fabales > Fabaceae > Lathyrus > Lathyrus sativus. Next base: position 337,521,641 of record OZ012735.1, read on the forward strand.
CATTCTGAGGAATTTAAACAGGTGGAGGGGTTGGAATAGTCCCACCATGGAGTACACCATTGCTTTCAACCCTTGAAATCAGAGGCTGGACCAATGTTCTAAGCTGGTCCTGGCCGTTGGCAACCACTTGCATGAGCTCCATGAAGCGGTCCATCCTTTCTCGGAGTTCTTGAACGTCAGTCTGCACTTGCTCCATAGCTCTAGCTTGATTTTCTCTGGCCGGATAGCGGTGGATTGGTCTTTGATCAATCCTGGAACAACCTGTATACACAAAAGGGTTAGAAAAAATGACAACGTGCTCATTATGCAGATGCTTCATGCAAATGCAAACGTGTGTCTGTGCGTTAGGGAGATTCCCCCCCCCCCCCCCCCCCTCCGATCCTAGTGCCTGAGTGCCAGTGCTGATAATAAGAAGTCCGAGTCCAGTCATGGAAATAACATCTCATATATATAAAGAAAGCCCATCAAGGCAGTACACAACGTCACTGGGTACAAGCAGAATCAATAGCATAACCTCGACCAACAAGCCTGGTGATGGTCAGCATACAACAATGATCAACACAAAAGGATTACAAATAGTCAAACCCAGCCACGGGCTCGAAACTCTTCTAACAGATCCCTCGTTTCTGGATGATCAGGCCGAGTGAGCAACCCTTCGACGAGTAACTCCCTCTGCGTAATAGTGTACTGAAGACCTTCAACCGAATCTTCCCATGCTCCTTCGCCGAAACAATCTTCTAACTTCCGCTTCTTGGATTCAAACGTCAGTTTGTGCTCCTTCAGGTTAGCAAGAGCCTTGTTGAGCAGGCCTTCAGCGGCATATCTGCGAGCGGTTTCTTCATCAAACCTCTTCTCACTAGCCTTCACCTGGGCTTTCAACTTGGAGATCTGCTGCTTCAGTTTATCCTCCCGTTCCTTGTCGTTGGCTAGGGTGGCCTTCCAATGCTGTTTGAACTTGGATATTCTCCGGTACGCTTCATCCAGGTGCTGCTTCTTAGTAGCCAGTACGTCATTGACAACTTTGAAGTCTCGACCCAAGCGCTCATGCTCAGCTATCTGCTTAGTCAAATCTGTCCCTAACTGGTTCACCAGCTCTGTCTGCCTCTTGAAGGAATGGACGGCTTCGCTTCTCTCGCTTCTGAGTTGAGCCAATTCTTTCTCCAGTTCTTCATTTGCCTTTTTCAGCTCATCTCTCTCAGCTAACACCTGATTATGCTGCTGAATAGGCACGGTGGTAGGCTCTTCAATCACTGTAGGGCTTTCTGGCTTGGCAGGAGGAAGCGGCATCCCTATAGCATCTGCTCTGGCTCTGATCCAAGTCACATATGGAGCATAGGCCTAGCTATTACTTTTTCCTAGCGACGGCTTTCCCCTCTTACTGATACTACTCCAAGCATGCTGAAGCTTAGATAACATATCCCCCTCTAGAAGACCAGTGAGGTACAAAGATTCCTGCACCTCTTCATCCTTCGGCGGAGCTCTCAAAGCATAAGCAAACTGTCGGACCAGCAGAGATGGATTATAGTTTATACAGCCCTTTCTGCCTATCAAAGGCACGTTCGGAAACCCACTGCAGCTGAAGATGATCTCGGTACCCAACCTATCTCTATCAAACCAGGCAATATCCTCCGCTGACAGACTCATCAAACACTCAGGCCACTCAGTTGTGGCTGCAGACGAAGCAAAGGGACCCTTCTTGGGTAGGTGGCTATCAAGCCATCTATAGAGCAAGGGCACACAGCAAGAGACATTCTTACCCCTTCTGTTCTCGTTTTTGTAGTGGACGGAATGGTAGACATCTCCTATCAAGGTAGGGACTGGATTTCCTGATGCAAAGATGTGGAAGGCGTCGAAGTCTACAAAGTCAGGCATATTGGGGAAGAGAATGATGCCATATATGCACAGAGCAAGAATGGCGTTGAACACGACCCAACATCCGTCTTTGGTGCACTGCTGAGCCTTTCCCACTAAGAACTGCAAGGAGAAACCGGGAACCCTGTTCCAACTAGACAAGACCAACTCGTAGGCATCTAGATGAAGTGAAGGAGCTAGACTAGCCAGATTAGGCTCGGCGTCCATATGAACAAAAGGCATCTGACTCTTGATAGGCACACCTAACAAATCAGCATACTCCTCTAGTGTAGGTGCGAGAATGAAGTCCCGGAAAGTAAAGCATCTCAAAGGAGGATCGTAGAACTGCAGCAGGGCGTGCAACCCATTCAACTCAAACACAGAGGGTTTACGAACCAAACTGAGCAGTTTACCGTAAGACTTTCTGAATTCAGCTCTCACAGAATCATCTGCCAAAGCAATCAAACCAGTCAGCTGAACAACATCAGGAGTGGGGAGCTTGTAAGCCACAGTCTTCCTCAGAGAACCCATAATAGCACAATAGAAGGCGAGAAAACCTGAACCGGGGGAAACGGTACCTGCAACACAGACACACGTTAATGGAATGCAGATGAATATGCAAAACAATGCAAAATGCAATCAAGCAGCAGGAGATCAAGATGACTGTGTTGTTGACGTGATGAAGGTGAAGATCTTGTATCAACAAAACCACAATACTGCTCTGTCAAGAACAACCCTATCTCTGATGAGAAGAAAACCATGGTATCGGATCATAAGTCTGCTCTGTCAAGAACACACATATCTGAAGACAAGGACCTCTGATACAGGACCACAAATCTGCTCTGTCAAGAACACATACATCTCTGAAGATAAGGACCTCTGATATAGGACCATAAATCTGCTCTGTCAAGAACACATATACATCTGATGATGAGAATCTCTGATACCAACAAAACTGATTCACTATCAAGAAAACCAGGTAGTCTGAAGGTTAAGGCTTCCTGCAACAAACCCAACCCTGCTCACAGGTATGGACCTAACCTGACACAAGTTCAGCATCCTATGCGGTCATCAGCGTCACAGACATTCAAGAGGGGTGATACGATACCCAGAAGGTGCGGCATCACCGTCTCCTGAAGCGGCCTCACTCAGCTGAATTCCAAATGATCGGTCCCCAGAGTCGACAATCCTCCAAACCAACAACCCCTCCGGCCCAAAGGGCCGGAAAAGAAGTCAACCGGGAGAACCTCGTCTGAGCGTGGATTTCATGAGACACTAGTGCCTACAAAGCAAGCATGCGCCTACTAATTTCCACAACTAATGCTAAGTACACTCAAGCCTAGGTCTGGCTTCCCACTCATTAGAACGCCCCTCCCACAACAGCACAAATAATCATATCATACTGAAAATAAAGTGCGGAGAAATAAAATGCGATAAACAAACAAAACCCAACAAGTAATCATACAAGCGCTAGGATTGACTCTCGCAGGGGACGTTGGATCCCCAAACTGACTCGCATAAGGGACGTTGGATCCCCAGGAAACTATCAAGTCCCCAGCAGAGTCGCCAACTGTCGCTTCCGCGAAAATAAGGTGCCGGCAAAACAGAAGAGTCGCCACCTTCCGTTATTTATCCCTCAGAACGGGAAAGGAAACGATCGGAAAAACCTGACGAAAAGGTATAAGACAAGGTCATCGCAACCATTGTCTGGGTTCGGGAGTCGGTTACGCAAGGGGAAGGTATTAGCACCCCTCACGTCCATCGTACTCGATAGGATCCACGCTTATTGTGTTTATCTGACGGGTTGGTTTTATCTATCTACCTATTAAGGCCGACTTAAAAAGGAAAAGAAAATGACTCGACAAAGCGTCGCACTTTATGCCTACGTATTCTCATCAGAGAATGAGAAATCAGAGTCAACGTAGTTCGGCTAACTACGGGTTACGGGGAAGGTGGCTCGCCAATACGTCAGTATTGTGCCTACGTACTCTCAACAGGTATGAGAGATCAGAGCTTACGTAGTTCGGGATAATACGGATTACGGGAATTCAGATTCATCTGTTTTTTCGAGTGGGGTTAACAAACAGTTCCAGCAATTTGGTGTACGCGGCTCGACCCTTGGAGACTTAAGCGTTACCGTTTGCGGTAGAACTAGGAGTTAACGACACTCTTTTCCTCAGAAAAGCTTTCCTTTGAATTATGGGCCCACGGGGCAAAAAGGTTTGAAGTTTTTTTTCTGTCTTTTACGGAAGAACTGTTTTTTATGGATGTTTGCAACCAATATCGCACTAGAGACTATGACCTAAGAATGAATGCGTCGTATGTCACCCAAAGGGTACCATACTAAACATCCAAGCTGTTGAAAAGAACTCTCCAACAACTCTTTCTCAGGTAGCTTAAGGCTCGTAACGTACGACGTCAGTTAACCTTTATTACTGTATTTTAATTTGTTTCAAGATGAGAAGAGAGAACATGCTCAACTAAGGGGAGACTATCAAGTCCTAATGTTGTCATGCCAAGGATTCATCCTATGGTTGAAGTTTGAAACAGGGAACTCCTAGAAGTTATCATGCATAGGTTTCAACCTAAAGTTCTGTCATCACTTCCTTATCAAAGGAAGTGAGATTCCTAGGGGATCATGTCAATGATAAACAGAAACAGATAAAGCATCAGCTTAAACAGTAAACAGTAAACGACTGTAAAATGCATGCAATGCAAGTGAGGGAGGAAATGTGTGTGGGGCATCAGCCTCCACAAGCTCATCTCAACCTCAAGCCAGATATGAATAACTGTAATCATACAGAGGAAATAACAAGCTATCAAGCAAAATATAATAACTGCAATCATACAGAAGAAATGAAATAAAATGCCATCAAGCAAATGACAAACCACATAGGCAAGGGAGCAGAGCTCTACCGAATACCCGCAAGCAAAGCCATACAGTAAAAATACAAGCAGAGGGAGCAACTCAACCTCTAGTGCAATCATGCTCCTAGCTTGGGTCAGTCTAGATATGAACTTATTCTAATGCATCAAGCACATCAAACAAGTCACATCAATACAGTTGCACAGAAAGCAAACAGACAGACAAGCAGATCAACAGCTTCCACAGCTCCACAGCAAAGCAATCCTCTGACAGCAACTCAGTCCTCATCCTGCAACTGCTCTTCAAGGCTATCATCTTCAATAGCAAGTGTCAACTTGCTGCTCTGAGCTTCCAACACATCAAACACAAGTATCAACTTATTCTTTCTTCTTTAGGCCTCAGCTCCAAAGTGAACTCCACCTCTAGGCTTCAATCCCAATTACAAGTATCAACTTGTTCCATCAGGGACTTAATGCATTAAACTCACAAGTATCAACTTGCTTCTTCCTTAAGCTTCAGCTCTTTCTTCCTTACAAGTATCAACTTGCTCTTCCTGATCTACAAGCTTCAGCTTCAATGGTAGTCTTCAAACACAGAGAAATGGTAACTTCTAGCCTCCTATCTTCTTCAAGCAAGGAACTCCATCCTCTAGCAAGGGAGAAAGATTCATCTAACAAGAGCAAAGTTTGGATGATTGACAGTTGAGTGAAGACCAAAGGTCACCACTAAGCATCCTATCATTAGAGAAAGGAACCCTCAAAGGTTCTACCAACTTGTAAAGAGCCACACATCCTACCAAAGGAGGGATGAGTCCTTTACAAGGGGACCTTACATCATAGGGAAGAATGGAAGTGATCAACATCTTCCATGTTTATGAAGGAAGAGAATCTATCTAGAAGCTCTGCCTACAAACCCTAATCTTAACACCTAATCAACACCACACCAAAAGAAGGGGAGATATTCACATCCAAGCTTCTTTAAGCATTCCATGGTAGCCCAAACTTGTCTTCAACATCATCCAAGAGAAAGAGAGACAAAACCCTAATCTAAGGGAACTAAATAAGTCATTCTAGTTGAATTAGTGCATTATAATCATCCAAAGTTAGCACCTAAACTAAAATCAAACAAAAATAGTAAACTACATTGTAAATTCCTACAAAAATTCCTAAGGGACCCTAATTCAATCATGAATCTACCATACAAAATTCAGAGGTTGAATCATCCACCAAGTTCTAGATATAAAACCTAAATCATAAGGTACTAATCATAAACCCTAAAAATTGAGCTCCTAAAGTTTCAACCTAAAACTACCACTTAAATTCATCACAAAAATGTGAGAAAAATCTAGGGGGAACATGCATATCTATGCTAGCTACACACAAAAAATGAAGGCAAAAATCATCATCAAATGATCAAACCAAATTCAACAAAATCAAGTATCAACCATGATTATTCTAACATCAATTAAAATTCAACAAATGCTAATAAAAACAAAAATGCATGAAATGTTAATATTTTTTATCTAAAAAAAACTAGATTCAATCATGAATCAATGGAAAAAAGAATGCAATTAATTGAGTCATTTTTCAATTTTTTATGGATTATTCAATAACCATGAATGAAATGAAGAAAATAAATGAAATTAAAGGAAATTGGAAAAACAAGCGTGGCAAATAGCACATTTTTCCAGTTCATTTCAATGTTGGGCCCAAAAGGGGGGTGGTGATATCAATGTTGCACTAAGCCCACCCAGATTCTATTAATGAAACGCAGCGTTGAAGCTGCTCAGGATCCGTCACAAAATTAGATCAATTTGTGGCCCTTGGATCATCACCTGGTCAAAGTCTCACCCCAGATCTAATGGTTATCTAGTCATCTTCTTCCTTTTGAATGTTGGAGGGAAAGAAACCATGGAAGTTCAGAGCTTCAACTTCATCTTCTCTAAATCGTATTCCTTCAATGCTCCATCAAAACTCTCACTTAAATACACTAATCCACTCCATTTTTTCCACTGAATCTAACCATGCTAATCAATAATATTGAAACTCCTCCTAACTCAAATCACGATGGAATCTCAGAAATCACTCAAGAATCAAATCTCACCAAACTTAAAATTGATCATCCTAAACTCCTCACCATGCTTCACTGAGTTGATCTAGCTATTAAATTAAGATTAACTCTCAAGAATCACCTAGATATCAGCATGAACAAATTCCTTCAATGGAGTATGACCTAGCTTCTGTATGCAACAAACTTGATTGAAATGCCTTGAATTCTTGAACCCGATTCTGAGTTGCAGAAGAAGAATTCCAAGTGCCAACTCCCAATTCTTCCACGATCTTGCCTTGAATTTGATTCGTAATCAATCTCTAACCCTAGAGCAAGCTATTGAGATCAAGAACATGGATTGAAATGGCCTCAATTGATGTAACCGATTTTAATTTGCAATGTGCAAATTCAAAATGCAATCTCACTCTTCTCTCTCAATTCTCACCAACCTTGGCTCTGAATCACTTCATATGCTTATATAGAACATGCCTGAATGATCTAGAAAGTTCTGGATCAATCTAATGAGAATTTCAATATCTCATGTCATGGAAAATTCAATCTCATGGTGCACTCATATCATTTCTGCTAGCAGCTTGCATTTGCCCTCATTCTCATCCAAATTCTCCTCAAATGCGATTATGAAGGTGTTTGGGTGGATTGGAACCATGTATTTGATCTTATGTGTAGTTTGGCATATGTAACTTAAGTCTTAAGTAACAAAATGCAACTCCATGATTTTGACCTCAAATGAGAAAATTGATATTTCCATTGTCTTTAAAATGTCATTTCTGATCAAAATGACATATTACATGTCTTATTTTGGCCTTGGAATGAAAAATCACAAACTTGGTCCTTTTAATGAACTTTAATTCTTCCTTTTTAAGCCAATTTTGCAATTTTGAGTTACAAGCAATTCCAACCTCTCATGACCACTTGGCTAGCCTCAAAACATCATTTTGAACAAGTTTGATGTTGAACATTTTCCCATTTGAAGCTTGCAAATAGGAGTTATGGACTTATGCTTGAAATGACCTGTAATCTCCAAATGTCCAAAATACCCTTGACTTGTCAAAGCCATAACTTGAGTTCTACAAATCCTATCAAGGACTTCTAGTACTTAAATTAAATCTAAGATCATGCCCTACAACAATCATGTTGGGGTCAAGATGAGATGACAATCACATCTTGAGCTAAACTACCTTGAAGATAGGGGTCAAACTAGGGGATTTTACACTTTCAAGCCTTAGAAACCCTAGCTTGAAACTTCTCAAACTCTTCAATCATGATGAGTTAAACTTGGAATCATCCTTATAACATCTCAATGTATCAATCCATGATCACATGGCTCTTGAATTAGGTCCCAACCTTCTTTAAATCACCAGTTGACTTAGGGTTGACCCAGTCAAACCCTAGCTGCACCAATCATGGTTGACGCTTCTTATTCTTGTACAATGACCTATCTAGGCTTCAAAGTGATCTTAAAGATTTCTCATGAGCTCTTTCAAGACCTCATGTCTAACTTTATGGCTTCAGAATCATCTGATGACTTCCCACAACTCTCAAGTTAGGAGACACACCCTCTTGGCTTCAACCACTCTCTCTGAGGATCTTCTAACTTCTCTGACAAGGATATCAACCCTTGAACACTTGAATAACCTTCTTAGCTAGCTTCATAGTCTTGTATAGCTCTTAATTGGTAATCATACCTCTTGATCTCCTGCATACATGTCAATGAAATGCAAATGATAATGTTAATGTGAATGAAATGAAACATAAGCTAGGTAAAGAAATGTTGAGAAAAATCTTGGGGTGCAACAAAGGGGACTACCACTTGTTAATAAAAAAGAGAGATAAGCTTCTCGAAACGGAGATGCCACTTATCATTGAAAGAGGATAAGCTTCTCGAACGAGACTGCCACTTATCTGAAAAGATGATAAGCTTCTCAAAAGGAGAATGCCACTTATAAAAAAAAAGCGAAAAAAGCTTCCCAAAGGGGACTGCCAGTTGTTGATAAATAAAAAAGATAAGCAACATGAAATGGAGATGACACTTATCGTTGAAAGAGGATAAGCTTCTCGAACGAGACTGGCACTTATCGGAAAAGATGATAAGCTTCTCAAAAGGAGACTGCCACTTATCAAAAAAAAAGAAACAAGCTTCCCAAAGGGGACTGCCACTTGTTAATAAAAAGAAAGATATGCTTTTCGAAACAAATATGCCACTTATCGTTGAAAGAGGATAAGCTTCTCGAACGAGACTGCCACTTATCTGAAAAGATGATAAGCTTCTCAAAAGGAGACCGCCACTTATCAAAAAAGCGAAATAAGCTTCCCAAAGGGGACTACCACTTGTTAATAAAAAAGAGAGATAAGCTTCTCGATATGGAGATGCCACTTATCATTGAAAGAGGATAAGCTTCTCGAAGAAGACTTCCACTTATCTGAAAAGATGATAAGCTTCTCAAAAGGCGACTGCCACTTATCAAAAAAAGCGAAACAAGCTTCCCAAAGGGGACTGCCACTTGTTGATAAAAAAAGATAAGCATATCGAAATGGAGATGACACTTATCGTTGAAAGAGAATAAGCTTCTTGAACGAGACTGCCACTTATCTGAAAAGATGATAAGCTTCTCAAAAGGAGACTACCACTTATCAAAAAAAAGAAACAAGCTTCCCAAAGGGGATTGCCAATTGTTAATAAAAAGAAAGATATGCTTTTCGAAACAGAGATGCCACTTATCGTTGAAAGTGGACAAGCTTCTCGAACGAGACTGCCACTTATCTAAAAAGATGATAAGCTTTTCAAAAGGAGACTACCACTTATCAAAAAAGCAAAACAAGCTTCCCAAAGGGGACTGCCACTTGTTAATAAAAAATAAAGATAAGCTTATCGAAACGGAGATGCCACTTATCGTTGAAAGAGGATAAGCTTCTCGAACGAGACAGCCACTTATCTGAAAAGATTATAAGTTTCTCAAAAGGAGACTGCCACTTATAAAAAACAGTGAAACAAGCTTCCCAAAGGGGACTGCCACTTGTTAATAAAAAGAGAGATAAGCTTCTCGAAACGGAGATGCCACTTATTTGAAAAGATGATAAGCTTCTCAAAAGGAGACTGCCACTTATAAAAAAAAATCGAAACAAGCTTCCCAAAGGGGACTGCCACTTGTTAATAAAAAGAGAGATAAGATTCTCGAAACTGAGATGGCACTTATCATTGAAAGAGGATAAGCTACTCGAACGAGACTGCCACTTATCTGAAAAAATGATAAGATTCTCAAAAGGAGACTGCGACTTATCAAAAAAGCGAAACAAGCTTCCCAAAGAGGTCTGCCACTTGTTAATAAAAAGAAAGATAAACTTCTCAAAACGGAGATGCCACTTATCGTTGAAAGAGGAAAAGCTTCTCGAACGAGACTGCAACTTATCAGAAAAGATGATAAGCTTCTCAAAAGGAGACTGTGACTTGTCAATAAAGCGAAACAAGACTCCCAAAAGGGACTGGCACATGTTGATAAAAATAGAGATAAGCTTCTCGAAATGGAGATGCCACTTATCGTTGAAAGAGCATACGCTTCTCGAACGAGACTGCCACTTACCTAAAAAGATGATAAGCTTCTCAAAAGGAGACTGTCACTTATCAAAAAAAGCGAAACAAGCTTCCCAAAAGGGACTGCCATTTGTTGATAAAAAGAAAGATAGGTTTCTTGAAACGGAGATGCCACTTATCGTTGAAAGAGGATAAGCTTCTCGAACGAGACTTCCACTTGTCTGAAAAGATGATAAGCTTCTCAAAAGGAGACTGCCACTTATCAAAAAAGAAAAACAAGCTTCCGAAAGGGGACTGCCACTTGTTGATAAAAATAGAGATAAGCTTCTCGAAACGGAGATGCCACTTATCGTTGAAAGAGCATACGCTTCTCGAACGAGACTGCCACTTACCTAAAAAGATGATAAGCTTCTCAAAAGGAGACTGCCACTTATCAAAAAAAGCGAAACAAGCTTCCCAAAGGGGACTGCCACTTGTTCATAAAAAGAAAGATAGGTTTCTCGAAATGGAGATGCCACTTATCATTGAAAGAGGATAAGCTTCTCGAACGATACTGCCACTTATCTGAAAAGATGATAAGCTTCTCAAAAAGAGTCTGCCACTTAACAAAAATGCGAAACAAGCTTCCCAAAGCGGACTGCCAGTTGTTTATAAAAAGAAAGATAAGCTTCTCGAAACAAAGATGCCACTTATCGTTTAAAGAGGATAAGCTTCTCGAACGAGACTGCCACTTATGTGGAAAGAAGATAAGCTTCTCAAAAGGAGACTGTCGCTTATCAAAAAAGCGAAACAAGATCCCCAAAGGGGACTGCCACTTGTTAATAAAAAGAAAGATATGCTTTTCGAAACAGAGATGCCACTTATCGTTGAAAGAGGATAAGCTTCTCAAGAGAGACTGCTACTTATCTGAAAAGATGATAAGCTTTTCAAAAGGAGACCACCACTTATCAAAAAAGCGAAACAAGCTTCCCAAAGGGGACTGCCATTAGTTGATAAAAAGAAATATAAGCTTCTCGAAACGGAGATGCCACTTATCGTTGAAAAAGGATAAGCTTCTCGAACGAGACTGCCACTTATCTAGAAAGAAGATAAGCTTCTCAAAAGGAGACTGCCGCTTATCAAAAAAGCGAAACAAGGTCCCCAAAGGGGATTGCCACTTGTTAATAAAAAGAAAGATATGCTTTTCAAAACAGAGATGCCACTTATCGTTGAAAGAGGATAAGCTTCTCAAACGAGACTGCCACTTATCTGAAAAGATGATAAGCTTCTCAAAAGGAGACCACCACTTATTTAAAAAGCGAAACAAGCTTCCCAAAGGGGACTACCACTTGTTAATAAAAAAGAGAGATAAGCTTCTCGAAACGGAGATGCCACTTATCATTGAAAGAGGATAAGCTTCTCGAACGAGACAGCCACTTATCTGAAAAGATGATAAGCATCTCAAAAGGAGACTGCCACTTATCAAAAAAAAGAAACAAGCTTCCCAAAGGGGACAACCACTTGTTAATAAAAAGAGAGATAAGCTTCTCGAAATGGAGATGTCACTTATCGTTGAAAGAGGATAAGCTTCTCGAACGAGATTGCCACTTATCTGAAAAGATGATAAGCTTCTCAAAAGGAGACTGCGACTTACCAAAAAAGCGAAACAAGCTTCCCAAAGAGGACTGCCACTTGTTAATAAAAAGAAAGATAAGCTTCTCAAAACGGAGATGACACTTATCGTTGAAAGAGGAAAAGCTTCTCGAATGAGACTGCCACTTATCTGAAAAGATGATAAGCTTCTCAAAAGGAGACTGCCACTTATCAAAAAAAGCGAAACAAGCTTTCCAAAGGGGACTGCCACCAATTGATAAAAAGAAAGATAGGTTTCTCTAAATGGAGACGCCACTTATCGTTGAAAGAGGATAAACTTCTCGAACGAGACTGCCACTTATCTGAAAAGATGATAAGCTTCTCAAAAGGAGACTGCCACTTATCAAAAATGCGAAACAAGCTTCCCAAAGCGGACTGCCACTTGTTAATAAAAATAAAGATAAGCTTCTCGAAACAGAGATGCCACTTATCGTTGAAAGAGGATAAGCTTCTCGAACGAGACTGCCACTTATCTAGAACAAAGATAAGCTTCTCAAAAGGAGACTGCCGCTTATCAAAAAACCAAAACAAGCTCCCCAAAGGGGACTGCCACTTGTTAATAAAAAGAAAGATATGCTTTTCGAAACAGAGATGCCACTTATCGTTGAAAGAGGATAAGCTTCTCAAACGAGACTGCCACTTATCCGAAAAGATGATAAGCTTCTCAAAGGGAGACCACCACTTATCAAAGAAGCGAAACAAGCTTCCCAAAGGGGAATACCACTTGTTAATAAAAAAAGAGAGATAAGCTTCTCGAAACGGAGATGCCACTTATCATTGAAAGAGGATAACCTTCTCGAACGAGACTGCCACTTATCTGAAAAGATGATAAGCATCTCAAAAGGAGACTGCCACTTATAAAGAAAAGCGAAACAAGCTTCCCAAAGGGGACTGCCACTTGTTGATAAAAAAAGATAAGCATCTCGAAATGGAGATGACACTTATCGTTGAAAGAGGATAAGCTTCTGGAACGAGACTGCCACTTATCTGAAAAGATGATAAGCTTCTCAAAAGGAGACTGCGACTTATCAAAAAAGCGAAACAAGCTTCCCAAAGAGGACTGCCACTTGTTAATAAAAAGAAAGATAAGCTTCTCAAAACGGAGATGCCACTTATCGTTGAAAGAGGAAAAGCTTCTCGAACGAGACTGCAACTTATCTAAAAAGATGATAAGCTTCTCAAAAGGAGACTGCCGCTTATCAAAAAAGCGAAACAAGCTCCCTAAAGGGGACTGCCACTTGTTAATAAAAAGAAAGATATGCTTTTCGAAACAGAGATGCCACTTATCGTTGAAAGAGGATAAGCTTCTCAAACAAGACTGCCACTTATCTGAAAAGATGATAAGCTTCTCAAAAGGAGACTGCCGCTTATCAAAAAAGCGAAACAAGCTCCCTAAAGGTGACTGCCACTTGTTAATAAAAAGAAAGATATGCTTTTCGAAACAGAGATGCCACTTATCGTTGAAAGAGGATAAGCTTCTCAAACGAGACTTCCACTTATCTGAAAAGATGATAAGCTTCTCAAAAGGAGACTGCCACTTATCAAATAAGCGAAACAAGCTTCCCAAAGAGGACTGCCACTTGTTGATAAAAATAGAAATAAGCTTCTCGAAATGGAGATGCCACTTATCTTAGAAAGAGCATATGCTTCTCGAATGAGACTGCCACTTACCTAAAAAGATGATAAGCTTCTCAAAAGGAGACTGCCACTTATCAAAAAAAGCGAAACAAGCTTCCCAAAGGGGACTGCCACTTGTTGATAAAAAGAATGATAGGTTTCTCGAAATGGAGATGCCACTTATAGTTGAAAGAGGATAAGATTCTAGAACGAGACTGCCACATATCTGAATCGATGATAAGCTTCTCAAAAGGAGACTGCCACTTATCAAAAAAAGCGAAACAAGCTTGCCAAAGGGGACTGCCACTTGTTGATAAAAAAAAGATAAGCATCTCGAAATGGAGATGACACTTATCGTGGAAAGAGGATAAGATTCTCGAACGAGACTGCCACTTATCTGAAAAGATGATAAGCTTCTCAAAAGGAGATTGCCACTTATAAAAAAAAGAAACAAGCTTCCAAAAAGGGACTGCCACTTGTTAATAAAGAGAAAGATATGCTTTTCGAAACAGAGATGCCACTTATCGTTGAAAAAGGATAAGCTTCTCGAACGAGACTGCCACTTATCTGAAAAGATGATAAGCTTCTCAAAAGGAGACTGCCACTTATCAAAAAAGCGAAACAAGATTCCCAAAGCGGACTACCACTTGTTAATTAAAAAGAGAGATAAGCTTTTCGAAACGGAGATGTCACTAATCATTGAAAGAGGATAAGCTTCTCGAACGAGATTGCTACTTATCTGAAAAGATGATAAGCTTCTCAAAAGGAGACTGCCACTTATTAAAAAAAGCGAAACAAGCTTCTTAAAGGGGACTGCCACTTGTTGATAAAAAAAGATAAGCATATCGAAAAGGAGATGACACATATTGTTGAAAAAGGATAAGCTTCTCGAACGAGACTGCCACTTATCTGAAAAGATGACAAGCTTCTCAAAAGGAGACTGCCACTTATCAAAAAAGCGAAACAAGCTTCCCAAAGGGGACTACCACTTGTTAATAAAAAAAAAGATAAGCTTCTCGAAATGGAGATGTCACTTATCATTGAAAGAGGATAAGCTTCTCGAACGAGACTGCCACTTATCTAAAAAGATGATAAGCTTCTCAAAAGGAGACTGCCACTTATCCAAAAAATGAAACAAGCTTCCCAAAGGGGACAACCACTTGTTAATAAAAAAGAGAGATAAGCTTCTCGAAATGGAGATGTCACTTATCGTTGAAAGAGGATAAGCTTCTCGAACGAGACTGCCACTTATCTGAAAAGATGATAAGCTTCTCAATAGGAGACTGCCACTTATCAAAAAAAGAAACAAGCTTCCCAAAGGGGACTACCACTTGTTAATAAAAAAGAGAGATAAGCTTCTCGAAACGGAGATGCCACTTATCATTGAAAGAGGATAAGCTTCTCGAACGAGACTGCCACTTATCTGAAAAGATGATAAGCATCTCAAAAGGAGACTGCCACTTATAAAAAAAAGCGAAACAAGCTTCCCAAAGGGGACTGCCACTTGTTGATAAAAAAAAAAGATAAGCATCTCAAAATGGAGATGACACTTATCGTTGAAAGAGGATAAGCTTCTCGAACGAGACTGCCACTTCTCTGAAAAGATGATAAGCTTCTCAAAAGGAGACTGCGACTTACCAAAAAAGAGAAACAAGCTTCCAAAAGAGGACTGCCACTTGTTAATAAAAAGAAAGATAAGCTTCCCAAAACGGAGATGCCACTTATCGTTGAAAGAGGAAAAGCTTCTCGAATGAGACTGCCACTTATCTGAAAAGATGATAAGCTTCTCAAAAGGAGACTGCCACTTATCAAAAAAAGCGAAACAAGCTTCCCAAAGGGGACTGCCACCAATTGATAAAAAGAAAGATAGGTTTCTCTAAATGGAGATGCCACTTATCGTTGAAAGAGGATAAGCTTCTCGAACGAGACTGCCAATAATCTGAAAAGATGATAAGCTTCTCAAAAGGAGACTGCCACTTATCAAAAATGCGAAACAAGCTTCCCAAAGCGGACTGCCACTTGTTAATAAAAAGAAAGATAAGCTTCTCGAAACGGAGATGCCACTTATCGTTGAAAGAGGATAAGCTTCTCGAACAAGACTGCCACTTATCTGGAACAAAGATAAGCTTCTCAAAAGGAGACTGCCGCTTATCAAAAAACCAAAACAAGCTCCCCAAAGGGGACTGCCACTTGTTAATAAAAAGAAAGATATGCTTTTCGAAACAGAGATGCCACTTATCGTTGAAAGAGGATAAGCTTCTCAAACGAGACTGCCACTTATCTGAAAAGATGATAAGCTTCTCAAAGGGAGACCTCCACTTATCAAAGAAGCGAAACAAGCTTCCCAAAGGGGACTACCACTTGTTAATAAAAAAGAGAGATAAGCTTCTCGAAACGGAGATGCCACTTATCATTGAAAGAGGATAAGCTTCTCGAACGAGACTGCCACTTATCTGAGAAGATGATAAGCATCTCAAAAGGAGACTGCCACTTATAAAGAAAAGCGAAACAAGCTTCCCAAAGGGGACTGCCGCTTGTTGATAAAAAAAAGATAAGCATCTCGAAATGGAGATGACACTTATCGTTGAAAGAGGATAAGTTTCTCGAACGAGACTGCCACTTATCTGAAAAGATGATAAGCTTCTCAAAAGGAGACAGCGACTTATCAAAAAAGTGAAACAAGCTTCCCAAAGAGGACTGCTACTTGTTAATAAAAAGAAAGATAAGCTTCTCAAAACGGAGATGCCACTTATCGTTGAAAGAGGAAAAGCTTCTCGAACGAGACTGCAACTTATCTGAAAAGATGATAAGCTTCTCAAAAGGAGACTGCCGCTTATCAAAAAAGCGAAACAAGCTCCCTAAAGGGGACTGCCACTTGTTAATAAAAAGAAAGATATGCTTTTCGAAACTGAGATGCCACTTATCGTTGAAAGAGGATAAGCTTCTCAAACGAGACTGCCACTTATCTGAAAAGATGATAAGCTTCTCAAAAGGAGACTGTCGCTTATCAAAAAAGCGAAACAAGCTCTCTAAAGGGGACTGCCACTTGTTAATAAAAAGAAAGATATGCTTTTCGAAACAGAGATGCCACTTATTGTTGAAAGAGGATAAGCTTCTCAAATGAGACTTCCACTTATCTGAAAAGATGATAAGCTTCTCAAAAGGAGATTGCCACTTATCAAATAAGCGAAACAAGCTTCCCAAAGGGGACTGCCACTTGTTGATAAAAATAGAAATAACCTTCTCGAAATGGAGATGCCACTTATCTTTGAAAGAGCATACGCTTCTCGAATGAGACTGCCACTTACCTAAAAAGATGATAAGCTTCTCAAAAGGAGACTGCCACTTATAAAAAAAAGCGAAACAAGCTTCCCAAAGGGGACTGCCACTTGTTGATAAAAATAATGATAGGTTTCTCAAAATGGAGATGCCACTTATAGTTGAAAGAGGATAAGCTTCTAGAACGAGACTGCCACTTATCTGAATCGATGATAAGCTTCTCAAAAGGAGACTGCCACTTATCAAAAAAAGCGAAACAAGCTTGCCAAAGGGGACTGCCACTTGTTGATAAAAAAAAGATAAGCATCTCGAAATGGAGATGACACTTATCGTGGAAAGAGGATAAGATTCTCGAACGAGACTGACACTTATCTGAAAAGATGATAAGCTTCTCAAAAGGAGACTGCCACTTATAAAAAAAAAGAAACAAGCTTCCAAAAAGGGACTGCCACTTGTTAATAAAGAGAAAGATATGCTTTTCGAAACAGAGATGCCACTTATCGTTGAAAAAGGATAAGCTTCTCGAACAAGACTGCCAATTATCTGAAAAGATGATAAGCTTCTCAAAAGGAGACTGCCACTTATCAAGAAAGCGAAACAAGATTCCCAAAGAGGACTACCACTTGGTAATAAAAAAGAGAGATAAGCTTCTCGAAACGGAGATGTCACTTATCATTGAAAGAGGATAAGCTTCTCGAACGATATTGCTATTTATCTGAAAAGATGATAAGCTTCTCAAAAGGAGACTTCCACTTATTAAAAAAAAGCGAAACAGGCTTCCCAAAGGGGACTGCCACTTGTTGATAAAAAAAAGACAAGCATATCGAAAAGGAGATGACACTTATTGTTGAAAAAGGATAAGCTTCTCGAACGAGACTGCCACTTATCTGAAAAGATGACAAGCTTCTCAAAAGGAGACTGCCATTTATAAAAAAAAAAAGCGAAACAAGCTTCCCAAAGGGGACTACCACTTGTTAATAAAAAAGAGAGATAAGCTTCTCGAAATGGAGATGTCACTTATCATTGAAAGAGGATAACCTTCTCGAACGAGACTGCCACTTATTTAAAAAGATGATAAGCTTCTCAAAAGGAGACTGCCACTTATCAAAAAAAAGAAACAAGCTTCCCAAAGGGGACAACCACTTGTTAATAAAAAAGAGAGATAAGCTTCTCGAAATGGAGATGTCACTTATCGCTGAAAGAGGATAAACTTGTCGAACGAGACTGCCACTTATCTGAAAAGATGATAAGCTTCTCAAAAGGAGACTGCCACTTTATCAAAAAAGGAAACAAGCTTCCCAAAGCGGACTACCACTTGTTAATAAAAAGAGAGATAAGATTCTCGAAATGGAGATGGCACTTATCATTGAAAGAGGATAAGCTGCTTGAACGAGACTGCCACTTATCTGAAAAGATGATAAGATTCTCAAAACGAGACCGCGACTTATCAAAAAAGCGAAACAAGCTTCCCAAAGAGGTCTGCCACTTGTTAATAAAAAGAAAGATAAGCTGCTCAAAACAGAGATGCCACTTATCGTTGAAAGAGGAAAAGCTTCTCGAACGAGACTGCCACTTATCTGAAAAGATGATAAGCTTCTCAAAAGTAGACTGCGACTTGTCAAAAAAGCGAAACAAGCTTCCCATAGGGGACTGATACATGTTGATAAAAATAGAGATAAGCTTCTCGAAATGGAGATGCCACTTATCTTTGAAAGAGTATACGCTTCTCGAACGAGACTGCCACTTACCTAAAAAGATGATAAGCTTCTCAAAAGGAGACTGTCACTTTTCAAAGAAAGCGAAACAAGCTTCCCAAAGGGGACTGCCATTTGTTGATAAAAAGAAAGATAGGTTTCTCGAAACGGAGACGCCAATTATCGTTGAAAGAGGATAAGCTTCTCGAAAGAGACTGCCACTTATCTGAAAAGATGATAAGCTTCTCAAAAGGAGACTGCCACTTATCAAGAAAGCGAAACAAGCTTCCGAAAGGGGATTGCCACTTGTTGATAAAAATAGAGACAAGCTTCTCGAAACGGAGATGCCACTTATCGTTGAGAGAGCATACGCGTCTTGAACGAGACTGCCACTTACTTAAAAAATTGATAAGCTTCTCAAAAGGAGACTGCCACTTATCAAAAAAAGCGAAACAAGCTTCCCAAAGGGGACTGCCACTTGTTGATAAAAAGAAAGATAGGTTTCTGGAAATGGAGATGCCACTTATCGTTGAAAGAGGATAAGCTTCTCGAACGAGACTGCCACTTATCTGAAAAGATGATAAGCTTCTCAAATGGAGACTGCCACTTATCAAAAATGTGAAACAAGCTTCCCCAAGCGGACTGCCAATTGTTTATAAAATGAAAGATAAGCTTCTCGAAACAAAGATGCCACTTATCGTTGAAAGAGGATAAGCTTCTCAAACGAGACTTCCACTTATGTGGAAAGAAGATAAGCTTCTAAAAAGAAGACTGCCGCTTATCAAAAAAGCGAAACAAGCTCCCCAAAGGGGACTGCCACTTGTTAATAGAAAGAAAGATATGCTTTTCGAAACAGAGATGCCACTTATCGTTGAAAGAGGATAAGCTTCTCAAAGGAGACTGCCACTTATCTGAAAAGATGATAAGCTTCTCAAGAGGAGACCACCACTTATCTAAAAAGCGAAACAAGCTTCCAAAAGGGGACTGCCATTTGTTGATAAAAAGAAAGATAGGTTTCTCGAAACGGAGATGCCACTTATCGTTGAAAGAGGATAAGCTTCTCGAAAGAGACTGCCACTTATCTAAAAAGATGATAAGCTTCTCAAAAGGAGACTGCCACTTATCAAAAAAGCGAAACAAGCTTCCGAAAGGGGACTACCACTTGTTGATAAAAATAGAGATAAGCTTCTCGAAACGGAGATGCCACTTATCGTTGAAAGAGCATACGCTTCTCGATTGAGACTGCCACTTACCTAAAAAGATGATAAGCTTCTCAAAAGGAGACTGCCACTTATAAAAAAAAGCGAAACAAGCTTCCCAAAGGGGACTGCCACTTGTTGATAAAAATAATGATAGGTTTCTCAAAATGGAGATGCCACTTATAGTTGAAAGAGGATAAGCTTCTAGAACGAGACTGCCACTTATCTGAATCAATGATAAGCTTCTCAAAAGGAGACTGCCACTTATCAAAAAAAGCGAAACAAGCTTGCCAAAGGGGACTGCCACTTGTTGATAAAAAAAAGATAAGCATCTCGAAATGGAGATGACACTTATCGTGGAAAGAGGATAAGATTCTCGAACGAGACTGACACTTATCTGAAAAGATGATAAGCTTCTCAAAAGGAGACTGCCACTTATAAAAAAAAAGAAACAAGCTTCCAAAAAGGGACTGCCACTTGTTAATAAAGAGAAAGATATGCTTTTCGAAACAGAGATGCCACTTATCGTTGAAAAAGGATAAGCTTCTCGAACAAGACTGCCACTTATCTGAAAAGATGATAAGCTTCTCAAAAGGAGACTGCCACTTATCAAGAAAGCGAAACAAGATTCCCAAAGAGGACTACCACTTGGTAATAAAAAAGAGAGATAAGCTTCTCGAAACGGAGATGTCACTTATCATTGAAAGAGGATAAGCTTCTCGAACGAGATTGCTATTTATCTGAAAAGATGATAAGCTTCTCAAAAGGAGACTTCCACTTATTAAAAAAAAGCGAAACAGGCTTCCCAAAGGGGACTGCCACTTGTTGATAAAAAAAAGACAAGCATATCGAAAAGGAGATGACACTTATTGTTGAAAAAGGATAAGCTTCTCGAACGAGACTGCCACTTATCTGAAAAGATGACAAGCTTCTCAAAAGGAG
Source organism: Lathyrus sativus (assembly GCA_963859935.3). NCBI lineage: Eukaryota > Viridiplantae > Streptophyta > Magnoliopsida > Fabales > Fabaceae > Lathyrus > Lathyrus sativus. The sequence continues at coordinate 337,542,320 of OZ012735.1, forward strand.
ACTGCCATTTATAAAAAAAAAAAGAGAAACAAGCTTCCCAAAGGGGACTACCACTTGTTAATAAAAAAGAGAGATAAGCTTCTCGAAATGGAGATGTCACTTATCATTGAAAGAGGATAACCTTCTCGAACGAGACTGCCACTTATTTAAAAAGATGATAAGCTTCTCAAAAGGAGACTGCCACTTATCAAAAAAAAGAAACAAGCTTCCCAAAGGGGACAACCACTTGTTAATAAAAAAGAGAGATAAGCTTCTCGAAATGGAGATGTCACTTATCGTTGAAAGAGGATAAACTTGTCGAACGAGACTGCCACTTATCTGAAAAGATGATAAGCTTCTCAAAAGGAGACTGCCACTTTATCAAAAAAGGAAACAAGCTTCCCAAAGCGGACTACCACTTGTTAATAAAAAGAGAGATAAGATTCTCGAAATGGAGATGGCACTTATCATTGAAAGAGGATAAGCTGCTTGAACGAGACTGCCACTTATCTGAAAAGATGATAAGATTCTCAAAACGAGACCGCGACTTATCAAAAAAGCGAAACAAGCTTCCCAAAGAGGTCTGCCACTTGTTAATAAAAAGAAAGATAAGCTGCTCAAAACAGAGATGCCACTTATCGTTGAAAGAGGAAAAGCTTCTCGAACGAGACTGCCACTTATCTGAAAAGATGATAAGCTTCTCAAAAGTAGACTGCGACTTGTCAAAAAAGCGAAACAAGCTTCCCATAGGGGACTGATACATGTTGATAAAAATAGAGATAAGCTTCTCGAAATGGAGATGCCACTTATCTTTGAAAGAGTATACGCTTCTCGAACGAGACTGCCACTTACCTAAAAAGATGATAAGCTTCTCAAAAGGAGACTGTCACTTTTCAAAGAAAGCGAAACAAGCTTCCCAAAGGGGACTGCCATTTGTTGATAAAAAGAAAGATAGGTTTCTCGAAACGGAGACGCCAATTATCGTTGAAAGAGGATAAGCTTCTTGAAAGAGACTGCCACTTATCTGAAAAGATGATAAGCTTCTCAAAAGGAGACTGCCACTTATCAAGAAAGCGAAACAAGCTTCCGAAAGGGGATTGCCACTTGTTGATAAAAATAGAGACAAGCTTCTCGAAACGGAGATGCCACTTATCGTTGAGAGAGCATACGCGTCTTGAACGAGACTGCCACTTACTTAAAAAATTGATAAGCTTCTCAAAAGGAGACTGCCACTTATCAAAAAAAGCGAAACAAGCTTCCCAAAGGGGACTGCCACTTGTTGATAAAAAGAAAGATAGGTTTCTGGAAATGGAGATGCCACTTATCGTTGAAAGAGGATAAGCTTCTCGAACGAGACTGCCACTTATCTGAAAAGATGATAAGCTTCTCAAATGGAGACTGCCACTTATCAAAAATGTGAAACAAGCTTCCCCAAGCGGACTGCCAATTGTTTATAAAATGAAAGATAAGCTTCTCGAAACAGAGATGCCACTTATCGTTGAAAGAGGATAAGCTTCTCAAACGAGACTTCCACTTATGTGGAAAGAAGATAAGCTTCTAAAAAGAAGACTGCCGCTTATCAAAAAAGCGAAACAAGCTCCCCAAAGGGGACTGCCACTTGTTAATAGAAAGAAAGATATGCTTTTCGAAACAGAGATGCCACTTATCGTTGAAAGAGGATAAGCTTCTCAAAGGAGACTGCCACTTATCTGAAAAGATGATAAGCTTCTCAAGAGGAGACCACCACTTATCTAAAAAGCGAAACAAGCTTCCAAAAGGGGACTGCCATTTGTTGATAAAAAGAAAGACAGGTTTCTCGAAACGGAGATGCCACTTATCGTTGAAAGAGGATAAGCTTCTCGAAAGAGACTGCCACTTATCTAAAAAGATGATAAGCTTCTCAAAAGGAGACTGCCACTTATCAAAAAAGCGAAACAAGCTTCCGAAAGGGGACTACCACTTGTTGATAAAAATAGAGATAAGCTTCTCGAAACGGAGATGCCACTTATCGTTGAAAGAGCATACGCTTCTCGAACGAGACTGCCACTTACCTAAAAAGATGATAAGCTTCTCAAAAGGAGACTGCCACTTATCAAAAAAAGCGAAACAAGCTTCCCAAAGGGGACTGCCACTTGTTGATAAAAAGAAAGATAGGTTTCTCGAAATGGAGATGCCACTTATCGTTGAAAGAGGATAATCTTCTCGAACGAGACTGCCACGTATCTGAAAAGATGATAAGCTTCTCCAAAGGAGACTGCCACTTATCAAAAATGCGAAACAACCTTCCCAAAGCGGATTGCCACTTGTTAATAAAAAGAAAGATAAGCTTCTCGAAACGGAGATGCCACTTATCGTTGAAAGAGGATAAGCTTCTCGAACGAGACTGCCACTTATCTGGAAAGAAGATAAGCTTCTCAAAAGGAGACGACACCTTATCAAAAAAGCGAAACAAGCTCCCCAAAGGGGACTGCCATTTGTTAATAAAAAGAAAGATATGCTTTTCGAAACAGAGATGCCACTTATCGTTGAAAGAGGATAAGCTTCTCAAACGAGACTTCCACTTATCTAAAAAGATGATAAGCTTCTCAAAAGGAGACAACCACTTATTAAAGAAGAAAAACAAGCTTCCCAAAGGGGACTACCACTTGTTAATAAAAAAGAGAGATAAGCTTCTCAAAACGGAGATGCCACTTATCATTGAAAGCGGATAAGCTTCTCGAACGAGACTGCCACTTATCTGAAAAGATGATAAGCATCTCAAAAGGAGACTGCCACTTATAGAAAAAAGAGAAACAAGCTTCCCAAAGGGGACATCCACTTGTTGATAAAAAAAAAAGATAAGCATCTCGAAATGGAGATGACACTTATCGTTGAAAGAGGATAAGCTTCTCGAACGAGACTGCCACTTATCTAAAAAGATGATAAGCTTCTCAAAAGGAGACATCGACTTACCAAAAAAGCGAAACAAGCTTCCCAAAGAGGACTGCCACTTGTTAATAAAAAGAAAGATAAGCTTCTCAAAACGGAGATGCCACTTATCGTTGAAAGAGGAAAAGCTTCTCGAACGAGACTGCCACTTATCTGAAAAGATGATAAGCTTCTCAAAAGGAGACTGCCACTTATCAAAAAAAGCGAAACAAGCTTCCCAAAGGGGACTGCCACTTGTTGATTAAAAGAAAGATAGGTTTCTGTAAATGGAGATGCCACTTATCGTTGAAAGAGGATAAGCTTCTCGAACGAGACTGCCACTTATCTAAAAAGATGATAAGCTTCTCAAAAGGAGACATCGACTTACCAAAAATGCGAAACAAGCTTCCCAAAGCGGACTGCCACTTGTTAATAAAAAGAAAGATAAGCTTCTCGAAACGGAGATGCCACTTATCGTTGAAAGAGGATAAGCTTCTCGAACGAGACTGTCACTTATCTGGAAAAAAGATAAGCTTCTCAAAAGGAGACTGCCGCTTATCAAAAAACCAAAACAAGCTCCCCAAAGGGGAATGCCACTTGTTAATAAAAAGAAAGATATGCTTTTCGAAACAGAGATGCCACTTATTGTTGAAAGAGGATAAGCTTCTCAAACGAGACTGCCACTTATCTGAAAAGATGATAATCTTCTCAAAGGGAGACCACCACTTATCAAAGAAGCGAAACAAGCTTCCCAAAGGGGACTACCACTTGTTAATAAAAAAGAGAGATAAGCTTCTCGAAACGGAGATGCCACTTATCATTGAAAGAGGATAAGCTTCTCAAACGAGACTTCCACTTATCTGAAAAGATGATAAGCATCTCAAAAGGAGACTGCCACTTATAAAGAAAAGCGAAACAAGCTTCCCAAAGGGGAGTGCCACTTGTTGATAAAAAAAAGATAAGCATCTCGAAATGGAGATGACGTTTATCGTTGAAAGAGGATAAGCTTCTCGAACGAGACTGCCACTTATGTAAAAAGATGATAAGCTTCTCAAAAGGAAACTGCGACTTATCAAAAAAGCGAAATAAGCTTCCCAAAGAGGACTGCCACTTGTTAATAAAAAGAAAGATAATCTTCTCAAAATGGAGATGCCACTTATCGTTGAAAGAGGAAAAGCTTCTCGAACGAGACTGCCACTAATCTGAAAAGATGATAAGCTTCTCAAAAGGAGACTGCCGCTTATCAAAAAAGCGAAACAAGCTCCCTAAAGCGGACTGCCACTTGTTAATAAAATGAAAGATATGCTTTTCGAAACAGAGATGCCACTTATCGTTGAAAGAGGATAACCTTCTCAAACGAGACTGCCACTTATTTGAAAAGATGATAAGCTTCTCAAAAGGAGACCGCCACTTTTCAAAAAAGCGAAACAACCTTCCCAAATGGGACTACCACTTGTTAATAAAAAGAAAGATATGCTTTTCGAAACAGAGATGCCACTTATCGTTGAAAGAGGATAAGCTTCTCAAATGAGACCTCCACTTATCTGAAAAGATGATAAGCTTCTCAAAAGGAGACTGCCACTTATCAAATAAGCGACACAAGCTTCCCAAAGGGGATTGCCACTTGTTGATAAAAATAAAAATAAGCTTCTCGAAACGGAGATGCCACTTATCGTTGAAAGAGCATACGCTTCTCGAACGAGACTGCCACTTACCTAAAAAGATGATAAGCTTCTCAAAAGGAGACTGCCACTTATAAAAAAAAAGCGAAACAAGCTTCCCAAAGGGGACTGCCACTTGTTGATAGAAAGAATGATAGGTTTCTCGAAATAGAGATGCCACTTATAGTTGAAAGAGGATAAGCTTCTAGAACGAGACTGCCACTTATCTAAAAAGATGATAAGCTTCTCAAAAGGAGACTGCCACTTATCAAAAAAAAGAAACAAGCTTCCCAAAGGGGACAACCACTTGTTAATAAAAAAGAGAGATAAGCTTCTCGAAATGGAGATGCCACTTATCGTTGAAAGAGGATAAGCTTCTCGAACGAGACTGCCACTTATCTGAAAAGATGATAAGCTTCTCAAAAGGAGACTGCCACTTATCAAAAAAAGAGAAACAAGCTTCCCAAAGGGGACTACCAGCCGGTCCTCCCCAAGCGACCTTCACCAAAGAAATCTCTTTGCCTCGAAGTTGCTTCAACTTCCGATCCTCTATCCGCATAGGTGATGTCTCTACAGTTAGGTTATCTCTCACCTGCACATCGTCTACTTGGACTACATAAGACAGATCCGCAATGTATTTCCTCAACTGAGATACATGGAACACATCATGGAGATTAGCAAGCGACAGCGGTAAAGCCACACGATAGGCCACTTCTCCTATCCTCTGCAAAATCTGATAAGGACCAATGAAACGCGGCATCAACTTACGCGACTTCAATGCCCTACCAACACCAGTCATTGGATTAACCCGAAGAAACACATGATCCCCCTCTTGAAATTCAAGTGCCTTCCCCCTCTTGTCATGATAACTCTTCTGACGACTTTGAGAAATCCTCATCTTCTCTTGAATCATCTTAATCTTGTCCGTAGTTAGATGAACTATCTCGGGTCCAACTACAAGACCCTCTCCCGACTCATACCAACACAATGGCGTCCTACACCGTCTACCATACAAAGCTTTGAACGGTGCCATCCCGCTCCCGAATGAAAACTGTTGTTGTAAGTAAACTCAATCAAAGGCAAGCAGCTATCCCAAGCTCCTCCTTTCTCCAACACACAAGCTCTCAAAAGATCCTCGAGCGATTCAATAGTCCTTTCGGTCTGACCATCTGTCTGAGGATGATAAGTTGAACTTAAACGCAACTTCGTATCCAAAGCACTATGCAAGCTCTCCCAAAATCTCGAAGTGAATCTCGGAACCCGATCCGACACAATACTAGACGGAATACCATGCAAACTGACAATCCTCTCGATGTATAACCTGGTCAATATCTCTAACAGATAATCCATTTGCATAGGAATCAAGTGAGCAGATTTAGTCAATCTATCCACGTTAACCCAAATAGCTTCAAAATTACCCGGCGTCCTCGGTAATCCAGACACAAAATCCATAGAAATGCTATCCCATTTCCACTCAGGAATAAACAACGGTTGCATCAAACCCGACGGCTTCTGATGCTCAATCTTCGACTTCTGACAAGTCAAGCAAGAATACACAAATTCGGCAATATCCTTCTTCATACGAGGCCACCAAAATACTTTCCTCAAATCTTGATACATCTTAGTAGCACCTGGATGAATACTCAATCCGCTACGATGTCCTTCCTCAAGGATACTCTTCTTTAGCTCATCAATATCTGGAACACAAACTCTATCAAGACATCTCATAATACCATTCTCATCAATCCGAAAATCACCACCTTGGCCTTGGTTGATCAAAGTCAACCGATCCACTAAACTCAAATCGGATTTCTGCCCTTCTCGGATTTCATCCAAAATACCGCTAGTAAGCTTCAACATTCCCAGTTTAACTCCATAGGAAGTCTCCTCGCACACCAAACTCAAATCACGAAATTGCTCAACTAATTCCAACTCTCTTACCATCATCATTGACATGTGTAACGATTTCCGACTCAACGCATCCGCTACCACATTCGCTTTACCCAGATGGTAATTCAACCCAAAATCATAATCCTTCAAAAGTTCTAACCATCTTCTTTGTCTTGCATTCAATTCCTTTTGATCAAAGAGATACCTCAAACTCTTGTGATCACTAAACACTTCAAATCTCACACCAAACAATTAATGCCTCCAAAGTTTTAGTACAAATACAACGGCGACCAACTATAAGTCATGCGTTGGATAATTCTTCTCATGCACTTTGAGTTGCCTCGAAGCATATGCTACCACTTGATTATTCTGCATCAACACACCTCCCAAGCCCATCAAAGAAGCATCACAATACACAACAAACGGCTCTTCCGGAGTTGGCAAAATCAGAACAGGGGCTGTCGTCAATCTTCTCTTAAGTTCCTGAAAACTCTCTTCACACTTGGCATCCCAAACAAAAGCTTGACCCTTCCTAGTCAACTGCGTCAACGGCAATGATAACTTAGCAAATCCTTCAATGAACTTACGATAATAACCTGCTAAACCAAGAAAACTTCTAATCTCAAAAACTGATTTCGGAGTCTCCCATTGCGATACCGCTTCAACTTTCGATGGATCAACCGCAATACCTTCACTTGAAATTACATGACCAAGGAAACTCACTTCTTTCAACCAAAATTCACACTTAGAAAGTTTCGCATACAATTGCTTCTCTTTCAACACAGACAACACAATTTTCAAATGTTCGACATGCTCCTCTTCACTCTTCGAGTAGACCAAAATGTCATTAATAAACACCACAAAGAACTTGTCCAAATAAGGATGGAAAATCCTATTCATATACTCCATAAATACACCTGCTGCATTAGTCACACCAAATGGCATAACAGAATACTCATAGTGTCCATACCTCGTTCTAAAAGTAGTCTTCTGAATATCCTCAGCTTTCACACGAATCTGATGATACCCAGACCTCAAATCTACTTTACTGAACACACTTGCTCCAACCAACTGATCCATCAGATCATCAATTCTTGGGAGTGGATACTTGTTCTTAATCGTCACCTTATTCAATTGTCTGTAGTCCACACAGAGTCTCATAGAACCTTCTTTCTTCTTGACCAACAACACCGGTGCACCCCACGATGACACACTCGGACTAATAAACCTCTTATCAAGTAAATCTTCAAGTTGACTCTTCAACTCTTTCAGTTCTGATGCGAACATATGATACGGAGCCATCGATATCGGACTAGTTCCAGGAATCAAATCGACCGTAAACTCCACCTTTCGTTCTGGCGGTAAGTCTCTTATCTCATCAAGGAAAACTTCCGGAAAATCTTGAACAATTGGTAAAGCGTCAATTGCTCCACTTTCACCAATACTCAAAGTTGCCATCAACATAAATACCTTTGCATCATCCTGTACCGATTCCTTCACTTGCTTCGCCGTCATAAACAAATCCCTTTCAACGTTCGATTCAGGAAAAATAACCGTTTTATCAAAATAGTTAATATAAACCTGATTGAATTTCAACCAATTCATCCCAAGAATGACGTCAAGTTGATCTAAGTGAAGACACACTAAGTCAATCCCAAAGTCTCTACCGAAAATACTCAAAGGGCAATTCAAACACACATACGGTGTAGTTACCAAGCCCATAGCAGGAGTATCAATAACCATGCCACCACCAATAACAGACATCTCAAGATTCAACCTTCTAACACACTCCAGAGAAATAAAATAATGCGTAGCTCCAGTATCAATTATAGAGATCAAAGGTATACCATTAATAAAACACGTACCTCTGATCAAGCGATCATCACTAGCAGTCTCAAATCCAGATAGAGCGAACACCTTTCCGCTCCCTTGATTCTTCTTCGGCTTGTCGCATTTGGTACTAATGTGTCCTTGCTCACCACAGTTGTAGCAAGTCACATTTGCACCGCTTCTACATTCAAGGGCTTTGTGGCCTGGCTTGCCACACTTAAAACACGTCTTCTCAACACTCTTGCATTCCGGAGCACGGTGTCCCCCTTCACCGCACCTATAACATCTCACCGGAGTAGAAACTCCCCCACTTGGCTTCTTACCGAAACCAACCCTTTGTTTCCCTTTATCAGCAGGAGTCACGTAAGGTTTCCCTCTGAATTGGCTCTTTCCTTTCTTATCACTTAGGCTCTTGTAGTGGCTAGATCGAGCCCTACTATCCTCATCGTAAATCCTACTCTTGTTTACCAACTCAGAAAATCGCCGGATTTCCTGATAACCAATAGCTTGTTTGATCTCAGGTCTTAAGTCATTCACAAATTTGAGACACTTAGATCTCTCGGCATTAACAGTGTTGTAGTGAGGACAAAACTTGATCAACTCCTCAAATTTTTCCGCATACTCAGCTACCGTCGAATTACCTTGCTTCAGCTCAAGGAATTCAATCTCTTTCTTTCCCTACACATCTTCTGGAAAATACTTCTCCAGAAATGTCTCTCTAAAAAGATCCCAAGTGATCACAATATCATCCTCTTCAAATCTTTGGCGAGTGTTACCCCACCAGTCTTCGGCTTCCTCTTCGAGCATATGAGTTCCGAACTGCACCTTCTGTGCATCCGAACAATTCATAACCCGAAAAATCTTCTCAATAGCTTTCAACCAAATTTGTGCTTTGTCAGGCTCGTGGGTTCCCTTGAACGTCGGTGGATTATTCCTTTGAAACCTTCCCAAAGCACGAAATTCATCATCAGCATTATTCCCCACATTCACATTGGCCTGAGAATTCTGCCCAATTGCCCCAGCCAATCTCGTTAAAGCCTCCGCAATTGCTTCGTCATTCCTACCTGCAACCATCTTACTGAATTCCAACAACAGAACCACGTAAGAACAACCAATATCGATAGTGTAACACACACATATCAATATACTCAGAGAACAACACAGTAACAACTTGGTCGGACGAACCGACCTGCTCTGATACCACTTAATGTAACACCCCCTTCTATACCCCCAAATAAATAATAAATATATATATAGGCACATATAAAATTTATCAGAGTATGCTTTAAAGTAGGGTATAAAAGAAGTATGTCACATTATCACCAATAAAACATTCAACGCCTGCTCTATACAAATATGCAACCGTGGGATAGTTTTCAAAATAGAGGAACTTGGTCCTTACACCCACGTCTCGATATTTAAAATTAAAGCGGAAGATTAAAACATTTAAATTGATTCAAAACATTTAATCACATAAATACATGTTATCCAGTTGGTTCATCAATCATTCATGTTATAAAACATTATCAACTGATACATCACAAATGTATCACAAAAGAATGTTATACAAGCCTAACTACCCGGTGTTACATAATCAGAGCAGTTCGACTCAAAAGAATGAAGCTATACTTCACAAAAGACACCTCCAGCAACCTAATCTGCAATGCCTCATAGAGCATCATACAACAGCAGAAGGGTGAGAAATATTACCATAATAATGAATGCATAGGATTATATATATATATATATATATATATATATATATATATATATATATATATATATATATATATATATATATATATATATATATATATATATATATATATATATATATATATATATATATATATATATATATATATATATATATATATATATATATATATATATATATATATATATATATATATATATATATATATATATATATATATATATATATATATATATATATATATATATATATATATATATATATATATATATATATATATATATATATATATATATATATATATATATATATATATATATATATATATATATATATATATATATATATATATATATATATATATATATATATATATATATATATATATATATATATATATATATATATATATATATATATATATATATATATATATATATATATATATATATATATATATATATATATATATATATATATATATATATATATATATATATATATATATATATATATATATATATATATATATATATATATATATATATATATATATATATATATATATACATACAAGAAGTCATTATATAAAATCCATATTTCTCACCACAATTCGTTTCATAGTCATATTCATCACGTCATAAATATAATAAATATGAACAAGCATCAAGCATATCCCTTCATGCATATTTCACAATCATCCAAACACATCACATTCACAAGAATACTTCATATATCAATGACATTTATGCTATGTGACTCAATCACAACTCAATGCAACTCAATGCTACGTGGTACCAACACTTGTTATCATTTTTCGGTTTTTACACTTAAACCGGGTCCACCCTTCTAGACCGATAACAACAAAGCCCGTCCCCTAGGCTTTCAAACCCACCCTTCTAGGTTTGGGACAAGCCACTAGTCTCCACGAAACTAGTAGACATTGCCTCTTGACTAAATGATGCATATGCAATCAACAACAAATGCACTTAAGACCGATCACACGTCTTAATCCCATGCATTCACATAATTCCTCCCTTAAAGAATTAAAATAAGATTGCACACACAACAAGTCAAATAATCAAGTATTCATACTTTTCATCAACATGTTCACCAAACAATGCCCGCATACCTAACAATATGCTCCCATGCATTATTTACACATAATCGCATACAACATAATATGCATTCACAATCAATATCAGTTCAATTTTAAACAATACACACATATCTAGCAATATGTTCCCATGTATTAGTCCATAATATCGTGCAAACAGCAACGTATTCAATTACAACACATTATGCATTCTAATCAAATTAAAAATGCATATGCAAATGCCAAACGGCCACATAATATCAATTAATCCAACATCTAGGATTCACGCCTTACGGCTACCCATAGCACATACACATACAGCATATAACATTTTATTCCATTAATAATCAAACCCGATCGAACCACAACACAACATGGAATGAAAATCACAGAAACAAGATGCTGTCATACTCGCCACCACTTTGCTAGGCGAGTGTTGCACCCCAAAATTTGCCCAACTCTTCTTTACCTAGCTTGTGTTTCATTTCATTCACATTAGCATTATCATTTGCATTTCATTGACATGTATGCAGGAGATCAAGAGGTATGATTAGCAATCAAGGTCTACACAAGGCTATGAAGCTAGCTAAGAAGGTTATTCAAGTGTTCAAGGGTTGATATCCTTGTCAGAGAAGTTAAAAGATCCTCAGAAGGAGTGGTTAAAACCAAGTGTGTATACCTCCTAACTTGAGAGTTGAGGGGAGCCATAAGATGATTCTGAGACCATGAGGATGGACTGGAGGTCTTGAGAGAGCTCATGAGAAGTGTTTAAGATCACTTTGAGGCCTAGACAGGTCATTGTGCAAGTTTAAGAAGACTCAGCCATGAGTGGTGCAACTAGGGTTTGACTGGGTCAACCCTAAGTCAACTGATGATTTGGACAAGGTTGAGACCTAATCCAAGAGCCATGTGATCATGGATTGATACATTGAGATGTTATAAGGGTGATTCCAAGGTCAACTAATCATTATTGAAGAGTTTGAGAAGTTTCAAGCTAGGGTTTCTAAGGCTTGACAGTGTAAAATCCCCTAGTTTGATCCCTATCTTCAAGGCAGTTTAGCTCAAGATGTGATTGTCATCTCATCTTACCCCCAACATGAATTTTGTAGAGCTTGATCTTAGCTTTAATTTGAGTACTAGAAGTCCTTGATAGGATTTGTAGGACACAAGTTATGACTTTGACAAGTTACAGGTCATCTGAGGTATGTGGATCTGGGGGCTTGAAAGTTACCCAACTTGCATCAAACTTTTGCCCAAGAAGGATGATTCCTATGAAATTTTGGTCAACATGAATGTTGTTCCTTATCCTCTTAGATTTCTAGAGAGTACTAGAAATCCTTTATAGGGTTTGTAGAACTCAAGTTATGGCTTTGACAAGTCAAGGGCATTTTGGTCATTTGGAGATAACAGATCATTTCAATCATAAGGCCATAACTCCTATTTCCAAGCTTCAAATGGAAAAATGTTCAACATCAAACTTGTTCAAAATGTTGTTTTAAGGCTATTAAAGAGGTCATGAGATTATGGGAATGCTTGTAGCTCAAAGTTGCAAAAATGACCTAAAATAAGGGTATAAGTTAAATAAACCAAAGTTGGAAATTGATATTTTCAATCTACACATCCAAAACATGGCATGTAATATATCATTTTGACTCTAGAAAACATTTTAAGAACATTGGTTTAGCCACATTTTTGAGTTGAGGTCTAATTTGTGGACTTGCTTTGAAAAGTGATTACTTACATCATAAGTAACATGTGCAAAACCTAGAATCAAGGCATAACCAAGGCCCTTTGCAAGCTGAACACTTTCAAAATGTCACTAGGGGAGAAATTGGAAGTGAATGAGGTTGGTTTCAAGCTATTTGCAGAACTATGCATAGCATGGCATATGGTAGAAAATCTCATGACATGAGACATTGAAACTCTCATTAGAAGGATCTAGAGGGTTCTAGATCACTCACAGATCATCTATATATTGAGTAGAGGTGACCCAATGCAAAGGTTGGTGATGATTGAAGGAGAGAGCATAGATTGAGATTGAAATTGCATAGCTTGCAACTGAATTCAGTTTCACCAATTTCTTCACTTTCCATCCATTTTCTTGATTGCAACTTCTTCCATGGATGCTAGGGATTGAATCCAGATCATAATCCAAGAGAATTCGTGGCTGAATCATGTATGAGCAATTGAATTTTTCCACTTGCAACTCACCATCAGGTTTCAAGATTCAGGAGCTTTCAACCAGTTCTATTGCATACAGAAGCAAGGAAAGGATCCATTGATCGTGTCTGGAAGGTTGGAGAGCTTGATTTGAAGGTTTAGTGCATCTGTTCATCCAAGATTTTCAGGTTAGTAACTTTCTTCCTCTAGCATAAATTAGGTAGAATCAAGATGAATTAGGGTGTTAGATGCATTGTAGAACGGTGTAGGATTGATTTCAGACCATTAATTTGAGAATTAGTGACCAATCTAGGGTGTTACCATTTTCGGTTGAGATTTGGTTATGGTGAATCTTGAGGTTTCAGAGAGAATTAAAGGCATGAATGAATTCGTGAGGGAATTTGGGACATGTTTCATTAAGGGATCGTGGCCTATAGTGGACTCTAGGTTGAACTAGGGTTGTGGAATGGTGACCGGAGCACCACCGGTGGTGGCCGGAGCTGCGCGCGAAGTTCAGACATTCAAAAGGTTGAAGATGACTCTAGAGCCATTGGATGGGGGTTAGACTTTGACTGAAGGCATGATCCAACGGCCACGTTTTAATTTCAAGTTGTGAAGGATCTGATTTAATGAAATGCAACGTTTCATTTGGTAGCTGATGCTAGGCTTAGTGAAATAACTGATATCCACGCCCCCCTCGTGGCCCAACCCATAGAATGAACTGATTGTCATTGCGATTTGCACCACGCGTGTGTTTATTTTATTTTGATTTTCTTTATTTTTCATTTTTTTCATGGTTCTTGAAAAAATCATATAAAATTGAAAAATAATCCAATTAATCCCATTCTTTTTGCATTATACTCATGATTGAGTCTAGTATTTTTTTTAAAAAGTTTTTTTCATTTCATGCATTTTCTGATTTTGTGGGAATTTTGTATTTTAATTGATATTAAAATGGTTATGTTTGATACCTAATTTTGTGGAATTTTGGGTGATCATGTGGTGATGATTTTGATCCTGATTTTTTGTGTATGACTAGCTTAGACATGTATGCTCCCATAGTATTTTTCTCACATTTTTGTGATGAAAATAGGTGTGCTTTCTAGATTGATATTTAGGTGCTTCCTTTTAGGGTTTAGGTTTAGTACCTTGTAGTGTAAAATTTATTTCTAGGTCTTATTTGATGATTTGATCTCTGGAATTAATGTGGTAGAGTCATGATTGACCTAGGTTCCCATAGTTATTTTTGTAGGATTTTACAATTGGTTTTAGTATTTCAGTTAGGATTAACTTTAGTACTAGATTTTAGGTGATCCTAACTTACTAACTCAAATAGATTAACTTCTTTAGTCCCCTTAGATTAGGGTTTTTTTTGTTTGCCTTTGGTTGAGATTGAAGACAAGTTGAAGACAAGGTGAGGATGCTTGAAGTTGCTTGAAGTGGCTTGGAGCTCGGGGTTGCTTGTGCCTGAAGGTGTCTGATGAAGATTTAGGAGGTAGGAGACATAAGGAGAGCCTTATAATTAGAATGATTTCTTTCACAAATATGGAAAGCATCTTGTGCTTCCATTCCTCCCAATGACTAAAAGTCCTTCTAAGATATTCACATCCCTCCTTTGGAGGGATGAGTGGCTTTATCTGGGAAGTAGAACTTTGAGGGAACCAGTCTCTCATAATGATAAACCCTTACAGGCTTCCTTTGGTTGTCAATAAGCTGTTTATCATTTCCACTCATTCTGTTAAATCAATTGTCTTCTGGTTTGGGTATCTTGAAAGATGTTGGGCTTGAGTTTGAAGATGAGGACTTCATTGAAGAGTGTGGAAGAGGATGATTCCTTGAGCATTGCCATTGCAGCTAAAGCTTGAAGAGCAAGAAGAACAAGTTGATACTTGAAGATCCAATGGAGAGTGAGTGAAGAGCTGAGGCTTAAAGAATTGAATGATGAAGTTGACACTTCCATGTGACTGAAGACCACTTTGAGAAGCTGAAGCTTGTAGGAGGAGAAGACCAAGTTGATACTGGCAAAGCAAAGAGAGCTGAAGCTTGAAGACTAAGTTGATACTTATGAAGAGGATTCAATTGAGATTGAGTGTAGAGCTGAGGCTTGTGGAATAAAGGATGAGTTGACACTTACATTGATGCTTGGAGAGCCTGAAGGAATCAAGTTGATACTTGTAGTTAGGAGTGAAGCCTAAAGGTGGAATTGACTGAGGAGCTGAGGCTTGGAGAAGAGAGAATAAGTTGACACTTATGTTTGATGGATTGAAACCTTGGGGAAGCAAGTTGCTACTTGTCATGGAGGATAAAAGCCTTGAAGGGTGGTTGAAGTCTGAAGACTGGATTGCTGTTAGAAGAGCTGAAGCTTGGAATGGAAAAAGAGAGGGGTTGATCTGCTTTCTTGTCTGTTTTCTTTTCTGTGCTGATGTGTCTTGTTTGACTTGCTTGATGCATTAGAATAAGTTCATATCTAGACTGACTTTAAGCTAGGAGCATGATTGCACTAGAGGTTGAGTTACTCCCTCTTCTTGTATTTTTACTGTATGGCTTTGCTTGCGGGTATTCGGTAGAGCCCAGCTCCCTTGCCCATGTGGTTGTGTTTGCTTGACAGCATCTTATTTTTACTGTATGATTGTAGTTTATTGTATTTTGCTTGATAGAACTTTATTTTATTTCTTCTGTATGATTTCAGTTATTCATATCTGGCTTGAGGTTGAGATGAGCTTGTGGAGGCTGATGCCCCACACACATTTCCTCCCTCACTTGCATTGCATGCATTTTACTGTTTACCGTTTACTGTTTAAGCTGATGCTTTATCTGTTTCTGTTTATCATTGACATGATCCTCTAGGAATCTCAGTTCCTTTTATGAGGAAGTGATGATTAGAAATTTAGGTTGAAACCTATGCATGATAACTTCTAGGAGTTCCCTGTTTCAAACCTCAACTATAGGATGAATCCTTGGCATGACAACATTAGGACTTGATAGTCTCCCGTTAGTTGAGCCCCTTCTCTTCTCATCTCAAACAGCTTAAGATACAGTAATCATGAATGATTTCTTTCGTACATTACGAGCCTTAAGCTATCTGAGAAAGGATTGTTGGAGAGCTTCTTTTCAATAGTCTGGATGTTTAGTATGGCACCCTTTGGGTGACATGCGACGCATTCACTCTCAGGTCATAGTCTTTAGTGCGATTGAAATTGCAAACACAATAAAAAACACTTCTTCCGTAAAAGACAAAAAACAAACTCCAAACCTTTTGCCCCGTGGGCCCATAATTCAAAAGGAAGCTTTTCTGAAGAAAAGAGTGTCGTTAAACTTCAGCGCCACCGCAAACAGGCTTTGTCCCTAACTGCTGGAACTGCTGTTTAACCCTACTCGATAAAAACAGATGAATCTGAATCCCCGTAATCCGTGTTATCCCGAACTACGTAAGCTCTGATCTCTCATACCTGTTGAGAGTACGTAGGCACAATACTGATGTATTGGCGAGCCACCTTCCCCCGTGACCCATAGTTAGCCGAACTACGTAGACTCTGATTTCTCATTCTCTGATGAGAATACGTAGGCATAAAGTGCGACGCTTTGCCGAGTCATTTTCTTTTCCCTTTTAAGCCAACCTTGATAGGTAGATAGATAAAACCAACTCGTCCAGTAAACACAACAAGCGTGGATCCCGTTGAGTACGACGGACGTGAGGGGTGCTAATACCTTACCCTTGCGTAACCGACTCCCGAACCCAGACAACGGTTGCGACGACCTTGTCTTATACCTATTCGTCAGGTTTTTCCGATCGTTTCCTTTCCCGTTCTGAGGGATAAATAATGAAAGGTGGCGACTCTTCTGTTTTGCCGGCACCTTATTTTCGCGGAAGCGACAGCTGGCGACTCTGCTGGGGACTTGATAGTTTCCTGGGATCCAACATCCCGAATGCGAGTCAGTTTGGGGATCCGACGTCCCCTGCGAGAGTCAATCCTAGCGCTTGTATGATTACTTGTTGGGTTGTGTTTAATTATCGCATTTTTATTTCCCGCATTTTATTTTCAGTATGATATGATTATCTATGCTGTTGTGGGAGGGGCATTCTGATGAGTGAAAAGCCAGACTCAGGCTTGAGTGCACCTTAGAATTAGTTGTGGAAATTAGTGGGCGCATGCTTGCTTCGCAGGCACTAGTGTCTCATGAAATCCACGCTCAGACGAGGTTCTCCCGGTTGACTTCTTTTTCAACCCTTTGGGTTGAGGGGGTTGTTGGTTTAGAGGATTGTCGACTCTAGGGACCGATCATTTGGGATTCAGCCGAGTGAGGCCGCTTCATGAGCTGGTGATGCCACACCTTCTGGGTATCGTATCACCCCTCTTGAATGTCTGTGACGCTGATGACCGCATAGGATGCCGAACTTGAGTTAGTTTAGGTCCATACCTGTGAGAAGGGTTGGGTTTGTTGCAGGAAACTTTGACCTTCAGACTACCTGGTTTTCTTGATACTGAATCAGTTTTGTTGGTACCAGAGGTTCTCATCATCAGGTATATGATTGTTCTTGATAGAGCAGAGTTATGGTCTTGTATCAGAGGACCTTATCTTCAGAGATGTGTATTTGTTCTTGACAGAGCAGGTTTATGATTGGGATCTGAGGATCTCATCTGCAGATGTATGTTTGTTCTTGATAGAGCAGAGTTTTGGGTCCTGTATCAGAGGTCCTTTATCAGATATTTGTTCTTGATAGAGCAGAGTTTTGGGTCCTGTATCAGAGGTCCTTTATCAGATATTTGTTCTTGACAGAGCAGAGTTTTGGTCCTGTATCAGAGGTCCTTATTATCAGATGATTGTTCTTGACAGAGCAGAGTTTTGGGTCCTGTATCAGAGGTCCTTTATCAGATATTTGTTCTTGACAGAGCAGAGTTTTAGTCCTGCATCAGAGGTTCTTATTATCAGATGTGTGTTCTTGACAGAGCAGATTTGTGGTCCGATACCAGGGTTTTCTTATTATCAGAGATAGTGGTTGTTCTTGACAGAGCAGCATCACGGTTTTGTTGATACAGAATCTCCACAACACAGTTGCTTTGATCTCTTGCTGCGTGATTTCATTCTACATTGCTTTGGATACTCATTTGCATTTCATTAACGTGTGTCTGTGTTGCAGGTACCGTTTTCCCCGATCCAGGATTTCGTGCCTCCTATTGTATTGTTATGGGTTCTCTGAGGAAGACCGTGGCTTACAAGCTCCCTGCCCCTGATGTGGTTTAGCTGACTGGTTTGATTGCTTTAGCAGATGATTCTGTGAGAGATGAGTTCAGAAAGTCTTACGGCAATTTGCTCAGTTTGGTTCGTAAACCTTCTGCGTTCGAGTTGAATGAGTTGCACGCTCTGCTGCAGTTCTACGATCCTCCGTTGAGATGCTTTACTTTCCAGGATTTTGTTCTTGCACCCACGCTAGAGGAATATGCTGATTTGTTAGGTGTGCCTATCAAGAGGCAGATGCCTTTCGTTCATATGGATGCTGAGCCTAATCTGGCTAGTCTAGCTCCGTCACTTCATCTGGATGCCTCCGAGTTGGTATTGTCTAGTTGGAACAAGGTTCCCGGTTTCTCCTTGCAGTTCTTAGTGGGAAAGGCTCAGCAGTGCGCCAAAGACGGATGTTGGGTCGTGTTCAACGCCATTCTCGCTCTGTGCATATATGGCATCATTCTGTTCCCTAATATGCCCGATTTTGTAGACTTTGACGCCTTCCGCATCTTTGCTTCAGGGAATCCAGTCCCTACCCTGATAGGAGATGTCTACCATTCCATCCACTACAAAAACGAGAACAGAAGGGGTAAGAATGTCTCGTGCTGTGTGCCCTTGCTTTATGGATGGCTTGATAGTCATCTACCCAAGAGGGGTCCCTTTGCTTCGTCTGCAGCCACAACTGAGTGGTCCGAGCGTTTGATGAGTCTATCTGCGGAGGATATTGACTGGTTTGATAGAAATAGGTTGGGTACTGAGATTATCTTCAGCTGCAGCAGGTTTCTGAACGTGCCTTTGATAGGCAGGAAGGGCTGTATAAACTATAATCCGTCTCTGCTGGTCCGACAGTTTGCTTATGCTTTGAGAGCTCTGCCGAAGGATGAAGAGGTGCAGGAATCTCTGTACCTCACTGGTCTTCTAGAGGGGGATATGTTATCTAAGCTTCAACGCACTTGGAATGGTATCAGTAAGAGGGGAAAACCATTGCTGGGGAGAAGCAATAGCCAAGCCTACGCTCCGTACGTGACGTGGATCAGAGCCAGAGCAGATGCTATAGGGATGCTGTTTCCTCCTGCCAAGCCAAAAAGCCCTCCAATGATTGAAGAGCCTACCACCGTGCCCATTCAGTAGCATAATCAGGTGTTAGCTGAGCGAGATGAATTGAAGAGAGCAAATGAGGAACTGGAGAAGGAATTGGCTCAACTCAGAAGCGAGAGAAACGAAGCTGTTCATTCCTTCAAGAGGCAGACCGAGCTGGTGAACCAGCTGGGGACAGATCTGACTAAGCAGATAGCTGAGCGTGAGCGCATGGGTCGAGACTTCAAAGCTGTCAACGATGTACTGGCCACGAAGAAGCAGCACTTGGACGAAGCATATCGGAGGATATCCAAGTTCAATCAGCATTGGAAGGCACTCTAGCCAATAGGAAAGAGCGGGAGGATAAGCTGATGCAACAGATCTCCAAGCTGAAAGCCCAGGTGAAGGCTAATGAGAAGAGGTTTGATGAAGAAACCGCTCGCAGATATGCCGCCGAAGGCCAGCTCAACAGGGCTCTCGCTAACCTGAAGGAGCGCAAACTGACGTTTAAATCCAAGAAACAGAAGCTAGAAGATTGTTTCGGCGAAGGAGCATGGGAAGATTTGGTCGAAGGTATTCAATATACCATTATGCAGAGCGAGTTACTCGTCGAAGGGTTGCTCACTCGGCCTGATCATCCAGAAACGAAGGGGTTGTTAGAAGAGTTTCACGCCCGTGGTCATGCTTAACTATTAGTATTCCTTTTGTTGTGATCATTGTTGTATGCTGACCATCACCAGGCTTGTTGGTCGAGGTCATGCTATTGATTCTGCTTGTACTCACTGATGTTATGTACCGCCTTGATGGGCTTTCTATATATGAGATGTTATTTCCATGACTGGACTCGGACTTCTTATTATCAACACTGGCACTCAGGCACTAGGATTGGGGGAAATCTCCCTAACGCACAGACACGCGTTTGCATTTGCATGAAGCATTTGCATAGCGAGCACTTTGTCATTTTTCCTAACCCTTTTGTGTTTTAAGGTTGTTTCAGGTTATTCCAGGATTGATCAGAGACCTATCCACCGTTATCCGACCAGAGCAAATCAAACCAGAATCATGGAGCAAGTGCAAACTGATGTTCAGGAACTCCGCGAAAGAATGGATCGCTTCATGGAGCTCATGCAAGCGGTCCCCAATGGCCAGGATCAGCTCAGAACCTTGGTTCAGCCTCTGATTTCAAGGGTTCATAGCAATGGCGTACTCCATGGTGGGACCGTGCCTACCCCTCCACCAGTTGAAACTCCTCAGAATGGCGTCCCCGTGACCGGGGGGAACGGCAGTGCCAACGGCAATGTGATAGCTAACATGGGACTCAATGGTAATACGACGAGCGTCGGTAATGGGAGTCCTGAAGCTAATGTCAATTTTGGGCTGGGCAACGGCAATGCAGGCGTTGGGAATCTGTTCGGGCCTCAGCCGTGGTTAGAAGACCGTCAAGACGATGTGTTCTCGCAAAGAGGTGCTGAAGGGGAGCTGACTGCTGAAGCACGTCTAAGGTTTAAGGCACTCGAGGATAAGATGAGAACTATCGAGAACCAGAACACCCTGGGCGTTGATATGTCCAAGTTGGGACTGATTGTTGATTTCAAGGTGCCTCCCAAATTCAAGGTACCTGACTTTGAAAAGTACAAGGGCACCACTTGCCCTCGCGTCCACCTGAGATCATATTACAGAAAAATGTCCGCTCATTCTGAGGACGAGAAGTTGCTGATGCACTTCTTTCAAGACAGTCTGTCCGGAGCATCCCTCGAATGGTACATGAGTCTGGAGCCTACCAGTGTGCGCACGTGGAAGGACCTTGCTGAAGCATTTGTGCACCACTACCAATACAATAGCGACTTCGCCCCGAACCGAGTCCAACTGCAGAATCTGTCGCAAAGGAACAACGAAGGGTTCAAGGAATACGCCCAGCGGTGGCGTGAATTGGCAGCCAGGGTTCAGCCGCCGGTGGTTGAATGTAAGCTTGTGCAGATGTTCGTAGCCATCCTCCCAGGGGTTTATTACGAGAAATTAGTCAGCAGTATGTCTGGAACCTTCTCAGATCTCATTATCACGGGTGAGCACATCGAAAATGGGACAAACTGGGGAAAATTCAAGGTGATTCATCCTCAGCTGGAGGAGGAAAGAAACCTTATGGTGGCAAAAGACGGGAAGGAGAAACGAGCGTTGTGTCCAACGCTCGAAGGAAGGGTAAAGGCCCTCACCAGCAGGTGGCCAGCATAACTATCTCGGCAGTTCAACAGCCACAGCAGCAGCAGCAACCGAATCAACAAAGGTACAGAAAGTACCAGAATCGGGCACCTCTGTCGAGCCGTCACCTCGAGACACCGCCCATGTCATACGCGCAACTGTTATAGACTTTGCTTCAGCTACAGTTGATCCAGAAGAGAACCCTGGCTCCCTTGACAGGGGCACCTCCGCCAGGTTATGACGCGAATGCGACTTGTGAGTTTCACTCAGGGGCACCAGGCCACACAATAGAAAACTGCAAAGCCTTCAAGCATAAGGTGCAGGACATGGTGGACGCTAAGATCATCAACTTCTCAGATAATGTGTCAAACGTCACGAAGAACCCTATGCCGAATCATAGGGGAGGTGGAGTAAACGCCATTATTGAAGACGAGAGCTTGGATTTGCTGACTGACGTCAGAGATCTGAAGACACCGCTTAGCTTCGTTAAAGATAAGTTGATGAAAAGAGGTTTCTTCCCAGCTTGCAGAGAGCTTTGTATGGGCTGTGCGACAAGTCCTGATGGATGTGAACAGTTGATAGAGGGGATTCAAAGTCTGATGACTGAAGGAATCTTGCAATTTAGCCGAAGGGCCGAGAGCGGATCGGGAGAGGTAATGCTGAAGCAAGATGATGAGGTTGCCACCATGTGTAGGGGAACGATTATGTCCCACGTGTTGGTGGACACGGGGTCGTTGCTCAATGTTCTTCCAAAGAAGGCATTAATGAAGTTAGATACTCGCGGAGTGATTTGCACACCTAGTGATCTGGTTGTGAAAGCGTTCGATGGAACCAAACGCCATGTTTTCGGGGAGGTGACCCTACTGATCCAAGTCGGGCCAGAAACATTCGATCCAGTTTTCTACATTATGGACATCATGCCTGCCTACAACTGTCTTTTGGGCCGGCCATGGATCCATTCGGCTGGTGCCGTGACCTCCACGTTGCACCAGAAGCTCAAGTACGCTGTCGGAGGTAGCATCGTGACTGTATGTGGCGAGGAAGATATAATGGTGAGCCATTTGTCGTCCTTCAAGTATGTCGAGATGGATGGGGAAATCCACGAAACCCTATGCCAAGCGTTCGAAGCTGTTAAAGTCAAGGACGTAGCTCCTGCAATCACTGAAAAGCCAGAGATGACTCTCTCCTCCTTCAAGGAAGCCCGTGCTGATGTCCAAGCCGGATCTACCCCAGGCTGGGGGCGAATTTTGGAGATACCTAACAAGCAAGACAAGTTTGGGTTGGGGTATTCTCCTGGAGCTGAAGCCTCCTCTTCTAGCAGTGCGTCGCGAGGTAAAGGGCCGATCCAGTTTACCAGTGGCGGGGTAATATTTGAAAGCGTCAACGCGGTGTCTGAAGACAGCGGAGATAGCGACTGTGACTTAGACTCTTGGATCCAGCCAAGCAAGCCAGGCAAGAGCCTCAACAATTGGTCTGTCAAGGATATCATCCAGATGACAAGCGAAGAGTAATGATTTACTTTTTCCAATCATTGTACAACCCTATGTCCTACCCGGGGCATAGTGGTTTTATTGTCAGGGCCTTGTTTGATTATGTACAAGCATTTTATCAATAAATCAAAAGGCGTTTTTCTTCGTATTCAAATATTGTGATCTCTGTTATTCCTGTTTTATATTTGTTTTGAAAAACAATAAAATGGCAATAAGGTTTGTGCTAACCTGCATATCCTCGTTTTAAGCTTAACCCTTGTTATTGCAGGATCCACATAGCAGATGACATCGACTCTGGACCTTCTACGACTCACTTCGACTTCGATTGCCCGATCTATCAAGCCGAAGAAGAGATTGATGAAGACGAAGACCTTCTTGAAGAGTTGGCCCGCTTGTTGAAACAAGAAGAGTTAGTTATTCTGCCTCACGAAGAAGAGATCGAGATCGTGAATTTGGGTTCTGAAGAACTTGTCAGGAATGTCAGGATAGGGGCTGCATTGCAGAGTGATGTCAAGCGAAGACTGGTCGAGATGCTAAGAGAGTATAGTGACGTCTTTGCTTGGTCATACGAAGATATGCCCGGACTTGATACTGACATCGTGGTCCATCACTTGCCGCTGTGAGAAGGTTGTCCCCCCGTTAAGCAGAAGCTTAGGAGGACACGACCAGATATGGCCGTTAAGATCAAAGAAGAAGTCCAAAAGCAGCTTGATGCTGGCTTCTTAGCGGTCACTACTTACCCTCCGTGGTTCGCCAACATAGTGCATGTACCGAAGAAGGACGGTAAGGTACGAATGTGCGTCGATTATCGGGATTTGAATAGGGAGAGCCCTAAAGATGATTTCCCGCTGCCTCATATTGATGTGTTGGTCGACAATACAGCTCAGTTCTCCGTATTTTCGTTCATGGATGGCTTCTCCGGTTACAATCAGATCAAGATGGTGCCGGAGGACATGGAGAAAACTACGTTTATCACTCCTTGGGGAACATTTTGCTACAAGGTAATGCCTTTCGGTCTGAAGAACGCAGGGGCCACTTACCAATGAGCAATGGTTACTTTGTTTCATGATATGATTCATCATGAGATTGAAGTCTATGTTGATGACATGATTGTGAAGTCCCAAACAGAGGAGGGGCATCTGGCCAATTTGCTGAAGCTTTTTGAGAGGCTTAGGAAGTTCAGGTTGAGGCTGAATCCTAACAAGTGTACTTTCGGAGTACGGTCCGGAAAGCTACTGGGGTTTATCGTGAGTGAAAGAGGCATCGAGGTTGATCCTGCGAAGATTAAAGCGATACAAGAAATGCCAGTGCCAAAAACAGAAAAAAAAGTTTGTGGTTTCCTGGGCAGAATAAACTACTTTGCAAGGTTTATCTCTCAGCTCACGGCCACGTGTGAACCGATGTTCAAACTGCTGAAAAAAGATCAGGCGATTATCTGGAACGAGGATTGCCAGAAGGCATTTGACAAGATAAAACAGTATCTGTAGGAACCTCCAATCTTGATACCCCCAATGGCCGGACGACCCTTAATCATGTACTTGACAGTTCTTGAGAATAGTATGGGTGTGTTCTTGGTCAGCACGACGAGACGGGCAGAAAGGAGCATGCCATTTACTACTTGAGTAAAAAGTTCACAGATTGTGAATCTCGTTACTCAATGCTGGAGAAAACGTGTTGTGCACTAGCCTGGGCTGCCAAACGTTTACGACAGTACATGCTCAATCACACCACCATGCTAATTTCGAAGATGGATCCGATCAAGTACGTCTTCGAGAAGCAAGCGCTTTCGGGTAGGATTGCCAGATGGCAAATGGTGTTGACGGAATATGACATTCAGTACGTTTCCCAGAAGGCCATCAAGGGAAGCGTATTGTCCGATTACCTTGCCGAACAGCCGATCGAAGATTACAAGCCGATGAAATTTGAATTCCCTGATGAGGATATCATGTTTCTCAAAGCGAAAGATTGCGATGAACCGTTGCCCGACGAGGGGCCAGATAGGAAGTCCCAGTGGAAATTGATATTTGACGGGGCGGTCAATTCTTACGGAAGTGGCATTGGGGCAATCATCACGACTCCCCACGGATCCCACATCCTGTTTATTGCGAGACTGACGTTTCCGGTCACCAATAACGAAGCGGAGTACGAAACATGCATCATGGGTCTGGAAGAGGCAATTGATTTGAGAATCAAGAACCTAGACGTATATGGTGACTCGGCGCTTGTGATTAACCAGATTAAAGGGGAGTGGGAGACTCGTCAATCGAATTTGGTGCCGTACATGAACTATGCCAGAAGGCTGCTTCCGTTCTTTGATCGAGTGGAACTCCATCATGTGCCGAGAGCTGAAAACCAGATGGCTGATGCCTTAGCCACGTTGGCTTCGATGTATAAATTCAATTTTTGGAATGAAGCTCCAAGAATTGTCCTTTCTCGTCTTGACAGACCTGCATTCGTCTTTGCGATCGAGGAAGCCTCCGACGGCAAGCCATGGTTCCATGATATCCAGAACTTCCTTATGACTAAGGAGTATCCTGCGGGAGCGTCAACCCAGGATAAGAAGACTCTGAGGAGGCTGTCTGGAAATTTTTATCTCAATCCTGATGGAGTTTTGTATAAAAGAAACCATGATCTCGTGCTACTCAGATGTGTAGATGAGAAAGAGGCGAGTATGCTCATGGAAGAAGTCCATGAAGGCACATTTGGTATGCACGCTGGCGGGCATGCTATGATAAGAAAGATCCTGAGAGCAGGATACTACTGGCTGACGATGGAATCGGATTGCTTTAAATTCGCGAAGAGATGTTATAAATGCCAGATTTATGCTGATAAAGTTCATGTGCCGCCGTGCCCGTTAAATGTCATGTCCTCCCCGTGGCCGTTCTCCATGTGGGGCATCGACATGATAGGCAAGATCGAGCCTACTGCGTCAAACGGTCATCGCTTCATTCTAGTAGCTATCGACTACTTCACCAAGTGGGTAGAGGCAGCCTCATATGCTAATGTGACCAAGCAGGTGGTGGCTAAATTCATAAAGAGGGATATCATCTGTCGTTACGGAATTCCCGAGCGGATCATTACTGATAATGGCTCGAATCCGAATAACAAGATGATGAAGGAGCTGTGCCAGAGTTTCAAGATTGAACACCACAACTCATCTCCTTACCGGCCGAAGATGAATGGCGCCGTTGAAGCGGCCAATAAGAACATCAAGAAGATTGTTCAGAAGATGGTTGTGACCTACAAAGATTGGCACGAGATGCTGCCATTTGCACTGCACGGTTATCGTACCACGGTGCGTACATCAACCGGGGCAACTCCTTTCTCCTTAGTGTACGGTATGGAAGTTGTCCTACCGTTAGAAGTGGAGATCCCTTCTTTGCGAGTTTTGGTTGATGTGAATCTCGATGAGGCAGAATGGATTAAGAATCGACTGAACCAACTCAGCCTGATGGACGGGAAGAGGTTAGCATCGATTGCATATGGTCGTCTATACCAAAGCCGAATGAAGAAAGCTTATGATAAGAAGGTGCGTCCTAGAAGCTTTCAGACGGGTGATCTTGTCCTGAAGAAGATTCTTCCTCCACACTCCGATCACCGGGGCATGTGGACTCCTAATTACGAAGGTCCGTACGTCGTCAGCAAGGTCTTTTTGGGAGGAGCTTTGTTGTTATCCACGATGGATTGCGAAGATTTTGCATCCCCGGTGAACGCGGACGCAGTTAAAAAATACTTTGCTTAAAGAATGACCCGCTGGAAAGAAAAAGAATATCCAGGCAAAAATGGGGCATCCCGGCGAACCATAAAAAAGGGAAAAAGGTTCGGGCAAAAAATAGGGATATAAATTGAAAAAATGTACACCCGCAAAGTCGAAAACCCGGAAGGGCGACTTTGGCAAAAAAGGGTATCCCGGTGAAACGAAAACCCCGAAGGGCGGTTCAGGCAAAAGTTAGGGGTTTGAAAAAGCAAATGACTGCGTTCCGCGTGTGGACTGTATTTGTCTAGTGGTTTGGAAGACCTGAGGGCCGTTTATCTGAATCAATCTCTTCTGAAGCTGAAGCGTCGGAGAAGTATCGAAGTCGAGTGGGTCATAGAGGGATCAACTCATGGTGTTCGTCTACGCCTCGTTGCCGACATTTGTATATACTGATGTATATTTATGTTTTTACTTTTTTGCGCGGCTTCCTCATTCCAGGAGCTTGCCTCTGTTGTAAAACATTTTTACCCATTCAGGGGTTCGTTATCAATAAAATGTATACTATTCAGCAATTCTGTTTGTTTAGCATTTACCTGCTTTGTTTGCGAAAAAGAACGCCAATGTTTTTGATAAAATACGCATACATAAACTTACTGGCCTAGGCCACTGATTGTTGAAACAATGAATTACTCGAACATTGTCACAAGATGATAACCTTGATAGGTCCCTTTGAGAAGGGTATCTTGTCTGTTTGTTTGTGTTGTTGCAGGTAGCATATTCCAGGCAGTACGTCGTGCGTCCCCAAGCAAGATGATTCCTTCTTCTCCAGCAAAGTTCAGCAGCCTCTCCCCGCAGAGTCTGAACATGAGATCGTCAAGCGTTGATATGTCTCCCCAGGCAGAGAAGATTCTCTCCCCAATCAGATACATCCCGAAGGAATGTCAATCTCCCAAGCTGAGTCGTATACTGAAGTGTGCAGCAATTGATAGTTCCAGACTGAAGTCTCCAGCGGAATTGAAACTCCCCACAGAGTTGTACTCTCCCCCGAAGTAGGACGATTCCTTCTTCCCCAGCCGAGTTTGCAAATCCCCAAGAGAGCCGAGTCCTTGGAAAGCAGTTCGGGCCACGATTGGTTTTCCCCAGTAGAGTGTTGAATAGTTGATGCTGTATTTCCCCACCGGAGTCGTTATCTCCAGGAAAGCTCTGGCTGCGAATGCCGTGCAGTTTATTTCTGTGATTGACATTGCTTTCCTCAGCAGGTCTGGGTTCTCGTAGAGCTTCGTTCCCCTGCAGCAGTCAACTGAAGTTTGCTTCCCCATGCAGAGTCCGATTGAGATTGGCGTGACCTTTTCTCCGTGGCAGGATGATTCCTTCCCCCACCAGAGTGGTTCTTTCTCCTTGACAGGAGGATTCTCCCTTCAATATTTATTTTGCTGACGGGATCGCAGCATTTTGCATGATTGCATAACATTTATCATAAACGCGTGGCATTTCCACCGTGTGGAGCATTACGCCATTGTCGATCATATGCATACGAAGCATGAGCTAGGTCGTTACCGTTCTTGTTTTGAAGGTGTTCCTCCACAG
This sequence comes from Lathyrus sativus, assembly GCA_963859935.3. Classification (NCBI taxonomy): domain Eukaryota; kingdom Viridiplantae; phylum Streptophyta; class Magnoliopsida; order Fabales; family Fabaceae; genus Lathyrus; species Lathyrus sativus. The sequence continues at coordinate 337,570,830 of OZ012735.1, forward strand.
AGCCGCTTGCTCAAGATGATTCTTGAATTCCCCAGCAAGGTCGTGCGCCCAAGATGATTCTTGAATTCTCCAGCGAAGGCGTTCGTTTAAGATGATTCTTAAAATCCCCAGCGAAGTCGCCAGAGAGGGTCGCTCAAGTTGATGCTTAGAGTCCCCGGCAGAGTGTTTGCTCAGGATGATTCCTGAAATCTCTAGCAGAGTTATTGGTTTAGGATGATTCCTGAAGTCCCCACGGAGTTATTTGTCCAAGATGATTCTTAATGTCCTCAGCAGAGATGATTCACCCAGAATGATTTCTAGATCCCCGAAGCAGAGTTACTTGATAGTTCTCCAGAATCCCCAGCGGAGATGCATCGTCCCCAGCAGGTTTCTGAACAGCGAAGCTGAAACTTCCCTTGAAGACTTGATGGTTGAAGTCCAACCGTATTGACGAAGCAGTTCTCTCAGCTGATGCGGAGTGCCAGATGGCAGAAGTTTGGATATCCCCCAATTGGTTCATGATTGACCGAGAAGTCTATTCCCGACTTACTGACGAAGGCCGGCTGACGCCCAGAAATTTCTTTGAATGCCCGACGGCATGATTAACTTGATTGTTGACCTGATGCCTGACGGCATGATCGACCGTGTATCACAGGTTACCGTGTGACCAATCCCCCATCTAGTTGTCGTGCAGCTAATATTCCAGTTTTCGAAGATTTGTTCCCATCAGAGTACCGTGTACTTGTGCAGTTGGCAAATTTCCGAGTTTGTCAGTATTCAACTGTCTCGCACCTTGATTGTTTAAGAGTCGTTCGCTTCTCACCCAGTCAGGTCCAAGCTGTTTGAATAGGGGCAGCCGTTGCACCCCAAAATTTGCCTAACTCTTCTTTACCTAGCTTGTGTTTCATTTCATTCACATTAGCATTATCAATTGCATTTCATTGATATGTATGCAGGAGATCAAGAGGTATGATTACCAATCAAGGGCTACACAAGGCTATGAAGCTAGCTAAGAAGGTTATTCAAGTGTTCAAGGGTTGATATCCTTGTTAGAGAAGTTAAAAGATCCTCAGAAGGAGTGGTTGAAACCAAGTGTGTATACCTCCTAACTTGAGAGTTGAGGGGAGCCATCAGATGATTCTGAGACCATGAGGATGGACTGGAGGTCTTGAGAGAGCTCATGAGAAGTTTTGAAGATCACTTTGAGGCCTAGACAGGTCATTGTGCAAGTTTAAGAAGACTCAGCCATGAGTGGTGCAGCTAGGGTTTGACTGGGTCAACCCTAAGTCAACTGATGATTTGGACAAGGTTGAGACCTAATCCAAGAGCCATGTGATCATGGATTGATACATTGAGATGTTATAAGGATGATTCCAAGGTCAACTCATCATGATTGAAGAGTTTGAGAAGTTTCAAGCTAGGGTTTCTAAGGCTTGACAGTGTAAAATCCCCTAGTTTGATCCCTATCTTCAAGGCAGTTTAGCTCAAGATGTGATTGTCATCTCATCTTACCCCCAACATGAATGTCGTAGAGCTTGATCTTATCTTTAATTTGAGTACTATAAGTCCTTTATAGGATTTGTAGGACTCAAGTTATGACTTTGACAAGTTACAGGTCATCTGAGGTATGTGGATCTGGGGGCTTGAAAGTTACCCAACTTGCATCAAACTTTTGCCCAAGAAGGATGATTCATATGAAATTTTGGTCAACATGAATGTTGTTCCTTATCCTCTTAGATTTCTAGAGAGTACTAGAAGTCCTTGATAGGGTTTGTAGAACTCAAGTTATGGCTTTGACAAGTCAAGGGCATTTTGGTCATTTGGAGATTATAGATCATTTCAATCATAAGGTCATAACTCCTATTTCCAAGCTTCAAATGGAAAAATGTTCAACATCAAACTTGTTCAAAATTTTGTTTTAAGGCTATTAAAGAGGTCATGAGATGATGGGAATGCTTGTAGCTCAAAGTTGCAAAAATGACCTAAAATAAGGGTATAAGTTAAATAAACCAAAGTTGGAAATTGATATTTTCAATCTACACATCCAAACCATGGCATGTAATATATCATTTTGACTCTAGAAAACATTTTAAGAACATTGGTTTAGCCACATTTTTGAGTTGAGGTCTAATTTGTGGACTTGCTTTGAAAAGTGATTACTTACATTATAAGTAACATGTGCAAAACCTAGAATCAAGGCATAACCAAGGCCCTTTGCAAGCTGAACACTTTTAAAATGTCACTAGGGGAGAAATTGGAAGTGAATGAGGTTGGTTTCAAGCTGTTTGCAGAACTATGCATAGCATGGCATATGGTTGAAAATCTCATGACATGAGAGATTGAAACTCTCATTAGAAGGATCTAGAGGGTTTTAGATCACTCACAGATCATCTATATATTGAGTAGAGGTGACCCAATGCAAAGGTTGGTGATGATTGAAGGAGAGAGCATAGATTGAGATTGAAATTGCATAGCTTGCAACTGAATTCGGTTTCACCAATTTCTTCACTTTCCATCCATTTTCTTGATTGCAACTTCTTCCATGGATGCTAGGGATTGAATCAAGATCATAATCCAAGAGAATTCGTGGCTGAATCGTGTATGAGCAATTGAATTTTTCCACCTGCAACTCACCATCGGGTTTCAAGATTCAGGAGCTTTCAACCAGTTCTATTGCATACAGAAGCAAGGAAAGGATCCATTAATCGTGTCTGGAAGGTTTGAGAGCTTGATTTGAAGGTTTAGTGCATCTGTTCATCCAAGATTTTCAGGTTAGTAACTTTCTTCCTCTAGCATGAATTAGGTAGAATCAAGATGAATTAGGGTGTTAGATGCATTGTAGAACGGTGTAGGATTGATTTTAGACCATTAATTTGAGAATTAGTGACCAATCTAGGGTGTTACCATTTTCGGTTGAGATTTGGTTATGGTGAATCTTGAGGTTTCAGAGAGAATTACGGTTTCCAAGAAGTGCTAAACATTACCAGACTTCCTGGGGATATGGTGACGACCAAATCAAAGTTCTAATTACAATTGAGAATTCCAACAATGTTGTTAAAACAACAGGACTCTGGCTGGGGGAGTTGGTAAAAATCAATTTTCAGCACTAATAACAATTAGTTTTCAAACAATGCCAGTAACCACTGGATCTAGGGGGGACCAGTGATAACCAAATTAGGATATACCAATAACAATTGGTTCTAGATGATGCTAGTTACAAATAGACTTAACTGGGAATTTTGGTGACGACCGAGTCCAAGGAGACCAATGACCATCGGATTTTTAAAGAGTTTGGTAACGGCCAATCAAAATGACGATAGCAATCTGATTTAAGTGACGCCAATCACTATTGGACATAGGCCAATTGGTGACAACCAAATTAGGTATACCAATAACAACTGGTTCAGGATACTGCTAGTAAACACTAGATTTTCCAAACAATGCTAGTGACCACTAGACTTAGAAAGATTGGTAATAACCGAATCAAGAAGCACCAATAACAATTGGATCTGAAGGTAATACTAGTAACCACTAGATTCAAGAAGATTGCTAATAACTGAATCAAAAGGTACCAATAACCATTGGATTTACAAGTAATACTAGTAACGACTAGGTTTTTAATCAGATTGGTGAAAATCGAATCAAAGGGACTCCAATAACAATTGGTTTGCTTTATAACAGATTTAGTAACAACTGGGTTTAGAAAATGGTTGGTGACGACCGAATCACGGTACCTGACGTAATTGGTTCTGAACGTGTGCTAGTGAACACTAGTCTTTCAAAGTTTGTTGGTGACGACCAAATTGAAGTTGAAAAATTGGTAACAACCCCCTGCTTGTGTAAATTGGATATTGCTAGTCACCACTAACTTTCCAGAGAAAATAAGGAAACCCCAGGATGTCAAATTTTGAAGCGAATTTCGTAACAACAAGTCAAAGATAAAGGTAACGACCAAAGGATCTCTAAGGCAACAACCAAAACCAGGAATGCAAACAAATGCGTATGCTGGCATGATGCTGCATGTAAGATGCAGACCGACCCGTAGGAACAAAGGAAAACAAAATAAAGAGAGAACTCGTCACGCTGAGTTTCAAAATGCCTCAAGTCAGGTGACACTTCCTTTTTTGATGTATATAACGTTCTTTTCTCAATAATGTCTTCGTAATTCTGCAGAGAAGAAGTCTTAGCTTAAGAGCTAGAATTGCTGTCAGACACATCTAGCTTGGTCAAAGGTAACAACAACTTCCACACTTTCGAGAACTGTGTAATATCATCATATTACCTCTAGAATTTTTCAATCATTTTGTCAAATCGTGCTTCCTTTTTAAAACAAGACTTTAAGTTTATCAAAACACTTTGCTTTCATGAAAATTCTTATTAACAAATAAGTGAAATTGCATAACAAAAATAGCGGATCATAACAATGATTTGCCCAAAAATCTGCTTTGATTGATAGACAAGAACTTTACAAAAGGCAAAGCCTTGGGAATTTTATAAGTTTGAAAAATGGCAAACAGAAAAGGTTATAGAATCCCATAATAATCCGGTCCTTTCTGACTGCCAGTTCACTTGCTTCGCTACTTCTGACGAGAATAACAGGCGTTGATTTTTTTGATGTCTCGCACGAGACTCTGCTCCGGCGTCTGCCAGCTTTCACACATTGGGCTTTCATCTTGATGAAGCACTAAAATCTCCTTTCTAGGTATTTCGTTTCAGGCGTAGTATTTTCTCACTTCATCTGAGTTGATGGGATACTTGATGGAACTAGGTTGTAAAACCCTTCAAAGTTCTGAAAAAAATCACTTACAAGTGTTAAATAACTTAGAAATTTTCTAAGTTATTTTCCCTTGAAAAATGAATTTTGCTATAACTCCAATTCCATGCATTTTTTGATCATGGACCACTTTGAGGCTTTTGTAGGATTTGTAAAAAGCTTTCTAATGAGCTTTGAACCACTTCAATTGGATGTGTGGTTGAGGAGTTATGGTCTTGCCCCTTTCGAAACCCTAATTCCCGATTTTTGCAATTACTTCTCAACCCTTGATCCAATGGTCATGAAATTTTATGGGGAGGTATAATATGACATAAGGAATATTTTTGATTCACATCTTGAAGTCAAATTCCTTATTGTTGAAGAGTTGACTTTTCGGTCAACCGTTCGATCGATCGGTGTCTACCGAGTCGCCCGTTGGTGATCCGAACATTCTGAGGACTTGAAACTCTTCGGATGGACTTTACTAAGCCATAGGAGCTTAATGGAACTTTGTCCCATTATTGAAATACTCTTTGAATTGAAAGTCAAACTACAGTTGACTTTTTCTGATCGAAAACCCTAATCGGGTATCTCAAATTGCACTGTTCCCAATCCCCTGGTGACCACCTCAAACTGCACTCATTCTTGGTCCAATGTATCATCCTTAATCTTGTCTGAAGTTGGATCAATCCAAAACATTGATTGATCAACCCTCAGAGTTTCGATTTTGATGGTACAAAACCCTAATTCATCTGCATCTTAACAAAGATAAACTGAAAATGGGTTGAGGTTAGTTAATCAAACAAATATGATCCTACATTGATGGTGAGGATCTAAGGGGTCAAAATTTGGGGTGCAACAGATGCCCCTATTTAAATATCTTCACTAGATAGTAATGAGAGATGACAATCCTCATAGATTCGTAGTGAAAGGTATTTAAATATAGCAAACCAGAAATTTTGTCCCTTAGACCCGATGGTATTCCAAAGGACGAATGCAAATATGCCATGAATCTAAATGATGCTTTATGATGCTTGAATGCAAGACAGATGCAGACACACAAGCAAATATAAAAGAACGGCAAAACGACGGGTAACCACTCACGAGGACCCAACACACTGGGGAAAGATTCCAAGCGAAGTAAGCAAGATAGTTCAGACATGACTAAAGATGCTTGTTCAAGGAAATCTTTCACGCAGGGGACACCAATTCCTCCAGGGAAGACACTTCATTGGCGAAAGGAGATACGAACCTCACTAGAGATAAACAGATGAGGAATCCCACCGGGGAAGATGACAATTCTTCACTGGGGAAATGAAAGAAAAGAGACACCAACCTCACCAGGGAAAGGACCCACTGAGGAGAACTTTGCTGGGGAAATAAATCCACTAGGGAAGCAAAGCTTCACCGGGGAAAAGACGGAACGAAGACACGAATCTCACTGGGGATAACCAGGTGAGAGATTTCCTATAACGAAGAGTTCAAACGGGATCTTCAGGAAAAGGTTAGAAACAAGACCGGACGTGCCGGGGAAACTAGTATCCACTAGTTCTCCGAGACTCGACTTGGAAAAGCAACAGCTTCAACTGGGAAGACTGGTGACGACCAGAATAGCTTCGAACGATGCTAGTTTCCACTAGACTCACTAGGGATATGGTGACGACTAAATCAATAACGGTTTCCAAGAAGTGATAAACATTACCAGACTTCCTGGGGATATTGTGACGACCAAATCAAAGTTCCAATTACAATTGGGAATTCCAACAATGCTGTTAAAACAACAGGACTCTGGCTGGGGGAGTTGGTAACAATCAACTTCCTGCACTAATAACAATTAGTTTTCAAACAATGCCAATAACCACTGGATCTAGAGGGGACCGGTGATAACCAAATTAGGATATACCAATAAGAATTGGTTCTAAATGATGCTAGTAGCAACTAGACTTAACTGGGAATTTTGGTGACGACCGAGTCCAAGGAGACCAATGACCATTGGATTTTCAAAGAGTTTGGTAACGACCAATCAAAATGACGATAACAATCTGATTTAAGCGACGCCAATAACTATTGGACTTAGGCCAATTGGTGACAACCAAATTAGGTATACCAATAACAACTGGTTCAGGATACTGCTAGTAAACACTAGATTTTCCAAACAATGCTAGTGACCACTAGACTTAGAAAGATTGGTAATAACCGAATCAAGAAGCACCAATAACAATTGGATCTGAAGGTAATACTAGTAACCACTAGATTCAAGAAGATTGGTAATAACAGAATCAAAAGGTACCAATAACCATTGGATTTGCAAGTAATACTAGTAACGACTAGGTTTTTAATCAGATTGGTGAAAATCGAATCAAAGGGACTCCAATAACAATTAGTTTGCTTTATAACAGATTTAGTAACAACTAGGTTTGGAAAATGGTTGGTGACGACCGAATCACGGTACCTGACGTAATTGGTTCTGAATGTGTGCTAGTGAACACTAGTCTTTCAAAGTTTGTTGGTGACGACCAAATTGAATATGAAAAATTGGTAACAACCCCCTGTTTGTGTAAATTGGATATTGCTAGTCACCACTAACTTTCCAGAGAAAATAAGGAAACCCCAGGATGTCAAATTTTGAAGCGAATTTCGTAACAACAAGTCAAAGATAAAGGTAACGACCAAAGGATCTCAAAGGCAACAACCAAAACCAGGAATGCAAACAAATGCGTATGCTGGCATGATGCTGTATGTAAGATGCAGACCGACCCGTAGGAACAAAGGAAAACAAAATAAAGAGAGAACTCGTCACGCTGAGTTTCAAAATGCCTCAAGTCAGGCGACACTTCCTTTTTTGATGTAGATAACGATCTTTTCTCAATAATGTCTTCGTAAATCTGCAGAGAAGAAGTCTTAGCTTAAGAGCTAGAATTTCTGTCAGACACATCTAGATTGGTCAAAGGTAACAGCAACTTCCACAACTTCGAGAACTGTGTAATATCATCATATTACCTCTAGAATTTTTCAATCATTTTGTCAAATCGTGCTTCCTTTTTAAAACAAGACTTTAAGTTTATCAAAACACTTTGCTTTCATGAAAATTCTTATTAACAAATAAGTGAAATTGCATAACAAAAATAGCGGATCATAACAATGATTTGGCCAAAAATCTGCTTTGATTAATAGACAAGAACTTTACAAAAGGCAAAGCCTTGGGAATTTTATAAGTTTGAAAAATGGCAAACAGAAAAGGTTACAGAATCCCATAATAATCCGGTCCTTCCGACTGGCAGTTCACTTGCTTCGCTGCTTCTGACGAGAATAACAAGCGTTGATTTTTTTGATGTCTCGCACGAGACTCTGCTCCGGTGTCTGCCAGCTTTCACACATTGGGCTTTCATCTTGATGAAGCACTAAAATCTCCTTTCTAGGTATTTTATTTCAGGCGTAGTATTTTCTCACTGCATCTGAGTTGATGGGATACTTGATGGAACTAGGTTGAAAAACCCTTCAAAGTTCTGAAAAAAATCACTTACAAGTGTTAAATAACTTAGAAATTTTCTAAGTTATTTTCCCTTCAAAAATGAATTTTGCTATAACTCCAATTCCATGCATTTTTTGATCATGGACCACTTTGAGGCTTTTGTAGGATTTGTCAAGAGCTTTCTAATGAGCTTTGAACCACTTCAATTGGATGTGTGGTTGAGGAGTTATGGTCTTGCCCCTTTCGAAACCCTAATTCCCGCTTTTTGCAATTACTTCTCAAGCCTTGATCCAATGGTCATGAAATTTTATGGGGAGGTATAATATGACATAAGGAACATTTTTGATTCACATCTTGAAGTAAAATTCCTTATTGTTGAAGAGTTGACTTTTCGGTCAACCGTTCGATCGATCGGTGTCTACCGAGTCGCCCGTTGGTTATCCGGACATTCTGAGGACTTGAAACTCTTTGGATGGACTTTACTAAGCCATAGGAGCTTAATGGAACTTGGTCCCATTGTTGAAATACTCTTTGAATCGAAAGTCAAACTACAGTTGACTTTTTCTGATCGAAAACCCTAATCGGGTATCTCAAATTGCACTGTTCTCAATCCCCTGGTGACCACCTCAAACCGCACTCATTCTTAGTCCAATGTATCATCCTTAATCTTGTATGAAGTTGGATCAATCCAAAACATTGATTGATCAACCCTCGGAGTTTCGATTTTGACAGTACGGAACCCTAATTCATCTGCATCTTAACAAAGATAAACTGAAAATGGGTTGAGGTTAGTTAATCAAACAAATATGATCCTACAATGATGGTGAGGATCTAAGGGGTCAAAATTTGGGGTGCAACAGATGCCCCTATTTAAATATCTTCACTAGATAGTAATGAGAGATGATAATCCTCATAGAATCGTAGTGAAAGGTATTTAAATATAGCAAACCGGAAATTTTATCCCTTAGATCCGATGGTATGCCAAAGGACGAATGAAAATATGCCATGAATCTAAATGATGCTTTATGATTCTTGAATGCAAGACACATGCAGACACACAAGCAAATATAAAAGAACGGTAAAACGACGAGTAACCACTCACGAGGACCCAACACACTGGGGAAAGATTCCAAGCGAAGTAAGCAAGATAGTTCAGACATGACTAAAGATGCTTGTTCAAGGAAATCTTTCACGCAGGGGACACCAATTCCTCCAGGGAAGACACATCATCATTGGGGAAAGGAGATACGAACCTCACTGGAGATAAACAGATGAGGAAGCCCACCGGGGAAGATGACAATTCTTCATTGGGGAAATGAAAGAAAAGAGACACCAACCTCACCGGGGAAAGGACCCACTGAGGAGAAATTTGCTGGGGAAATAAATCCACTGGGTAAGCAAAGCTTCAACGGGGAAAAGAAGGAACGAAGACACGAATCTCACTGGGGATAACCAGGTGAGAGATTTCCTATAACGAAGAGTTCAAACGAGATCTTCAGGAAAAGGTTAGAAACAAGACCGGACGTGCCGGGGAAACTATTATCCACTAGTTCTCCGAGACTCGACTTCGAAAAGTAACAGCTTCAATTGGGAAGACTGGTGACGACCAGAATAGCTTCGAACGATGCTAGTTTCCACTAGACTTACTGGGGATATGGTGACGACCAAATCAATAACGGTTTCCAAGAAGTGATAAACATTACCAGACTTCCTGGGGATATTGTGACGACCAAATCAAAGTTCCAATTACAATTGGGAATTCCAACAATGCTGTTAAAACAACAGGACTCTGGCTGGGGGAGTTGGTAACAATCAACTTCCTGCACTAATAACAATTAGTTTTCAAACAATGCCAATAACCACTGGATCTAGAGGGGACCGGTGATAACCAAATTAGGATATACCAATAATAATTGGTTCTAGATGATGCTAGTAGCAACTAGACTTAACTGGGAATTTTGGTGACGACCGAGTCCAAGGAGACCAATGACCATTGGATTTTCAAAGAGTTTGGTAACGACCAATCAAAATGACGATAACAATCTGATTTAAGCGACGCCAATAACTATTGGACTTAGGCCAATTGGTGACAACCAAATTAGGTATACCAATAACAACTGGTTCAGGATACTGCTAGTAAACACTAGATTTTCCAAACAATGCTAGTGACCACTAGACTTAGAAAGATTGGTAATAATCGAATCAAGAAGCACCAATAACAATTGGATCTGAAGGTAATACTAGTAACCACTAGATTCAAGAAGATTGGTAATAACAGAATCAAAAGGTACCAATAACCATTGGATTTGCAAGTAATACTAGTAACGACTAGGTTTTTAATCAGATTGGTGAAAATCGAATCAAAGGGACTCCAATAACAATTGGTTTGCTTTATAACAGATTTAGTAACAACTGGGTTTGGAAAATGGTTGGTGACGACCGAATCACGGTACCTGACGTAATTGGTTCTGAATGTGTGCTAGTGAACACTAGTCTTTCAAAGTTTGTTGGTGACGACCAAATTGAAGATGAAAAATTGGTAACAACCCCCTGTTTGTGTAAATTGGATATTGCTAGTCACCACTAACTTTCCAGAGAAAATAAGGAAACCCCAGGATGTCAAATTTTGAAGCGAATTTCGTAACAACAAGTCAAAGATAAAGGTAACGACCAAAGGATCTCAAAGGCAACAACCAAAACCTGGAATGAAAACAAATGCGTATGCTGGCATGATGCTGTATGTAAGATGCAGACCGACCCGTAGGAACAAAGGAAAACAAAATAAAGAGAGAACTCGTCACGCTGAGTTTCAAAATGCCTCAAGTCAGGCGACACTTCCTTTTTTGATGTAGATAACGATCTTTTCTCAATAATGTCTTCGTAATTCTGCAGAGAAGAAGTCTTAGCTTAAGAGCTAGAATTTCTGTCAGACACATCTAGATTGGTCAAAGGTAACAGCAACTTCCACAACTTCGAGAACTGTGTAATATCATCATATTACCTCTAGAATTTTTCAATCATTTTGTCAAATCGTGCTTCCTTTTTAAAACAAGACTTTAAGTTTATCAAAACACTTTGCTTTCATGAAAATTCTTATTAACAAATAAGTGAAATTGCATAACAAAAATAGCGGATCATAACAATGATTTGGCCAAAAATCTGCTTTGATTAATAGACAAGAAATTTACAAAAGGCAAAGCCTTGGGAATTTTATAAGTTTGAAAAATGGCAAACAGAAAAGGTTACAGAATCCCATAATAATCCGGTCCTTCCGACTGCCAGTTCACTTGCTTCGCTGCTTCTGACGAGAATAACAAGCGTTGATTTTTTTGATGTCTCGCACGAGACTCTGCTCCGGTGTCTGCCAGCTTTCACACATTGGGCTTTCATCTTGATGAAGCACTAAAATCTCCTTTCTAGGTATTTTATTTCAGGCGTAGTATTTTCTCACTGCATCTGAGTTGATGGGATACTTGATGGAACTAGGTTGAAAATCCCTTCAAAGTTCTGAAAAAAATCACTTACAAGTGTTAAATAACTTAGAAATTTTCTAAGTTATTTTCCTTCAAAAATGAATTTTGCTATAACTCCAATTCCATGCATTTTTTGATCATGGACCACTTTGAGGCTTTTGTAGGATTTGTCAAGAGCTTTCTAATGAGCTTTGAACCACTTCAATTGGATGTGTGGTTGAGGAGTTATGGTCTTGCCCCTTTCGAAACCCTAATTCCCGCTTTTTGCAATTACTTCTCAAGCCTTGATCCAATGGTCATGAAATTTTATGGGGAGGTATAATATGACATAAGGAACATTTTTGATTCACATCTTGAAGTAAAATTCCTTATTGTTGAAGAGTTGACTTTTCGATCAACCGTTCGATCGATCGGTGTCTACCGAGTCGCCCGTTGGTTATCCGGACATTCTGAGGACTTGAAACTCTTTGGATGGACTTTACTAAGCCATAGGAGCTTAATGGAACTTGGTCCCATTGTTGAAATACTCTTTGAATCGAAAGTCAAACTACAGTTGACTTTTTCTGATCGAAAACCCTAATCGGGTATCTCAAATTGCACTGTTCTCAATCCCCTGGTGACCACCTCAAACCGCACTCATTCTTAGTCCAATGTATCATCCTTAATCTTGTATGAAGTTGGATCAATCCAAAACATTGATTGATCAACCCTCGGAGTTTCGATTTTGACAGTACGGAACCCTAATTCATCTGCATCTTAACAAAGATAAACTGAAAATGGGTTGAGGTTAGTTAATCAAACAAATATGATCCTACAATGATGGTGAGGATCTAAGGGGTCAAAATTTGGGGTGCAACAGATGCCCCTATTTAAATATCTTCACTAGATAGTAATGAGAGATGATAATCCTCATAGATTCGTAGTGAAAGGTATTTAAATATAGCAAACCGGAAATTTTATCCCTTAGATCCGATGGTATGCCAAAGGACGAATGAAAATATGCCATGAATCTAAATGATGCTTTATGATGCTTGAATGCAAGACACATGCAGACACACAAGCAAATATAAAAGAACGGTAAAACGACGAGTAACCACTCACGAGGACCCAACACACTGGGGAAAGATTCCAAGCGAAGTAAGCAAGATAGTTCAGACATGACTAAAGATGCTTGTTCAAGGAAATCTTTCACGCAGGGGACACAAATTCCTCCAGGGAAGACACATCATCATTGGGGAAAGGAGATACGAACCTCACTGGAGATAAACAGATGAGGAAGCCCACCGGGGAAGATGACAATTCTTCATTGGGGAAATGAAAGAAAAGAGACACCAACCTCACCGGGGAAAGGACCCACTGAGGAGAAATTTGCTGGGGAAATAAATCCACTGGGTAAGCAAAGCTTCAACGGGGAAAAGAAGGAACGAAGACACGAATCTCACTGGGGATAACCAGGTGAGAGATTTCCTATAACGAAGAGTTCAAACGGGATCTTCAGGAAAAGGTTAGAAACAAGACAGGACGTGCCGGGGAAACTATTATCCACTAGTTCTCCGAGACTCGACTTCGAAAAGTAACAGCTTCAATTGGGAAGACTGGTGACGACCAGAATAGCTTCGAACGATGCTAGTTTCCACTAGACTTACTGGGGATATGGTGACGACCAAATCAATAACGGTTTCCAGGAAGTGATAAACATTACCAGACTTCCTGGGGATATTGTGACGACCAAATCAAAGTTCCAATTACAATTGGGAATTCCAACAATGCTGTTAAAACAACAGGACTCTGGCTGGGGGAGTTGGTAACAATCAACTTCCTGCACTAATAACAATTAGTTTTCAAACAATGCCAATAACCACTGGATCTAGAGGGGACCGGTGATAACCAAATTAGGATATACCAATAATAATTGGTTCTAGATGATGCTAGTAGCAACTAGACTTAACTGGGAATTTTGGTGACGACCGAGTCCAAGGAGACCAATGACCATTGGATTTTCAAAGAGTTTGGTAACGACCAATCAAAATGACGATAACAATCTGATTTAAGCGACGCCAATAACTATTGGACTTAGGCCAATTGGTGACAACCAAATTAGGTATACCAATAACAACTGGTTCAGGATACTGCTAGTAAACACTAGATTTTCCAAACAATGCTAGTGACCACTAGACTTAGAAAGATTGGTAATAACCGAATCAAGAAGCACCAATAACAATTGGATCTGAAGGTAATACTAGTAACCACTAGATTCAAGAAGATTGGTAATAACAGAATCAAAAGGTACCAATAACCATTGGATTTGCAAGTAATACTAGTAACGACTAGGTTTTTAATCAGATTGGTGAAAATCGAATCAAAGGGACTCCAATAACAATTGGTTTGCTTTATAACAGATTTAGTAACAACTGGGTTTGGAAAATGGTTGGTGACGACCGAATCACGGTACCTGACGTAATTGGTTCTGAATGTGTGCTAGTGAACACTAGTCTTTCAAAGTTTGTTGGTGACGACCAAATTGAAGATGAAAAATTTGTAACAACCCCCTGTTTGTGTAAATTGGATATTGCTAGTCACCACTAACTTTCCAGAGAAAATAAGGAAACCCCAGGATGTCAAATTTTGAAGCGAATTTCGTAACAACAAGTCAAAGATAAAGGTAACGACCAAAGGATCTCAAAGGCAACAACCAAAACCAGGAATGCAAACAAATGCGTATGCTGGCATGATGTTGTATGTAAGATGCAGACCGACCCGTAGGAACAAAGGAAAACAAAATAAAGAGAGAACTCGTCACGCTGAGTTTCAAAATGCCTCAAGTCAGGCGACACTTCCTTTTTTGATGTAGATAACGATCTTTTCTCAATAATGTCTTCGTAAATCTGCAGAGAAGAAGTCTTAGCTTAAGAGCTAGAATTTCTGTCAGACACATCTAGATTGGTCAAAGGTAACAGCAACTTCCACAACTTCGAGAACTGTGTAATATCATCATATTACCTCTAGAATTTTTCAATCATTTTGTCAAATCGTGCTTCCTTTTTAAAACAAGACTTTAAGTTTATCAAAACACTTTGCTTTCATGAAAATTCTTATTAACAAATAAGTGAAATTGCATAACAAAAATAGCGGATCATAACAATGATTTGGCCAAAAATCTGCTTTGATTAATAGACAAGAAATTTACAAAAGGCAAAGCCTTGGGAATTTTATAAGTTTGAAAAATGGCAAACAGAAAAGGTTACAGAATCCCATAATAATCCGGTCCTTCCGACTGCCAGTTCACTTGCTTCGCTGCTTCTGACGAGAATAACAAGCGTTGATTTTTTTGATGTCTCGCACGAGACTCTGCTCCGGTGTCTGCCAGCTTTCACACATTGGGCTTTCATCTTGATGAAGCACTAAAATCTCCTTTCTAGGTATTTTATTTCAGGCGTAGTATTTTCTCACTGCATCTGAGTTGATGGGATACTTGATGGAACTAGGTTGAAAAACCCTTCAAAGTTCTGAAAAAAATCACTTACAAGTGTTAAATAACTTAGAAATTTTCTAAGTTATTTTCCCTTCAAAAATGAATTTTGCTATAACTCCAATTCCATGCATTTTTTGATCATGGACCACTTTGAGGCTTTTGTAGGATTTGTCAAGAGCTTTCTAATGAGCTTTGAACCACTTCAATTGGATGTGTGGTTGAGGAGTTATGGTCTTGCCCCTTTCGAAACCCTAATTCCCGCTTTTTGCAATTACTTCTCAAGCCTTGATCCAATGGTCATGAAATTTTATGGGGAGGTATAATATGACATAAGGAACATTTTTGATTCACATCTTGAAGTAAAATTCCTTATTGTTGAAGAGTTGACTTTTCGGTCAACCGTTCGATCGATCGGTGTCTACCGAGTCGCCCGTTGGTTATCCGGACATTCTGAGGACTTGAAACTCTTTGGATGGACTTTACTAAGCCATAGGAGCTTAATGGAACTTGGTCCCATTGTTGAAATACTCTTTGAATCGAAAGTCAAACTACAGTTGACTTTTTCTGATCGAAAACCCTAATCGGGTATCTCAAATTGCACTGTTCTCAATCCCCTAGTGACCACCTCAAACCGCACTCATTCTTAGTCCAATGTATCATCCTTAATCTTGTATGAAGTTGGATCAATCCAAAACATTGATTGATCAACCCTCGGAGTTTCGATTTTGACAGTACGGAACCCTAATTCATCTGCATCTTAACAAAGATAAACTGAAAATGGGTTGAGGTTAGTTAATCAAACAAATATGATCCTACAATGATGGTGAGGATCTAAGGGGTCAAAATTTGGGGTGCAACAGATGCCCCTATTTAAATATCTTCACTAGATAGTAATGAGAGATGATAATCCTCATAGAATCGTAGTGAAAGGTATTTAAATATAGCAAACCGGAAATTTTATCCCTTAGATCCGATGGTATGCCAAAGGACGAATGCAAATATGCCATGAATCTAAATGATGCTTTATGATGCTTGAATGCAAGACACATGCAGACACACAAGCAAATATAAAAGAACGGTAAAACGACGAGTAACCACTCACGGAGACCCAACACACTGGGGAAAGATTCCAAGCGAAGTAAGCAAGATAGTTCAGACATGACTAAAGATGCTTGTTCAAGGAAATCTTTCACGCAGGGGACACAAATTCCTCCAGGGAAGACACATCATCATTGGGGAAAGGAGATACGAACCTCACTGGAGATAAACAGATGAGGAAGCCCACCGGGGAAGATGACAATTCTTCATTGGGGAAATGAAAGAAAAGAGACACCAACCTCACCGGGGAAAGGACCCACTGAGGAGAAATTTGCTGGGGAAATAAATCCACTTGGTAAGCAAAGCTTCAACGGGGAAAAGAAGGAACGAAGACACGAATCTCACTGGGGATAACCAGGTGAGATATTTCCTATAACGAAGAGTTCAAACGGGATCTTCAGGAAAAGGTTAGAAACAAGACAGGACGTGCCGGGGAAACTAGTATCCACTAGTTCTCCGAAACTCGACTTCGAAAAGTAACAGCTTCAATTGGGAAGACTGGTGACGACCAGAATAGCTTCGAACGATGCTAGTTTCCACTAGACTTACTGGGGATATGGTGACGACCAAATCAATAACGGTTTCCAAGAAGTGATAAACATTACCAGACTTCCTGGGGATATGGTGACGACCAAATCAAAGTTCCAATTAAAATTGGGAATTCCAACAATGTTGTTAAAACAACAGGACTCTGGCTGGGGGAGTTGGTAACAATCAACTTCCAACACTAATAACAATTAGTTTTCAAACAATGCCAGTAACCACTGGATCTAGAGGGGACCGGTGATAACCAAATTAGGATATACCAATAACAATTGGTTCTAGATGATGCTAGTAGCAACTAAACTTAACTGGGAATTTTGGTGACGACCGAGTCCAAGGAGACCAATGACCATTGGATTTTCAAGGAGTTTGGTAACGACCAATCAAAATGACGATAACAATCTGATTTAAGCGACGCCAATAACTATTGGACTTAGGCCAATTGGTGACAACCAAATTAGGTATACCAATAACAACTGATTCAGGATACTGCTAGTAAACACTAGATTTTCCAAACAATTCTAGTGACCACTGGACTTAGAAAGATTGGTAATAACCGAATCAAGAAGCACCAATAACAATTGGATCTGAAGGTAATACTAGTAACCACTAGATTCAAGAAGATTGGTAATAACCGAATCAAAAGGTACCAATAACCATTGGATTTGCAAGTAATACTAGTAACGACTAGGTTTTTAATCAGATTGGTGAAAATCGAATCAAAGGGACTCCAATAACAATTGGTTTGCTTTATAACAGATTTAGTAACAACTGGGTTTGGAAAATGGTTGGTGACGACCGAATCACGGTACCTGACGTAATTAGTTCTGAACGTGTGCTAGTGAACACTAATCTTTCAAAGTTTGTTGGTGACAACCAAATTGAAGATGAAAAATTGGTAACAACCCCCTGTTTGTGTAAATTGGATATTGCTAGTCACCACTAACTTTCCAGAGAAAATAAGGAAACCCCAGGATGTCAAATTTTGAAGCGAATTTCGTAACAACAAGTCAAAGATAAAGGTAACGACCAAAGGATCTCAAAGGAAACAACCAAAACCAGGAATGCAAACAAATGCGTATGCTGGCATGATGCTGTATGTAAGATGCAGACCGACCCGTAGGAACAAAGGAAAACAAAATAAAGAGAGAACTCGTCACGCTGAGTTTCGAAATGCCTCAAGTCAGGCGACACTTCCTTCTTTGATGTAGATAACGATCTTTTCTCAATAATGTCTTTGTAATTCTGCAGAGAAGAAGTCTTAGCTTAAGAGCTAGAATTTCTGTCAGACACATCTAGCTTGGTCAAAGGTAACAGCAACTTCCACAACTTCGAGAACTGTGTAATATCATCATATTACCTCTAGAATTTTTCAATCATTTTGTCAAATCGTGCTTCCTTTTTAAAACAAGACTTTAAGTTTTTCAAAACACTTTGCTTTCATGAAAATTCTTATTAACAAATAAGTGAAATTGCATAACAAAAATAGCGGATCATAACAATGATTTGGCCAAAAATCTGCTTTGATTGATAGACAAGAACTTTACAAAAGGCAAAGCCTTGGGAATTTTATAAGTTTGAAAAATGGAAAACAGAAAAGGTTACAGAATCCCATAATAATCCGGTCCTTCCGACTACCAGTTCACTTGCTTCGCTGCTTCTGACGAGAATAACAGGCGTTGATTTTTTTGATGTCTCGCACGAGACTCTGCTCCTGCGTCTGCCAACTTTCACAAATTAGGCTTTCATCTTGATGAAGCACTAAAATCTCCTTTCTAGGTATTTCGTTTCAGGCGTAGTATTTTCTCACTGCATCTGAGTTGATGGGATACTTGATTGAACTAGGTTGAAAAACCCTTCAAAGTTCTGAAAAAAAATCACTTACAAGTGTTAAATAACTTAGAAAATTTCTAAGTTATTTTCCCTTCAAAAATGAATTTTGCTATAACTCCAATTCCATGCATTTTTTTATCATGGACCAATTTGTGGCTTTTGTAGGATTTGTCAAGAGCTTTCTAATGAGTTTTGAACCACTTCAATTGGATGTGTGGTTGAGGAGTTATGGTCTTGCCCCTTTCGAAACCCTAATTCCCGATTTTTGCAATTACTTCTCAATCCTTGATCCAATGGTCATGAAATTTTATGGGGAGGTATAAAATGACATAAGGAACATTTTTTGTTCACATCTTGAAGTCAAATTCCTTATTGTTGAAGAGTTGACTTTTCGGTCAATCGTTCGATCGATCGGTGTCTACCGAGTTGCCCGTTGGTGATCCGGACATTCTGAGGACTTGAAACTCTTTGGATGGACTTTACTAAGCCATAGGAGCTTAATGGAACTTGGTACTCGAAAGTCAAATTACAATTGACTTTTTTTGATCGAAAACCCTAATCGGGTATCTCAAATTGCACTGTTCTCAATCCCCTGGTGACCACCTCAAACTGCAATCATTCTTGGTCCAATGTATCATCCTTAATCTTGTGTGAAGTTGGATCAATCCAAAACATTGATTGATCAACCCTCGGAGTTTCGATTTTGACGGTACGGAACCCTAATTCATCTGCATCTTAACAAAGATAAACTGAAAATGGGTTGAGGTTACTTAATCAAACAAATATGATCCTACAATGATGGTAAGGATCTAAGGGGTCAAAATTTGGGGTGCAACAGATGCCCCTATTTAAATATCTTCACTAGATAGTAATGAGAGATGGCAATCCTCATAGAATCGTTGTGAAAGGTATTTAAATATAGCAAACCGGAAATTTTGTCCCTTAGATCCGATGGTATGCCAAAGGACGAATGCAAATATGCCATGAATCTAAATGATGCTTGAATGCAAGACACATGCAGACACACAAGCAAATATAAAAGAACGGCAAAACGACGAGTAACCACTCACGAGGACCCAACACACTGGGGAAAGATTCCAAGCGAAGTAAGCAAGATAGTTCAGACATGACTAAAGATGCTTGTTCAAGGAAATCTTTCACGCAGGGGACACAAATTCCTCCAGGGAAGACACATCTTCATTGGGGAAAGGAGATACGAACCTCACTGGAGATAAACAGATGAGGAAGCCCACCGGGGAAGATGACAATTCTTCACTGGGGAAATGAAAGAAAAGAGACACCAACCTCACCGGGGAAAGGACCCACTGAGGAGAACTTTGCTGGGGAAATAAATCCACTGGGGAACCAAAGCTTCACCGGGGAAAAGACGGAACGAAGACACGAATCTCACTGGGGATAACCAGGTGAGAGATTTCCTATAACGAAGAGTTCAAACGGGATCTTCAGGAAAAGGTTAGAAACAAGACCGGACGTGCCGGGGAAACTAGTATCCACTAGTTCTCCGAGACTCGACTTGGAAAAGCAACAGCTTCAACTGGGAAGACTGGTGACGACCAGAATAGCTTCGAACGATGCTAGTTTCCACTAGACTTACTGGGGATATGGTGACGACCAAATCAATAACGGTTTCCAAGAAGTGCTAAACATTACCAGACTTCCTGGGGATATGGTGACGACCAAATCAAAGTTCCAATTACAATTGGGAATTCCAACAATGTTGTTAAAACAACAGGACTCTGGCTGGGGGAGTTGGTAACAATCAACTTTCAGCACTAATAACAATTTGTTTTCAAACAATGCCAGTAACCACTGGATCTAGAGGGGACCGGTGATAACCAAATTAGGATATACCAATAACAATTGGTTCTAGATGATTCTAGTAGCAACTAGACTTAACTGGGAATTTTGGTGACGACCGAGTCCAAGGAGACCAATGACCATTGGATTTTCAAAGAGTTTGGTAACGACCAATCAAAATGAGGATAACAATCTGATTTAAGCGACGCCAATAACTATTGGACTTAGGCCAATTGGTGACAACCAAATTAGGTATACCAATAACAACTGGTTCAGGATACTGCTAGTAAACACTAGATTTTCCAAACAATGCTAGTGACCACTAGACTTAGAAAGATTGGTAATAACCGAATCAAGAAGCACCAATAACAATTGGATCTGAAGGTAATACTAGTAACCACTAGGTTCAAGAAGATTGGTAATAACCGAATCAAAAGGTACCAATAACCTTTGGATTTGCAAGTAATACTAGTAACAACTAGGTTTTTAATCAGATTGGTGAAAATCGAATCAAAGGGACTCCAATAACAATTGGTTTGCTTTATAACAGATTTAGTAACAACTAATGTTTCGAAAATGGTTGGTGACGACCGAATCATGGTACCTGACGTAATTAGTTCTGAACATGTGCTAGTGAACACTAGTCTTTCAAAGTTTGTTGGTGACGACCAAATTGAAGATGAAAAATTGGTAACAACCCCCTGTTTGTGTAAATTGGATATTGCTAGTCACCACTAACTTTCCAGAGAAAATAAGGAAACCCCAGGATGTCAAATTTTGAAGCGAATTTCGTAACAACAAGTCAAAGACAAAGGTAACGACCAAAGGATCTCAAAGGCAACAACCAAAAATAGGAATGCAAACAAATGCGTATGCTGGCATGATGCTGTATGTAAGATGCAGACCGACCCGTAGGAACAAAGGAAAACAAAATAAAGAGAGAACTCGTCACGTTGAGTTTCAAAATGCCTCAAGTGAGGCGACACTTCCTTCTTTGATGTAGATAACGATCTTTTCTCAATAATGTCTTCGTAATTCTGCAGAGAAGAAGTCTTAGCTTAAGAGCTAGCATTGTTGTCAGACACATCTAGCTTGGTCAAAGGTAACAGCAACTTCCACAACTTCGAGAACTGTGTAATATCATCATATTACCTCTAGAATTTTTCAATCATTTTGTCAAACCGTGCTTCCTTTTTAAAACAAGACTTTAAGTTTTTCAAAACACTTTGCTTTCATGAAAATTCTTATTAACAAATAAGTGAAATTGCATAACAAAAATAGCGGATAATAACAATGATTTGGCCAAAAATCTGCTTTGTTTGATAGACAAGAACTTTACAAAAGGCAAAGCCTTGGGAATTTTATAAGTTTGAAAAATGGAAAACAGAAAAGGTTACAGAATCCCATAATAATCCGGTTCTTCCGACTGCCAGTTCACTTGCTTCGCTGCTTATGACGAGAATAACAGGCGTTGATTTTTTTGATGTCTCGCACGAGACTCTGCTCCGGCGTCTGCCAGCTTTCACACATTGGGCTTTCATCTTGATGAAGCACTAAAATATCCTTTCTAGGTATTTTGTTTCAGGCGTAGTATTTTCTCACTGCATCTGAGTTGATGGGATACTTGAGTTGTTCGCCATCCATAGCTTCAAGAATCAGGGATCCTCCGGAGAAGACAATCTTTACAACGAAAGGGCCGTCATAGTTGGGCATCCACTTGCCACGCATATCCTTTTGAGTTGGCAGGATCTTTCTAAGCACAAGCTCTCCTTCCCTATACTCTTTGAGACGAACCTTTTTGTTGAACGCTCTGATCATCCTTTGTTGATAGATTTGACTGTGACACATGGCCGTCATTCTTTTTTCGTCAATAAGGCTCAACAAGTCGAATCTTTCTTTTATCCATTCATCTTCATCAAGCTTTGCTTCCGCCAAGATCTTCAAGGAAGGTATTTTGACTTCAATGGGTAGCACATCGTCCATCCCATACACTAAGGAAAAGGGAGTTGCCCCTGTCGAAGTGTGCACCGATGTTTGGTATCCGTGCAAAGCAAATGGTAGCATCTCGTGCCAATCTTTGTAAGTTACGACCATCTTTTCTATTATCTTTTTGATGTTTTTGTTTGCAGCTTCAACGGCACCATTCATCTTAGGTCTGTAAGGAGACGAATTGTGATGTTTGATCGTGAAATCGTCACAAAGTTCCTTCATCGTTTTGTTGTTCAGATTCGACCTGTTGTCAGTGATGATCTGGTTAGGGATACCATATCGGCAGACAATCTCCTTTTTGATGAAGCGAGCAACCACTTGCTTTGTCACATTTGCATACGACGCTGCTTCCACCCATTTGGTGAAATAATCGATTGCGACAAGGATGAAGCGATGGTCGTTGGAAGCTTTTGGCTCTATGGCCCCAATCATATCTATGCCCCACATTGCAAAAGGCCAAGGTGATGTCATCACATTGAGAGGATGTGGAGGGACATGCACTTTATCGGCATAAACTTGACATTTATGACAGTTTCGAGCAAAGAGTATGCAGTCTGTCTCCAAAGTTAACTAGAAGTAGCCTGCTCTTAAGATTTTCTTAGCCATGGCGTGGCCATTCGCATGGGTGCCGAAGGTTCCTTCGCGTACCTCGGTCATTATGAGATTCGCCTCGTTTTCATCGACGCATCGGAGTAAAACCATGTCATGATTTCTCTTGTACGAGGTACCATTGCTGATGAAGAATTTAGATGACAATCTTCGTATTGCTCTTTTGTCAATTGTGGACGCGTCAGCGGGATACTCTTGATTTTGGAGAAAATTCTTGATATCATGAAACCATGGCTTCTCATCAGATTCTTCGTCTATTGCCATGACATATGCGGGTACTGTCCTTCTTTTGATGCGGATCAGAGGTGCCTCGTTGATAAAATGGACCTTCCACATTGATGCCATCATGGCTAGCGCATCGACAATATGATTTTCTGCTCTTGGTACGTGCTTGAAGGTAATTTCATCAAAATATTTAGCCATCTCTAAGATGTGGGTCTTGTAAGGGATCAATTTTTCATCCCTGGTTTCCCATTCTCCTTTGAGTTGGTATATCACCAAAGTAGAATCACCAATTACTTCCAAGATTTTGATGCGAAGATCAATGGCAGCTTCCAACCCTAAGATGCATGCTTCATACTCGGCTATGTTGTTTGTACATGAGAAACAAAGTCGAGTTGTGACCGTAGTGTACCCTCCAGTTGGATTCTTCAGAACAGCTCCGACGCCATGTCCATTTTTGTTTGACGCTCCGTCGAACATCATTTCCCAGTGGGACCCAGGCTCGGGACCTTCTTCTGAACCAGGCTCTGGTTTCGTGCGCTGAATATACATCACATTTTCATCAGGAAAATCAAACTTGAGTGGTTGATAATCCTCCATAGGATGCTCTGCGAGGTGTTCTGATAAGACACATCCTTTGATAGATTTTTGAGCCACATATTGGATATCGTACTCTGATAAGAGCATATGCCATCTGGCTAATCTTCCTGTTTGAGCTGGCTTTTCAAAGATGTACTTGATGGGGTCCATCTTAAAAATCAACATTGTAGTGTGACAAATCATGTATTGCCTCAGACGCTTGGTGGCCCATGCTAAAGCACAACAGGATTTTTCCAGGGGAGAGTAACGACTCTCGCAATCATTGAACTTCTTGCTTAGATAATAGATTGCGTGCTCTTTCTTTCCTAACTCATCAGTCTGGCCCAAGAAGCAGCCCATTGAATCCTCTAGCACCGTCATATACATGAACAAAGGTCTTCCGGGTACCGGAGGAATCAACACTGGAGGTTCTTTCAAGTACTGCTTGATTTTCTCAAATGCGGCCTGACAGTTTTCATTCCATACCACTGTTTGATCTTTTCGTAACAACTTGAAGATCGGCGTGCAAGTAGGGGTCAAATTGGAGATGAATCTGGAGATGTAGTTCAGACGTCCGAGGAAGCCTCTGACTTGTTTCTCAGTTTTGGGAGCAGGCATCTCCTGGATTGCTTTAACCTTGTCGGGGTCTACTTCAATTCCTCGCTGACTAACAATGAAGCCAAGTAATTTACCTGAGCAAACTCCGAAGGTGCATTTTGCTGGATTTAATCTCAGTTGATACTTTCAGAGTCTCTCGAATAGCTTCAACAAATGATCAAAGTGGTCTTCTTCACTTTGGGATTTTGCGATCATATCATCCACATACACTTCGATTTCTTTGTGCATCATATCATGAAAGAGTGTGACCATAGGTCTCTGATACGTTGCCCCTGCGTTCTTCAAACCAAAAGGCATGACCTTATAACAATAGGTGCCCCAGGGTGTGATGAAGGTTGTTTTCTCCATGTCATCCGGATCCATTTTTATCTGGTTATAACAAGAAAATCCGTCCATAAATGAGAATACTACGAAGCTTGCAGTATTATCCACCAAAGTATCAACGTGTGGTAGAGGGAAGTCGTCCTTCGGACTCGCTTTGTTTAAATCCCTGTAGTCGACGCACATCCTGACCTTGCCATCCTTCTTCGGGACTGGTACAATGTTTTCCACCCATTCTG
This sequence comes from Lathyrus sativus, assembly GCA_963859935.3. Taxonomy (NCBI): domain Eukaryota; kingdom Viridiplantae; phylum Streptophyta; class Magnoliopsida; order Fabales; family Fabaceae; genus Lathyrus; species Lathyrus sativus. Next base: position 337,595,848 of record OZ012735.1, read on the forward strand.
GATACTTGGATACTGCTAAAAAGCCGGCATCAATTTTCTTTTTGACCTCATCTCGGATTTTAAGCGCCATGTCTGGTCTCGACCTGGGAAGCTTTTGTTTGACCGGAGGACATTGTGGCTTCAGGGGGAGCTTGTGCATGACAATATCGGTATCCAACCCTGGCATATCTTGGTAGGACCAAGCAAATACGTCAACAAAATCTCTGAGGATTGTTATCAGCTTGTCTTTGATTTCTGGCATTAATGATGCCCCGATCTTGACTTCTCTTTTGTCTTCCTCTGACCCCAAGTTGATGACTTCAGTCTGTTCTTTGTGGGGTTGGAGATAAACATCTTCGTATTCAGCCATTCTCTTCAACTCTTCGGGGACTTCTAACTCTTCGTCATTCTCTTCTTCAGCTTGAAAGACAAATGAACCGCTAGTAGAAGGAGCCGAAGGATCATAGGATTCTGTGGTTGATGGAGGTATTCTGCATGTTTTATTTTGGAATAATTAGGCACACACACACAGACATGTAGATGAAGGGTTGTTTTTTTTTATTATTTTTTTTCAAAAAAAGATTGCCATTTTTCTTTTAATAAAAAGAGTGAAAATGATGCATAAAACAAATAGCAAGAGTTTTAACAAAAAAAACTTTTTCATTAATGATTTTCAAATTTTGCAAAGTGGTCAAATACAAAATAATTCGCAGGCCTTGGGCCAGACCAGGATTTTTTAAAGAAAAACACAAAGCTAACAAGCAGAGTGAATTACTCTAAAGGTAAAAAGATGGGAACTTCCACAGCCTCCCAATTGCGCAACGCTTCTCCTCCCATAGTTATTAGATGATCCAGATTACCATCTTCATCTTCAGCAATAATGGCATTGACTTGCACGCCGCCACTGGTGAATATCTCTTTCAAAGACTTCTTCTTCATGGTGTTTTCTTCTGGCTCGCTTTCTGGAGTTGGTTTGTAACCCAACCCTTGTCGATTATTTTTGGCTCGAGCATTGACTTTGATGACCTCTCCCCATCCCAATCGGACTCCAGCTTTCAGTGCTGCCTTAACACTTTGAGCAGAGGTAAATGATGGCCCACGTGTTATGTCTGATTCATCAACTAGAACAGCGTGAGCTATTTCTAGTGCTTGGAAGGCCGTCTCGAGGGAATCTTCATCAGCCTCAATATACTGGAATGATGACAAATTGCTCACCATTAATTCTTCTTCTCCATGGACAATGACCAACTGGTCATTCACAACAAACTTCATTTTTTGGTGGAGAGTGGAAGTGACAGCGCCGGCTGTATGAATCCATGGTCTTCCCAATAGACAACTATAGACCGAATTTATGTCCATCACCTGGAAGGTGACTTCGAAAATTTATGGTCCAATTAGGATAGGAAGATCAACTTCTCCTATCACGGTTCTCCTGGATCCGTCAAACGCCTTGACTATGAGAGAAGTTGGTCTCATGGTAGCACCTTGATATGCCAGCTTGGCCAAAGTCCTTTTAGGCATTACATTGAGTGCTGATCTCGTGTCGACAAGAACTCGGGACATGGTATCTTCTTCGCATTTGACTGACACATGTAAAGCACGGTTGTGCTTACGCTTCTCAGCTGTCAGATCGTTATCATCAAAGCTCAAAGTGTTGCAGGCAGTGATATTTGCTACAATGGAGTCAAACTGCCCTACTGTAATATCTTTAGTGACGTGGGCCTGTGTCAGGATTTTGAGCAATGCCTGGTGGTGTGCTGGAGAGCTTAAAAGCAAAGCCCAGACCGAGATCTTGGAGGGTGTTTGGTTTAGTTGGTCCACTACCCTGTAATAACTTCGTCGAATGATTCTCAAGAATTCTTCTTCATCGTTCTTGAGACTTTCTTTTCCTCTAACTAAAGGTTCTTTGGCGTTGACTGCCTCTGGAACAGGCTTCTGAGGAACAAGAATTTTCTGAACAGAAACTGCTGGTGGAGGAGTCTCATTATATGTTCGAGATTGGTAGATGCGACCACCCCGGGTCATTTTGCTTCCACTGGCAATGTTGGCCACACTTGCTGGTTTCTTTTCTTTGAAAATCCCCTCATACCATGAATAGCCCTGTTTTGGTGTTACGGCACTTGGGTGAGGCCTGGATCCTTCCCTCGGCTCAAACCTAGTATGTCCCCTCCCGAATTTCAGTGGTGCATCATCGCGAAATACTGGCCGAACGTTCTTGTAGTTTTTGTTATTGTTATCATCTCTGAATACGGCTCTTTGTTGGGCTCTCCTGGTATGTTAAACACAGGTTCGATGACTGCCACATCTTCTTCCTTTTTTCGGTGGGTGATTTATATCATTCCTTGTTCAATCATAGCCCGAATGTCCTTTTTCACAGCGTCACAACCCTCAGGATTCAGCATACATTCTTTGCAATCTTCGTGAGATGTCTTGAGTAACCATGCCTGATCGAGACGTTGTGTAGGTCTGCTAATGGCACTTTGATCTCACCAACAGTAGTAACTTTCTTGTCTTCTGATCCCTCCCCTTCTTCAGTAATGGCGTTGACTCCACCATAATTTGTAAGAGGGTTGCTCTTTACATTGGGGTGATTATCTTCAAAGGATAGAATCCTTTTTTCAATTAGTTCACGAACTAGATGCTGAAGGGCGAAGCAACCTTCGAGATCGTGGCCTGGAGCATTCTCATGAAATAGGCAGTGAGCATTTGCATTCTAATAGAACAGGAGTGGATTAGGTGGAGCACCTAATTTCCTCGTTTTGACCAGCCCTCTTTCTATTAGCATGGGAAACAGGTCGGCGTAACTCATTGGGATAGGCTGTATCTTTGGCCTATTTGCTTGGTAATTTGCTCTCGGGGCCCTGTTCTGAGGTTGTTGACCCTGCGGTTGCTGGTATTGTTGCTGATTATTGGCGTGATAATGTTGCTGATTGCCAGGCTGATACTGGTGCTGATTGCTGGATGCCCCATGTTAGGGACCATGCTGTGAAGAAGGTTGAAAAACCGGGGTCACTGCCGCCACATATGATGGTTGGTACTGTTGGTGGTGGCTTCGTGAGCTCTGTGCTTTCTTTCCATATGTGATTGCACTCACCTCTCCCTTTTTCTTTTTTTGGAAAGTGCTGACTGGCTTCTTTGCCGTGCTGGCGCTTGAGGTAATATTTGGAGTGGTCACTTTTCCACTCTTTAAACCTGCTTCCACCTTGACTCCTAGTGCCACAATATTAGAGAAATTTGTTGTAACACTACTGATCAAACGTTCATAGAATTCTGGCCAGACTGTATCCACAAACCAATCTGCCAACTTCTTCTCAGTAAGGGGAGGCTCTACTTGTGCTGCAGTTCCGCGCCATCTTTGCGCATACTCCTTAAAGGTTTCAGTATTTTTCTGCATCATGCTGAGAAGCTGATGGCGGTCGGGAGCTAGGTCCATGTTGTACTTGTACTGTTGAATAAAAGCATCTGAAAGGTCTTGGAAACTGTGGATTTTAGCTTGATCTAAACCGAGATACCACTTAGCCGAAGCCCCTTTAAGACTATCTTGGAAACAGTGTACTAACAGTTTATCATTTTCAATATGCAGAGCCATCCGCCTATAGTACATGATTAGGTGCACTTTAGGACAAGTGGTCCCCTCATATTTGTCGAAAATTGGCATTTTAAATTTCTGAGGAAACACCAATCCAGATACCAGACATAGATCCTTGGCATCAAATCCAAAGACATGATTTCCTTCAATGGCCCTCATCCTTTTGGCCATGATGTCCATCTCCACTCTTAATTTTTCGTGTTTTTCGTCCTCGGCTTCAGATCCATCGGGTATATCAAAGATTGGCTGTTGATTGGCGAAAACTGGTCGTACTGTGGTAGGCCCACCTGCTTGAGTGAAAATAGGGTTTCTGATTGTTGAGTCGGACAGGGGATTGAGACTCGAAGATTGCATATTGTTGAATGGCGGCACAAAATCCCAGGACATGCCGTAAGGAAACTCTGCTAAAGTAACAGGAGCTATTGCGACATTAGCTGCTGCTGTGGCAACTTCAGAGATCACTGTAGGTTGCGTATCCATTTTTCTTTGATTATGTTGAGGACTTTCATGATCTGGATGACGTCCCCTTTGATCCCTTCAATATCATTATCCATTTGATCGAACCTCTGGTCGTTATCTGCCATCTTCTTTTGAGCTTGGGACCGTGTGTTGTATCTGTGGGTACTCAGCGTGTCTCCTTATCTCCTTCTAAACAAGAACAAAGGATGAGCTGCGGAACCCAAATGCAGGACTGATGCAGGATGACATGCAAATGCAAATGCGGGTGTATAAACCATTCAAGGAAACTCAATTGTTTTGTTTACAAACAAAAAGTTAGAACAACATGTAACGACATGCTTAAAAAGTGTTTTTCATTTGATAGCTGGAAATCTATTACAATGGAGTGGCCCTTGCTAAAGAGCAAGACCTTTCTTACAAGGAAAATGAAAGTAAATGCAACAAATAGGATTTCAATCCTTTTTTTAGGGAAAGCAGGGAAATGGTGAAACAAAGATCAATCTAACAAGATGATCCTTCTCCTTCTTGGACTCCGACATGAACTTGGTTCTGGCGAATAATCTCCCACATGTCTTCGTTTTCTCTTTGCGCCTTGATCAAAGCATATCTTAGCTCTTCCCTAGTTGCGGGGACCTCAGGCTCCATGGTTATCTCATAGTCATGAGTGTAGAACATGTTTAAGGCAATTTCTTTTGACCATAGCAGGTACCCCCTGGTAGTTAGACAACTTGCATTCTCCATTGGAGTTAGGCCTAAGAGGTGTGGATCTCTTTGAGCGTATTGAGCATTTTCTTCTAGTTCTTGGTTGCGACCTGTCTCGCTGAAGCAAGGCCTCAATAGTTCTGGTTCGAGCTCTGGTCCGGTAAGATACCCATGTTGACGCCGAGCGAGAATAGGATTATAGGTGATCACCCCTTCTATCCCAATGAGAGGCACATTGGGAAAATCTTCGTAGCTAGGAATCATGACTTGGTCACCGATGCTGGTGTCATACCATGTGATATCATGGTGTCTGAGAGTGACGAGTTTAGAAACCCATGCGCTTTTGGTAGGAAGCCTCCAAAGGATATGAGTCCTTGGCAGATGAGAAGTAAACCATCGGTCGAGTAGTGCAAGACAGCATGAGAATTGCCCATAATCATACAAGATGAAACGGTGGATGACTACATAAGTGTCAGCCAGTATTGTGTTGACCGGATTTTTGATGATGAAGAGGCGGATCGCCTCTTCGCTGATGAAGTCGTAACTGCTTGGAAAAAGATACAGTCCATGTATTAGTAATGCCAGAATTGCCTCAAAAATGCCTAGGTTTCTGCTTTTATAATGATACTCAGCCATCTCCATTAGAGGTCTGGAATCCATTCCATACCATCCTCCTTTCGCTCTCATCGGTGGTAAGTCTTCCAGCTTGATATGCAGGGCTTTAGCTAAGTTCGTCTTCTTTGGTTTTCCATAAGGGAGCGTAAAAGTCCATGGAATCTTTAAGTAAGCAGTATACTCCTCGAGGGTCGGGAGTAACTGAAAATCTGGAAACACAAAGTAGTGATAGGTTGTATCATAGAATTCAACCAAGGCTTGCAATATGGGCTCGTTGATCGGAGCACTTATCAATGGCAATAGGTCCCCATATTTGACTATGAAAGCAGCAGGATTTCGGACAAGTCTCGTTAACATCCTTAGACGGCCTAACCTCAGATCTGGAACCCGAAGCATGTCTCTTCTTACCATGTTGTTGTCTGCAAAAAGAAAAAATGAATTTCCTTGAATGGTTAGAAGAAGTGCAAATGCAAATGGTGTCATGGAACTCAGATATTTTCGAACATCAGAAGTCGCCATTTCATTGATTAACAAAATGGATTACAAAACATTGTTTCCCCTTACAAGAGTTTTAAACAACTAAATGAATCCTATCAAGGTTCCCCTAGCAGCCTTAAATTGAGCTTCTCAATCTTTCTTTCCATCTGAGTCTTCTCAAAGATGAGTCTGTCCATAATTATCTTCCATGGATTAGACTGAGGCTCATAAGGTTCTTCTAGTGCTTTCCTCATCTTACAAGAGAGGATTTCTTCATCTTTCAACTGGAGTTGTCTCTGGAGCTCCGCATTTTCTTCGACGACTATTTGATACTTGTGCTTCCAAGCTTATTCAGTTTGATGTGCTTTAACCAAAGCAATTTTCAACTTTTCTTCTTCAGACATGAAGACTAAAGGGCATTCTTCCTTCAAGGCCATAGGCTCTTGCTTAGAATAAGGCATCCTTAGTGTGACGACTCTTTTTCGAACCCATTGGAGGTAAGGTTCCAAAGAGACACAGTTGAGTCTTCCAAGATCCTTCTTCCCTTTCTTGTGTAGATGCTTCCAAGCCTCTAGAATCTTCCCTTTTAGTCTTTGACTATCTTCTCCTTCTTTGAAGAAAATATTTTCAACTTGAACACTATTGGGTTTGTCCTTTAGAGGGTATCCCAATTGTCGGCGGGCGAGTATTGGGTTGTAGCTGATCCCTCCATTAATGCTGAGAAGAGGAACTACAAGAAAAAAGGAGATTTACGACACTTGAGTTGCGACAGTTATCACAAAACCGTCCTTATTTCTAGATTGCGACGGTTGTCACAACAGTTAGGATCAACTGTCGTAGATATTTTGCGACAGTTATCAAAAAACCATCCTTATTCCTAAAATACGACAGTTCTCACGGCGGTTTGAGCCAACCGTCGCAAATTTTTGAGCCATGTTGTATAAAATAATGCGACAGTTACCAGAGAACCGTCGTCTTTCCACACTCGCGACACAAAATACTTTATAATATGACACAAAATACAATCAATTAAATTCAAACAAAAAATGTCTAATACTATATTTCATACATTTTTTGATACATTTTTTCATAATCGTGCTTCCGATTTAAGAGACGGAGCTATATGAGCCAGTTTGTGGGCCACTGCCCCCACTAAGAATCCACTCATATATAAAAATTTATGTACATATCAAGTAATTAAAAATTGAGATGAAAGACATCAGACAATACATGATAAAAAAGATAGAAGTATAAGTTCAAATATTTAATAATATTACAATATAATAAATATAAACCTTAAACAATTAAATTAATACTTAATACGGAGAGAGTAATTAAACAAACATTGTTAAAGATTTCAAGTTTATATATTTTTTATTATACACTATTTTTTTTCTTATTTAAAGATTTAATTTATAATATTTTTTTATTTAAAGTTTTTATTATATTAAATTCCTTTAATAACAATAATTAAAAGATTTTATACTTTTAATTTTTAAATTTTACATTTTTTGACAGAAAAAGTTTATATGTTATAATTGGAACATTTTAAATTTATAATAAATATTGCCCCACATAGGAAAAATTCTGCTTCCGTCCCTATCCGGTTCTTCTATTAGTTTTAATAAGAAAGAGAAGAAAGAAAAAAAACTTGAATTTTGAAGAAATTAGCAGAATAATTTCAATACATAATTTAGCAGAAAATTTGAATTTTGAAGAAATTAAGAGAGAAATAGAGAGAGATTAACGAAGAAGCTTCGAAGATTCGAAAAAATTGAAGTGAAGTTTGAGATTTCTATTCAATTTTTTGAACTTCGCTAAGGTCAGAGTTCAATCAATATATACTTTTTTCTCTTCATTCTGCTTCGTTCCATTTGAATTTCGTGATTTCTCGTTTTTTGTAATTGAAAAGAAATATTTTTTTTGTTTGTTTTGCTCAATTTTGTTCAATTAAGTGGTCTTTTGATTATACAAAATTTGGAGCTTTTGGGATTTCTCGAAGCAATGAGGGTTTTCAGATTGATGCAAGTGATGTAATGTTCGCTTCGTTTTGTTCCACGCAAGTATGGTGTTTCAGACCCTTTTGTTTGATTTTTCAAACTTAGGGTTTTGATTTGTTATAGAATTCGTTGAATTGGGTTTTGTTTAAGGTATTTCGTGGTTTGGGTTAGTGTGATTTTTTAGCTGTTTGATCTTTATGGTTTTGTGATTTGGGGAAATTGAGATTTGGTGTTACGTTGTGTGTGTGTTTTTAAGTGTTTGAAATTTGGGCATGAGGGTAGCTTTATTGAGGTTCAAAATTGGTGCTTTAGGTTGGGTTACTGTTATTAGAATGATTTGCTTATCTTCAATTTTCAAAACTTCGCTAAGGTCTGAGTTTAAGTTTTGAAAATTGAAAAGGACCAATACTCATTTTTGATGCAAATTAAGTTTTGTATTGTTTAATTTCAAGTTGAACTCTACTACTAATGTTGTTATTGTTGATTGTGGTAGTTGTGATAGGTGATAGTAGCAGTAGAACTGAGAATTGGGAAAATTAATTATTTTGTTCTTAATTATAAGAATTCTTATGGTTTGTTATTTGTTATTTTAAGTTTTTAGTTTTGCTAAGTATATTCCACATTAATACACTGGATTTATGTTTGTTCATAATGGTATGAGTAGGCTTGTCATGATATCCTTTAATTTATGGTTAATCTTTTTGAAGAGGAAAAACCAAGAAAAGTAGTGAAAACGATTTGAAATCTCCATGCTGCCTATTCAATTACATGAGTTCTTCTGTTATATGTTTGTTCCATCTCAGAGGTGGAACAAAGCATTACATAGAGATTACATGGTTTGTAGGAATGCTGAATATTCAACTTAATGTTTAGTTCTTTTCTATGTTAATGCATGAACAAGGCTGACATTGAATGTTGTGTTTTATCTGTATTTCGAAACAAGCTTACGAACTAGTCAAAAACCAAAACAAACATATTTTGAACGTTTCAGATAAAAAATGTTTGGTTCAGTTGACACATTAGCAGTTCGGTTAAGCTAGCTCATCTTGTTACAGTTTGGTGTTAGTGTTATCGAACCTTTGAACTCGTTTAAAGAACCACTTTGACGGCCATGTAGAGCTTTTATATTTATACGTGATAGTTAATTTGCAACTTGTACTATGTGAATGCATCACGCAACAAACACTTATGTCGATATTGGATAATTCGTGATATTGTAATCGTTGTATCTAGAACAAGATAAAATTTCCCCTGAACCATTGTTATTGGCATCATTGTGTTCCTTCCAAATCAGCTTAAGATGAGCTCTCCTGACACTCTTGTATTCATGGAACTTGCAATACAGCAGGTAAAATTTTAAAGGCCTCCTTGTATTCACCACTCATTTCTGCATAATGCATCTAGCTGCGCCGTGTTTTCATGGACACTAAACTCAACTGATGCGTTTCATAAAATAACAATATAGTGTAGTGGATTATGGGGTTTCTTTAACTTCTGTTCTTCCTAACTTATTAAATTTAAAACAATGTAAGGTGCTTATTGTGAGTGGAGAAATTGCATGGCATCTTTTTGCTAAGTATTGATTTTGCTTTCCATTTATGGACCATGTAGTCTAGATTCTAGTGTGTGTTCTCACACCTTTTATTTTGTAGAATTGAATTCCATTTATTTCATGTGACAGGCAAAGTTAGCCATGGATGCCCTTGAAGTACCTGTTGGGTAAGCTACCTTTGCAATTTAAAAATGCTTGAATGCCACCGGAAGTATAACTTGTCATTGATTGATGTTATTGTTAAGATTAGAAAGTGTTAGGATAGTGTAATGGCCAGTATCAACATTGATCCCTGATGCTGGATGTTTGCATCAAGTCATGGAAATGCAATCTGTATGGTATCTCAGTTTGCCATTAGATGGTTGATACAAATTATTTTATCATTTTAGGATGTAGTAGTATTTTATGTGGAAATCGGGGTGTTTGCTAGGAATGCCCTATTCTTTTGCCCTGTTGTTCTACTTGTGGTTATCATTGAATGGATTTGCATTCAAAATCAGAGATTAATTTGTTTGATAATTATGGTATATTGCTTTATCCTTTAACCATGAAAACAATTTGCATTCAACATTTACTTGTACTTTCGGGTGTTGATCCTGTCATTTGTTTGGTGTCAAACTGGTTAAAGTGAATTTGATCATTGACTACTATATTCATGTAAACTTTAATATCTCTTGACAGCTATGTAATTGTTGAGGATGGCAAGGTTATAGCCTCAGGAAGAAATCAAACTACCGAGACACGAAATGTAATCTGATCTATGTCACATTTTTGTTTTTACTATGGTCATCTTCATACTTAAAAAGCACATCCTTTGATAATCAATAGTTTAGAACTATGGATTACCATTGAATTTATACATTTCTAAGTTGGAAGCTTTTGGGAAATTTCAATTCTGGAAGTTTAGTGTTTTAAGATACAGAGACATTAATATTACTTAATAATTTTGTTATTATTACTAAATCAATATTTTACAGGCTACAAGACAGGCAGAAATGGAAGCTATAGATGTGCTTCTAGAACAGTGGCAGAAAAATGGACTTTCAATGACTGAAGTTGCTAAAAAATTCTCAAACTGCAGTCTTTATGTTACCTGTGAACCATGCATAATGTGCGCATCTACTTTATCAAATTTAGGTATTTTCCTTCATATAATCAATTGTTAAATCTATATAAGTATTTGTCTTAATGTTATCCTTTCTAATTCAATAATTTGTCAGGTATAAAGGAGGTGTTTTATGGTTGTTCAAATGAAAATTTTGGAGGGTGTGGATCAATACTATCATTGCATTTAAGGGACGTATTTTCTTTTTCAAAGTGTTTTATTTTTTATCTTAGATATTGTATACAAAACTGATTATGAAGGGCTCATGATGATATTAGAAGACCACAAGTGATTTTTTTATTGGTGCTGATTTTCTTTATTGGTGCTAACTGGAAGTAATTTTTAAGCTTTTGTAGATGTTCATGTCTATCCTCGAAGGCAAAATCATACCAAAGAATTCTTCAGCCATCGGTAGAAAATCTTGGATCATCACTTGGTGTGAAAAATTGGGCAGAATATCTTGGATCATCCTAAGTTGTACAATTATATTGATTATATTGTATATATGAAGTTATAGATTAAGACATTTGGTCATTTAGATATTCATAAGTATATATTTAGTAGAAAATATAATAAGTTATTTAGAAAAGTGATATAATGAAATATCAATTGTTTTTTAAGTTATATAAATTTATATATTTGTTATATGTGAGTCTTTATATATTTGATATATTACCAAAAAACAATAATAGTTTAAATTAAAAAAACTATTATAAAAAAATGAGATGAAAGTAATTTAAATAAAAATAGAATATTACAAAAAAAAATTCTATAGATAAAATTACGACGGTTTAAACCGTCGCAACTAGCATAAATAATATTTAGAATTAGTAAATATAATTACGACGGTTGAAAACCGTCACAATATGGAGATTACGACAGTTGGCTACCCGTCGTGAAAATAAATAATATTTAGAATTAGTAAATATAATTACGACGGTT